>CM060909.1:735237885-737737885 GCA_030737875.1 Allium sativum | reverse complement strand
ACATCATCAGATTTCTATCGAGTACATTATCCCAAGGTATCTACCCCGTCT
Organism: Allium sativum; assembly: GCA_030737875.1. NCBI lineage: Eukaryota > Viridiplantae > Streptophyta > Magnoliopsida > Asparagales > Amaryllidaceae > Allium > Allium sativum. Next base: position 737,737,834 of record CM060909.1, on the reverse strand, counting down.
AACATCCCACGGTATCTATTATGTATATCCTTCCTAGTTCTAGCATGTATATTTGCTCTGCACCTCTCGTACTAGTATCCCTACCCGCGTCATGTGTTAACCATGAATGTCCCTTGCCCAAAGTCGTGTAATGGTCCATGTCAACCCAGTATACCGCATATATAGGTTACTCAAATCATATGTTTCTTTCCATGTATATAAGTTCAGTCCTTTGCCGTACCTCGTACGGGCTTCCTCATATCGTATTATCCTTGAAACCGTTTGGACTGTCACCCTTGTTCTAGCTAGGCTCTTCCATATGAATCATCGTTTGAACTACTAAGACTTACGCCACCTAGCACCACTAGGGATTACGCTTACCTATTGCACGCTTCCGTATTTTGGTTTGGGTTAAACCACCTAGGCCACTAGGGATTACGCTAACCCTCAACCGCGCCCTTTTTCCCACGCATTCATCGTGAATTGTTTTTCTATAACTGTATGCACATGTATCACATCGTGCCATCCGAGTCCTATCGCAGGGCAAACCAAGAAATACAGGACTCGGTCGGGAGCTTTAGATTTATCTGCCGATGCAGATGCTAAGGTCTGCTTTTCTACACGTGGCTATGGTCCCACGAGACCCCTCCCTCAACTAGTGAAAGGCAACACAAGAGAAAATCTTGCATGAGAACTACACTCTGGCCAGCCCACATCCTACGGCCTACCTCACCCATAATTAGATAGCAATTATGGTCTGTTGGGTGTTCCCTGCCTTTCCGTACGTACACGCTTGACTCAAGATGGTAGATGATCGACGAACTTGCTATCTCGGGCACCTTGTGTATTCGCCGACTACTGCTATCCACCCCAGTCTTTAGGTCGCTCGCATAGCAACCAAGGCATATTCTTGGTTCTTCTACCGCAGACCTCAACCTCTCGTGAGCCTAGTATAATGACCTGACAGCTCACAGAGGGATCCCAAGAATATCCTCACGTTCCCCGAAGCCGCTGCTTCGTTACCCAGTTCGTTGGAGCCTTTATCCAAATCAGATAGCCTGCTCCTACACGCATACTTAAACGTTGACCTAACGTATCGGGTTACTGATCCATCTGAGAAATGGTCCAGATTTCCTTGACTAAGAATTATTACTTAGTTTCCCTTAACTAAGGTTTACCACTTAGCCTTATTTCCATTACGCTTGTTAACTATGGTTATTTACCTAATCCTTCGAATTAGGGTTTATCTAATGGGTTAAGTGTCACTTAAGTTCATAACTTAGCCCGTCTACAAACCATATCAAAATTGGCTAAGTATCCAAGTCCAAGACTTAACCCTACAAACCATGTGTCAAGTTGGCTAAGTATATTAAGCAATCCATAACTTAACCTCGTCTAATTATCATTTTAGATTGGTTAATTGTATAAATTAACTTGACCTTGTCAAATTACCGAGTCAAATCGGTCAAGCGTATTCAAGTGATTCGTGACTTAGCCTTATCATGTTTTCACGTTAGGTTGGTTAAGTATAGGTTAACTTAACCTCATCAAATTAACGAGTTAGATTGGTTAAGTATAGATCACTTAACCTCATCAAATTAACGAGTTAGATTGGTTAAGTATAGATCACTTAACCTCATCAGATCGTCGTGTTAAATTAGTTAAGTGTTTAACTTAACCTCATTAAATTACCACGTTAAGTTGGTTAAGTATGGGTTACTTAACCTCATTGAATTACCAAGTTTAAATTGGTTAAGTGTTTAACTTAACCCCGTCGAATTACCGTGTTTTGATTAGTTAAGTGTGGATTACTTAACCCCATCTAATTACCGTGGTTAGGTTAGTTAAGTCTTAATTACTTAACCTCATCTAATTACCCAGTCGGATTAGTTAAGTGTAAATTACTTAACCCCATCTCCTAATCATCTTGCATGGTTAAGTGTCATTAAGGAAATCAAGCCCGGTCCCACTTAACCTACCCATTCGTGTCATATCGGTTAAGTGTCATTAGTCAAATTTACTTAACCTTATCATGTGGCATTAATTTAATTAATGCACTCTTAACCTCTCACATTAGACCTTGTTGTGGTTACTAGTTAAGCCGGGCGGGTCGGGTAGATTTACACCACAACCTAGTCTAACCTCGGGTCTTAAGCGCGACATGACCAACTTCTCACATTGGGTCCTATTGTTTGCAACTACTAGTTAGGCCGGTCGGTTCCGGGTAGTTTTACGTTGCAAACTCAACCCAACCTCGAGTTGGCCACACTCATATTATCTAAGTTCATCATGTTTCCAAAACATGTTACAAGTTTTCAAGCATTTGGGTAGACCTAACTTAATAGGTAAATTCCCAAAGGGTAGACCTAACTTAATAGGTAAATTCCCAAGCTCATGTTTTTATGCATATTTACATGTTAACTTACATGCTATATTCAACGTTACATGTTGTCATGTTATACCCATTTAACCCAAATCATGTTTCACATCATATTTCATGGAACTTCAAGTTAAGTTTCTCATGTATATTCACGCTCGTCTAACCCAACCCCAAAACGTGTTTCCAACGTAAGTATAGACGAGTCAACATAGTAGGAATACTATGACTACGAATTGGCCTCGAACATGCATAGTGTCATAAAAAGGGTTTTGGCCACAAACACACAAAATGTCACAAGGGAATTCGGCCACAAACATGCATATTATCAAAAAGGGTTTGGCCATAAACATGCACAACTTAAAAGGGGGGATTGGCCACGAGCATGCATAATCTCATAAAGGATTTGGCCACAAACTTGCATGTTAGCATAAGGGGTTTGGGTTCATAAACATGCATAAGCCAATGTTTCACAAGTAAAGTGGTTCCTAAAGGTTCATGCTAGCATTTCATGCATAAAGATCCAAACTTGCAAGTTAAACTAGGTTATGCATAGCATGAGAGGCATGATTAAGTCACTCACATGGCCTAAGATCATAAATATGAACACAAGAGGCAAGGTAAGGTTCATATAGGTTCGCATAATCATGTTTAGCCTCATTTTATCCCATGTCATTATCAAAACTACCGTTTCCATCTAAAAGTAGCTAGAACTTACATAGTTAGGCCTAGGGAAAGGAGCATGAATCATCTTGGCTAAGAAAGGTGCCTCCTTTGTAGAAGAATCGTCATGGAACTCGCATAGCAATGTTGATTTGGCCTTGATTTGGTGTAGCAAGCTTGCACCTTTTGATTTGAACTTGATTTGGATGCATAGGCTCTAGGGATTGGAGATGGAGGCCATGATCAAAATTGATTTTGGCAGCACTTAGTTGCTAGGTTTGATTTTTAGGGATTTAGGTTAGGTTTAGGGTCTTTTTATAGAGATTAGGATAGTTTTAGGCCCTTAGATTAACCCTAGGATAGATTAGGACCATCAGATCTCGGAAGCTTCCAGACCCAGCCCAAGAACAAGACCAGGTGAGACAAACAGGTGCGCCAGGCTACTTGCCCCGGCCACCCCCTGTCGACAGGCAAGTCGACAGGGCTGTCGACTTGGTCTGGGCCCAAGTCGACAGGCCTGTCGACAGCCCTGTCGACATGGCCTAGGCGGGAAACTCCCCGCCTAGCCCCAGATCTGATTTCCAAAACTGTTTCCTAAATTCAAATTTCCAGAAATCTTCTTTGGGCCTTTAACGGGTCATACGGACTCCGATCCTCGAAAACTCGGACTCTATTTCGCGTATTTTTCCGAGACGAACGCAATGGCATAGCCCATTTCACTTGATTCAGAATTTAAAATTAAATTCTGCCTTGATTCTCGTTTTAACATGTTATTGAAATACGGGTTGTTACATTCTCCCCACCTTTTAGGATTTCGTCCCTGAAATCTCTAAGTTAGGAAGAGCATATCCTACCATCCATCATCCATCTACTCAAAACATCATCCACAAGCAACCATTGTCCTTAGATGATTTCTAATGTTGTATGAATATATGCAAAACGTGTGTGTACATGTTCCTTAGCTAATGCTAATGATCAGGCCTGGATAATCTTCCTAATGCACAAATATGTATAGTGCCATGAATCCAACATGTATGCAAATAGTCCTAGCCATATATATACACTATATGCGTGCACAAACATTCATCCATATGCAACGTCCACATGGTAACACATTCAATTCATCCATAAACAAGTATAAATACTCGTGTATATGCAACATGAAATGTGATCGCGTCAATCTAGTATCTAACGTGTATTCGCGCATCCACGAGCAACCACTTGCAATCATTTGCAACCATATCAACCATAACATGTTTCAAATACATGTTTACATCCATAGGGTTCTACCTAAGATTCCCTAAAATAAGATCGAGAAGATAAACAAAACAAACTCCTTACGGGGTTTGTAACAGAAACAGGACCGAGAGGATATCCATGAAAGATAGCCTACAAGCAAGCTCAACAGAAAACAGGGGTCGAGGATATATTCCCAAAAGAGATATCATGCACGTATTTAGTCTTCAGTCTCCTGCGTCGCATTACCTTGAGCTTAGTTCCATCGTGCCTTGACCGCCCCTTTTACTTCACGATTTCGCAGCTTCTTACTTCCTGTTTCCATAACATGAGTTGGAACTCATTTCCTCGTCGCCTCTCGTTCCACTTGCACCTATTCTTTCCCTAGTATACTTGGCTCAACCATATCTACGTACTCAAGCCAGCTCTCCAAAATTCACTAGTGAATTCTGGATCTCGTTTTCCGATGCCAATCCAAATTGCCAAGAGTCCTTACTAGGGTGATTCCCATAACTCATACATAATCGAAACGAACCATCCGCCTTAGCGGCGAATTCTATTCAAACGGATTACCAACAACTGCATCCTGGGATTCTAGGTAACTAGCCATGACAGAACCCAAAAGGTTACACGAGGCTTCGAGGGTATTACCAAAGCAAGCCAAGAGTCTAACTACCCTCCTTCTAAAACCGAGAGTGGCACCCCTTACTGGATAACCACTTCATCCCTAGAATCCATCCACAACTTATGAATATAAGCATTATTTCCAAGCTCAACACTTGACATAGACATTCTCAAATCCAAACAAGCCATGAATAAATGGACCGATCTTCCAATAGGACTTGAGACAAAAACGGGATTCTCTACTACGCTAGTACTAAGGTGCAGAGACTCAACTATCGAAGCGGACTTAAAAGATGCGGTGATCAAAACAAAGTCCTGACAGGATGATAGAGGAGAAAAGCTAAACCTTTAACAAGATCGTTACCCTCCTTCTGAGGTACCCTAGAAATGAGAGCATACTATTGCCCTCCCAATGATCTCGTCCTTGTCCCATGAAACTTAACTATCTATCCCGTTTCACTATGCCAAAGGTACCCTCTCGTCATGGTTTTCATTGTTCATCTTTCTCCCTCCTTTTAGGACTCAGCCATACCAACATGTTGCTTATCCCTGAGCTCGTATCCTTTATCCTTGTTCTTACTATCCTTTCATGCATAACTCTGCCACGGTCTCTCGAGAACCACCTCCATCGTACGAGAAACACTTACGCAGCTAGAAAGACTAGTCGCAGTCAAAACCACTGTGACTACAGATGAAGGAAAGAAAGGAAAAGAGATTCAATCAAGGAAACAAGGATAATGCTAATGGCCTTTGGGGAATAGCCTTTTTCTTTTAAAAGAAAATTTTCTTGAAAGAATGCTTCTTTATAAACGATTTTCAAATAGTTTTCAGGAGGTCTTTAAAAACTTTTTGCCCAGTCTGGTAACCTTCTGCTCTGATACCAAATGTAACACCCCGCCTCCGCTAGGGTCACTAGACAAGGAATGCACTAGCTTTGGAGGGGCATTATTGGTAAACATGCACAGAAATATCACAAGACAGAACATATATAAATAGCGGAAGTAAAATCAAACTTTCATAACATGAATAAATAAGGTCTAAAGCCTTTTACATCAGAGTACATCAAAACCTGTCTTGCAATAGTAAAGAAGCATAAAGACTTTTTAATAAATTATTCCCCAAGTAAAACAGTAAAGTAGCCATAGCCAAGAGAAGTCCAAGCCATCCATGATGACCTTCAAGCAGAAGAAGTCCGAACTAACAGCATTGTTTCCTCCCTGGAACCTGGGGGGGGAGGGAAACGGAAGAAAAGAGGCGAAACAAAACGGGTCAGTCAAAAAGACTGAGTAAGTCCTATCTACTTCCAGTATAAAAACAGGTAAAGGTAACATGACATGCATAAACTGAAAGTAAACATAAGGATAACTACAAGATAGATAAACCAGGGTAGCCGGTTGAACTACTGCGGCAAGGTAAACTAAGGTATCATGATAAACTACGGTGTTATGATAAGTCAAGGTATCACATCATCAGATTTCTATCGAGTACATTATCCCAAGGTATCTACCCCGTCTAACATCCCACGGTATCTATTATGTATATCCTTCCTAGTTCTAGCATGTATATTTGCTCTGCACCTCTCGTACTAGTATCCCTACCCGCGTCATGTGTTAACCATGAATGTCCCTTGCCCAAAGTCGTGTAATGGTCCATGTCAACCCAGTATACCGTATATATAGGTTACTCAAATCATATGTTTCTTTCCATGTATATAAGTTCAGTCCTTTGCCGTACCTCGTACGGGCTTCCTCATATCGTATTATCCTTGAAACCGTTTGGACTATCACCCTTGTTCTAGCTAGGCTCTTCCATATGAATCATCGTTTGAACTACTAAGACTTACGCCACCTAGCACCACTAGGGATTACGCTTACCTATTGCACGCTTCCGTATTTTGGTTTGGGTTAAACCACCTAGGCCACTAGGGATTACGCTAACCCTCAACCGCGCCCTTTTTCCCACGCATTCATCGTGAATTGTTTTTCTATAACTGTATGCACATGTATCACATCGTGCCATCCGAGTCCTGTCGCAGGGCAAACCAAGAAATACAGGACTCGGTCGGGAGCTTTAGATTTATCTGCCGATGCAGATGCTAAGGTCTGCTTTTCTACACGTGGCTATGGTCCCACGAGACCCCTCCCTCAACTAGTGAAAGGCAACACAAGAGAAAATCTTGCATGAGAACTACACTCCGGCCAGCCCACATCCTACGGCCTACCTCACCCATAATTAGATAGCAATTATGGTCTGTTGGGTGTTCCCTGCCTTTCCGTACGTACACGCTTGACTCAAGATGGTAGATGATCGACGAACTTGCTATCTCGGGCACCTTGTGTATTCGCCGACTCACTGCTATCCACCCCAGTCTTTAGGTCGCTCGCATAGCAACCCAGGCATATTCTTGGTTCTTCTACCGCAGACCTCAACCTCTCGTGAGCCTAGTATAATGACCTGACAGCTCACAGAGGGATCCCAAGAATATCCTCACGTTCCCCGAAGCCGCTGCTTCGTTACCCAGTTCGTTGGAGCCTTTATCCAAATCAGATAGCCTGCTCCTACACGCATACTTAAACGTTGACCTAACGTATCGGGTTACTGATCCATCTGAGAAATGGTCCAGATTTCCTTGACTAAGAATTATTACTTAGTTTCCCTTAACTAAGGTTTACCACTTAGCCTTATTTCCATTACGCTTGTTAACTATGGTTATTTACCTAATCCTTCGAATTAGGGTTTATCTAATGGGTTAAGTGTCACTTAAGTTCATAACTTAGCCCGTCTACAAACCATATCAAAATTGGCTAAGTATCCAAGTCCAAGACTTAACCCTACAAACCATGTGTCAAGTTGGCTAAGTATATTAAGCAATCCATAACTTAACCTCGTCTAATTATCATTTTAGATTGGTTAATTGTATAAATTAACTTGACCTTGTCAAATTACCGAGTCAAATCGGTCAAGCGTATTCAAGTGATTCGTGACTTAGCCTTATCATGTTTTCACGTTAGGTTGGTTAAGTATAGGTTAACTTAACCTCATCAAATTAACGAGTTAGATTGGTTAAGTATAGATCACTTAACCTCATCAAATTAACGAGTTAGATTGGTTAAGTATAGATCACTTAACCTCATCAGATCGTCGTGTTAAATTAGTTAAGTGTTTAACTTAACCCCATTAAATTACCACGTTAAGTTGGTTAAGTATGGGTTACTTAACCTCGTTGAATTACCAAGTTTAAATTGGTTAAGTGTTTAACTTAACCCCGTCGAATTACCGTGTTTTGATTAGTTAAGTGTGGATTACTTAACCCCATCTAATTACCGTGGTTAGGTTAGTTAAGTCTTAATTACTTAACCTCATCTAATTACCCAGTCGGATTAGTTAAGTGTAAATTACTTAACCCCATCTCCTAATCATCTTGCACGGTTAAGTGTCATTAAGGAAATCAAGCCCGGTCCCACTTAACCTACCCGTTCGTGTCATATCGGTTAAGTGTCATTAGTCAAATTTACTTAACCTTATCATGTGGCATTAATTTAATTAATGCACTCTTAACCTCTCACATTAGACCTTGTTGTGGTTACTAGTTAAGCCGGGCGGGTCCGGGTAGATTTACACCACAACCTAGTCTAACCTCGGGTCTTAAGCGCGACATGACCAACTTCTCACATTGGGTCCTATTGTTTGCAACTACTAGTTAGGCCGGTCGGTTCCGGGTAGTTTTACGTTGCAAACTCAACCCAACCTCGAGTTGGCCACACTCATATTATCTAAGTTCATCATGTTTCCAAAACATGTTACAAGTTTTCAAGCATTTGGGTAGACCTAACTTAATAGGTAAATTCCCAAAGGGTAGACCTAACTTAATAGGTAAATTCCCAAGCTCATGTTTTTATGCATATTTACATGTTAACTTACATGCTATATTCAACGTTACATGTTGTCATGTTATACCCATTTAACCCAAATCATGTTTCACATCATATTTCATGGAACTTCAAGTTAAGTTTCTCATGTATATTCACGCTCGTCTAACCCAACCCCAAAACGTGTTTCCAACGTAAGTATAGACGAGTCAACATAGTAGGAATACTATGACTACGAATTGGCCTCGAACATGCATAGTGTCATAAAAAGGGTTTTGGCCACAAACACACAAAATGTCACAAGGGAATTCGGCCACAAACATGCATATTATCAAAAAGGGTTTGGCCATAAACATGCACAACTTAAAAGGGGGGATTGGCCACGAGCATGCATAATCTCATAAAGGATTTGGCCACAAACTTGCATGTTAGCATAAGGGGTTTGGGTTCATAAACATGCATAAGCCAATGTTTCACAAGTAAAGTGGTTCCTAAAGGTTCATGCTAGCATTTCATGCATAAAGATCCAAACTTGCAAGTTAAACTAGGTTATGCATAGCATGAGAGGCATGATTAAGTCACTCACATGGCCTAAGATCATAAATATGAACACAAGAGGCAAGGTAAGGTTCATATAGGTTCGCATAATCATGTTTAGCCTCATTTTATCCCATGTCATTATCAAAACTACCGTTTCCATCTAAAAGTAGCTAGAACTTACATAGTTAGGCCTAGGGAAAGGAGCATGAATCATCTTGGCTAAGAAAGGTGCCTCCTTTGTAGAAGAATCGTCATGGAACTCGCATAGCAATGTTGATTTGGCCTTGATTTGGTGTAGCAAGCTTGCACCTTTTGATTTGAACTTGATTTGGATGCATAGGCTCTAGGGATTGGAGATGGAGGCCATGATCAAAATTGATTTTGGCAGCACTTAGTTGCTAGGTTTGATTTTTAGGGATTTAGGTTAGGTTTAGGGTCTTTTTATAGAGATTAGGATAGTTTTAGGCCCTTAGATTAACCCTAGGATAGATTAGGACCATCAGATCTCGGAAGCTTCCAGACCCAACCCAAGAACAAGACCAGGTGAGACAAACAGGTGCGCCAGGCTACTTGCCCCGGCCACCCCCTGTCGACAGGCAAGTCGACAGGGCTGTCGACTTGGTCTGGGCCCAAGTCGACAGGCCTGCCGACAGCCCGGTCGACATGGCCTAGGCGGGAAACTCCCCGCCTAGCCCCAGATCTGATTTCCAAAACTGTTTCCTAAATTCAAATTTCCAGAAATCTTCTTTGGGCCTTTAACGGGTCATACGGACTCCGATCCTCGAAAACTCGGACTCTATTTCGCGCATTTTTCCGAGACGAACGCAATGGCATAGCCCGTTTCACTTGATTCAGAATTTAAAATTAAATTCTGCCTTGATTCTCGTTTTAACATGTTATTGAAATACGGGTTGTTACAAAAATCATTCATTAAATTTGAAATGAACTCCACATCGCTAAACATCTCGTAGTCAAATCGTGAAGTGTTTCACAATATGTTAGCATACAGATATTTTTACCCAACACAATGTTAAATGTAAAAGTATGTTTGGCTCATAAACTGGTCCAGCACAATCCAAACAATCAATCAATCACAATCAATATCAACAACCAAGTTAATTTGGTTTTATCACATCTCATGTTTTGGTAAATTCAATTACCATTTATTCATTCACAATCTAGTTAAAGATTTATTCAAACTTCAATTGGTTTCAATCCCAAAAATCTTTTCTTATTGATTGTTCAACTTTCTAGAAATTAATCCTGCTTTTAACTGGTTAAAGAACCAATGTCGTTTAAACACAATTCACGACAAACCCAAAATCCAATTCGATATTAAATATAAGGCTTAGAATAGAAATTTATCAGCTCATATTCAATATCAAATTCTGAAACCAACTGATATCGTATTGGAATAACGATATCAATATCTTCCAAATTCCCACAACAATATCCGAATAATCACGGAATCCAATATCAAAATATTCCGAAGATTATTTCCATTCAAATCCATTCCAAATCATATATTGGGAATTTTTGGTTATATTAAAACCCTTTCCAAATCCAATTTATTTATTTAAAAATTATTGGATTATTGATCTATTTAGTAATTAGTTCAATTTGATAAAAATATATTTTTATCTTCACAAATGTAGAATTTTTTATCATAATCCTTTCCAAATCATTTATTATGATTTTACACAAATTTTTAATATTTTAATAATCTTATCAAGGCCCTTTCAGTCAATTTCCTTAAACGGTCATCGAATTGCATTTACAACGACCTTTTCCAAATTTGATTTGGACATAATTCCAAATCCAACCGTTAGATTTCAAATCTCTTATATTCATTGGAAAGCTCTTTTCGATATGAACCCAAGCTTCCGGTTTTAAGAGAATCCGGCGGTCGGATCTCCCGTAATATCAATTCGAAGTTAATGGTCGAAATTCGCGAATGGTCGCTGCGCGGCGCGTTCTATTAAGGCCATTAAATATATATAACGCATATATATATATTATATATTTCATCGATTTCTATTTTAAATGTATTTTATAAATTCGTTTTAAAATTCATTTTAAAACGATTTTCAACTTTATTTCAATTTTAAATCAAGACTGAATATTCTAGTACATGACAATTTTATACTTCTCATATATATGTTAAAAATAATATTTTTAACCAACCAATATTTATTTCCTACACTATATATATATATATATATATTATTCACATTTAATATATATATATATATGTATATATATATATTATTCACATTTCATATATATATATATATGTATATATATATATATGTATATATATATATATATATATATTATTCGCATTTCATATATATATATATATATAATTTTCACACTTCATATATATATATATATAATTTTCACATTTCATTTATATATTTTATCCATACTTCAATATATATATTTTTTTTTTTACATTTCATATATATATTATTTTCATACTTGATATATATATTTTTCACATTTCATATATATATATATGTTATTTTCATTTCATATATATTTTTTATTCACACTTCATTTATATATATTATTTTCATATATATATATATTATTTTCACATTTCATATATATATAAAAAATATTTTCACATTTCATATATATAATTTTCATTTCACAAATATATATATTATTTTCATTTCGGAAATATATATATATATATATATATCTTATTCGCACTTCAGATATATATTATTTTTCACATCGTATATATATATATATATATATATATATATATATATAATTTTCACATCGTGTGTGTATATATATATATTTCATTCACATTACGATCACAACAAAATACAGTAAATTATGGTTTGTACAATAAATAGTGTCGGGTGCTACTAACCACCGTCGACATCCTAGTATATTTTAATTGTAAAATAATTTCGGTGAGAGAGATTCTCACATTGGATTCCACTCCATCGGTATTTATCTAAAGTTTTATTTTTAAACTAAATTAAACTAAGCGTTTAATTTAATCCTAAATCCCGGCTGGCTCTGAACCCTTCCAAATCTGCCTCACTGCGTAGTATTCGTTTTTATGATCCCAACGCATCTTGTCTTGTTTGATTTGGACCTAAAACGAATAAGTTACACGTATTTGAAATTTGAATAAATTAATTGTTATTAACAAAGGAATTAAATTAATTTAAATTTACTAACCCTCATTTAATATCACTAACCCAATCATCTTCCTCAGATAACCTATTCGAACCCATAACCTCAACTTAGGGCTTCATCGCGCTTCTATCTCCGATCGTCGAAGGATGATCAACCACTTCCATCTCGCGCGCCTGACCATCACCCACACCGCCCCAAAAGTTGTCCATCTCGGTGGTCCGTACCCCACCAGAAATGACCACGAATGCCACCAGTTCGAGATTAAAATCTGCACCCAAAACTCCATTATTTTTTATCATATCCATATCTGTTCATCTTCTAGAGCTCATCGAGCTCTTCGTTTTAGCCTTTAGATGCTTTTATTTTGGTTGAGTGGATGTGGAGATCAAAAGGAAGAAAGGTTCAGGCGATTTCTACCGCTTATCTCTTCCTAGCGGCACATACGTGAATGATAAATTCAATTAGGATTTAGCCGATTTTTTTAAATATATATATATATATATATAATTTAATATTACTTAATTCCAAAAATAGTTGCTTTTGCATTCGAACTCCAAATCGAACCTAATGAGTATCGCCTCTAGCTAAATACCCCCATTCCGAACATAATGGGATATGTCCCGTAAGCCAATTTGATAGTTTCGATCAGTTTTCATTAAAATTAAAATATAAATCAATATATATTTAATTTAAACGTACATTTTAATTTACCAGAGCCACATACTAACTCCAAAAATTATAGAAAAATTATTTCTAGCTTTGTTTTGACGATACGGTCCTAACAAAACTAATTTTGTTTAATTTGGAGACCATTTGAAAAATGGTCATTTTTTGGTGATCTAATTCAAATTGAAATGACCAAACGCGTTTAAATTTACCATGCTCACATATTGATTCCAAAAATTATGAAATTTGAAACTTAACAATAACTTTACATTTCAGATCCAACAAAAGTGGTTTTATCAAAAACGGAGGTCGTTTGAAAAATGGCTATTTTTAAGGGCTACATATTATATAAAATTCCATAGCGACTATTCTGAATTTTCAACTGGACATAACTTTTTATTCCCACTACGAAATTTGGATTTTTCACATTCATTGGAAAGATATTGTCAAACAGATTCAAATATTTCTGGTTTTATTAAAATCAAATTTATTTTGAATCCTGTACAATCATTTGAAATTTGAAATCGAATTTTCAAACTACCGCGCCATTTCAGGCTCGTTATATAATTAAAATAAATTTATTTGTTCTAAATTCAATTTAAATAAATTTTTAGTCGTTATTATTTAAAATAAATCATTTTAAATTTTCAAAATTCATTGAAATTACCAAAATAAAAATTTTAAATTGGTTCTGATTTTCCGGGTTGTTACAAACTCCCCCACTTAAAATATTTTCGTCCTCGAAAAGGAATGGAGCTGAAAGTTGTTTAGTTAACCAACTCAATTTTCATTCTGGCCTTCAATCTTCAACTTTTCAGTTTCTAAGAATTTCTAATTTTTCAAAAATTTGGCTAACACTCTAAATCTTCGAAAAATTTCTCCATAATCTCCTTCGTACGAGGAGACCTTTAAAGCCGCAACTAGCCATGCAGGGCCCTCATCATAAAAAAAAAGTCAAGCGGCTAGCCAATCGTCTCATAAAATCATCCAAACCCAGGAAATATAGTAAACATGTACCTATTTGTTGGGCTTACAATTTTATTCCTCTTCTTAGCTTCCTTGCTATGATCTGTTCACACGCACGCACACACACACACACACACACACACACACACACACACACACACACATATATATATATATATATGCACATGTATGCAATTTCAAACAATTTTCAACTCAGTTCAAAATTTTGATTTAATTTGACTACATTCACAATACATAATTAATTGGTTTGAATAATTTAATTAGTTAACTAATAATCAAACAACACAACCAGCAATCAATTTGTTGATTAACTTTAAAATATATATAACTTTTATATATTCAAAAATCATATTTTTAAAACTAGATTATATATATAATCACAAATACGTTATTTATAAACATATAACTCTCAACTTATTCTAGGGCATTACTATCCCTATTTGAGTCACTCATTCTAGAATGCTACTGATTCTATCTCTCTTGAGGTTTTCATTTATAGGATATTACTAATCCTACATCTGACGAGTCTTTTATTATGTTCTACCGAGTTGTACCCCAAAGATTTGAGTTAACCGAAGCTCTGATACCAGCTGTAACGATACGGAATTCGCTCGGACCTAGTCGATCGCTAAATCGACCAAGACCGTTCAAAACTCGGATACGCTAACTCTTAGCATACAACACATTAGAAAAAATAGCAGAAGACTTTTATAAACATCATAATAATGTTACATCAGAGTACAGAATATATCAGAGTATATCGAAATATAATACAGCGGAAGATTAATTTACAATAAATATAATACAATGCAGCGAAAACAAATAAAATAACACAGCAGAAGACTATCAATGCCTGGACATAGCTTTGAGGTTCCATCCAGAATCCTGCTAAATGAAATATCTGCAAAACTAAACTACTGACTACCCGTATGGAAAATATGGGCACCAAGAGTTTAGGTAGAAACAATAAACTTCAGGTCAGTCATGGGACTGGTGTGAGAACTAAAAACAGTTATTAACTTTATTTAATTAAGGCATATCACAGGACCATGCTGCTGACACAGAACGGGTTTACTCCATTGGATTGCCAATGCATAAACAATAATCGGTAATATAGATATAGATCTACTATGCATCAATCAACATGCAATATCCTAATCTACCCATTCAGATTAATCACCACACTTAGGTTTTCTAAATCCAATTCAATTTACAGAAATTATTCCTTTGGACTTTATTTCTCGATTTCTATTTCAAATCATTTGAAATACATATCTAGCTTTTATATCAAAGTAGATTTCACTTCAGGATCTCAAACCAAATCATTTGGAAATATGAATTCCAGTACATAGCAATGCATACAAACAAGTATGCAATCAAATATCGGGAATCTTCCCTCAGACAAGGCGGTACGCGCCTCTCCAACTCGATATATATATGTGCACCTCCCATGCACGAAGCAGGCTACATGCTGACCACTTAACAACTAAGTTCCTAGATCCAGCCCATACTTTTAGTCGTTCAGGTCACCCGTTCTTTAGCTACATACTTGCTAAGTCATTTTATATTCTGAAGCAGGGAAAATCATTTCACCACATAATAATCACAAGTACTTTCAAATTATAGTACTTCACATAAGCAATTCACACATAAGATTAGTCATTACTAATCACATAACCTTTGAGCTCGTACGTCTCAAAGAAGGGTGTTAAGAAAAAGAATAAATTCTGCGTTATCAAATAGATATATCATCAATAGCAACTAATCGAATATGTGTTGAACTACAATGTAAAACCATAATACATTTCAAAATCATTTCGAAATCATCGGGATTTAGCCCTCGAAATCCTTTCTGTTTTATAAAACATTTTTCTAAAACATTCCCTGCCCAAAATCGGGAATACTATACTTTTCACTTAAGAAAAATATCATTTCAAAATCACTCATTAAATTTGAAATGAACTCCACATCGTTAAACATCTCATAGTTAAATCGTGAAGTGTTTCACAAGATGTTAGCATAGAGATATTTTTATCCAACCCAATGTTAAATGTAAAAGCATATTTGCCTCATAAACTGGTTGAGCACAATCCAAACAATCAATCAATCACAATCAATATCAACAACCAAGTAAATTTGGTTTTATCACATTTCATGTTTTGGTAAATTCAATTGCCATTTATTCATTCACAGTCTAATTAAAGATTTATTCAAACTCCAATTGGTATCAGTCCCAAAAATCTGTTCTTATTAATTGTTCAACTTTCTGGAAATTAATCCCGCTTTAACTGGGTTAAAGAACCAATGTCATTTAAACACAGTTCACGACAAACCAAAATCCAATTCGGTATTAAATATAAGGCTCAAAATGAAATTATATCGGCTTATATTCAATATCAAATTCTGAAACCAACGGATATCGTATTGGAATAACGATATCAATATCTTCCGAATTCCCGCAAAAATATCTGTATAATCACGGAATCCAATATGAAAAATATTCCGAAGTTTATTTCCATTCAAATCCATTCCAAATCATATATTGGGAATTTCTAGTTATATAAAAACTTTTCCAAATCCAATTTATTTATTTAAAAATTATTGGATTATTAATCTAGTTAGTAACCAGTTCAATTTGATAAAATTATATTTTTGTCTTCACAAATGTAGAATTTTTCATCCCAATCCTTTCCAAATCATTTATTATGATTTTACACAAATTATTAATATTTTAATAATTTTATCAAGGCCCTTTCAGTCGATTTCCATAAACGGTCATCGAACTGCATTTACAATGACCTTTTCCAAATTTGATTTGGACATAATTTCAAATCATACCATTAAATTTCAAATCTCTTATATTCGTTGGAAAGCTCTTTTCGATATGAACCCAACGGTTCTGGATTTAGGAGAATCCGACGGTTGGATCTCCCGTAATATCAATTCGAAGTTAATGGTCGAAATTCGCGAACGGTCGCAGCGCGGCTTGTTCTATTCAGGCCATTAAATATGTAATATATATATATATATATATATTATTTCATCAATTTCTATTTAAAACGTATTTTATAAATTCGTCTTAAAATTCATTTCAAAACGATTTTCAACTTCATTTCAATTTTAAATCAAGATTGAATATTCCAGTACATAACAATTTTATACTTCTCATATATATGTTAAAAATAATATTTTTAAACAACCAATATTTATTTCCTTCACTCTTCATATATATATATACTATTCACATTTCATATATCTATATATATATATATATATATATATATTGTTCACGTTTCATATATATATTATTCCCATTCCATATATATATATATATTATTCACATTCCATATATATATATATAATATTTTCACATTTCATATATATATATATATATATATATATATAATTTTCACACTTCATATATATATATATAATTTTCACATTTCATACATATATAATTTTCACACTTCATATATATATTTTCCATTTTATATATATATTTTATCCATACTTCATATATATTTATCACATTTCATATATATATATATATATATATATATATATATATATATTATTTTCATACTTCATATATATATTTTTCACATTTCATATATATATTATTTTCATTTCTTATTTATATTTTATTCACACTTCATATATATTATTTTCATTTCATATATATATATATATTATTTTCAAATTTCATATATATATATATATAATATGTTCACATTTCATATACATATAATTTTAATTTTGCAAATATATATTGTTTTCATTTCGCAAATATATATATATATATTATTCACACTTTATATATATATATATTATTTTTCACATCGTATATATATAATTTTCATATCGTATATACATATAATTTTCACATTGAATATATATATGTATATATATATTTCATTCACATCACGATCATAACACAATACATTCAATTAAGGTTTGTACAATAAATAGTGTCGGGTGCTACTATGCATCTTCTACATCTTAGTATATTTTAACTGTAAAATAATTTCAGTGAGAGAGATTCTCACATTGGGTTCCACTCCATCGGTCTTTATCTGAAGATTTATTTTTAAACTAAATTAAACTGATCATTTAATTTAATCCTAAATCCCGGCTAGCTCTAAATCCTTTCAAATCTGCTTCACTGTGTAATATTCGTTTTTATGATCCCAATGCATCCTGTCTCGTTTGATTTGGACCTAAAATGAATAAGTTACACGTATTTGAAATTTGAATAAATTAATTGTTATTAACAAAGGAATTAAATTAATTTAAATTTCCTAACCCTCATTTAACATCACTAACCCTATCATCTTCCTCAGATAACCTGGTCGAACCCATAAGCGCAACTTAGGGCTTTATCGCGCTTCCATCTCTGATCGTCGGAGGACAATCAACCACTTCCATCTCGTGTGCCTCGACCAACACCCCCACCTCCCCAAAAGTTGTCCATCTCCATTGTACATACCCCACCAGAAACGACCACGAATGCCACCAGTTCGAGATTAAAATCTGCGCCCAATACTCAATTACTTTTGATCCTATCCGTTCATCTTCTAGAGCTCGTCGAGCTCTTCGTTTTAGCCATTGGATGCTTTGATTTTTATTGAGTGGATGTGGATATAGAAAGGAAGAATGGTTCGCATGATTTCTGCCGCTTATCTCTTCCTGGCGGCGCATACATGAATGATTAATTCAATTAGGGTTTAGCTGATTTTTTAGATATATATACATATATATTATTTAATATTACTTAATTCCAAAAATAGTTGCTTTTGCAAACTCCAAATCGAATCGAACAACTGTCGCCCTAGCTAAATACCCCCTTTCGAACACAATGGGATATGTCCCGTAAGCCAATTCCACTATTTCGATCAGTTTTCATTAAAATTAAAATTTAAATCAATATATATTTAATTTAAACATACATTTAATTTACCGGAGCCACATACTGACTCCAAAAATTACAGAAAATTTATTTTTAGCTTTGTTTTTACGATACAATCCTAACAAAACTAATTTCGTCGAGTTGGGAGACTATTTGAAAAATGGTCATTTTCCGGTCGATCCAATTCAAACTGAAATGAACAACGCGTTTAAATTTACCACGCTCACATATTGATTCCAAAAATTATGAAATTTGAAAATTAACAATAATTTTACATTCTAGATCCAACAAAAGTGGTTTCGTTGAAAATGGAGGTCGTTTGCAAAATGGCTATTTTTAAGGGCTATATATTATATAAAATTCCATAGCGACTATTATGAATTTTCAACTGGACATAACTTTTTATTCCCATTATGAAATCTGGATTTTTCACATTCGTTGGAAAGATGCAGATTCAAAATTTTCTGGTTTCACTGAAATCCGATTTATTTTTAATCCTGTACATTCATTTGAAATTTGAAATTGAATTTTCAAACTGTCGCGCCGTCTATGGCAAGTTATATAATTAAAATAAATTTATTCGTTCTAACTTCGATTTAAATAAATTTTTAGTCGTTATTATTTAAAATAAATCATTTTAAATATTCATTAAAATTTCCAAAATAAAATTTATAAATTAGTTCCTATTTTCCGGGTTGTTACATCTTAGGATCTCCAGTCATTTAGGTCGGGTTACCATTGTGTGTGATTCCACAATCTCAGGGCAATAGTCTCATTATTTTTGAATCATTAAAACTTTATTTCTGATTTTTCCTTTCATCAAAGGATTGGCTAAACTATCATCACTTCACATGTAATGTTCTCTAACAATATTGTGCATACGACTATCATTTCTTACCATTGTAATATCAGTTTTGTCCCTTTTTTCAATAGCCGTCAAATTGTCATCACTACATATGTGATGTTCTCTTACACTATTTTGCTTACGACTGTCGTCTTCTACCATTGTAATAACGGTTCTGTACTTTTTGCAATAGTCGTGGAACTATTGCCATAGATTATACCACTGGTGTCGATTTTTTCATATAGGTATCTCAACTAGCAGATTTCTTTAGTTCTCTGCTTCTTTACTAGCTGTGGCTAGTGCTATTATCTCGGTCTTTATAGTAGACTGAGTTAAAATAATATGTTTTCTAGATTTTTTTTCTTCAAGAAACAACTCCTCTAGTAATGAAAATATATATAGCCATTGGTCTCTTTTGAATCATCATATAATTATTCCAGTCTGCATCGGAATAACCTTCACGAATAGCTGAAAACTTTTCATAATGTAATCCAAGGTTCATGATTTATTTTAGGTATTTCATGATCCTCTAAATTGTATGTTAATGCTCTATACTAGGTTTATTGATAAACCTGCATAATAATCCCATGACATCGGCAATGTCGGGTCTAATACAATCAGTGGCATACCAAAGGGTACCAATGATGCTTGCATAATCAGACTGCCTTACCCCTTCACCAGTGTTCTTAAATAACTTTACATCGGGATCATATGGTGTATATGCAGGTTTACATTCAAAGTAATTGTATTTCTTTAGTATCTTCTCAATATAGTGAGACTGATCCAAATAAAGTCCCTTCTCTGACCTAGTAATTTTAATACCAAGAATTATACTCGCCTAACCTAGATCTTTCATATCAAAATTGGCACTTAATAAATATTTGACTGTGTTTATGGCATTAATGTTTGATCCAAAATAAGTAAACCATTCACATACAAACATATAGTAGTGCAAATGTCATTTTCTGATTTATAACGAATGCATTTGTTACAATCATTAACTCTAAAAACATTTGAGATTATTAAGTTATCAAAATTTTCATGCCATTTCTTAGGGGATTGTTTTGAACCACATAATGATATATCTAATTTGCAAACTTTATGTTCTTAAATAGGAACTACAAAGCCTTTAGGTTGGTCCATACAAATTTCTTCTTTTAATTCACCATTTAAAAATAAAGTAGTTTTAACATCCATTTGGTGAATTAATAAATTATGAACAGATGCAAGTGAAATCAAAACTCGAATGGATGTAATTCTAGTTACAGGAGAAAAAGTATTTAAAAAGTCTACATTTTCTCTTTGCTTAAAATCTTTAACTACTAAATGTGCTTTATAACTATCAACAGTTCCATCAGGTTTTAATTTTCTTTTAAGAACCCATTTGCAGCCCATAGATTTACAATCAGGTGATAAATCAACTAAGTGTCAAGTCTTATTGGTATCTAAAGAATCCATCTCTTCATTTACAGGCTCTTGCCAAAAATTGGCATCTAGTGAAGATAAGGCCTCTTGGAGGTTTAAAGGATCATCCTCTATTGTAAAAGCACAAAAGTTTGAACACAAATCTTTTATGGTTCTTGCCCTTTTACTTCTTCTAGGTTCAGTTCCAGAATTTTTATTAATTTCTGTTCTAATAGGCATACTTGAAGTGCCCCCGCTATTCCTTAATTTAAAAAGAAATTTTGTTTCATAGAAATCAACATAATTTGATTCAATTATGTTATGTGTATTAGGTCATAAAACCTATATGTTTTTCTATTAATAGCACAACCTATAAATACACATTCATATGCTCTACTTGCCAATTTTATTGTCGTAGGGTCTGGAATGCGAACATATGCTAAACATCCCCTAGTTTTAAAGTAGGACGCATTGGATTTATAATTCTTTAATATTTCATAAGATGAAAAAAAGTTGATTTAGGGATTCTATTCAAAAACCTAGCAAACAGTATATAATATATCCCCCCCACCAATGTTTTGCTGCACCAAAAATTAATAAAACGGCAACTACTAATTTGGCAAACGTCCTATTTTTTTTTCAACTTTACTATTCGTTTCAGGTGAATAGGGTGCAGTTCTATCTTGTACTGTACCATGTATTTATAAAAATCTAAAATTGAAATGGATTCATATTTTTTTCATCTATCATTACAAAGTCACTTTTTTTTTGACTGATTTTCAATTTCAGTTTTGAATGTCTTAAACGTATCAAATGCATCACTTTTATTTTTCATGAGATGTACATATGTGAAACCAGAACAACCGTTAATAAAAGTGATAAAATAGCAGTGTACATGTCTAGTCAATGTTATTCATTTTCACATAAAATATGCTCATTGATTATTAAATCTACGTCATTTGAGTAGTGTCATTCTTAATGACATTTAAAAAACATTATGCATATAACTAATTCCCATTTATAATAAAGGCATTTTCGAATTTTGCATTCAATTAATCTCAATTTTAGTGACATTTTCAAAAAACCTTCTTCCACTTAATTCTTATTGTCCATAAGATGTACATAAGTGACATAAGAAATAATCGTCAATAAATGTAATAAAGTAGAGATTATTATTACACATTACTTTAAGTGCTTCACAGAACTAATTTCGAAGGTCCAAATTCTCTAATACCAGTCACATTTTCAAAATAGTAACTTTAGGTCAACGATAAATGTAACATTAAATTCTCTATCAAAAATTACTATATCAACTATTAGATGTTCTCAAAACTAGAAAGTCAACATTTGAATATATAAAAAATTTGCTTTCACATTAGTACTTCTTTATGCAAATTTTTACAGTTGAGTAAATTAATAATATGCACATTGTTAACCCATAAAATATGTTCCAGAGAATAATGAGCATGTTCGGGTTGATTTATGATTTTAGTCCGTTAGGCCCTTGGGTTTGTTATGTTATCTCTAACTCGGTGAGCTCTTTAGCGCACGTAAGTGCTCCAGGTCGTGGTGGTATCTTGGGTCATTCAGATAATATGTGGTGTTTAGGAAGCTTCAGCTCGTTTGAGCATCTTAAGTCATTGGGGCATCTTGGTTCACTAAGATGCTAGCTCGTAGAGTTCTTAGATCGCTAGCTCACTAAAGGTTTTAGCCCGCTTCATCAAAGCCCAAACTACATCATCCTGGTTTAGCTCGTTCTAAGTGTGCTTGGGTCGCCCCGCTTTGTCCAAGCTCGTATCGCCTTAACCTAGCCCGCTTCGCGTCCTTTAGCTCGCACCGCCTTCAGCTAGAACGAGTTGGGTCGCCCCGCGATCCCTTAACTCGTACCACTTCGTATCAACAAGTTTTGGGTTGCTCCGCCTCGTTTGGCGCATCCAGCCTTGCTTTGGACTGTATAATGTCCCTTCTAGACCGCCTATGACCTAAAATGAGAACATAGTATTTACACTATTACCACTCCCCTTAAACTCCAACTATAAATACCCCACTTCTCGATCATTTTAAGGGGGGATGGAAAATTGATTCCTACGAGGAGGTGCCGCTAAATTCAAACCTCATCTACAACTTCTCTAATGGTTTCTATGGATTCAACAACTCTTCTCCAACTTCATGTAGATCAAATCCATGCCAACGACCATTAAAGCTCTCTCTCCAATTGAATCTAAGCACCTTCAATTTCATTCAAGCTACAAGATAAATCACTCCAACATCATTCAAGCAATTTCATATCTTCTCCAATTCATTCGAAATCCGAATCTAACACAAAACTCTTATCAAATCATGGAAAAGGGTTAAAGCATTAAAGTGATTGATGATCCATACTTCCACCCCCATTAGTCTAGAGATCCTTTCAATTCCTTGCCAAATTTAAGAGAAGTTAGATCATAAAGAGAGTAGAAATAGAGAAATGAATGTAATGAGGGAAAATCCATCTTTGTAAGCTCAAACATCATAATGAGAATTGATTAGAAGATGTAGATTCATATTGAATCGAACCACTATAAAAAGCTTCTTGTCTTCATTTTTATACTTATATTTTGTGATTATGGCCTCTTATTCTAATTCTATCCACAATTGGTGAAGTGCACATTTGCATCTTGGTGTTGTGAACCATTTCCGGTTTCAACATTTGGCTCCCACCGTGGGGCCGCATTCGCATCTCCTACCTCCTCTCACATTCTCACAATGTTAAACGCTTTGCCATCAAGTTCTAAGTCGCATCCTTCTTCATAATTATGGCCAAATCTGTGGTAGAAGCCAATAATATTGCTAACGAAGAAACCCCACTTGCAAACCGCTTTGAAGTTGGCGAAAATTCAGAAAGCGGAGCCCATGTGACCAGAAATGAATTAAAAGACGTTATTGTCAACATGAATAACTGAATGGATGCCTCTACTAAAATGATGGAGAAACTTGACACCATCCTTAATGCTCGATCAAATCCGGCTCCTCCGAAAATGCATATAGATCTCGAAGGGAATGATAAATCGCCCACTTCCAATCATAACCGCAACAATAATGTGGAAGACGTTTATGATGGGGAAAGTGACAGGGACGAAGATAATATCGAAGAATTGAGATCAAAAGCTAAGAATCATCCCGAAGTAAATGCTCGAAAGGTCACTGACCCTATCGCGGGGGCACCCCCTCGTCGAGAAGGCAAAGCACCTAAGCTATCTAATCGAGACCATTTTCCTAGACGAACATTTGGTAAATAGCTGAGCTTCACAAAGCGTTATAGCACTGAAGAATACATCTCGGATATGATAGAACGAGCTATGAGAAAGAATCAAGCTAGCAAAGACAATGAAAGGGAATGGGACTTCTCTTCCGATAGGACTCCATTGACCGAAAGAATCCTCAAAGCAGAATGTCCGAAGAAGTTCAATCCACCAACTCTGCCTCCGTATAATGGCCTTGTTGACCCAAACTACTTTTTGTTCAAATACGAGTGGCATATGAATGCGGCTAAGGCAACAGATGAGATGAGATGCACGTATTTCCCTCTCTACTTAGAAGGAGTTGCATCACTATTGTTCAAAAAGCTACCCCCTAAATGTATCGATCGGTTTTCCGACCTAAGAAAAAAGTTCAAAGAGCAGTTCCTCTTGTATGCTACCAAAGCCAAGGACGCTATAACACTCTCAGCCATGAAACAGAAGTCAAGAGAAAATGTCAAAGCTTTCCTTAGTCGATTCAACATTGCTCTATCTGAAGTAAGGAACCCGGAGCCGTGCATAGTCCGCATGGCTCTACTCGATGCTATAGACCAAACAAGCGAATTCGGGAGATGGATAAAGATGAAAGAACCAACCACGCTTGACAAGTTCTATAAGAAAGCAGAGGAGCATATGAGGTTAGACGACAATCCTGTGCCTCTTCAGATCATTGACGGTAACCCACTTCTTGAGGCTCCTAAAAGTGCAGCTATGCAATCCAACCAAAAGAGTATTCAAGGGCAGAATCGAATCAATAGTAGGAACGGCAACAGGGATAATAAGAAGTCTCACCTTTTCAATTCGTCATAACTAACACCTTTGAATGACACTCCTGAAAACATCTATCTTGCAACCAAGAATTCTGAGGAGTATGCAGAGCCAAAACCAATGAGGATAAGCAACAAAGTAGCAAACTCGGGAAAGTTCTGTAGATTTCACAACCAACTTGGTCGCAACACTAATGAGTGCCGACACCTGAAGAACCTCATTGAGGAATTGATTAGGCAAAACAGGTTGCAGCAGTATGTAAAGAATCCGCAAGCCTTGAACCCTTCTGCAATTCCTCAGGGGCAAGGGGAATCGAATGATCAGCCTGGTCCCAGCAACGTAGCTTCTCTTCAAGCCAATCCAAGGCTGATTATCAACTAATAGTTGTTGAGGGTGCTCCAACTTGAGTGGCTCAGAATAAACAATCAACATTGCTTTATCTTTACTTTGTGCTCTACTTCTTGCTTTAGTTCATACTTTGCTTCGCATTTTACTTTCTGTTATATCCACAACTTCTTATAAACGGCCTGTAATAATCTGCAGGTGATACACTGAACGTTAGCTCTATGACTAAGAGCATATATGTTTGAATGAGCTTCTTGCTTGCGAAGTCATATGCCAACTCGAAACTTTCTTAAAAAGACGATTTCATATTGTAGACCAGCTGTCGAGCGCTTGCTCACTATTTGAATCTTTATGACTTTTCCGTTCACTTTTCAAGGCAGTGTTTTCTCTATTATTATTTTTGGCATTCGCGCATGTTGGAATTCACAACATTTAGACCTTGAACTAGCGTTGTCGGGGTCACGACGTTATAGGAGCAAGCGCCACGACAAACAAATGGAAGAGATGAAACTTTTATCAAAGGGTCACCTCCCTAAGTGAGAGGTTCAGAGCTTCAGTTCCTAAACCAGAATAGCTTGCTAAGTCAAGCATATGGTAAAGGGACTGATGGCCACCCCGTGAAGCAATAAAATAGCTGGTAAAACCATTCGCGTAGCATCTGAAATCTCAGATGAGAAGAATGAGAAAATCCACTTGCATAGCATCTGGAGTCTCAGATGTGAAGAGTATCGAACCATTCGCGTAGTATCTGAAATCTCAGATGTGAAGAATGAGAAAATCCACTTGCGTAGCATCTGGAATCTCAGATGTGAAGCGTGTCGAACCATTCGCATAGCATCTGAAATCTCAGATGTGAAGAATGAGAAAATCCACTTGCATAGCATCTGAAATCTCAGACGTAAAGAGTGTTGAACCATTCGCGTAGCATCTGAAATTTCAGATGTGAAGAATGATAAAATACACTTGCATAGCATCTGGAATCTCAGATGTGAAGAGTGTCAAACCATTCGCGTAGCATCTAAAATGTCAGATGTGAAGAAAGAGAAAACCCATTTGCGTAGCATTTGGAATCTCAGATGTAAAGAGTGTCGAACCATTCACGTAGCATTTGAGATCTCAAGTGTGAAGAATGAGAAAATCCACTTACGTAGCATTTGGAATCACAAATGTGAAGAGTGTCGAACCATTCGCATAGCATCTGAAATCTCAGATGTGAAGAATGAGAAAATCCACTTGCATAACATCTGGAATCTCAGATGTGAAGAGTGTCGAACCAATTGCGTAGCATCTGAAATCTTAGATGTGAAGAATGAGAAAATCCACTTGCATAGCATCTGAAATCCCATATGTGAAGAATAAGAAAAACACCATTCACATAATTTCTGGAAGTCTCAGATATGAAGAATGTTGGATATTCATTTGATCGTTAGAATAAGGAAATACCAGACCAGATCAACGACTCCCTATACAAGGGGCACAAGAATCAAGGCTTCTGAGAAGGGAAGTAGAAAGTGAATTATAGATACATATTTCTCAAATAAGAGATGTCAAACAAGCATGTATGAGTCATTAAAGTGATAGCGTTCTGGATCTACAATCAACCTAAGTTGATTAGTCGATTCTAAGCGTTAACACAAATTTGAATTAGAATACGATGACTATGCGAACAATATTTGATGAGTTTTGAACCGTCAGATAAGATGGTCCTAGGCTAGCATTTTATTCAACGCAAATCAAAGTTCGTTATTGTTCATCTCTAACTAATCTGATGTCAACATGGACAATTGATAACAAGTATAAATCCAAAATCATACAAAGGTTTGTCTTAACTGCAGAACGGGAAGCATGGGACATACGACTTCAAAATCAAAAGATCGCCTTAGCAAATAGTTTTTGATCCTAGCATAAAGTCTTAAAGTACAACAGGAAAAATACAGTTCTGTCACCACATCACAAGTCCAATACAGAGACATTATACGCAAAATATCATAAGAGTGTTAAGCGAGGACCGACACTCACATATACAACTGGTCTATAGCATAAGCACATAAAAGGTAAATAGCAAAAGTTAGATGAGAGAAATTCTTCTTTTCAACAATAAATCATTCCCCACCTTGAGCAGGAGGAGAAGTAGCAATCGTTTCTGCCTTGCCCCTAGGACTTGATAGTTCAGCAATGATCTCATCCTGAGACTTAAGAGCCTGAATAAGTGCGGCTTTGTCCTTCTCCAAAGTGGTGATGAGTTCAATATTCTCCTTGTTCAGCCTCTGGAGCTCACAAGCAAAGTTATTGGCCAATTTCCTCAAGCCATTTTTCCATCCAAGTCCTAATAGCATCAAGTTGCGTCAGCAAGTAATTCTTTAGAATATCCAAATCTTCAAGGACTATTTGCTTGTTGGACGGATATATATCCAAGTCAAATTGATCGAAGTTCACTCCTTGAAGACACCAGCCTTCGAAGCGATTAACAAGCTCGGAGATATGTGGCTTGGAAGCATAACTAGGTCTGTTTATGATAGCCTTTAGCTCGGCCAAAGTAGGGGCAACATGGGTAGTTTCAATTTCTGACATAGGAAGTTTTTCCAACCTACGGTGCTTGCAAGTTGTGTCCTCGCTCGAGGTCCCTTCAGTTCTTTTAGACATCCTGCATGAATAGCAGTGTTAAGAAGTGAATAACAAACCAGAAACTAGCTTATTCAAGATGTTTAAGATCGTTCCTACCAACCTTAAAATTTTAAGTCGTTCTGTATGGTATCGGACTCTAGGTCGTTCTATACAACCAAGAAGCTTTAGGTCGCTATAACAATCTGATTCCTCATGAAATCTTTCTACTTCAAGTTTTTGGGGTCGTAAACAACTTAAGACTTCAAGGGTTTAGTGACCCAAAGATGGGGGATGAAATAACGACCTAAGGCCTTGAATTATTATAACGACCTAGAGTAGGGTCATGGCCTAAAACCTGAAAGTAGTTGCGACAACCTAATTCAACATGACCCGTTACAAAAAAACGACCTGAGATGTACAACCAACAGACGCTCTTCAACCTTGAAGAGAATGGCAAGGCATGATATTGCAAATTGAGATCATCAATGAACAATGGAATTGAACAAGATTATCACCCTAATGTACATAATGCTTAGCAGTTAAAGCCACGATCGAATTGTGAGAATTTATACATGAAAGTTAAGTTGAAACCATCACAAACAAGCAAGCTCAAGATCGCTACATGCAACAGCATTA
Source organism: Allium sativum (assembly GCA_030737875.1). Taxonomy (NCBI): domain Eukaryota; kingdom Viridiplantae; phylum Streptophyta; class Magnoliopsida; order Asparagales; family Amaryllidaceae; genus Allium; species Allium sativum. The sequence continues at coordinate 737,708,946 of CM060909.1, read as the reverse complement.
TCATCAAACGCATGATTGAAATTGTACCAAACAATAATCCCACAAAGCCCAAAAATATCAAATTCAACCTAAAATGTATATGTATACGCAGTAAGTAAAAGCTTTGAATCGCACCTGACTCTTGGTGATGGGAAGTTTTGAATCTGATTATTAGAATGAGGGATTATTTGGAGTTCAATCGCTTTGATGATGAGTGGATTGGAGGACTTAGCTGATAATGGCCGCCGTTAATGAGGATTTCTAGCTTAAGTAAGGGTTTTAAGAGAATGATGACTTGAAGAGGAAATAAGAAGGGGGTTCAACAAATAAACCAAGTTTGCAGGGCCCTACAATGATCTAATCCTGAGAGAATACCAGTGGACCCTTATCAATACATGACTCAGAAGCCGCAATGACTTAAGACCATGTAACGACCTAAGAAGCTGGATAACCTAGGGATAAAATTCTTTAGGAACTCACGCGGTCTGGAGGTCCTAACGACCTAAAGTCTCAAACTACATGCTAATCTCACCTAGTTCAAAGCCCGTATTATTTTTAATAAATACGGACTTTGTGGGGTAAATGTTAACCCATAAAATATGTTCCAGAGAATAATGTGCATATTTGGGTTAATTTATGATTTTAGGTCGTTAGGCCCTTGGGTTCGTAATGTTTTCTCTAACTCGATGAGCCCTTTAGCTCACGTTAGTGCTCCAGCTCATTGCGGTATCTTGGGTCCTTCGGATAATATGTGGTGTTTAGGAAGCTTTAGCTCGTTTGAGCATCTTAACTCGTTGGGGCATCTTGGTTCACTCAAATGCTAGCTCGTAGGGTTTTTTAGAACGCCAGCTCGCTAAAGGTTTTAGCCCGCTTCATCAAAGCCCAAACTACATCATCCTAGTTTAGCTCATTCTAAATGTGCTTGGGTCGCCCCGCTTTGTCCAAGCTTGTGTCGCCTTAACCTAGCCCGCTCTGCGTCCTTTAGCTCGCACCGCCTTTAGCCAAAACGATTTGGGTCACCCCGCGCTCCCTTATCTCGTACCACTTCGTATCAAGAAGTTTTGGGTCGCTCCGCCTTGTTTGGCACGTCCAGTCTTGCTTTGGATCGTATAACGTCACTTCTAGCCCGCCTACGACCTAAAATGAGACCATAGTATTTACATGTTACCACTCCCCCTAAACTCCAACTATAAATACCCCACTTCTCCATCATTTTAGGATGGGATGAAAAATTGATTCCTATAAGGAGGCGCCGCCAAATTCAAAGCTCACCTACAACTTGTCTAATGGTTTCTATGGATTCAACGACTCTTCTACAACTTCATGTAGATCAAATCCATGCCAATGACCATTAAAGCTCTCTCACCATTGAATCTAAGCACCTTCAATTTCATTAAATCACTCCAACATCATTCAAGCAATTTCATATCTTCTCCAATTCATTCTAATTCCGAATCTAACACAAAACTCTTATCAAATCATGGAAAAGGGTCAAAGCATTAAAGTGATTGAAGATACATACTTCCACCACCATTAAGCTCCTATCAATCTCTTGCCAAATTTAAGAGAAGTTAGATCATAAAGAGAGTAGAAAGAGAGAAATGAATGTAACGATGGAAAATCCATCTTTTGTAAGCTCAAATATCATAATGAGAATTGATTAGAAGTGGATGTAGATTCATATTGAATCGAACCATTATAAAAATCTTCTTGTCTTCATTTTTGTACTTTTATTTTGCGATTGTGGCCTCTTATTCTAATTCTATCCATAATTGGTGAAGTGCACATTTGCATCTTGGTGTTGTGAACCATTCCCGGTTTCTACACACATTAACAAATCATACAAGCACTTTCAAATGGTTCACTAAAACAATTGTTTTAGCTTACTACTTGCAATTAATCTTTAAATAAATTCATTACATATATAAAAAAATTCCAATAGTAACCAAACCTTCTTAACGGTTAGTTTGATAAATGGGCAAATTATGTTTTGGTGACAAACTATAGTACCTAATTAGTTTCCAAGCTATGCCAATAGAAAAATAAGTTTTAAGGGCAACTTCGGCTAATTTTCTAAACGCATTATTTCATCTGGTGATTTTATTGTTTTGAAATAGTTTGTTCTCTCTCAACTAAAACCCTAGCAGAACCCTTCAAATTTCTTCATTTCGATCCTCAAATTTCTTTTCTTCGATCTGCCTCTTCTTCAAATTTCGACTTAATACCTGCAGATGGATTTGTATTGGCGTCAACTAATTAACACAAATCAGCAAAAATTAGTACAAACCACGGGTAACTAGCACAAATCGCCACAAATCAGAGGTAATCGCATGTATTTATCTTCTTCAAACTCCACCTGCAGCAAATCAGCATAAATCGTAGGTAAAAACCTTAATCGATCATTTTTCTTACAGTATTAAGTCCCAAATTACTTGAAAATTAAATTTGGATTTACTCCTGATTTGCCAAATATCCGTTATATGAGTTTTGCCTAATTTAATACAGTCAATTTGGCACTTTATCTCTTTGGTTTCGTGTAGTAAATCTAGATTCAATTTATCATTTGCAACAATACTCGAAACTTGCTTGTTAGTTGTAAACATGGTTGTTTTATTCCATCCAACCATTGTGTCAACAAGAGTTTTACGATTTATCCATGATTTCCGATTCTTCCAAGTATTATTCAACCCTGCATTTATTCTCTTGTTTATTCTAAAAATAAATAATTTAAAATCGTAGTGCTCAAGGACCAATACCCACTTCATATTTCGGCTCACATAACGTGTTACAAACATTTTTATGTTTCTTTCCTCCCAAAAAATATATTAGAACACAGACTCTCAATTTTTCCCATAACCGAGAGATAACCATAATGATAATCACCTATGAATTAGTTGTGCTTTACCAGCTGCGGACAATAGCTAACTATCCCAACTTTGTAATTTCTAAGTGATTCGCTAAAGTAAAGGCAAACAATTTGTTGTGCATTAACGAAGAAATGTTTAAACACAATTACATTTTATTTTATTTTAATATTTTTGAAGTTAGAACTGAAGTTGTTTAAAAAGATAAACCAGTTTATCTTTTTAAAGGGATATTGTATTTTATACAAACGTATAAATATTAGCTTTTTCCTTGAAATTTTATTAAGCAATCATTTTTTAATATGTTTATCATTTGTATTATTTGTGATTTTTAGTAATAAAAAAGTAGTACACAAAAAAGATAAATAAATTTATCTAACAAACAGTTTTTTTCCAAGTAGAAGATTTACAATCTTGTTAAATGTGTAACGAGAGAGGTTGTTGATCGATGATATGGTTTTGGGTCGTTATATCCAGTTTGTTGAGGGTGTAATCGTTTTGATTTTCAGTCTGTTAGGGAGAAAAAAAATTCAAAGTCTAAATATTTAGATTGAACGTAGAGCTGTTGGAGGTGCACTTGTCAGTTTTCCATCGAATAGCGAATACGTATATTCTGTCTAATCTTAGCATAACTTTGAATCAACTTTCAGACCTGATAATTAAGTTTGCATTTCAATTTTCATGGTTGCCCAAAATAAAGATTTGACTAGAGTTCAATGTAAATAGTTAAAAACAATTTCAGTTAGAGAAATTTATGCATGTAATGGGTAATTTATGCATGTGTTTTATGTTTCAAATTTTATTATTTTTTTTGCATTTAATAGATAATATCTAGTCTGAATGTAGTTTGTTCATATAAAAAGTTTTGATACTAAAAAGATAATTATGTTTATCTTCTTTATAAGTTGAGATGCTCTTATAAAGAAGATATAAAATATTATATTTCTAATAAAAATATACCTACTATTAGTTTTTAACTTAAAAATAGTGTTAAAATATGATGCTACACACGTTTTTAAATTAATTATTTTAAACACAATAGACAAAAAAGATAATAGATTTATCATTTTAAACCGTTGATGTTATTTTCTATATGTTGACACACTTTTTGGTAAAAGCTGTCAAACTGGAATATCTGGATAGCATCACACTTAGGCATGGAGAGCATCTTCAGAAGGCAGGAAGCGGTTTGGTCAAAGCCGCAACATTAGCATAAACTGGCCTGAACCTCCTATAAGACGACCTCTTTTGGGCCTGAAAACAGCGAATACGGTGCTTTGCATGGTAAAACCTGTATCCCTCTGAATTAGCTTCAAGTAAAGCTTTCGTTTGGCTCAGTCGGACTTACATTTGAAAGTTACCCCCGTTTCTGTGAATGGGTGTACTTTGGTATCGACTGGCAATCACTTGGATGAAGTGACGAAGCATCATCAGTTAGGATCATGGACCGGCTCGTGGGACCCACCTCGGCTCGTGGGACCAACTTGGCTCGTAGGGTCCCCACCGGCTCGCCCCCTAGGACCACGACCCGCTCGTGATGGTCAGCTCCAGCCACTCCACTCCAGCTCATCACCATGGTTCGTGGTGCACACCATGGTCACGAACCGCCTGGGCCTGCGCTCGTTGCACTCGATTTTGACATATTCTGATGGCTGTTTTCACTCCAACTTGCATGGATATGATTACACATGGCATATACCGACTTGGAGAGGATTTTTGGATGTTTTCCACCTTATTTCGAGATTTTTGGGATGTGTGCAACGTTTCCCGCAAACCGCCTGCTGTAAATGGCTATAAATAGACCATTCGATGGCATTTTGAAGGACTTTTGGCCATTCTTCTTCACGGCTTCCACCATTAAAAATGCAAGGTCATCGTGTGCTTAACAAGGCCAATTCAACTCAGTCTAACATGAGGATTTCGTGTATAAAATCACTCTCTTTTCTCCACTTCTTCCCAAAAAAATACAAGGATGCGGTTTGTAAATGGATCTCACATATTGTGAGACGACATTGTAATTGTAATTTCTTAGGATTTAAGGAATTATAAAGTGAACGTAAGCTTGGTTTGGGCCGAACCATTATAAAAACTTTGTGCGTCCCTTTTTATTTACTGCTTTTTTGCATTTATTCTTTGTGATCGGTGATTGTGAGGACTTCACACCGCAATTGGGTGTTAGGCCCAGATTTTGGTCTAACATTTTGGCGTGCCAGGTAGGGGGACACAACAACTTCAACTTCTTGCTTGAAAGGAAACTCAATGGCAATCAAAAGGAAGAAAACTAGTACTTCCTCTTGTGCTGAGGATGTTGACTTTGAAGGCATAAGAAACAAGGCAAGCCAGGAGGATTCCTCTCATGAAAACCCATCAGCATACCTAACCAGAGATGAAATGGATGGTGTTCTCGCTGAATTGAGAACCCAGATGGAAAGGAAAGATGATCTCCCCTGGAAACAACAAAAGGTGATTGACGGATTCTTCGTTCGGATGGATGGCAGGCCGAGCGGCAATGAACAACGCATTGGAAATGAAGCCACAGAAGTGACTCGTGCATCACCTGGACTCGGGGGCAACCCCCTCACTCTTGGAAATGGTCAGGCTTGACCTTCTTCAGCTCCGGATCGGATGGATATCGGAATACAAGCTCCCATTCAACAGCAGCAAGGAGCGGCTCGTGATAGGGCACCGGAACTGGGTCGGCTCGCCCCATCTCGGCTCGCCCCTCGAACCACGAGCCGGTCTCCATGACCCGGCCTCACGAACCGAACTCCATGACTCACTCCCCCTAGAACAGCGAACCGCGAGCTGAGACCCCATGGTCCACGAACCGGTCCTCACGACCCGCTCCTAGCAACTCACCAACAACTTCCTCACTCTCTTGCATTCAATGCTGGGTGCACCAGTTCAGATTTAGGAAATCTGCAACAACTTTTTGAAGGCGATTGGCTCGCCAATCTCATTTAATGCCTCTCGAGGGGCCGCACTTATCAGAATGACGTTGATGATATCAATCATAATCCATTCACTCAGGAAATCAGGAATTCTTGCAATCCTCCGGATTTCAAACTTCCACAACTGGAGCCCTACAATGGCAGGACAGATCCTACCGTACACCTGATGTGCTACAAATGGCATATGGAAGTTCAATCGGTATCGAAAAACGTCATGGCTAAATGTTTTCCCCTCTTTCTAACTGATATAGCAGCGATGTGGATTCGGCAGCTAGAAATGGAATCGAGCAACATATGGAATATGTTGGTCGCTCGCTTTCTTGAACAGTTTTAGGTCCACATCGCTCGACCCAAGAACGTAATGTTGCTCACTATAATCAAGCAGAGGTCCAGAGAAACCCTTTGCTCATTTGTAGAAAGATTAAACATTGTAGCAGCATCATTTGATCGCCCTGAAACATCGATGGTACTGATGGCAGCAGTATTTGGCATTCTAGATAACTTGAAGTTCAAAAAGTATTTGTACCAAGACCCACCACGAAATCTCAATGAATTCTACCTCGAAGCAGACAGATTTCTACAGGAAAAAGATGCAACTTCCGAGAAACGCATTTTCGACATCAACATGTTCAATGACATAGAACCGTCTGATTATGGAAAAGTCAAAGGAAAACCCACTCTCAAGAATGACCGCAACACTCAACCCCGGAAAAGGCCCAGAGATGAAAAATACACTGAACTCAATTTAACCCTGACTGACATCTGCATGGACACGAATGGTGCCATCTCCTACCCAAAGCCTCCCAGGAGGGAACCATCGCAAAGAGAACGCGACTCTGGAAAACACTGCATATTCCATGATATGGACGAACAAGACACGAATGACTGCAGGCATCTTCGTGATTTGATTGAGGAACGGGTTAGTTGTGGAGAGGTGCCCTAGTATGTGAAACCACCAACAGCGCCTGCACCTGCGCTGCAACCTCTTGCTCCCTGGAGAGGGAATGACCCAGGATCGAGCTCTTGTGGGCTCATCACCAACTGATTTGGATGAGATCGGCTTTCATTTTCTGCATTTCTTAGGCTTTAAGGTTTGTTTTCACTTTCTTTAGGTTTTTAGATTGACTAAATCGGATTACACACGTTTGGGATTAGGATTTAACCCCAAAGCGTGATCTGGACTCGATGACAAACCAACCAGGATTTGCTTTGGTTTTGCATTTTGAATTGAATAAGGAAAGACTTTCCAAGCATGGATTATGTTTGGGGAATTCAAGTATCTTATTAGGATGTGGCAAGATCCTCAATCTCGGTTAAAGTATGTCTTATACTTATTATGGAACTTAGGTATGGATTATTCCTAAGGTTAGGCTATATTGTCAAGCTGTGGCAAGTATAACTCTCTCTGAATATGAGTATGGATTGTACTCAAATTGGAAACTCGAGTATGGATTATACTCATGATTGATGAGCTCCGGCTCCGAACTGGATCCGTCCGGTATAAACAAAATACATTGACATTTGCTTGGTCGTCTTACTCCGGTAAGGCCGTCTCGGAATTATTCTTGTATTGCTTGTTACACCTTTTTGCAGGTACAGACATCTGGTCCTCTTGGATCTATCTCGGCCTTAATACGATTCCGCACGATCGTCGGTTTTCTGGCCTTAATACGATCTGGCATGATCGTCGCATTATGGACTTCTATGGATTGAGGATTTCTCGGATTATCCAGAACATATCTGCCTTCAACCAGCAAGATATGTTTTGGGGGCAAACTTGTTGATACACTTTTTGGTAAAAGCTGTCACACATGGAATATCTGGGTAGCATCGCGCTCAGGCATGGAGAGCATCGTCAGCAGATAGGTAGCGGTTTTGTCAAAGTCGCAACATTAGTATAAACTGGCCCGAAACTCCTATCAGACGACCTCTTTTAGGCCCAAAAACAACGATTAAATTGCTTTGCATGGTAAAACCTGTAGCCTCTGAATTAGCTTCAGGCAGAGCTTTCGTTTAGCTCAATTGGACATACAGTTTGAAAGTTACGCTTGTTTAAGTGAATGGGTGTACTCTAGCATCGACTGGCAATCACTTGGATGAAGTGACAAAGCGTCATCAGCTAGGATCGTGGGCCAACTTGTGGGACCCACCTCGGCTCGTGGGACCAACTCGGCTCGTTGGGTCACCACAGGCTCGCCCCCTAGGACCACAACCCGCTCGTGATGGTCAGCTCCAGCCACTCCACCCGAACTCATCACCCCGGTTCGTGGTGCACACCATGGTCACGAACCGCCTGGGCCTACGCTCACTGTAGTCGATTTTGACCTATTCTGATGGCTATTTTCGCTCCAACTGGTATGGATATGATTACACATGACATATAATGACTTGGATAGGATTTTTGGACGTTTTCCACCTCATTCGAGATTTTTGGGATGCGTGCCACGTGTCCCGCGAACCACCTATTGTAAACAACTATAAATACACAATTCGAAGGCATTTTGAAGGACTTTTGGCCATTCTTCTTCACGGATTCCACCATTAACAATGCAAGTACTTTGTGTGCTTAACAAAGCCAATTCAACTTAGTCTAACACGAGGATTTCGTGCATAAAATCGCTCTCTTTTCTCCATTTCTTCATAAAAAAATACAAGGATGTGGTATGTAAATGGATCTCGTTGATTGTAAGACAAAATTGTAATTGTAATTTTTTAGGATTTAAGGAATTATAAAGTGGACGTAGGCTTGGTTTGAGCCGAACCACTATAAAAACCTCGTGTGTCCCTTTTTATTTTCTGCTTTTCTGCGTTTATTCTCTGTGACCTGTGATTGTGAGGACTTCACACTGCAGTTGGGTGTTTTCCCCAGATTTTGGTCTAACATTATACAATGAATATAATTATTAGTCTTCCTTTAAAAATTGGGTAATTTTTTATGCATTAGATGTTTTAACACATATGCATATTGAAATAAGAAATGTATTTTTATTATACAAAAACAAATAAGAAAAAGATAATATGAATTATCTTTTTAGATGAGAAATGTCTTTACACAAAATCATACATACAACTTAGTTTTTAACATGAAATCATTGTTAAATTATTAAGGAAAAAATGTTTTAACATAATTATCTTTATAAATTGGTGATATTTTTTAAGCTACAATTAGAGTTGTCAAAAAAGATAAATTACTTTATCTTTTTAAACAAATATCGATTTTTTATGCAAAAACATACAAACATTAGGTTTTTACTATAAGATCTACAATCATTCACGTAAAAAGTTAGTTGTTTATGCATATAATAAGTAATTTAAATATATAATAAGTATAGTGATAAATAGATTTATCATTTCAAACAATTTTTAATGAAAACGATGAAAAAGATAAATAGATTTATCTTTTTAAATGATTGTTGTCTTTATACAAAATCATACATACAATGTAGTTTTTTAAAATAAAAAAGCATCCTTAAATTATTAAGGAAGAAATGTTCAAACACAATTATGTTTTTAAATTGTTAATATTTTTCAAGCTAGAATTTAAGTATTTTGAAAAGATAAACTAGTTTATCTTTTTAAAAAGATGTATTTTTAAGTAAAAAAACAATCAAACATTAGCTTTTTACTTAAAATTTTGGTAGAGGATTAAGCAATCATTTTTTTAATATGTTTATCATTTGTATTATTGTGTTTTCTTAGTAATTTGAAAGTAGAAGACAAAAAAGATAAGTAAGTTTATCCTTTTAAACAAACAGTGTTTTTTTTATTAGAAGATTTACAATCTTTTAAAACAAACAATAATAATTAAGTATTGATTGATGTTTTTCAACGAATACGTTTTTCCAGCGAATATGATTTTGTTAAAAAGAAACACTGTAATCAGTATTGAATGACGTTTTTTCTTTTTAGAAAATATATCCTATCAGTTTTCCAATGATAACACTTTTTCTGTCTAATCTTAGTATAATTTTGAATCAACTTTCGGATTTGATAATTATATATGCATTTCAATTTCCAGGGTTGGCCAAAATAAAGATTTTACAAGAGTTCAATGAAAATAGCTAAAAACAATTTTAGTTAGAGAAATTTATGCATGTAATAGGTAATTTATGCATGTGTTTTATATTTCAAGTTTTATTGCTTTTTCCTTTTTGCATGTGACCGATAATTTCTAGTCCGAATGTAGTTTGTTCATATAAAAAATTTTGGTACTAAAAAGATAAATATGTTTATTTTTTTTAATAAATTGAGATGCTCTTATAAAGAATATACAAAATATTATATTTCTAATTAAAAATATATTTATCTATTAGTTTTTAAATTAAAAATAGTGTTAAGATATAATGCTACACATGTTTTTAAAATAATTGTTTTAAACACAATAGACAAAAAAGATAAATAGATTTATCATTTTAAAGCATTGATGTTATTTTATACAATGGATATAATTATTAGTCTTCCTTTAAAAATAGTGCATTTTTTTACACATTAGATGTTTTAGCACATATGTGTTTCAAAATAAGCAATATATTTTTATTATACAAAAACAAGTAAGAAAAGATAATATGAATTATCTTTTTAGATGAGAAACGTCTTTACACAAAATCGTACATACTACTTAGTTTTTAACATAAAAGTATTGTTAACTTATTAAGGAAGAAATGTTTTGACACAATTATCTTTTTAAATTGGTAATATGTTTTAAGCTACGATTAGAGTTGTCAAAAAACCTAAATAACTTTATCTTTTCAAACAAATATCATATTTTTATGCAAAACCATACAAACATTAGATTTTTACTATAGGATCTACAATCTTTCACGCATTAAGTTAGTTGTTTATGTTGTATATGACGTAGTTGAATACACAATGATATGATTTTTATTTGATGATAACAACCAAATAAATATATTTTTAAGTGCATTTGTTACTGTACTGTTATTCTAAATCACAGACAGAAATATAATATTCATATTTATATAAAATACCCGTGGACAAGAATTAAATATTCAAACAATATTTTATTAAATATAATATTTTATTTCAACAAGTCAAAACAGTATAAATTTATAAACTCCACTATTTGAACACTTCACCAATGATTTTCATTTCAAGACATTTCAGTACATAACTCCTCACTACAACACTCAACACTCAGTTGTACATTTTTCATCTATACATACATTTACTTTTACATTTACATTCACGACACTACACTGTCTTCTGTCTTTAGTCATCACTGCACAGTCAGTCCAGTCTTCATCTTCATACTTGTCATATACAGAAACACACACACAGAGTATCTGGAACGAATAGAAATATTCTAAATTCTAGCGAATATAATTTTTATTTTAAAAATATATCTGCCTCAGAATTTCGGTATGTTTCTCATCATTTTTTTGACTCGATCTGTTTTATCCGATTGTGTCTAGACAGCTTGTGATATTCGCAGTGATACACTGTAAATACCACAAGGCAGACAACATATATATATATATATATATATATATATGTATATATGATGCAAGGACAGAAAAACTTGATTGTTGGTTGCATTTACACACGTGTATAAATATACACATGTGCACTGCCTCGCAAATTCAGTGTGCAACTGAGGAGCAGCCATGATGACCACCTCGACTCAGTGCAAATTGACATAGTACATCAGTGGAAAGCTTAAGTGGCCAACATCAAACTCAAGTTAATGCAACATCAATGGTCGAGAGAGTTCAAAAATGGTGCAACAAGGTTGCAATTCAGTAAACACAAACACAAGCCATCAAATGTTGTATGTATGGAACAAGAATGTCAAGTTCAGCATGATCAAGTTTAAATGCCACAGTGAATCATGTGTCGAGAATCACAAGTGGAACATAGATGAAAGGCTCAGCAAAATGGATGCACACCCAACTTGCTCATAATAAAAAACATATGAGAATATATCTCTCAACAAAAACAGTGAAGACAAGTACATGCAGAAATGGACAAGTAAATGGTGCACACAAAATCAAGCCAGTCTGCTTTCAAGAAGCGTGAAATCAACACAACTATGTGTGTCTCTCTCTCTCTCTCTCTCTCTCTCTCTCTATATATATATATATATATATATATATGAAACTGCATATGTATATCTTTCAAATACCAAACAGCGACATAATATGGACAGTGCAACAAGTCTAGGTGATACACCAGAAAATCAGGAAACCAGCGTATACATGAATGACAATTCAAGGGATGGTAAATATGACATGAAAACATAATTGATTTATTCAATCAATGCAGAGATAATCAAAGTTTTTTTGTGAAAATCTAGTTGTCAATGCATGGAAAAACATTCGAATGCATTTCAAGAAAGTCATTCAAGACGTTTTTTAGGCAACAAATCTCTTTTTCGTTCGAGTATGACAAAGGAGGAAACTCACAAATCAGATTAATTCAAGAAGTGAAAACAGCAAAACAGCTTCATAAAATGTTCAAGTTTATTTGGGATAGTAGTGAGAAACTATTTTGGACAAGGGAAAGCAATCAATTCTTTTCAACAAATCAGTGCTCACAAGTTTTGGCAAGGGAAAATGCAAAGGAGCCACATTTCTAGTTATTTAATTTCCAGTAAATCAGAGTCAACTTTGGCAAGCAATAAAATCATGCATGGATTTAAATCAGGCTACGGTTTTGGCAATAATGTTTTTGACAAGACATTCAATTTTTTCTAGATAAATTTAATTTGAAATCATAGAAATCAATTCTAAATTCCTTTCCAAAAATCAACAGTCATGTTTCTCAAAAAAGGCAATTTATCAATCAAAGATTTCATGCAAGGGACAAGTAGTTTTGAAGAATCTTTATAGTCCATAATTTATCAAGGGATCAAGCCAACAATTCACGCTGATTATTTCAAAGCCGAGAATTACAAAACCAAAAAGGGAAAGCAAGAAAAAATCAGATCGGGCCATTCACGAGAAATCAGAGGTTACTAGGTTTTCTATTTTACCCTATATTACATCACCATTTCATCACTGGCCATCATCGAAAACACAAGAAAAAATCTTTAGATAAAATTCGAATAACCAATTCAGAATTACTCACAGTTTTCGATCGCAACAATATCCCAAATCGTTGACAAGAAAGAGCAAACGCAAAGCAATCAAGATCTGAATATCTTCTTATTCCAAGCCACAAAGATTCGAACCAGAAGCAATTGACTTCAATTTGGGGACAAAAACAAAAACCCTTGGCCGCCATATATTTTTCTCCAGAAAACAAAAAGGGATCGGGCTAATTGAAGAAGGATGGTGCACCAGAATAAAAGGGAGGCCGACCTATTTTAAGTCAAAGGGGATTTTTTAATTCCTTTTATTTAGGGTTTTTATTTTTGTTTTTGTTTTTCTTTTGTAATCAAACCATCAATCAATTCTAGAGTCTGTAAAATCTAACAGTTTACTAGAGTCAGGAAAATCTAAGGTTACGAGTTACAGGGTTTGTAATTTGGGGAAATCTGGTCGAGGGGATATCAGTCAGTCTAGGGTTTTGAGCATAGGACTAGAATAGGAGCGAGGAGTTCGTGAGTGTACATGGTCTTGTATGCGAGATCTGTTCTTTTACGTAGTAGAAACCTTAGGAATGCAGCAGTAGGCAGGATTTTGCCGAAGCTGGCTATCTCTGTTTGTTATCTACTTTTTGCACTTTATTTATGCTGCATTCTGTGATCTGTTTATTATTTTAATATCCCGTAATATTTAAAACTCCGCAATAATTTGTGATAACCCTATTCACCCCCTCTAGGATTAATCTAGATCCAACAAGTGGTATCAGAGCCTGGTTTTCTGTTAACTCTAGAGTAATGGTGATTCCTAGTTGTCAGTCCATAGACAGTCAGTCCAGTCACATTCCAAATATTGTTGATGGTACACATTTTTGAATTGGAAATCAGAAATGAAATCATATTTGAATTCTGTTAAATATTGGGATGTTGTTGATAGTGGAAGTGATATATTAGAAAGGAATATTAATGCTCGTGCTATGCATATTCTCTATTCTCGTCTTAGTAATAATCAACTAGATTTTATCTCCCATTGTTTGACTGCGCAGGAAATTTGGAAAACTCTCAACACAAAGTATGGACAAACTGATAATAGTTGCTCAAAACATTGTAATTTCAACTCAGATTCATATTTATGCTTAACATGTCTTATAGATGATAATTCAGATGGATCAGCTGATGCAGACTCAACAGACAATGAAATAGAAAATTTCTCTTATGAAGATCTGGTTTATTTTTGTGTTGATCTAACCAAATCTGTTGATAAACTCCAATTTAAAAATAAATCTCTGAAACTAAGAATTCTGAGTTGACCGGCAAAATTGATGATTTGGAATCACAACTTGTACATTTTAAAAATTCTTCAAATTCAGATTGCAAAAATTGTTTGAAATTGAAAACCAATCTTGTTCATCCCAATAAAAATATTCAAAAGTTTGAAAAGGAAATTTTGATCTTAAAAGAAAGCAAGATTGAGTTATCAAGTTTGAATAACTTTTTTACAAGAGGAATTTGAAATTTATAAGACTGATATATATTCCAAATTTGAAATTGCTCAAGAGGAGAATTTGTTGAAATCCGATTTGATTTTGAAAGAACTAGAAAATAAGATTGAAAAATCCAAGAAATTTGAGTCTGAAAAACCAAAACATTTTGAATTTAAAATTGCTGAGTCCCAAACTAAAATTAAATTGATTAATACTGAAAATTTGGTTTTGAAATCTGATTTTGAAAGATGTAAGATCATTAAAAATCGTTGTTTAGATTTAATAAAAGAGAATAGTGATCTTAAATTCAAAATTCAACGACTAGAGTCTACTTTGACTAAATTTTCTGATAGTGAAAAATCTTTGAACACGTTGTTGAAAAACCAGTTTTCTGTTGGACATAGATGAGGTCTTGGTTTTGAAAAAACAAGTGGTTTTGAAAAATTGAATTCTTGTGATTTTAAAAATCCAACAAACTTCTTTGAAAAGAATCAATTTGAAATTTTAAATTCTGATAATTTCAAAGGATTTTTAAAGCATAATCGAGATGTGAATTTGTTTTATAATAATCCATTTTGGATCCCCAAAAAAAATAGAGTGAAACAATTTTGGGTTCCTAAAAGTACAAAGATATAATCGAATGGGTTGTTATACAAACAGATTTGGGTACCGAAAGATGTTAACAAAACTACTAATAGTTTTACAAATTTTGTTAAACCACTTGTTTCTCTAAACTTTTAGGTACTGAAGGAGGTCGAGGAACCACTGTGCAAAAGAGATTAGAATTTCAAGTTATTCTTTATTCCAGTATCATTTGGAGTTCCTTGGCCAAGTCTGTTTGAGCTAGAGATTCATTTGCTCACATCATTTTCAGGTATAATCTTTAGACTCACAATTTTTGTATATTCTTTGTTTTTACTCTTTTGTCTGATTTTTTTTTCTACCCCCTTTGTGTATTTTTTCTGTTTTGGTTTATCACTGTCATATCATTATAACTTCTTGGGCTTTCTTAAGCTTTCAATTGTAGAAATCATATTTTCTGGAAATTCACTTCGTTTGTATAAAACTCTAATGTTTTTAATCATTTCCATATCTTGAATTTAAACTTGTAAATATCTGCAATTGTTTTGAAGTTTATTTTATGTTTTCTGAAGTCATAACAGTGTTGATGTATTCTTGTCATATCATGTTGATTTGAATTCTAAATTTTTGAAGATTTGAAAAACAATTGAAATTTCACACACCTCTACTGTTTTGAGTTTCTTCTAATTCATTTTAGAAAGACTTGAAATATTATACTCATTACAACACTCTGTTATTTATCAGTTGTGATAATTTCATTATTTTTTTTAGATTAGCTTGGATATTTTGAATTGTATTGAATCAGTGATACATCTTGAATTTCACCTTTATTCATGATCATTATGGTTGAAATTTGTTTGTTTGAAATCATCTGAAATTTTTGATATTTTGAATATCACACACCTCTTAATCCTGAAATTTTCATCTTGTGTGAATGATTCATTATATCTCAAACTTGACATTGGTTCAAGTGGTTTCAAATAAATTATTGTTTAATTTTCTAGATCATGAATATCTCTCAAGTCTGGTGTAAATGATCTGAAATTACTCTTGTGCTTATCAGAAATTTTTTGGAAAATTCTTTAAAAATTTTGGTCTTGAAACTCAGTGTCACTTCATGATTTTTTGATTTAAATATTTGTTTAAAATCAATTAAAATTATTGATTACTTGAATCTCACACACATCGTGAATTTAAAATTTATAATCTGGTGTGACTGATTCATTAAATCTCGATCTTTTCATATCCCTTTAAATGATTAAAAATAAACCATATATTTAACCATTGTATCATGAACCATTATTTAACTGTTTGAAATTTCTTTGAAACTTCTTCTTGATAAGTCTTGAAACACCCCAACTCCGTTAAGGTCACTCACAAAGGGAATGCCTTAACTTCGGTGAGCATTTTTAGGTAAAAGATGCAGATAAATTACAAGACAGACAAATAAAACAGCGGAAAATAAAGTCATTTTATAAACAATGTGGTTCAGTCAAGCTTTAACAACAATTGTCTCAATCATACTTAAAAGTAATACATAAAACTTCTGTCTTGATTCAAAAACTTTCAAGTATAAAAGAAGCATAAAAATAACAATGATATTCCCCAATAAAGCATGAACCAGCCATAGCAGTGGAAGAGAGAGTCCAAAGCAATACATCAACTATCTTTGAGCTTGGAAAGAAAATTGAGCTAAGAGGTAATATTTCCTCCCTGTGAACCAGGGGGACAGAAGAAAAGAGGCGAAACAAACTAGGTCAGACATAAGTCTGGTAAGTCCAGTTACTTTCAGCATGTAAATAGGCAAAAGCATCATGACATGAATAAACTAAATATAAGACAATTGTGGTAACGTGATCCCAATCCCCGCAATTGTGGTAGCCTTCAGGTGTACATCTAGTATGAGGATCTTACCTCAATCAGCCTAATTGCCATGAAGATGTTAGATGTACCCTTACTACTCTATTGATCGGCTCCCTACTTGTATTAATGTTCCATGTGTCTATGTCAGTCGGCCCTCTCTTGCGTGTAAATATCATATGCTGGTCCCACCATAAGGTGTATCAGTCCCTATGATAGCAACCCGACACGATTCAAGATGCACAGTGTATAACTACTGGTACCCAATGCCTGCTTTTTCCCACTCCGGAGTACGTGCACGCCCAGTAATCCATTGGAACCTACACTGACGTACCCCCTACCGCTATTTTGCCCGCTTATAATCAGCCCAGTAATCGTGCCCTACCCTACCTAGTTCAGGGTACCATGATACATCTATGTGGGTTACTGCTGAAATGGGTCCCCATTACTAGGTTTCTTACTGGTTAAGTTTGTGGGCCTATATTTACTAATATTACCCACCAACCCGACATGTACTTAACCCTTCCACTGATTCAAACACGTTTACTTAATGGTTAAGTTTGTGGGCCTGTATTTACTAATATTACCCACAAAGCCCATATGTACTTAACCCTCCCACTAATTCAAACATGTTTACTTAATGGTTAAGTTTGTGGGCCTATATTTACTAATATTACCCACCTACCCGATATGTACTTAACCCTCCCACACATTATGTCATATTGGTTAAGTGTTGTCCATTCATGTTAACTTAACCCACCGACTCATCATGTCATGTTGGTTAAGTGTTTCTTATTAACCCTTCTCACTTGTCGTGTTGGATTGGTTAAGTGTTTCCTATTAACTTAACCTCGTTCATTCATCATGTTATATTGGTTAAGTATTTCCCATTAACTTAACCCCATTCGTTCATCAAGTTACATTAGTTAAGTGCTTCTTATTAACTTAACCCCACGCGTTCATCATGCTATATTGGTTAAGTGTCATAAATCAATTCAGGTTAACTTAACCCACCCACTTGTCGTGTTACATTGGTTAAGTGTTGCCTTCTTGTATTAACTTAACCCTTCCACACATCCTGTTATATTGGTTAAGTGTTGCTCTCTTGTTTTAACTTAACCCTACCCATTCATCATGTCATATTGGTTAAGTGTTTCTTATTAACTTAGCCCTACTCATTCATCATGTCATATTGGTTAAGTGTTTCTTATTAACTTAACCCTACCTATTCATCATGTTGTACTGGTTAACTTAACCCTGCTCACTTGTCTAATTAACATGTTATAACGGTTAAGTGTTCTAAATTTACTTAACCCCACCTTCTTGTCTAATTAACATGTTATAACGGTTAAGTGTTATAAATTTTACTTAACCTTACCATTCTTAGCATGTCTGTTTATTGGCATTAATTAATTAATTAATGCCCTAACCTCTCACATTAGAATGGTTGTTTGCGGTTGCTAGATGTGCCGGGCGGTTCCGGGCAGACTTCTACCGCAAACTCATTCTAACCTCGGGTTTTGGGATAAATGCGCTAACCTCCCACATTACATCTGTGTTGTTGCGGTTACTGGATGTGCCGAGTGGTTCCGGGAAGTTTTACACCGCAACTCAATCTAACCTCGGGTTAGGCATGTTTATCTTAGCCAATTGGCTCATTTACAGATTATTCCAGCTTCAGGTTAGTTATGTCAATTTTTTCATCTACATCATAGGCTTTCCAATTACAGTATTCACTTTCAATAGATTTCAGCATATTAGTCAGTTTAACAATTTAAACATCACTTGAAGTTCCATTAACATATCTCGCCTAATCATAAATTAAGCCTATAAACTTACATGCCCAAAATCATGGTCATAATTCACAATATAACACATGCCCTTAAGGTTTAGTCATATTGCACCATACAAAATATTCTCCAAAAACCCCAATCATGATTCACAGTATAAACTATGCCAAATTATAGCCTTTAATTACAATGCATGCCAATTACCCAAAATCCTAATTTAGGTGTGTTCACATTTAACAGTTATCCCTATCTTACTATAGGTTTTCATGCCTAAGCCATACATTACTATACACAATAATCTCCTTCTTCTAAGTCATAAATTATCATATATATATATATATATACATATATATATATATACACACACACCCCAATTTTAGGTCTTAAACCACAACATGTACTATGACTTACATGTTTACAGTTCAATTTATGCCCCAAATCCCAAGTCATATGTACAACATACTTTATGCCTCAAATCTCAAGTCATATATTCGATACACTTTATGTTTTAAATACAACATGTGTTATGTCCTCAAATTAGTTACAAATCAGTTATACCCAATTATACATAATTTAATACTTTTCCCAATTTAGGCGCTGACCATGTCTAAATCATATATTATGTCCAGATTTTCCCAACGTACGTTCATCTCTTATGAGATTTGGCTCAGGCTCGTAGTAGCCTGGCTATAAAAACAAAAAAGGGAAGAAGGAAAGAAGAGACAAAGAATGGACATAATAATATCAATGAGATAGATCCAATGGATATAGAAAGACAGATAGAAATAGGCATAATCTCAGATTCAGATTTATTACAATGTCAGAATCACAATAAAATTTTATTTATGAAAGTAACATGAACTTACAAATTACAGAACGGTCTTGAATTTTGGGATCTGATTTCTGAATTTGATTAGTTATTCCTTTGATGTAGACTTTGATTGTTAACTTGAAAATTTTAATTTGATTGATTAAAGTGGAGGCTAGGTCACTCCAGGTTTTAGCAGCATATAAACGTCTATGAATTCGTGTGGAGAAAACAATAGGTTTAGGGGTCTTTTTATAGGTGTAAAGGGAGATTTAGAGCCTTTACATCGGTCTAGAAGTCATCAGAATCGTCTAGAGCAGAATACCACACCACACAGCGAATCAAAAAGCGACACATGGCTAAACACGTCATCGGCCAGATCAGGGCCAACAGGGGTCGACTCCCCTATAGGGGGGTCGACACCTATGTCGACTCCCCCTTTGGGGGGGGGGGGGGTTCGACACCTATGAGCGGGAAATTTCCCGCTCGGCCTGCTTTGACCCAAATTCGAGATTTGAACCCTGTTTTGACTTCTGGAATTATTTTATATGTATATACATACTTCTTGAGCGTATACAAACTTCTAAGGCTTATAATTTCTTCATACGGTGTCCGATTTACGCAAACTCGGATTCTATGCCAAGCATAATTTAAAGACGAACGCAACGGCGTAACCCATTTCCCTTAATTCCTACTTTTAAAATTAAGTATTCATTAATTCGTTACCACAGGAAATATGGGGTGTTACATTCTCCCCTCCTTTAAAGGATTTCGTCTCCGATATCTCCAAGTCAGGAGAATGTATCCTAACATCCAACATCCATCTACTCAACCATTCAATCACAGGCGTCCATTGTCCTTAAAAAGATTTCTAATGCTTTCATGATTATATGCATAGTGTGTGTACGTGTCCTTATCTAATGCAAAATCAGACGGTCTACCGATTCAATTAACCTCTTTAATGCGAATTATATCAGTGCTATGAGTCCATCATGTATGCAATTATTCCTAATCGCACTTTATAACTTCTACATGAGTGCACAATCATTCATACAAATGCAACATCCATATGATAACACATCAAGTTTCAATTCATATATATAAAAATTCACTCATG
Source organism: Allium sativum (assembly GCA_030737875.1). NCBI lineage: Eukaryota > Viridiplantae > Streptophyta > Magnoliopsida > Asparagales > Amaryllidaceae > Allium > Allium sativum. Next base: position 737,688,469 of record CM060909.1, on the reverse strand, counting down.
CATATGCAATATGGAAGTGACGGAGCCAATCTAGTGCCTAATGTGTGTATATGAATCCACGAGCAACCACTAGCAAACACTTGCAACCACTTGCAACCATCAATCATAACATGTTTCAAACACATGTTTACATCCATTGGCTTCTACCTAAGGATCGAGGATAGAACTGAGAGGATATACTTAAAGGATAAAGACTAGCATGCAAATAAACTTTACAGAAAAAGAGAGATCAAGGAAATACCCTCAAAATAGGTATGATGTGCATATCTAGTCTTCAGTCTTCTATGTCGCATCTTCTTGAGCTTCATTCCATATTGCACTGACCGTCTTAACTTCACGATTTGCGTGGCTTCTTAATTTCTATTTCCAGAATATGCGTTGGAACTCATTTTACTGTCGCCTCCCATTCCACCTTTTCTTCTTATAGTATACTTGGCACTAGAACTTCTGTTGTGTCATGTTAACATTCCCAGAACTATCTCTTGAAAATAAACAGACGCTAACCATGTTACCAAGTGTATATACTAAGATGATTAGATTCTTCTTCATCAGTCTAGTAAGTGGGGCCGATACCTTCATAAAGTCCTTAATTAACTTCCTATATTAGCCTGCTAGTCCAAGAAAGCTTCTTACTTCTGTTGCATTCCTTGGGACCTTCCAGTCTTGCACCACAACTACTTTTACGGGATCTACTACTATCCCTTCTTTAGGCGCCAGGTGTCCTAGAAACCTTACTTCTTCTCTCCAAAAATGACATTTTTGGAGAACTTTGCCTCAAGTTGATGTGCTTGGAGGGTATCCGAGACTTCTCTTAGATGCAAAACATGTTCTTCCTCATTCCAAAATATCATCTTTGCACAATCGAAGTGAACCATCTGCTTTTGTTACGAAAACGACTGGAGCACCCCATTCAGAAATACTTCGCCTTATGAACCCTTTTTCAAGTAACTCTTTTACTTGTTTACTGAGCCCTTCCTTTCCCTTGGAGTCATGTTTCGTATAGGTAATGCAGCTGGCTTTGCTTTGTCAATTAGATATATGCGGAATTCTATCTTGCGTTTTAGGGGATAAACCCCTAACCTGATCAGAAACATCTGCATGCTCATGGACTACTCTAACAGATCGCAAATCGTTGATAGATGCATCAAGTGATTCTAGGTAGCCAAGACAAACTGATCCCTTAGGATCGCACGAAATCTCGAGAGTATTCCTGAGGCAAGTCGAAAGTCTAACTACCCTCTTTTCACAATTACTAGCTAACCAATCCATGCCTAGAATCAACCCATAGCCCATGAAACCCGAAAACATAAGCATTACACTTAAGCTCAATACTTAACATAGCTATTCTGAAATCCTTACAAACCAAAGATAAACGAGCTGAACCACCATCCGGATTTGAGAAAATAATGGTATCTTCTACTGTACAAGTACCAAGGGGCAGAGACTAAACTATGGAAGCAGATATAAACGAATGTGAAATACTAAAATCAAAAAGAGTACTAACAGTATGATCAAAAAGAAAACCTAAACTTTACTATCTCTCTCTCAGGTACGCTGGCGATGAAAGCATGCACTTGCCCTCCGGAAAATCTTGTCCTTTGTTCTTGCCCTTGTCCTTAATTATATGACCCGTTAACCAAAATAACGACACTTCCTCTTATCTTAGATTTTTTTTAATTTTTTCCTCCTTTGTGAACCAAGTCCATATCCATGAGTTTCTTATCCTTGGGTTATGTTCCTTAGCCAAACTCCCTTATTCTCATCTTTGCCATCTTTGTGTAACTTGTTGATAGGTTTCTTGAAAGTTGCCTCCATCGCACGGAAAACCCTACAAAGCTTGAAAGAAAATTAGCCGCAAGTGAAACTGTTGCGGCTATAGATGGAAGTTGGGCACTTCTTTGCCCTTTGACAGATGTCATAGTCTCATCAAGCCTACGGAACCATGTCGCGATGAGGTTACCTCCCGGAAAGCCAGGAGCCCCCGGAGACTCAGCAAAGAAGGAAAATAAGGATTTAAACAGAGAATCAAAAGATAGTGCATATGGCTTTAGGGAATATGCTTTTAAAACAAAACTTTTCTTTAGAAAATGCTTCTTTTAAAACCGTTTTAAAAATAATTTTTCAAATCTTTTATCTGATCCGGCAACCTTCAGCTCTGATACCAAGTGAAACACCCCACCTCCGTTAAGGTCACTAACAAAGGGAATGCCTTAACTTCGGTGGAGCGATTTTAGGTAAAAGATGCAGATAAATTACAAGACCGACAAATAAAGCAGCGGAAAATAAAGTCATTTTATAAACAATGTGGTTCAGTCAAGGTTTTACGACAATTGTCTCAATCATACTTAAATGTAACACATAAAACTTCTGTCTTGATTCAAAAACTTCCAAGTATAAAAGAAGCATAAAAATAACAATGATATCCCCAATAAAGCATGAACCAGCCATATCAGTGGAAGAGAGAGTCCAAAGCAATACATCGACTATCTTCGAGCTTGGAAAGAAAACTGAGCTAAGAGGTAATATTTCCTCCCTGTGAACCTTGGGGGGGAACAGAAGAAAAAAGGCGAAACAAACTAGGTCAGACATAAGTCTGGTAAGTCCAGTGACTTTCAGCATGTAAATAGGCAAAAGCATCATGACATGAATAAACTAAATATAAGACAATACCGTGATAACATGGATCACAAGTTAACCTAAGATTTGCATAAGATATGATAAGGCAAGATAAACTGAATGCACTTCTACTCTTTCTCTGCTTCGCTACTACCTTGTTATTATGATTTCTATATCTTTGCACCCCCTAACTAGTGTCCCAACTAGTAATGTAACAACCCAAAAATCTGAGCCAGTTTAAAATTTTTATTCTGGCAATTTTGGCGAATTTTTGAATATTTAAAATAGATTATTTTAAATAATATCGACGAGAAATTTATTTTGAATATAATTAGAACGTATATTATATACGTCATCGTTAGAATATAAATAATTATATATAATTATAAATAGAATTGAAAATGGCGCGGTAGTTCGATAATTCGATTTCAAACTTCAATTGAATGTACCGGGTGCAAAACAATCCGGATTTTAGCGAAACCAAAAACATTAGGATCTATTTGAGATTATCTTTCCAACGAATCCGAAAAATCGAAATTTCATAGCGGGAATCAAACGATATGTCCAGTTGAAAATTCTGAATAGTCGCTATGGAATTCAGGCCCTTAAAAATGGGCATTTTACAAACGACCTCGGATTTCGACGAAACCAATTTTGTTGGGTCCGTAATGTCAAATTATTGCTAGGTTTTAAATTTCGTAATTTTTCGAATCAATATGTGAGCGTGGCAAAGGAAAACGCGTTTGACCAGTTTCGGTTGATTTTAATCGACTGGAAAGTGGCCATTTTTCTAACGGTCTCAGAATTCGACGAAACTAGTTTTGTTAGGACCGTATCGTCAATACGAAGCTAGAAAATATTTTTCTGGAATTTTTAGAGTTCATATGTGACCCCAGTAAATTGAAATGCGCGTTCAAATTCAATATATAGAGTTATATGTTGATTTTAACGGAAACTGATCGAAACGATCGAATCAGCTTACGATACATATCCCATTGTGTTCGGAATGAGGGTAATTAGCTATGGACGATACGCGGCGGGCCTCGTTTAGAGGTCGTAGGTAAAAGTCAACTTTTTACAAATATATATAAAAAAATATATATATAATATTCTCTCCCCCCCTTAACCCGTTGCCCCCCCCCCCTTTATACTCCAATCGATCAGAAATAAACAAAAAAAAGAGGGAAAAACCCCCTCGTTCACCGCCGGCAGTCGCGGCAGCCACCACCGAACCCCAACCCTTTGCCGCCCGTCCCTCCTCCCCTCTTCTCCTCCCTCCGCTTCCTTCTTCCCTTCCTCTAAACCCATCCGCGAAGCCCCTCAACCGCGACGCAGCCCGCCCCACCAGACCCGTCGTTCGCAGCTACTTCCGGCGTTCATGGGTCCACCAAACTCCACGCTGGCGAAGGCGCGGGTAGCTGACGTCCAGGGTGACGTCGTGAGAAGCTTCGATCATCGACCGGTCAAGGCAGGCGCTGGCAGTTTGGAGCCCTAGCTTTAAAGACTGTGTTCGGTTTCTCCTGGAATCAAGCGGAAAAGAAGGAAGTTCGACGCTAAACAAAGAAGAAAGATAACACTTTGTTTTAACGTCATTTTTATATTATAGCATAGTAGAAAATGTGTAATTTTAATTAGAAATAGAAGAAAAGAATTTTTTTTTATGAAGCAAATATGATTTTTATATTTTTAAAGTATTAAAAATATAATCTTTACTATATAAAAGATGTAAAAATATGATTTTTGTTTATGTAGAGAAGTAAAAATATAATTTTTACATGATAGGAATATTAAAAATAGCATCTTTATATGTGTAGCAAAATAAAGATTGATTTTAAAGACGATATTTTTAGATATGAAGAGACGATATTTTGAGATGAGTAGTGAAGTAAAAATATGATTTTTACTTCGAGAAAAATATAATTTTTATATTATAGAAAGGCGAAATCTTTTTATATAGCAGCGATGTAAAAATAGAATTTTTATCTATTGAATAGCATAGTAAAAATTCGATTTTTATATATTGAATAGCATAGTAAAAATTCGATTTTTATATATTGAATAGCATAGTTAAAAATTCGATTTTTATATATTGAATAGCATAGTAAAAATTCGATTTTTATATATTGAATAGCAATATAAAAATGTGATTTTCATATATATAGTGGCTATGGGAAACGAAGGTGATAAAAAGGCGAGAACGATGAAGATTTCTCTAAATGAAGAGTCATGGTATTGGATAGCTATCGGTGAGAATTTCTCACCTTTCAATTTCTTTTTCTAGTTATATATATATACTAGGATGCAGACGGTGCTTAGTAGCACCCGACACAATCGTCCACATACCATGGACTTGGTTGTTTGGTTGCATAGATTAGTTAGATGATTTGATTTGAATTTGGTTGTTTGGTGAATTTGATTGATGTGTGAATAGCGTGGGCCTTCACTAGTCCGGGGATAAGGCTAGGCCTCGTCCCGTTTCTAGTATCGTGCCGTTATGCCGCCGAAATTTTCTAAAATAAGTTAGAAAAATACAAGTATCATTTTTATTTTGTAAATGAACTGAATAAAAATCCATGTGTTAAAATAAAATATTTTATCGTTAAAAATATAATTTTTAGCGTGAATGTGAATAAATAAATATTTATAAACAAATCGACCGATTTGTTTATATACACTGATTTGACTGATATTGATTGGGTCGATAAATTTTACACATCGCCCAACTGCACAAATAAAATCTGTGGTTGTTGATTTGAAACCCACACGGGTGTTGGGATGAAATTTGAAGTTCACTCATCCTGATTGATTAAATATGTCGATCGATTGATTGACAGGCTGTTATAAGCGTTAGATATCTATATTTGATGCTTATACAGTGTAGTGCACTTTGGTTGATGGTTGATTATTTTTCAATGCTATTATATACGTGTGATGTATGAAAATCCATATAGTTAATATTATATGGTGATTGATTGGGCCTCATTCCTATTTAGAAAATAAAGAATATTATAAAATAAAGGTTCGTGTGTTGACCGTACTCATCCGTTGAGATTAGTCATGTGTTGAGCGAAATATTTTAATAATAAAATTTACATCTTCATCAATATAAAATAAGGGTTCATGTGTTGACCGTACTCATCCGTTGAGATTAGTCATGTGTTGAACGAAATATTTTAATAATAAAATTTACATCTTTATCAATATAAAATAAAGGTTCATGTGTTGACAGTACTCATCCGTTGAGATTAGTCATGTGTTGAACGAAATATTTTGAGAAAAAGAAATATTTGAAATAGAAATATTTGAAAAGGAAATATTTGAAAAAGAAATATTTGAAATAGGAATATTTGAAAATAAAAATATATGAAGCCGTGCTGATTAGATTGACGCCATTTTGACGTGAACGATATTTATATCGATTTTATTCATTTAGAATTGAATATAAAGCGATTTCGAAATGAATTGAATATAAAGCGATTTCGAAATGAATTGAATATAAAGCGATTTCGAAATGAATCGAATAGAAAACCAATTTGAATTAGGATTGAATAGAAAACGAATTGAATTCAAATCGAATAGAAAACCAATTAGAATTGAATCAAATAGAAAACGAATTTGATTTGAATTGAAAACGAATTCGAATTGAATTGAAAACGAATTGAAATGAATTCGAATCGAATTAAAATCGATTTGAATTGAAATCAATTAGAAATGAAAGTAAAAAGGATTTATAATAGGAAATTCAATTTTGATTTGAATTTGAAATAAAGGTTGAAATTGTTTTTGAAACGAATTCAAAACTATTTATAAAATTCGTTTTAAAATAGAATCGACAAAATATATATTTTATATATATAATATAATGGCCTGAATAGAACGCACCGCGGCAGTTCGTGAATTTTGACCATTTATTTCAAACGGACATTACGGGAGATCCGACCGTCGAATTCTCTTGAAACCGGAACCGTTGGGTTCGTACCGAAAAGAGCTTTCTAACGAATATTAGAAATTCAAAATCTAACGGTTGGATTTGGAGATACGTCCAAATCAAATTTGGAAAAGGTCGCTGTAAGTGCAGTTCGATGGCCGTTGATGGAAATCGACTGTACGGGCCTTGATAAAAATATCAAAAATTTGTGTAAAATCATAAGAAATGATTTGGGAAAAATTAGGGTGAAAAACTCCATATTTGAAAAGATAAAAATGGATTTTTATCGTAATGAACTAGTTTTGAACTAAATTTAAAACCCAATTATTTTTAAATAAATAAATTAGATTTAAAAAGGGGGTTTTAAATAATCGGAATTTCTAATATATTTGATTGGATTTGAAATGGGTTTATCGTGAACGGTGTTTTAAATAACACTAATTCTTTAACCCGATGATAAATAGAATGTGATTTGGGTTTGTCGTGAACTGTGTTTTAAATGACATTAGTTCTTTAACCCAGTAAAAGGAGTTTTAACGAATCTGCAATTAGATTGAAATGTAAATCTATAATCTAAATTATCAAATTTAGAAATGAGCGAGAATGGAGTATCGCCAGTTTTGCTCCAAAGCGATAGTTAAATCTTTAATTAGATTTGAACGTGAAATGGTAATTAATTTTACCGATAACACCATAGTATTAGATATGGAGTATTACCAGTTTTGCTTCATGGGATGAATAGGTTGGGATTGGGAAATAAAATAAATAATTACTTCGTTGTGGTTCGCTAATCTCGACTAGTTTGGAAAACCATAATTTGGTTTGAAATGACATCCAAAGGAAGATTAAAGGATAAATTTTAAAGAATTTATCTTGGATAAAATTAATGGGAACTTTTCCCTGAGAATATGAATTGGAATGAGGCGTATGTTGTGTTTGTGTAACATTCGTTTTAATATACGCGGGTTGTTCGGAAAGGCCGGGTTTATACCCATTCTGAATAACTGATTCGACGATAAGTCGAAGATGAAGACGGTGGTCGAAGACCGGAAGTCTTCACATCGTTTGGATGATTACTGATGATCCTGATTGGGCAGTACACCCAAGAGGATGGAAATAGTTGGTGGTCGTCCAGACGTACTTGGAGATGGATGGATATGCGAGGAAAGTGCCTCCGGTTTCGTTCAGACCCAGAACGAACTTGTAAATGGATTGTGTGTTTGACATTGGATTTTATTCTGTGTTGATCGATTTCTGTTAAATATATATCTGTTTGGCGGTGGAGAATTTATTCTCTTGCTTAACGCCCCTCTCTGAGACGTACGAGCTTAGAGGTTATATATCGATAGATATCAATCGCATGGCATGAATTGCCTGTGTGGCATGCTAAGATGCAATGATCAAGGCTTCTGTTGAAAAGCAAAGTCTTGTGGTTGATGATCAAAGCACGCCTACGTGGCAGCTTTGTGTTTAACGTGAATTCGAGAGCCTCACACCTCGGTATGAGTTAAAAACGGGATACGGACCGCTGGGAGAGCACGACGTTTCTTTCTAGCTATGGTGGTGTCAGTGACTTACCAGCCCTGACATTTATATACTTTTCACCTTTGTGGTTGTTGGAATGAGGCGCCTCGATTATAGGTCTGTAAGGACCGGGAAACGTGTGTTCAGGCATAACTAATCCTCTAACGTAAGTGAGGACCGGCCCAGCCGAATCCAGGGTTGCCCAGAGTGCGTAGCCCTGAGGCATTTGCTAGAGTGTCTCGAGCGCGGAGAGGATCTTGCCCTTGCCTCGACTCATGACGGAAATCCAATTTCCAATACGTGTATTGCGGTTTTAATTGTAGAACTAGTATGGCGACATGATATATGGTACCCATGCCGCCTATGATTGATATTTATGATTGAAATTGTTTTGACACTATATACTTATTATAGTATCAAATGATTTGTTTTAAACGTACCTAGCATGTTTGGCTATTATAAGGGAAAACCCTATCCTCCGGCTTGCGTTGCATTGTGTGATGGGACCTGGGTCTTATAATAGCTTCATTTTTCGAAAAAGCATTGCGTTGTCTTTTCTATGCACTAGTATTCTTGGGAGGAAACCCGTTCCGTGTTATACGGCGTGGTCCCTTGAATTACTCTCTTTTAAAGTAAAGTTTTAAATAACTGTTTTAGTTCTCACACCAGTCACATGACTGACCTGGAGTTTATTGTTTTAACCTAAACTCTGGATGCCCCTATTTTCCGCACGGGCAGCTAGTAGTTTTGGTTTTGCAGATTTATATTCACAGGATCCTGGTTTACAGCTGGAATGATATCCGGAAAGCTCTGTATCCGTATATCACCTTCAGTTGTGCTTTGTATTATTTTCCGCTGCTATGTAATTTATTGTAATCTCTGATATTTATCGAATGTAATTTATTCGTTTATACTCTGTATATTCTTGTATCTGATGGAATTGTTGTAATATACAATGAAATGTTCTTCTGTTTGTGTCCTGATTTGTCCTGTTCTCAAACAGTCAGGGGTTTCGAACGGTCTAGATCGGTTTAACGACTGATTCGGATCGAGCGAAATTCCTTGCCGTCACAAGTAATCTGTGTAAAATGATAATATGATAACGTGATCCCAATCCCCGCAATTATGGTAGCCTTCAGGTGTACGTCTAGTATGAGGATCTTACCTCAATCAGCCTAATTTCCATGAAGATGTTAGATGCACCCTTACTACCCTATCGATCGGCTCCCTACTTGTATTAATGTTCCATGTGTCTGTGTCAATCGGCCCTCTCTTGAGTGTAGATACCATGTGCTGGTCCCATCATAAGGTATATCAGTCCCTATGATAGCAACCCGACACGATTCAAGATGCACAGTGTATAACTACTGGTACCCAGTGTCTGCTTTTCCCCACTCCGGAGTAGGTGCACGCCCAGTAATCCATTGGAACCTACACTGACGTACCCCCTACCGCTATTTTGCCCGCTTATAATCAGCCTAGTAATCGTGCCCTACCCTACCTAGTTCAGGGTACCATGATACATCTATGTGGGTTACTGCTGAAATGGGTCCCCATTACTAGGTTTCTTACTGGTTAAGTTTGTGGGCCTATATTTACTAATATTACCCACCAACCCGACATGTACTTAACCCTCCCACTGATTCAAACACGTTTACTTAATGGTTAAGTTTGTGGGCCTGTATTTACTAATATTACCCACCAACCCGATATGTACTTAACCCTCCCACTGATTCAAACATGTTTACTTAATGGTTAAGTTTGTGGGCCTGTATTTACTAATATTACCCACAAACCCAATATGTACTTAACCCTCCCATGCATTATGTCATATTGGTAAAGTGTTGTTCATTCAAGTTTACTTAACCTGCCCACTCATCATGTCATGTTGGTTAAGTGTTTCTTATTAACCCTTCTCACTTGTCATGTTGTATTGGTTAAGTGTTTCCTATTAACTTAACCTCGTTCATTCATCATGTTATATTGGTTAAGTATTTCCTATTAACTTAACCCCATTCGTTCATCAAGTTACATTGATCAAGTGTTTCTTATTAACTTAACCCACACGTTCATCATGCTGTATTGGTTAAGTGTCATAAATCAATTCAACTTAACTTAACCCACCCACTTGTCGTGTTATATTGGTAAAATGTTTCCTTCTTGTGTTAACTTAACCCTTCCACACATCCTGTTATATTGGTTAACTGTTTCTCTCTTGTTTTAACTTAACCCTACCCATTCATCATGTCATATTGGTTAAGTGTTTCTTATTAACTTAACCCTACTCATTCATCATGTCATATTGGTTAAGTGTTTCTTAATAACTTAACCCTACCCATTCATCATGTTGTACTGGTTAACTTAACCCTGCTCACTTGTCTAATTAACATGTTATAACGGTTAAGTGTTCTAAATTTACTTAACCCCACCTTCTTGTCTAATTAACATGTTATAACGGTTAAGTGTTCTAAATTTTACTTAACCTTACCATTCTTAGCATGTTTGTTTATTGGCATTAATTAATTTATTAGTGCCCTAACCTCTCATATTAGAACTGTTGTTTGCGGTTGCTGGATGTGCCGGGCGGTTCCGGGCAGACTTCTACCACAAACTCATTCTAACCTCGGGTTTTGGGCTAAATGTGCTAACCTCCCACGTTAGATCTATGTTGTTGCGGTTACCGGATGTGCCGGGCGGTTCCGGGCAGTTTTACACCGCAACTCAATCTAACCTCGGGTTAGGCATGTTTATCTTAGCCAATTGGTTCATTTACAGATTATTCCAGCTTTAGGCTAGTTATGTCAATTTATTCACCTACATCATAGGCTTTCCAATTACAGTATTCATTTCCAACATATTTCAGCATATTAGTCAGTTTAACAATTAAAACATCACTTAAAGTTCGATTAACATATCTTGCCTAATCATAAATTAAGCCTATAAACTTGCATGTCCAAAATCATGGTCATAATTCACAATATAACACATGCCTTCAAGGTTTAGTCATATTGCACCGAACAAAATATTCTCCAAAAAAAACCCCAATCATGATTCACAGTATAAACTATGCCAAATTATAGCCTTTAATTACAGTGCAAGCCAATTACCCAAAATCCCAATTTAGGCGTGTTCACATTTAACGGTTATCCCTATCTTACTATAGATTTTCATGCTTAAGCCATACATCACTAAACACAATAATCTCCTTCTTCCAAGTCATAAACTATCATATATATATATATATATATATATATATACACACACACACCCCCCAATTTTAGGTCTTAAGCCACAACATGTACTATGCCTTACATGTTTACAGTTCAATTTATGCCCCAAATCTCAAGTCATATGTCCAATATACATTATGCCTCAAATCTCAAGTCATATGTTCGTTACATTTTATGTTTTAAATAAAACATGTGTTATGTCCTCAAATCAGTTACAAATCAGTTATGCCCAATTATACATAATTTAATACTTTTCCCAATTTTAGCGCTGGCCATGTCCAAATCATATATTATGTCCAGTTTTTCCCAATGTACGTTCATCTCTTATGAGATTTGGCTCAGGCTCGCAGTAGCCTGGCTATAAAAACAAAAAAGGGAAGAAGGAAAGAAGAGACAAAGAATGGACATAATAATATCAATGAGATAGATCCAATGGATATAGAAAGATAGATAGAAATAGGCATAATCTCAGATTCAGATTTATTACAATGTCAGAATCACAATAAATTTTATTTCTGAAAGTAACATGAACTTACAAATTACAGAATGGCCTTGAATTCTGGGATCTGATTTCTGAATTTGATTAGCTATTCCTTTGATGTAGACTTTGATTGTTAACTTGAAAATTCTAATTTGATTGATTAAGGTGGAGACTTGGTCACTCTAGGTTTTAGCAGCATATAAACGTCTATGAATTTGTGTGAAGAAAACAATAGGTTTAGGGGTCTTTTTATAGTTGTAAAGGGAGATTTAGAGCCTTCAGATCAGTCTAGAAGTCATCAGAATCGTCCAGAGCAGAATACCACATCACACGGCGAATTAGAAAGCGACACGTGGTGAAACACGTCATCAGCCAGATCTGGGCCAAAAGGGGTCGACTCCCCTATTGGGGGGTCGACACCTATGTCGACAACCCTATAGGGGGTCGACCACTATGTCGACTCCCCCTAGGGCGGGGTCGACACCTCTGAGCGGGAAATTTCCCACTCAGCCTGCTTTGACCCAAATTCGAGATTTGAACCCTGTTTTGACTTCTGGAATGATTTTATATGTATATATATACTTTCTTGGGCGTATACAAACTTTTAAGGCTTATAACTTCTTGATATGGTGTCCGGTTTACGCAAACTCGGACTCCATCCCAAGCAGAATTCCGAGACGAACGCAATGGCGTAACCCGTTTCCCTTAATTCCTACTTTTAAAATTAAGTATTCTTTAATTCGTTACCACAGGAAATACGGGGTGTTACAAGTCTACTTTTAACTGATTTCTTGTGTTGCTCTGATATTGCTTTGAATATATTTTGGAAATTGCTTGTTTATGATCTGTTTGCCGCTTTGATACTGATTTTTTTCAAATAACTGCTTGTTCTTGTCTGTAGCTCTGATAAATGTGCCAAATTTATTGATTTTTTCTGTTTAGGATTTGTGAATAAATTTCTATTGTCTGAGATATCCTTGTTCATCTCCAGTGTCATGTTAGAATCCTCATTAATAGAGACATCAAGTGGTATCAATTTTGAAGTGCTGAATTTGTTTTTGCTGTATATATTTTTAATCTCTCATGTCTTGTATAGATCTTTCATTTCCCTCTAATAATTGATTTTCAATTTTAAAATTATTCATTGATTATTCATTCATAAATTGAAACCAATATCCAAATTGGACTGTATTTATATTTCATCAAAATTATTACCAGATTTTGAAATTGTGATGAATTGTGACTGCAGTATATTTCACAACAAGAGGTGATTTTATTTAGATTTTCATGATGGTTGAACATTTATTATAATATCTTTTAATTGGCAATTATTTCACGATCATCACCTTAATCTATCATCATTCTTCCATCCATCATGTTTTTTATATTAATGTGGAGAGTTTAATATTTTTTTTAAATCAACTTTTTTGAATAAACAATGGAAATATTTGTGATAGAAATGAGACTATGTTATTTTTCAGAATTAGTGACAATTGAAAATTTTCAATGATCTCGGTACAGTTGATCATATTTCATAATATGATTAATTTAGAAATTTATTTCATAAACCATTTCTGTACCTATCACATTTCTATCTTCCATATTGGTTTAATATACTAAGGAGTTTTTTCTTTTTGTAACTGAAAACAATAAATATAATTAATACATAAGTGTTTCTCTAACCTCATTTAATAATCCAAGCTCTGGTCATGCATGGTTATGAGATAACTTATGATTTAAGCTACAACAGACCTCATTTAAAAATCCAAGCTCTGGTTATGCGTGGTCAGTGTGCTCTTAAATAAAAAGAAAAAGAAAAAGAAAAAGGAATAAAATGCTAAATAAACTTTTATATGAAATTCTCCTTGGTGTTTAAAAACCAGCCTATCAATCTGTCTTTCTAATTTGTGAAATGTGTTAATATTTTATGACGTATTATGATTTGTTGATTGGTAGCTATTGGGATTTGAGATTATACGATGTTGTCACTTAAATTGAATTATTAATTATAGTCCGAATTTGTCACTATTTTTTGTGCTTCATTTTTTAAATTTTTATTGGAAAATAATTGAATTCATTTTTATAATTCTCTCCATTTATATAAACTTCATCGTAAATCGTCATTCTCTGTAATGTGAAATATGCTACTAATTCTTAGAATATTATGATTTTTGTTTGACTGATTGAAATTTATGATGATCGTTCTTCCTTTTATGCTGATATTATATTTTTAGTCATTGTTCATCTATATTTTAAATTCTGAATCCTTTTGATGATAACAAAAGAGGGAGAATGGGTTGAGATTTTGATTTATGAGTGAATATTTTATAAATATTTTTAATTTTGAAAATTTATTACTCATTCATTTCACTCATGCACAGTTATAGGGGGAGTTATCTATTGTAGGAAGAGCTAATAAATAGAGGGAGTTCAATATTCACTGTCAAACACATTTTTGTGCTCAAAATCTTTTATTTGTTTGTCATCATCAAAAGGGGGAGATTTTTGTATATGACGTAGTTGTATACACAATTATATGATTTTTGTTTGATAATAACAACCAATAAATATTTTTTTAAGTGTGTTTGTTACTGTATTATTATTCTATATCACAAACAGAAATATAATATTTATATTTATATAAAATACTACTAGACAAGAATTAAATATTCAAACAGTATTTTATTAAATATAATATTTTATTTCAACAAGTCAAAATAGTACAAATTTATAAACTCCATTATTTGAACACTTCACTGATAATTTTCATTTCAAGACATTTCAGTATATAATTCCTCACTACAACACTCAACACTCAGTTGTACATTTTTCATCTATACATACATTACTGTTACATTTACATTCACTGGCACTACACGGTCTTCAGTCTTCAGTGCACAGTCAGTTCAGTCTTCATCTTCATACCTGTCATATACCGAAGCACACACAGTATCTGGAACAAATAGAAATATTCTAAATTCTAGCGAATATAATTTTTATTTTAAAAATTTATTTGCCTCAGAATTTCGGTATGTTTCTCATCATTTTTCTGACTCGATCTATTTTATCTGATTGTGTCTAAACAGCTTGTGATATGCACAGTGATATATTGTAAATACCACAAGGAAGACAACATATATATGTATATACGATGCAGGGACAGGAAAACTTGATTGTTGGCTACATATACACAAGTGTATAAATATACATATGTGCACTGCCTCGCCAATTCAGTGTGCAACTGAGGAGCAGCCATGATGACCAACTCGACTCCGTGCAAAATGACACAGTACATCAGTGGAAAGCTTAAGTGGCCAACATCAAACTCAAGTTAATGCAACATCAATGGTCGAGGGAGTTCAAAAATGGTGCAACAAGGTTGCAATTCAGTAAACACAAACACAAGCCAACAAATGTTGTATCTATGGAACAAGAATGTCAAGTTCAGCATGATCAAGTTTAAATGCCACAGTTAATCATGTGTCGAGAATCACAAGTGCAACATAGATGAAAGGCTCAGCAAAATGGATGCACACTCAACATGCTCATAGTCAAAAACATGTGAGAATAGATCTCTCAACAAAAACATTGAAGACAAGTACATGCAAAAATGGACAAGTAAATGGTGCACACAAAATCAAGCCAGTGTGCTTTCAAGAAGCATGAAATCAACACAGCTATGTATGTGTGTGTGTATATATATATATATATATATATATATATGAAACTGCATATGTATATCTTTCAAATACCAAACAACAACATAATATGGAGAGTGCAACAAGTCTAGGTGATACACCAGAAAATCAGGAAACCAGCATATACATGAATGACAATTCAAGGGATGGTAAATATGACATGAAAATAGAATTGATTTATTCAATCAATGCAGATATAATCAAAGTTTTTTTGTGAAAATCTAGTTGTCAAAGCATGGAAAAACTTTCGAATGCATTTCAAGAAAGTCATTCAAGACATTTTTTAGGGCAACAAATCTCTTTTTTGTTCGAGTATGACAAAGGAGGAAACTTACAAATCAGATCCATTCAAGAAGTGAAAACAACAAAACAGGTTCATGAAAATGTTCAAGTTTATTTGGGGCAGTAGTGAGCAACTATTTTGGACAAGGGAAAGCATTCAATTCTTTTCAACAAATCAATGCTCGCAAGTTTTGGCAAGGGAAAATGCAAAGGAGCGACATTTCCAATTATTTAATTTCCAGTAAATCAGAATCAGCTTTGGCAAGCAATAAAATCATGCACGTATTTAAATCAAGCTACGGTTTTGGCAATAATGTTTTTGGCAAGACATTCAATTTGTTTTCTGGAAAAATTTAATTTGAAATTCACAGAAATCAATTCTAAATTCCTTTCCAAAAATCAACAGTCATGTTTCTCAAAAATGGCAATTTATCAATCAAAGATTTCATGTAGGGGACAAGTAGTTTTGAAGATTCTTTATAGTCCATAATTTATCAAGGGATCAAGCCGACAATTCACGCTGATTTTTTCAAAGCCGAGAATTACAAAACCAAAAAGGGAAAGCAAGCAAAAATCAGATCGGGCCATTCACGTGAAATCAGCGGTTACTAGGGTTTCTATTTTACTCTATATTACATTACCATTTCATCACTGGCCATCATCGAAAACACAAGCAAAAATCTCAAGAGAAAATTCGAATAATTAATTCAGAATTACTCACAATTTTTGATCGCAACAATATCCCAAATCGTTGATAAGAAAGAGAAAATGCGAAGCAATTAAGATCCGAATATCATCTGATTCCAAGCCATAAAGATTCGAATAAATTCCAGAAGCAATCGACTTCAATTTGGGGACGAAAATAAAAAACCCTAGGCCGCCATATTTTTTTTCTCCAGAAAACAAAAGAGGATCGGGCTAATTGAAGAAGGATGGTGTACCAGAGTAAAAAGGAGGCCGGCCTATTTTAAGTGAAAGGGGATTTTTTAATTCCTTTTATTTAGGGTTTTTATTTTATTTTTGTTTTTCATTTGTAATCAAACCATCAATCAGTTCTAAAGTCTGTAAAATTTAACAGTTTACTAGAGTCTGGAAAATCTAGGGTTACAAGTTATAGGGTTTGTAATTTGGGGAAATCTGGTCAAGGGGATATCGATCAGTCTAGGGTTTTGAGCATAGGACTAGAATAGGAGTGAGGAGTTCGCGAGTGTACATGGTCTTGTATGCGGGATCTGTTCTTTTACCTAGTAGAAACCTTAGGAATGCAGCAGTAGGCAGGATTTGCCGAAGCTGGGTATCTCTGTGTGTTATTTACTTTCTGCACTTTATTTCTGCTGCATTCTGTGATCTGTTTATTATTTTAATGTCCCGTAATATTTAAACTCTACAACAATTTGTGATAAACCCTATTCACCCCCACCTAGGGTTAATCTAGATCCAACAGTTTATGCATATAATAAGTATAGTGATAAATAGATTTATGATTTCAAACAATTTATAACGATAACGAAGAAAAAGATAAATAGATTTATCTTTTTAAATGATTGTTTTCTTTAAACAAAATCATACATACAATATAGTATTTTTAATAAAAACGCATCTTAAATTATTATGGAAGAAATGATTAAACTGTTAATATATTTCAAGCTAGAATTTAAGTAGTTTAAAAAGAAAAACAAGTTTATCTTTTTAAAAAGATGTCGTATTTTAAAATAAAAACAATCAAACATTAACTTTTTACTTAAAATTTTGGTAGAGTATTAAGCAATCATTTTTTTAATACGTTTATCATTTGTATTATTGTGTTTTCTTAGTAATATAAAAGTCAAAGACAAAAAAGATAAATAAATTTATCTTTTTAAACAAACATTGTTTCTTATTAAATTGAAGATTTAAAATCTTTTTAAATAAACAGTGAAAATTATTTATTGAATGACGTTTTTCAACGAATACGCTTTCCTAGCGAATATGATTTTGTTAAAAAGAAACACTGTAATCAGTATTGAATGACATTTTATCTTTCTAGAAAATTTATCTTGTCGGTTTTCCCGTGAACACGCTTTTTCTGTCTAATCATAGTATAATTTTGAATCAACTTTCGGACCTGATAATCAAGTGTGCATTTCAATTTCTATGGTTGGCTAAAATAAAGATTTTACTAGAGTTCAATATAAACAGTTAAAAACAATTTCAGTTAGAGAAATTTATGCACGTAATAGTTAATTTATGCATGTGTTTTATATTTCAAATATATATATATTTTGCATCTAATAGATAATTTCTGGTCCAAATATAGTTTGTTCATATAAAAGTTTTTGGTACTAAAAAGGTAAATATGTTTATCTTTTTTACAAATTGAGATGCTCTTATAAAGTAGATAAAAATAGTATATTTCTAATTAAATATATATTTATCTATTAGTTTTTATAATGTTATAGATGTTTTAAAATAATTATTTTAAACACAATAAAAAAAGATAAATAGATTTATCATTTTAAACCATTGATGTTATTTTCTATACAGTGGATATAATTATTAGTCTTCCTCTAAAAGTAGTATATTTTTGTATGCGTTGGATGTTTTAACACATATGTGTTTTAAAATAAGCAATATATTTTTATTATACAAAAACAAATAAGAAAAAGATAATATGAATTATCTTTTTAGATGGGAAATGTCTTTACACAAAATTGTACATACATCTTAGTTTTTAACATAAAAGTATTATTAAATTATTAAGGAAGAAATGTTTTAACTCAATTATCTTTTTAAATTTGTAATATTTTTTAAGCAATAATTAGAGTTGTCAAAAACATAAATAACTTTATCTTTTCAAACAAAATATCATATTTTTATGCAAAATCATACAAATATTAGATTTTTACTACAAGATCTACAATCTTTCACGCAAAAAGTTAGGTGTTTATGCATATAATAAGTAATTTACACATACCATAAGTATAGTGATAAATAGATTTATGATTTCAAACAAGTTATAATGATAACGAAGAAAAAGATAAATAGATTTATCTTTTTAAATGACTTTTGTCTTTACACAAAATCATACATACAGAGTAGTTTTTTTAATAAAAAAGCATCCTTAAATTATTAAGGAAGAAATGTTTAAACTGTTAATATATTTCAAGCTTGAATTTAAGTAGTCTAAAAAGATAAACAAGTTTATCTTTTTAAAAAGATGTTGTATTTTTAAATAATAACAATCAAACATTAGCTTTTTACTTAAAATTTTGGTAGAGTATTACTGAATTTGTGCTTTGGTTTTCAGTAACTTCTTATGGGAGGACTTACTAAATTTGTGCTTAGGTTTTCAGCTTATCGGTACTAATTGTGGGTGCTGTAATTTTGATGCGTGCTAGATAAATATTTCTTTTGCGATCTTTGTTTTGGCTACTATTTACTTTTTCTTATACTCTAGTATGTAGTATTATAGTGAAACATACATCACTTTTTATTTTCTTTTGCAATAATTAGTACCTTCTAGTACAAAAGTGTAATCAGTTTTGTAATCCTAGCACCATCGCATCTGGTCTCTAATATAAGACTTGGCACATGTTGCGTGCATGACTGGGTCATATGCGCATATCCATTTTGCAAAAATCTGGTTGCTGTTGGTAAAAAGTGACACAGTATTGAAAGTATGTAAATACAACACCAACGCATTGCAGTATTTTCAGATTTAATTTATAATCAAAAACAGTACAAGTGGACAATAATATTAAAAGTGAAATATGGATGCCATTACAGCAAAACACAATTCAATAATAGACTAAACCATGTACGGAAATAAATTAACATGCTAGTATATTAAAGTTGTCATGTTGTGGTTCTAAGTTAAACATTGCTATTGACAGTCTTAGTATCTAGAGATCCTTCTTGCTATGTTTGTGCAACTTCTACAATACCATGTTATAACAAATTCTTTAATTTCATGTTATATAAGAAAACCAAGATAGAATTTGTTGTACAGTTAGTGGTATCTGGTGCACATGGAACCAAATGAGTTTACTGTGGTAATAACCATCATGTCTTCTCTTTCATTCATTTGGTAGGACATTGCGACTCCTGATTTTATCATTCTTGAAAAATGTGTGCAATCTTATTGATAAAAATGCACTTTTATGGTATTTTGAACTACAATTAAATCTTATATTGTGTGCACAAATGTGAATATATTCCCCATTTGTCAAAAGATAAAAATATAATGAACACATTTTTTCTTTTGATAAAAATGTGAATATATTCCTCATTTATCAAAAGATAAAAATATAATGAACACATTCACCCTTCCTCCCCCCCCCCCTCCCCTAGTTTTTCTTCGTTAAAATGATATTATTTACACTGGTCCTTCCAGCATGTTTGTCGGTCCTTTCGGCACTAGGACTGGTGCTTCCAGCCTAGGTGTTTTTGATTCTTCCAATTTCATGCATCACCCCGGGAAGCGGTCACTAACTCCTCTTATCGAATTTTATTTTGATTTAAGGAATTTGTGTCCTACACCTAAGAAGGTGCTTCTTCGGGACTAGCAATTTTATCTATGGGACAAATTTGATACTACCTTTATATTTTTCCTCGAAGTTTGATAAAACTTGATGCCAACCTCTTCAATTGATGCTTGCTGAAAGTTTTGGCGTGTTTCATAGTGAAAAGTGCATCCTTCTGACTTGTTGTTTGTTTACTATGCTTTTCACTTATTTGCTCCAGAACAGCTTATTCTTTTGAAGTGATGTGCTTATTTATCCTTCTTAATTCGCATGATGTTTTCGGTTCTCAAGTTGCTTTGCTTGAAATATGCTTCTTTGGGAGGCTTCCCATTACGGTTTAACTTAGATGAGCGATCACTTCATGCCTACATTTTAAGAAACCGACCTTTAGTATGGGTTTATAAGTAGGTTACCTGGGTAAGTACATAATTTTTTATTTATAGGGCCTTTGTAAGTAGATTATCGTCGATTGCTTACAGGAGTATAACAAGTAATAAAGCAAAGTAAAATGACTACCAGTTCTTAGGCAATAAAGCAAAACAAAGTAATAAAGCTAAGTAAAGTAATGGAGGTCGCTTATTCAGAACCACCATAACCAGAATACTGACTACTGATCTTTAAGCAAGTGTTGGCCTTGGAATGGTTCGAATGATCTACTCATTACT
The DNA here is from genome assembly GCA_030737875.1 of Allium sativum. Taxonomy (NCBI): domain Eukaryota; kingdom Viridiplantae; phylum Streptophyta; class Magnoliopsida; order Asparagales; family Amaryllidaceae; genus Allium; species Allium sativum. Next base: position 737,667,543 of record CM060909.1, on the reverse strand, counting down.
TGTTGCCCCTTTGCTCGTAGAGGGTTAGGGCAGTGTCCATGGAGTCGTACATATTGTTGCAAATGATTCTTCCTGATTAGTTCCCCAATCAATGATTTTAAATGTCTACAGTCATTTGTATCATGGCCTGGTTAGTTATGAAATTGACAAAACCTTCCTAATCTTACAACAACATCTTTGACCTACATTAATTTTGGGATCGGATATTTCTCGGCATCCTTAGTTGCCATGAAGATATTCCATATGGTGTCATTAAGGGGAGTGAGCTCAGAATTCTTAAAAAAACATAGCTTCTTCTTAGCCCGATTATCTTTTCCGTCGTTGCTTCTCTTTTGACGATTAAAGCTACTCTGCGCACCACCTTCCCCTTTTAGCTGTTCACACACCGAATTCTCTTCAACACTTATACATTTTTCAGCTTTATTGAGCAGTTGTTCGAGTGTACTTGGTTTCTTCTTCTTAATCCACCATTCAAACTTGGTCTTTTTACATATGGCCCCTTTCAAAGCCATCATAACTAGACGGGGCTCATAATTTTCGACTTCAGTCACTGCCACATTAAAGCGGGTGAGAAAAGCTTTGACGGACTCTCCTAGTCTTTGTTGTAGTTCACATAGCTCCATAACATCCCGATATCTGGTTACTTGGAACCTGAACTTCTTACTGAATAGCCTAGATAAGGTAGCGAAGTCGTCCATAGACTTTGGTGGTAGCTTTGTAAACCAGAGGTAGGCCACTACTTCTAAATATGTCGGGAAATACAGGCATTTGATCTCGTCGGTAGTGTGCGCCCCGTCCATATGTTGATCATACTTACATAGGAACATATTGGGATCGCTCATCCCATTATAGAATTGCAACGTTGGAGGTTTAAATTTCTGTGGATATGCAGCCATTTTGATTCTTTCGGTGAGTGGAGTCTTGATAGGAAAAAATTCCTACTCTCTTCGATTATCCTCTTTCTTTAAATTCTCCTTCACAATTCCGTGTGCCATTCCTAAGATATATTCCTGCTTTTTGCTCCGATCCATGGAACGAGTGCTTTCTTCCTCACCAGATTCTCATCTAGACTGGTAATTATGATCTGGAGGCAAGGGATCCAGGCTTTCTTTTGAGAGAAATGTCTCTTTAGTGGGATCATTTACTCATCGAGAGGTTGTGTCATCGGGGCAATTATGCATAAGTGCTTTAGCTTTTTCATGGTCCAGATTAGCATGATATGCTATTTCCTGAATAGAATTTCCCTATTTTGCGCCTGAAGCGAAATTTTCTATATCGTGCACATGACTCATTCGAGAGGGTGAAAAACAAGTGGCACTTAGTGCGGCTTTTGCGGTAGCGGCTTGAATAGCGAATATTGACTCAAGTTTTATCATCATTGCATTGTTTACAATAGTTATTTGACTCGCTAGTCCCGCCATTGCTTCTTCCAACTCTCTCTTGGTTATAGCTACTTCAATTTCTGATGATCCTCCTACCTCGAAATGGGTGGTGTGCGATGTGACAATATTAACATTGCTGGTGGGATCGTCGATTTCATAAGTAACTTCCTTCGGCACATCCATGGTCTCAAGCAAAGTTTTTCTCAGCAAATCTCGTTGGACTTCAACAGGAAAAGATGCAAATACAGCCCCACGGTGGGCGCCAAATGTTTTCACCAAAAATGGCTCAAACACCCAGGGTACAAGAATTGTACTTCACCAATGTTGTCAGAAAGTAATTGGAGCCGTACTCAATTAAATGTTGATAATAAAAATGCGAGGAAAGTAAAATGGAGACAAGATTTTAGGGTGGTTCGGCCCTAAGCTAGGCCTATGTCCACTATGAGGATAGATTGCATTATTATGACAATGATTACAAAGCATATAAGCTCACTTTATATATGCATCCTCTCTCTTTTACAACATATTCTCTTCTTCACATATAGATCTCATTTAAATTCATGGATTTCAATGAAGAAATGATAAAATCAACGGAGGAGAAGAGTAAGTCGGTGGAGGAGAAGGATAAGTCCTTGTTCTAGAGGAGGATGAAGGATAATTTTCGATCTCTTTGCTACTTAGGTAATCTCGATGGATTCCATGGCCAAGTGGATGAAGGATCTTTCAATGGAGATGAGGATGATGATTGGAATGCTTAAGGATCGGTAGAGGGAAGAATTCTACAGCACTTCGTGGTGGTAGAAAAGGTCCCCTCCCCCCCCCCATATGATGGAAGTCGTGGCCTATTTATATGTGTGCTCTTTTGAAGAAATGATTTGACGTCCATATACGTAGGCTACAGGTCGCTTGTTCTGTTAATTACTAAGATGTCACTGCTTAGCTGTAACCAACTGTCGATAGTTGTATCCAGCTGTTACAAGCGAGTGACTTCAAAGGAGCGAGTGGTTTGGGTGCGCTGTCAAGTGATGAGTATACAGGCAATTTGCAAAAGCTTCCTAGTTTTATAAGAATGATTAGTCGGATAGCTATATTAAGTTTTTTTATGATCGACCGATAGATGGCACATGGTTGATGCAGTTTGCTTGATTATTAATGAACGGGCGACCAGTACCATAGTCCGCAAGCGAATAATCAAGGATTACAGAACAGAAAGTAAGTGCGACCCTTTAGGAGCTGGTATTTGACCGACCGATAGGTAACATCTGATTGAAACCCTGGTGACAGATCAAGGAGCAAGCGAGCGGACATGGGAGGCATGTGTGACTTCTGGCGTCTTTGTGTTCCCTGTTATGTACGACCGATATGGGGAGTATGAATGGACAACCGCGAAGTGGAACGTATGGCCGGGATCAATCCTCTCCCTTGTCTTGTATGTATGGCCTTTCCCCATGGTCGAGCTAATCTGTTATATCCAACCCATTTTGATGAGTGGTCGAGCTAACCGTTCTTGTTGAATCTTCTTCATACATGGGCGTTTAAAGGCCTTTCCGTTATAGAGGTGAATAACTTCCCCTGATATGAGCGTCTAACCTCTTCGGATATGAACGGTCGGTCCTTTGAATTGTTCTTGCTTCTTTGGTTTATGCTGTATTCCTAGTTATCGTCAAACGACCCTTTGATATTGGGACGGGCGACTCTTATATCAAATCTCCGAGCTTGCCTGGACCATATTGCCTCTCAGCATGGTCGAACCATGTTGCGTAACTGACGTGCGATCCATTAGTTTTGATCCTTCTTGACGTGCTCAAACCTTATTGATGCGTCCGGCCTTGGTTATGCTTAGGCTGCCTTTTACCTTGTACGAGCGACCCGAGTGTCCTGGGTCATTCTTGTAGCGGTCGGTCCGCAGGTCTTACGAAAATTTGATGTACCAATTACACACATGCTTTTTAGGGATAAACATATAGAAAATATAGAAAATAAATTCGCTAAGTTAAATAAAAATAACATAAAAAGATAAAATCTTTTATCATTTTCACAGTATACACAAGTGTAGACTTACCATACATCAAATGTGGAAAATTGATCAAATAAAATAAACTAGAATAAAAAGTAAAAAATAAGGATACCCTAATATATCTTTTTAAACAACAAAAATGAAATATACTAAATAGCCCGACTTTACACTTCACAACCTGATATTCCTTCAATGTAACAAACAAAACTAAAAACTATTCTTTTTTGAAATACACTAAGCATAGAATGGCTTGCAAATCACTGTCATTTTGAACAAATGTATTTTTGGAATCCCGAACATAAAAGATATCAAAACATATGGAAATAAGATGATCCCAAACTTCACATATCATATTTCTCAAATAAGAAAGGAATGAATCCAAAGAAAGTTTAATACCAAAGTTGTTTTTCTTAAAATCGATGATAGCCAAAACACTTGGAACGTTAGTTGAACATTACTGTAAGAAAAAAAAGATAAAACTATTTATTATTAACAAAAATGACATTAACAGCAACAAGAGAATATATATTATGTGTACTTCTGACCATCTGCAATATCCATGCATATTCATGTTACTACAACCAAATCAGAAAACAACCAACCAAAAACAATAATCTGTATGAAGCAATCAAAATGAATCTAACGTTAAAATCTGATAATCCGGAAAGAATTGATAAACTAAAACAAATTACCTAAAAATCGCAGGTTTAGTGCTACACAATTAATATGACGTTGAAACCTGATGTTAAAATTAATAATATGACGTTACCTGAAATCGAAAACTTTGAATCAATTGAATGTCGAAATTGATTCAATCGATTTGAATGTATTTGAATCGAAATTACACAACGATCTGATAAATCAACCCACCAATTTGAATCGAAATAACTTGAATCAAATCGAAAGTAGAAGTTAATTTTTTATTGACAAAGATGTTGGATCTCGAAAGGAAAGGAAAGAGGTGCAGTAGTTTATATACGTGGACTAGATACTTATTTTTTTTTTTTGGACTTTTTACAATGTTAGGCTTGTTTTGAAATTGTATTACATGATTAGCCATGTTTCAAAAATAATAACAAATATAGACCTGTTTTGTCAGGGGAGAAATATGGGCGAGTTTTCAAAACTTGCCTTTGTGCGCGTTTTCAAAACGCGCCTGTGTATTTGGGGTAATTTCAAAACTTTATATATACTCACCAGTCTTCTCATAATTCGGATTCATACTCAACCACATCTTCACAGCTCCATATATTTTCAAAATGACTTCTCAAACAATGGTTGAGCAAGAGGTTAACTCGTTCCCAGTTTGCTGCCACTGTGGATATATGGCTGAAGTTGTCGTCTGTGATGATGGCGAAAACATTGGTCATCGAAGTCTTCTTTGTTCCAATTATTCTCACGGATGCAATTTTTCAGAATGGATTGACGAACCGCTTTTTCCCAGGGGCATAGCATATGCGAATGAGCTGGAGCAAGAAATTAGACGTCTCAAAAAACTCTTAGAGGACTTGCAATTTAAACCTAACCACTAGTTTTTCTATTAGCCGTCGTCGTTGTAGGTTTCTGAAGATTAGTTTGAATTATTGTATTATCCGTTGTCGTTGTATGTTTCTGAAGTTTAGTTTGAATTATTATTTGTGTGTTTGTAGGATTTGAAAGATCAACACGAAGTATTGTATGTTTGTGTTTTTCTAATGAATTATTTTATGCTTTTGAAGTTTGAATTAAAGCTTTGTATTTTGCTGGTTTGTACAGTGTACATTATGACATAAATAAGAATTGACAACTCGCTGCCAAAAATTAAAGCTGGGTCAATCTGTTTCTTTACAGTACGATCTGCCGCAAATCAGGTGATTTGACTAGACACGGGTAAATTTGTCCATTGTGATAAAGCCGTGGCTTGTTTTGTGTGATCAGTACGAGCATAGGACAATTGATTCTGATTCTACTTTATTTTGAATTGGGTGACATGATTAAAGCTCTGTCAATTCTGACTTGACAATGACCGCACACTGAGTTGTATAAAGTTGATTTTGATGGTGACGTTGCTTAGTTGGTTTCCCTATTTCATAGCTCTTCAGCACATTATTTCTCATACACTTCAATCTCGTCTTCAAATAACTTCAAGAAAAATAAACACAGTCAACAATGGCACCTCCTTTTATTACTGCACTTATCTACTACGACGGTGAGTTAGTCGTGGATGGGCACCAAAATGGAAGATATGTGGGAGAATTATGCAAACCAGGGAGAGTTCGAAGGGGTTGCACACTTGGTGCTTTGAAAGACACAGTTTTCCAAGCAACCATAATTAACCCTCTCGAATATGATATCGAGTTGTCGGTCAACTGGCCTACTGAATCGGGGTCGAGAGCCGTAGCACTTTCAGACGATGAAGATGTACAAGTAATGTTTTCCACTATGAAGAAATCGTTTGAGTTGTTTGTTGGAAAAACAACAAAAGAAATCGTGGAAGATGTCGTGGAAGAAATAATCACACCGCCTATAGTGAGTAGAGGTTTCGGATATTTCACAGAAATGTTGCAAACTCGTGATCCATCAATCAACTTTAGTTCTCCTTTGCACACCAATCCGTATTGTCCACCAAATGTGGCTGAGCAGCAGCAACAGCAACAACAATAAGAAGAAGAACAACAGACTGATCAGTCAGAATTGTTAGATATGAGCCAAAGGTATGTGTTCCACATCAACTTAGTTTTATAATTACTCATTGAAATGTTAGATCTAACTGAAATGCATTTATTAATAGGTTGACTGTAGAAGCCGAAGAATAATGGGGTGCAGGTCCTTCACAACAGGCCGAACATATTGATAGCATGACGGTTGCCACGACAACAGTTGATGATACATGCTGGACCGGAGTCAGCAATGAACCGTTGAACTATGACTATGATACAAACACAGTAGATTCCGAAGAAGATGGTGATGAGCCTCAAATGGAAGTACCCATGGACGATGATCTCTGCACGGCGCAAATGATGGCCAGATCCGTAGTGGGTAATTTAGAGTTTTCTGGCGAAAAATTCTCGGCTTCCTGCGTACAAAATGGTTTTGCTGTTGGGATGGTATTCCGAAGCAAGGTAGAGTTTCTCAACCAACTTACGGAATGGTCTATTCTGCACGGTGTTTCATACAAGCCAATCAAGTCGAATAAAACAATATATACCGCTGTATGTAGTGTTGATGGTACTTGTCCATGGCAAATACATGCTATAATGTCGAAGAAATCACAAAACGGATTGTGGGAAATCCGAAAGTTGCCTCATGAACATAACAGTGTCAACCCTACGATGAGTATAGGTTCAGTAGGACATATAGTACACGTTGAGTATAGGGTATTTCATCGTGCTTTTTGGGCATTTGGTCCTTCCATTGCAGGTTTTGTACACTGTCGTCCAGTGCTCTCTATTGACGGGACACATTTGTATGGTAAGTACAAAGGAATACTGCTTGTTGCTACCGCTATAGATGCGGACGACTGCCTTTACCCATTAGCTTGTGGGGTGGTCGAGTCCGAATCATATGATAGTTGGGTCTGGTTCTTTTCATGCATGCGTGAGTTCATTTATAGCGTACAACATCGATACATTACATTTATATCTGATAGAATGAAAGGGATTCCAAGCGCTTTGCAGGATAAATGGCACCAACCGCACAAACATAGGTTCTGTGCAAGGCATCTTAAAGCAAATTTTCAAGCTGCAGGTCATCGAGACAAGCGACTTGTAGGCTTATTTTATGTTGCTGCATGTGCTTCAGAAGTGATTGAATACAATAAACTTAGGAAGAGATCAAGACAACTAAGCCGGAGGCGCATGACTGGATTGAACGAAGCCTAGGAAATTGCGAAGAAAACTGGGCTCTTTGCAAAGATGATGGCGACCGCTTCCATATTATGACGACCAACGCATCTGAAAGTTTTAATGGCGTACTAAAAGGCGCCAGATCCTTGCCTATAAAGGCGTTGGTTGCAAGAACGTTCTTTCGATCAGTTGAGTATTTCTATAAGAGATGAGGAAAAGAGGCGGGTCTGAATTTGAAACTTACTCCAAAATGGGAAGCTAAAATTGAAGCTCATGCTATTGAAGCACGGCGTTGTAGGCTTGTTCGGTTTGGTCGATATAAATGGCAAGTGATTAACAGTTACGGCGATGAATATGATGTTGTGATCGATGGTTCTGCTGTCACCTGTACATGCAGAATCCCACTTCTGCAAAAGATACCATGTGCTCATGTGATGGCGACTTGTTCAGCACAGGATTTTGGTAGTAATTTAGCACATCACGATTTTGCTAGTGAATGGTACTCCGTCGAAAGTTATAGAGCTACATACGACCCAGAGTTTAATCCTATACGCGATAAGAAATACTGGGACCCGTACAACGGTCCACGAATACTGCCTCCAACTATCAAAAGACTAGTTGGACGACCCAAATCAACGAAGTTCAAAAATGTTATGGACGAGCATCAAACACCCAAAACAAATAGGTGCAGCAAATGTGGATCGCTGGGCCATAACAGAAAGCGGTGTACTTCAGCAGCCTAAACTAGAGATGTTTGTTTGTTGATGCGATGTCAGTGTGTTGCATTTCGTGTATCTGTATTTCTTATGTTTCAAACTTATCTGTCCTTAACCAGACTATGTATCTCTCTTGTATTTGAATATTATAATTTGGTATTTGTTTTACGTTGTTTGGTTAAGCTATATATACTAATTAAATTTCGTGGTAGTTCGAAGTTTAACGTTTACACCTACATTCGAATATATAGGAATCGTTATACGTCGGTTTTCATTGAAACAAAAAAACGATCGAATCTATAGAACTATATTTCAGTACTGAAACAGAAAAATGGGAATTTCATATTATAAAAATCGAGTTATGTCCAAATCAAATTTCAAGAAAGTCGCTATGGAGTTTATAACAAAAGTGTACAGGCGAGTTTCCAGAACGCGCATTTGGGCGAGTTTCCAAAACGCGCATTTTTTAATACAAAACAGGTCTATTCCTGTAATTACTTTTAGAATAAGTCTGTTTGCGTTATACAATTCTGAAACAAACCTAACATTGTAAAAAGTCCTTTTTTTTTTAAATGAATGGCCTGGAAAAAAGTATCCTATACTGGAACCAAATTTCCAATTGATAAATTGTTTTAAATGGAAAACATTTGCCTAAACTGAACCTTTCAATCAAGCTCTTGAACCAAATGCCTGTGACAAACATGTTAACAGTAGAACCACATATGAATATGAAAGCCCCAAAAACATAGAAGAAACATACACATTAAAACAAGTATAAATCGCCAGATACATAATAAAAAAATACAGGAACCTTCAGCCCCTCCAAACAAATAGAACTCATATAACCCTACGGCAAAGGGTGATACCATCACCAACCGGCAGCTGGCAAATCTCAATCCGTTCATCCGCAGCCAAAGCCTTGTTCAGTTCAAGCACAAAGTCCCTGTAGTACCTGACATACTTCCTAAGCGGCGCATCCGGTGGCGCCACGACCGAACCATTCCACAACGTGTTATCATACCCGATGACACCGCCCACTTTTACCAGTTCGATTATCCTCTTGTGATAATTCAAGTAGTTGTCCTTGTCGGCGTCCACGAATATGAAGTCAAACGACCCTTTGTTTGCTTCATCTTCGAGCATCTGGTCAAGTACAGGCAAAGCAGGCCCTTCTCTGAAGTCGATCTTGTGTGCAACTCCAGCTTTTTCTATCACCGGCAGTCCGATCTCGTAGTTCTCTCTGTTGATATCCATCGCCAATATCTGACATTCAAAAGCAACAAAACCAGTCAGTATGCATTAACCAATGACTATAAATCCTGCTATATATATTTGAGTTAGGATCATTCCTATAAATTACCTTGCCATCGTCAGGAATGGCTAGAGCAGTAGCGAGGAGGGAGTATCCAGTAAAAACGCCAATTTCCATGGTGTTTTTTGCATTGATCAGTTTGAGTAACATGTTCAAGAACTGGCCTTCGTCTGCGGAGGTAGTCATTATGTTCCATGGGTGCTTTGCAGTAATCTCTCGTAGTTCTTTCATGCTTTCTGGCTCTCGAGGATACACGCTTGTTTCTAGGATATACTGCATGATTTGTTAACTAATACAGTTAGCAACTTAATTTTGAAGAAATTATATGAGCTAGGTTTTTCTTCTTCTTCTTCGAATTGATGATTTATTACCTGATAGAGAGCGTCGCTTTGAAGGAGGCTTTTGTGACCGACCTCTTGATGCCTGCCTTGATCTCCATTTTGAGTCTCGGCTGCAGCTTTTGTTGTTGTTGTTGTGGTGGTGGTGGTAGCCATGTGTTTTTGTTCTTCTTTCTTGACGAATAACCCTTTTGATGCTACTGATGATCTATGTAGGCTAATTGTTCATTTATAATTGAAGATGTTAGGAAGGGTTGGTGAGCAAAAAGCAATTGTTGAGTTGAATCAACGACTAGAATTGAATATTGCTGCTGCAGGCATTGCGAAAGGAAAGGAAGGATGAACTGAGGGGTTGGTGAAGATAATGATAGGCATGACTTTTCCTTTTCTGTAGGCCATGCTAGTAGTTGCGGTGGGACCCTCCATGTTTATTCGTACACCAACCCCGGACTGCCAGCGAAGCCCACAGACCTGTGAATTTACGTTATTTCTTTCTCAAATAATTGCTACCTCCCATGCTGATCCAAAATTCCACTAATTTTCTCCGTCCAGTAAAATTACCAATATTTTGTATACAAGCAACACAATCTGCCTTTACAATATTTTGTATAAAAGTGCCTACATTTTGAAATTTGTACGCTTGCTTGTAGAACCCACCTCAATATCACATAATTTCGTATATTTACGTCAATATATTTGTAATTAATCATGTAATATCCATTTTAGTTTATTTGAATAAATTTAATTATATTAGTTGATTCATCTAATAAATCCTTAAATGTGACAGATTCAATATGTATATCATATCCATATTAATATAAGTAGTCAAGTATACTTTGCATTTAAAATAAAGATATATAATTCAAATATCATAAGCAACATACATGAATAATTAACAAAACTAATTTATTATTCATTTTTCTCAATTTATCTGCTTCGTCAATTTTTGTTTTTAAGTTCAAATACTCATATTTTAGCATTTCTATAGTTATGTACAACTTCATCAACTATTCATAATATTTCATGTTTAAAACCATGCATATATTTAAATTTATCACGACATCTCAAATTTAAAGTATTTTAATAATCCATATAGCAGTTGTATTTGTATACACATATGCTAATTAAAACAACAACCAAAATTTGTATTTAACTATATAGATATATAGATCTTATACATAAATTTATTGACATAAAAAATAAATTTATCACACATCACGTTAAAAAAAAATTATTTTTAACTTCAAAACACTCTCGATTAAAATTTTTGTTAATTTTTTACAAAATCCTTCTCAATTTATTCATATTATTGACTCTAAAGTCAATACATTTTAACCAATTACGCAATCTCAAATTATCATATTTAAAAGAAATAAGTTAAATAATATTTGTTAATTTATATAAAGTTATAAAAATATGTCAGTATCAACATAAATACTTGCTCATATAATAAGTACAATAAAATTATTGTTTTGCTTCGAAGAAATATAAAGTACATGACACATAACATATATATATATATATATATATATATATATATAACAAAAAGAATAATAATATTTAGTATATCTATTTTGTTGGATTCATCATCTGTTGTACAATAAAGTTCAATTTTAATATTAAAATTTTAAATAATAATTTTAAAATATATCGTGTGCAACGCACAGATTAAACGTTAGTATTGCATGTTTCACTTTGTCTACCCAATAGGTGTGTTAAGTGTGTATTTTTGGAGGGAAAGAGACAGAACAATATAAAGACAAATTGTGTTTCTTGTATAAAAAAAAAACAGGAAAATACCCTAAAGGACAAAATAAACAAAAAATTGTCCCATAAGGACAAGGGGGCAAAATTTTGTCCATAAGGATAAGTGTTGGTGTAAAGGAAGGAATTATAGTGGGCCCTTGAATTCCTCCTTTTACACTAAATTTTGTCCTTGAGGATAAAATTTTGCGGGTGTTGTTATTGACACTCCAACTATTGTTAAGGGGGGTTCATTTTTAAAAAACACTCCACTCTTTGAAAAATTGTTAAGGAGCTACACAAACATATTATTTCATACTACTCAGTATTTCTGGATTGCCCCATCAAATTAGATTTAAAAAAAACTTATTAGACAAGAAAACCGAATTAAAATAAGTTGTTCGTCACCACTGCACCGAATGCAGTATGTAATCAGTTATATATGTATTTGACAGTGATATGTCAAAAATTAATAATCATTTCGATGCATTTCCTCTGTAATTATAAAATTCGGCATATCTATGTCGACAAAAGAAAAAATAGTTTGATCATGTTCCTCCGAAAATGCTTATCCTTTAGGGTTTAAGAAAATCGATATATGCGAATAAAAAAAATAGTACGACCCTTGCAATATTTGTTATGGTAAAATTATCTTTATTTGTTAAGGGGTTAAATGGGTAATAAGGTAAAATTACCATAATTTGTTAAGGGTCTACTTTCTTCATTGGTACTCCCTTAACAATTTTTGAAGAAAAAAAAATTTTGGTCCCCCCTTAACAATATTTGGAGTGTTAATAACAATGTCCAATTTTCCCCTTATCCTAATGGAACAATTTTTTGTTCCTTTTGTCCTTCATGCTATTTTCCTACCAAAATTCAAAGAATGTATTTTTGCGAAAATTCAAAGAATGTATTTTCAAAGTCAACGAATGTATTTTCAAAATTCATAGAATGTATTTTCAAAATTCAAAGAATGTATTTCCCAAATTCAAAGAACGTATTTTCACAAAAATTCAAAGAACGTATTTTCACAAAAATTCAAAGAATGTATTTTCAAAATTCAAAGAATGTATTTTCAAAAAAATTCAAAGAATGAATTTTCAAAAAAATTCAAAGAATGAATTTTCACAAAAATTCAAAGAATGTATTTTCAAAATTCAAAGAATGTATTTTCAAAATTCAAAGAATGTATTTTCAAAAAAATTCAAAGAATGTATTTTCACAAAAATTCAAAGAATGTATTTTCACAAAAAAATCCATATTATTTATGTTATACTGAATGTCGTGTGACTTGCTTATTTTAGTTTAATGAAAATGCAATTTTACCATATTTTACAGATATATATGAGTATGATGTGTATATTATTGAAAATTTATTATTGTCATTAGTGACTAACTAATGAATATTATCTAATTAAGTTTATCTTATTATTTCGAACTTAATATTGCATAATTAATTTAAGCATGTGGATTGAAACGTAAAACATGGGACAAAGTGAGGTGAGTTTTGTAAATAATTGCATTAATTCTAAATATAGGTATTTTAAGTTAAATGTAGAATTCTATAATGCAATGCATGATAAATAAATTTTACCATTTCAAATATAGGTATTTTAAGTGAAATAATAAATAAATAAATACTTAAGCTTGTTATTGTTGTTTTATGTGATTTATATATTGTAATTGAATAAAAGATTAATTTTACCATTTTTATCAGTACAATAGCCGTATACATACTGAATTACGGTTCTAAAATATCAATTAGAAATATTAATAAATATTACTTGACTAAATTTATTCAAATTGTGTAAATTTGGTGTTATGTAATTAATATAAATATATTAACCTGAATATAAACTATTAGATGTTAAATGAATATTATATGTAAATAATTATACAAGTTTTAAATATGTATATCATGTTATAAAATAAACTCAGAACAAAAGAGATAAGGCAGAGAAGACATTTTTATTCATTCAGATGTGTATATATTTCTGCTACATTGGCTCCTATATATAGGCTTTGGAGCTGATGATTAGCCTATCCCCATGATGTGGGACTAAACAAAAAAAAACAAGAAAAGCATATTCACTCTTATATATATATTACAACATAATTCCTCATTAAAACCTTACTAAGAAAACCCAGTAGGGAAAAAAACTTAGTTAAGGGAAAAGAGTGCTTTACAACATACTTATGGATGCTCCCCCTAATGTAATAATTTCTTCTGAATTTGTATTCTTCTTTAAAAAACTCAAATTGCCTGTAAATACTTATTAATGAAGTTTTTCTTTAAAAACTTCATTTGCATTTCCATGCTTCAAGCATATTTTCTTATCCAAAACACTGTTTGTTTGCGTTTTGTATACTATAAGTATTTGACCCTTCATGTGCTTACAATTTTTGTGCTTCAATCAGGTTGCATATTACAATACACATTTAATGAATAATACATGTTTCATTATAACAACACTAAGTAGGAAGTAATATACTCCTGTTGAAATATGTCAAGATTTTCATTACATCAATACTTAGAAGAATGAAGTTCATCAAGATTTTTATTACAACAACACTAAGTAGGAAGTAATCTACTCATCTTGAAGTGTATCAAGATTTTCATTACAACAATACTTAGAAGAATGTTGTAATATTCGTCCATGTCCTTAGCATTCCTTATAACCACAAATGTTATTTATGTTCTTCAAGAACATATATGTTTTAATAAGTTTGGCATTTCGCAACTACCACTTCAATGAACATTAAAATTTTCATTAGAACAATTCGTGAAAGCAGGAAGTGATCTACTCATCATGAATTATATCAAGATTTTCATCACAAAAATACTTAAAAGAATACTGCAATCTATATTTCTTACTCTTTGCATTCTTTATCACTATCAAAGTTATTTAAATTCTTCCGGAATTTGCATGCTTTCATCATTTATACCTTCAGGATATTGTAAATATTTAAACACTTTCAACACTTCAATTATCTCTGAAAGCACAATCCTCATGACATATAACATGTTGTTGACAATATATTGTGCTTCAGAAAATTTAGTGTGCTTTTGTCGTTTTATACATTTCTAATTTTGTCTTATGGACTAAAGGTCCATATCATATGGACTACAGGTCTGTAACACCCCACCTCCGCCAGGGTAACTCTTGCAAGCACACTAGCTTTGGAGAGGCGTTAAACAAGGTAAACATGCATGTAGATATCACAAGACAGAACATATAAGTAAAACAGAGTAATAAAGCAGCGGATAAAACTTGCATTTCCAAAACCATAGTTAAGTTACAACAAAGTACTTAGTCATTATTTTTTCAACAAACAAAGTCTAGAGAAAAGCATAAACTGAAAAACTGAAATACATAAAGTACTATCCCCAAAGTGAAGTGATAAACCATAACTAGCTCAATGTCCAAAACCGTACATGAGCAAATCCAGTAGGCAAGCTGTAAAGATCCAAGCTAAGCTCCAATGTTCCCACCCTGAGAACCAGTGGGGAAACGGAAGAAAAGAGGCGAAAGAAAAAAGGTCAGTCAAAAAGACTGGTAAGCCCTACTACTATCTGTCCATGAACTAGTAAAGTTAACTGGCATGAGAAGCTGAGATGAACATAAGGATAACAACATACTGGCATGATGATTAACTAACAAGATAGATAAAGGTGTCATCGCATAATCAAGGTTAAGTTTTGCACCACGGGTGTACTAGCATTCTAACATGTCAAGTAAAACAAGAATTGATCCCATGGCCCAAGCTTGGCCCAATATCATGAGGTGACCTAAATCAAGGTCCAACTATACGGTCTAGTTGAACGGCTCCCTATAAGCCTAACTCATCAAGTGTCGGTGTCATACGGCCTAAACATGCAATGTAGTTAAACTGTGCTAGGTCCACCCTAGGGTGTATCAAGTCCTAGGGTGTCAACCTCAGACACCAATCAAGTATGCACAGTCTAGATCTACTGGTACCCGTTCCTGATTTTCCAACTCCGGACTATGTGCACGACCATAGTCCGCCTGGACCTACACCGGCGTACCTACTCAGCCGTCGTTTTGGTCGCTTACATGTCAGCCCAGTAATCGTGCCCCACCCTAGCCTAGTCCTAGGGTCTTATGATACTATCAAGAGGATTACTGCTGAAAAGGACCACGCAACTAGGGTTTCCTTAACGGGTTAAATGTGGTTAACCCGATCCAAACGTGGATTAAATTGGTTAAGTGTACCCAAAGTTCATGACTTAACCCCGATTAACCCATCCAGCCCAAATTGATTAAGTATTAAGTGGACCATGACTTAACCCTAATCAGGAGGCATTAATTAACTTAATGTTCTTTAACCTCTCACATTAGACTTTGTTGTGGTTACTAGTTAAGCCGGGCGGGTCCGGGTAGCTTTACACCACAACTTGGTCTAACCTCGGGTTCGAGCACAACATGACCAACTTCTCACATTGGATCCTATTGTTTGTAGCCACTAGTTAAGTCGGGCGGGTCCGGGTAGATTTATGCTACAAACTCAACCCAACCTCGAGTTGGCCACACTCATATTTTCTAAGTGTCATGTCCATTATGTTTCCAAAACATAATTACAAGTTAACATATCTCGTTATGTTATAAAAACCATGTTTATGTCATAATGTTACCCAACCCCAACGTAATCCCATCGTTTACATAATCACATCAACGCATAAAGGATAAAATAGGGAACTTGGCATAATCATGACAAAAAGGTGTTGAAGCCACAAGTTTAACATGGTGGCATATGAAATGTACATATGTTCATATACTTGCATATTGCATCATTAGGCTTCAAAAGCATGCAAAAAACCAAACTTAGCATATGAGTGATACACAGTGATAATTGACATGTAGAAGTTGCTAGAAGTTCGCATTTAACCTCACATGCAAGTTATCATAAGGGATATGATAACTTTCATGTTGCCAAAATGCAACCTTTAATATAAAGCTTGGAGCTTTATGCTCACAACATCAAGTTTAACTTGCATAACATGATATCATGTGTATAATGATCAACCCAAACTTGCATAACATAGCAACATGTGTCATACATAATGATTAAACCAACTTGCATAGCATAATGATCAACCAAACTTGCATATCATAATGATCAACCAAACTTGCATATCATAACGATCAACCAAACTTGCATATCATAATGATCAACCCCAAACTTGCATCGTTCATTTAACTTTAGAGTTCAATAAAAAGAAAGTAGAAAAGGGCTTACAATGCTATAAAGACACAAATGAATATTTATTATAAAGATTGAGACGAAGCCCTTATGCAATCACCAAAAAGACCCAAATATGAAAGCTCCAATGAAAAACCCTTGAGCCAAATCAATAAAAACCCCTTGCTTTGAAATAGAAATGTTGCAACTTGACTTGAATGCAAGCTAAGAACACTCATACAAGCTTGAAAACATTTGTATGAACTCACAATCTCTCATAGAAATAAACTTAGGAATTTTAGCATGAGAGTGGAGGCCATGAGAGGAACAAATTTGACATAGTTTAGTTATAGGATTGAATAATGGTGATTTACGCTAGGTTTAGGGGTCTTTTTATAGGAGATTAGGATAGTATTAGCCATAGGATTAACCCTAGATTCAATCAGAGCCATCAAATCCCGTCACTAGCCAACAAAACAGGTCAAAATGGCCAAAATGGTGCACCAGTTGGCCTGGGTCCGACCAGGCAGGTCGCCCCCAGGTCGACCCTGGGGTCGACTCCCCAGTCGACCTGCCCCCCCCCCCCCCCAGGTCGACTCCCAGGTCGACCCCCAGGTCGACCTGGTCTGGGCGGGATTTTTCCCGCCTACCCCGAATTTTCTGAAATTTGAATTTTTCGTGAAACTTCGCGAGGCCATATCTCGGTCATACGGACTCCGATTTTCGAAAACTCGGACTCTATTTCGCGTATTTTTCCGAGACGAACTCAATGGCACATCCCGTTTCCCTTTATTCAGATTTTACAGTTTAATTCTGCCTTGATTTATGTTATAACATGTTATTCAAAAATACGGGTTGTTACATTCTCCCCTCCTTAAGGGATTTTGTCCCCGAAATCTCCAAGTTAGGAAGAACGTATCCTACCATCCATCATCCATCTACTCAAAACATCATCCACGTGCAGTCATTGTCCTTAAAGGATTCTAAATGATGTATGATCATATGCAAAGGTGTGTGTATATGTACTTATCTAATGTGAAAATCAGGCGGTTACTGATACAGTAAACCTCCTTAATGCAAAGCATGTTAGTGAAATGAGTCCATATGTATGCAAATTCCTAACATAACTCATAGTCTCTACATGAGTGCACATAACATTCGTCCATATGCAACATCCATGTGATAGCATAACAAGTTTCATCCATGAATAAGTATAAGCACTTATGCATATGCAACATGAAAGTGTGTGAGCCGATCTTAGTGCCTAATGTGTATCATGCATCCACGAGTATCCACGTGCAAACACTTGCAACCATCAAGCATAACATGTTTCAAATACATGTTTCATCCAAAGGGTTTCTACCTAAGGTTCTCATGACAAGATCTACGAAACAAGATAAACTAGATAAACGCGGATAAAAAGAAAGATATGCTAATTAGGAAAGAGGTCGAGAATGTACCCTAAAAAAGAAATGGATAAAGCCCACGCATCTTCTCCTCGGTTTCCCAAGTTGCATCTTCCTCGGCTTCACCCCACTGAACTTTCACCAATTTGACTTCTCGATTCCTTAGTTTCTTGATCTCTGTTCCCAAGATACGAATCAGAGCTTTTCTCAAGGTTGCTTCTTTCTCTACCTCAATGTCTTCAAGAATGCTTGGTTCAACCACCTCAGCGGATTCATGTAGGCACTTTCGGAGATGCGAGACATGAAAGACATTATGCACTCCGGCTAGCTTTTCGGGCAATTCCACCTTATAGGCCATCTTTCCAATTCTCTCTATGATAGGGAAGGGTCCTACGAACCTTGGTGCCAGCTTCCCAACTGCTCCAAAACGTACCACATTTCGCAAAGGAGAAACCTTCACGAAAACCATGTCTCCCACTTCGAATTCCAAATCTGCCCTTCGCTTGTCAGCATAGGATTTTTGTCTATCTTGGGCCGCTTTCATCCTTCTTCTCACTAATTCAACTTTCTCGGATGTGTCCCGTATCATATCGGGCCCAAGTATAAGTCTATCTGTTGTCTCCCACCAACAAGATGGTGACCTACACGACCTCCCATACAAAGCTTCAAATGGTGCCATCCCTATGTTGGCTTAATAGCTATTATTATAAGCAAACTCTACAAGAGGAAGGTGGTCTTCCCAAGTACCACCGAAGTCGAGAACACAAAGCCTCAAGAGATCTTCTAGCACTCTATTCACCCTTTCGGTTTGGCCATCTGTCTGGGGGTGATAGGCTGTACTCAAATTCAATCGCGTACCCATCGCTTCTTGCAAACTGTTCCAGAACTGGCTGGTGAAAATTGGGTCACGATCGCTAACTATGCGAGAAGGAACTCCATGCATCCGCACTATTTCTCGAAGATAAATAGATGCCAGCCCTGATGTGGTCCTCTTGCTTTTTACTGGAATGAAGTGAGCACTCTTCGTAAGTCTGTCAACTTTGACCCATATGCTCGTGTTCCCTCTCGTTGACCTAGGCAATCCATCCACAAAATCCATAGAAATACTCTCCCTCTTCCATTGCGGGACCTCCAATGGATGTAATAGCCCACCTGGTTTCTTTGACTCGGCTTTCACTTATTGGCACACCATGCATTTTGAAACATACTCTGCCACATCCTTCTTCATTCCCTCCCAAAATAAAATGCGCTTCATATCTCTATACATCTTATCTCCTCCCGGATGTATAGTCATCTTCGAGTGATGCGCTTCTTCAAGAACTCTGTGGACTAAATCTCCCACTCGAGGAACACATAATCTCCCATCACGCCTTAGCCATCCTTTATTATCAATAGTATATCTAGCAAGGTGACTAGATGTCTCACCACGAATCAACTTGTCCATAACTTCGAATATCTGTGGATCTTCCCTCTGCGAAGCCCCAACTTGATCAAGAAGTGTGGGTCTAAGCTCAAGGGATGCTAATGAACCCGTCATCGACTCAACAGCCGTCGTAAAATCAAAGGTTGCCAAGAATTCCAAGTTCTTCATCTCAATGAACAAGGGGCTCAAAGTCAATCTCCTTCTGCTTAGTGCATCTGCCACAACATTACCCTTGCCAGGAGTATAAGCTATCTCGAAGTCATAAGATGCCAAGAATTCCATCCACCTTTGCTGCCTTAGATTCAGATCTTTTTGCGAGAAGTGGTATTTGAGTGACTTGTGATCAGTATACAACTCAAACCTTTCGCCTAGAAGATAGTGGCGCCAGGATTTGAGTGCAAAGACGATCGCCGCTAACTCCAAATCATGAGTGGGATAGTTCTTCTCATGAACTTTAAGTTTCCTACCCCCATAACATATCACTCTTCCCTCTTGCATCAGAACAGCTCCTAACCCCGTGCCACATGCATCTGTGTACACGGTAAACATCTTACCACTATCGGATAATGCCAAAACTGGAGCTGAGGTAAGGGCTCTTTTGAGCTTTTGAAAAGCGAGCTCACACTCCAAGTCCCACGAAAAGACTAAGTTCTTCTTCATCAACTTAGTAAGAGGGGCCGAAATCTTAGCGAAGTCCCTGATGAACTTCCTATAGTAGCCCGCCAAACCGAGAAAGCTTCTTACTTCGGTCGCATTCCTAGGAGTCTTCCAGTCTTGAACCACAACCACTTTCGCGGGATCCACCGCTATGCCTTGCTTAGAAACTATATGTCCAAGAAACCGAACTTCCCTTCTCCAGAAATGACATTTGGAGAACTTGGCTTTCAACTGATGCGCTCTAAGTGTATCCATCACTTCCTTGAGATGCCTAGCATGCTCTTCCTCATCCTTTGAGAAGATAAGAATATCATCCACGAAGACCAACAAACTTGTTGAGGAACTCCCTGAACACCCTACTCATCAAGTCTACGAAGTAGGCGGGTGCATTAGTCAAACCGAATGGCATGACAAGCCATTCAAAGAATCCATCCGGAGTCCTAAACGCAGTCTTATCAATGCTATCCTCGGCTACTCTAAGTTGATGGAATCCGGTGGCTAGATCGAGCTGAGAGAAAACAGAAGCACCAACCAGCTGATCAAAGAGATCGTCAATCCTCGGTAACGGGTGCCTATTCTTCTTTGTCAGCTTGTTCAACTCTCGATAATCAACACATAGACAAAGCGAACCATCCGCCTTAGTAGCGAATACCACCGGAGCACCCCATTCAGAAATGCTTCGTCTAATAAAACCCTTCTCAAGCAGCTCCTTGATTTGCTTACTGAGCTCTCTTCTTTCTCGTGGGGCCATGTGCCTAACAGGCAATGATACTGGCTTGGCATTATCGACTAGATAAATGCGGAAATCTATCTCTCGTTTAGGGGGTAACCCCTTAACTTCTTCAAAGACACCAGGATAGTCTCGGACCACCCTTACAGATTGCAGATCATCGATGGACGAGTCGAGAGATTCAAGATAACATAACATGACGGGACCTCTAGGGTTACAAGAAATTTCTAGGGTATTACCGAGGCGAGTCATGAGCCTCACCACCCTATGCTCACAATCGAGGATGGCTCCGTAACTGGACAACCAATCCATGCCCAAGATCAACCCATATCCCGTGAATCCGAGAACATAAGCATTACACATGAATTCTACAGTTAAGATAGAAATTTTCAAATCCACACAAATCATAGATAGATGGGCGGAACCCCCAATTGGATTTGAAACACAAACGGGATCCTCAACTAGGCTAGTACTTAGGTGCAAAACTTTCAACAAGATCAGAAATAAAACTATGCGATGCGCCAGAATCAAATAAGGTACGAACAGGATAATCAGAAATATAAACAAGACTTTCTACGGAAATATTACCTTGATCAAGAGCGAGGAGAGCCTGCAACCGCCCTCCAGAGGGTCCTGCTTGCCGAGTTTGCCTTTTTCCTTGTCCTCGCTTTTTTGGGCAAATCTTGCTATAGTGTCCAGGCTCTCCACAATGAAAGCATTCTCCCAGCTTCCTCTTCTTCTTCCTACAATCTTTGGCTATGTGCCCAGCGATCCCACAGAACTTGCACTTCCTTGTTTTTCTTGCCTTGTTGTTATAGCGATTGTTGTTGCCCTTGTTCCCCTTCTTGTTGTTCTTGTCTTGGGACTCATTTGCCTTGACCTCCTTCTTGCCACTCTTATCTTCCACTTGAAGTAGGGCCATATTCACCAAACTCTCGAAGGTCGCCCCCAGGGGTATATGAGACATGGCCAAACCGCGCAATGGCTCATTCAATCCTACAGCAAAGTGTAGGGCCTTCTTCCGAGCTGTGTTCACCAATTCTAGACCGAACTGAGCAAGTTGATTAAACATATTCACGTATTCCCTAACTGTCATGTCCCCTTGCTTTAGAGATAGGAACCTCTCCATCTGAAGGTTCTCTTCTGTCGATGATAGAAACCTTAGTCCAAACCTTCTCCTAAAGTCATCCCAAGTCTGAATTGGCCTAGTAGTGGTGGTGACCACCCACCAATATGCAGCTTCCCCTTTCAGCAGCGATACCGCTAACAGAACTTTCCTGCGGTCTTCTATATCAAAGATAGCAAAGAGGTCTTCAATTTCCTTCAACCAGTTTCTTGCCTCAACAAAAGTCTCCGTCCCGACAAAACTCTTGCCACCCATCGTCTTAAAGTCCTTGCAAACTTTTGCGAAATCCTCTTGCGGATGCTGAGGGGGAGGAGAAACCTCAGCTACGGGAGGAGGAGAGATGTTAGCGACGGGGGAAGGAGGAGGAATGTTCGCGGGGCCGGCTTCATTCGCCCTTGCCTCCATAAATCTCCGGAACCAGACGGGTACTTGTACGCCTTCCGGGATGTTAAAGCTATCGGCCATACTAAAATGAAGAAAAAGACAGATTCAGAACGAAGAAACGAAGGATAGTGCTATGGCTTTTGGGGAATAGCCTTTTTAAAATAACTAGACTTTTCTTGGAAAATACTTAATTGGTTTTGAAAATAGTTTTTCAAAGGGTAAGTTTCAAAAACACTTTTGCTCAAATCTTGTAAACCTTATGCTCTGATACCAAATGTAACACCCCACCTCCGCCAGGGTAACTCTTGCAAGCACACTAGCTTTGGAGGGGCGTTAAACAAGGTAAACATGCATGCAGATATCACAAGACAGAACATATAAGTAAAACAGAGTAATAAAGCAGCGGATAAAACTTGCATTTCCAAAACCATAGTTAAGTTACAACAAAGTACTTAGTCATTATTTTTCCAACAAACAAAGTCTAGAGAAAAGCATAAACTGAAAAACTGAAATACATAAAGTACTATCCCCAAGTGAAGTGATAAACCATAGCTAGCTCAATGTCCAAAACCGTACATGAGCAAATCCAGTAAGCAAGCTGTAAAGATCCAAGCTAAGCTCCAATGTTCCCTCCCTGAGAACCAGGGGGAAACGGAAGAAAAGAGGCGAAAGAAAACAGGTCAGTCAAAAAGACTGGTAAGCCCAACTACTATCTGTCCATGAACTAGTAAAGTTAACTGGCATGAGAAGCTGAGATGAACATAAGGATAACAACATACTGGCATGATGATTAACTAACAAGATAGATAAAGGTGTCATCGCATAATCAAGGTTAAGTTTTGCACCACGGGTGTACTAGCATTCTAACATGTCAAGTAAAACAAGAATTGATCCCTTGGCCCAAGCTTGGCCCAATATCATGAGGTGACCTAAATCAAGGTCCAACTATACGGTCTAGTTGATCGGCTCCCTATAAGCCTAACTCATCAAGTGTCGGTGTCATACGGCCCAAACATGCAATGTAGTTAAACTGTGCTAGGTCCACCCTAGGGTGTATCAAGTCCTAGGGTGTCAACCTCAGACACCAATCAAGTATGCACAGTCTAGATCTACTGGTACCCGTTCCTGATTTTCCAACTCCGTACTATGTGCACGACCATAGTCCGCCTGGACCTACACCGGCGTACCTACTCAGCCGTCGTTTTGGTCGCTTACATGTCAGCCCAGTAATCGTGCCCCACCCTAGCCTAGTCCTAAGATCTTATGATACTATCAAGAGGGTTACTGCTGAAAAGGACCACGCAACTAGGGTTTCCTTAACGGGTTAAATGTGGTTAACCCGATCCAAACGTGGATTAAATTGGTTAAGTGTACCCAAAGTTCATGACTTAACCCCGATTAACCCATCCAGCCCAAATTGATTAAGTATTAAGTGGACCATGACTTAACCCTAATCAGGAGGCATTAATTAACTTAATGTGCTTTAACCTCTCACATTAGACTTTGTTGTGGTTACTAGTTAAGCCGGGCGGGTCCGGGTAGCTTTACACCACAACTTGGTCTAACCTCGGGTTCGAGCACAACATGACCAACTTCTCACATTGGATCCTATTGTTTGTAGCCACTAGTTAAGCCGGGCGGGTCCGGGTAGATTTATGCTACAAACTCAACCCAACCTCGAGTTGGCCACACTCATATTTTCTAAGTGTCATGTCCATTATGTTTCCAAAACATAATTACAAGTTAACATATCTCGTTATGTTATAAAAACCATGTTTATGTCATAATGTTACCCAACCCCAACGTAATCCCATCGTTTACATAATCGCATCAATGCATAAAGGATAAAATAGGGAACTTGGCATAATCATGACAAAAAGGTGTTGAAGCCACAAGTTTAACATGGTGGCATATGAAATGTACACATGTTCGTATACTTGCATATTGCATCATTAGGCTTCAAAAGCATGCATAAAACCAAACTTAGCATATGAGTGATACATGGTGATAATTGACATGTAGAAGTTGCTAGAAGTTCGCATTTAACCTCACATGCAAGTTATCATAAGGGATATGATAACTTTCATGTTGCCAAAATGCAACCTTTAATATAAAGCTTGGAGCTTTATGCTCACAACATCAAGTTTAACTTGCATAACATGATATCATGTGTATAATGATCAACCCAAACTTGCATAACATAACAACATGTGTCATACATAATGATTAAACCAACTTGCATAGCATAATGATCAACCAAACTTGCATATCATAATGATCAACCAAACTTGCATATCATAACGATCAACCAAACTTGCATATCATAATGATCAACCCCAAACTTGCATCATTCATTTAACTTTAGAGTTCAATAAAAAGAAAGTAGAAAAGGGCTTACAATGCTATGAAGACACAAATGAATATTTATTATAAAGATTGTGACGAAGCCCTTATGCAATCACCAAAAAGACCCAAATATGAAAGCTCCAATGAAAAACCCTTGAGCCAAATCAATAAAAACCCTTGCTTTGAAATAGAAATGTTGCAATTTGACTTGAATGCAAGCTAAGAACACTCATACAAGCTTGAAAACACTTGTATGAACTCACAATCTCTCATAGAAATAAACTTAGGAATTTTAGCATGAGAGTGGAGGCCATGAGAGGAACAAATTTGACATAGTTTAGTTATAGGATTGAATAATGGTGATTTACGCTAGGTTTAGGGGTCTTTTTATAGGAGATTAGGATAGTATTAGCCATAGGATTAACCCTAGATTCAATCAGAGCCATCAAATCCCGTCACTAGCCAACAAAACAGGTCAAAACAGCCAAAATGGTGCACCAGGTGGCCTGGGTCCGACTAGGCAGGTCGACCCCCAGGTCGACCCTGGGGTCGACTCCCCAGTCGACCTGGCCCCCCCCCCCCCCAGGTCGACCTGGTCTGGGCGGGATTTTTCCCGCCTACCCCGAATTTTCTGAAATTTGAATCTGTTTTGAATTTGAATTTTTCGTGAAACTTCGCGAGTCCATATCTCGGTCATACGGACTCCGATTTTCGAAAACTCAGACTCTATTTCGCGTATTTTTCCGAGACGAACGCAATGGCATAGCCCGTTTCCCTTGATTCAGATTTTACAATTTAATTCTGCCATGATTTATGTTATAACATGTTATTCAAAAATACGGGTTGTTACATTGTCCATATATCTTATTTAGGAGAATTTCATGATGGCCAATCATGTTTCTCTCTAATATGAGATTTTTAATCCATTTATAAATATAAATGATTTATTATTTATTAATTTATCATCGATGATTATTTCTTGTCAGTTCTGTAGATGATTTATTGAGATCTCAAAACTTATCTTGTTTTAGGTACCCAAACCACTTTTGATAATCATGTCATGGGATTCTTTCAAAGTACCCTTAAGTGTTTCTTCAAGAACACTCCTCCATTATTTGGCTTCTTTATGACTTACTCCAAAAATATTTTGAACTGACTATTGTACCACATTCACTACAAGAAAAAGATCTTTTTATAGCGTTTAAAAAACCCTATGAAAGGATATGATGGCGTTTTTATAAACGTTGTATATTAACATGTTGTAATATGTCAGGGGCCTATAATAGCAAAGTAATAATCGCTATAAAAAACATGCTATAAATGGTGTTACATTTAGCGTTTCAAAATTGCTATTAAATGGACAATCTGTAACATACAAATTCTTATCTATAGCGTTTGTTACTTGCTATAAAACTTTTATGCTGAGTTATGGTTTATGCTACTAGTATTTATAATATCAGTAAATTGCTATTTATAGCAGCTTTAAACGCTGTAGATAAAAATTACCTAATTATCATTGCAACTAGAGATGCTATAAAAACTTCATAGCCTGGGTATTATAGCAACTAAAAACGCTATAGAGAGTTTAATTTAGTATTTTATAGCATTATTTACTTTCCATGAAAATTATTTAATCATTATAGTATATTTTTACTGCACTAGCATAATGCTATAGCCATTATTAAAAGTATTTCATACACAATATTAAACCAATAAATATTTATGATCAAAAGTATGTCATACAAAGTCCAAAGCATATAAATATTTGTGATCAAAAGCAATAATTTTTACAATCGTTACTAGCCAAAACAATACATGCTATAAAAAAAACAATCCATACAACCGTAGCTAACCAAAATGATACATAATAAAAGTAAAGATGCATGAACATCGACGTAAAATACATTTGAAGGACAATGAGTGCAGCAACATATTTTTTTCATGTCTTTCACCATACCACAAACCTAAAGCATCATACAACACCTATTAAAAAAAAACATACATCTATTAGTCAAAATGTAAACATAAACTATGAATAGCTAAATATGGAGGAAAGTAATTGTAGCAAACAAAGAAAATACTCAAAAGTGACAGCTTATTTATATTGTAAAAGCAATTTGACATTCTGCCAAATGTGCATACATAAATGGGTTTTCAGCATACATAAGATGTATTTGTTTGTCTGGGGCGTGAACTACAAGAGAAAAACTAAATTTTAGCATATATAAATTTAGTTCATTTATATAAACTAAATAAGTTAACTTAGTTAATTTTATAAAAATTACCCAAAACAATAATGAGTGCTTACATATATAAGTAAGCTGAAAATGTTAATTAACTAAAAGAAAAAAAAATCTATATATTTAGTACCTCTAACAGTCAGCCACTAACTTTTCCAGAAAAGCCGTGAATTATACCCAAACATTACTACTATTCAGTGAAGCTTCCACCATTTTTTCAGATTCATTCTCACTTTATGATACCTTCTTTGTTAGTATTTCTCTTCAGTTACCCATATGTTAAGTGGTCTGTTTCAAAATTATGAATATTGTAGTTAACTTAACCGCAATTCCAATTGCTTTTATACTCAGTAACCTATGTCATCAAATGGATATTAATGCATGGAACAAAGTGTAATGATAATGGAGGCCTGGAGCAGATTAAGTACATAGTAATACTTAATGACCCTTACCATCAAAGAACAATTCCCAGGTACGCCAAAATGTCTTTAGTACCATAACCTAGGGAACAGTGCAACGTCAGTCGGTATAAGAGACAACAAAGCAGCTGCTGTAGAAAATTAAGACAAACGATCCATACTGCAAAAGCTTATAGAAGAGAAGAGAAATTCAGGGTGCGTTTGGTTTCCCATTTTCAAATCAATTTCAGTTTTTAGTTTTGAAAAACAATGAAAACTCGTTCCTTATATCATTTTGAAAAACTCATTTTGAAAAATTATTATTTCTGAAAATGGGCTTAATAAAGAAAACTCAAAACAAGATTATTTTGTTTTCATCATTTTGAGGCCCATTTAAAAGTTCAAAACCCAAAACCAAAACACAACCCAAACACGTTCTAACCTAGCTTCTTTTTTTTTGGCCGCAGAAAACAGATTCTCCCCATTCCTGTGAATTCGCCATCGCCAACAAAAGTCAGGTAAACTCCTGATTTATTATTTCATTTATGGTTTGTTTGATTCGATTTTACTAGATCATCAAGGTTTTTGCTATTTGTTACAGTGTTTCCTTCCCTCTGGTACGGGTTAGGGTTTTGTCGGCCGCTTTTAATTTGGTGTTGTTCTAACGTAAATTATTTGATCCATTATATTGTAGTTTGTTCGAATTCTTCTATTTTTGAATTATGATGTAAATCCCTTAATTATTTCTAAGGTGCTGATTCATTGTCCCTGATTTTATGTTAAATGGTAGTAGAATTTTTACACAGTTGATAGTTTGTTTCTAAGGGAAAATTGTGTAGAGTGTGTGTCTACATAATAATTCATATATGAAAGTTTTCTAAACTTGTTTAGTATAATTTAACAAGTTTAACATGCCAATATGTTAACAAGATCTAGTCTTATATTTGTCAGTTTTTTTTCTCTTACTTATATGATTTTAGAGATGAAAATTTCAGTTCCATTGAATCATTAGTTGCATAAAACTCTTTCATAAAATTTTCAAGTGCATATGTGCAGGTAGATTATGCACAGATTTGCAATATATTATGTGTTTTGGTTTATTAACGTATACTTTCTTTAAGCTATATTTGATTCTCAGAATCATACTAAATTGTGTATGTGGTTAAATCCATGAGTACCACTAACCTTTAGATTTACTTAAGTAACTATAGAAATCCTGAAACTTTCATTTAAAATGTGCAGCGAGTATAGAAAGCTTGTTGTAGTAAGCTTAAATAATAGTCAATTCATACATCTTTACTTACTCAGACTGTAATAACGTACCAGTAAATATTTATGAGATTCAATTTCAGCAGCACTCAGATTGTAATAATATATTTTTGAATAGTCTGCCTCAAATTAGAATAACATGCCTTAACTAATTGCATTCATGATCTAAACTGCGTAGTCCAAAGGCTGAGGAAGGAATGAGGTTGAAAAGTTTTGATGAAAATGCTAATTGATATGAATTAGCATTTTTGCAATATGGGACTGAATCATGTGGCTAAATGTAAGAAAGCCTAGGGATGAGAATTTAGATATCACAATGACAGATTGCCACGTGATTGATGAAAAAACATCTATACACTTAATTTGATTTATAGGCCTGTCCTCTGTAGACATTCGTTTAGAAAAGTTTTATTTATCAAATCAAATGAATTTCATCAATATTATAGATCAATGTCTATAGTACTCTGTTAAGAGCTGTGCAAGTCTCTTTTCTGTTGTTCGTCAAGTTATCACAGAAGTTTTAACAAACAAATTAGTTAATTTAGTAGTATTTTAAATTAACTAACTTTTGTATATCTTCAAAGTTGTTTTTTATTCCTACCGTGTCCATAGTAAATACAGCCCCTTAGTTAGATTGATATTGTCAAATGGCAATTGCATACAAACTCCTTTTAAAAAATAGGAGCACCTATAATAAACACAAAAGAGGAAAGGAAGGGGAAAAAACACTTAAGACCATCTATTGCCAAAGAGCTTTTAAATCTCAAATTCAGTACAGTACCCTTCTTTAATGTTGCTCACGCATAGCTTGGTATTCTGAAGAAATGGCCGGGAATTTCTTAAGAGTTTAGGTGTGATTTTGAGTATCTATCTGTTGTGGTACTAAGCTAATTTAAATACGAAAATATTGCTAAATCATACTTAAGTGGTATTGCGAATTTTTAAATGCGTTAATAGTAAGTCATCTTGATGATTTAAAAGCCAGCAAGTATATATTTTACTTGAGCAGTCCAACCTTGCTAAACGTTTACTATGAATAATAGCTCAGTTTATATATTTTGCTTTTGTAAATTTGAACAATATTTAAATTTGAATTTTTAAATGCGTTAATAGTAACTCATTTATGTTGATTCAAAAGCCAGCAACTATATTATATATTTTACTTTTGTATACCTATCATGTCATCTATACTGCTTCAGATAAAAACAAAATTCAAATTTTATTGATGTTTTTCTTTAAGTTTTGGCATATTGTTACTCAATTTTGTTGATTTTTTTACCATGGTTGAATAAATTACAGAAATAGTTTTTTTAAAGTTTAAACATGGTTTTTTTAAGAAACCAATTGTTGCTTTGGTAGTAGTAGTTATGTCAAATTTACCCAACTGCAAGAGAACAATATGATGAAAAATATGATACTCCCTGAATTACATCTTAAAAGTGCATATAAATTGCACGATTTAGATTTATAAATTTATTGCTATAAAAGTGCATATAAAAATATGATACTCCCTGAATTAGGAAAAACTTTGCTAATTCACAGCAGCAGCAAAAATTATTCTCTTAACATTTACTGCGTTTTAGTAGTAATTAATCTAGGGGTACTGTCTAACTTACCTTTTCTGAAGTTTTTTTTCTCAATAAGTACATGTAGCTGAGCCCAAAGGGTTTCCTGATGGATTGAAGTAAATATACCAATGATATCTCTCACCAATATCAGGAAGAAAATTAATTTGGATAAAATATGTAAACAACATAAAGCAAAGACAATTTGAAACACAAAAGGATCAAGACTGGATGGGAGTAATTAGCAGTTCTAATTTGCATATTGCAATGAACTCAATAAACAGATAACTATATTTGTGCCATAATATCATCGCTCCTGATATTTGTGCCA
The DNA here is from genome assembly GCA_030737875.1 of Allium sativum. Lineage (NCBI taxonomy): Eukaryota > Viridiplantae > Streptophyta > Magnoliopsida > Asparagales > Amaryllidaceae > Allium > Allium sativum. Next base: position 737,637,134 of record CM060909.1, on the reverse strand, counting down.
ATAATATCATATTGGGCACTGTTTTGTAACTTAAATAAATAGATTTTGGATTTATGACTGATAACTAATTACCATGAAATGGCATCTTAAATTATTAATAGCGCTTTTGTAGAAGGTTTTATTTGTAACCTGATTACTTATGTTCTTAAATCAATTTTTTTGTGCTCCATTTAACTTATCAATACTTATCAATTTTTTTGTGGAATATCAAGTTGCTCAGATAATGCTATCATCCTTATGCATTACTTATTATGTTATTGTCATTTACCAGCCATCAAATATTCCATACTCAGATTTGTACCATATCTACTGCAGACTGTACACAATTTTGGGACTGACCACTTTTGAATTTTATTTAATAAAATTTAGTTAGGTTTTAAGCAGATAAAAAGGAATTTTGGCATTAGCAATTTAACAACCATGGTAAATGCTGGAGATCCTTCTGGAAGTAAATCTAGACCAATAAAGATGGTTAATGATATTTTTGTTTTCCATACTATTACATTAATACATTGTCAGTATTTAACAATTCCATTTTTCAAACATGTCCATGCAACAACATTAGAATTACTGTCTAGATAGAGGTAAATCAAAAATAATAATTTTCTACTTTTCTTAATGCAGAATTTGCAATATTATTAAAAGGAAAGTCTGTTTGAACATAAAAGATAAACACAAATGGAAAGTATTTTATTCCCATAGCTAGGTATCCAATGCAATAACTGTTGTTGTTTTATTTCACTATTTTATGAAGGTTGATTTAATGGTTAAGCCATTTCTTTTCCTTGTATCATGTATTTTTTCTTAGAATTATGATGTTGCATCATGTTTATTCTCATTCATTCGATTCTGCCATGATGTTGCATCATGTTCACCTTTGCCTCTAATATTAATTTCGCTATATTTAGTTCTTACTTGGGCGTTACTGATGTTTATAGGGTTGACTTGTATAGTCTTCTTATAGTTTAGGTACAATTTTATTTCAATTTCAATTTAATAAGTCATTCCATATTTATTTTAGTAACATATTTGAGTTGTTCAGGTACTCTTATTTTTATTTACTTTATAATGTGATTCAGTAGATGTCTCACTTTTGTACTATCGTTTGCAGATGTAACTTGGAAGACATCAGAAACACGTTGCTTACAAAGTTTGTGGCTTATATAAATATCATATTGTTATGATAGATACTTGAGTTGTTCTCTTTCAACTTTCTCTTTATGTAGCTTATCTCTTATGCTATATTTAAAACCGTGTTATGAACATTTTTATTGTAATTTAATTCATGTACAATTCGGCCTTATGTAGTTTAAAATATTGTATTCTCTTTAATGTTTAGTCATTATGTTTAGAATTCAGCTTATTATCTTTCATATATTATAGTTTTTAATTAGTAGCTTGATATATTTACAGTTATTTTTATTCAACTTCTTTATGTTTGAATTTTTCGTTTTGTTTTTTGTTCGATTTACAACATGTAGTATGTTCATGCAAACATGAAAAATGAATATTATATATCATTGGGGGCGACTATTTGAATAAAATATGTTTGAATTGCCAAAATGAAAACTCCAATTTTCAAAATTTGAAAACTATATTTCAAACCAAACGCATTTTCAATTTTTAGTTTTGAAAACTTGTTTTCGAAAAAAGGATAACCAAACGCATTTTAAGAAATAGTGAAAACATTCAAAATGGAAAATTGAAAACAATCATGAAAACTCAAAATTGAAAACCCAAAATTGAAACCAAACGCACCCTTCGCTTTTCACGTATTGTAATTTCTCTCCGGAAGATTGAACTTTGATACTTCTTCCAATCAACTAGGTGAAAAGTGGAGTACTCCTTCAAATTCCCCTAAATTATCTACTCAGTAACCCTAAATTGAATTAGGATTTCGCCAATTCAACCATGAATGTTCATCCAATCCCAAACCTGAACTCTAAACCTAAGAACCTCCGCTGCCTCCTAGGCATCTTCAGTAAAGTCCTCAAACTGCCCTTCTCCATGAACACCAACGTCTCGATCCATGAAACCACAACCTCCCTCGTATTCACCTTGCGAGCGCTTTCAATCCAGATTCGATTAGGGCTCGGGCCATCGAAATCTTCCCTGGTGTGATGAAAGTAGCGATCAGGGATGATGTTAACTACAACGTTTACGATGAATTGGAGTTGATAAGTGGAGGTCTAGGTTGCCAAATGAAACCAGGCCTAGTCTTGCGAGAGTGAGTTGATTAATGATGATTTAGTTGTTCAGATTCCAAAATGGTTTAGGGACGAAGATGAGGAAGAAAGAAAAGAGTTTGAAGTTGGGAGGCTTGTGCTTGTCAGGTAATTGTGATTAACGGTTTGATGCTGCATGGTTTCTAGAAGTCTGATGTACATATTTGATTTGGGTATGGAACAACTTAGTTAAATGATTATTTGTTGTTATTTTTGGAGATAACGGTATGATTAAATTAGCAAAAGTAAGCGTATTTCAACTGTTATATTTTGTAAGTTATTTCGAATCACAACTGGGCAGTTATTGCAAATGTTTATTGTTGGAAAATCTTAGGCCCCGTTTGGTTTCATTTTTAGCTTTTAGTTTTTAGTTTTTGAAGCTTATTTTCACTTTTTCATTTTTAGTGTTTTTAATATTCTAGAAAATATATTTGGTTCTGCTATTTTGAAAAATGGATTTTGAATTGGAAAAAAAAATAAGATATCAACATAAAAATGCCAATTCAAAATGTGTAGAATTTGACTGTAAAAATATACAAGTAAGATGTGTTGACAAGAAATCCGTTTCTTATGTGTCTTCACAGTTAATGTTCTAGTTGATAAACTTATTACTGTGTACATACCCACTAAAACAAGATTACTAACCTCAAAGTTTTCCAACAATTTATTAAATTCAGAATCAAGAAAAAATGAGTTTACAAGAATGCTAAAAAGACTAGTGCCCGTATACGGTATACCTCCCAAAGAATATGGTCTGTAAATGAATAGCAATAGGGTCAATAAAAAAAGCATTTCTTACAATTAACATATCAATTGCACATGTACAAGAACATTAGATTTAAACCAACTAGTGTTCCATTTTCCATGCAAAGGTACAATCTTCAGCTTTCTAACGTGGATCAAATATAATATTCTTTCTTTTTCTCTCTAACACGCTTCTGGCTTGTGTCTTCCTCATGAAAGATGATCAATATTGAAGTTCAACTTTGCTGCCTTATATTAGATTATAAGTCATCTACAACGAAAGAAGCTGATGTAGCTTTTTGATTTTTGAATATCAACTATCTATGGTGAAACATAGTTTACGATTCATTTTTTATAATGTGGTATTCTTTCTTTACGTCAATGTTCCTTAGATGGGGTGTTTCTTTTCTGATTTATAATGCAATTAACAATGGCATGACATCAAATTAAGTAAAAAAGGTAGCGGGACGAACTATCAAGTGCATAGAATGTCAATGTTCCATAGAAGGTCTAATGGCTATTGGAGTTCACAATGTTGCTAAGTGCAACGCCGCTGAAAGCAGCCGCAACGGGAAACTGAATAGACAAGTTAAAAGAGAATCTGACTATTGATCACGGTAAATTATCGATCGTTTATTTTCTAGTCTCAGTTTATATATGTGTGATGACAATGGTGAAAACTATGGGTTATTATATGTTTTCAGGGCCACTCGGATGATAAGCATCTTCTGATTACCCTTTTGCAGCAATGTAATTATCATTATTATTTTTCTTTCACTGGATGCATTTTGCTTTTGTTGTTTTTCTTTTGTCGCCACCTTCTTAAACTATAAAATTACACTTTCCTTGTAATAATGATTTAGTTGAGCACCCTTTTCTTTTGTGTTTTTGGGTAATATTAGTTGAATCATTTTTTCCATATTCCAACTTTATGCAATTATCATTTAATATCATATTTTAACAATTGTACAGTGTGAACTGTCTGAGTATGCTATCATCAGGACAACATCAAGCAGGCCTTTATGACAATAAAACGGCTGAAATCTAACTAGTATCTTTTGATCCATCATTGCTCTTCACTGCAAATACGGACTTAGCTGAGAATTTTCCATGTTTGAAAGCACTCGACTTACAGTTTTCAGTTGCGGAGCTCTCTGCAAGCTGCTTTCTGTTAAATCATCCAAAGAAGAAATAATCCTTGTTAACTGCTCCAAACGTGTCCAGTATTTTGGGTGGTAGTTGCTTTTGCAAGAGATTCTTAGGAAGCTATATCAGGATTGCCTGAGAAGGTGAAGAGTGCTGCATGAGATGGAAAAGGTTAGAAGTTGAATCGATGGATTTACATATCTGATCCTCTACATCTGCCTTCGCTCCTCTTAACTTACTGTTGTTGCCAATTGATGCCATTACACTTTGTGGGCCAAAAAAAGATCTTCAATCTTATCTACTTATCCCTTACCTCGGAATCTTGCTCGGGTGATCTTTGCACATAAGGTGTGTAACAAATAGTTGGCAATGCTGGTAACATTTGAGGCATAAACGTGGTAAGAGAATAAAGCATGTGACCTAGTTTGGTAGTTCTTGGATGTGCGTTTGGAGGAAAGCAGTGGGAATATGATAAAGAATAAGGGCTGAAATTGTTAGAAAGAACTATATAGCGCATCATATTGGTGAGTTTTCCTTACACGTATATTTGTTTCTCCATCTACTAATTATATAAATAAAAATCTTGCTTAAATTACGTGCTTGAATGAGTTGAATATATTTGCTTGGTTGAAAGACTTATAAATTATTATTAATTGTGATTTACTTGGATAAATTGTGTGATTGGGATGTTTAATTGACTATTGTCGTGTTGAGTGTTATTTGGTGATTGAATTCACTTATTTAAGCAAATAATGTTTAATCGTAATTGATATTCTATAATATGATATTACTTGTATCCATGTAAATCCAGGTTATGAACCATCTCCATTGGCGGTTTGAGTTATTTGGCAAGTCAATTTTGGTGCTCCTGCATGCTATTCTTTTTTTCGTATGCGGTATTTGTATAATTTCATTATGAAATATACATTGTCTTTTGTTATTCCATAACTGTTATGAAAGTATTGATTATGTATTGAATTTAGCAACTTAATGATGTATTGTGCTTGTATGTTAATTTATATTATATGTCCTTATTTGATTATGAATGGTGTTATTTTTGAGTTCATATTAACTAAGTATCTTAATTAACATTGGTGCTCGTCCGTTGTAAATTAGTATTTTTTGTAGTAACACTTACCGACGGAATAGAAAGAGAATTTGAGTGGGTTTTGCAAATTTGCATGTGATTGCCAATAAAAATAAAAACAACTGTCACCAATAACCTTGCTAATATGTTAACATTTCTGATGAATTGCTGACAGATATCTAAGCTGAAGCAAAAGTTGAAATTATCCGCTTCTAATCCCTTGCTGTTTAGCAAGGGATCTCTGACGGAATTTTTTTAAAACATATATCCTTCAGTAAAATGTCGGTAATTTTTTTTGAAATTAACTTTAAATATATTGACAAATGACGGTAAAGTGTCGGAGAATTGACGTTAACTTCCATCGCAAAATGGTCACTAAAATACCGACGTGAAATTTACCGACCAGTGTTATCCGCCACAAATCCATCGCTAATACATGTTTAGCGACGGATTCATCCACTGCAAAATCAGTGTTTTCTTGTAGTGCCACCGTTCCCGATTGGAACGTCCTTCAGATCTCCAACACTGTCAAGATTTTCGGACAAGCTGCTCCATCAAACGCTAGTGAATAGACGTTTTAGAATAATTTTTTCTTTGATTTGTCGATCCGGATCGCTTCAATTACCTCGATGGGCTGAATTTGAGTGGGAAGTCACATCGTTGCTTGTAAGTTGATTATTGATTTTGACCGATTTATTGAAGAAAGAGTTCACAAAATCAAAATTAGGGATGATTTTGGAAATTTGGGAGTGAGAATGAAATGAAAAGTCAAACGGATGAATGAAAATAAAAGCGGAAATAGAAATAACTGAGGTGTGGATTGATAGTGTGGATTGATGGTTGAGATTTTTTTTAAATGATGGTTTCGATCGCTGAGGTGTAATTTTTTTTTATTTTTTTAATTTGAATATATTTATAGCTACTGCAACTTCTTGTTGATATTTATGCTAACACCTTGAAGCAAATGTTGCAATAGACCAAAACTTTATAGTTATCGCAATATTTTAATTGGCAACACCTTGCAAATCTGTTGCAGCAGACCATCTATGGTGTAGTGTTCCCAATGAAGAACCAGAGAAAAACTAACAATAACAGTTTCCAAGCCAATCTCATGTAACTCCACGTAGGAAGAATATCACTTGAACACTTACATACGCCATCACTAAACAAATTGCAGAAAGGAAGTATCTACAACAATAACTTACATTCTAAGAAAAACTCAAAATGGAAATCACATTAGCTCCAATAAGCTAGCAGCATAACAATGCAAAGTCACAAAACCATCACATTCCAATGACTAATGCTAAGCTGCAAAGACCATCTCATGAGAAGGCACATAGCAGCAAGACGACGCTACATTAGCATATGACAAGCACATACTAGTATACCACTGCAGTACACCGTATGACAAAACATCACATACAAGAACACCATGGCATGAGGAAGTACAAAGGTGAGACACAACAACCATGCAAACCCAGTAGCAAAGCTATATCGAAGTTTGCAGAAAACATGCAACATCGAGTATCATCTCGAAGAATACCACCCAAACCAATCAAGAGCAAAACCAAAAGCAACCCGAACTAAACCCAAGCCTAAAGGAGACGCAAACCACAAGAACAAAGACCACACAGGCGACACAAAAACCTATCAAAAATTGCAAAACCAAGTATTGTCATTGAACATACCTCCCTAGCTGAAACAGTCTCGATAAAAGGTACGTATGGAAACATGAGAGGCCGAGCAGAACAATGATGAGATCTGAGTTTCCGCGCAAGATTCAGACCCATGAGGATCATCAGAACCGAAGAATTGAGCAAAGGGGTCGAACTGCAGATTAGATCTAAGAATTAGGTTGTAGTGTTTGAGTGGAGGCCTTGCAGAGAGAAACCAGGCGCAACGAAAACTTGATCCGAACATGGGGGAGGCAAAGAAAGCCGATTGACAAGAAGGAAGAGAAGGGAGGAAGAATAGAGATGCGGAGAAGGATTGGGTATCTAGTCGCCATTTCCAGTTTTATCAATTCTTAATATCGCTTAGAACATCTCCAGTCATTCACGTTAAGGGGGAGGGGGGAAAATTAAGGGGAGACGAGCCAGTGGCTCGCTTCAGCCTTAATTATAAGGCTAAGATTCACGATCCTGAATCAGATCTTGGCACCTATTTTATAGGCGCTGGCGCCTATTTTATAGTCCCCAGGATCAGGCGCCTATAAAATAGGCGCTAGAATCCCCCTCCCCCAAACGTGCTGCTCCTATTCCCGAATTCGTACCCTGTTACCCCTTTCAACAGCTATAAAAGGTCACTTTTTTGAACTAACAACGGCTATAAACGGTCATATGAAAGTTACAATGGGCATAAACGGTCATATTTTTTATCTTTCTACATATATTGGTATAAGCATCTCATTGTAAAACAAACAAACTTCTTCAAATCCACCATACTCTTTATCTAGCAGTAAACAATGTCATATCCATTGCAATTCAACAATGAAGCGATGAATACGAATAGTTGTCAACCAGTCGAAGATCTTACCCCATATTCTGCTTCACCACTCTCGTTTCATTCTTCTGCGCCGTCGACCGTGGACGAAGATAAAGATCTCTGTTTAATGTATTGTCACTTTTCTAACGATTCGGTCAAGGGAAATGATCAAAGTGGGGAGGTATTCTGGGGAAAGTTATGTCTGCTTACAACAAAAAAACATGTAGAAAGGACAAGATCAATGTCTGCACTTTCAGGTCAATTTGGAAAGATTAATCGACAAACCCAATTCTTCGAGTCTCAAGTTCACAAAATAAGAACCGCAAATCCTAGCGGAATGGGTGGCGAACCCGAATTGGTAATAATTTGTAATTCTTTCATTTTCTTGTCAATATTTTATTTACCTACCACAAAAGTATACCAATATTCATTATTTTATCATTTGAAGAAGCGAACAACGAACGATCAATTCTTGAAATTATTTCCAAGAGAAAATGGTGCGAAAAAACCGCATTACTACCAATTTGCTAATTGCTATGAATTGCTATGAATTGCTCGTTAGTCATCCGAAATGGACTTCTAACAATGCAAAGAGCTTAAGATATGTTCAAACGAAGGCAATGGCAAAGAAAAAAGGAAGCCAAAATTCCTATACTTCAAGTTCAGAGAATCTTTGCGGAGATATTCTAATGCGGGTGAAGATGTAACTCCCGAAATTGATGAATATGCAAGACCTATGGGCCAGCATGCTGCAAAGAAGAAAAATGACCTTCAAACTTAACTTGATTCTCAGTTGGCGCAGATGCACGAGAAGCATGCCAGAGAAAATGAAGAACATCAATGACATAGCACATAAAAACTTGGGGTCTTAAAACAGTTAACCGAGATTAAACGCGGTAGGTTGGAGTTGGAGCGGCAACAGCAAGAGACTTTAGTAATGGAAAAGGATGCCACCGGAATGGATCCACTATCGAGGCAGTACTGGATGGATTATAAATAGAGTATTGTTGATAGTCGTGCTGGATCTAGGCATATGTAGTTTACTTATGTAGTGTTGTACTGCTTTAATTGTTTTCATCAATGTATTGTTTTCTAGTTTGAATTAATCAATGATATTTTTTCTTTAAGACAGTTTGTATGTATCGAATAATTAAAAATAATCCAATATATTATGTACGACAAAGCTAACACACTTCAATGCAAACAGACATAATAAATCAAAGATTCTGAAATATGAATGGAAACAAGCATAATAAAACAAAGCCTTTGAAATATTATCCACTGGTTGCCGTAAGCATTCCAAATGTGATCCATTAGATCTTTTTGATGCCGATTATGAAGTGCTGAATTACGATATATTTCATGTTGATCCACGTGAAACATATCGAATTGTCCTTCAATTTCATCATCGGAAGCTTGGTAAATTTGTGGGGGTTGTCTGGATCCTTTGTATTCATAATCTGGTTGCATGATGTCATGTTCATCTTTGATTATCATGTTATGCATAATTATGCAGTAGAACATAATTTTTGTCATTTTCGACCGTTTCCATGACCTATATGGACTACTAACCATTGCGAATCTTGATTGAAGAACTCTGAATGCTCTCTCCACATCTTTTCGCTGACCCTCGTGCATAGAAGCAAATTTTTTTTTTCTGTTTTGGGGTCAGCGGGTTCGCAAAGGTCTTTACAATATACTCCATTTCGGATAAATTCCATCCCCCAAATAGTATTCGTGATCGTATGTATTATGTACAATCGTAAATGATACAGGGACGGATTTTCCCTATGCCAAATCGTTGAACAAATGTGATCGTTCTAGAACATTTAAGTATTGTTGATAACTGATTGATCTGATACTCCAACATCTGTGTATGACTAAGTTACATATCATGCATCACATGAGTGTGCGCAAGAGTCATATCACGATAAAAGCCAAGGGTAGCTCTAGACTGGTCCAACCAATGTGCATACTACAAAGACATGTGATGAGCATTACGTAAAGTACCAAAAATAAGAATTGTACATAGATAAATATATCTATTAAAGATACCTGGTATGGAGGGTACAAGTTGGCTGAGGGTACTCCAGGAAAGTCAAGTGGATCTGGAAACACTACAGGCTGCTCAATAACAGTACCCGTGATGTCGTACGCTCTGAATGTACAATCAGGCTCTATCTGCATAGGAGGCTGTGAAAACTAGGAGGGAATAGGGTCAAATGAAACCTGAGGTACCTAAACTCTACCGACTGCCAAATGTGGTCCTAAATGATCGAAGTTAACCCCCCAGGCATAATCATGACATAACAGCCTACGTGGAGCAACTCTAGCCCAATAAGAATTGTGATCTCCATCAATGAAGAATGGGCTAATATCGACCCAACCAGAAGGGCCTGTATGTACTGCACCCCAATTAACCTACGTCTGCCAAACATTTCCTCGCAAGATAATGGATCTCCTGGTATACGTGCATCCTCGCTGATCTGATACGCACACCTATTGCCCAAATACCACATGGGTATATAAGCGGGTATGTGTAAAGCCACCCTACGAGAAGAGAGTGTATATGCAATGACCATCGGGTGGTCGTTGACCATAAGACCCGTAGCGGTCAAATGGGACAAATGTGCAGTCCAAGGAGTGTGTATGAGATTTCTCTGACTCCGCATGTCAAGATGTTCTCTAGACTCCATCAAATCATGACATATACCCAATGGAGCATGAGGTACGTAATGAATACACTCCCACTGTCTCATCCGCGGAAAGAACTTCTCACCTACCTGAGCTGCCATCTCTACCATGCGAGGATGCATGTTAGTTGTGAACTCATAATACCAAATGGGCAAAATATACCAAAAAGCTTGCATCTCTCTGACGTCTCGCAACGCATATGAATTTAAAGCGGTGCACAAAGTACCTAGTATAGCTATGCCCCAATCTATCGTATCAAGCCAATCCAACATAGTAATCGAAGCTAGATAACCCAAGCGAACGGTACTTTTATGGTTCGAAAAAAGGTCGAACCAAACAAGTACAATAAAAATGCCCTAGTCACCCCATCTATCATATCTAGTCAACTCGAATACGAAGTGATGTACTACTGAAGGTAAGTCAACGTAACTGCACCACTATTAATTTTTGTAGCTTTAAAAAGGGGTAAGAAGACTGAAAACACGTGGGGTGACTCATACAAATCATCAAAAGGAACCGGTCTACGATCAAGACGACCAATCTCTATACCAGTCAGCATATAGAAATCAACAGGAGTGATACCAAGCTCAAAGTCAGAAAAATGGAAAGTATGTGTGGTCGGCCACCACTGCTCGCATAATGCCTGTAACAGGAGTCTGTCGAATGACTAAATAGGTCTAATAGATAAAAACTGACCAAAGGGACTGTGATGCAGCATATCCTTAATAGGAGGTGGAAGTGCGTCATAAAATGTAGTGCATTTCGGCCAACTACCTCGGCAATGAATGTACTTGTCCTATACATAACGAAATAAGCAATGTTTTGCAATTCAATAACACCTATTTAGCGCGTACGAAGATATAAGTCGCGTAATACTAGAAATCATTAACGTTTACATTATACCTGTATCGTGGACAATGTTGTATTGGCTCGGTGCTGGTACCCTTTCGGAAGATCATGAAGGACACGAAGCTCATCAGCTATTATCCCCAATAGTCGGAGGTATGTGTAATGGACCCGCTTGCTCGTCTGACGGCTTCAAAGCAACTCTCCTTGCCACTTTAGTGGGTCGTGGAGGCATTTCAACTCAATTTTCTATTAAAAACAAATTAAAACGAGAGCTTGAGGAAGAAAAAATGAAGAAAAAATGGCGGATTGGGGGGGGGGGTTACAGGGCTAGAATCCTGGCGCCTATTTTATAGTCGCCAAACCACTGGGCCTTCCCTCCTATTCAGGTCTTAATATTCAGGGCCCTGAATATTAAGCTCGGAACCCACTGGAGTTGCTCTTAGAAGTATGATGCATAAAATAAACTTAGGGTGTTGTTATTGACACTCCAACTATTGTTAAGGGGGGTCATTTTTTAAAAACACTCCATCTTTTGAAGAATTGTTAAGGGGCTACACAAATATATCATTTCACACTGCTCAATATTCCGAGGTTGCCCCTTCAAATTAAATTTAAAAAAAAAAAACTTATTCGACAAGGGAAACCGAATTAAAATAAGCAGTTCATCACCAGTGCACTGAATGCAGCATGTAATCAATTATGTATGTATTCGATAGTGATAAGTCGAAAATTAATAATCATTTCGGTGCATTGCCTTCGTAATTATAAAATTCGGCATATTTATGTCGACAAAAATAAAATAGTTCGATCATATTTCGCCGAAAACGATTATCCTTTTGGGTTTAAAAAAAATCTATATATGCGAATTGAAAAAAAATGACTATGACTCTTGCAATATTTGTTGAGGTAAAATTACCTTTATTTGTTAAGCGCTACTTGGGTATAAGGTAAAATTATCTTTATTTGTTAAGGGACTACTTTCTTCATTGGTACTCCCCTTAACAATTTATTAAAAAATAAAAAATTAGCCTCCCCTTAACTATATTTGGAGTGTCAATAACAATGCCCTAAACTTATTTTACAAAATTAATTGTTTGTTTACAAATACTGTCATATATTAATGTCATTCAAAAATACGATATATCATTTTTTTATACAATCCAAAAAGATCATTCACAAATTCTATCCCTCTTTGGATCACTTTTAATATAATCTAATAAATAAATAATTATTTGATAGTATAAATAAAAAATTTGTAGAAAAAAATTATTGAAATCTACGAAATAAAATTTAAACTACAACAAATGATTTCAATGCAGAATTATTGTTAAACAGTTTTATAAATCAATTTTTCGAATATATTTAACATATACAATTTGTGAAATGTGTGTGTATCTCCAAAAAAGAAGCACAACGTACTAACCATTCGGCTGAAATAAATCTTTGTGTTAACTTTCCAACAAGGAGCGTTATAGTTTTCTTTAACTTTCTTCTACATTAAAAGGTCATACGCTTTGATTTTTCTTAAGCCTAGCACAATATAAAACTTTTCTGAAATATAATTGACATTTATTATTAAATTTTCGAGATAATGTATAGCAAATTCAATTATAAACTAATTTATAGAACTTAATATCTACAATACTTTTATTTTATTTTCAGTCTACCAAAGTAGTTAGCTTAATTATTAGTTACAGATGATAAATTTAAAAGCTATTCAGTGAAATAATAATTTTAAATACTTGATGGAAGTTCATGCCTCTCCCAATATCTTAGTTGTTGTTGAAGCTTTCTACTAAGTTGCCATCCATTGATTAGAGCATCTCCATCAGCTGTGTGCATTTTGGATGGTGAGGAAGCTTTCGAAATATGGAGAATCCCCGTTCCTACAATAGCGAATGAGGATCCAAAGTCCTTTTTTTTTAATCACATAAATGGGTTAGAGAATACCGTTTAGTGGTATAAATGGTATTTCAGTAAACCATTTAATACATAAACGATGTTCAATAACCCGTTTATTTACTTATTTATTTACTAAAGCTTTCCTTTGTCATTCCAGGGAAAAAAGTATCGGAGGTGCTCTCGTTTTTCATGGCGATGCAGGCGATCACGAGTTAAAAAAACCGAAAATTGCCACAAATTCGATTGTTCTCTAATCTTCACCTCAATCTCCCCCCCCCCTTTTCCTACCCAATTTAGCGCAATTGAAGTTAGGATTTGATTTAGTTTTCAAAGCTTAAGGTTTTGGGTATGTTGTGAATTTCAGATGGAAGACGTCAATGTTGAGGCTTCCAGCTCTGTCGGCCCTATCAAAAGACAGAAATCATCTAGAAGAAACATACAATCCATTGGTGGTGGTGATGGAGGCTATGGTGTTGGTGTGGAAAAATTGATTTTTAACACATTTCGGTCCATAACTAGTCTTCGTGAAGGAATACATCACATTTCCGAGATCGGAAAAGAGACGACGGTAAATTTAGTATTGTAATCTAATGTTATCTTTTAATTCAATTCATTTTTCTGGTACTAAATTACGTTAAAATCATATTTATAACAGAATCGCGATAACATGAGATGTCATGGTTCGTTTACAACAAGGAAAAAAAGTGGAATAATTTAAAAGTCCATCCGTAGATTAGAGAGCCGACAATCAATATATTTGGTAGATTTATGGATGTTGAGTTGAGGAATTCTGATAATAGATGCATACATACCATAGTTGAGCGTTGGTGGCTGACTACGCATATATTTTTATTTCTGAATGCTGAGATTGATTTTACTGCGTTTGATTTTACGATGTTGACATCAATACCGGTTGGACTGAATAATCGTAGTATACCGTATGATGAGAGTTGGAGCGAATTTAGTAGTGCTAGTCAGTTTTTACCATTGCTTGTTGAAAAAGATATCAGGAAGGGTAATGTTGCCACATCACATTTGAGTAAATATTTTACTGACGAGTACGTCGCAGCTAATATGAACAACCTTAGACATATTGTATGTATTTTTTGTTATATATGATGGGCACTCTTTTCTTCACATAGACAAATGACACAATCAGTCTTGGGTATATAGAAGCAGTTATGAATTTGGAATTAGCTAAGAGGTAGATTGGGATTCTACTATTTTGGGCTACATGTACCAGAGTCTAGATGTGGCTGTGACCCGATCTGGTCATCTCATTGGTTTTGTCGAGTTATTACAGGTTTACTAACCATAATTATTTTCAATTTAATTTAGCAAACCTGTTCAATTAGTCAATTAACTAACAAATTTAATGTTTTATGTTGTAGTATTGGTTCTTTGAGTATATGGCTATCGAGGGATATATTGTTAAAGAAGATGTAAAGCAGGCGGCGTATCCTTGATTAAAAGCTTGGGAGAAAGAGAATAGAGCAAGAACACGCGATACTGTAGCACATTTGTTCTCTGTTACACGATATCGTATTGATCACCGACAAGCTATCCATATTAACTGGAACCCGTGGCATAACTCGATTGCTATTGATAAAAATGAAGTTCAAGTTGCCTATAATTTGTCAATGAAGCACTTGCCTTTACTTGTTCCGCCTGGCGATTGTTATGAGTTATTTTTAGGAGAGCGATGCTATAGACAGTTGACTGGCCGGACTGGTATTCCTATGGATCCCCCGCTTTTCATGACACGTACCATGACGTACGATACGTATGCGGAAATTCAAACAATGCTTTATCAAGGCAACTGTCAGCAATATTTGTATGATGGTGTGGACATTGACTACGATACTTATTGGCGGTAGATTGCTAGAGATGTTGGCTCATTACTAGATGTTGCAGTCCATGTAGGGAATATGGATTTTTTTGGACCCTCCGAATTGAAGTCGGGTATTCATGCTCCAGTTGTGATGTCTTTGGAAGTTAAATATTTATCGCAGTTTAACCCAGCTCCGCCTCCTCAACAAGCCTGTTGGGCAGAAGATCCTGGGTGGTTTATGCAGTGGACTAGACGTGATGATCCATTGCCTATTCCTCATTTACCGTATGTGCCGCAAGTTCTGCCGCAGTATACTGTGGATTGCCTTTGGGAGATGATTTTAGGCATGCGGCACTTAGCTATTCAGGAATCTCGTTATTACGAGGAAGGTTTGGAAAGGATAAATGAAACAGCATCAGATTTTGTAAGTTGTTCTATTTCCTTTAAATTCCATTTCCTTTAAATTCTATCGTACGTTTTTTTTAATGTTTATAAGTTCCTAATTTCGTATTTCGTACATAATATGGAGATTATTTGGAACCCGTGTTTGAGTCTTGCAACGAAGGTTAGTGGTCGATCAAAAGTTTCAAAAAAAAAAAAGGAAAGCCATGGGCCAAATGCAATCAGTTGAAGAAGATAAGAATGATGATGAAGAGGATGAGGACGATGAAGTGGAGCATGATGACGATGACGAGGGAGACGAAGAGAAGGACGATGAAGACGAAGACGAGGACGATGAAGAAGAAGACGACAGAGGCGACATTGACGACGATGGTGAAGATAATGGCAACGGTGGACCAGACTTTGGCGGGGAGCAGATAAATAGATATGGTGTTAGGATCAGAGTACCCACTCCATCACAGTCAACTTCTACAGGTTATTAAATCTAGCTTCGAACAAGTTATACATACTAGTTATATAAATTTATTTGATGTTAACACCGGACATATAAAGTTATAAATACTAGTTAAATACTAGCTTCGAACAAGTTATACATACTAGTTATATAAAGTTATAGATACTAGTTATATAAAGTTATTTCATGGACATATGAAGTAGTTATTTTATTTAATTAGCTAAGTAATAGAATTATTTAATTAATCAATACCAGGCAAATTTGTTTGGAAAATGCTAGGTGTTTAAATGAACTAGTTATTAATTTGAGTTCTAGTTATAAAACTGATTTTCTTTTCCGAGAATCATATTTCCAAAAAATACGAACACAGACAAATAAATAGAATATTAATCGGTCAAACTACATAACTATGTCCATGAATTCAATGTACCCCATTGGTCAACTTTTATTGGAAAAGGATTTCTCAAGAGTATAGCATTTGTCAAGATTTTTTGCATGTGATAAATATTTAATACACAATGATTTCTCGCATTCTCAAGTGCTGACAATAACAACTAGTAAACCGTCAGAAAAACAGTTAGAAGGTATGAGTTTTCATTACATTTGCTTAACTTGTATAAATAGATGAAATTATGAATGGACAAAATAATCTTAGAAAATAATATTTTATAGGTCCACATACAAGATAGATACATGTAATTTCTGCATTCCCAATTTTTGACATTATGCAATTGTGCATGCAAACTTAGCTAAGTGCTATATTACTTAAATGCGAGAACTTGTTTTTCTTTTCTTTCTAGAAAAGGTAAAAAATCAATTCCAAAATTCTTTTATCCATTAATCAGGCACCCATTTTGAATAAATAGAAACTTAATCATACTCTTTTGGGTCATTAATTCTATATCATTAGTCATTCATTATGTAAGGTGTGCAACACAAATTCAATAATTTGTGTTGAAGAATGGCTGTGAACGTTTGTGAGATAGTAAGGCATGAAACAAAAAGGGCATGTGATGTCCATGTAACAGGAAAATAAATGGCCTAAACTTGTAAATAATTTTAAAACAAATTATGAGTAGGCTATGATTGTTTGCATTCAAGTATTTATTTGTAGCTCAACCATGCACCTTTGCATTCAAGTATTTGTTGTTTGAATAGGCTATGGTCATGGAAAAACAATAGTCGAAGGGAAACAAAGGAGGGACGACATTGTAAGAAAAGTGAAATTGATATTAAAAGGACGTTCGAGCAATAGGAAAAACAAGAGTCTGATGGGTTTAGAAGATATTCGAATGTCCAAGTAGGTTTGTATATACGCTGTGTTTTTAGTCTGATGTATTGTTGAACTTGAATGGTTATTATAACGGTGGCTTGTATGTTAATTAATGTTTTAGTGTAGGGTCTCAGTGAGATAGTCTGATGTATGCTGGGGAGTGCATATTGTGTATGATGTGCATGTTGTGTATGTTAACTTTGTATGATACAGTACTGAATGGTGCATTTTGTGCAATTGCAGCTTCAGGCATGTTCAGTAGATACTGACTATGGGCTCGGTTGAGCAGTTGCAGTTCCTAAGTAAAAAAAAATACCAAAGCCTTAAAAACGGGTAAATGAAAACCATTTTACTGATAAACGGTTTTTACTTCACCGTTTAATCGAATAAACGGTAGAATGATAATCGTTTATCATCTAAACGGTTTTACGTTCACCGTTCAAACACTTAAATAAATATAAATGGTTATATAGTAAAGGGGTTTATATAAAAAATTATATGTTAGGCATTTATATAATTAGTTTACCTTTGTATCATATGTAGATTTATATGTTGCTATAATTAGTTATTAATATACGAGTTATTTATATTACTTAAGAAATGGCACTGCAACTTTTGATAACCAAAATGTTAAGAATGAAATTAATGTAAAAATGTCAGTCCAAAACAGATGTTAACTAGAAAAATCGGAGATAAATCGTAGGATACAACATACACTAACCAGGCAATAGCTACTTCAAGTAAGGATACAACGAATCTTAAACAGGAAAATAATATGCATGGAAACTAATTGTTACCGTCAATATCCAGAGATTCAAATCAAGTTCTGACACGACCCGAACTTCCCCGTGAAGGAAAGCACGGATTGCGTTGAGGACAAGACCAATCAGAACGCAAACAGAAGAACATTTCATTGTTTATTACAACAATTCCATCAGAATACAAGAATATACAGAGTATGAATGAATATTATACATTCGATAAATATCAGAGATTACAATAAATTACATAGCAGCGGAAAAACAATATAAAACACAACTAGAAGTAATGCACGGATACAGAGCTTTCCGAGCATCGTTCCAGCTGTAAATCAGGATCCTGTGAATATAAATCTGCAAAACAAAAACTACAAGCTGCCCGTGTCGAAAATAAGGGCACCCAGAGTTTAGGTTAAAACAATAAACTCCAGGTCAGTCATGTGACTGGTGTGGGAACTAAAACAGTTATTTAAAAACTTTACTTTAAAAGAGAGTAATTCAAGGGACCATGCCGTATAACACGGAACGGGTTTCCTCCCAAGAATACTAGTGCATATAACAAAACAGCGGAATGCTTTTTGGAAAAATGAAGCTATTATAAGACCCAGGTCCCATCACACAATGCAACGCAAGCCGGAGGATAGGGTTTTCCCTTATAATAGCCAAACATGCTTGGTACGTTTAAAACAAATCATTTGATACTATTATAAGTGTATAGTGTCAAAACATTTTCAATCATAAATATCAATCATAGACGGCATGGGTACCATCTATCATGTCGCCAATACTAGGCTCTACAAATAAAACCGCAATATCACATATTGGAAATTGGATTTCCGTCATGAGTCGAGGCAAGGGGCAAGCTCCTCTCCGTTCGAGACACCCTAGCAATTGTCTCAGGACCCCACTATGATCCTTGGAATCGGTTGGGCCAGTCCTCACCTAACTTTGGAGGATGGGCAATTCCTGAACACACGTTTCCCGGTCCTAACAGACCTATATCCGAGGCGCCTCGCATTCCAACAACCACACAGGTGAAAAGTTTATAAACGTCAGCCAGTTTAAGCATTGACACCACCACTAGCTAGAAAGAAACGTCGTGTTCTCCCAACGGTCCGTATCCCGTTTTTGACTCATACCGAGGTGTGAGGCTCGCGAATTCACGCTATACACAAAGCTATGCCACACAGGCTGTGCTTTGATCATCAACCACAAGAATTTTCTTTTCAACAGAAGCCTTGATCATTTGCCACTTAGGCGTGCCACACAGGCAATTCACTCCATGCGACTGATGTCCATCGATATACAATCTCTGAGCTCGTACGTCTCAGAGAAGGGCGTTAAGCAAGAGAATAAATTCTCCGTCGCCAAACAGATGTATATTTAATTGAGATCAATCAACACAGAATAAAATCCAATGTCAGACACACAGTCCATTTTCAAGTTCGTTCTGGGTCTGAACGAAACCGGAGGCACTTTCCTCGCATATCCATCCATCTTAAAGTACGTCTGGACGATCAACAACGGATTCCGTCATCTTGGGTGTACAGCCCAATCAAGATCATCTGTAATCACCCAAACAATGTGAAGACTTCCGGTCTTCAACCACCGTCTTCATCTTCGACATATCGTCGAATCGGTTATTCAGAATGGGTATAAACCTGACGTTTCCGAATAACCCGCGTATATAATAAACACGTGTTACACAAACACAACATACGCCTCATTCCAATTCAGAATATTCTTTTATTCACAAAATCACATTCTTAGGGAAAGGTTCCCATTAATTTTATCAAAGATAAAATTCTTCTAAATTTATTCTTTAATCTTTCTTTGGATATCTTTTCAAACCATATTATGGTTTGCCAAACTAGTCGGGATTAGCGAACCACACCGAAGTAATTATTTATTTTATTTCCCAATCCCAACCTATTCATCCCATGGAGCAAAACTGGTAATACTCCATATCTAACACCATTGTGTTGTCGGTAAATATTAATTACCATTTCATGTTCAAATCTAATTAAAGATTTAACTATCGCTTTGGAGCAAAACTGGTGGTACTCCATTCTCGATCACTTTTCAGATTTGATAATTTAAATTATCATTTCACATTTCAATCTAATTAAAGATTCATTTAAACTCCACTTATTTTTAATCTTTTCAAAAATCAATATCCTGCCTTTAATCGGGTTAAAGAACCAATGTCATCTAAAACACGGTTCACGATAAACCCAAAATCGCATTCAAATTCAATTCCAATTAAATATTATTTGATTGGTACACTTCATTAAATCTAAATAGAAAGATTTAATCTTTTTCTCAACTGGGCTTAAGAATCTGTGTTAGTGAAGACACCATTCACGACAAACCCAAATCACGTTTGATGTTAAATACAAGGCTCTGAATAGAAAATGTACCAGCTTATATTCAATATCAAATTCTGAAACCAACAAATATCGTATTGGAAATAACGATATGAATATACCTTTCAAATTTCCACAGCCATATCTGTATAATCACAAAATCCAACATCGAAATATTCCGAAGATAATTTCGACTCAAATCCATTCCAATTCACGTATTGGAAATACCTGGTTATTTTTAAAACCACTTTAAATTCAATTTATTTATTTCAAAAATAAATTGATTTTAATTCTAGTTCAAAACTAGTTCATTTTGATAAAAATCTATTTTTATCTTTTCAAATATGGAAATTTTCATCCCAATTCTTCACAAATCATTTCTTATGATTTTACACAAATTATTGATATTTTTAATAATTTTATCAAAGCTCGTACAGTCGATTTCCATCAACGGCCATCGAACTGCACTTACAGCGACCTTTTCCAAATTTGATTTGGACATAATTCCATCCAACCGTTAGATTTCAAATTTCTAATATTCATTGGAAAGCTCTTTTCGATACGAACCCAACGGTTCCGTTTTCAGGAGAATCCGACGGTCGGATCTCCCGTAACGTCAATTCGAAGTCAATGGTCGAAATTCACGAACTACCGCAGCGCGGCGCGTTCTATTCAGGCCATTATATATATATAATATATATATATATTATATATTTCGTCGATTTCCTTTTAAAACGTATTTTATATATCGTTTTAGATTCGATTTCAAAACCATTTCAACTCTATATTCAATTTCAAATCAAAATTGAATATTTCATATCATTACTATATAAATGATAATATTTTCAAAACGTTATATTTTGAAATCACTTCCTTTTCTATATTCATTATAAAAATGAATATAATCGATATAAATATCACTCACGTCAAAATGGCGCATCTCTAATCAACACGGCTTTATATATTTCAATAAATTCGTTATTCTATTCAACAAATGAATATTATTTTTTTTCAACACATGAGCACTGTCAACACATGACTATTTTTGTTATGTAATATATTTTATAAAATTATGGTATCTATCGTTTGATTTTTAATCAGAATCCAACCGTAAAGTAGTTTCTAATCTTAAATATGATAAAGATGTAAATTTTATTGTTAAAATATTTTACTCAACACATGAATAGTTTCAACACATGAGCATCGTCAACACATGACTATTTTTGTATTCTAATATTCTTTATTTTCCCAATTGGAATGAGGCCCAATCAATTACCATATAATGTTAATTATATGGATTCCATACCACACATGTATATAATAGCAACGATAAATAATCAACCATCATCTAAAGTGCACTACACTGTATAAGCATCAAATATAGATATCTAACGCTTATAACAGTCGGTCGATTAATCGATCGACATACAATTAATTATTGGGATTAGTGTATGCCGTATTTTATCCCAATACCCGTGTGGGGTTTCAAATCAATAAACACAGATTTTTATTTATTCACATACCCGTTAAAAATTATATTTTTAACGATAAAATATTTTTAACTGTATAAATATTTTATTTCCTTTCACACCACACAATCAATTTTCACCACAACAAACAATCAAACATACAAACCATCCATGGTCTGTGGACGACGGGAGTCGGGTGCTACTAAGCACCGTCTGCATCCTAGTATATAATTTTAACTAGAAAAGGAAATTTAAAGTGAGAAGTTCTCACCAACTAGCTAATCCAATACCACAACTCTTCATATGTAGAAACCTTCGTCGTTCTCTCCTTTTGTCACTTTCGTTGCCCGTAGCCACTACATATATAAAAATCATATTTTTATATTGTTGCTATGCATATAAAAATCACATTTTTATATTGTAGCTACGTATATAATTTTTACGCCGCTACTATATAGATAAAAATTCTATTTTTAAAACGCTATTCATAGATAAAAATCATATTTTTAAAACGCTATTCTCTATATAAAAATTTCGCCTTTTTAAATATAAAGATTATATTTTTGTAACTTCTCATTCAAAGAATAAAAGTCTTGTTTTTACTTTACCTTTCAAAGAATAAAAATCAAAATTTTACTTTACTATTCTATATAAAAAGATTATAGTTTTACTGTGAAAGATCACAGCTTCTCTTTTTTTTTTCTAAATTAAAGACCACATCTTTACTCTATGTTATCATACATGAAAATCAAATTTTTATTTCGCTATGTATATAAAAATCTATCTTTCAACCGTATAAAAAATGTACCTTTCCATCATTATATATAATAAAAATCTAAACTTTAAAATGCTAAAAAAATCCTAGCTTTAAAATTACCTTAAACTATTTACTCAAAATAAATTAAAATAAAACTTACAGGGTTTTTCGATCAAGAGGGAGCTGGGGTGGGGAACTGGGTCGCGGAGGCTGTCGGAGGGTGTACGGGCTCGATCTGGTGGTTGCAGCCTTGTGGCGGTGGTCGACGGTAGTTTACTTCCGGTTTGGGGCGGGGTTTGGAGGGAAGACGCGCGAGGGGGTGCTGGAGGGCGGTGGAGGCTCGCGTCAGCGGTCGGGTGGTGGTTTGGGCTTGGGCGCAGTGGTTTCGGTGACTGGGGGCTAGGGTTCGCGGGTCTATGGGCTTGGGGATTTCGTCTGGAAGGAGGGGGGGAGAAGCGGCGGGAGGAGGAGGGGAAGGGTGACAGGGGCCGACCGACCGAGGTGAGGGGGTGGCATGGGGGTTGAGCGGCGGCGGATCGTGTGCAGGGAGGGAGCGATTTGGGAAAAAGAAAACGGCAGGGGGGGGGGGTTATAAGGCAAAGAGAAGGAATATTATATATATATTATTATTATTTTCTTTTTATTTACTCTAAGTGTTGACTTTTCGTTCGAACTCGGAATCACACCCAACGACTGTCGCCCCTAGTGTAATACCCCCATTCCGAACACAATGGGATATGTATCGTAGGTTGATTCGATCGTTTTGATCAGTTTCCGTCAAAACCAAAATATAACTCTATATATTGGATTTGAACGCGCATTTCAATTTACTGGGGTCACATACTAACTCGAAAAATTTCTAAAAAATATTTTCTAACTTCGTATTGACAATACGGTCCTAACAAAACTAGTTTCGTCGAATTTTGAGACCGTTTGAAAAATGGCCATTTTACAGTCGATTAAAATCAACTGAAACTGGTCAAACGCGTTTTCCTTTGCCACGCTCACATACTGATTCGAAAAATTACGAAATTTGAAACCTAGCAATAGTTTGACAATGCAGATCCAACAAAAGTGGTTTCGTCGAAATCCGAAGTCGTTTGCAAAATTTCTATTTTCAAGTGCCGAAATTCCATAGCGACTATTCTGAAATTTCAACTGGACATATCTTTTTACCCCCGCTATGAAATTTCGATTTTTCAGATTATTTGGAAAGATATTGTCAAATGGATTCTAATATTTTTGGTTTCACTAAAATCCGGTTTATTTTGAATCCTGTACATTCATTTGAAATTTGAAATCGAATTATCGAACTACCGCGCCATTTTCAATTCCTTTTATATTTAAAATAAAATAATTATATTCTAACAACAATTCAAATAAATATATACGTTCTAATTCTATTCAAAATAAATTTCTCATCGTTATTATTTTTAATATTCAAAATTCATTAAAATTGCCAAAATAAAAAATTTAAATTGGCTCGCATTTCCGGGTCGTTACAATCTCCCCCACTTAAAAATTTTCGTCCCCGAAAAGGAACGAAGCCGAAAGTTGTTTAATTAATCAACTCAACTTCCATTATTTCCATTACGGCTTAAGTTCTTCAACTTTTCAGTTTCTAAGAACCTTTTAATTTTTTCAAAAATTTGGCTAACACCCTAAATTTTCGAAAAATTTCGCCCTAACCTCCCCTGCACCGGGGACTTCGGGATATTTCATATAGCGTCCCATGGACTTCTTCAATCCAAAAGAAAAAGAAAAAGCCAAGCGGCTAGCCAATCGGCTCATAAAATCATCATCACCCAAACAAAACAGTAAATTATCGTAAACATGTACCTATTTGTCGGGCAAACAATTTTACTCTTATGCTCTAGCCTCCTTGCTATGACCTGTTCTATGTAAGTACATGTATATGCATGCAATTCCAAACAATTTTCAATACAGTTCAATACTCGGTTCAAGTATGCTAAAGGTTCAACATATAATTAATTCAAACAACACAACCATCAATCTATTAGTGAATTAGAATTTCAAACACATAACTTTGATATATATACAGAAAATCATGTTTTTGATGCCAAATCACAACAATAAACCTATCTAGTTTGGGTTCTCACACCAGTCTAATGGAAATATATAGATATCACACCTTCGAAACACAAAAATAAATACTGATAACGCTGCAGCATTATCAGAATCATCCCCAGGCAACTAGAGTGTGATTCTATATCTATCCAGTGTATTAAAACTTCGAATATACGTTCATGACGCGTATACGTGAAATCTTTATATACTCGATTGTCCAAATTCAAAATAAATAAATATTCAAATACGTATAAAATGGTTTAAATTTTCAAAACAATATTGTTTTCATTTGAAATATATACTCTTCACACTCGTTCTAGGATACTACTGATCCTATCTCTAACGAGTTATTCTAATTGGATATTACTAATCCAATATCTGATGAATTCTTTCATTCGGTTCTAATGTGTCTTGTTCTCGAGCTCTGTAAACCAAAGCTCTGATACCAAACTGACACGACCGGAACTTCCCCGTGAAGGAAAGCACGGATTGTGTTGAGGAAAAGACCAATTAGAACGCAAACAGAAGAACATTTCATTGTTTATTACAACAATTCCATCATAATACAAGAATATACAAAGTATGAATGAATATTATACATTCGATAAATATCAGAGATTACAATAAATTACATAGCAGCGGAAAAACAATATAAAACACAACTAGAAGTATTGCACGGATACAGAGCTTTCCGAGCATCGTTCCAGCTGTAAATCAGGATCCTGTGAATATAAATCTGCAAAACCAAAATTACAAGCTGCCCGTGTCGAAAATAAGGGCACCCAGAGTTTAGGTTAAAACAATAAACTTCAGGTCAGTCATGTGACTGGTGTGAGAACTAAAACAGTTATTTAAAAACTTTACTTTAAAAAAGAGTAATTCAAGGGACCACGCCATATAACATAGAATGGGTTTCCTCCCAAGAATACTAGTGCATATAACAAAACAGCGCAATGCTTTTTGGAAAAATGAAGCTATTATAAGACCCAGGTCCCATCACACAATGCAACGCAAGCCGGAAGATAGGGTTTTCCCTTATAATAGCCAAACATGCTTGGTACGTTTAAAACAAATCATTTGTTACTATTATAAGTGTATAGTGTCAAAACAATTTCATTCATAAATATCAATCATAGACGGCATGGGTACCATCTATCATGTTGCCAATACTAGGCTCTACAAATAAAACCGCAATATCACGTATTGGAAATTGGATTTCCGTCATGAGTCGAGGCAAGGGGCAAGCTCCTCTACGTTCGAGACACTCTAGCAAATGTCTCAGGACCCCACTATGATCCTTGGAATCGGTTGGGCCGGTCCTCACCTAACTTTGGAGGATGGGCAATTCCTGAACACACGTTTCCCGGTCCTAACAGACCTATATCTGAGGCACCTCGCATTCCAACAACCACACAAGTGAAAAGTATATAAATGTCAGCCATTTTAAGCACTAACACCACCACTAGCTAGAAAGAAACGTCGTGTTCTCCCAACGGTTCGTATCCCGTTTTTGACTCGTACCGAGGTGTGAGGCTCGCGAATTCACGCTATACAAAAAGCTATGCCACACAGGCTGTGCTTTGATCATCAACCACAAGACTTTGCTTTTCAACAGAAGCCTTGATCATTTGCCACTTAGGCGTGCCACACAAGCAATTCACTCCATGCGACTGATGTCCATCGATATACAACCTCTAAGCTCGTACGTCTCAGAGAAGGGCGTTAAGCAAGAGAATAAATTCTCCGCCGCCAAACAGATGTATATTTAATAGAGATCAATCAACACAGAATAAAATCAAATGTTAGACACACAGTCCATTTTCAAGTTCGTTCTGGGTCTGAACGAAACTGGAGGCACTTTCCTCACATATCCATCCATCTCTAAGTACGTCTGGACGATCACCAACTGATTCCCTCATCTTGGGTGTACAGCCCAATCAAGATCATCAGTAATCACCCAAATGATGTCAAGACTTCCGGTCTTCAACCACCATCTTCATCTTCGACATATCGTCGAATCGGTTATTCAGAATGGGGATAAACCCCGCCTTTCCGAATAACCCGCATATATAATAAACACGTGTTACACAAACACAACATACGCCTCATTCCAATTCAGAATATTCTTTTATTCACAAAATCACATTCTTAGGGAAAGGTTCCCATTAATTTTATCAAAGATAAATTCTTCTAAATTTATTCTTTAATCTTTCTTTGGATATCTTCTCAAACCATATTATGGTTTGCCAAACTAGTCGGGATTAGCGAACCACACCGAAGTAATTATTTATTTTATTTCCCAATCCCAACCTATTCATCCCATGGAGAAAAACTGGTAATACTCCATATCTAACACCACTGTGTTATCGGTAAATATTAATTACCATTTCACGTTCAAATCTAATTAAAGATTTAACTATCGCTTTGGAGCAAAACTGGTTGTACTCTATTCTCGATCACTTTTCATATTTGATAATTTAAATTATCAATTCACATTTCAATCTAATTAAAGATTCAATAAACTACACTTAGTTTAGAAATCAATATCCGGCCTTTAACCGGGTTAAAGAACCAATGTCATCTAAAACACGGTTCACGATATACCCAAAATCACATTCAAATTCAATTCCAATTAAATATTATTTGATTGGTACACTTCATTAAATCTAAATAGAAAGATTTAATCTTTTTCTCAACTGGGCTTAAGAATTTGTGTTAGTGAAGACACCATTCACGACAAACCGAAATCACGTTTGATATTAAATACAAGGCTCTGAATAGAAAATATACCGGTTTATATTCAATATCAAATTCTGAAACCAACAAATATCGTATTGGAAATAACGATATGAATATATCTTTCAAATTTCCACAACCATATTTGTATAATCACAAAATCCAACATGGAAATATTCCGAAGATAATTTCGATTCAAATCCATTCCAATTCACGTATTGGAAATACCTGGTTATTTTTAAAACCACATTCAAATTCAATTTGTTTATTTCAAAAATAAATTGATTTTAATTCTAGTTCAAAACTAGTTCATCTTGATAAATATTGTAACAACCCGGAAATGCGAGCCAGTTTAAAATTTTTATTTTGGCAATTTTTGCAATTTTTGATTATTTAAAATGAATTATTTTAAATAATATCGACGAGAAATTTATTTTGAATAGAGTAGAATGTACATATTTATATAGATCGTCGTTAGAATATAAATATTTATTTTAAACTAAAAAAGGTATTGAAAATGGCGCGGTAGCTCGATAATTCGATTTCAAACTTCAATTGAACATACCGGGTGCAAAATAAACCGGATTTTAGCAAAACCAAAAATATTTAGATCTAATTGAGAATATCTTTCCAACGAATCCGATAAATCGAAATTTCATAGCGGAAATCAAAAGATGTCCAGCTGAAAATTCAGAATAGTTGCTATGGAATTCAGGCCCTTAAAAATGGGAATTTTGCAAACGACCTCGGATTTCGAAGAAACCACTTTTGTTGGATCCATGATGTCAAATTATTGCTATATTCCAATTTTCATAATTTTTCAAATCAATATGTAGGCGTGGCAAAGGAAAACGCGTTTGACCAGTTTTAGTTGATTTTAATCGACTGGAAAATGACCATTTTTCTAACGGTCTCAGAATTCAATGAAATTAGTTTTGTTTGGACCGTATCATCAATACGAAGCTAGAAAATATTTTTCAAGTATTTTTCCAGTTAGTTTGTGACCTCGGTAAATTGAAATGTGCGTTCAAATTCAATATATAGAGTTATATGTTGATTTTGACGAAAACTGATCGAAACGATCGAATCAGCCTGCGATACATATCCCATTGCATTCGGAATGGGGGTAATTAGCTAGGGACGACAGTCGTTGGGTGTTGTGTGGAGATCGTATGAAAAGTCAACTTAAATTGTAAATAATAATAATATATTAATATTATATATATAAAACTCTCTCCCTCTCCTCTCCTTTTTCAGATCGACTAAAGAAAAGAAAAACAAAACGATCGTTGTTCCCATCGCAGCCGCCTCCGCCAGGCCTCCCACGTCGCCGCCCCCTCCACCGCGTCGGCTCCCCCTACGCCTCCAGCTCTCCTCTTCCCCTTCCTCCCTCCGCAGATCCGAGACCCGTTACCCCTCTCCCCCCTTTCTCTTCCTCCTCCGCTCCTCCCCTAATTGAAACAACCGACCGTGACTCCCCTAGGCCCTGCGCCACCTCGGATGCATCCCCAGCAGCCCCTCCCCTCTTCCAACCTTCAACTGTAAGTTTTAATTTATATTTATTTTTGTTTATTTGTTTTTATTTATGTATGTTATAAAAAGGGTGGGTTTTATTTTTATGATATACTTATTTTCTTCAATGTAAAATATATATAAAAGGTCGGATCTTTATTTTAGAAAAGGTCGGATCTTTATTTTAGAAAAGGTCGGATGTTTATTTTAGAAAAGGTCGAATCCTTATATAGGAAAAGTATGATTTTTACAAATAGAAAGATAGGATTTTTATTATTTAAACGGTAAAGTAAAATATATGATTTTGTAATAAAAATACGATTTTTTTAAGTTGGATTTTTATCATATAAAAAGTTTAGATTTTTAATCTATATTAAAGGTGAGATTTTTATTTATGTAAAAGTTGAGATTTTTATTATGGGTGTAGCGAGATAAAGAGTCGATTTTTATAATGTGTTCATGAAGGAAAAGATTTGATTTTAGAAATATAAAATGATTATATTTTAAAATCGAAAAGTCTTTATTTTTAAAACAAAGAAAAGATTATATTTATAGAATTTTTATCTATACAGTAGCGATGTAAAAATAGAATTTTTATCTATATAGTAGCGATGTAAAAATAGAATTTTTATCTATATAGTAGCGGTGTAAAAATAGAATTTTTATCTATATAGCAACGGTGTAAAAATAGAATTTTTATCTATATAGTAGCGTTGTAAAAATAGAATTTTTATCTATATAGTAGCGATGTAAAAATATGATTTTTATATACATAGCAACAATATAAAAATGTGATTTTTATATATGTATGGCTACGGGCAACGAAAGTGACAAAAAGCGAGAACAGTGATGATTTCCTACATTTGAAGTGTCGTGGAGTTGGGATAACTTTTGTGAGAACTTCTCACTTTAAATTTCATTTTCTAGTTTAAATTATATACTAGGATGCAGACGGTGCTTAGCAGCACCCGACACCCGTCGTCCACAGACCATGGACGGCTTGTATGCTTGTTTGATGTGTTGTGAAATTTGTTTGTGATGTGGATGTGAAATCGATAATAAATTGTAGATGGTTGAAATAAATTAATTATCGTTAAAAATATAATTTTTAAAATGAATATGAATATAGTGAATGTGAATAAATAAATATTCATTTACAAACCGGACGGTTTGTTTATGTACACCTATTTGAAGGATATTGATTGGGACGATAAATTTTACACATCGCCCAACTGCACAAATAAAAATCTGTGTTTGTTGATTTGAAACCCCACACGGGTGTTGGGATGATATTTGGCGTACACTAATCCCAATTATTTAATTGTATGTCGATCGATTGGTCGACAGGCTGTGTAAGCGTTAATTATTTATATTTGATGCTTATGCAGTTGTGTGGTGCACTTTGGATGATGGTTGATTGTTTATCGTTGCTATTAAATACATGTGTTGGGTGGAATCCATATAATTAACGTTATATGGTAATTGATTAGGCCTCATTCCAATTGGGAAAATAATGAATATTATAAAAGAAAATTCATGTGTTGAATGTAAAAATAGTCATGTGTTGACGATATTCATGTGTTGAAACAATTCATGTGTTGAGTAAAATATTTTAACAATAAAATTTACATCTTTACCATATTTAAGATTAGAACCACTTTACAATTGGAGTCTGATTAAAAATCAAACGATAGATACCATAATTTTATAAAATATATTACATAACAAAAAGAGTCATGTGTTGACGATATTCATGTGTTGAATAGAATAAATATTCATTTGTTGAATAAAATAACGAATTTATTGAAATATATAAAGCCGTGCTGATTAGAGTTGCGCCATTTTGACGTGAACGATATTTATATCGATTATATTCGTTTTTATAATGAATATAGAAAAGGAAGTGATTTCAAAATATAATGTTTTGAAAATATTATCATTTATATAGTAATGATATGAAATATTCAATTTTGATTTGAAATTGAATATAGAGTTGAAATTGTTTGAAAACGAATTTAGAACGATTTATAAAGTACGTTTTAAAAGGAAATCAACGAAATATATATAATATATATATATAATGGCCTGAATAGAACGCGCCACGCCGCGGTAGTTCGCGAATTTCGACCATTAACTTCGAATTGACGTTGCGGGAGATCCGACCATCGGATTCTCCTAAAACCAGAACCGTTGGGTTCGTATCGAAAATATCTTTCCAATGAATATTAGAAATTTGAAATCTAACGGTTGGATTTAGAATTATGTCCAAATCAAATTTAGAAAAGGTCGCTGTAAGTGCAGTTCGATGGTCGTTGATGGAAATCGACTGTACGGGCCTTGATAAAATTATTAAAAATATCAATAATTTGTGTAAAATCATAATATATGAATTGGAAATAACCGGGATGAAAAACTCCACATTTGAAAAGATAAAAATAGTTTTTTTATCGAAATGAACTTGTTTTGAACTAGAATTAAAATCAATTTATTTTTGAAATAAATAAATTGAATTTAAATTGGTTTTGAGAATAACCAGAATTTCCTATATATATAAAGTGGAGGTAGATTTGAACAGAAATTATCTTCGGAATATTTCGATGTTGGATTTTGTGATTATACAGATATGGTTATGGGGATTTGAAAGATATATTTATATTTTTATTTCCATTGCGATATTTGTTGGTTTCAGAATTTGATATTGAATATAAGCCAATATATTTCCTATTCAGATCCTTGTATTTAAAATCAAATGTGATTTGGGTTTGTCGTGAATCGTGTTTTAGGTGACATTGGTTCTTTAACCCAGTTAACGACAGGATATTGATTTTTGAGAAGATTAAAACTAAGTGGAGTTTTAATGAATCTTTAATTAGATTGAAATGTGAATTGATAATTTAAATTATCAAATCTGAAAAGTGATCGAGAATGGAGTATCGCCAGTTTTGCTCCAAAGCGATAGTTAAATCTTTAATTAGATTTGAATGTGAAATGGTAATTAATTTTACCAATAGCACCGTGGTGTTAGTTATGGAGTATCGCCAGTTTTGCTCCAGGGGATGAATAGGTTGGGATTGGGAAATAAAATAAATAATTACTTCGGTGTGGTTCGCTAATCCCGACTAGTTTGGAAAACCATAATATGGTTTGAAATGATATCCAAAGGAAGATTAAAGAATAAATTTAGAAGAATTTATCTTTGATAAAATTAATGGGAACCTTTCCCTAGGAATGTGAAAATTTGAATAAAAGAACATTCTGAATTGGAATGAGGCGTATGTTGTGTTTGTGTAACACGTGTTTATTATATACGCGGGTTATTCGGAAAGGCCGGGTTTATACCCATTCTGAATAACCGATTAGACGATATGTCGAAGATCAAGACGGTGGTTGAAAACCGGAAATCTTCACATCGTTTGGGGGATTGCTGATGATCTTGATTGGGCTGTACACCCAAGATGAGGGAATCAATTGGTGATCGTCCAGACGTACTTGGAGATGGATGGATATGCGAGGAAAGTGCCTCCGGTTTCGTTCAGACCCAGAACGAACTTGTAAATGGATTGTGTGTCTGACATTGGATTTTGCTCTGTGTTGATTGATCTCTATTAAATATACATCTGTTTGGCGACGGAGAATTTATTCTCTTGCTTAACGCCCATCTCTGGGACGTACGAGCTCAGAGGTTGTATATCGATGGACATCAGTCGCATGGAGTGAATTGCCGGTGTGGCACGCGTAAGTGGTAATTGATTAAGGCTTCTGTTGAAAAGAAAAGTCTTGTGGTTGATGATTAAAGCACGGCCTGTGTGGCGTAGCTTTTGCGTATAGTGTTAATTCGCAAGTCTCACACCCCGGTATGAGTCAAAAACGGGAGAAGGACCCAAGGAGTGCACGACGTTTCTTTCTAGCTATGGTGGTGTCAGTGACCTACCAGCCCTGACATTTATATCTATTTTTCGCCTGTGTGGTTGTTGGAATGCGAGGCACCTCGGATATAGGTCTGTAAGGACCGAGAAACTTGTGTTCAGGAATAACTAATCCTCAAAAGTAAGAGAGGGCCGGCCTTGGAGGTTCCAAAGGATCATAGTGGGATCCTGAGACATTTGCTAGAGTGTCTCGAATCGGAGAGGAGCTTGCCCCTTGCCTCGACTCATGACGGAAATCCAATTTCCAATACATGATAATGCGGTTTTATTTGTAGGAACTAGTATGGCGACATAGTGGTATGGGTCATTCATGCCGTCTAGGATTGATATTTATGATTGAAATTGTTTTGAAACTATACACTTATTATAGTGTCAAATAATGTGTTTTTAACGTATCAAGCGTGCTTTGGCTGTTATAACGTAAAAACCCTATCCTCCGGCTTGCGTTGCATTGTGTGATGGGACCTGGGTCTTTTAACGGCTTCATTTTTCTTTATTTAGCATTGCGCTGTTTGTTTTATGCACTGGTATTCTTGGGAGGAAACCCGTTCCGTGTTATACGGCGTGGTCCGTTGATTTACCAAACTTTAAAATAAAGATAGTAACTGTTTTAGTTCTCACACCAGTCACATGACTGACCTGGAGTTTATTGTTTTAACTAAACTCTGGGTGCCCCTATTTTCCACACGGGCAGCTAGTAGTTTTGGTTTTGCAGATTTATTTCCATAGGAACCTAGTTTACAGCTGGAACGATACTCGGAAAGCTCTGTATCCGTATATCTCTTTCAGTTGTGTTTTGTATTATTTTCTACTGCGATGTATTTAAATGTAATTTATTGTAATCTCTGATATTTGTCGGATGTAATTTATTCATTTATACTCTGTATATTCTTGTATTCTGATGGAATTGTTGTAATATACAATGAAATGTTCTTCTGTTTGCGTTCTATTTTGTCTTGTCCTCAATTCTATCCGTGCTTTCCCTCACGGGAAAGTTTGGGTCGTCTCAAAAAACTATTTTTATCTTTTCAAATATGGCAATTTTCATCCCAATTCTTCACAAATCATTTCTTATGATTTTACACAAATTATTGATATTTTTAATAATTTTATCAAAGCCCGTACAGTCGATTTCCATCAACGGCCATCGAACTGCACTTACAGCGAACTTTTCCAAATTTGATTTGGACATAATTCCAAATCCAACCGTTAGATTTCAAATTTCAAATATTCATTGGAAAGCTCTTTTCGATACGAACCCAATGGTTCCAGTTTCAGGAGAATCCGACGGTCGGATCTCCCGTAACGTCAATTTGAAGTCAATGGTCGAAATTCACGAACTGCCGCAGCGCGGCGCGTTCTATTCAGGCCATTATATAATATATATATATATATATATATATATATATATTATATTTCATCGATTTCCTTTTAAAACGTATTTTATAAATCGTTTTAGATTCGATTTCAAAACCATTTCAACTCTATATTCAATTTCAAATCAAAATTGAATATTTCATATCATTACTATATAAATGATAATATTTTCAAAACGTTATATTTTGAAATCACTTCCTTTTCTATATTCTTTATAAAAACGAATATAATCGATATAAATATCTCTGACGTCAAAATGGCGCATCTCTAATCAACACGGCTTTATATATTTCAATAAATTCGTTATTCTATTCAACAAATGAATATTTTTTTTTCAACACATGAATATTCTCAACACATGACTATTTTTGTTATGTAATATATTTTATAAAATTATGGTATCTATCGTTTGATTTTTAATCAGACTCCAACCGTAAAGTAGTTTCTAATCTTAAATATGATAAAGATGTAAATTTTATTGTTAAAATATTTTACTCAACATATGAATAGTTTCAACACATGAGCATCGTTAACACATGACTATTTTTGTATTCTAATATTCTTTATTTTCCCAATTGGAATGAGGCCCAATCAATTACCATATAATGTTAATTATATGGATTCCATACCACACATGTATATAATAGCAACGATAAATAATCAACCAACATCCAAAGTGCACTACACTTATAAGCATCAAATATAGATATCTAACACTTATAACAGCCGGTCGATCAATCGATCGACATACAACTAATTATTGGGATTAGTGTATGCCGTATTTTATCCCAATAGCCGTGTGGGGTTTCAAATCAACAAACACAGATTTTTATTTATTCACATACCCGTTAAAAATATATTTTTAACGATAAAATATTTTTAACTGTATAAATATTTTATTTCCTTTCACACCACACAATCAATTTTTACCACAACAAACAATCAAACATACAAGCCATCCATGGTCTGTGGACGACGGGTGTCGGGTGCTACTAAGCACCGTCTGCATCCTAGTATATAATTTTAACTAGAAAAGGAAATTTAAAGTGAGAAGTTCTCACCGACTAGCTAATTCAATACCACAACTCTTCATATGTAGAAACCTTCGTCGTTCTCGCCTTTTGTCACTTTCGTCGCCCGTAGCCACTACATATATAAAAAATCATATTTTTATATTGTTGCTATGCATATAAAAATCATATTTTTATATTGTAGCTACGTATATAATTTTTACACCGCTACTATATAGATAAAAAATTCTATTTTTAAAACGCTATTCATAGATAAAAATCATATTTTTAAAACGCTATTCTCTATGTAAAACTTTCGCCTTTTTAAATATAAAGATTATATTTTTAACTTCTCATTCAAAGAATAAAAGTCTTGTTTTTACTTTACCTTTCAAAGAATAAAATCAAATTTTTACTTTACTATTCTATATAAAAAGATTATATTTTTACGATGAAAAATCACAGCTTCTCTTTTTTTTCTAAATTAAAGACCACATCTTTACTCTATGTTATCATACATGAAAATCAGATTTTTATTTCGCTATATATATAAAAATCTATCTTTCAACAGTATGAAAAAACTATCTTTCCATCATTCTATATAATAAAAATCTAAACTTTAAAATGCTAAAAAAAATCCTAGCTTTAAAATTACCCTTAAACTATTTACTCAAAATAAATTAAAATAAAACTTATAGGGTTTTTCGATCAAGAGGGAGCTGGTGTGGTGAACTGGGCTCGCGGAGGCTGTCGGAGGGTGTACGGGCTCAATCTGGTGGTGTCAGTCTTGTGGCGGTGGTCGACAGTAGTTTACTTCCGGTTTGGGGTGGGGTTTGGAGGGAAGAGGCGCGAGGGGGTGTTGGAGGGCGGTGGAGGCTCGCGTCAGCGGTCGGGTGGTTGTTCGGGCTTGGGCGCGGTGGTTTCGGTGACTGGGGGCTAGGGTGTGCGGGTCTGTGGGCTTGGGGATTTCGTCTGGAAGGAGGAGGGGAGAAGCGGCGGGAGGAGGAGGCAAAGGGTGACGGGGGCGGCCGGCCGAGGTGAGGGGGTGTCGGAGGGGGGGGGGGGAGGGTTGAGCGGCGGCGGATCGTGAGCAGGGAGGGAGCGATTTGGGAAAAAGAAAACGACCGGGGGGGGGGGGGGGTTATAAGGCAAAGAGAAGGAATATTATATATATATATATTATTTTCTTTTTATTTACTCTAAGTGTTGACTTTTCGTTCGAACTCGGAATCACACCCAACAACTGTCGCCCCTAGCGTAATACCCTCATTCCGAAGATATTGGGATATGTATCATAGGTTGATTCGATCGTTTCGATCAGTTTCCGTCAAAATCAAAATATAATTCTATATATTGGATTTGAACGCCCATTTCAATTTACTGGGGTCACATACTAACTCGAAAAATTCCTGAAAAATATTTTCTAACTTCGTATTGACGATACGGTCCTAACAAAACTAGTTTCGGCGAATTCTGAGACCTTTTGAAAAATGGCCATTTTCCAGTGGATTAAAATCATCTGAAACTGGTCAAACACGTTTTCCTTTGCCACGCTCATTACTGATTCGAAAAATTATGAAATTTGAAACCTAGCAATAATTTGACAACGCGGATCCAACAAAATTGGTTTCGTCGAAATCCGAGGTCGTTTGCAAAATTTCTATTTTCAAGTGCCGAAATTCCATAGCGACTATTCTGAAATTTCAACTGGACATATCTTTTTACCCTCGCTATGAAATTTCGATTTTTCGGATTCGTTGGAAAGATATTGTCAAATGGATTCTAATATTTTTGGTTTCACTAAAATCCGGTTTATTTTGAATCCTGTACATTCATTTGAAATTTGAAATCGAATTATCGAACTACTGCGCCATTTTCAACTCCTTTTATATTTAAAATAATATAATTATATTCTAACGACGACTCAAATAAATATATACATTCTAATTCTATTCAAAATAAATTTATCATCGTTATTATTTAAAATAATTTATTTTAAATATTCAAAATTCATTAAAATTGCCAAAATAAAAATTTTAAATTGGCTCGCATTTCCGGGTTGTTACAAGTTCGGAGTCGCCTGATCTGTTGTTCTAACTCATTGGCATAAGAAATACCCCTTGGACATAAACGGTCATCAATCCATTCAAAGTAATTACAACCGTTCGGCCATAATGGGCAAAGCATGAGGCGACGACTAATGTTTTCTCCATCCGCCCTTACAACTACTTTCAACTCGTACTCACAAAGGAAATAAATGGGATACGATCATGTTCAGTTGTCATGTCGGTAACTGTAATGTTTCAGACCTCTTGTTCGTAAGGATTTTGTAGAACTGCAGAGGATTGATCCACCACAGCTTGCGTTGGTGGTTGAGGATCTGTCAGGGCCTCCACCTCTTGTTCAACTTGTGGTTGAGCCACATGCCGATGGAATTCTGGGTCATACTCAAGTGGTTCTAGAATAGGGGTTTGGATAAGATCTGTGTGGTCACGTTCGAGCTCTGCATAGTGTCATTCTTGCTATTCTATTAACCAATCAATATCCGTCCTTGGACTATCGGTCGAAGCTTGATCCCAACCCCAAGGAAAGTCGGAATCCATGGATGATGGCCATGAAGGCATGTTTTTTGTATGCTTTGAGGAGTAGGGAAAAAAATGTTTGAGTGAGTAGAGGATAGGAAAAACCTTTTCAATTTATATAGCCATTTCATATCAAAAGAAAAAAAAACAAGGTCTGATGTGAGTGGTCACTGGTACGCCTGACATTAAACTATAGGAAGTTGCTTTTCTTAATAGCATGTACTGCCACACATTAGTATGTACTGTAGCGAATCAGCTTTTCATATTTGCTTTTGCACTGCCACATGTTATAGGAAGTATAGCAAAAATCTTTATTGTCGTGTTACAGCTGACATTGTAGTGTTTAGATTTATAATTTTTTTACTTTATATGTGTTTATAAAATTCATAATGTATATGTGTTTATAGTTTATATGTGTTTGCAGTTTACGTAGTTTTTTGTTTAGAGTTAAAAATTTGTTAGTAACATACATTTGTAATTGTTTATATCTTTTATGTTGTTTATAGTTTATATTATTTATATTATGTATAAAATCAAATTGCATACTCCATTTTCAATATAAATTACAATGGATACAACAGACAAACAACATAATCAAACAAACTGCAACCATCAAATTCAAGACCACAAATTACAGGTCAAAGTAGTGCAACATAAATACGATCCAGCAATAAAACATAATTTCGACCCAAACATACGGCATTAATACGACCCAATACCGTGTACCTACACTTCTTAGTTTTGTGGTGAACTGTAACACCCACAAAGCATTTCATTCTTTATTGTCACATTCATCCTTTCCAAGCGACTAACCTCAGCCAGCATTTCGAGTGTGTATTGAACACCCCTCTCTGTCAACGGTGGAACGACCATGAAAAAAAATTACAGCTTTCCAATCCTTGACAATTTTTGGCTTCAATGTACGCTCTGCAACCATAAAAGTGATGATCTGCATTTGTTTGGCTTTTAGAAACAAGC
The DNA here is from genome assembly GCA_030737875.1 of Allium sativum. Classification (NCBI taxonomy): domain Eukaryota; kingdom Viridiplantae; phylum Streptophyta; class Magnoliopsida; order Asparagales; family Amaryllidaceae; genus Allium; species Allium sativum. The sequence goes on along the minus strand of CM060909.1, from coordinate 737,598,484 downwards.
ACATTACATTCCACTCCGCAATAGCATTGCACTGAACGACCAGTCATGCTAGAGCTTGACCTATCAGGGTTTCGTCACCCAAGTACTTCCTTCAACTGAGCGTTGATTGATTTTTGAACTGGTCCGATACGCTGAACTGCAACGTTCGGTTGCGATGCATTGAACAGTTTAGATTCGACCTCTGCAGCATCGACTACGAATCCCATTTGCGTTTCTAGAACGAATTCGACATTTTCCTCCTGTTGCTTACCACGTTCGTACTCCTCGTACATTTGAACCATTGCGTCGTCACCGTATTCCCAATTAGCCATGCTGACCTGTACGAAAAGTTGAAACTTGAATTAATTGCGTATAAATGGAAGAGAAGCTTAAATACATGATAAAATTTCTTTACACATTTTACAAAAAAAACTAGGTTTTAAGAACTTCTAAGGAAAAAATAATGAAGGGAGAAAGAGCGGATGGTTGGTATTTAATAAGGGCGGGAGGAAAAGAAGATAGACTTGTTGACAGCGTTGAACATGTCACTACTTTACTTTAAGACACCTTTAACCATTAGGACCAGTCAATTCATCTTTATTCATTCTCCTGGACAATGTTGATCACACTGCACTGCTGTTGCAAATCAGAGTGTTGTAAATCACATATTTTGTAGCAGAGTGTAGTCAACTCAACTCTAATATGGCAGAGTGAAGTCGCGTCACATAGTAATAATTCAAAATCTTTGGAAATTGTTCAGTAAACAGTATTAGGCATAATTGGTTGTATTCACTAGGACCAATCACATCATTATTTGTTTTATTCAATGGGCAAACTATAACTATGATACTATTTTAATAGTTTGTTTTTTTTCTATTAGTAACAACACACGTTTAAGCAAGTAGACTTCACATCGACTATAAGGGTTAGCTAATATAAATTATTATAGAATGTTTATTTGTATATGTGTACTTGCAAAATATAGCCATTATAACATCTCAATGGCAATATTCACCTATATATTTAGTTTGAAGCCACACCAATGCAAATACATTCTACCACAAATAAAAAGGTCAAGTAATAACTGTTTCACCTATCCTTATTCAAGTGAAAATGAAGAGTTTGAGGTTTCATACAACAATAACAGTTACGTCGAGGAAGAAAGCCAACTTGATTCCGACTTGGGTATGATCTATTTATGCAATCAAATTTTGTGTAGTTATCTTCGGAGAGCAACACCAATAGCGATGAATTAGAGCTTATGATGCAAGCAGTAACTGTTCATAATCTGAATGTACAACGGTTCATAAGGGAAGCATCTTCAAGCGGAAGTCATGGAGGCAGTGACTTTAGTCGAGCAGATAAAAGAAAGATGCGTGATCACCAGGACATGACGGCTAGATTGCTGAAAGATTATTTCAATAAACTGTGCACGTACGGCCCTGATGATTTTCGTCGACGATTCCGAATGTGTAAGAATATGTTTATGCGTATTTTTAATGGAGTTGTTGCTCATGATAACTACTTTGTTCAAAAACGTAATAGTGCTAGTACGTTAGGATGTTCCCCTTATCAACAATAATAGGAGCGTTACATGTAATTGCTTACGGGATTGCTCCGGAAACATTCGATGAAGTAGTACGAATGGGTGAGAGTACCATCCGTTTAAGTTTGGAGCGGTTCTGCGTAGTGATTATTGAATTATATGGGGTAGAATACTTACATCCCCCACGCAAAGCGACGTGAATAAACTTAAACGATTAATATCAAAAATAGGATTTCTGGGCATGTTAGGTAGTCTCGATTGAATGCATTAGGAGAGGAAAAACTGCCCTAAAGCTTGGCATGGTCAATTTATTGGTTATTACCCTAGTGCAACTTTGATCCTTGAAGTTGTAGCCTCGCACGACCTCTGGTTTAGGCGTGCGTACTTCGGCTGTCCTGAATCCATGAATGACATTAATTTTTTACACCAATCACATCTTTTTAAGGATCTAACACATGGTAATGCACCTGCTTGTAACATCAGTATAGTTGGAAATGCATACAATATGGGATACTATTTAGCAGATGGTATTTGTCCTTTATAGGGAACCCTAGTCCAAACAATTTCATATCCGAAAACAGAAAAAGAAAAACATTTTGCTAAAAACCAAGAGTGTAACACCCCATATTTTCTGTGAACGTATAAGTAACAAATCAAAGGATAATTAATTTTTTAAAATAATAATTAAGGGAAACGGTTTGCGCCATTGTGTTCGCCTCGGAATTCTGCTTGAAAACAAGTCCGAGTTTGCGTAAATCGGAGTCCATATGAAGAAGTTATGGCCTTCCAAAGTTTCAGAAATTTTCAAAATTAAAAACAGCACGAATTCGAAATCAAAATTCGAATTTCAAACCCAGAACAGACTGGGCGGGAATTTTCCCGCCCAGACCCAGGTCGACTGGGGAGTCGATTGGGCAGTCGACCCCCCCTCCAGGTCGACTGGGCAGTCGACCTGGGTGTCGACCTGGTCCCCGAACCTGGTTTTGGGCCTGGGTGCATTCTTATGTATCCGGTCTCGTTTTCTGTCTAGATTCGTCTGCCTAAACCTATTTAAACAGCCCCAAACCTAGCCTTCTCTACACACAATTCTATTCTGCTTCTACTCTGCCTCTGTTCTAAATAAAAAAAAATGGCGTTGCCACTCTGCTGAAATCAAAACTAGAAGCTAATCAACATCAACCTAAGCAACTCAATTCAAACTAGAGATTAAAGCTTCTGCAACGATTCTACAACAATTAAAGTTCTTTCTTTAATCCAACCAAGGCAAGTGCAGTTATTTTCCGATATAAACTTTAATCATAACTGTGACATGATTGTAAATCTGAATTTGAGATTGTGTATGTTCTGTTCTGATCTATTTTATTCTGTATCTCTTCTTCTTTCTGTTCTATAGCCAGGCTACTACGAGCCTGCGCCAATCTCCTAAGAGATTAACACACGAACGCTAAAATGTTTGGGACAAATAATGAATGTGTCATAATTGGACATGGCTAATCTGTGACTGAGTTAAGAAAAACGACATAGGTTGTAAACTAGATTTAGATCTATGCATATTCTGTGAATATGAAGAAGAGGAACCATAGTATGTTAACATGTGACTTGAGACATTGGACATAACGCATATTTTGAATTAAGATCTGTTATAACTAGATCGTTGGGCATATTGTTTATATAACAATTCATGATTTGAAAGAGAATATGACTTAGGTGTGAAGATCTTTATTAAGATTTGATAACTATCAAATGTGAATAACACCTAAGTAGGAGATTTTTTGAATATATGACATGCATTGAAATCGATGGCTATATTTGGTATAATTTATATGTGAATCTTTTGTACTAGGAAAGTTGAACTAAATTGGGACATGTAAATTATGACCATAATCTGTGACATGTAAATTCAATGCAAACGTGAGGTATATGATCATAGTGTGAATCATGACAACTATTTAGGCATGCAAACTTTGGCCAAATTTATAATTAGGCAAGATATGTTTGTGAAACTTTAAGGAATGATTAAATCTGTTATATTTGCCAAATTTGCTAGTTCTTCTATATTTGCCTAATCTGCTAGTTCTGTTATATTGCCTAATCTACTAGTTCTGTTATATTGCTTAATCTGCTAGTTCTGCTCCACTGCCTAGTCTGCTAGATCTGTTCATCCGCCAAATCTGCCATCTGCTAAGTCTGCTGAAAATGCCAAATCTGTTATATGCTAAATTTGCTAAACTAAATCTGTTGAGATGCCTAAATTGCTAAATCTGTTGAGATGCCTAAACTGCTAAATCTGCTGAAAATGCCAAATCTGTTATCTGCTAAATCTGCTAGTTTGCTTAATCTGCTAAATCCGTTAAGTCGCCTAATCTGCAAAATCTGTTATTTGCTATATCTGTTGAGTTGATATAATTAGTTTGTTATTGACATAATCTGAATTGGCTATAGTTATGAATAATTGACATGTATATTAGGCGTGGGCATAAATGGTAAATTATTAATTAATTGGCCGCAAAGATGAACATGGCTAACTCGAGGTTAGAATGAGTTTGCGGCGTAATTCTGCCCAGAACCGCCCGGCACATCCAGTGACCGCAAACAATAGGTTATAATGTGAGAAGTTAGTCATAACGTACTTGAAACCCGAGGTTAGACTCAGTTTGCGGCAGAAATCTGCTCGGAACCAACTGGCCTAACTAGTAGCCGCAAACTGTCAGTCTAATGTGAGAGGTCTGGGCATTAATATTTAATTAATGAAAATATGAGATAAATATGATATCTAAAACGTGTTGGGCGGATAGGATTAAACCCACTAGACTGATGAATTTAATAAATCTTTTCCGTGAATCTGTAGGCCCAATTACAAAGTTAGACAAATCTGTAAGTCTATTAATCTGTAACTGGTTAATCGGTAAGTCTGTTAAATTTGAATATCTGATCCGTTAGTCTGAAAACTTGTCTGTGAACTAGTTGATCTGAATTCTGTATGTCCGAACTTGTAAACAAGTTAATCTGAAATCTGTTAGTCTGGGGACACAAGGATAGGAAGGGAATTACTTGTTTCATCTGTTTTTTGGGACCCATATTAGTTAGTAACCCTTTCTGGTATCAAAACTTTGACCCAACAGTAGGTAGGGTCCGGGCACGCTTACTGAACTAATTATAAGCGGTTCATTCTGATGATGGCGAGGGGTGTTGATGGTGCGTTCCAACCGGGTCATGTGCGTGCATGGATCCCGGTCTGCCTCTGAGGATGTAAGACGCCGTGACATCTGTAAATAGGTCTGTGCCAACTGGTTGTCACTTTAGGGAGTGATACACCCTACTGTGGGGCCGACACAGGGTATTTATGTATTAGGGAGCCGATCGCTTGGGGTAGGGTTTTAGGGTACACTTAGTTCTGTCTGTTTCTGTTGGTACCGTCTGTTTCTGTTGGGTGGTAACACCTGTCTGTTTCTGCGTGGTACCATCTGTTGGGGTGGTAAAGGCCCATTACTAGTGTACACCTAATTCTACATTCTGTTCCCGTAGGGATTAATCTGTTTCTGCTTCTGTCTGTTTCTGTTCGGGTGGTAAAGGCCCATTACTAGCACTCTCTTATGTGGAAATTATTCTGTACCCGTTTCTGTTTCAGTTTAGACATTAGGATGACATCTAATTCTGTTATGCTAGTATTAGTGCAGAGAAGTGTAAAGAAATAGCTTATGTCATTCTGTTCTTCTATAATATCCGCTACACCTGTTACTGTTACCTCTTATCCAGTTTTATTTTCATGTCATGTTATTATTATCTGTTCATAACTGAAAATCACTGGACTTGCCATACTTTTTGTATGACCCTTGTTGTTTCGCCTCCTTTCTTTCGTTCCCCCCCCCCAGGTTTTGTAGCAGGGAATACTCTAGCTTGATCCAGATTTCTTCTGCTTGAAGTGCTTAAAGTATGGCTTGTCTTCTTCTGTGGGGATTATGATTTTAAACTATGCATTCTGAAGGCTTTTGTACAAGACTAATATTTTGTACTTGAATTCTGATATTGTGATTTCAAAGGATGTAACCAAGCTTATTTCGGTTTCTGCTGTGATAAAGTTATAAAATTTTCAAGTACTGTTTTATCTGTCTTGTAAGTTTATGTTCTGTTTACTAAAATGCTCCACCAAAGTTAAGGCATTCCCTTTGTGAGTGACCTTAACGGAGGTGGGGTGTTACACTTGGTATCAGAGCTGATGGTTACCAGATTGGGTAAAGTTTTTGAAAACTATTTTCAAAAAGGTTTTAAAAGGAAGTATTTTCGAAAGTAAAGCCTATTTTTGAAAAACATAATCCCTAAGAGCCATATATCTTACCTTCAGCCCTTTTTGTAATTGAATCTTTCCTTTTTCGTTTCAGCATATCTGAAGCATCTGAGATACCAGAGGGTGTTCATGTACCCGGTTGGTTTTGTCAATATCTTGAGGCTAGGACCGCCGCCGCAGGTCCAGCAAATGATCCCCCTACTCTGCCCCCTCCTCGTGCAATTGCTTTCTCAAAGATCTATAGAGATTTTAGGGCCATGGGTGGGAAGGATTTCAAGGGAACTGAATCATTCGTAGAAGCGAGGAACTGGCTCAAAGAAACTGAGGATCTATTCATTATCTTCGAGGTGGATGATAGGCAGAAGGTACAGTTGGTGGTATGGCTGCTCAAAGACGAAGCTTCCTATTGGTGGGAAGTCACTAACGCCGAGAGGACGGTTGAGACATGGATGGATTTCAGAACAAGGTTTGAGACAAAATTCCTCTCGCAAGCTGAACGAAGTCTACAACTGGAAAAGTTCTTATCTCTTAAGCAAGGAAGTATGACGGTCAAGGAATACGTCAATCAGTTCAACCAACTGGCTAGGTTCGGATTGGATTTAGTCAACACTCAGCATAAAAAGGCTCTCCGCTTTGTTAAAGGATTGAACGAGCCACTGCACAGCCTAGCCATGACCCATGTACCCATGGGAGCGACTTACGAGAAATTGGTGGACATGGCACTACTGCATAAGGAAGACAAGGGTCAGAAAGAGACAAAGAAGGAAGAACCACAGAATAAGAAAGCAGGGCCCAAAAAGGAAACACAAAAGAAGGATGAGAAGTCTGAAGATAAGAAGGGGAAAAAGTGCTTTACTTGTGGAAGCTCGACTCATCTGAACAAGGATTGCAGAAAAAGGAAGGGAACTTGCTTCAACTGTGGTGAGATGGGACACTTCACTAGGGACTGCCCGAAGAAACGAGGGCAAGGACAGAGGGCAGAACCCACTTCTGGGGGACAGGCGAATGGATAGGATAGAAATAAAAAAATTTGAGTAGAAGGTTTAAGTTTCTTATCTGATTGTTGAGTTAAAACTCTTTCTGATTCTGGCATTTTGATTTTGTAATCGATACTCTGCACTTTAATACTAGTATTGTTTCTGATTCCGCTGTAGACTCAAACCCATAAGGTTTATGACTAATCTGTTTGTGATAAATTGGGGTTTGAGAGATATCTGTGTTAGGCGTCAACTAGGACGCATACATTCTGGGTTTTATCATGCTTAGTTCAGTAACCTGATCCGTACCAGTAATCTGTAAATATCTGAATACTTCCGATAAGGTTAAGATTTCCAGTTTTGACATTATCTAAAGAGGGTAATCCTCTGGGTGTCAATTTGATGTTGGCTTCGGTCTTCGGGGCCGATACTTAGGACCCATGTCTAATGGGAACCATGTTTTTGTTTTATATGTACTCGCTTCCATCATTCGACTATATCCTATCGATCGAATCTTCGAACTTTAGGTAGAAACTAATGGGTGTAAACATGTGTTTGAGGCATGTTATGTTTGATGGTTGCATGTGGATGCAAGTGGTTGCTAGTGGTTGCTCGTGGATGCATATACACACACTAGGCACTAGATCGACTCGAAAACACTCTCATACTGCATATGGATGTGTGAGCATTTTAAATTTTTGTGGATGCAAAATGATTGACTCAGCACATGGATGTTGCATATGACTAAATGGTTGTGCACTCAAATAGAAATGATATGTATCAAATAGGAAAATTTGCATACATGTTGGACTCATGGTACTGGCATAATTCGTATTAAGGAGGTCAACTGAATCAGTGGACCGCCTGAACTTTGCATTAGATAAGGAACATATACACACACTTTTGCATATGTTCATACAACATTAGAAGTTTCTAAGGACAATGGACGCCATTGATTGAGTAGATGGATGTTGGATGGTAGGACACATTCTTCTTAACTTGAGGATTTCGGGGACGAAATCCTTTAAGGAGGGGAGAATGTAACACCCCGTATTTTCTATGAACGTATAAGTAACAAATCAAAGGATAATTAATTTTTAAAATAAGAATTAAGGGAAACGGGTTGCGCCATTGCGTTCGTCTCGGAATTCTGCTTGAAAACGAGTCCGAGTTTGCGTAAATCGGAGTCCATATGAAGAAGTTATGGCCTTCCAAAGTTTCGGAAATTTTCAAAATTAAAAACAGCACGAATTCGAATTCAAAATTCGAATTTCAAACCCAGAACAGACTGGGCAGGAATTTTCCCGCCCAGACCCAGGTCGACTGGGGAGTCGACTGGGCAGTCGACCTCCCTCCAGGTCGACTGGGAAGTCGACCAGGGTGTCGACCTGGTCCCCGAACCTGGTTTTGGGCCTGGGTGCATTCTTATGTATCTGGTCTCGTTTTCTATCTAGATTCGTCTGCCTAAACCTATTTAAACAACCCCAAACCTAGCCTTCTCTACACACAATTCTATTCTGCTTCTACTCTGCCTCTGTTCTAAATAAAAATAAAAATGGCGTCGCCACTCTGCCAAATTCAAAACTAGAAGCTAATCAACATCAACCTAAGCAACTCAATTCAAACTAGAGATTAAAGCTTCTGCAACAATTCTACAACAATTAAAGTTCTTTCTTTAATCCAACCAAGGCAAGTGCAGTTATTTTCCGATATAAACTTTAATCATAACTGTGACATGATTGTAAATCTGAATTTGAGATTGTGTATGTTCTGTTCTGATCTATTTTATTATGTATCTCTTCTTCTTTCTGTTCTATAGCCAGGCAACTACGAGCCTGCAGCAATCTCCTAAGAGATTAACGCACGAACGCTAAAATGTTTGGGACAAATAATGAATGTGGCATAATTGGACATGGCTACTCTGTGAATGATTTAAGAAAAAGGACATAGGTTGCAAACTAGATTTAGATCTATGCATATTCTGTGAATTGGAAGAAGAGGAACCATAGTATGTTAACATGTGACTTGAGACATTGGACATAACGCATATTTTGAATTAAGATCTGTTATAACTAGATCGTTGGGCATATTTTTTATATAACAATTCATGATTTGAAAGAGAATATGACTTAGGTGTGAAGATCTATATTAAGATTTGATAACTATCAAATGTGAATAACACCTAAGTAGGAGATTTTTTGAATATATGACATGCATTGAAATCGATGGCTATATTTGGTATAATTTATATGTGAATCTTTTGTACTAGGCAAGTTGAACTAAATTGGGACATGTAAATTATGACCATAATCTGTGACATGTAAATTCAATGCAAACGTGGGGTATATGATCATAGTGTGAATCATGACAACTATTTAGGCATGCAAACTTAGGCCAAATTTATAATTAGGCAAGATATGTTTGTGAAACTTTAAGGAATGATTAAATCTGTTATATTTGCCTAATTTGCTAGTTCTGCTATATTTGCCTAATCTGCTAGTTCTGTTATATTGCCTAATCTGCTAGTTCTGTTATATTGCTTAATCTGCTAGTTCTGCTCTACTGCCTAGTCTGCTAGATCTGTTCATCTGCCAAATCTGTCATCTGCCAAATATGTCATCTGCTAAGTCTGCTGAAAATGCGAAATCTGTTATATGCTAAATCTGCTGAACTAAATCTGTTGAGATGCCTAAACTGCTAAATCTGTTGAGATGTCTAAACTGCTAAATCTGTTGAAAATGCCAAATTTGTTATCTGCTAAATCTGCTAGTTTGCTTAATCTGCTAAATCCGTTAAGTCGCCTAATCTGCAAAATCTGTTATCTGCTATATCTGTTGAGTTGATATAATTAGTCTGTTATTCACATAATCTAAATTGGCTATAGTTATGAATAATTGACATGTATATTAGGCGTGGGCATAAATGGTAAATTATTAATTAATTGGCCGCAAAGATTAACATGGCTAACTCGAGGTTAGAATGAGTTTGCGGCGTAATTCTGCCCGGAACCGCCCGCCACATCCAGTGGCCGCAAACAATAGGTTCTAATGTGAGAAGTTAGTCATAACGTGCTTGAAACCCGAGGTTAGACTCAGTTTGCGGCAGAAATCTGCCCGGAACCAACCGGCCGAACCAGTAGCCGCAAACTGTCAGTCTAATGTGAGAGGTCTGGGCATTAATATTTAATTAATGAAAATCTGAGATAAATATGATGTCTAAAACGTGTTGGGCGGATAGGGTTAAACCCACTAGACTGATGAATTTAATAAATCTGTTCCGTGAATCTATAGGCCCAATTACAAAGTTAGACAAATCTGTAAGTCTGTTAATCTGTAACTGGTTAATCGGTAAGTCTGTTAAATCTGTATATCTGATCCGTTAGTCTGAAAACTTGTCTGTGAACTAGTTGATCTGAATTCTGTATGTCCGAACTTGTAAACAAGTTAATCTGAAATCTGTTAGTCTGGGGACACAAGGATAGGTAGGGAATTACTTGTGTCATCTGTTGTTTGGGACCCATATTAGTCAGTAACCCTTTCTGGTATCAAAACTTTGACCCAACAGTAGGTAGGGTCCGGGCACGCTTACTGAACTAATTATAAGCGGTTCATTCTGATAATGGCGAGGGGTGTTGATGGTGCGTTCCAACCGGGTCTTGTGCGTGCATGGATCCCGGTCTTCCTCTGAGGATGTAAGGCGCCGTGACATTTGTAAATAGGTCTGTGCCAACTGGTTGTCACTTTAGGGAGTGATACACCCTACTGTGGGGCCGACACAGGGTATTTATGTATTAGGGAGCTGATCGCTTGGGGTAGGGTTTTAGGGTACACTTAGTTCTGTCTGTTTCTGTTGGTACCGTCTGTTTCTGTTGGGTGGTAACACCTGTCTGTTTCTGCGTGGTACCATCTGTTGGGGTGGTAAAGGCCCATTACTAGTGTACACCTAATTCTACATTCTGTTTCCGTAGGGATTAATCTGTTTCTGCTTCTGTCTGTTTCTGTTCGGGTGGTAAAGGCCCATTACTAGCACTCTCTTCTGTGGAAATTATTCTGTACCCGTTTCTGTTTCAGTTTAGACATTAGGGTGACACCTAATTCTGTTATGCTAGTATTAGTGCAGAGAAGTGTAAAGACATAGCTTATGTCATTCTGTTCTTCTATAATATCCGCTACACCTGTTACTGTTACCTCTCATCCAGTTTTATTTTCATGTCATGTTATTATTATCTGTTCATAACTGAAAATCACTGGACTTGCCAGACTTTTTGTCTGACCCTTGTTGTTTCGCCTCCTTTCTTCCGTTCCCCCCCCCCCCCCCAGGTTTTGTAGGAGGGAATACTCTAGCTTGATCCAGATTTCTTCTGCTTGAAGTGCTTAAAGTATGGCTTGTCTTCTTCTGTGGGGATTATGATTTTAAACTATGCATTCTGAAGGCTTTTGTACAAGACTGATATTTTGTACTTGAATTCTGATATTGTGATTTGAAAGGATGTAACCAAGCTTATTTCGGTTTCTGCTGTAATAAAGTTATAAATTTTTCAAGTACTGTTTTATCTGTCTTGTAAGTTTCTGTTCTGTTTGCTAAAATGCTCCACCATAGTTAAGGCATTCCCTTTGTGAGTGATCTTAACGGAGGTGGGGTGTTACAAAGAGGCAGTGAGAAAAGATGTGGATAGAGCTTTTAGAGTTTTACAAGCACGTTTTGCAATAGTTAAAAACCCCATTAAATTGTGGAAGCCGCAGGCGCTGAGCAACATTATGCGAGCTAATATCATTATGCGTAATATGATAACTGAAGAAGAGAGAGGTACATTTCCATCTTACTTGGGCTACGATCTGGACAACACAACCCACGTTGTTGCTGAGAGAGATCCGGACACCATTGATGCGTTCTTATGACATTTGCATCGAATTAGGTCAAGAGACACTCATGAAAAACTTTGTGCAGATTTAGTTGAACATCTCTGGCACATCAAGAGAAATCAGTGAATGGTGGAAGTTTTTGTCGTATTTACTATGTTATGTACTAGAAGGAGTATGTTTTTTTACTATTCCCTATTAGTTTCATCAAGTAGCATCCATCAAGTATTGTACTATTATGAGATGATCTAATGTTAGGTTTTGTATTAACGACTATTAAGTTATGTATTTTAATGTTGTAAGCAAATCTTTTTTGTACTACTATGTTAATCTATTTTTTGTCTTCACTATCTAGAACAACCTAGACGGTCAACAGTAAAGTTGTTACAATCCATATGGCAGTCTATTTGGCGTAATAAAACAAGGGTACAGTCTATATAGCAGTGTGTTGTCTGGATCGTTGAATTGTCGAATCAATCCCCTTATTTTCATATGATAAGGAGTTAAAACATGTGGGTCGTCCCTTATCCAATACAAATTGTTACATCTGCAATACATTTGAATATCAACCATGCTATGTCTGTAGGTATTTCAAAGTAGCCTAATGCATTTCATTCAAATCATACGTAATACAAATTCAAATAGAACATAAATAAAAAACATAAATGACTGTTTTTTCGCTACTCAGATTGTAACATATATCTGTTCCAAAATTCGAAAGCCGCATGACCCACGAAGTGTGTATGGCGAACGAAGTGATAACGAGAGTCATATGTTGAAGTTTTTCTTGGAAAACGTCGTCCTCCTTCACCTCAACTATTATTTTGCGGTAATTCATGCAGGACCTACTGAACATGACAAACTCACTCTTAGTTTCTAGAGTCGTGCGCACCACCCTACAATATTGATGCTTGTTGAACTCTTCGTTGAGGGTAACCCAAAAACCTTGATCAACTTCTTCCTCCATATGTATAGTATCTGCCTTAATGTATGCTTTTATCAAGAGGAGGTAATATGTTGGAATCCAAGCTTGAGTTGCCATTTTTCGTAAACTTAGTTTACCAAAGTAGTATGGTATAAGATGTGTATTTATAGTAGAAGCTAAATGTTTGGTGTCACTACACACTGGCAACCGAAAACCGTATTAGATAAGATAACAATCAAAATTTAATATGGTAGCGCACTATCTTCTCCAACGTCTTAAATGCTACAATCATTATTTAAAATAAATACAAACTTCATTACGTAATTCCCTAGAAGTTGCAGAGAGCAGTTGATTTGACAATACCATGCTGATTGCATTCCCCAAAATGCATCAACAAAGGTTTAAAATGCATCTCACTATCAACATGTCTTAAATGATGCAAAAAGTGATCGCAATAAATACAAACATCATTATGTAGTTCCCTGGACGCTGCATGAAAAAGTTGACATGACATTACCCTGCCAACTACATCTCCCAAACTAAGCTAATTTGAGTGGACAAAATAATGTCATACACACTGCCCTAGGTGCTACAATGAAGAGTAAGCGAGATGAACCTCTCTCTAATGAACAGTAAGTGAGATGCCCCAATAAATCTTTGATTAGACAACAGTGAGTTAGATATAGTCCACTAGATGATCCAAAAAACAAGAAATGATTCCAAACCATGCAATCTTCACGGTATAGTGAGTAACTCCGCAACCAAATAATTCAAATTATATACCACCGTTGTCCACACTAGTTGCTTATATATAACAATACACATCTAGTTATTTTCACATCACCCATCCTCCTATTACTTTGTTTACCAAAACAAACAATCTTTTCGATGGATAACTCCCACTATAACCAAAATACCAGTGAAACCGGCTTGTATGATGATGGTCTTACGAATTATACAAGTTTACTTTCGCAGTACGAAAATCATCCAATGACAACGACGCAGTTCATTGCTCACAAACAGAATCAAATGTTTGCTTTTGCACAACAAAGCGGTATGTTCAATCCAACTCCTCATACCTCTAATGTGTTAGACTCACAACCAAATTTACAAACTCCCGATACGCCATCCAGCGGAAAAGACAGAGGTAAAGGAAAGCGGTCGTATACAAAAGATGTCGACTACCTCTCAACACAACAGTTCAATCGACACAAGCACTGATAGTGGCAAGACGTGGAAGGCTCATGACTATAAAGCGTAAGCAGATGCCTGGTGCAGGGCTTCCGAATTTCCAGATGGTCGTTCAACTGGCAAGTACTTTTACTCACAGGTTAATGAATACTATAATCACGACCCATAATTTAAAAAACAAGATCATATGAGGCCTCGAAAACGGCTTGATAGAACCTGAATACGATGTGTACTAAATACAAAGGTATTATTGCACTAAGAGGCGATAGACTAAGAAGTGGACAAACATTCAGCGACTTGAGATCCGACTATGATAAAATCTATAATGATTCATACAGATCGAAATTCAAGACACATGTAGCTTTTGAAATCCTAAAGTTGAGGCCACGCTGGGCAACACTTGGTGAAGAAGATAATGTTGGTATGGGGGATACTAATGAAACCAATTTATGAAATGTGGCATCGAGAATCTCGATGGATTCATCTCTTGGAAATTCAAATAACTTTCCAATCTCAATGGATGCAGAAGGTAATACCAATAGCCCAGTAACTCCTAGTTCCGGAATGTTGTATGGTGGAGTTACACAGCGCCAAAGGGCATAAAATCTAGTAAATGAATATTGTTGAGAAACAAGGAATCTAGTGAGTTGATGATGCTAAGTGAACGACTAACATTACTTTTAAGTGATATTTCAATTGCATCTAACTGCAAACGCGGAGAACGATTAAATTTAAAAGAGCAAAAGTTATGGATCCTAGAAGCCCAAGTTCAACAAGATGCTGAATGAAGTAGGGTCTTTAAGTTGCGTGAAAGACGTTTATGTGAAGAGAAGGAAGAAGAGTTTTTGTCAAAGGAAATTTCTCAATTAACTGGAGAATACCTAGAATACGTTTTGACTAAAAAAACGTAATATTCTGAAAGCACAACAACAGAGGTATGCGGCTAACGAAGTGGGTTCATAATTTTGAAGACTATGGGACTACTTTAGGTCTATCTTAATTACTATGCTATTTTCTTTGGTATCTGCGTCTAGTTTTGTTTCGAATTGGTTTGCTTTGCTTTCAGAATGTATGCTTATTTATAATTACTAGTTTGCTTTAGTTGATGAAGATTATGTCTTCTCTTCGCTTTAGTCGGGTTATTTTTATCTATTATATGAATTATTGTTTGAGTATTATATAAATTTGCCCCTATATTATATGACTTATATACAGCTTTAAAAAGCATTTAATTAACTTAATCACTTATTTCAAATCAAGAATGCACGTTCAATTGAATCAATGTAATTTGCCTTAATAAAAAATCTTTTGGATCCAATAATACTCAATAAAAATGACAGTTAAGCTTAAGCTTCAAACCCACTTCAATTTGAATATTTCAACATAGTTACAATTTTTACATCCAAAATGTAACTTAACAAAGGTAAAATATAAATTACACATGCATTTTAAAAAGGAAAATAAACCACCAAAATAATTTATTATGCATCGAGAAACGAATTAAAATTGAGTAATATAAACAACTAACTAAACTATATAAAAAAAACAAATAATAATGTAAATATATTACCTTAATTTAAAATAATTTCCTTCAAATTAAAACATTTATGCATTTACCACTTCTTCAAACCGTAGTGCATCTAAAATAACATAAAAATATACTTTAAACATCCAAATATAAAAGAAAAAAAAACATAAACGGGTTTATGAAACCCGTTCAAAGTAAAAGGGATTTCAGAAATTCGTTCAAAGCATAAACGGATTTCTGAAAACCGTTTATGGATAAGACGGGTTTCATTTCCCCGTCTACAGATCACCACAAAAATAAGGGATTTCCCCCCTTTGAACCGCCTCCCCACGCTCAAACTTCCACTGCTGTAGCATAGGAAGACAAATTCGAACGGGGAAAGTCCCCTTTTATGCATCTCCATCCACTGCTGGAGATGCTCTTAGAATCATGCAACATAACGTTATTCAAAACTTATTTTAATTTGAAAATAAGTGATAAACATGACTATATCAACTGGACATAAAACGCATATGAGCGCGGGTCTAAATATAAGAGGACGACTCAAGGGGAGATATGTCATTACACCATTATAATCTGTACGGTACACAACCGTATGAGCATTGATCTATTGAAGTAGAACCATTGTTAAGTAATATACCTCTACATTTACCAGTTACAACAATGACTCTGGGGTCATCACTACGCTCTACTACTAATAATGAGAATTTTGTCCACTCGTTTACCCTTTTCTTTTTGAACTTTCCAAACACCCCTTTTCATTTCGTTCTACATCCCCTCTTTCTTTACTCCAATTCGTATAGCCTAAGAGCATCTCCAATGCATGTGTCTTTTTAATGTAAAGTGCATGCCACATAGATTATTAACATTTGTATATTGTTTTTAGTCTTCAATGCTAATGTTAATGTCTTGTGTAATATTGTTTGGCAATCTTATTGTTAGATATTGTGAAATAAAATGTCTAGTTCTAGACATTGTATTTTACAATGCTAAAACTATGCACATATGCAAATTTCAACATTTAAGCACATTTGCATTCGAGCAACTAAATTATTTTTATTGTAATATGCAAATAAATTAATTTCACATTGTCTGGTTATTGGTGCCACGTAGGTTTCACATTGTGAAGAATGAAAATGCTCTAGATGGTAGTCTCTTCCCTATGTCTTCCGATTTCTATTACTCGATTCCTCTATCTGCAATTCGATTCCCATTATCTACTTCGTCATAATGCAACTTCGTCGCCACGGCCACCCGTAACCCTTACCCGAACTAGCATCTAGAAATCAAACTCTCATTCCTCTATTGCTGCAAAGCAAACTCTCATCCCTCATCGCTGCAAAACAAACTAAGTAAATCAATTCATCTCCATCCCATCACACAATGGGATTACTTCACTGCTACTCTAGATCTAATGTCTCCAACTTCCACTATCGACCATGGCTTCGTCCTCAACTCGACTCTTGATCCGACGGTTATCAACCACTCAACCATCAACCAACGTTAGTCCATACAATTTCTGATCTACTATAAACCAGGCCAGATCTGAAACTTCTATTATTGGCTATCAACTATCGACTAACCATATAAATAACTTTGATTTGTTAATCTTAGATTTGTTAATTCAGTGTAGTTTAACAGTTGTGATCAATCATCCTTCATATGACGTCCATTAACCTTTAATGCCAGGTAAGTTTCTTTGGGTTGATTTAATTCTGTATATGTTTCTTTAGGCTTATTTAATTGAGTGGTTTCTATAATTTGGTCTACGGTTCCTCCATTTTTATGTCGTTTAACTGTACTGTGTAATATGAGTCACAACAAACATAGTTGCAAGTTGATGTATTACCAGTCATAGTATGATTAAGTAAACCAATTTAGCCTTTGGTAACACTTCTCATTTCCTTGAAATATGATTTTGTCAATATGTAATATGTTGCGCGCCAAACTAGCTTATATTGTTGATGAAATTATTTGTCCCATTATGTTTTGTACTTGGAAATAATTTTGTTCGGGATTAAGGTTTGGGTCTGAGATCAGTTTTGTGGAATATGCAGTGGTCACAAAAATATTCGTTCTAACAAAGAAATGTTACCGTTATATGAATATTCACTCATTTTGGTTTGAATTTGGCATTAGTTTCATGTTAAATTAAATTTAGAGTATTTTTTTAAGAAAGATTTGACTTTTAAATTATTCTATATGACACATGGCGTTATATATTGTGAGCGTAAGACACAAAATTCAATTGATACCTATACATTTAAACTCTGAAGTAGATGATGGCAAAACCATAAAATTTTATTTAGCCATTTTCAATACCATATAGGTGTTTTCTATGCTCTTAGATCATTTTCCTTCTTTATACACTCGAAAAAATAATCATAGGTTTACTATTTATTTTTAGTATTTAAATTATAGTTTGCAAAAAAAAAAAAAAAATTGTTAGCCTGCTTTGTGACCAGGCTACCCAAAGCAAAGATCATGTTGACACACCTCTCGGTAAATGCTGTCTGATATGGAATCTCTGGATAACATCGCTCTCTGGCATTGGAAGCATCGTTAGAAGACACAAGGCAGTTTGGTCAAAATCACAACATCAGTATAAACTGGCCCGAAACCCCTATCAAATGACCTCATTTGGATCTATTCACCTCATATACTCGTAGCCCTTTGAATTAGCTTCAGTTTGAGCTTTGGTTTGGCTCAATCGGACTTACGGTTTGAAAGTTACGCCCATTTCCGTGAACGAGTGTAAGCTGGCATATGACCGCGATCCGATCCACCCTTGCCTACGCGATCCGATCCGCCCTTGCCTACGCGATCCGATCCGACCCACGACCGCGATCCGACCCATGACCGCGATCCGACCTATGACCGCGATCCGGACTTCGGACATGTTCACACGCAGCTTGTTTTGACCTATTCTCAAGGCTACTGGCTCTCCTATTTTTCTGGATCGCCTGCCACGTACCCCATCACGAACCAGTCCTCCCAGGAGCTTTCCTACAGCTATAAATACACCTTCAGAGGGCATTTTCAGGGGACTTTTGGCATCTCAACTTCCATGGCTGCCATGGCCAACACTTCTCCATGAATAACCACCATCTTCCTCAATAAATTCGATGGATTCGGAGAGAATTATTCATTGAATTCAAGTGATTGAAAGACAATATTCATTGTAATTGTAATCTATGAGTGAAACGAGAAAATATGAAGTGGACGTAGGCTTGCTAACGCCGAACCACTATAAAAATCCTGTTGTCTTGCTTTTCTCTTATTTTTTCAGTTATTTCTTCATATCCTACGCTCTAAATACGATAATTTGGGTGTTAAGACCATTTTTTGGTCTAACATTTTGGTGCTTTCACTGAGAATTGAATTCTCAGCCTATCGGATTGCTATTCATTATTTGGATTTGAAAGTTCGAAGAAAACAGTCCGCGTTTCTACAAATTTTGAATATTTCGTTGATTTCAGAAAATCAGAGCTTCATACCTTCGAAAAAAAAGCTAAGGGTTCACAAGCTTCACGACCAAATGAGGATAATAAAGAAAATGTGCTAGAGAAGGTCGAGGGGATCGCGGATCGCGGATCGTGGATCGCGGATCGCGGATCGCGGATCGTGGGGAGACCGCGATCCGGTCTCAAGATAAACCCACGACCCGACCGAGCAAGGAAGTCGCGATCCGACCCGATGATACTTCCACGACCCGACCTAGAGCAATTGTTGTGAACATATCCACGAACTGGAGAAGACCACGAACCGATCCGAAGCTGGAAGGTTGGAGTATCCCGATCGCCAAGCTGGACCACGAACCGGAGGAAAGTAGCGAACCGCGACCCAGAAAAATGACGACGAACAAGGGTCACGACCCGATCCAAAAAATTGACAATTTTTGAAAAAAATACAATTTTCAGATCATTTCAGAAAAGGCACCATGTTCCAAAATCAAAAAAATCGTGCGGTGCCCACATTTTCGACCTAACCGGTGCTCGCAGGTCGATCGCCGCCGGGACTGCGGGGCCCCGGACCCCCGCCGGCGCTGCACCCGGACCCGCTGACGGCCTCGCCTTCGGCTCGGAGCACGGCCTCGCCTTCGGCTCGGAATATGGCTCATCTTCATCTCAACATATATGTTGGCCAACAGCATTCATCAAAGCTTGTCAATGAAGAATAAACGGATTGTCAAAGAATTTGACAACGGAATGGCAACAATTAGAATTCCTCCAGAAGCCATGACCTCTATCTACCGATGTTATTGAATGTGAGGAGTTGTTGAAAAGATTCGACACGCTGACTATGGCAGTATACAAAATAATGATGGTCTCGTAACAGCCTCCTCTTCCAGAGCTCCGATGGTGTAAAGATCTCCCCAATGCAACCGATGATGTTCCTGAACGAGTGGTGATCACCTAGTTACGTGGCTTAAACATGTCCAACAGGCGGAGTCCCAGATGCCATTGACATAGAACGATCCAGACACTACTCTAAAGGTGACTCAGAAGATCCCGATGGCCATGATTCTCAATGATGGGATATCCAATAGCAAATAAGGATCCTAGCACTACAAAGTTACCCTTCACCTGAATGGCATGGTGTAAGACATGTGTCCTGCAGTTCACTCCTTGAAAAGCTTAGCTAACATTTGCAATGCCTATTTGTCGTCAACCGCATCAAGGAAGACCGATTTCCATAGAATGAAGGGTAGATCAATGTACTTTGGTGCCCAGAGTTAGGTACCAATTGAACCACCGTGGGCCATGATCGGGCATATGGATCCTTGCCCGGGCTATAGCAATTTGACTGCTCACCAGCCACCATACGATCTCGGTTGAGAGATGAGAACTTGAGATCAACACAAATATGAACCAACCATTAGCTATCCACTTCATACAATAGTTATGACAGAATGTATGAACATTACTTGAAGCCTTGTAAGCCATGCTATTGCATTCAAGCTTATCTGATCGTGGTCTCAATCAACCAGGTCTAGCAGAATTCAGAGCTTACATAGCATCTTGGTGTTAACCGTTAAATATCCCTACCAAAGACGGAGTGAGACTGGTCTATGGTGACCAAGTTATTGGAGAAGCCGACTGATTAGGAAGGATGGAATATGCTACGCAACAGAGATTGCGTGAAACCCAAAGACGCTTCCCCTCCATATGAAATGGAGTGTGAAGGAGGTGTCAATATTGCGAATAATGGGAGCATCGCAAAAGGAATTGCCAAACGACCTGCCCGAAGACATAGATTCCAGAGAGGATGGTGATTCGGGATGAAGAAGGGTGACATCTAATAACGCAACTGCACGTGTTCCGACTGGTGACGCCGACCTGACTAAGGTCTTCACATCGGATCTCCTTTAGACCTCTTCCGAACGAGAGAACTTATATGCTTTCTGTAGGCGAGCCTGGATGTGTTCGTTTGGACCAGTGCTAATATTTGCGGGATTTTATCCCAAATTATGAGTCATTTCTTGAGTATAAACCTGAAGTGTGCTCCTGTCAAGCAAATAAGACGTATGCAGTAAGTTCACTATCGCGGGATCTTATATGGAGTTGCCATTCGAAATGAAAGATGAAATCAAGCACCTGGAAGTTGTATACAGACGGTGCAAGAAATGATCGGCAATCCAACGCCGAAGTTTTACAGATAACCCCCGAAGGACGACTCGAAAGGAATTCCAGTCGGAGAAACCACAACTCGCAGCTTACCTAGAATGGGCAGAAGAGTTATTGGATGGATTGGAACGTTACAACATACCTCATATTTCATACACAGAAGATCTAAAGTCGAATCATCTGGTCGAATAAGAAAGTTCCGTTAATCCAGAAAAGATAGAGATGATCCCCATCAAGACACTATGAAATACAACCATTGATAAAATGGAAGTTGATCCAGTGTTGGAGACCAAACCCGGAAAAGAGTCATGGTTAACTCCATGATAAACTTCCTACAGCACAAAATGCATCTAACAAGGTAAAGTGAAAGGCGTGCAATCGTTCTTTATGCCTCGGGATATGACATGCAATTCGACATTGCCTATTTCTCTTGGAAGATTGTCCCAAAACAAACACCAACGAGTGCAATTGCCGAATTCACCACCCTGAATGATTCGACCAAATCACCAGTCAGCCACCCATTAGATGGGAGATTTACATGAATGAAACTTCTGGCGAACGGCGTTCTGAAGTTAGAAAGTGAAGACTCATACTTCCACTCTTTTCATCGATTATCTACCAAGTGACTCACTCCCCTAAGGCTGGGGGCAACTACAGATTTGAGCATAAATTGCTCGAGATTACATCATCTAATTCAGAGCTGATACATCAATAATTTGCCTGGCCAATTGACTTAGTCTTGCCTGAAAGTTAGCGAGTTGAAGATCTAGAACGCTTACGCATGAATGGTGGTTGATTGTCGGCGCACCAACCCTTGTCCCCGATATGGGATCGAGGGTATATCAGCAAATTTATGTGATATGATTATCCCACCAGCAGTAATATCCTATTTCCTAGCATGGAAAGTGCAAAAATTTCTATAAGCATGAATCCATTGTTCTCATGCTAATTTACAACCTAACACCAATGCAAAGATGTGCTACCATTAGCAATCCAGTCATGACTTCCTGACACTCCATCCTTACCCTCAGTATGGGGGCAAAAAGACGATTTGAAGGAGATGCGACCTCATCACTCGCTTATAGTATCTACCTAGCCGCCTTTGCCATCTCAAGACCCCGACCAAGGTCTATTCATTTTTTGGGACTGCAACCCCCATGATAATCTGAAAAGATACCCCTCATCAACTAAAGGACTTTGGCAGCCCTTTATTGGCAGAGATAGGGCGAAGTAAAATGGACCTGCAATGAATATGCAATGCCATTTTTCACTCAGAATGATACTCATTCCTTTAACAGTATCCAGGATTTGCTACCGATCAAACTTGTAACACCCGCATATAGAGCCATAGAGCAATACTATAACGAGCTCGACTGAACTGCTCGTTTACAAAGCCACGCTCTTCGTCTAAAGAATGCTGTATAGCTCAAGGTGGATCCGTGATGACCATCCAATCCTTGGCTCACACGTGGCAGACCACAAGACAATTGAACATAAATCATTGAGTTACAATGTCATAGTCCGACTCCAAATGGACGCGGTGTGACCGCCTACATGGCTCGATCCTATGCTCGACGCCACCAGATTACATGAATTCAAATAAAGGAGGCAACACTGCCTCTTAATTTGCTTACTTTTCAATCATAAAATTTGCTTTCACATGCTTTCCGAGTTACTGACGTGACTAATTCGTGCGGTGTGAATAATGCAGGTA
Source organism: Allium sativum (assembly GCA_030737875.1). Lineage (NCBI taxonomy): Eukaryota > Viridiplantae > Streptophyta > Magnoliopsida > Asparagales > Amaryllidaceae > Allium > Allium sativum. The sequence goes on along the minus strand of CM060909.1, from coordinate 737,575,853 downwards.
CCCGAAGTCTGGTGCCAACCATTCCTCCCGTAGACTGTTCGGAGGAACTCAAAGCCTTGGCAAATGCTCCAACTGCTTGTCCGACTGGTTTTAATCCTCGGAGCTTGGATTAAAATGTAAGCCTAGGATGAGTTTAATGAGCGTGCATGATTGCAGACTGCTTGATCCGTGACTCTAACTCTCCAGAGCTGAGAGAGAGTATAAAGGACGCGAAGATGACATCCACAAGGCATGGCGGTGTACCATGATCGGAGCCGCCTGAGCAAAAGTCTAACCTTGGCGACCGCCAGGAGAATATAAAAGCGTCCATGATTTGGCGCCGAGAAAGGACTCTTACCCCGCTGAAGGATCGGGGAGCGATGGAACAGCTGAGTCCCAACTCTAACTCTCCAGAGTCGAGAGAGAGTATAAAAGCGTCTATGATTTAGCGCTGAGAACTTCTGCTCCGTTGAAGGATCGTTGAGCAGATCATGAACCGAGCTCGAACTCTAACCCGCTGAAGGATCGGGAGAGTATAAAAGCGCTAGAGTCAGCACCCTAGCAACTCTAACCCGCTGAAGGATCGGGAGAGTATAAAAGCGCTAGAGACTTAGCGCCACGGGAAAATTCCTCCCCCGTTAAAAGATCGGGGGGGGGGGGGGTAGGATGGAAGCCGATCCCAAATCCTCCATGTCCGGACATGGGGGCAACACAGTTATGGTCCTAATCAATCCTCAATAAGACCTGGCCAGGCACTAAGTTAATGATTGATTGGGGGCATACCTATACATACATACTACTTTACTGCACTTTCACTTATAAGTTGCACTGATAACTTATAATGTTTCATGACTTGTTTGTTTATTTGCGTTTCAAATGTTTAAATGCATAACTAATTATGGAATGCTCGCAGGTACAGGATAATGCGAAAGGAAACTCACCCCGCTGAAGGATCGGGGAGCGACTGAACAGCTGAGTCTGAACTCTAACCTTGGTGAACGCCAGGAGAGTATAAAAGCGTCTCTGATTGAGCACTGAGAAAGAACTCTTACCCCGCTGAAGGATCGGGGAGCGACAGAACAGCTGAGTTCGTACTCTAACCTTGGCGACCGCCAGGAGAGTATAAAAGCGTCTATGATTAAGCGCTGAGAAAGGTGCTGGAGACTCAGCACCCCCCATAATTTCTGCTCCGCTGAAGGATCAGGAGAGTATAAAAGCACTAGAGACTTAGTGCCATGAGCACTCTAGCCCGCTGAAGGATCGGGAGAGTATAAAAGCACTAGAGACTTAGCGCCACAAGGATTCATACCCCGCTGAAGGATCGGGGTGCAGACTTAAAGCTAAATTCAAACTCTATCCCGAATTACGACAGGAGAGTATAAATGCATGACGACATATGCCACTCAAGGGATCCTATCCCGTCACACGACTGGGACCAAGAATGAAAATGGAGCTCGAACCACCCGTTTCCGGGAATGGGGGGGGGGGGGCAGCACACGAACACAGCAGTATAAAAAGAAATGGAATTTCATTCACTAATTACAGGCTCACAAAACAAAGCTGGACAAAATGTGAGATCCGAACTCGCACAACAACAGCAGACCAGTAGGGAATAACTAAAGGGCCGCGTCCAGAAGGATGACGTAGGCGTATAATTCTAAGCTGCCTGTGCGACTCACGGCGACGACAGAAAAGAAGCCTGGATAGTGAATTGTTCAGCGACATGTTATACAACTTCATACTCGCAACTGGAAGGACCTGGCGAGGCCCTGAGATTTTTTGATGTCTACCCTACCTTAGTACGATCTTGAGCGATCATTGATTCCTTGGCCTTAATATGATTCGACGTAATCGTGGAATTCTAGACATTTATGAATTACAGGCTTCTTGTACCGTCCCAAACACGTCCTACTCCATGCTTGGATAGTATGACCGCTTGAATTCTGAAAGTGACTTCCTCTTCTCATGTATACATGTCTGAATTCAAAAGGGAAGTGATCTGACCGCATGTCTTTCGCACTTACCCTATAACTGGGGCCATGGCTATTGAAAATATTTACAAACGGCATAACTTAAGTGCCTGTGTTTAACTTGTGTTGTGATCCTAACAGGCCCCCTTGAGGACCAAGAAACAAATGCAAAGAGAATGTCCATCTGCTTATCCCAACCGACTTCTAGAATGGGAAGCTCATATAAGGCTGGATATATCCCATACAGCAATTGGACAAGATGCAACTATTTTGCCTCCAACCTCTCCCTTCATGCAGAAAGAAAGTGGGAACACCCGAGATGAACACGAACCAATCAACAGTCACACAACATGCAGCTTCGATTAAGAACGTCGTAGATGGAAACATGGGTGATGGAACGGCTACCTGCAACTTCCTAGATGAGAATGCAAGAATCACAATGAACTCAGATCATGCACAACCAGTTTTAACTCCAACTCGAATAAATACTCGAGCGACATTTCATACTCAGCTCCAAGAAAGAACGCAACAATTCGAAAAACAGGAACCCGGTCAGGTCGAATGACTCGAACCATGACCCGGGGGCAATATCGACGTGGAAACAAGAAATCAGCAAAGACCCCCTTTGTAATCTCAGATTCGATGCTGGGGGCACCAGCCAGGATCTTGATAATGTGCATCAATTCTTTGATGGCAACCTGCTCGCTAGTTTGATTCGGCGCCTCTCGAGAGGCGGCACTTCTCGAGATGATATGGATAACAACAATTACAGCCCTCACACGTGGGACGTCAGGATCCCCTGTTATTCCCCCGGACTTTAAATTTTCTCTATAACAAGACTTGTTCAGAGATTTTGATGAATTCAACCCTGAAGTGGATAGACTTTCATGACAAAGAGGTGTTAGCGTCGAGACGAATGACTTAGAGGCCTTCCTGACTAAAGAATGGAGTACCTTCTAATTCCCGAAACGATAAGGACAAAGGAAAAGCCCTGGAAAACAACGACAAGAATGTGCAATTCCAAAGAGAATCTATAACACTTATCGAGCCCATGATCTTGTTTGTCAAGCTCGATTGAACCGAGCATGAGAAAGAGACGTAATAAGACTGTGATAACCATTTCGGACTATGCTGAAGCATAAACGGTGGAGCCCAATTAACTTCATAACGACATTTATTCACTCGCATTCAACAACCTTACTTGACTCCGCAACTGATCTGATGAGAGTAACCGAGGTCGCTGATGCCCAATGAGGCAATCCTCACTATCTGACTAAAGAGAAGAGATGATATAAAAGCAAACGTGGTTCAACCAAAGCATATACAATTCCGATTTTTGCTAAATTGAGAAACAATACAGAATGATCTGGGTCGGCTAAGATTGCTGAACCTGCAACTCTTACCAGATGCAACGACAGGAAGTATAAAATCTTCAAGATTAAATGTCTTATTGACTCAACTCAACCCCCATCGATACTGGGGGCATAAGTACTGACCTCGCTTGTCCTCCGATGGCACTGAGAGCACAAGTGTCGGTTCATAGACTAACTTTGAAGACAATCCTGGCATGAAATGGGATTCAAAGCATGTACGTCATGCCTCCGGAGTACAACCTTACTCATCTTTGCCGACCAAGCGAGCTAGCTTGTGGATCGAATGTGAACTTAAAGACTCAAACTACACCAAATGGAAGGTGTGACAAACCTATCTACTACCTTGCGATGGTGACAATCCTATAGGCACTGGTCCACATAATTTTACTAACGTCCCTTACTGACTACTTCATATGTGAATATTGGATTAAGAAATGATCCGTAACAGTTGTGGATTCTCTCGACTACGATCCAGAGTGATCATGGCTTTTGAATTCCTTACTATTATGATTCAATGCGATTTTAAGATCCTGAATTCCTTACTTAACCCCATCCACTAGTCATATTATAATGGTTAAGTGTTATCAACTTATTCAAGTTAACTTAACCCACCCGCTTGTCCTGTTATGTTGGTTAAGTGTTACTACTTAACCGCAACCACTTGTCTAATTAACCCATCGTATTAGTTAAGCGTTCTCATTAACTTAACCTCACTCTCTAGTCCAGTTTAATCATGTTATAATGGTTAAACATTTGCTTAACCTTACCCACTCCCGTAGTCAACATATTAAATTGGTTAAGTGTCCAGATTAACCTAATCATATTACTTAACCCACCCATTTATATCATATTGGTTAAGTGTTCTTATTTACTTAACCCTACCCACTGGTCTAATTACCATGTTACGTTGGTTAAGTATTACTATTCGTATTTCCACATGTCACCCACATGTCACCCACTTAACCCCCATGTCCCACCACATGTTTATCTGGTTAAGTAATTCTTAATTCATTAAGGTCGTAACCTTATAAAGACCTCTCACATTAGACTGACATTTATGGCGGCTGGATTTGCCGGGCGGGTCCGGGCAGTCTTACACCATAAAAGAGTCTAACCTCGTGTCTTTACAACTGTTACGCTTTTAATTTGGGCCTAGGACCTCTCACATTGGGCTGACATTTGTGACTACTGGATTCGCCGGGCGGTTCCGGGCAGGTTTACGTCACAAATGAATCTAACCTCGTGTCCTAAGCATTGATTATTACTTATAATCTTTTACCCCAATTTGAATTTATTTCCCCTATTCAAATTATCAATTTATTCCTAATTTAACGATGTCCATAATTGACTCAATTATGTCCATCAATTAATGGTATGCAAAATCATACCAATTTTACTACAATTTATCTTAGGCCATTAAAGACAACTTATCTCAATTTATATTTCTCCCTATTTTAAGGCTATTACATGCCAACTAATATATGTACCCAATTCTAGTCAGTTTACATATATACCAAGTTTCATGCCTTTTTACATATGTCAAGATCTAGCCAAAATTACATGTATCAAGTTTTATACCCAATAAACTCAAATCCGATGATTCATGATGTAGTTATCCCAAACTATAATCTTTTTATTTCAATACATGCCAGTTGCCCAAGTTCATAATACATGTTTATGCCAATTATAAAGTTTACAATCGCTTTCATGCTCAAATTTCCAAGTCTACACATGCCTAATTAAATTAAGCCCAATCTTTTGATTTAATTTACATAGGCTCCAAAACTCATAATTTTATTTTACATGCCAAATTACATACATGTTATATATACCAAATTTCATGTTACATTATATAGATCCAATTGGTGTCGAATTCCATGTATATAATATTTATGCAAATTTTATCATAACAGGATTATACCAAAATTTACAGATCTACCCCAAACTTGCAAATAAAATGATAACATCCAATTTCATGTTGCCAATTATTAATCATATTCTTATAGGCAATAACCCCATTATTCCCCCGTATACATCTCGTATGCGAACCGCGATTTTAGGCCAAGGTCCGAAGTTGACCAAGGTTCATCAAAAGAAAATAAATAGGGGAAGGTAGAAATTTGCATAATAAATAGATCAGAGAGAAAACAACATCATGATAGGCATAAAGATTACAACTTGATGATAACATCATTACAAATCAAGGAAATTGCTGAATAAATCACAAACTTGTCATGAGAATAAAGGTAGACAAGTCTCAAAGCTAAAGATTCAAAAAGCAACAGGAATAGATCTGAATCGATAAACATACTTAGATCCAATTCCACTTTAATTCATGGCCACATTATAATTAAATATTTAAATCGGAAAGCAACTAGAACTTACAGAGAACGGCTAATGAATTAGGGAGTGAATTTGTCGTAGAAAGTTGCAGTGTCATTGATCTATCCTCTTGAATTTGTTGTAGAAGCATTGATCTTTGATTTGATTTGGGTTTGAACGCTTAAGCTTTAATTTGGAGACGGTGACCATGGCTCAAGAGAGATTCCAGCAGCATTTAGGTGTAAGAATGATTTGTTCTGAATTAGGTTGGGTCTAGGTGTTATTTTATAGGTGTAGGAAACTCATTTAGGCCATTAGATCAACCCTAGAGTCAATCTGCCATCAAAACTCATCCCGGGCCTCAAAAATGGGTTCTGGGCCACCCCAGGCCGACCAGGTCGACCTGTACAAAGGGGGGGTCGACACTATAGTCGACCTAGGGGGGGCAGGTCGACTATAGTGTCGACACTATGGTCGACCTGGGTCAGTCTGCCAGAAAGTCTGCTGAAATCTTGTTTTGGCCATATCTTGGTCATACGGACTCCGATTTTCGAAAACTCGAACTCTATTTCGCGTATTTTTCCGAGAGGAACGCAATGGTGATGTCCATTTTACCTAATTCCTAATTCTTGAATTAGTTATCCTTATTTTACTATCTTTTCGTTACATACATCGTTATCGAACTAATTTTTCTTCTCTTCCATGTATTAATTAATTCTTCTTATGCATCACCATTATTTACCCATCATAAGCATATTTTTATATATTTTATTTTATTTTTAATTTAAAAATACGGGGTGTTACATTCTCCCCTCCTTAAAGGATTTCGTCCCCGAAATCTTCAAGTTAAGAAGAATGTGTCCTACCATCCATCTACTCAATCATCAATCACAGGCATTCATTGTCCTTAAGAGATTTCTAATGCTGTATGAACATATGCAAGAAGTGTGTGTATATGTTCCTTGTCTAATGCAAATGATCAGGCCTGATTGATCTTCTAGATGCAAAATATGTTTAGTGCCATGAGTCCAACATGTATGCAAATAGTCCTAGTCACATAAACACTATATGTGTGCACAAACATCCATCCATATGCAACATTCACATGATAACACATTCAATTTCATCCACAAACAAGTGTAAACACTCATGCATATGCAATATGAAAGGTGATTGAGCTGATCTAGTCCCTAATGTGTGTAAATACATCCACAAGCAACCACTTGCAGCCACTTGCAACCATCAATCATAACATGTCTCAAACACATGTTTACACCCAATTGTTCCTATCTAAAGGTATAGTCGAATGATAGAAGCAAGTAAAAACTTTGTGCCCATTAGACAATGTCAAAACTGGAAATCTATGCCATATATATTGATTAGGAGAAGAACTCTCTAAGCATCGGCCCCGAAGACCAAAATCAACATCAGACTGACACCCAAAGAATTACTGAACCCAACCACTATATATGATTCTAGGAAACTAAGCATGATGGACTCCTTTTAGGTCACAAGGGAATCCCTTCCTAAGACCAACCCGTATCCTATAAAACCCAAAAAGTTTAGTCAAACCAACGAACACCCTCAAGCCCCAACATGTGTTACTAACAGATGAGTCATACTCCCTATGGGGTTTGCAACAGAAATTGGATTGAGAATGGGACCAAGAGGATATACACAAAAGATAACATGCAAGTAAGCTCTACAGGAAGAGAGGGATCAAGGATATACTCTTAAGAAGAGATATGATGCACGAATCTAGTCTTCAATCTTCTAAGTCGCATTTCCTTGAGCTTAACTCCATTGTGCTTTGTTCGTCTTTAACTTCACAATTTCGTAGCTTCTTAATTCTTGTTTCCAAAATATGAGTTGGAACCTATTTCACTATTGCCTCTCGTTCCTCTTTCACATACTCTACTTCTAGTATACTCGGCTCAAACATAACGGCGTACTCATGGTTTCATGCAAGCTCTCCAAAAATTCACAGTGAATCTTGGATCTCGTCCACTTACTATCAGGTATTCCACGCAGAAGAACTATCTCTTGAAAATAAATGCCAATCATGCTGCCAAATGTACTTACTAAGGTGATTCTCTACAACTCATGCATAAGCGAAATGACCCATCCACCTTAGTGGCGAACACTACTCGATCGGATTACAAATTACCAATAAATGTGTCAAGAGATTCTAGGAAACAAATCATGATAGAACCCTAAAGGTTACCTGCGACTTCAAGGGTATTACCGAGGCAAGTCAAGAGTCTAACTACCCTCTTTTCAAAACCGAGAAGGTCACCCTTACTGGATAACCACTCCATCGCTAGAATCAACCCATAGCCCAAAACATAAACATTACTTCTAGACTCAACACTTAGCATAGACATTCTCAAATCCAAACAAGTCATGAATAAATGAGCCGTTTTCCCCAACATGATTTGAGAAAAGAAGAAAAAAAATGGGATCCTCTACCATGCTAGTACTAAGGTACAGAGACTCAACTTTCGAAGCAGAATTAAAAGGATGTGATGTACAAAAACAAAGTTCTAGTGGGATGATAGAAAAGAAAAGCTAAACCTTTAACAAAATGTTACCACCCTCTTAGGTACGCTAGTGGTGAGAGCATTCAATTGCCCTCTCGACGATCTTGTCCCTTGCCCTTGTCCTATAATACTTAACTACATGTCCCTTCTCACTACAGATACTCTCTCTTGTCATGGGGTTTACTATTCTTTCACTTTGGCCTCTTTCCTCTCACCTTTTTCCTCCTTCGCGGATTAAGCTATAACAACTAGTTTCTTGTTCTTACTGTCCTTGTATAGTTTGTTAACAAGTCTCTCGAAGCTACCCCCAACGCACGACACTCTACCCAATTTGAAATAAGATTAGACGCAGATGGGACTACCACGGCTACAGACGGAGGTTGGGCACTCCTTAGCCCTCCGACATGTGTCGGATGCCTACGAAACTATGGTGAAAAGAGTTAGAAGAGATTTCAAGAGATAATCAAAAGATAGTACATATGGCTTTGGGGAATATGCCTTTTAATTAAAACAAAATTTTCTTGAAAATTTGCTTCTTTGTAAATGTTTTGAAAATAATTTCAGAAGGTTTTTGAAAACTTTTGCCCAGTCTGGTAACCTTCTGCTCTGATACCAAATGTAACACCCCACATCTGTTAAGGTCACTCACAAAGGGAATGCCTTAACTTCAATGGAGTATTATAGGTACTGGAATAGAAATATTACAAGACAGACATATATAAAACAACGAAAAATAAAGTGGAAGTACTTCAAATCATTTATTAAATATAAATGTTTACAAGAAAAGCCCATCAACTTCCAATACCCAATTTCATAGTTAAAATATCTGTCTTGCTCAAAAACAAAGAAGCATAAAAACAAACTGCAGTATTCCCCAATAAAGCAAAGCAAGCCATAGCCAAGAGAAATCCAAGCCATACATGAAAGAGCCTTGGAGCTTGGTAATATCCGAACTAAGCTGTATTCCCACCCTGTGAACCTGGGGGGGGGGGGGGGGGAGGGGGGAATGGAAGAAAAAGAGGCGAAACAAAACGGGTCAGTCATAAAGACTGAGTAAGTCCTAGTGACTATCAGCATAAAAATAGATAAAGATAACATGGCATGAATAAACTGAAAGTAAACATAAGCATGATGACAAGGTAGGCAAGATAAACTAAGATAATAAGATAAACTTCGGGCACGATGAAACAAGTATAACGTCCTATAATACCTATCAAGTATCCCACCGCATGGTTTCTATCAAGAATAACATCGCAAGGTTTCTAAGCTTTACCATTAAAACGATATCTATTTGCTCTGCACCACCTAACTAGCATCCTCATAAGTGTCTTACATGGAATGATCTGTACTCCTACTAGTATCCCAACTAGTGTCCTGTGTAACAAGGATCCGTACCCCCTACTAGTATCCCAACTAGTAGCCCGTGTTATATAATAATTATAACGTGATCCAAATCTCTGCAATTATGGTAGCCTTCTGGTGTACATCGATTTTTAGGATTCCACCTCGATCACCCCAATGGCCATGTATATATTCGATGCACCCTTACTACGTTATCGATCGGCTCCCTACTTGACCTAGTTCTCGTTTGTGTCACGCGGCCCCCTACTTGTAGATACCTGTGCTGGTCCCACCATGGGGTGTATCAAGTCCCATGGTGGCAACCCTGACACAATCAAGATGCACAACTTTATACCTACTGATGCCCAGTGGCTAAATTTTCTGCGCCGAAGTGTGTGCACGCCCGCACTCCGTTAGAACCTGCACTGCTGCACCAACCGCCGCTAATTTGACCTCTTATAATCAGCCCAGTAATCGTGCCCCACCCCGCCTAGCTTAGGGTTCCGTTGATACCAAATGTGGGTTACTTCTGCAATGGGTCCCCATTACTAGGTTTTTCTAATGGTTAAGTCTATGGGCCTATATTCTCTGATATTACCCACCAACTCCGATGTGTACTTAACCGCGCTAATGATTCAAGCATGTGTATTTAATGGTTAAATGTATGTGGGCCTATATTTACTAATATTACCCACCAACCCGGTATGTACTTAACCCTTCTACTCGTTATGTTACCATGGTTAAGTGTTTACCTTAGTTAACTTAACCTTTCTCGCTTATTATGTTTGATTGGATAAGTGTGGTTTATTAACTTAACCCCGTTCGTCTATCTGGTTATATTGGTTAAGAATTTTCTTGTTAACTTAACCCCATGTGTTACTTAACCCTACCACGCTTCACATCAGATTGGTTAAGTGCATGTTAACTTAACCCCATCCACTAGTCATATTATAATGGTTAAGTGTTATCAACTTATTCAAGTTAACTTAACCCACCCGCTTGTCCTGTTATGTTGGTTAAGTGTTACTACTTAACCGCAACCACTTGTCTAATTAATCCATCATATTAGTTAAGCGTTCTCATTAACTTAACCTCACTCTCTAGTCCAGTTTAATCATGTTATAATGGTTAAACATTTGCTTAACCTTACCCACTCCCGTAGTCAACATATTAAATTGGTTAAGTGTCCAGATTAACCTAATCATATTACTTAACCCACCCATTTATATCATATTGGTTAAGTGTTCTTATTTACTTAACCCTACCCACTGGTCTAATTACCATGTTACGTTGGTTAAGTATTACTATTCGTATTTCCACATGTCACCCACATGTCACCCACTTAACCCCCATGTCCCACCACATGTTTATCTGGTTAAGTAATTCTTAATTCATTAAGGTCGTAACCTTATAAAGACCTCTCACATTAGACTGACATTTATGGCGGCTGGATTTGCCGGGCGGGTCCGGGCAGTCTTACACCATAAAAGAGTCTAACCTCGTGTCTTTACAACTGTTACGCTTTTAATTTGGGCCTAGGACCTCTCACATTGGGCTGACATTTGTGACTACTGGATTCGCCGGGCGGTTCCGGGCAGGTTTACGTCACAAATGAATCTAACCTCGTGTCCTAAGCATTGATTATTACTTATAATCTTTTACCCCAATTTGAATTTATTTCCCCTATTCAAATTATCAATTTATTCCTAATTTAACGATGTCCATAATTGACTCAATTATGTCCATCAATTAATGGTATGCAAAATCATACCAATTTTACTACAATTTATCTTAGGCCATTAAAGACAACTTATCTCAATTTATATTTCTCCCTCTTTTAAGGCTATTACATGCCAACTAATATATGTACCCAATTCTAGTCAGTTTACATATATACCAAGTTTCATGCCTTTTTACATATGTCAAGATCTAGCCAAAATTACATGTATCAAGTTTTATACCCAATAAACTCAAATCCGATGATTCATGATGTAGTTATCCCAAACTATAATCTTTTTATTTAAATACATGCCAGTTGCCCAAGTTCATAATACATGTTTATGCCAATTATAAAGTTTACAATCGCTTTCATGCTCAAATTTCCAAGTCTACACATGCCTAATTAACATAAGCCCAATCTTTTGATTTAATTTACATAGGCTCCAAAACTCATAATTTTATTTTACATGCCAAATTACATACATGTTATATATACCAAATTTCATGTTACATTATATAGATCCAATTGGTGTCGAATTCCATGTATATAATATTTATGCAAATTTTATCATAACAGGATTATACCAAAATTTACAGATCTACCCCAAACTTGCAAATAAAATGATAACATCCAATTTCATGTTGCCAATTATTAATCATATTCTTATAGGCAATAACCCCATTATTCCCCCGTATACATCTCGTATGCGAACCGCGATTTTAGGCCAAGGTCCGAAGTTGACCAAGGTTCATCAAAAGAAAATAAATAGGGGAAGGTAGAAATTTGCATAATAAATAGATCAGAGAGAAAACAACATCATGATAGACATAAAGATTACAACTTGATGATAACATCATTACGAATCAAGGAAACTGCTGAATAAATCACAAACTTGTCATGAGAATAAAGGTAGACAAGTCTCAAAGCTAAAGATTCAAAAAGCAACAGGAATATATCTGAATCGATAAACATACTTAGATCCAATTCCACTTTAATTCATGGCCACATTATAATTAAATATTTAAATCGGAAAGCAACTAGAACTTACAGAGAATGGCTAATAAATTAGGAAGTGAATTTGTCATAGAAAGTTGCAGTGTCATTGATCTATCCTCTTGAATTTGTTGTAGAAGCATTGATCTTTGATTTGATTTGGGTTTGAACGCTTAAGCTTTAATTTGGAGACGGCGGCCATGGCTCAAGAGAGATTCCAGCAGCATTTAGGTGTAAGAATGATTTGTTATGAATTAGGTTGGGTCTAGGTGTTATTTTATAGGTGTAGGAAACTCATTTAGGCCATTAGATCAACCCTAGAGTCAATCCGGACCATCAAAACTCATCCCGGGCTTCAAATATGGGTTCTGGGCCACCCTAGGCCGACCAGGTCGATTTGTACAGAGGGGGGTCGACACTATAGTTGACCTGGGGGGGAGGGGGGGCAGGTCGACTATAGTGTCGACACTATGGTCGACCTGGGTCAGTCTGCCAGAAAGTCTGCTGAAATCTTGTTTTGGCCATATCTTGGTCATACGGACTCCGATTTTCGAAAACTCGGACTCTATTTCGTGTATTTTTCCGAGAGGACGCAATGGTGATGTCCATTTTACCTAATTCCTAATTCTTGAATTAGTTATCCTTATTTTACTATCTTTTTCGTTACATACATCGTTATCGAACTAATTTTTCTTCTCTTCCATGTATTAATTAATTCTTCTTATGCATCACCATTATTTACCTATCATAAGCATATTTTTATATATTTTATTTTATTTTTAATTTAAAAATACGGGGTGTTACACTACACGATCTGTGCGCTTGAAGTATTTATTTCAAAAATTCGCGTTTTTTCTGATTCATAGAAAAGTAGCGATCAAGTTTTTGGCGCCGTTGCCGGGGAGGTAACGATTAAATTTTATTATTTATTTAATTTTTGATTCGTGTTAGTTTTTATTTTATTTTATTTTCATTTGTTTTCTTGTATACATATATAAAAAAAAATCTTGTTTAGTGGATTGGATATTAAGTATTGATATTGCAATCTTCTAAACAAGAAAAAAATACATGTCATATTTCCTTGATTTTTTTTCATTTATTTCTTTTCATTATTTTTTTCCTTTTATAATTTTTTTTCTTTCCTTCTTCTACTTTCAAAACAAATAAATATAATAATAAAAACTTGCATTTTTTTGATTGATTTCTTTCCCCATTACAATTTTCTTTCCCTTCCTACCCAAATCTCCCAATCACTACTTTCTTCTTTTCTCACTAAATTTCCCACACATCACAACTTCTAAAGTTGCAAATTTTTATTTGTTTCCTTTTTTTCCTGCCTTGTGCCTTCTTTCTCTCCTTTCATTACCAAAAGCCGCCCACGTGAATGCAATTTCCTCAAACCATCCACCCTATCGCAATCCTTCTCCACTGACAAACCCTCTTCACCATTAAAACAACTCACGTGGCTCTTCAACAGCCAACATCCAATACAAACCCTTTCCACTTGCCTCAACATTCCAAAACCATCACAGCGATAATACGCTTGGCCATCTCGCAACCACAAATCGATCTCACCCCACTGCAAATCATACCATACAGCCTGAACACATCGTAAACAACTCATTACCACATACCACGATGCCCACTTCCTTGATCAACCACCAATACTGAAGATCTCCAACGTCCTCTACCAACCCGAATTGAAACCACCTTTTGCCAAACCCTCAAAAATGTACACCTCGCCAATCATCATCTACCACAACTGCTTCACGCAAACCACTAAGCTACATCACCTTCCTACCCAAAACCGCAACTACAAGCCAGAACCTCAAACTCGGAATGCCAGTACCCGCCTAGACATCCCAATATCGAATTCGAATTACCCCAAAATTCCAAAACTAGGATCGCAATGTCCAACCGCAAACCCGAATTCGAACCCAAAGCTTATCGATTTCCGTGCCTAAGTCGTCAATAGCAAATTTGCATCGATTTATATATTAAAAAAACGGAGCTTTATCCCATTTGTTCGATAAATTTTTTCTTTTGCGTTCTGGGAGGAATTGTAGATTTTGGGGTTATACGTTTAGCTTGAGTGGGATGTTTATTGTTATAGTCCAGATTAGTTTCAGCATGAGCTGGCACTAAAATTCGAATTTTGATTGGTTTGAAGTGTTGAGTTTTTAGTTCCTTTAGTTTATTTTTTTCTTTTTGAGCTTAGTTTGTTAGGATATTTTACTTATTCTAGTCCATTCCTTTTCATTTGTTTTATTTCTTTTCTTTTCAAAAAAATAAAAAGTAAATAAAAGGAAAATCAAATCCAAGAAACAAAAAAAAAGAGGAAGTCAAGAATTCAAGCAATCAAATAGAGAATTCAACAGTCAACCATTGCATACAGTGGGATTTTAATCGCTCAAATTACTCGAATCTTCTGGATGGACAGCCATACCCCACTGTAAAATTTTCTGAACTCTGCAGGTGCTTGCTGCAAAGAAAAAAATATAGAAATTGCTTGTAAAAATCTTCTGCATGGGCAGCGGCTTGCTTGTACAACATTATAAATTTCTGTAGTTATTATTGTCAGATTGTTGTGATTGACTGATATTTGCATAACTGAAATCTTCATTCTCATTGTTTTCAACAATAAAAATAGATGTTGCAAAATAAAATAATTGAAAAGTGGTGCTTTGTGAAGTTGATTGTCTCATATAATTGGATCGCGGATATATAGTAGTTCAATTTATTGAACTATTAGCAAAAGAGGTTGCATACTACCTGTAAAACATTGGTCGTATCCCTTAGTATTTATACTATACGTGAGCAGCCCTAAGACCCTCTTCCCTCTTCTAATTGAGTCAGTTAATTATTAGAGCACAACTTAGTATTTTATACTATTTTGAAGTGAATAATTTTTGTCATGCCATGACTTCTTTAAAATGTCTGATTCAAAAAAATCATTGAGAGAAATGTGGGATAATAATCGGAGTAGACGTCCTCTTGAAGAGTATGAGTATGAATTACAGCTCATGAGGCAAGATTTCCCAAAATTTTGTAGGCCCAATATCAACAATTTCCAAAATTTTCCAAATGACCAACATTTTCAAAATCATGGATATAATCGAAATGGCGACTTCAATTCAAATTTTAATAAATTCGATTATGAGCCACAGCCACATCAAAATGGCTTTGAATCCCAATATAGCTTTGATCAACATCAATATAGGGTTGTAACCCAAAATTGTCAAAGTTATAGCCCATATCAACATCTTGAAAATAACCAAAATTGCAATTTTCCCTCGAATTTTAACAATTTTGGTTATGAACGTAATTTTTGTAATCAAAATGATTTCCAATATCATTGTCATTTTTCTGAAAATTCAAACAACCACCACATTGGAAATAATTTTGATCGTGAAATTGATTTGGACTATAATTTTCAAAATCAAGAAATTCAAAACGAGAGCTCACAAATCAACGATTCTGAAGAATATCATCTTAACATTCTTAGAGAGAGGAAAGAAAGTCTAAATAAAAAGATGGATGAAATTCTTTGTTTAATGACATCTTTGAAAGAACAATGAGAGCAACAAAATCAAATTCAAACTAGCGTTGAATCAGAAAATAATCCATTCTTTACTAATAATGAAAATTTTCGAATAACAACTTTGGAAATCGAGAATAATGATCTAAATCAAGTTGTTCAAAATTCAGCTAATGATTTGGATTTCGATTCTTTTCAAAAAGAAGATTTAATCTTGGATTTTGATCTTTCTATTTCAGACTGCGAGAAACTTCAAATTTCTGAAATTGAACAAAATGAAAATGTTGAATTTTTCAAAAACTCAAAAGTGGAAAAGGATTTTAATGAACATGAAAATTTTGGATTGTATGAGGATGAGTTGCCAAATGAGGATGAAGTGGATTCAAGTCACAAGTTCGAAAATTTTAATTTTGAGAAAACTTCCAACAAACTTGAAATTGTCAGTGTTGAAAATACATTGTCAATTAATGAAATTAAGAAATGTGATCACATAGTCTTGAGCAACACTCAGAATTTTAATTTTGCAATTGCAACTGAGTTTATTTATGATCACAAATTTTTGAATAATTACACAAATAAATTTGTTGAACACATGAATTATTTTTGGAATGCTAGCTTGATTGAAAAAGCTTATATTAGGATGACACTGGACATTTATCTACTGGACTACAAATCTTGGTATAAAGATGAGATTATTTTCTAAAACCTTTGCTTATTAGAAAACATGCCTAGACATAATGGGAATGAGATTCATCGGGCTAGAACCAAGTGTGGGGGGCAAAGTTGTTGGCATTCTTTGCATCACATACATCGCAAACACATATACCATTGTACATATGATCCATTTTTACATATAGCTAGATTGCATTTCATTCTACAAATAATTTTGCATCTCATTCACCTTTGGGTACGATCTTTCAAATTTAGAAAACATTTATAGTGTGGACACTGTTTAGTTCTAGTGTGGGTGGAGTCTGTATTACATCCTTTTATTTTTATTTTTATTTTCATATAGGACCATCATTCATTTCAGATCGTGGTAACATGCTCTTTTTTTTTTTTTTTTTTGAAACATGACTCATTTTAGATTGATACAATAAAATAAGTTAACAATTATTTGTCAGTTGATAATATTTTTTTCTCTCGACTAAGATCAAATAAGAAATATAATGAAAAGTTGAATTTTGAGAGATAACAGTTAATTGGTACATAGTGAGATTCTTAGGTGCTGGCCATGAAGTTTATTCTAAATTGTAGTCTTTGTTTAATGAGTGGAGGACTTAAAATACTTATATTAACTTTTCGAATCTTTAAAACTAAGTTGTGTCAAGTTGAATTAACGTAACTCTCTCTTGTTCTTATATTTTCAATAATAATAATAGTAATCCAAGGGTATCCAACATTGCTTGTAAATCTAGTGTTGGTGTGCAAACCCGCCAAGCTCTATCCGACATGTTGTTGACAAAGTCAGCGTTGGAATATCTTGGTCTCAATTTATGAGATTGGACACCTAAGGATTACCGATATGTTGTTGACAAAGTCTGCGTCGGTCTGCACAATCCGCCAAGCTCTGTCCCAACTTTGCGTCGGTCCGCAAGGCAGTGCATGGGTGGTATACCTTGGTCTTTTAAGTTAGGTGTACGTAATTAATAGTAAATTTTAACTTTAATAGAGATAGAGAATAAGCGATGATGTGCAAACATTTCTTGACCTTATTGATTTGACTAGCCATACACAAGAAAATTAGAATACCACTTTACAAACTGTGACAAACAAACTAACAATTTATTTCAAGGCTGCACTATGTTATCAACCGAACCAACTGACCAAACTGGAATTTAACATTTGAAAACTTGATTTATGTTGAAAATATGTGACAAGTTGAGGTATCTAAAATAAAATCAACCGATTAGAAATTGTTAATTTAATTTGTTGTGCCACTTTCCTGAAATAAGTCGTGATTTCATTTTTATTTTCATTTGCATATGTCTATTTCATTCATATAGTTGCATTAGAACCATAGCATACTGCATTTGGATTTTGTGGGTAGTATCTGCTGAAAACCCTCACGAGACACCACTCGTCCTACTAGGGACACCTAGAGGTTTAACCGTTTGTTGCATACGCTCAATGCAATCATGTTTCCTACGAAAGTATGACCTATTTAGTTTAGTTTTTCATTTTTATTTTACTCGCGGACGAGTAAAAGATAAGTGTGGGAGTATTTGATTAACATAGAAATGTGTTTCTTTTATGCTCTTATATCTTATTTTTTTGTACATAAATAAATATTACTTAGGCATTATTTTGTCACTTTTACAGATATGCCAACTAAGCCACATACAGTCAGAAAAGTAGAAAATAAAGATTAAAATGTTGTGTATATGCATATGAAGATCTGCAAATGAAGACTTTGCATTATGTTTCTTTTGGAGTTAAGATATGTCCATCTTTATAGAAGAAATCTCTTGAAATCTTATCTTTCTTCAATTGATCACATGTCAAACAAGGAAGATATTAGAGGAATAATGGCTAATTAAGAGGGGAGGAATAATGGCAAATTAAGAAGGTAGGAATAATTTTTATGAGAGGAATAATTGATAATTAGTAGGCCCATATATGCATATATTGGATTAAGGTTTTAGGTTGGTTATCTATCCCCTATAAATATTCATGTAATCTCATTGTAAATTTGATATCCCATTTTCTATCTTCTTGTCCATTAACAAAGTTCATTTTTTTTCTTTTTATTTTCTGCTATTTTCTATTTCTTAGCAACTAGTGTCATCTACACAATTAGATTTGGTAGAGTACTAGCTGTATTTTACATTTATTTTCATTAGTGATTAATCATTTGATTAGTTTCAATGATAATCCTAATTTTATTTCTATTTTGCATTTTTATTTTCTGCATTTTTATTCCTGTTTTGCAATTTACTTTTATTAGTGATTATCGTTTGATTAGTTTCAACGATAATCCTAATTGTTCCAATTTCAATTGTTCTATTTTCAACCAATCTCAAAAGTTGTCTAACTCGCCCACAAAATTCTATAAATAATAATTTTTAATTTACCTCCCTGTGTTCGACCTGAATACTACACGATCTGTGCGCTTGCAGTATTTATTTCAAAATCTGCGCTTTTCTAATCCATAGAAAAACGTCGATCAATGCGATGTATGGAATCCATATAAATAAAATTATATGGTAATTGATTGAGTATGATTCCAATTCATAAATAACGAATATTTTAAAATAATATTCAGTGAAGAATCAAAATATGATTTTGATGTCCAATTTTAGATGGACACGAAAATATTAAAATATATGAAGTCGAGTTAAGTAAATATACGCCAGTTTTACTCGAACGAAATTTTATGTCGATTTTATTTATTTTCTAATGAATATCGAAGAGAATTGATTTCAAAATCAGATATTTTGGAAATATTATCATTTTAATATTATAATGATATAGAATATTCAATTTTGATTTAAAATTGAAAATGAGGTGAAATGGTTTTAAAATGAATTTATAAACGATTTATAAAATACGTTTTTAATGGAAATCGACGATATATATATTATATATATTTAAATGGCTTGAATAGAACACGCCATGCAACGACCGTTCGCGAATTACAACCATTAACTTCAAATTGGCATAAAGGGAGATCCGACCATCGGATTCTCCTGAAACCAGAACCGTTGGAATCGTATCGAAAAGAACTTTCAAATGATAATAAGAAATTTAAAATCTAATGGTTAGATTTTGAAATATGTCCAAATCAGTTTTGGAAAAGGTCGTTGTAAATGCAATTAGATGACCGTATATGGAAATCAATCGAAAGGGCCTTAATAAAATTACTAAAAATATGAATAAATTATTTCAAATCATAATAAATGACTTGAAAAGATTCCGGATGAAATATTACACATTTGTATAGATATAAGATATTTTTATCCGAGAGAACTAGTTAACAACTAGAATAAAGAACTTGAAGGAATTGAAATGGTTTTAATCTAACAAGAATTTTCCAATATATAAATTGGAATGGATTTGTTGGGAAATAATCTTCGGAATATTTCGATATTGGATTCCATGATTAGATGGATATTGTTAAGGAATTTGGAAGATATAGATACCATTATTCACAATACGATAACCGTTTGTTTCAGAATTTGATATGAATATAAGCCAATATTATTTCAATTCAGAGTCTTGTAATCAATGTCAAATTGGATTTTGGGTTTGTCGTGAATGGTGTCTTAAATAGCACTGTTCTTAAACCCCATGGAAAAAGGAATAAATCTTTTAATTAAGATTTATGGAGTTTTCCAATTTATAATTATAAATTGGAACTAAATAAAAGATGATTTTGGGTTCATTATGAACGATATTTTAAATAACATTTGTTCTTAAAACCCAATTAACAGTGAAGATATGATTTCGAATTTGTAAATCTTTTTATTAAGATTTAATGGAAAATTTTCAAAGTAAAGTTTTCTAGTTTAATACATTAAATTGGAAATGAATGGAATTTGATTTAATAATGATCGAGATGAGCTTCTGTGAATGAAGACCATTACTATATATGGAATTTAAAAAGTCTTTGCCGTTATTCTATTTATATTATTAGTCCGATACAGAAATTTGTATCGATTATATATTGATCTGTTATGAATTCCATGAAAGTTCCATTTTAATAAAGAGGATTTTGGTTTTATCGTGAGTAATGTTTTAAATGACATTTGTTCTTTAACCCAAGTAAAGACATGATTTACTTCCTAAAATTTGAATAATCATCAAGTAATGATTTTTGAGATTAAAATTGAACTAGAGTTTTAATGAATCTTTAAGTAGATTAAATTGAGAATGGGATAATTAAATTTACCGAATTCATGAAATGATCGAGAATGGAGTACCACCAGTTTTACTCCAGGCGAAGGTTAAATCTTTAATTAGATTTGAATATGAAACGGTAATTAAATTTACCGATAACACCGTGAGTGTTAGATAAGGAGTACTACCAGTTTTTCTCCATAGGATGAATAGGTTGGGATTGGAAAAATAAATGATTACTTCGGTAAGGATTGATAATCCCGATTAGTTTTATAAACCTTAATTTAGTTTAGAATTGTCAAAGGATAAAATAAAATCTTTTGAAATTGATATCCAAAGGAAGATTAAAGAACAAGTTTAAACGAACTTGTCTTTGATAAAATTAATGGAAACCTTTCCCCTTAGATGTGGATATTTGAATAAAAGAATATTCTGAATTGGAATGAGTCATATGATGTGTTTTTATAGCACTTGATTATTGATTATAAAATACGTGAGTTATTCGGAAAGGCGGGGTTTAACCTGTTCTGAATAACTGATACGACGACTAAAAGTCGACGATGAAGACGGGGTTTGAAGACCGGAGACCTTCACATCATTTGGATGATCAATGATATCTTGATTGGGCTGTACACCCGAGATGAGGTAATAAGCAGTGATCGTTCAGATGTAAGTGGAGATCGACCGGATATGTAAGGACCTCTCTTCTGTATTGGACATATAGGACGAGGAATAAGGTGCCTCCAGTTTCGTTCAGACCCAGAATGGACTTGTAAATGGATGTATGTATGACATTGTATTTCATTCTGTGTTGATTGATTTTTATTAAATATATATCTTTTTGGTGGCGGAGAATTTATTCTCTTGCTTAACATCCTTCTCTGGGACGTATGAGCTTAGAGGTTGTATATTGATAGACATCAGTCGTATGGCGTGAATTGTCAGTGTGGCATGCTAAGATGCAATGATCAAGGCTTTTGTTGAAAAGCAGAGTCCTGTGAATGATGATCAAAGCATGGCTTTAATTAGCACAAGTTTGTGTATATCATTAATTCGCGAGCCTCACTTCTCGATATAAGTCAAAAACGGGATGAGGACTTCAGAGAGGACATGACATTTCTTTCTTGCTAGGAGTGGTGTCATGGTATGGAGCCCAGACATTTTTACTTATGTGGATGATCGATTACGAGGTGCCTCAGATATGATTGGTCAATGTATTGACCATTTTGATAGGTTCTATAGGACTGGGAAACATGTTTTCAGGAATAACCAGTCCACTAAAGTAAGTGTGGACTAGCCCTATCGCTAACCATGGCTCGCCAACGTCTGAGTCCTGAGGCATTTTCTACCGTGTCTTGAATCGGTGAGGAAGATCTGTTGCCTCGACTCATAGATTGAAATCCAATTTCCAATACGCGACTATTCAGTTTTATTTGTAAACATATATGGCGACATAGTCGGATGGGGTACTATGCCGTCTATGATTGATACATTTATATTTGAAGTTGATTTCTTCACTTATAGTAATAATAAAAGATAAATTTCACGTACCAAGCATATTTGACCATTAAAAGGTAAAACTTTATCCTCCGGCTTGCGTTGCATTATGTGATGGGACCTAAGTCTTATAAAGGCTTCATTTTCTTCTTTTTAGCATTGTGTTGTTTGTTTATGGTGTTCTTGGGGGGGGGGGACCCATTCTGTGTTATACGGCGTGGTCCTTTGATTTACCCAACTTTAAAATAAAGTTAATATCTGTTTTAGTTCTCACACCAGTCTCATGACTGACTCGAAGTTTATTGTTCCCACCTAAACTTTGGGTGCCCATATTTTCCACGGGCAGCTGGTAGCACTACAACAATATAGGCTTTCCATAGCGTTTAAGAAACGCTATTGTATCCTACGATAGCATTTTAGAGAACGCCATATAACGACATGCTATGTTAGACCTTCTGTTTTAAATAGCAGAAAATAAATGCTATGAAAAGTGATATTTTTATAGCGTTTTATGTTTGCTATAGACCAAAAACGCTATATAATATATCACCCTATACTTACTTTCTATAGCGTTTGTCCATATTTTTCTGTAGCGCTTGCCTGTATTTCTTAGCGTTTGTTTAGTTATATCATAACATTCCCAATGTATGTTTCTATAGCTTTTTTATTCGATAGCGTTTTTTAAACGCTATTGCTTTTAATATTAATTTCTAAATTTTATTTTAGCTTCTTACATATATATGTATATATTTGTGGGCACAACATATTTTCACAACGACAAATATATAATTTACAACATAACATTTCATACATACTATAAAAATAACTTTTCATATATCAAAACATTATACTTCAAACACATCATTCAATCAACTCTTACATATTCAAACTTAATATTTCATACATATTGTTTTATCAATTTTTCCATGTCAATATATCATACAATTTTGCAATCAGCAAACAAACAGTAGATCTCTTGCTTTGCTTATGTTATTTTCTCCTTAACATCAACAATAACCTGCATGAAGGCGGAATCTTTAATTTTACTTCAACGCTGCATGTATTGTGCTTGAAGATGTCAGAATAATTAGGCAGTCCAATCTGAAAAGTAACCAAGAATCATGATTTATCAATTCATTAAGTCATTATATGGAGGACGTGGTTTATTAATTACTCATAAGAGAAGTAGGATGCAACTAATAAGTTTACAAAACATATATTTAATACTTCCTAACATTAATTTTTGTATCAACAGTATTATACAGTAATATATTCTCTTAACAAATAATACATAAAAACTCAAAATACCGTGTACGATATGTTTCAATGTCTGTACTTAAACGCCTCCTTAGTATTAAAAAAAGGAAAAAAGAAACATCTAATGAAGGCATCAAGGTATCTGCTTCTGTTTTAAGGCATTCTACAGGGTCTTAATATAAACCTGTCATTTTTGCTCTACAACTTGTATTCATAAATTTAAGTTATCTATTTCTGATCCCTTTCTATACTTTCCTTTTTAAGCAATGACATATAAGGATCTCCTGGCGTAAGAACCTGGAACAAGTGGAAATTCTCAAAAGTAATATTGCATTTTCTATGCAAATATTGACGACTCTTATAACTACTTTGTGTATGTATCTAAATTAAGGAACCTTGGTCTTCAATATAATAATTAATTGGAGATGAGAGTGAAGATCAGCAAGACAAAAAAAGTCTGCACTGAGTGTAAAGTAAATTATCCGATCCTAATGCATATGCAAGTTACATGTAATCTAACATAATACCAATTGTAATATAGAATAAAAATAGTGAACATAGTATCAAATAATAAACCTCCGAAATTGTAAAATTATTGAAATGGTATGGTACCTTGATTTTTAAATTCCTTGCAACTCAATGACCCAACCATTCTATAGAAACGGAACCATAACAATAAGACTACAACAAGTTTAAATATTTTTCCAGATAGTTCCCATTCTCTCCATTGAGATTCAGTCAACCTTTTGATTTTAGGAACATTGCAAGATGAATAAATGGTTGTGTGTTTATATATGAAAGAAGCATAATATGAAGTAACCAACATGGAAGAAATGAAATTGGAATGTAGACATAGACATACCTACAATATACAAATTAGCTTTGATAATTTTTTATTCATGACCTGAAATGCTAAAATGATAAAACAAAGATTATATAAATAAATAATATAATCTTATCATGATGAATCTCTTGTGTATATCCATTAGTGTTTGTTTGCCTTACATATAGAACAATCTCATGTGCACACAAACTCCTCTTTCATACTTTTTGTTCAACCGGAAACCCAAACTCATCAGCACCCTATCACACTTCCTTGTGGACTCCATCATGACTGCAATGACATTGGCACAACCTGAACCAATTAACTAATTTTTTCAAATCTTTCTCCTTAGACTAGCAAACTCCATCCCAATCTCGGCTTAGAAATTACCAACCAAATAAACACCATCACACCCTCTACAAATCACAATCCGCAATCGCACACGACCAGCAAATTTCCAGTCAACTACCTTTCCTCACAACCGAGTCCACTTAAGTGCATCCTGATATTGAAAACATCAATCACAACCCAATCGAACACCCCTCAAACTTCTTTGACCGCTTTATGCCTAAAATAAAAATAAGGATCATATTATACATGAGCAACTTTATCATGCAATTTTCTGAAGCCTCGATGATAATATAGAGACTAAACATGTCTTTTTTTCCTATTGAACACTGTATGACCAAGTGTGTAACAATAGGAAAACTTGGTATCCAATTCAACCAATGATAAGGTTATCAATAAAGGTATTATTTCAGCTATTTGAATAAGAAGTGCTTACCAAAAACAAAGGTAATAAAAGGACTGTTCGGGTTTGGAGCTTCACTGTCCTTTGCCTGTGCGTAAGATAAAAAAAGTGGGTTTAATCTTTACACCCATGACTATATGTACAGAACAGACAGGGAATAATAAGAACCGATTTCATAATAAAGCTGTAATATTGCCGAAATATTTCTGCTATGAAAAAAAGTCAGGTAATAAAATTAAAGACACAAACTCTAATGTTGTAAATGGTATATATATTTCCATTGTATGCTTGCATAAACTCTAATAAGCACCAATTTCTGCATATACTTGCATAATGATCTTACATCATTAGTAACTACCCTACTTTAACTTACAAAATCACTAATAAGTTTTGGATAAGCTATAGGCCACATAAAATTAAGATATTATGAGATTTAATGTACATGTTGCTGATTGGAAATATTAAGTTGTTGAGCAGGTGTTAATAGATTACAATGATGGGCGAGTTGCCCCCAAAGAGTATAAATCATTTAAGATTGTCACATAGTTAGGTCGCAACTCTTAGTCAGAGACAACCTATTCTCCATGTTCCTTTAACTATACAAGTGCCAAATTCATTCTTGATCGCGTAATAAGTAAACAATACATTTCAATCATTCAGTCAACTAATTATTCAGTGAGAAACATACTTGACAGTATTTGCAGTTTGTAGACAAACTCGGAGCTTTTGGAGCTGATATTGGAAGACATCTTTCTAACAGTAAAGCTCGATCCTCTTCCTCGTTTGCACTTGCTAGGTCAGCGAAATCGATATCTGAACTTCAACTATACATGAAACTAATTTATTGTTCCAACCACATTTAATGCTCTATGTTCAAATATGAAATTAACACGTGTGTGTTTATGTGCGTGTGTATGTATGTGTGTGTTTGTGTGTATTGTGTGTGTGTAGTTAACATATCCCCCCCCCCCTTTCGAATCTATTTTTCATCTATCCCTTCCTCTCCAGATCGCCCCCTTTCTCCTTCTGTGCTTCATACGTAACCGCCATTTAGCTAGCCATTTCCCTTCCTTAGACTAACCCTGCCTTCGCAGAAACCATTATGAGGTTGGTTCTTTGGTTCGGTCAAGTTTTACTCGACAGCTAGTTGATTGTTTGGTTTACTGTTGGTGCTGCTAGTTGAATTCCGGTTGTTTGGGCTGTTTGGCTAATGCGTCTAGTCGTCTGAGACTGATGTTGTTGTTGGAGATCTGCTTTGGGTTTGAATTTATATCTTGCATTTTTTTAGGATTCTTTCTTGTTTTGCTGTTTTAACTGGGGTTGGAGTGGAACTATGAGAAGCTTTTGCTTCCTATGCTGCTTGCATTTGGTTCAGATTTGCTTGATCATGTGTGCTATGTCTTGCTTCTGGGTTGCTCTTCCTCCCACCCATTGCTTCAATTAAGGAAATAGTTTGTCTAAAACTTATCACATAGACTACAAATCTGGATCTACTCTATTCAAATAAAATAAGACTAAGTCAAGCTTGTCGTATACTAAAATAAAATTTGGCTTTGTCATTAACTTTTGTCCATTACTAGAAAGTAAAGTTGGTACGCAAATAGTTCAAAGAAAACAAAGTTAAACACAACATTAAACTTGATATTCAACAAACCAAGGTTGTAACAAGTTCAGACCAATACTACAAAACAGAACTAAGATAATGAAAATCTGACTTTAAAAACCAATCAGATTTGAAGGCGACTTAAAAATAGAAGTCAATATGAGTAGGGGACAACCAATAATCCAAAGCGTACCATGATTCTATTAGAAGACAATACCAAAACTGTAAGCGATACCAAAGTTAGGTGACACCAAATGACGCCTCTAAATAAAAAATCGGTGATTATTTCCTTCCAGTTTAGTGACATCATCAGGGGCGATATAACTTATTCTCCAACTCGAAAGCGATACCCATGCTTAGAGTTGAACCAGAAGTTGGGTAATGATAACAGAGTCTAACACTGTATCGAAGTCGAAGGTGATGCATAAATTTAAGATGACATCAAGAGGCGAAGTAAAATCAGAGGTGATATCAGTGGCAGAGGCAATAATAGAAAATAGATCACTCAAGTCCAAATGTTCACAAGCACATCAAACCAGGCATGCATCAATGCGGTACATAAAAAATATAAATCAGGGCTAGGAATGCATACTCGGTAGTCGGTACAGACACATATAAAGATATAAGGCAATTCACATGGTACCATGCAAGGTTCAAATGTTGTTCAGATTTTAAGGAACACAACTCAGAAAAAGGCAATACCAACAACACACAAAGGCCCTATGCACACATTAACTAATTCAGGAAAATGCACAAAATGGTTTACAAATGCAAGTGTATACATTGCCTTCCACACGAAGATTAGTGTAAGAACGTATCAATAGATTTAACCAATGACAACAATAAAGAACTTGTGAGTTTTGAATCTTTTGATGATAAACCATAGTAAATAAGATTATCATAAAGTTTAAAATTTTCATCATGTCCATGTAACTACTGCATTGTTATGCGAATGCCTTGAAAAGTAGGTAAATGTAGTTAGTTAATTACTCGGTTTACCTCAGATTTGTCAACAACGTATAATAGCAAGTTTATAAGCAATCAGTGGCTCATTTTCTACACATCAGCAACAAAATAGTAGCAAAAAAATTCACATAAATATTTTATGTGAGGCTACTTTAAGAAACCACTTGATCTGTGAGTTTTAAGAATATCAATAATTTTCTTAGGAATAGTTAGAATGTCGAGATTTAAATTACTTTTGTACTTGATGTTTTTTAAAAAGAAAAGTACAGAAAATCAAGCACCTAAGAGATTTTGTGAAAACTAAATGCAACCGTGTACCCTCAAAACTATTGTTCATAAGACAATTATCAAAAACTTTTATAAAACTAAATAGAAGATAATATTTACGTATATTGAGTTTATGTGTTAGTATTTTATATCTTTAAGCCTAAAGATGCTCAAGCCAATTTTGTTAGTAGACTGTTTAAGGTGTTTTGAACAATTGGTTTTAATTTTTCTAGACAATTTTGTTTGCTTTTCCAAGAGATTTTACACATAATTTTATCCGTTAAAAATATAACTTATTAGTGGATTACTAAGAATATGAACCAATTTACATAAAAAAATAAAGTTATGTCATATATTTAAGAAATTATATTAAAAAGGTTTGAATTTCAGTTACTACCATGAGATGGAACTTGGTACAAATGGCATGATTTATAATTCTTGTTACCTCTTATTAACTCCATCCTACTCTCATTGGTCTTAACTTGGGAATATAAATGCAGCATGTAGATTTCCTATGGAATGATAAATTTATCCAACTTTACCACCTTTTCATATGTCATCAATGCATCATGAGCGCACCGTAAGGTTCTTTGACACAAATATTTTAACTGGATGGGATTCGCAAAAGGTTAGATGTGCACTCCTAATTCACATATGAAACTGTTGGCTCAAATTTCAAAGCAAGTACATGAACCCAAATTTATTATTTCAATGAAATAAATAAAATGCTAACATCATAAATGAAATTGCTTCGCTTTTAATCTTTCAACTTTTCATAGATAATCCTACTAAAATAACATACCTAAACTACCTGCCAAAGGATTTAAGATACGGTGATCAAATGGATGCATACCATGATTTTTTGAGGGACCTAAAAGACATTGTTTTCATCTTTTATGCTTAGGCAATTATTCCAAGCTTAGAAATTATACATCAAGGTTATTGTTCCAATAATTTAGAAGTGTGATAAATACAATTATTTAGAAGTGTAATCAAATGGATACTGTAATCTCTATAATTTAGAAGTGTGATAAATACAATTATTCCAAGCTTAGACATTATACATCAAAATTACTATTCTCGACAACATGAATCCACTGGTGGTTGTTGTTCTCGGCAACATGAATCCACTGGTGGTGTTCTTTTATTTATTTATTAGATGTATGGATTGACTAAAAACCGCATCTAAAATTATGAAATTATGAGCCACGCGTTTCGATCCAACGGTTCAACAATGACTGTACGCCTATCGTGGATTACGACGTGCAGGTAGAGGATGTCGAGTAGAGGCTTTTGGTGGCCACTAATAATTAGAAAATGATATGAGATGACAAGAATTTATGTTAATATGATCACGTTGCATTGTTCTTCAAATTTTGCTCTAGTTCTTAGCAATAAACTACTGCATATTATTCTTAGTTTTATATTCAAATAATATAAAAGTGAAATTTTGCTCCTTCCTTCAAACTACCTTATGTGTTAACCGACTCATGCAAATCATGAACAAGTGTTTGCGTGCAGGCCAACATATGCAAACCAGAAGTAAAATGATTAATATTGTCAGCACTAACACCATGATTTCTCAAACTAGAAATACAGACAAAATTCATAGAAGCATGCACCTTTTCACATGCCACAACAGACTTCAATAAATATTCAGACTCATAAAAAAATTGTAACACCCCACTCCCGCTATGATCACTCACTAAGGGAATGGCATAGCATCGGTGGAGTATTTTAGTGAATATAGAACAGAAAAATTACAACAAGACAGATATAAATAGTACTTGAAATTTAAAACATCATCTCATAACAGCGGAAGTAAAACATGTCTGGTTACATCATAAAACCAAAATAAAAGTCAAGTACAATATCCATCAAAATAAAGAAGTACATAATCCCACTCTCATACAATAGCCATGACAAAAGAAAAGATAACTGGAGCTTTACATCTATCCAAGCTCTTAAAGACTGGAACAGCAATCTGATCAAAGCCCACTAGTGCTAGGCCCACTCTGAAAACCTGAGGGTTGGGAAAAAGATAAAGAAACAACGGGGTCAGACATAAGTCTGAGTGAGTCCAATAACCCTAACAATACAATCATTAAAGTAATTAGGGTATGATATAAACAAGGTACGGTACCTCTGGGATAATGACTACACTAAGTAGCCAACTAAACACAGGACGTACTAAGATAACCGAAAAGACGCATTTATCCACCCAAGGATAATTACTGGATTACACCACCCCAGATCTACCCACCCAAGGGTAATTCCTACACTGCACCACACCAGTCATTCCTAACTTAAAGGTTGATCCCACCCATGGACTTATAAAATTAACTTAATAGTTTTCGCGTACCCCTAGGTGACTAAGTAGACGCCACGGGGCCCTACAATCCACTAGGTGTACACACTACTCCCCATTCGATCGGCTCCCTAACGTAGATACCCGTGCTGGCCCCACCGTGGGGTGTACCATTCCCCAACGTGGCAACCTGATAAAACTAACGGTGCACAGCTTATATCTACACGATGCAACAACGTCTTATTTACCAGCCCGGGTCCACACACGCATATGAAACCCGTTGGTCATGCGTTGCCACCGCTAACCCATTTTGGCCTCTTATAGTCAAGCCCAATATGCGTGTCCCGTCACTCGACTAGAGTCGAGCCCACTAAGATACGTTTGGGATATTGGTTGAAATGGGCCCCCACAAGCTACCACCTAAGCTTGTTATTTTATCTAGTGTATCCCACTTAACCCCTTTTATGATCATGCCCACCTACATGTTAAGGTTTGGTTAAGTCATCTAATCATATATCAATTGCCACTTAAGGCACCCACTAGATTTCCACATGCCACCCAAAGCACTTACTTAACCCTTTACCCATGTTTAATTACATGTTCCTCTTTGGTTAAGTATTCTAATCGTATTTTCTATTGCCACCCAAGGCAACCCACTAGATTTCCACATGCCACCCAAGGCACCCACTTAACCCCTCATGTCCCTCTACATGCTAATATGGTTAAGTGTTTCTTAATTAATTAAGATCATGACCTCATAAAGACCTCTCACATTAGACCATCTTTTATGACTGCTGGATATGCCGGTTGGTTCCGGGCAGACTTCTGTCATAAAAAGGTCTAACCTCGTGTCTTTACTTTAATCACGTATTTAATTTATGACTAAGACCACTCACATTGGGCCAATCATTTGTAGCTGCTGGATGGCCGGTCGGTTCCGGGCAGACTTCCGCTACAAAAGGGTCCAACCTCGTGTCTTAGTTGATTAATTACACCTAATTAATCACCCCCATAATTTGAATTAATTATGCCTAATTAATTACACATTTTTAAGAATATGGGTAGACCTAACTCAATAGGTAAATTCCCAATTCCATAGTATGGGTAGACCTAACTTAATAGGTAAATTCCCAACTCCATAATATGGGTAGACCTAACTTAATAGGTAAATTCCCAATTACGTCCATTTAATTTGTGGTATGATTAATCATACCCATTTCACATCATTTTATTAACATGCATATTAACCCCATCGTTCCCCACGTAGTTCGTTCTCATAACACGACATAATAAAGGGAAGATTCATCACAAGGGTCATGGGTTTAGCCAACATAACATGTAACTTTATCATGGGTTCAAAAGGTGTCAACTTGCATATATGAACATACATTAAACCCAACTAGTATTTAACCCAAACTTGCATTATGCATATCATAAAAGAGACAACTTGCATATGAACTTGCACATAAACTTGCATATGAACTTGCATCATAACTTGCATATGAACTTGCATCATAACTTGCATATGAACATGTATCATAACTTGCATATGAACTTGCATCATAACTTGCATATGAACTTGCATCATAACTTGCATATGAACTTGCATATGAACTTGCATCATAACTTGCATATGAACATGTATCATAACTTGCATATGAACTTGCATCATAACTTGCATATGAACATGTATCATAACTTGCATATGAACTTGCATCATAACTTGCATATGAACTTGCATATGAACATGTATCATAACTTGTATATGAACTTGCATCATAACTTGCATATGAACTTGCATCATAACTTGCATATATTATGCATATCATAAAAAGAGACAAACTTGCATAAAACCAAACACTTAGCATGCATAAAACCAAATACTTAGCATGCATAAAACCAAATACTTAGCATGCATAAAACCAAATACTTAGCATGCATAAAACCAAATACATAACTTGCATAACA
Organism: Allium sativum; assembly: GCA_030737875.1. Taxonomy (NCBI): domain Eukaryota; kingdom Viridiplantae; phylum Streptophyta; class Magnoliopsida; order Asparagales; family Amaryllidaceae; genus Allium; species Allium sativum. The sequence goes on along the minus strand of CM060909.1, from coordinate 737,543,798 downwards.
TGTTACATATAGACTTGCATATAATCTCCCATATAGCTTGCATAACATGTTACATATGAATCAATGTTCAACATAGTGTTTTGCATCATAAAACATAGCATTAAACTTGCATATAGCACACAACATACACTATACTAAACTTGCATAAACACATTGATTCCACAAACATAGCCATATCTTATCATATCCTATCATAATCAATTTAACAATTGATTGTTAAGTCTATAGAAACTCACCACTAAACTCCAATAAGCAAACCCTTGCCACAAATCACCCCAAAACTCTAGCCTTGAACATAAAGCTTGCAACTTGATGATGAATGCAAGCCAATGATCACTCATACAACTCAAAGATGCTTGTATGCACATGAAAGCCTTCATAGAAATAGTTTAGAAATAGGATGGAGGCTAGGGTTTTGAGTGGAGGCCATGATCATAGAAAATTTTGGCATAATTTAGTTAGGAGATAGGATTATGACCATTTAGGGCTAGCTTAGGGTCTTATTTATAGGATTAGGCAAGTGTTTTAGGCCATTAGATTAACCCTAAATTAGATTAGGACCCTTAGATTTCGGAACCTTCCAGAAACCAGCCCTAAGACCAAGCCCAAACCCCAAACTGGTGCACCCAACCACAGAACTCTCTAGAAACTGTGCAGGTTTCCTGTCCCGACACGGGCGCACTTCCCAAGTGCGCCAGTGTAAAAATGTGTTGGCGCACTTCACAAGTGCGCCAGTGCATTTTTGTGTTGGCGCACTTCACAAGTGCGCCAGTGCATTCTTGCTTGTTTTCGGTTTTTCTGCCTAACTTCGTTCGTCCATATCTTCTTCATACGGACTCCGATTTTCGAAAACTCAGACTCTATTTCGCGTATTTTTCCGAGACGAACGCAATGGTGCAACCCGTTTCCCCTAATTCCCACATCTGGGATTCGTTATTCTTTAATTTGTGAATTTTAGCATTAACCGAAATTCGGGGTGTTACATTCTCCCCTCCTTAAAGGATTTCGTCCCCGAAATCTCTAAGCTAAGGAGAATGCATATCCTACCATCCAAACAACCATCTACTCAATCCATCAAACACGGGCATCCATTGTCCTTAAAACAGTTTCTAATGATGTATGAGCATATGCAAAAAGTGTGTGTATATGTTCCCTATCTAATGTATGAACATATGCAAACCATGATAGTGCCATGCATCCATTATGTATGCGAGAGAACCCTATCGACACATACAATATCTACATGAGTGCACAACCATTCACCAAAATGCATCATCCATATGATAACACAATCATTATACATCCATAAATATAGCTTCCTACACACAATTTTATGCAATATGCAATATGAAGTGATTGAGCCGATCTAGTGCCTAGAGTGTGTATACATGCATCCACGAGCAACCACTAGCAACCACTTGCATCCACATGCATCCATCAAACATAACATGTCTCAAACACATGTTTCAACCATAGGTTTACCCTATCTAAAGGTCAAAGGTACTAATGAGAGGACATACTAAAGATAAGATAAGTACTAGACAAACGATAAAGGAGAAGTTAAAAGACATACTCTCAAAAAGGAATGGGTACAATGAACGCATCTTCGCTTCCGTCTCCCAAGTAGCATTGCCCTCGTCTTATCCCCATTGTACTTTGACTAGTTGGACCTCTCGATTCCTCAATTTCCTAGTTTCTGACCCAAGGATGCGAGTAGGAGCTCGTCGAATCGTCGCATCACGCTCTACCTCTACATCTCTAAGCAAGCTCGGCTCTACCACCTCTGCGATCTCATGTAAGCACTTCCTCAAATGTGATACATGGAATACATCATGAACACCACTAAGTCTGTCGGGCAACTCCACCCTATATGTCATTCGTCCAATCCTTTCCTTAATAGGAAACGGCCCAACAAACCTCGGTGCTAACTTCCCAACGGACCCAAAGCGAACAACATTTCTCAACGGAGATACTTTGACAAAAACCATGTCCCCAACCTCCAACTCAAGATCCGTCCTTCTCCGATCCGCATAAGATTTCTGTCTATCTTGCGTTGCCTTCATCCTTCTTCGAACCAAATCAATCTTCTCTGAAGTCTCTCTAACCATATCTGGCCCAAGCAAGATCTTATCCGTAGATTCCCCACCAACATGTAGGAGATCGACAAGGCCTTACATAAAGAGCTTCGAAAGGTGCCATGCCAATACTAGACTGAAAGCTGTTATTGTATGCGAACTCCACCAAAGGAAGATGTTCTTCCCATGTACCTCCAAAATCCAAGATACAAAGCCTCAAGAGATCTTCTAAGATACGGTTCACCCTCTCGGTCTGACCGTCCGTCTGAGGATGATATGCGGTGCTCAAACACAACTGAGTCCCTACCGCCTCTTGCAAACTTCTCCAAAACTCACTAGTGAAGATAGGATCTCGATCACTCACAATGCTGGATGGTACGCCATGCAATCTAACAATCTCTCTAACATAGACTGAAGCAAGCCATGGAGTGGTCCTCTTACTCTTCACGGGTATAAAATGGGCACTCTTGGTAAGTCTGTCTACCACAACCCAAATTCCCGTATTGCCCTTCCTCGATCTCGGTAACCCATCGATGAAATCCATCGAGACACTATCCCACTTCCATTGCGGAACTTCCAATGGGTGTAGCAACCCACCGGGTTTCCTTTGCTCCGCTTTAACTTGTTGGCACACTAAGCATCTAGCCACATACTCGGCCACATCTTTCTTCATACCGGCCCAGAAGAAAACTCTCTTCATGTCTTGGTACATTTTGTCTCCACCGGGATGAATAGTCATTCTTGAACGATGTGCATCATCCAAAATAGCCTTCTTCAAACCCTCATCTTGCGGTACACAAAGTCTACCGTCTCTATGCAACCATCCCCTATCATCTATGGTGTATCTACCCAAATGGCTGGACGACTCCCCCCTTATAAGCTTCTCTACTAACTCAACCAACTGTGGGTCGTCTCGCTGAGCCTCGCCAATCCGCCCCAAAAGAGTAGGCCTAACCTCCAAGGAGGCTAGCAAACCGGGTACAAAGTCAACGGAAGGTCTATAGTCAAACATAGAATTAAACTCCAAGCTTCGCCATTCCACGAACAATGGACTCAAAGACAACCTTTTTCTGCTTAAGGCGTCTGCCACCACGTTACCCTTGCCAGGGGTATACGCTATCTCAAACTCATAGGGTGCTAAGAATTCCATCCACCTTTGTTGTCTTAAGACAATGCACTCAAAGAGTCTCCAACACTTCCCTAAGATGTAGGGCATGCTTTTCTCCTCTTCTAGAGAAAATCAGGATATTCTCCCATGCAAAATCGTCACAACTATCCATCTCTCACGCAGACCACCCTAGTCGAACTCGACATCCCCCAAATGCAAGCCCCAAAGGCCTAAACCAATATCAGACAAACACCCAAGGGATACCTCCTTCGAATTCAGACGACCTACGTGAGATGATACTAGTAAAAACGGCTAAATAATTAAGCCCTTGTCCAACTCTGGATGTCCTTGCCAGTCTCGCTCCAAAACCACCGTTTATCCCATAACGGGCTTTGCTCAACCTATTGAGCACATACGAAAACTTATTTCGCTCCTAGAAAAGACCAAGATGTCATCCACCAAGATCATCACGAACTTATTTAGGTACTCCCTGAACACCCTTCTCATCAAATCAACAAAGTATGCGGAGGCGTTCGTCTAACCAAATGGCATCACCAGCCACTCATAAAACCATCCGGAGTCCTAAAGGCAATCTTCTATATACTATCCTCAGCCACTCTCAACTGACGAAACCCCGTGGCTGAGTCCAACTTGCGAAAATACTGAGGCGCCAACCAACTGATCAAAGAGATCATCAATCCTCGGCAATGGGTGTCTATTCTTCTTTGTGAGTTTATTTAGTTCTCTTTAGCCTACACAAAGTCTGAGGGACCCATCCGCCTTCGTAGCAAAAACTACTGGAGCACCCCACTCCGATATACTTTGTCTTATGGACCCCTTCTCAAGCAACTCCCCTACTTGCTTATGGAGTTCCCTCCTCTCGCGAGGAGCCATGTGGCGCACTGGTAAAGAAACAGGTTTAGCATTGTCTACCAGATATATTCGGAAGTCAATCTCCCGCTCCGGAGGTAAGCCCTTCACCTCCTCAAACACATCCGAGTATTCCCGGACCACTCTAATAGATCGCAAACTCTCGACCGACGTGTCAAGCGATTCTAGATAACTTAGCATAACAGATTCCATGGGATTACAAGAGATCTCGAGAGTGTTACCCAAGCGGGTCATAAGCCTAACAACTCTCCCTTCAAAATCAAGAACGGCACCCCTACTGGATAACCAGTCCATGCCCAAACTAACCCATAGCCCGTGAAGCCCAAAAAGCATCACATCTAAACTCAACGCTAAGTATAGAAACTTTCAAACCCAAACACATCATGGAGCCCCAATTGGGTTTGAAACAACTAAGGGATCATCTACCAAACTGGTGTCTAAGTGCAGTGACTCAACTAACAATGATGAGATAAACGAACTCGATGCGTCAGAATCTAATAAAGTTCGAACCGGATAATAAAGAAATCCAAATTCCAACCTAGACAGTCCTATCCCCATCTGGTACACTAGTCGCGAGGGAATACAACTACCCTCCAGGAGATTCCATACCTTGCCCATGCCCCTTTGGACAATCCTAATACGGTGTCCCATTCCTCCAAAAGGATAACTACTCGCCTTCTTCTTCCCATTCTCCACTCGTAACCTCCCACCAATGAGGTTTCATCCTTCATTAACCAAACAACTATTTGAGCCTTCCTCCCATCGTCTATCCAATAGATACCTACCAGTCCTCCTCCTTCTTGAACCAACTTCTAATCCGACTAATGTCTAAGTCCCTTGAAGTGGTTTTCCGTTCTTATCTATCTTAGAAAGGTCATCTATACGCGGAGGGGAAACTCAAAACGAGAGAGGAAGAGATTCAAAACGGAGAATTCGAAAGATATAGATATGGCTATTGGGGATTATGCTTTTCTTTCAAAAACTTTTCTCTTAAAAGACATGTTTTTGAAAATACTCCTTTCAAAAATATTCTTAGAAAATAGTTTTTCTAAAAATTTTATCTGTTCTGGTAACCTCGCTCTGATACCACGTGTAACACCCCACTCCCGCTATGATCACTCACTAAGGGAATGCCATAGCATCGGTGGAGTATTTTAGTGAATATAGAACAGAAAAATTACAACAAGACAGATATAAATAGTACTTGAAATTTAAAACATCATCTCATAACAGCGAAAGTAAAACATGTCTGGTTAAATCATAAAACCAAAATAAAAGTCAAGTACAATATCCATCAAAATAAAGAAGTACATAATCCCACTCTCATACAATAGCCATGACAAAAGAAAAGATAACTGGGTAACTGGAGCTTTACATCTATCCAAGCTCCTAAAGACTGGAACAGCAATCTGATCAAAGCCCACTAGTGTTAGGCCCACTCTGAAAACCTGAGGGTTGGGAAAAAGATAAAGAAACAACGGGGTCAGACATAAGTCTGAGTGAGTCCTATAACCCTAACAATACAATCATTAAAGTAATTAGGGTATGATATAAACAAGGTACGGTACCTCTGGGGATAATGACTACACTAAGTAGCCAACTAAACACAGGACGTACTAAGATAACCGAAAAGACGCATTTATCCACCCAAGGATAATTACTGGATTACACCACCCCAGATCTACCCACCTAAGGGTAATTCCTACACTGCACCACACCAGTCATTCCTAACTTAAAGGTTGATCCCACCCATGGACTTGTAAAATTAACTTAATAGTTTTCGCGTACCCCTAGGTGACTAAGTAGACGCCACGGGGCCCTACAATCCACTAGGTGTACACACTACTCCCCATTCGATCGGCTCCCTAACGTAGATACCCGTTCTGGCCCCACCGTGGGGTGTACCATTCCCCAACGTGGCAACCTGATAAAACTAACGGTGCACAGCTTATATCTACACGATGCAACAACGTCTTATTTACCAGCCCGGGTCCACACACGCATATTAAACCCGTTGGTCATGCGTTGCCACCGCTAACCCATTTTGGCCTCTTATAGTCAAGCCCAATATGCGTGTCCCGTCACTCGACTAGAGTCGAGCCCACTAAGATACGTTTGGGATATTGGTTGAAATGGGCCCCCACAAGCTACCACCTAAGCCTGTTATTTTATCTAGTGTATCCCACTTAACCCCTTTTATGATCATGCCCACCTACATGTTAAGGTTTGGTTAAGTCATCTAATCATATATCAATTGCCACTTAAGGCACCCACTAGATTTCCACATGCCACCCAAAGCACTTACTTAACCCTTTACCCATGTTTAATTACATGTTCCTCTTTGGTTAAGTATTCTAATCGTATTTTCTATTGCCACCCAAGGCAACCCACTAGATTTCCACATGCCACCCAAGGCACCCACTTAACCCCTTATGTCCCTCTACATGCTAATATGGTTAAGTGTTTCTTAATTAATTAAGATCATGACCTCATAAAGACCTCTCACATTAGACCATCTTTTATGACTGCTGGATATGCCGGTTGGTTCCGGGCAGACTTCTGTCATAAAAAGGTCTAACCTCGTGTCTTTACTTTAATCACATATTTAATTTATGACTAAGACCTCTCACATTGGGCCAATCATTTGTAGCTGCTGGATGGCCGGTCGGTTCCGGGCAGACTTCCGCTACAAAAGGGTCCAACCTCGTGTCTTAGTTGATTAATTACACCTAATTAATCACCCCCATAATTTGAATTAATTATGCCTAATTAATTACACATTTTTAAGAATATGGGTAGACCTAACTCAATAGGTAAATTCCCAATTCCATAGTATGGGTAGACCTAACTTAATAGGTAAATTCCCAACTCCATAATATGGGTAGACCTAACTTAATAGGTAAATTCCCAATTACGTCCATTTAATTTGTGGTATGATTAATCGTACCCATTTCACATCATTTTATTAACATGCATATTAACCCCATCGTTCCCCACGTAGTTCGTTCTCATAACACGACATAATAAAGGGAAGATTCATCACAAAGGTCATGGGTTTAGCCAACATAGCATGTAACTTTATCATGGGTTCAAAAGGTGTCAACTTGCATATATGAACATACATTAAACCCAACTAGTATTTAACCCAAACTTGCATTATGCATATCATAAAAGAGACAACTTGCATATGAACTTGCACATAAACTTGCATATGAACTTGCATCATAACTTGCATATGAACTTGCATCATAACTTGCATATGAACATGTATCATAACTTGCATATGAACTTGCATCATAACTTGCATATGAACTTGCATCATAACTTGCATATGAACTTGCATATGAACTTGCATCATAACTTGCATATGAACATGTATCATAACTTGCATATGAACTTGCATCATAACTTGCATATGAACATGTATCATAACTTGCATATGAACTTGCATCATAACTTGCATATGAACTTGCATATGAACATGTATCATAACTTGTATATGAACTTGCATCATAACTTGCATATGAACTTGCATCATAACTTGCATATATTATGCATATCATAAAAAGAGACAAACTTGCATAAAACCAAACACTTAGCATGCATAAAACCAAATACTTAGCATGCATAAAACCAAATACTTAGCATGCATAAAACCAAATACTTAGCATGCATAAAACCAAATACATAACTTGCATAACATGTTACATATAGACTTGCATATAATCTCCCATATAGCTTGCATAACATGTTACATATGAATCAATGTTCAACATAGTGTTTTGCATCATAAAACATAGCATTAAACTTGCATATAGCACACAACATACACTATACTAAACTTGCATAAACACATTGATTCCACAAACATAGCCATATCTTATCATATCCTATCATAATCAATTTAACAATTGATTGTTAAGTCTATAGAAACTCACCACTAAACTCCAATAAGCAAACCCTTGCCACAAATCACCCCAAAACTCTAGCCTTGAACATAAAGCTTGCAACTTGATGATGAATGCAAGCCAATGATCACTCATACAACTCAAAGATGCTTGTATGCACATGAAAGCCTTCATAGAAATAGTTTAGAAATAGGATGGAGGCTAGGGTTTTGAGTGGAGGCCATGATCATAGAAAATTTTGGCATAATTTAGTTAGGAGATAGGATTATGACCATTTAGGGCTAGCTTAGGGTCTTATTTATAGGATTAGGCAAGTGTTTTAGGCCATTAGATTAACCCTAAATTAGATTAGGACCCTTAGATTTCGGAACCTTCCAGAAACCAGCCCTAAGACCAAGCCCAAACCCCAAACTGGTGCACCCAACCACAGAACTCTCTAGAAACTGTGCAGGTTTCCTGTCCCGACACGGGCGCACTTCCCAAGTGCGCCAGTGTAAAAATGTGTTGGCGCACTTCACAAGTGCGCCAGTGCATTTTTGTGTTGGCGCACTTCACAAGTGCGCCAGTGCATTCTTGCTTGTTTTCGGTTTTTCTGCCTAACTTCGTTCGTCCATATCTTCTTCATACGGACTCCGATTTTCGAAAACTCAGACTCTATTTCGCGTATTTTTCCGAGACGAACGCAATGGTGCAACCCGTTTCCCCTAATTCCCACATCTGGGATTCGTTATTCTTTAATTTGTGAATTTTAGCATTAACCGAAATTCGGGGTGTTACAAAAATCTACTATCACCACAGCAAGAATCAACACACAACCCACTAGCAGCCTTCTTCAAATGACAGACAAAACCGATTGAAATGAACTCAGGTACAACAACCCAAAGAATTGGGATTGGAAGAATCAAAGGTAGGCTGAAATAAAGAGTGAACATGCATATAAAATGCATGCATAGCCCCTTTAAAACTGAAACGACAAGAGAAATTCAAATAAACCATGTCAACACCCAAAACTGACCAGACATCTAACCCAAATATATCATCCAACAACTCATGAATCGAAGAATCGAAGCTCACATCAATAGAATTAGACGAAGGCAACATAGTATTTTTGGTGCCCAGGATAATTTGTTTCTTTGCGTGATTTTAGTATAAGTTACCAAACTATAATACTATAAAATACAATATGAACCCCAAAAAAAGTCTTCCTTTTTAAAGCTTACTCCAACCGATGAATTTTAAAAGAAAGACATTATTATTAAAGTGAAAAAAAACAGATATTTGAAGAAAAGAAAGTTAAAAAGAAACAAACATACTGAATGTTCCAAGATCGAGATCTTTATCGCCCACTACTCTATTGATTCTTGCTTGCCATCGACCGTGTTGATAATGTTTATAAATAGATAAGCCGAATTAATTACCTGTGTAATTTTTTCTCTCATCTTTATCAAAACAATGAGAAAATACCTGGTAACTCCTCTGTAAATAGAGGCTCCCCCGGAGAATCCAATGCTCTTTCTGTTCAAAATAAACTCATTGATCAGCTAAAATAATGCATAACACAAGTACAAAACAAAATAAAGAACTAATAATAAGATACCAACTGCACCCAACTTCTAAGGGATGCAACGAAGCTAACAAGACCCACGCTACCTCCTTCCACTGTTTCAGTCCTCCCTCTGCCCAGAAGCTAACAAGACCCATGCTAGGACTCCACCTGCCTCGTTCGTCCAAGCCTTGAAACACCACCTGAACCTGAACCTTCTCGGCCACTCTTCACTACCAAAGATGCCTCCATCTTCTCCTCTCCACTAGAAACAACTCAACTACGTCGTTCAACCCTCTCCCCATTCCCACTCTCCTCTTCTCCACAGCATGACTACACCTAACTCGCAACCGCCTATTCTCTAACTCTAGTCGGTCCACTTCAACGAAGCAATTGAGCCTTCTCAACTGCCTCCAATTGCAGTTGACAACCCATCGCTACTTCCTTCTTTTCATCATCACTACCTGTAGTCCTACAGCCTATGCATTGCCTCCTCCTGAACCAAGCCGCATCTCCTTCTTGCCCCCATACTTTAGTCACCCTCTTGCTTATGTCTCCCCGACCTATAAATGAAATGACAAATTTACTACATATTCACAAAACATCATTTATTTTTTGTTTTTCAAAATTAACGACTTAGGACTAAGTAATCTATGAGTTATGTTACTTGGCATAACTAATTGAATCAAACTCCAAAAATTTTAGTTCTTTTAGTTCTTTTATGTTACTTGGCATAACTAATTGCTGGCTCTTGGGTGCAAGGGAATGCTGACTTCAACTACTACAAACAAAGATTCAACAATCGATGATAGTGCAGTAGTACAACTTCTAGAGAAACAAGCAGAAATCGAAGATGAAAAAATAGCATGGGTTGCAAGGAATTTTTTTGCAGCTGAGGGATGTATGGGAGATGAAGCAATATGGTGGTGGGACCATATTAGGAGTTCATATGCTAGAATATATATATATATATATATATATATATATATAAAATAATGTGCAGTCAATATTCAAAATTATCAATATATATTGCAATACTCAAAATATGTATTGAAGAGTGATATTTTGTAGTATTACAAAATACGATAATATTAGGTGTGCATGAACTCAAAATACAAGGCATTTAAAAATAATGATTATTAATAATATTAGTGATAAAGATAATTTACTTTGTACAGCTAATCAGCGTACAAGCCAAAGTTTCGGTGATCTGGACAAGGAGGTGTAACAGGGTGCAAGTCAAAGTATTAAAAAGGTGCAGTTTCATACGTTAATAAGTTATTAGTTAATGTCCATATTTAAACTTTCTTCATGTCTTTTTTTCTTTTAAATAATGTAAGTGTGTAGAAGTTTCCATTGACAAAGCTAATTGTAAAATACACCTTGCTGCATCAGTTCTACAGTGTCCTCATTCTAGATCTTGACTTCAGCATCTGATCACTTTTTTCTCTGTTTTACCTACACAATATAGAACTACAGCAAATGCGTCCAAAGAGGATACTTTCGATGCTTTGCCAAGGGAAGCCCTAAGATTAATTAACACAAAGATATTAACCAATTAATGTAGCTGAAAGCAACAATTTGCAATGATGATTGCTTCACAAAAGAAAAAGAACAAATCATAGATATTTTATGCTAAGTCGGTAGGTACTGAAATCATAATAACCAACTTGGGAAATTTATTTGATTCCTCTATTCACAGAATATGATAATTTAGTTGTAATGCCGATTTTATTTTCAAACCAATATTTCTTAATAGCATTATTAGAGATGCTACTTAAAGATCTTAATTTAATACTTTAGCAGTGGTTTATCTTGTGGAAACCCTCTTGGAGCAAGTGAATTCAAGAATTAGAGAGCTATAAACTCAAAATTAATGTCTATGCGTAAAACTGAAAAAGTACTAAATTGTCTCATAGTTTTTTTTATATTCCTGCTAAAAAAGAGGTATTATTTTGAAATAACAATATCATGGTTAAGAAATATTTAATTATTAATAACATTATAATATTTTACAATATTAAAAATATCTCTTCAAAATACAAATATCTAGTACAAATATGTCTATTCCAAGGTTTGAGATTCCGGATTCCGCTTCCGTTCCGGTCATCTGATATTTGTTGAATTCTAGTTCCGTTTCGGAAATTGCGGAAGTTTTTCTTTATTTCCATTTTCGGATTTCAAGATGATTATTTCTTTTTTTTGGGCCAACACTACTACTAAATATGCATAAGATAATTTACACTGAATTGTTGGGATAGCAAACTCTGAAGAAATAAAAAAATTGTACGTGCAAAAACAAAAAGCCCACAAATTTTTTTATTTCTTCACAATGAAGCCCAAACCAATATCTTTACAATACTATGTTTGCAAACTCACTTTCCCAGCCGTCATCATCTTTCACAATGACCCTAGAATGAAAAAAAGAAATCGCTACTACCTGCTACAATAAGCCACAGTTTAAGCTTCCATTCTAAATCCCCTAACATCTAAATCGCAGATCCTAGTGTCCTAAACGTCCGAAGCTCTAGATTCAACTATTAAAATTAGAATTTCAAATTCCTAAACTTCTTTCTTATCTATTCCTTGCTTGAATAAGGTTTTCCTTCTTTTTCCGTTTCAGAATTTCTTTCTGCTTATTTTTTTGACTTCGATTTGATGTTTCTGAATGGAACAGATTTCTATGTGAATTCCGGTCCGGTCAAGCCAGAACCGGACCGAACTGGCCGGATTTCCGGCGTGCCAGCCGGAATTTCAAACCATGGTCTATTCATCCCAGGACACCAAGTATATTGAATGCCTTGTATTATGAGTTCATGCACACCTACTTTAAATATCCAATAGTCAATCTCCGATAAACTATTCACAGGTTGCTTTCCACCTCCTTTTCATTGGCAAATCTAATGTAATTAAAGTCGTATGATATTATCAAAGCCTTATAAATGGTAGTAGCATCATCTACCAAGTACTCCTGTATTTTTCCTTAAATTTCAAAGCTATGACCGTACACAAAAGTGTAATTACAGCTAAAACTTCTTCTATTCATAATCTCCGACGTGGCATGTTGGTCACTCATAATAACAATGTTTGTTATCTAAAATTCTAAATCAATAACAATGATTATTCTACATTTATAGTAGCTGGTAGCATGATACATAACTGGTAATCACCGAACTATTACCCATCTTCCTATTTAGTTAGCAATTTCATCAAATTTCATCTTGTCCTCCAATATATCAAAACAACCAATACTGTACTTATTATTAATTTACATATTTCTCAATATCTAATAGGCTTGCGAAGGCCTTTCATGTTCCAACTAGCAATAACATGAGCTAAGCACTAGTATTAAACAAATTAAATATCAATATACAAAACAGTGAAAAATATATATTAAAATTTGTATAACCTGTGGTGCCCTTTGGCGATTTTGGAACTGCGATTCTCGGTTCGCGATTTTGGAACTGCGAGTCTCGATTCACGACTTTGGATTTGCGATTCTCGGTTCGCGATTTTGTTGAAGGATGCAGGGCTTAGTTATAGAGATGCGGGATCAGCTATTGATGAATGGAGGCGATTTTGAATGAGGGGGATTTGGAGAGATCGAGATGCGGAATATGTTGGCTTCTCAACCGGGAGATGGAAGCAGAGGCAGCTGTCAAAGTAAATAAAGAACGTTGTTTTCTATAGAAGGGCAAAAGCGTGTTTACTTTAATTCCCGCACAAAGTAATTTATTTGCCGCCTCTCTCCCTGGATAGCGTTGAGTAATGGGATACGATTCCAAAATAGCGTTGAAACCTTTATTGCGGAAACGCTATTCAAAACTGCTATCTGAACCACAATTTGTTGTAGTGTAATTTTGGCTTTTCGCAGATATTTCTTTTCACAAGATCCTGAATTACAGTTGGAGCTATATTTGGAAAGCTTTGTATCCGTGTATATCTTTCAGTTGTGCGAGTTGATGTATTTCCGCTGTACATTATATATATGTATTTAAATGTAATTTAAATTTCTAATATTTTTCCACTGTATAATACTTATTCATACTCTAATATATTCTTGTACTCTGATGCAATTGTTGTAATAGCAATGAAATATTCTCATGTTTGTGTTCCGATGAGTCGTGTTCTCAAAGCAGTCCGCCTTCTTGTTCGGTTTAGGTCGGCCGAGAATTTAGGGTCGTCACAAAACCCATCCTCTTCTCTCCTCTATCTCTTCCACTTCTCATGGTGCCACAACCTTCAAGACGCGAATGGAAATGAAGATCATAGTTCAAGTAATCCAGAGAAATAAGTTTTACAAATTTAGGAATTTTCTTTGAATGGTTATACATTTTTTGAAAGGGGACGAACATTGATTAAATTTTATTTTAAACAAATTATCATATTGAAGAAAAGAAAATAAATAAATAAATAAAAGGGAAGTAGGAATTTCGAAAGTGGAAGGGGAAGAATAAGAATGGGATGATAGCTTTTAAAAAGAAACGTGAACAATAGCCATTTTTAACGTGTATTCCTAAAATGTAAGATCGGGTTTGATTTATTCTATGCATGTGGTGAAGAAAAATGTCTGAACTGCTTGTTTGGCTTCCATTCCTTTAATTTGTATATATTAATGGATGCCTTGGTCTTTGTAATGCATATATGGATAGTGAACACACATGCATGGACATGTAAACCAATGCATGCATGATTAATTACAAAAAATTGCAAATAAATTTGATTAAGTCTCATTTAATTCGTTATTTTTTTAAATTAGTTAAACATTCAATTTATTCTTTTAGTTACCGTTCTTAATTTTCATTAATTACACCATTAAATTATATTTATTGCAATTTGTGTCCACTCTTATTTCAATGCACTAATATTAGTTTTTGAAATCTATGGCTAGTTACAACATCTAATTAATGTATCATAAACTTATTGTTGTAAACAAATAAGCAAAGTTATTCACATATAAGTCAATTATTCTAACTTAATAAATTTCATTTGACAACAAAAAATATTACCATTCTTTTACCATATTTGGTTAATTTCCTTTTTATTACAATTAATAACTAAATCTTATATTTACTATCATGTACAAGTTATTATATAAATAACTTATTGAATTCACTGTTAAATAAACTTGTTCAAGTTTATATTAAATTCACTTAATAATTTTTATTAACCTTGCATTTATCGATTGTTATCCAAAATCAACATTAAATTTAATAATATAGATTATCGCAAAATCTTGGGATGTTACATTCTCCCCCACTTAAAAGCTTTTCATCCCCGAAAAGGAACGTAGTAATAAAGTGGCAAAATAAAATTTAGGCCATCTCAAAAGGGGAAGCTTCCAGTCGAAATAATATAAAATTTCTACTAAACTTAGAAAACATTTACTTAAATAAATAGAAAACATGAGTTTGAAAACAAATTTCACAAAATTTTCTAAGTCTAGATTTCACGAAAATTTTCGGTAGAGTCTCCTTTGTACGAAGGGGTCCAGAAAATAACAATATACATAATATCACGAATATGCATCCTATCTCAGTGATGAGGCATCCCAAAACATGGGGAATAATATATAATATCCAAACATAATATAAAAACCATTATACGTACCTTTCATTAGCGTTTTCATTGGTTTTTTTAGCATCTTACCTTTATTTTAAGCGAGTAAAAGCGAATCATGAAGCGCAACCGTCCTCTAAGCGAGTGGATTCCATTAGTGCCTGCTACCAAACTCAACAACAAAAAGTAACACAATATATATATATATATATATATATATATATATATATAAGGGAATAATCCTCTATATATGCAACAACCATACATGACTTAATGATTGTAGCAAAGAAATAATAGAACATCCAAACTAACACATTCATTTGGAATAAAACATAAATTTCAAGTTGAGTTCACCATTGGTTTCATACATTGATTCCAAAGCATCCAACCCAAATTAATCCATGTTCGTGTTTAGAATAGAATCTTATATTCGTGTTCGTGTTTAGAATAGAATCTTAAGTATTACATAAGGTTTTTTTCAAACAAAGCACACAAATTATATAAATTTAATATTCCATTACTTAAGTATTACTCCCCAAATATAATAATTATGTATGTTTACAATCATTTTAACCTCTGCACTAATATACAGTGTATATACTTTAATTTCAGTTTTTAGTTGTCTCTAATAATCTAAATATTCCATTCATTTAAGGTTGTTATCATATTATCAATTAACCGAAGTTAAGAGTTTTAACACCAGAATATTTTCATATCATTGAAAATAATTATAATTATTCTTTTACATACCAAATACATCAAATCATGTTTCTAAAGATTTAACAAACTTAGGTTTTTGAAGAAAATTCATAGCACAGCTAGATAGTGCCCCTCTCCCCCCCCTCAGAACTTGATAATAAATATTGATAATGTGTGCACCCATTACCAACATTATTTCCCAGCCACAAATCGAAGAGTACTTAATAATTTTTATGCTATATGCTGAATAACTTTATACAAAATACCATTTAATAGGACTTATAAAATTTCAAAACATTTAATAAAAAATTCAAAGGAACCAGAGTTAGATTCTTAAATTAGATTCAATTTATTTTAATTTCATCTTATATTCATATATCGAATATTGGATTATTCTTTCTTTTTTCATAATGGTCAATAGCTAAGGATATTAACCGTTCAAACAATAAATGACGATAATCAATTATAGTCATTTCCAAATACCAAATCAACCATAATTTCAAATAATACTATAAATATATAATATAATTCAAAACAATATTATGTCAATGAGCCCTATTCGAGTGTTTAGAAAGCCCTATCGATGCCTTGGCGTCCCAAGTACCAACCAGAATTCATAAATGCTCAACAAAACAAACTAACATAGTACAAAGTCATTTTATATCAAAATTACAAGTACCCTCGCTCATATACACTTAAATTCATTCTAGGGTATTACTACCCTATCTATAATAAGTTAATCCCAAATAGAGCCAAGGTTTTCGTTAAACCGAAGCTTTGATACCAAATGTTACATCCGAGATTTTTGACCATTCAAATCGATAATGATCCTCAATGTCGACATAAACAAATCAAAAATACGGATAGTTATTGGAATTTATATAAGAAAAAGAAGAGAAGAAGAAAAACAAACACGGAATCGCATGGCGGAAGGACAAAATATAATAATTAATAACAGTTCATGAAGATGTTAAATCATACATTTGATTATATTTTATAGCAATTATCAGAGTTAACTATCATAAACATACCAATGTTTGCAGCGGAGTAATAATAATAAATATGACTGTTGAGCTCCATCTTTATCTTCATAACATTGTCTTCAATAACAGAAAACTCAGGCTGACCCGGGCACAAATGAAAAGACAAAAATACTCAGATCAGAACTAAAATATTCTCATACTAGTTAAATCAAATTCATACAATAATATGAGAGCAATAACTTAAGACATGTTACAGGAATTTCCATCTCCTATAGATTCATTAAACTAGATAGTATATAATACAATAGCTAATATAATAGTGTCTATGGTTAAATATAATATACTAAAATAGCATAAGCGGGGTTACATTTTTAGCCTTACACCGTTTATAATACCGTAGTATATGCAGATACCATAAAGTTCACAGTATGTGTAACACCCCGCATTTTAACTACACTAAAGAGGATACATTAAATAATAATTAATTTAATATTCAGAATTAAGGGAAATGGACTACGCCATTGCGTCCGTCTCGAAATTCTGACTATGATCGACTCCTAGTTTGCGTAACGGATAACGTATGAAGAAGTTATGGACGGTGGAAGTTTGGCGAAAAAAGCAAGAAAAACTGGTGCTCTTGACAATTGCGCCAAGGTATTTTACACTGCCGCACCTGTAAAGTACGCCCATGTTAGTTTTTTGGCATCCGGACCCAAGTGGGTGTCGACCCATTGCCCGATTCCCCCTAGGGCTTATGTGGCAGTCGAATTCTGGAGGTTGGCAACTATAAATATACCCTCGTTTCTCTTGTTTTCTCATACTGAAAACAATGGAGGCAAAATGTTGTTAGTGCCTGAACAGAATCTATTCCTTTCTTCTTCTACAAATCAAGTTTAAAGATTCAAGTGTTTCAAGTATAGATCTGAGATTCAACACCAACAATTTCTTTTCTATCTTCTAAAATCCAAACACTGTGAGTTAGTTAGTTTCAAATTTAAATGATTAAAAGTAAACGTGATATGACTGTGATTTGGTTCTGTTATAAATTGTGAATCTATGATATTCTTGGATCTTAAGCTTAATCATATTAGATCTACCTTTATAGATCTAATTCTATTTAGATCATTTTGTACCTATCATGTTGTAGTTGATTTGAATCTTAACTGTTATCATGTTAGATCTACCTATCATATTATAGTTGATTTGGATCTTAACCGTTATAATGTCAAATCTACTTTTGATTATGGATCTAATTCTTTTTAGATCATTTTGTACCTATCATGTTGTGGTTATTTAGGATCTTAACCTTATTTATGTCAGATCTAGTTTTGATTACGGATTTAATTCTTTTTAGATCATTTGTACCTATCATGTTGTGGTTATTTTGGATCTTAACCTTATTTATGTCAGATCTAGTTTTGACTATGGATCTAATTCACTTTTTAGATCATTTGGTACTTATCATATTGTGGTTATTTTGGATCTGTCATTAGTTGGACATGTTCTAAATTTAGATATAAACTTTCACCTAATTTTCATGACAAGTCTGCCTTGGTTTCACTGTTTAGATTACCTTGTTCCTATCATATTGCAGTTAAATAGGATCTATTATTAGTTTGACATCTAAATTATTATTTAGATCTTATCATGCCAGTTATGACATCCCTATTATGTTAAGATTGATTCTAATATCACATGTTCACTAGATCCATTCATATATGTCCAACTTATCTTTATATCGTTATACGAGTATACCACCACATGTTTATGTCGATCTTGTTAGAATAATCATTTCTATCACCCTGTCCCTTTTATTTTAGTCTGGCTACTTTCTAGCTTAGGCATGACGTTAAATTATGCGAATATGTTAAAATGGGAACGAAGGGAAAAACGGTATGAAATTGGACATAATTTGTAAATGGAAAGTTTGGCATAACTTAATGTTTATGAACATGAATTTGGGTATATAATTAATTATGAACATAATTGGGGAAAAAGAAGCATGAACACCTATAAAGACATAAGCATAATTGATTAAATAGAAAGATGCCTAGGATTACAGTAATTAGAAACTATAATGGCACTTATGACACGAGGTTAGATTGCACTTGCGGTAGAAGTCTGCCCGGAACCGACCGCCATATCCAGCGACCGCAAGTGGAGAATCTAATGTGAGAGGTCTAAGTGCACAAACATGAGACCTGCTAAGACACGAGGTTAAGCCCGATTTGTGGAATAAATCTGCCCGGACCCGCCCGGCATATCCAGCATTCATAAGTTGTAGGCTTAATGTGGGAGGTCTAGCACATTATAACCATAAATCGGTAAACGGTAATGAATTGGAATAAACAAGGAATGATATTAACCTATTATCATTAATTACTTTAATGAAGAATGTTATATAATAGACAGGCTTGTCCTAAGAACAAGTGGAAATTATTACAAATATTATAATAAAAATGGAAGGAAGCTTATTAGTAAACCTTAGTTAAGAAATCTAAGTTAATAAGTAAACAACACCAAATTGTAGTGATATGTTAAATAGAAAACATGTGAACTGGGATGAATTATACTTAATTACATATTAAGTAAAACATGTTATTGTAACTTTGGAATCAGATAAATGAATAATAAAAAGGGACTGTAAGATTACTTCTGTTAATTACAATCCAGGGGTAAAAGATTGTAAGATTACTTATGTTAATTACAATCTAAAGAATAACATGTAATGGGGCTTATTAATGAACTTAAATGGATTAAGTTATCTTTGTATGAAATTAATAAGCAAGTGAAATTTTGGCAAGTGAAAAGAAGTCAATGTGAATGGGGATAACCTGTTAGTCTGTAATACTTAACCTAGTTGAATCCATAAGGATTGTATGAACATGACAACTTGATTAGGGGTTAAGTTATATTTGAATGATACAGTGGGAATTATAAGTACATCTTTGGTTGGTAGGTAATATTTGTATATATAGGCCCACAAACTTAACCTACCAAGGTTATGTAATTAAAGACACCTTTTCGGGTAAATATAACCTATGGAAAACCTAGTGAGGGATACAAGACAAAGGGGAGAGCTTGTATCATATTGTGTAGGACCCGTTTCAGTCAGTAACTTGGAGTAGCTATCAAGCAAAGTACTCAGAACTAGGTCGAAGAAGGGGCACGCTCACTGAACTGATTGTAAGAGATCCAAATGTGGAGGATGGAGTGGGCGGCGCAAACCGACCGGGTATTGTGCGTGCTTAGGCCGGGCAAAGGGGGATAAGACAACCATGACACCTATAGATATGGGATTGTGCATATCAGCGAAGGGTTGCCACTTTAGGACGTGGTACATCCTACGGTGGGGCCGACACAGAGTATCTACGCGGATTAGGGAGCCGATCGATTAGGGTAGTAGTTAGGGTACATCTATACTCTGGTAAGTTTAGGAGTCCGTTATTAGGGCTGCCTATGGATTGTATGGGGATAAAACCTCTCACCGTAAGTACGCCTGAGTCTACTATTTCATACATGTTGGGGATCATCTCATTCTGGATATACTAGTATTAGTGTAGAGAAATAGAAATCATTAGAGAAGCGCAACATACTATTGTGTTTATCATGTTTACCTCGTCATACCTGCCTTATATGACGTTGTCTTTCTTATCCATCTTATATGTCTGTCATGATAATTTTACTTATTTACTTGGTAAAAGTAACTGGACCCGCCAGAATTTATGTCTGATCCTTTTTGTTTCCTCTTATCTCTTCCATCCCCTCCCCCCCAAGGTTCTCAGGGAGGGGATTCTCAGGGTTAGTCAGGGCTCGGTTATCATCTTGCTTGGAGCAGCTTCTGAAGTATTGCTCAAGTTCTTGTCTCTACTATGGCTTTGTCTCTTTTTGGGGAATTATGCTTTTTAAGTATTCATGTACTCTGATGGTACAAGACTGAAGTTATATTATTGTAATGGGTATTATGTAGTTTCAGACTTATGTTATTTTGGACCACGATGTTATAATTTATGTTTGAAATAAAAATTTAGATTTTGCTGTTGCTTTTATATTTGTCCTTTAATATTTCTATTTCTGTTTACCTATAACACTTCACGAAACTTAAAGCATTCCCTTAGTGAGTGACATTAACGGACGTGGGGTGTCACACTTGGTATCATAACTGAAGGCTGCCAGATTGGATAAAAGTTTTTGACAATTATTTTCAAAAAGGTTTTAAAAAAAGCATTTTTCAAAAAGAAAAGTCTGTTTTGAAAAATATATTCCCCAAAGTCATAAGTAATATCCTTCAATCCTTTGTCTAAATCTCTTTCCTTTTATTTTTAGTATGTTTGGGGAACCTAATACCCCAGAGGGCATTACGATACCAGGCTGTTTTCGTAGGTATCTAGAGGCCACGGCGCCTACCGGAGGTAAAGTTGACGTTCCTCCCCAACTGCACCTATTGTTTCTCCTCCTCCTCCTCCTACAAGAGCAGATAATTTTGCTAAGATCTGCAATAACTTCTGTTCCATGGGCGAAAAGCCATTCCGTGATACTGAAACATTCGTAGAGGCAAGAAACTGGCTGAAAGGGATGGAGGATCTGTTTGGAATTTTTGAGGTGGAAGATCGGAGGAAGATTCAGTTTGCTAGCTACCTGGCTGCTAAAAGATGAAGCTTCGTTTTAATGGGAGGTGTCGCAAGCTGGGCGTCTGGTGGAAACTTGGGATGATTTTAGAAGGAGGTTTGAAATGAAGTTTCTTTCCCAAGCTGAGAAAAGCATGCAAATGGAGAGGTTCTTAGCGCTCAAGCAAGGGAGCATGATGGTTAAAGAATATGTTAACAAATTTGACCAACTAGAAAAATTTGGTCTAGAGCTGGTAGACACTCCGCATAAGAAACCTTTGCGGTTTGTTAAAGGACTAAATGAACCCTTTCATGGGTTAGCTATGTCCCATATTCCAATGGGAGCTACTTTTGAAAGGCTTGTTGATATGGCCTTGATGCATGTGGAAGACAAAGGAGGAAAGAAGGAAGTAAAGGCCGAGGGCAACTCAAACTAAGAAGGTATGGCCCAAGAAAGGACAGTCACAAAAACAACAGAAGGAAGGCGGAAAGAATGACAAGTCTAAGGATAAGAGGAAGTGCCATAGTTGTGGGTGAGAGGGACACTTTACCAAGGACTGCAGGCAAAGGAAGAATGCTTTCTTCGTTTGTGGAGAGGTTGGACACTATTCTACGAAGTGCCCAAGGAAGCAAGGACAAGGTCAAAGGGCAGGAACCTCTGAAGGGAAAGAGAATGCTCTCGTGGCCAGTGCTCCAGATAGAGGTAGGAAAATTTCTATAGAAGGTTTGATTTCTCTTTCCAATCACCTTATTAGAAATCTTTTTGATTCTGGTGCTTCACACTCATTTATATCTAGTTCTATAGTTGAATCTCTGCACTTAAATACTAGTATGGTAGTGGATCCCGTTGTTGTCTCAAACCCCATTAGTGGTTCGGCTTATTTATCTATGATTTGTCATGGTTTGAGAATATCATTGTTGGGCGTCAAGTTTGAGTGTGACACGTATGTGCTTGGGTTCATGGGATATGGGTTGATTCTACAAATGGATTGGCTAGCCATGTATGGTGCCATTCTGGATTGTGAGAGGATGGTTGTTAGATTGTTGAATTGCCAAGGGAGGACCCTCGAGATTTCTTGTGACCCACAAAGGGTCTGTCATGCTTAGCTTCCTAGAGTCACTTGACGAATCTATTGATGATATAAGATCTGTTCTAGTAGTCGGTAAGTATCCCGATATCTTTGATGAGGTTTGGGGTTTACCCCCAAGGCGCGAGATCAATTTCCGCATGTATTTGGTGGACAATGCAAAGCCAGTTGCATTGCCCGTGCGCCATATGGCTCCAGGAGAAAGGAGGGAGATCGGTAAACAAGTAGGGGAGCTACTTGAGAAAGGATTTATTCGGCAAAGCATTTCTGAATGGTGTGCTCCGGTGATATTCGCAACTAAGGCGTACAGCTCGCTTTGCATATGTGTGGATATTCATGATGTTCTTCCTCATTTCTTAATTATTGAAGTGTCTACACGATACAGCAAAGGTAGTTTAGCTGAACATGAGTGAGGAAGTTGAGGTAGCACAGGAGGCGACAATTAGACAAGTTCCTACACATATACTTGGATCAGAGGTTAAAAAACTGTTCAACAAAGAGGTTAGGTTAATAAAAGTGCAATGGGGAGAAGACAGTGAGGATACGATTTGGGAGACTGAAGACAAAGATCGCGCTTCATACCCTTTCCTTTTTGGGACTATGTTCTTAAATTCTTTTTCCAAATCTTTTATTCGCACTTGCTTCTATCATCTGAGTATATCCTATCGATCGAATCTTCGATCTTTAGGTAGAAAATCCCATGATTGTAAATATGTGTTTGAGACATGTTATGTTTGATAAATGCAAGTGGATGCAAGTGGTTGCTAGTGGTTACTCATGGATGCATATACACACACATTAGGCACTAGATCGGCTCAATCACTCTCATACTGCATATGGATGTGTGTGCATTTTTCTTTCTTTTAATCGATGAAAATGGATGTATCATCATATGGATGTTGCATATGGACGGATGATTTTGCACATACATAGAACTTACATGTTATAATAGGATTATTTGCATACATGTTGGATTCATGACACAAACATACATTGCATTAAGGAGATCAACTGAATCAGTGGACTGCCTGATCTTTCGCATTACTGTTGGGACATATACACACACCTTTGCATATGTTCATATAAGCATTAGAAAATTTTAAGGACAGTGGATGCCTGTGATTGGTGGATGAGTAGATGGATGATGGATGGTAGGATACATTCTTCTAAACTTGGAGATTTCGGGGACGAAATCCTTTGAGTAGGGGAGAATGTAACACCCCGCATTTTAACTACACTAAAGAGGATAAATTAAATAATAATTAGTTTAATATTCAGAATTAAGGTAAAAGGACTATGGCATTGCGTCCATCTTGAAATTCTGGTCAAGATAGACATCGGGTTTGCGTAAAACGTATAACGTATGAAGAAGTTATGGACGGTAGAAGTTTGGCAAAAAGAGCAGGAAAAACCAGTGCACTTGACAAGTGCATCAAGGTATTTTTACATTGGCACACCTATAAAGGGCCCCCATGTTAGTTTTTAGACATCCGGACCCAAGTGGGTGTTGACCCATGGCCCGATTTCCCTTAGGGCAGATGTGGCAGTCGAATTCTGGAGTCTGGAAGCTATAAATATACCCTCATTTCTCTTGTTTTCTCTACTGAAAACAATGGAAGCCAAATGCTTTCAGTACCTGAACAGAACCTAATCCTTTTTTCTTCTACAAATAAAGTTTAAAGATTCAAGCATTTCAAGTATAGATCAGAGAGTCGACACCAACAATTTCTTTTCTATCTTCTAAAATCCAATCACGGTGAGTTAGTTACTTTTAGATTTAAATGATTAAAAGTAAACGTGATATGACTATGATTTGGATCTGTTATAAATGGTGAATCTACGACATTCTTGGATATTAAACTTTATCATGTTAGATCTACCTTTATAGATCTAATTCCATTTAGATCATTTTGTACCTATCATGTTGTAGTTGATTTGGATCTTAATTGTTATCATGTTAGATCTAACTTTATAGATATAATCTATTCAAATCATTTTGTACCTATCATGTTGTAGTTTATTTGGATCTTAACCGTTATCATGTCAAATCTACTTTTGTTTGTGGATATAATTCTTTATAGATCATTTTGTACCTATCATGTTGTGGTTATTTTGGATCTTAACCTTATTTATGTTAGATCTAGTTTTGATTACGGATCTAATTCTTTTTAGATCATTTTGTACCAATCATGTTGTGGTTATTTTGGATCCTAACCTTATTTATGTCAGATCTAGTTTTTATTATGGATCTAATTCACTTTTTAGATCATTTGGTACTTATCATGTTGTGGTTATTTTGGAGCTGTCATTAGTTGGACATGTTTTAGACTTAGATCTAAACTTTCACCTAATTGTCATGACAAGTCTACCTTGGTTTCACTGTTTAGATTACCTTGTTCCTATCATATTGCGGTTAAATAGGATCTATTATTAGTTTTACATCTAAATTATTATTTAGGTCTTATCATATCAGTTATGACATTCCTATTATGTTAAGATTGATTCTCATATCACATGTTCACTAGATCCATTCATATATGTCCACCTTATCATTATGTCGTTATATGATTATACCACCACATGTTTATGTCAATCTTCTTAGAATAATCATTCCTGTCACCCTGTCCCTTTTATTTTAGCCTGGCTACTTTATAGCCTAGGCATGCCGTTAAATTATGCGAACACATTAAAATGGGAACGAAGGGATAATGGTATAAAATTGGACATAATTTGTAAATGGAAAGTTTGACATAACTTAATATTTATAAACATGAATTTGGGCATATAATTAATTATGAACATAATTGGGGAAAAAGAGGCATGAACACCTATAAAGATATAGGTATAATTGATTAAATAGAATGATGCCTAGGATTGCAGTAATTAGAAACCGTAATGGCGCTTATGACACGAGGTTAGATTGCACTTGCGGTGGAAGTCTGCCTAGAACCGACCGACATATCCAGCGACCGCAAGTGGAGAATCTAATGTGAGAGATCTAAGTGCAAAAACATGAGATGTGCTAAGACACGAGGTTAAGCTCGATTTGTGGAATAGGTCTGCCCGAACCCGCCAGACATATCCAGCATCCACAAATTGTAGGCTTAATGTGAGAGGTCTAGCACATTATAACCACAAATGGATAAATGGTAATGAATTGGAATAAACAAGGAATTATAGTAACCTACTATAATTAATTACTTTAATTAAGAATGTTATATAATAGGCTGGCTTGTTCTAGGGACAAGTGGAAATTATAACAAATATTATAATAAAAAGGGAAGGAAGCTTATTAGTAAACCTTAGTTAAGAAAACTAAGTTAATAAGTAAACAACATCAAGTTGTAGTGATATGTTAAACAGAAAACAGGTAAACTGAGATGAAGTATACTTAATTACATATTTAGTAAAACAAGTTATTGAAACCACGAAATTAGATAAATGAATAATAAAAAGGGATTGTAAGATTAGTTCCATTAATTACAATCCAGGGGTGAAAGATTGTAAGATTACTTCTGTTAAGTACAATCTAAAGAATAACATGTAATGTAGCTTATTAATGAACTTAAATGGATTATGTTATATTTGTATGAAATAAATAATCAAGTGGAATTTTGGCAAGTGAAAAGAAGTCAATGTGAATGAGGATAACATGTTAGTCTATAATACTTAACCTAGTTGAATCCATAGGGATTGTATGAACATGACAACTTGATTAAGGGTTAAGTAATATTTGAATGAAACAGTGGGAGGGTTAAGTACATCTTGGGTTGGTGGGTAATGTTGGTATATATAGGCCCACAAACTTAACATGTTGCGGTTATGTAATTAAAGACACCTTTTAGGGTAAATATAACCTGTGGAAAACCTAGTGGGGGATACAGGACAAAGGGGAGAGCTTGTATCATATTGCGTAGGACCCGTTTCAGTTAGTAACCCGGAGTAGATATCAAGAAAAGTAATCCGAACTAGGTCGGAGAAGGGGCACGCTTACTGAATTGATTGTAAGATATCTAAATGTGGAGGACGGTGTGGGC
The DNA here is from genome assembly GCA_030737875.1 of Allium sativum. NCBI lineage: Eukaryota > Viridiplantae > Streptophyta > Magnoliopsida > Asparagales > Amaryllidaceae > Allium > Allium sativum. The sequence continues at coordinate 737,517,300 of CM060909.1, read as the reverse complement.
GGCGCAAACCGATCGGGTCATGTGCGTGCATGGGCTGGGCAGAGGGGGATAAGACGACCGTGACATCTGTAGATATGGGGTGTGCATATCAGCGAAGGGTTGCCCCTTTAGGAAGTGATACATACGGTGGCGCCGGCACAGAGTATCTATGCGGATTAGCAAGCCAATCAATTAGGGTAGTAGTTAGGGTACTTATGTACTCTGGTAAATTTAGTAGTCTGTTATTGGGGCTGCCTGTGGATTGTATGGGGTTAAAACCTCTCACCAGAAGTACGCCTGAGTGTACCATTTCATACATGTTGGGGATCATCTCATTCTGGATATACTGGTAGTAGTGCAGAGAAATAGAAACCATTAGAGAAGCATAACATAATCTGCCGTGTTTATCCTTTTTACCTTATCATACCTGCCGTATATGATGTTGTCTTTCTTATCCATCTTATATGCCTATCATGATACTTTTACTTATTTACTTTCTAAAAGTAACTGGACTTGCCAAACTTTATGTCTGATCCTTTTTGTTTCCTCTTCTCTCTTCCTTCCCCACCCCTCTCCCCTAGGTTCTCAAGGAGGGAATTCTCAGGCTTAGTCAAGACTCGGTTATCATCTTGCTTAGAGCAACTTCTTAAGTATTGCTCAAGTTCTTGTCTCTACTATGGCTTTGTCTCTTTTCAGGGAATCATGCTTTTTAAGTATTTATGTACTCTGATGGTATAAGACAGAAGTTATATTATTGTAATGGGTTTTATGTAGTTTCATACTTATGGTACTTTGGACCACGATGTTATGATTTATGTTTAAAATAAAATTTTAAATTCCGTTGTTGCTTTTATATCTGTCTTGTAATATTTCACTTTCTGTTTACCTATAACGCTTCATAAAACTTAATACATTCCCTTAGTGAGTGACATTTACGGACGTGGGGTATCACAGTACGTAGTGGCTATCAGAGGGCACTCCATAGGGTACGACACAAATCAAAGTCCGAGGGGACTTGATCAGGATAATATGACAAGGCACACAAGGAATGCCCAGAGTATGAATATACTAGTTGCACGCTCGGACTGGTGGTAACGCATAGTCGCGGCTGCTGCCCACCTCGAATAACACTCCCAAATCATGGATGTGCATCAAATCAAATCAATCAAACCGAGGGACTATAGTAATAAAGGAAGAAGTGTTGCCGATGAAGGTAGCTAACTCTACTTTGTCCGGTATAGCCTTATTTTAGTCATTTTAATTATGACCCGAAGGTCAAGGACATCCATTATCGTTTTCTTTCTTCAAATCCACTAATTGCCTCGAAACCAACCTACTTCATTCTGGAATTCCACCGCATACACAGTTGTTAAAGTGGTTTTCTTTATTGGCAGAGAGTATGACAATATCTGATCCCAGTCTCTTTAACAACCAGATGTTTACGTTTTTCAAATCGACCGGTTCTTTTACATTTCAAAGATATTCATACTTAATATAATATCAGATTTTCATAAAGATCATTTCAATATTCAAGAGAGAATATTATTCATCATAAAATCTACATTTAAACTAATTTAAAATCTTAAAACAATTCCAACTTCAAAATAAATTGAATATTAAAATAGTTAAAAATATATTTAAAAAAGGTTAAATATATCATTTAAATAGTTTGAAAATAAATAATTTGTATTTAAAATAGAATTTTCAGATTTAGAAAACTCTATAGTTAAAACATAAAATAGTTTATAAAATAAATATTTAATTACTAAAAATGGTTTATTTAAAATAATTAAATAATATAAAATAGTTATAAGGTAAATAGTTTATAAAGAAAAGTAATTATTATTAAAAAAGTTTATAAAATGGTTCAAAATACTATGGTTGGAACTAGAATCGTTTCTTCAAAATTTAACCAACTGGAAATCATATTTCAGTTTCAAATCGATTGACTAAATTTCAATATCTTAATTCAAAAGGATTTGACTTCCCATTTATCTTTCAATTCCGAATTCAACAGTTCGATTTCAAATAATTTGATTCAAATAATTGAATTTAAATTATAATTCTCATTTTAAATAATTCATTTATAAAAATCTCGAGTTCACAGTTCAGTTATTACTATAAATCAAGTTAATTTAAAGTAAATATCAAAGATGGATAAACAATTCAATTTTGATAAATTTAGTTCATATCCAATTCAGTTTTAACTTCAGTTATCCACATTTACGAATTCTTTTAAATTTTAAATTTTAAATTTCAAAGCTCAAAGCTCAAATTTAAAGAAAATCGATTAATAATATCATTTATTGTCTTTAAAAAAATATTCCAAAATATCAAGGTTAAAAACAATTTTTATTTAACCAACCGGCGTCCGTATAAAATTTTCTATCCTATGGCCAAGTAATACTTAAAATTTAATTTTAGTATTTTGGGAAAGGATATATATCATTTAAATCCAATTCAGGGTCATAGGTATTTATCATTTCAACCTACGTTCTTATTTCAATTTAATGATTAATCCCGGGTTTATTTGATGCCCGTAACATCTAGGGTAATGGTTGGGATTAATCAATACAAACATTGTTAATAAAAAATCAAGGTGAATAACAGGTAAATTCACATAAATAAACATTAATATGTAAACATATCAAAATCAATTCATATATCATGTCAATATATTCCAACAGTTCATAATTTTACTAGTTATCGGATGTCGGGTGTTTTTTTAAAACCAGCAACTATACAGAATTTTAACTTAACAGAAAATTTCATACTAACAGTCCAATTAAATTAAATTATCGGTGCCAATCAACATAATATGCAATTATAACTATCAAACAACAAACAATACAGTCATATCATGACATAATATTAATTTAACAAACATTAGAATATTTTAGTTAGATATGAGTGGGTTTAATCACTCGCCTTGTTTCTAAACACATTTGAAATCCAAAATAAGCCCCAAAATTTAACTATCTCAGAATCTATCCAAATCAGCGCCATCGTGAAGATCTCATCTATATGATTCCAACGCAACAAACCGTGTGTCAATTGGAGCTCGTATGCAAAAGTTATAAGCGTTTATCATTTGAATTCTCAAATTAAAATAAAATAAGCAAGATAAATTCTCACTAGATAAATCATGCCACCTCATCCATCTTATACGCACCATCCTCACACATGCTACGGGCAATTAAACAAAACCGAGCCCAATTTATGTTCGAACCCATCCACTTCTCTCCTCTATCTCTTCCACTTCGCATGGCGCCGCAACCTTCAAGCCGCGAATGGAAATGGAGATCATTGTTCAAGTAACCTAAAGAAATAAGTTTCACAAATTTAGGAATTTTCTTTAACTGGTTATACATTTTTTGAAAGAGGAGGAACATTGATTAATTTTTTTTACAACAAATTGCTAGATCGAAGAAAAGAAAATAAATAAATAAAAGGGAAGCAGGAATTTCAAAAGTGGAAGGGGAAGAATAGGAATGGGATGATGGCTTTTAAAAAGAAATGTGAACAGTAGCCATTTTGAAAGTGCATTCTTAAAATGTAGGATTGGGTTTGATTTATTCTATGCATTTAGGGAAGAAAAATATCTGAATCGCTGGTTTGGCTTCCATTCCCTTAATTTGTATATATTAATGGATGCATTGGTCTATTTAATTCGTTATTTTTTTTAAATTAATTAAACGTTCAATTTATTCCTTTAGTTACCGTTCTTAATTTCCATTAATTACACCGTTAAATTATCTTTATTGAAATTTGTTTCCACTCTTATTTCAATGCACTAATATTAGTTTTTGAAAGTGAAAATAAGGCACGCATCCCTAAAATGAAACTTAATTAGGCTCACATCCCTAAAACGAAACTTAATTAGGCTCACATCCGATCTAACTTTTCATGTAAATTAGGTCCCTATTTTTCAAAAACATATAAAAAATATAAAAAAATCACGAAAATTCATTATTAAATAAAACATGTTCACGCCAAAAAAATTAGGTGGAAAAACAATTGATAAACAAGTCAAAATCAAAAAATATACAAAACAGCGGAATATGCAGTAAAATGCATGAAAAAATGCACATATTTCAAATATTTACATATATGTATGCACATATTGCCATGCCCTCTGCCTTTTGACGCATTACTGCATAAAAGTATGCAGCTATTCTGAATAGCAGCATATTTGTATGCAAATATTCAGCAAGTTTGCGTTTTTTTTTTTTTTGCATGTGTATTTAAATAGTTGCATACATGTATGCAACTATTAGTAATAGTTACATACATGTATGCAACTTTTTTTTTGTTTTGCGTGGACTTAGGGGAATATTTCTAGATTTTAGAAAAAAAATTAATGCAAAAGCGCATTTTTTTTGTAAAAAAATGGAAGAGGCGAAGTGGAAGGAGGTGGAAGGCGGAAGGGACAAAAATTATTAGGCGGCAGCTCAAAAAGAGGTGGCGGAAACGAATGAGAAACTTTGTCCCCTTTTTTTATTCCGCCTTTTCTTTATATTTAGAAAAAGCGCTACAATGTAAAAAAAAAACAAAAAATCTAAAATCTGAAAATATTAACAGAAGTTCGCAAAAAAAAAAAAAAAAAAACATGTATACATGTATACAAATTTGAAATACTTACACACATATATGTAAGTATTGCATGTAAAAATATGAAGCAAAAATTTTGCTTGAAGATTGCTGTACACTTGTATGCAAGAATCTGTTTACCTTGCATACATGTATGCAAAAAAACAAACGCAAATTCAACATTTGAAATATTTGCACAGATGAATGCAAATATTTCAAATATGTGCATAATTTGATGCAAATTACTGCATTTTTCGTTGTTTTATTGTATTTTTTGATTTTGATGCATTTTTTTATTTTTTTACGAGTTGTTTTTTTGGGTGAGTACATGTTCGATTTAAATTCGAATTTTCATGATTTTTTTTATATTTTTTTGATTTTAGTGTATTTTTGAAAAATAAGGACTAAATTTACACGAAAAGTTGGACCGGATGTGAGCCTAATTTTGAAACTTAATAGGGATATGTGCCAAACGGACCCTTTTTGAAATCTATGAATAATTACAACATCTAATTAATATATCATAAACTCATTATTGTAAACAAATAAGGAAAGTTATTCACATATAAGTTAATTATTCTAACTTAATAAATTTCATTTGACGACATAAAATATTACCATTCTTTTACCGTATTTGGTTTAATTCCTTTTTATTACAATTAATAACCTAATCTTATATTTACCATCATGTACAAGTTACAATATTAATAACTTATTGAATTCACGGTTAAATAAACTTGTTCAAGTTTATATCAATTAAATTCACTTAATAACTTTTATTAACCTTGCATTTATCCATAGTTATCCAAAATCAACATTAGATTTAATAATATAGATTATCGCAAAATCTCGGGATGTTATATGATAATTTTAATGCGTCGATCACCTGTTTTTGAACGTACCAAACCAGAATTTTGGGAAGTGTCAGATTTTGATGTCATGAGTCACGCAAGCCATTTTTCGTAATCGTGATATGCCGACCGGCTGTTTTTGAGTGTGCGACAATGCTTTTTGCCAAATGCCAGATTTTGATGTCATGTGGTCACGCAAACCATTTTCCATGATCGTGCCATGCCGATCAGCTGTTTTTAAGTGCACGACACTGTTTTTTGCCAAATGCTGACTTTACCAAGTTTGATCGCGCTGTGAGTCGCGCAAGCCATTTTTCGTGATTGTGCCATGTCAATCAGGTGTTTTTGAGTGCACGAAACACGATTTTACCGAAATACATATATTTTTCCTAAACGAGTTTTGCCGCGTGATTGGACCGACACACGCAAGAATTTTGTGCTGATCGGACTGAGTCAATCACGTATTTTTACCATGCCAGTTTTATCAAGTCCATGGATGACGATTTTACGAATTGACGCTATTTCCAAACCTTTTCGAACACGTCGAGATCAACCGAATCGCTTTGTATTTTCTAATGATGTTTTCGAAACTTGAGTGCGTCGCTAACCAAAATCTTGGCGTTTGATAGCATTGACCAAAAAGTGTGTCAACACTTTGCCCCCCTAAAACATGTCTTGCTTGGTCAAAGGAAGATGTGTTTTGCGAGAAAACCAAAAATCCAGGAATCCAGAAACCAAAGCCAGGAGAAGTCTACAGCGCACTTCTATAAATAGAAAACTAGAGTGCTACAATTGTGTCGGATTGTATTAACTAGACATCTAATGACAATAAACTAGAAAACCTAAAATCCTATAAAGCCGACGATCTCTTCAGATCATTTTGAGTGATAACTAGAATACCCAGAGTACCCAAATAACCTAAATACCCAAAATAACCAGATGAATCGCTTGATGAGATGATCAAATAACCAACTGAGCAGGATCTACCGACGATATGCCTGAGACCCAAGACTCGTCATAGATCGAGGCAATCTTATCGAAGTAGGACAAAAGGCCAAGATAATCATGAGTGAATAATCTTGTCGCGTAACTGACAAGTTTACCCGATATAACCATATGAATCGGGTTGATAGGACGAACCAGAACCCAATGAGCAAGATCCGTCGATCAGATGCTCAAGATCCTGTAGTCACCACAAATTAAGGAAATCTTATCGTAATAGGACAAGAGGAAAAGATAGCCAGACGCTTATTAAAGTTTGTAATCTAGTTTTATGTTTCATACCTCACAGACAAGCATCCTTACTTTGCGAAGTAATTTTATCAAAATTATAAAAGTTAGGTTTTTTTTAGTAAATCCAAAAAGGAAAATAATGGTTCATCGTCCGTAAAAAGCATACCTAAGGGGTTGTCAACCTCTACGGGCGGACTTGGTTATTTTGTGTTTCCAAATTCATTTGTGAGAGGGAGTGAACAGTTTATCATTTACAAAGAGCATGACTAGGAACTTATTCGTTCCCGTCACATGGGTAGGCAAACTTAATCGTTCAGAAATCCAAAGTTGGGAAAAGTATCCTTTTCATTAATAACTAGAGTGGGTGATGGTATATTGTCAAATAAAGAGCATGCCTAGGGATACCTGTTCACGTACATGGGTATGCTGACTCAACCATTTTACAACCTAAATAACCAAAATAACCAGAAAGAAATGATACATCCTAAGGATCAAAGCCCTTAAAACCAAAACCATTGGCCAAGACCTGGATAACCAAATCTAGAGAAAGCTAAGAGAGCCAATGCCATAGGCTTAAGAAATTTAAGAGCTCTAAAAGCTGAAAAACCATAAGTAAGAGAGCCATAAGTGAGAAGCCCATCATTCAAAAGCCATGAATCTATACACCAAGAAACTAAAGAAAGTGAACATCCAAAGCCAAAGCACTGAAGGCTTAGAAGACAAAAATCCAAGAAACTAGAGAATCCACAAGAACCAAATCAAAGATACCAAAAGGCCAAAGCCAATATTTGGAAGATCAAGCAAAACCAAAGCCAAGAAACCAAAATATCCACAAAGCTAGAAGACCAGAAGCCGCAAACTAAAAGATACTGATGTCAGGGAGACTTGCATCCAAGACATCAGACCCAGTAAGGGATTCAGTTGATAAAAACGCCGCTAGGATGAGTGCTAGTCCCGGGCCTATATTGAGTTCCATGAGGGGGATATGTCTGTCTTGCACCACAACCTGATTTCGAACAAATCATTCCATCCCTCCACGTATGACATGCTCTTCAATCATATCCCTGAGATGTCGACAATCATTCGTATCATGACCGTCGAGATCATGAAACAAGCAATGCCGACCAGTTTCTTTTTCTCTTTGAATTGACTCCCTTGTGAGATGCTTTTTGAAAGGAGCAGCGGGATGAACCTCTAGGTAAATCTCTTCGAGAGTGTGAGTGAGCTCCTAATAATATGGAAATTTAGATTATTTTCAAGATTTGTTGCGATCATTCCCTGAAGAAGGTTTACTAGCAAAAAAATCCTTTTGGTTTGCCATAATCAGATGGTTTCCCGCCCTTAACTATATTAGCTTCGAAAACCTTTTTATCAGTTCTCACGTCCTCTTCCCAAAGGAATCTTTTAGCTTCAAAATAGAACTTGCTAAGATACTTCGGCGGGTCCCGATGCAAAGTATCGAAGCCAGATTCATTCAAAATGCCAGAAACTGCAGCCATCAAAACCATAGACGGGTCTGGTCTGTCGACCGAAGCCACTGCAGCATTAAACCATTTCAAGTACCTACGTAGAGTCTCACCGAACTTTTGGTTAATGCCATTTAGATTCATAACGCTTTTTGGATGAGCGATGTTGATTTTGAATTGTTCCATAAACCTACTACCCAAAGCATTCCAATAAGTGATGGAGTCCGTCTCCAGCTGCCGGAACCACATGGCAGGAATATCTCTCAAGTAAAGCGGAAAACACTTTTCCATGACATCTTCTGATGTAGAGAGAACTTCCATATGACGAACATATCGCATCAAGTGACCAGTCGGATCCTTCCGACCATCATAAGCTTCCAACACTGGTAGCTTGAAATCAGGTGGGTTTCGAGAATTCCTTATAAATAAAGAGAACGGACTGTGAGTTACACAATCTAAGTCAGAAGAAGAGGCACCAGCTCGAGTGAATCAATGAATAACATCCGCAATTTGAGAACTATTACCTAAAGCCAGCAACTGATTCAGAGTATCCAATGCGACATTGGCGCCCCTAGTGTTTAATTTCGAATTTGGAATGGTTGATTAACGGGAAGAATATCCGGTTGAATTCCAACCTGAGGATCTGCATCCGGGACAATCCTGATTCTCCGAACCCTAAAAGCATTACCGTCCAAAGCTGCGCGCACTTGCACTTAAATAACATTACCAACGGCAGATCCCGCAATTTGACCAACCAAGCATTATGGGCTGGAGCGATGTCAGGATTAGGGGTGTCCTGGAGTGTAGCGATACCGACACTGGTCCAAGGATCGGCGTTGGCCTGCTTATTAGTTTGTGGGTTTGCCCCCAAGTCTGAATCGGCAGTTTTAGGAACACTGGTACTTGTTCCAATAATATCTGCTTGGCCAGTCGACCTTCAAGAAGTCCTTATCCTATCCTTGATCTGAGCGAGAAAGGTAGTAAAAGCTTCTTCCTGTCGCTCGAGTCAAGCATTCAAATCCACAGCCAAATTCATAATCATCCATCGACAACGTCACGAGTGACGTAATTCAAGAGAACTCCAGTCGAAGAAAGTTCTTGACTTCCTTCACCTCATGCACCTTGAGCTTCAACAATAACATCGAGCTTCTTGCACTTAACCACAATGAGAAGCGAGTAACAAAGTCAAAGTCGAAAACTGAAACCAAAATCAAAAAACCAAAATCAAGTCCAAAGGTGGAATCCGAAGGCAAATCCGAGAATTCAATCCATAGAAGAGGTCAAAGCTGTGCGCCCCCTTCTTGGCGCGCCAAAGCATTGACATGGGGAATTATCGCTATTCGCGTTTAACAACGCCCCAGTGTGTGTTTTGTAGGAAATTGATAATCCAAATCCAAAGTAATGAAATGCAGGAAAACACAATTTTTAATAGTGGTTCAACACTAATGCCTATGTTCACTTTATAGTAATCATTCATCATATAATAGCTTATTACAATTGTTTTACAAGTTCGGACAATATATGCATGCAAAGTTGTACAAAAGAACAACAAAATGTTTGTTAATTTTAAACTATGACCAAAATGCACTTCTTCTTCTTTGCTAAGAAAAATATGTAGCAATATCCAAAAAGTAACATCAATGTCCAAGATATTACAAAGATATCCAAAACAGTGCAAAAACAATGTAAATATCCAAAAGTTGTAAGGAAACATTTGTGCAATGTTTAGTAGTCCAAAGAAGTCCCTAATCCATGGGGAAGATGAAGGCATCCACTAATGGTGCTTGAGAGCTTTAGTCCTGTATGCCAAAGTGTAGGAAGAGTGCAAATGAGCCAACCCCTTTGAATCCAAGCTTGAAGGTATTTATAATCGAGTTTTGGGTCCAACTGCTAGAATTTCGTATACCTAATGTGAAATTCGCATCCCCAAAATAAAGCCAAAAAACAAGGCGATGTCAAAAGATCGCATCTTGAAGTCGAAAAATCTTGTATCCCAAAAGCTGGGTGAAAACGTGCGTTGTGCAGCCCAATATGTGCGAGCAACACAGAAAAATCAAATGGTCAAGTGATCTGCCACTTTCCAGGTTAAAAATATCACATCCCAAAAAAAGGGCTAAAACGAGTGTCGATCGGCCCAAATGCGTGATCAACATGGTAAAAACGAGTGGTCAAAAATCATGACAATTTGCACTTTTGATATTTCACATCCCAAAAAAAATGTGGTAATCCCGTATTGATCACATAAAAATGCCTGATCCGCGTGTGAACATCCAATTTGCCAAAAGCAGCCTGGCAAAAGCCAATTTTTGCAACCTTGATTGGCTAAAATTTTGCATCCCTCATTCATATGCAGGATGCGATAAAATGCTTGCCAGGAAAATGCCATGACATGTAAATTTCGCATGGGAAATTTCGTGTCCCGTGCGAAATTTCCACCGTGCTAAGCAAAATTTACCAAATGATCAGCCCGTGTTGAAGATGTGGTTTTTGCCAATTCCTCTATGTCGATCACTATTTTTTTTCGTGTCCAATCCAACGATCAACCACTTTGCCAAATGTGATCAGCCAAGCAAGAACATGTGGTTTTTGATGATTTTCACGTGTCGATCACCTGTTTTTGAACGTATCAAACCAAAATTTTGCCAAATGCCTTATTTTGATGTTGTGAGTCACGCAAACCGTTTTTCGTGATTGTGCCATGTCGATCAGTTGTTTTTGCGTGCGCAACACTTCTTTTTGCCAAATACAAGATTTTGATGTCGTGAGTCGCACAGGTCATTTTTCGTGATCGTGCCATGTCGTTCAGTTGTTTCTGGGGGCACGAGTGTGATGGCTCGCCCTGCACCAGTCGACATTTCCCCGAAAATGCATTGTGCCATGTCCAACCAGCACGGGACGGTCATCAAAAGAGAGGAAAGGGAAGGAATTTGAAACTGAGTATCATCAAAGAACCTATAGTATATCTCACAGCACATGGAACAAAATATAATAATAAAATAACTTCATATAAAACAGGAGACATAAGCTGAATACTAGACCCCCATAGCGGCGGAAAGATTCAAAATATAGCTTATTACCTAAACCATCATTATTACAACTTTTAAAACCGTCTCTAAAGCAAAATAGGAAGGTACACGACTAATGCCTAAAGTAGTGACCAGCAACAACACAGGCAGAATATATGGGAACAATACGTGTAAGCCTCCTGCTCGTCTTCGGACAGCTACTCGTGCATAACCAGCTAGCCTATCTTTAGTCTGCTCATTTAGAAGCACCCATATTAATAAGAAGAGACATAAAACTCTGGGTCAGACAAAAGTCTGGTATGAGCGATAAGCAACAAAAACAGGTATACATTACCATACCTAAACCTAGAACTGCAACCAAAGAGTTAGCACAACAGGATGTACAATACTCTAAGGTGACACTAACACATAGTGTGAATATAATGGGTGGAGGTGTGCATGTCATGGTGATGGAAAACATCAAACATAGCAATCATCCTCACATCTCTCACTCAGTGCGTAAAGTATACAATATCCACCACTTTGACCACCCAATTCTTTGCTATGATCACTCCGCCTCATGGAGTCATGACGGCTCCACTACACTGATCCATAGCCACTAATCCTTTGCTATGTCCACTCTGCCCCATGGAGTCATGACAACTCCACTGCACTGGCTCATAGCCCTTCTATGATCACTCTGCCTCCATGAAGTCATGATAACTTCATTACACTAATACAAAGCCAATAATCTGTTCCTCAGTGATGAGTCGAAGCTATAGACATCGATAACCCCTTTGCACACGTCCCTCTGCAAATTTCATCTCATGAAGTTAACTCATTGGTTCTCATCTGGATCCTGAGTTCTACTTCCTATTTGGACTACCGTTGCATCTCGGGTTTTGGTCATCATCCTCCTGGTCGTGATCTCCAATCGGTTCGGGTGTGCTTAGTGCTCTAGTCATCATCGGTTCAGATCGATGCACTCTCGGTTCGGTTCGTAACTACTAAGATGGTTCGAGTCGTGGTCTCTTCCAACCACCGGGTCGGTTCATGAGTTCTTCTCCAGATCGGGTTGGGTCGCACTTCTCCACCGGGTCGGGGTCCTCCATTAGCTCGTGGGTCAAGTCTTCATCAGTTCGGGCTCGATTTCTGCTCTTGGGTCCATGATGGCACTCCATGATTCGGCTCGTGACGGTGCTCGAGGACTTCAAGCAGGCGGTTCGGCTCAGGGGAATGACTCGGTTCATGATGGTGCTCCACGATCCCATGCGAATTCCGATCCGGCCCTCCATATCCCATCCGAATTCCTGCACCACTTCCAGCGAGCTATTTACGCCACACGACGACGTTTTCGACCATTCTAACTTTGCTAAACAATCATGAAGCATTCCACACAGCATTAGCAACATGTATAATCAACCACAAACACTAAAACAACAATTTTAACATGCCAATGTGGATCAAACATACCCAAAACCCATGTTTTCTCCTTAATCATGTTTAACCATAACTAATGATAGGATTAGCAAAACATATCCAAATTTCTAACAGAGGCCTAAAATATTATTTAAGAATTTCTACTTATTTTTCCATAATTTTAACATCCATAATTTTGCTAATTAACACTAATCACCCTTAGTTAGCCGTAATTAGTGAAAAACAATGCAAATCACTCACCTTAGCCAAAAATAAACTATAGATCTGAACATCTCTACTATTTTGGGTCGAATTACTATGCAACTCGACAGCTCGAACTCTGATTTGGTGTTTATTTGCCTTGATTTGATGTTGATTAAGCTAATGTATGCTTAAACGGTGATTTAAAAGGTGGATGCCATTGTTAGCTAGGTTTAGAGAAATGTTTTAGGCGGCTGAGAAAATGAAAAATAAATCGTTTCCTAATTGATTTCAGCCTCCCCATAACCCTAATCCCGAAATGAATTATGGGCCTAGCTGCTACTCACCCTAATTAGGCCTGGTTAAGCTGTTTTTCACCTTACAAACCTTGTTTCAGCCATATCTCCCAACCGATAAGTCCGTTTGATCAATGTGACCACTCTACGGAAAGGTAAACCATCATCCAAATCCAATGGAAGTTGTTTCAGGTCAAATCTCCTTACCAATCAAAAGTTATAGGAGAAACAAGATTCACTAGGGGCAAAACGGTCATTTAAAAATTGGCAAAAATCATGAACATGGGAAATGACCCCAATAGTCAATCCCCAAAGTTACACGACCGTACAACTTCATATGAAAAAAAATTCTATGATCCTTCGATACGTAGAATGCGGGTCGTTACACTCCCCCTCCTTAAGAAATTTCTCCCTCGAAATTCCTTAACCAAAAGCATACAAAGGTGTTATGCATGCCTTTCAGTCATTCACAAACAATCAAACAAACACAATAAACACAACAAGCTTACCCTAGCATGCGGTTTACTAACAAGGGAAGAAACTATCAGTATTAAAATCTTACCAGGCAAGGAGTTCTGGATGCGATTTCCTTATGCTCTCCTCTGTTTCCCAAGCACAGTCACTCTCATTCTCGCCCCACCAAGCCTTGACCAGTTTCACCGTCTTCCTTCGAAGTTGCTTCATGTCGTACTCGACAATACGGATCGACCTACGGTTCCCAACCGCCTCGGGCTCTACTATGATGTCATCCAACTAATCCGGTGAAATAGTCATATCGAGGTCATGCACGAACTTCTTTAACTGGGAAACAAGAAATACGTTGTGAACTCCCGCCATCTTGTCAAGTAATTCAACTTTATATGCTAAATTCCCACCATGTTCGAGAACTGGGAATGGACCGACAAATCTTGTTGTTAACTCGCCTCTCCGACCAAATAGAATCATGCTCTTTAACGGAGAAATCTTGACGAATACCAAGTCGCCAACAGAGAATTTTAAATCTCTTCGCTTCTTATCAGCATAACTCTTCTGCTATCTTGGGCAGCCTTCATTCACTATTGGATAACCTTGATCTTGTTTGAAGTTTCTCTTATTACATCTAGTCCAAACATGAATTTCTCACTGGTTTCCAACCAATATGATGGTGAGTTGCACGGTGTTCCGTACAAAGCTTCAAATGGAGCCATACCAATACTGGACTGATAACTATTACTATATGCGAATTCAACCAGATGTAAATGGTCATCCCATGACCCTCCAAAATATAATATGCAAGCTCTCAAGATATCTTCTAATACTCGATTCACCCTGTCTGTTTGACCGTTGGTTTGAGGATGGTACACGGTACCGAGATGTAATTCTGACCCTAAAGCCTCTTGTAAGCTCTTCCAAAATCCACTAGTAAACAATGGATCTTGGTCACTTACAGTGCCTTTGGGTACTCCATGAAATCTCACTACCCACTTCATATACAGTTCTGTTAACTTAACCGTCGTTCTGTTCGACTCAACTTGTATGAACCTTGCACTCTTGGTCAATCGATCTATAATCACCCAAATACTATCTTGACCCGATCTAGTCCTCAGCAAACCGTCGATGAAATCCATTGAGACTTGCTCCCATTTCCATTCGGGAATTTCTAATGGTTGCAAAAAACCACTAGGCTTCTTTTGCTTAGCTTTAACTAGCTGGCAGTTCATGCATTTGGATATAAACTTCCCAATGTCTCTTTTCATCCCTTCCCAATTGTAGGTCTGCTTCATGTCTCAATACATTTTGTTACCACCGGGATGTATAGTCAGTTTTGAGTGATGACATTCTCTAAGCACTTCATCTCTCAATCCATTGACATTGGGCATAACTAGTCTCGCATTCTTTCTAAGCCATCCATCTCGATCAAGCCCATACTTGTTCATCTCCTCGCCGACTCCCAATTCTAACTTGGAGATGATTTCTTATAGATTAGGATCGTCCCTCTGACTAGAACCAATCCGCTCAATCAAAGTGGGTCTGTTCGTTAAACTTGCTAACATCTCTGGATCCAATTCACACTTTGGTCTGAATTCGTACCCTGCGATATACTCAATTGTTTCCATTCAAGAAACATAGCCCCAAAACTGGCATGTCTCCTACTCAATGCATCGGCTACTGCAATGCCGTTTCTTGGTGTATATGCAATATCGAAATCATAGGAAGCCAAGAATTCTAACCATCTCTGCTAACGGAGGTTTAAATCCTTCTGAGAGAAAAGATACTTTAATAATTTATGATCAGTAAACAACTCGAATCTTTCTCCCAAGAGACAATGTTTGCACATCTTCAACGCGAATACGATCGTTGTCAATTCCAAATCATGAGTAGGATATCCTTTCTCATGCGGTTTCAGTTGCTGACTAGCATAAGCTATGACTCTTCCTCCTTGCATCAATACAACAACTAGTCTAGTACCATAGGCATCCGTGTATACTATCATCTATTTATTCCCTTTAGGAATGACTAACACTGGTACACGTGTCAACTTTTCCTTTAGACTCTTGAATGCATTTTCACACCTTTCATCCCAATCGAAAACTTGATTTTTCTTGGTCAACTGAGTTAACTGTGCCGCTATCTTGGCGAAGTCCTGGATAAACTTACGATAATATCCAGCCAATCCCAAGAAACTTCTCACGTCGGTTACATTCTTAGGCGTAGGTCAATCCTGTACCGTAGCCATCTTCGCACGGTCCACGACAATACCATTCTCTGAAACAACATGGCCCAAGAATCTCACTTACCTCCTCTAGAAGTGACACTTAGAAAATTTCGCTTTCAGTTGGTGTTTTCTCAACACCTCCATCACTGTCCTCAAATGTTCCTTGTGTTCTTCGTCTGTCCTCGAGTAAACAAGTATATCGTCCACGAACACAAGAACAAACTTATTCAATTGATCTCGGAATGCTCCATTCATAAGATCCACAAAATATGCTTGTGCATTGGTCAACCCAAATGGCATGACCAACCACTCATAGAATCCAGACGACGTCCAAAATGTCATTTTAGGAATAATATCACCTGCTACTCGGAGCTGATGAAATCCTAGCGCTAGGTCCAATTGGGAGAACACTCTTGCTCCCTCCAACTGATCAAACAAATCATCTATCCGCGGAAGAGGATACTTATTCTTCCTAGTCACTTTATTCAACTCGCGATAGTCTACACATAAACAAAGGGAACCATTCGCCTTAGTAGCAAATACAACTGGTGCTCCCCACTCGGAGACACTCCTTCGGATAATTCCCTTCTTCAAAAGATCACTTACTTGCACCCTGAGCTCTCGCTGCTCCCTTGGCGCCATACAACGAAGTGGCATTACTATAGGTCTGGCATCTTTCACTAAATCAATACGGAACTCAATTTCTCGTTGTGGTGGAAGTCCATTCACTTCCTCGAAGATATCAAGATATTTTCCAGCAACGGGAACCACTGATAACTCATCCTGCGGGATGTCATGGGAATTTAGAAAACTAGCCATCACCTCATCACTTGGTAGGCCACCAAACACTACCCTTCGCCCATCATCCGCCCTAATAGTCACCGAAAATCCCTCACAGTCTTCCACCAGTCCATGCCTTTGGAGCCAATCGACTCCAAAATAATGCCAAACCCAGTAAAGCCCAAAACAAAGCAATCACAAGCAAATATACATCCATGACTCGATAAGACCAAATTACGACAAATCATGCTAAGGCTAGTCGAACCACCAATCGGGTTCGTTACCACTAAAGGTCTATCGACTATCTCGGGTTCCAATCCCAACCTATCTACCAGGTCACTAGATCTGAAGGAACGAGAAGCCCCAGTATCAAACAATACTCGAATAGGAACATCATAAACAGAAAGCATACCTTGAATGATGACATTATTTCCTTTCTCCGCCGCAGTTGGGACATTCGACGAAGAAGGAACAACAATAATAGCATATGCTTTCACAATCTTCTTCTCTTTAGGGGGTTGCGGACATTTATCCTTATGATGTCCCACTTGGCCACATTTGAAGCACTTCCTGTCCGCTGGCTTTGCTCGACATTCTTTGGCATAATGGCCCTTCTTGCCACAGCTAAAGCACTCAACATATTTCTTATCTTTCTTTTTCTAACCATCCTTGGTCTGGCTCTGCTTCCTTTTATTCTGAGAATTATTCTTACCTCCACCGCTTGCCTGCGGCTTTGGCCCCTCTGCAAATGCAACATCGACTTCAGCCTTGGGCTTAGGATAAAGGCTCTCTAATCTCAATGCTTTCCCAACAATCGATTCAAAAGTCTCATCAATATGGTTGATAAGCCTTTCCCCTAAGTACTGATCTAGGCCTGTTATGAACTTCTCATTCTTCTTCTCAGGAGTGTCAACAAGGGATAATCCATACTTCGATAGAGTATCGAACTCAGCAATATACTCCAAGACTGCCCAACCATTCTGCTTAAGCTCCAAGAACTTCCTAAACAATTCTGATTTCTGAGCAGCTAGGATAAACTTATCACCGAATCGGGCCTTGAACTGATCCCAAGTAACTTGATCCTCGGGGGTAGCTGCCTTAATAGCATTCCACCAATTCATAGCCTGTCCTTGCAGTTGACGGGATGCTAGCTTTCTCTTCATTGCATCATCGATCCCTAAGTCCTTGAAGATGCGCTCACAACTAACGAGCCAATCCTGAACTTCTATAGCTGATCCCATTTCGTAGAACGGCTTCCCACCAAGACTAGTGTAATACTTACAGAGCTTGGTGAAATCGGCCCTAGGCACCTGCACCGCCGCACCACCACCATTTGCAGCATTAGGAGCTGCTCCCTGAACATCCCCAAGCATCTCTCTCATGAAATCAGTGAACATCGTCCTCATATCAGGAGCATTCCTATTATTGGCTCCTGAACCAGTATTCCTCGAATATCGGCTCATCGTTCAATCTGTAAGGAGAAAACGATTAACCATCTCTTCGGTTGTGCCAGTGCAGTGCGACTCCATCCTTAGATATACTAATAGTATATATATATAGCTTTTGAAAACCAAAAAATACACACTCTCATATACATACTATCTCTCCCTGGTGTCTTTCCCTAGGTTAACTACGCAATCTAGAGCTCTAATACCAGGTGTGACGGCCCGCCCCACACCAGCCGACATTTCCCCAAAAATGTGTTGTGCCAAAGTCCAACCAGCACAGGACGGTCATCAGAAGAGAGGAAAGGGAAGGAATTTGAAACTATGTATCATCAAAGAACCTGTAGTATATCTCACAGCGCATGGAACAAAATATAACAATAGCATAACTTGATATAAAACAGGAGAGACAGTGCATAAGCTGAAAACTAAACCACCATAGCAGCGGAAAGATTCAAAATACAGCTTATGATCTAAATCATCATTATTACAACTTTTAAAACCATCGCTAAAGAAAAATAGGAAGGTACACTACAAATGCCCAAAGTAGTGACCAATAACAACACAGGAAGAATATACGGGAACAATACGTGTAAGCCTCATGCTCGCCTCCGGACAACTACTCGTGCATAACCAGCTAACCTATCTTTTGTCTGTTCGTTTAGGAGCACCCAGAGTAATAAGAGGAGACATAAAACTCTGGGTCAGACAAAAGTCTGGTATGAGCGACAAGCAGCAAAAACAGAACAATAACAGGTATACATAACCATACCTGAACCTGGACCTGCAACCAAAGAGTTAGCACAACAGGATGTACAATACTCTAAGGTGACACTAACACATGGTCTGAAAATAATGGGGAGGGGGTGTGCATGTCATGGTGATGGAAAACATCAAACATAGCAATCATCCTCACATCTCTCACTTAGTGCGTATAGTATGTGATATCCACCACTTTGACCACCTAATTCTTTGCTACGATCAATCTTCCCCATGGAGTCATGACGGCTCCACTGCACTGATCCATAACCACTAATCCTTTGCTATGTCCACTCTGCCCCCATGGAGTCATGAAAACTCCACTGTACTGGCTCATAGCCCTGCAACGATCACTCTGTCCCATGAAGTCATGATAACTTCACCACACTGATACGTAGCCAATAGTTCGTTCCTCAGTGGTGAGTCAAAGCTATAGACATCGATATCCCCTTTGCACACATCCCACAGCAAAGTCGAACTCATGAAGTTAACTCATCGGTTCCCATCTAGATCCTGAGTTCTACTTCCTGTTTGGACTACCAATGCATCTCAGGTTTTGGTTATTATCCTCCTGGTGGTGATCTCCAATCGGTTCGGGTGTGGTTAGTGCTTCGGTCATCATCGGTTCAGATCAGTGCACTTTTGGTTTAGTTCGTAACTACCAAGCTGGATCGGGTCGTGGTCTCTTCCAAGCACCGAGTCGGTTCGTGAGTTCTTCTCCAGATCGAGTCGAGTCCTACATTAGCTCGTGGGTCGAGCCTTCATCGGTTCGGGTTCGAGCTCTGCTCTTGGGTTCGTGATGGCACACCACAGTTCGGCTCGTGATGGTGCTCGAGGACTTCATGCAGGCGGTTCGGCTAGGGGGAACGACTCAGTTCATGATGGTACTCCACGATCCCATGGGCGATCCGATCCGGCCCTCCATATCCCATCGGATCCGAATTCCTGCACCACTTCCAACGAGCTATTTACGGCACATGATGGCATTTTCAACCATTCTAACTTTGCTAAACAATCATGAAGCATTCCAAACAGCAATAGCAATATGTATAATCAACCTTAAACACTAAAACAACAATTTTAACATGCCAATATGGATTAGACATACCCGAAACCCATGTTTTCCCCTTAATCATGTTTAACCATAACTAATGACAAGAATAGCAAAACATATCCAAATTAACCGAAATTTCTACATATTTTTCCAGAATTTTAACATGCATAATTTCGTTAATTAACACTAATCACCCCTACTTAACCGTAATTAGTGAAAAACAATACAAATCACTCACCTTAGCCACAAATGAATTATAGATCTGAACTTCTCTCTGTTTTGGGTAGAATTCCTATGCAACTCTGTTGTTCGAACTCTGATTTGTTGTTGATTTTCCTTGATTAGATGTTGATTAGGCTAATATATGCTTAAACGGTGATTTGAGGGTGATTTAAAAGGTAGAGGTCATTGCTAGGGTTAGGGAAATGTTTTAGGCGGTTGAGAAAATGAAAAATAAATCGTTTCCTAACTGATTTAAGCCTCCCCATAGCCCTAATCCCGAAATGGGTTATGGGCCTAGCTGTTAATCACCCTAGTTATTAAACTGTTTTTTGCCTTCCAAACCTTGTTTCAGCCACATCCCCCAACCGGTAAGTCCGTTTGATCAATATGACCACTCTACGGAAAGGTAAACCATCATTTGAATCCAGTGGAAGTGGTTTTAGGTCAAAACTCCTTAGCAATCAAAAGTTATAGGCGAAACAAGACTCGTCAGGGGCAAAACGGTCATTTAAAAATTGGCAAAAATCATGAACATGCGAAATGACCCCAATAGTCGATCCCCAAAGTTACACGACTGTGCGACTTCATATGAAAAAGAAATAAACATTCTACGATCCTTCGATACGTAGTATGCGGGTCATTACAATGACACTGCTTTCTATCAAATGGTTTCCAATTTTGGTCGCGCCATGAGTTGCACAAGCCACTTTTCGTGATCATGTAATGCCTATCAGCTATTTTCAAGTGCACGAAACACAATTTTACTATATCCGTATATTTTTCCACGATGAGTTTTGCTATGTGACTGGACCGACACACCCAAGAATTTTGAGTTGATCGGACTGAGTCGATCACGTATTTTTACGACGTCAGTTTTTCCAAGTACATCGACGATGATTTGATGAACAGATGTTATTTCCAAACCTTTCCCAACACATCGCGACTTCAACCAAATCGCTTTGTGTTTTCTAACGATGTTCTCGAAACTTGAGTGCGTCGCTAACCAAAATCTTGGCGTGTGACAACTTTGAAAAAAAAGTGTGTCAACATAACTCAAAAAGTTATAATAAAAAGCAAGAAATATATAGTTGTATATGGAAATTAATAGACTATACTGCAGCTAATCTAATATGGCAGTAACAACATATAAATGCAACTCAATGTTACCAATTACAAGCACTTCTACATGTGGAGTGGTCTTATCTTTTTACAATTTGACCGCATCTCCTATACACTGGGTTAGCAGTCAAAAAGCTTCATTCATGCACCCATTTGTTTTGACCACATGGCTGCATCGTCTACTTGCACACTAACCCCCTTTATTAATTTGACCTCGGTATAGTAATTGGTTCTGGTTTAAGGCTTAATAATGTTAAATTTATGTGATTCAAATATTTGTTTAAGAGAAAGAAATTAGTTAATTAAATCAATCAATTTATGTTATATGTGGAAATATTTGAGAGAATAATTTAAAAGTAAACAAATTGATTGCATAATCAATTAATTAATCAATGGATTTATAAATGAGGAAAGAAGTATATTCGTAAATTCATTGATTTTGTAATATGAAAAAATAAATGATTAGGCTTGGAGAATCTAGCAAGAGAGGAATCGTATGAAAACTAAGATCTTCACCTTCTATTTACATTGCAATCAAATCATAGACACATGGAAAGATTTCAAGACAATCAGGAAATTAATTCTCTTCATCTCCAAGCAATATTTCATCCTAAAACCTATTTAAATGAAGGAAGTTCATCTTCATATTTGTGGAGTGAGAGTGTGAGAGAACATCCATTATTATCCTCTTCTTTAATGAACCCTAATTTGTATGGTCAATTAATTCAGGGTTTTAAGTGCATACAAATCGTTGTCAAATTTGATTATTCAATTTGTAACTATAAGTTAGTCTCTATCTAACACCTATAATTTTATAATTTCTCTCTTATCTTCTCTTTTATACTCTCTTTAATGAAATAAGGAATAGTTGTTAGGTCCGTTGACATAGGCATAGCCGAACCATGCTAAATCTATGTTTCTTCTTCTCTTGTTCTATTTTGTTTTGTTTGGTGATTATTTTTCATTGAGTTGGAGGTTGATAATTAATCGACAAGCTATGTAGATCCTCTTCTTTTGTATTGTGCCTACGTCTTTTGTATTCCATTGTGCATTTTTGGTGTTTGTTCAAATCAAATCAATATTTTGCCAACAGATTGATATTGGAGCAATTTGTGCAATTATTCCCACAACAGATTGGTATTAGCACTAGCTGCCTTGTTCTGGATTAGCTGCCAATGACTAATTATTTTAATAGTGGTAGAAAAAATTTATGACGTCACCAAATTTGTTAGAACAGAAGCTTTGAGTACACGGAAGGTCGAAGTGAAGCCTATTGACTATATGTTCTTCGGCAGTAACTTCATTCACTTAGAGGAAGAGATAAGATACGGAAACGTCTTGGAGAAAATATGCATAGGTCCCACTTCATGGGTTCTCGAAGAGGTGCTTGCTATTATTGTAAGAAGAAGGGACATTACATATGAAATTGTTTGCCTCTTAGAAATAAGAGAGAGAAGAAGAAGAAAGCTTCAATTTTGGTAGCAGTTAGATCAAATGAAGATAGATGTCATAGTGATACAACAATATTTTCAGCCAGCATCACATTTAGAGATTACAAGTTGGGTAGTTGATTTTGGAGGCTCTTGTAATATGACTCTAGATAGGAGCTGTTTTGTCAGTTATGAGAAGATTGATGGTGGAGCAGTTTGTTTGGAGAATGACACATCTTGTCATGTTGTGGGCATTGTAAGTGTGAGGTTTTAGATGCATGATGGTGTTTTTAAAACTATCACAGATGTTAGACATGTTTTAATGCAGCATAAAGGTTTTTTTTAGTTGGAGCTTTGAGTATACTTGTTATGAAGATAATAATTGATGGAGAGAATTTAAGAGTGGCGAAGGGTTACTTGGTAGTGATGAAACGTGTGCGAGTCGATGATATTTATA
Organism: Allium sativum; assembly: GCA_030737875.1. Classification (NCBI taxonomy): domain Eukaryota; kingdom Viridiplantae; phylum Streptophyta; class Magnoliopsida; order Asparagales; family Amaryllidaceae; genus Allium; species Allium sativum. The sequence continues at coordinate 737,494,299 of CM060909.1, read as the reverse complement.
TGTTTCATTGAGAGATAGCCTTAGGGGATTCAGTAGTTTCCACTGGTTCTAGAATTCTAGATTCTACTCGGTTATGGTACCTTCTTTTAGGTCATGTTGATGAGGAGAGTCTTGAAGCACTAAAGAAGCGTTGGTTAATTGCTGGTGATTCTAAATCAAAGCCTAGCTCTTGTAGAGATTGTTCATTTGGAAAGAAGAAGCAATTGATATTTGGTGTTGGAAGACTTAGAGCTACAAAGTTCCAGAATATGTTCATTCTTATATGTGGGGATCCACAACAATTACATCGTTTGATGTAACCAATTTCATCGTCTTATTTGTTGATGATTTCTCACGGAAGGTCTGTGTCTATTTCATGAAGGCTAGATCCGAAATATTTACCCAATTTCGGAAGTGGAAGACCTTAGTTGAAAAGAAGTCGGGAAAGCAGTTGAGAGTTCTTAGAGTTGAAAATAGTAGTGAATTTGCATTACAAGAACTCACTAACTATTGTGCATCCGAGCATGTATTTGGAGATTTTTTCTATTAAGTCACATTCTTTTAGACTGGCGGAGAACATGCGTCAGATACTATGGGAAAGATCTATGAGCTTGAGAGTCACTACCAGTCTAAAAGAGGAATTTTCAGCAAAAGTGATATTTATTGCACTATCTCTCATCAACCGTACACCTTCTATTGCCATTGGTATGAAGATCTCGGAAGAAGTAAGGAAAAGAGAGCTTACTGACTTTCTGTTCCTTAAAGTATTTGGTTGTTCAGCCAATTTAGAAGATGAGGGACATGAAAAGCTGAACCCTAGAGGTAGCAAGCACATTTTCTTAGGCTATGGAGAAGGAATGAAGAAGTATAGGTTGTGGTGCAAAACGACTAAGCGAACTGTGACTAGCCGACATGCAAATTTGATAAGAGGTCTTTACTGAAGTTGGGGGCTCTATCAAGTGATGACGTTAAGAGGATACAAAATTTCAAAATACATTTGGAATCATGAGATTGTTTCCGTATTCAGAAAGAAAGTGGTATTTCCGATGGTACCATGGTTGATGAGAAGATTTCATATATTCGGACTCTAGATGGAGCTCATTCATAGTTAAGGTCTTTTGCTTTTGTTGGTCTTATTTGTGAGGATAGTACTAGAGGTGATAATTTAACTTCCTATGCTATTTATTGTGCGAAGCTTGGTGTTGAATTTGATAAGGTAGACTTGGTAAAGTCGAGTAAAATTCATGAGAAGGAGGTTAAAGTAGATAATATTGAGTATTTTCTCACTCAATATAGGATGGAGAAGGTGAAACGTTCTATGATGTCTCGGTTAGTCTCTCAGATTCTTGTATCTACAAGTTTGTCTTCAACATCGGATTTTTGAAGAATTTTTGGTATTTTCTTCCATGTACTTTGTTTGTTGATGTGCATACTATCTTTCTTATGCTTCGGAAAGATTTGGAAGCTCTGTTTGAGCAATATTGCTCAAAGTAGTTCACATTGAACTTGATGGTGTGCATTCAACATTTTGTTGTGATTTGGTTATATTTGAGTCATGGTGGAGTGTTGAATTTAAGTGATTTAAATAGTTGTTTAAGAAAGAAAGAAATTAATTTATTGATTCAATTAATCAATTATGTTATATGTGGAAACATTTGAGAGGATATTTTGAAAGGAAACAAATCGATTACATAATCACTTAATTAATCAATGGATTCATAATTAAGGAAAGAAGTATATTTGTAAATTCACTGATTTTGTAATATGAAAAAAAAAATGAATAGACTTGGAGAATGAAGCAAGCAAGGAATCGGATGGAAACCAAGATCTTCACGTTCTATTTACAGTGCAAACAAATCATGGACATTTGAAAATGTTTCAAAACAATCAGGAAATTAATTATCTTTATCTCCAAACAATATTTCATCCTGAAGCCTATTTAAATGAAGGAAGCTCATCTTCATATTTGTGGAGTTTTAATGTGAGAGAGCATGTACTATTATCCTCTTTTTCATTAAACCCTAATTTATGTAGTTAATTAATTAGGAGTTTTGAATGCATGCAAATCTTTGTTGAAATTGATTATTCAGTTTGTAATTATAGGATAGTCTTTTCATCTACTACCCATAATTTTAAAATTTCTCTTTTGTGTTCTCTTTTGTACTTTCTTCAGTTAAATAAAGAATATTTGTTGGTTCTGTGGACCTATGCATAGCCGAACCACATCAAATCTTTATGTCTTCTTCTATTTTGTTTTATTTGGTGATTATTTTTCATTGAGTTGACGGTTGATAATTAATCGACAAGCTAGATCCTCTTTTTTTGTATTGCTCCTGCGCCTTTTGTACTCCGCTATGCAATTTTGGTGTTTGCGCAAAACAAATCAGTATTTTGCACAATAGATTGCTATCGAAGCAATTTGTGAATTATTTGCATAACGAATAGTTGATATTGAAATGTAAAATGGGATTTTAATGCAACTTCGACAATTATTACCCAAACATTTCCAGTGAACTTGTAACACCCCGTGTATTCTATAACTGTGGAATTAAAAAATTAAAGTATAATTAATTTGAAATCAAAGAACTAAGGGAAACGGGATACGCCATTGCGTTCGTCTCGGAAAAATACGCGAAATAGAGTCCGAGTTTTCGAAAAACGGAGTCCATATGAAGAAGATATGGCCTTCGGAAGTTTCTGAATTAAGTTTAAAAATTAAAACCGGGCCCAATTGGCCAAGGCGGGAAAACTCCCGCCTAAGACACCCAGGTCGACTGGGCTGTCGACCTGGTCTAACCAGGTCGACAGGGCTGTCGACAGGGCTGTCGACCTGGTCCAGACCCAGGTCGAACCCAGTCCACCCTGGCTGGCCTATTCTATGTTGGTCGATTTTCTGTGGTCTGCTTTGTCATTAGGGCTAGGTGGCAGGCTCTAATTGGTCCCTCTTGCGAATGAATGGCTATGATCAATCCAAGCAACATCAATGGTCCTAATCAGTTCATAAACTCTATAAAATGGCCCTAGACTCCACCTAGGTTTCTTGCACAATTCTCTAGCCTCCATTGCTCTCTTCTTCTAATAAAAAAATAAAAATGGCGTCTCTGCTCTGCTGGAATTAAAACTAGAAGATAATCAACATCAGCCTAAGCAACTCAATTCAAACTAGAGATTAAAGTTTCTGCAAAGATTCTACAACAAGTTAAAGTTCTTTCTTTAATCCAATCAAGGCAAGTACAGTTATTTTCCGCTATAAACGTTAATTATAATTTTGATATGCATTTAAATCTGAGTTTGAGGTTGTATTCTCTTCTGTTAGATCTGTTTTCTGTGACTGTTCTGTATCCCTTTTCTTCTTTTCTGTTTCTATAGCCAGGCTACCACGAGCCTGTGCCTAATCCCATAAGAGATGAACGTATGAACGCAAATTTTGGGATGAATGATGCGAAATTTGACAAGACTAAATTGAATGTATGACTTTAGGTCTGAGGCATAAAATATATTGGACATGTGACTTGGGATTGGATGCATAAATTTGACTATGAACATATAATTTATACATGTTGTATGCATAGCTATGTTGTAATTTAGAACTGTAATTAATGAGAATATGTTGTAAACATAGATTTGGATCTATGCATATTCTATGATAGAAGAAAAGAGGAACCATTGTAAGATTACATATGATTTGAGACTTTGAACAAAATGCATATAAAAGTCAAGATTTGATTTTTAGAAGATATGATTTAAAGATTTAGATTGTTGGGTATAGTTTGCATAATGATTCATGACTTAAAAGAAGAAGATATGGAAGCTTAGGTGTAAAAGATTTGCATTAATTAGGATATCTATTATTGTGATTACACCTAAATAGGGATTTTTGGATATATGGCATGTATTGAAATTAATGGTTATATTTGGTATAATTTATATGTGAATCTGCTGTAAGATGCTAGTTTAACAAAAATTGGAACATATGTTAGATGGCAAATTATGTCCATATTCTGTGCTATGTAACTTTACGCAAACAGGGAGTATATGTTGTGAATCATGACAATTATGTAAGCATATGAATTTAGGCTAATTTATGACTAGGCAAGGCATGTAAATAGAACCTTTGGAAATATTAAATTTGCTAAATCTGCTAATTTGCCAAGTTGGCTAAACTGCTAGTTTTGTTATATTGCCTAGACTGCTAATTAGATTGAATGCCAAATCTATTAAATTTGTCTGTGAGATGCCTAATCTGTTATATGCCAAAATCTGCTAAGTGCTAAATCGGTTAAATCTGTTAAGTCACCAAATCTGCTAAAAATCTGTTATCTGCTATATCAGTTGAGTTGATGTGATCATTCTGTTATTGATATAATCTGAATTGGCATATATATTGGGCGTGCGCATAAATGGTAAATTATTAGTTAATTGGCCGCAAAGATAAACATGGCTAACTCGAGGTTAGAATGAGTTTGCGGCGTAAATCTGCCCGGAACCGCCCGGCACATCCAGTGGCCGCAAACAATAGGTTCTAATGTGAGAAGTTAGTCATAACATGCGTAAGACACGAGGTTAGGTCTGGCTTGTGGCAGAAGTCTACCCGGAACCGCCCGGCATATCCAGCGGCCACAAGCTACCGACCTAATGTGAGAGGTCTGTGCATTAATAATTAATTAATGCAAAGCTAAGATAAGAATGACGTCTAAAACGTATTGGGGAAAATAGGGTTAAGCCAATGGGATTAATAGATGTAGTAAAACCCGTTCATGAATCTGTAGGCCCAATACAAAGTTAGACAAATCTGAAAAATCTGTATATCTGACCCGTTAGTCTGAAAACTTGTTAACTTAATTTGTGAATTAGTAAATCTGAACTCTGTATGTCTGAACTTGTAAACAAGTTAATCTGAAATCTGTTAGTCTGGGGACACAAGGTTAGGAGGGGAATTACTTGTGTCATCTGTTGTTTGGGACCCATATTAGTCAGTAACCCTTTCTGGTATCAAAACTTTGACCCAACAGTAGGTAGGGTCCGGGCACGCTTACTGAACTAATTATAAATGGTTCATTCTGATAATGGCGAGGGGTGTTGATGGTGCGTTCCAACCGGGTCATGTGCGTGCATGGACCCCGGTCTGCCTCTGAGGATGTAAGACGCCGTGACATCTGTAAATAGGTCTGTGCCAATTGGTTGTCACTTTAGGGAGTGATACACCCTACTGTGGGGCCGACACAGGATATTTATGTATTAGGGAGCCGATCGCTTGGGGTAGGGTTTTAGGGTACGCTTAGTTCTGTCTGTTTCTGTTGGTACCGTCTGTTTCTGTTGGGTGGTAACACCTGTCTGTTTCTGTGTGGTACCGTCTGTTCGGGTGGTAAAGGCCCATTACTAGTGTACACCTAACTCCACATTCTGTCTCCATAGGGATAAATCTGTTTCTTCTTCTGTCTGTTTCTGATCGGGTAGTAAAGGCCCATTATTAGCATTATGTTTCTGTTAAAGTATTCTGTACCCGTTCCTGCTTCAATTTAGACATTAGGGTGACACCTAGTTCTGCTATACTAGTATTAGTGCAGAGAAGTGTGAAACAATAGTTTATATCATTCTGTTTTTCTGTTATATCTGCTACACCTGTTATAGTTATCTCAAATCCAGTTTTATGTTCATATCATATTATTATTATCTGTTCATATGCTGAAAGTCACTGGACTTGCCAGACTTTTTGTCTGACCCTTGTTGTTTCGCCTCCTTTCTTCCGTTCCCCCCCCCTCAGGTTATCCAAGGAGGGAAATACTTTAGCTTGATCCGGATTTCTCTTTGCTTGAAGTGCTTAAAGTATGGCTTGGCTCTGTATAGCTTCCGTTCCATGGGGATTATGATTTTAAACTATGCATTTTGAAGGCTTTTGTACAAGACTGATATTTTGTACTTGAATCCTGAAATTGAAAGGATGTAACCATATTAATTTCTGTTTCCGCTGTAATAAAGTTAAAATTTTTCAAGTACTGTTTTATCTGTCTTGTAAGTTTCTGTTCTGTTTACTAAAATGCTCCACCAAAGTTAAGGCATTCCCTTTGTGAGTGTCCTTAACGGAGGTGGGGTGTTACACTTGGTATAAGAGCTGAAGGTTACCGGATTTGATAAAGAATTTTTGAAAACTATTTTCAAAAAGGTTTTGAAAAGGAAGTATTTTCAAAAGTAAAGCTTATTTTGAAAAACATAGTCCCCTAAGCCATATATCTATCTTTTGATCCTCTGCTTGAATCCTTGTTTCCTTCTTTCTTGAGTCTCTGGGGCTCCCGGTTTTCTGGGATGTAACCTCATCGAAGGGCAAAGTAGTGCCCGACTTCCATCGATAGCTATAGTAGTTTCACCTGCGGCTAGTTTTCTTTAGAGCTTTGAAGGATTTTTCCGGGCGATGGAGGCAGCTTTCGAGGGATTGGTCAACATGTTACACAAGGATAGTAAAGATGAGAATGATGAGGTTTGGCTAAGGAGCACAACCCAAAAGGTGAGAAACTCATATAGACTTAGTTCACAATGGAGGCAAAAGGGAAACACAAAAGAAGGAAGGAAAGATTGAAGATAAGGAGGAGGAAAGTGTTTTACTTATGGAAGCTCGACTCATCTGAATAAGGATTACCGAAAGAGGAAGGGGAGGGTGCTTGCTTCAACTGTGGGGAGATGGGACACTTCACTAGGGACTGCCCGAAGAGACGAGGACAAGGAGGGCAGGCGAACACTCTTGAAGCTAGTGGCTAGGATAGGAATAGGGAAAAATTTCTATAGTAGGTTTAATTTCTTTATCTGATTATGGAGTTAAGACTTTTTCTGATTCTGGTATTTTGATTTTGAAATCGATACTCTGCACTTTAATGCTAGTATTATTTCTGAATTCCGCTGTAGACTCAGACCCATAAGGGTTATGGATCATCTGTTTGAGATTGGGGTTTGAGGGATATCTGTGTTAGGCGTCAAGTATGACGCATACATTCTGAGTTTTCGTGGGGTATGATTTTATCATGCTTAGCTTCCTAAGAATCATTAGGGAACCTGATCTGTACCAGTAGTCTGTAAATATCTAAATACTTTTTATAGGGTTTCCAGTTTTGACATTGTCTAAAGAAGGTAATCCTCTGGGTGTCAATTTGATATTGGTTTCGGTCTTTGGGGCCGATACTTAGGACCCATGTCTAATGGGAACCAAATTTTCGTTCTATCTGTACTCGCTTCCATCATTCGACTGTATCCTATCGATCGAATATTTGAACTTTAGGTAGAAACTAATGGGTGTAAACATGTGTTTGAGACATGTTATGTTTGATGGTTGCAAGTGGATGCAAGTGGTTGCTAGTGGTTGCCCGTGGATGCATATACACACACTAGGCACTAGATCGGCTCAAAAACACTCTCATACTGCATATGGATGAGTGAGCATTTTTCAATTCTTGTGGATGCAAAGTGGCTGATTCAGCACATGGATGTTGCATTTGAGTGAATGGTTGTGCACTCATATAGAAATAATATATATCATCATCAGAATTCTATTGCATACATGTTGGAGTCATGGCACTGACATAATTCGCATTAAGGAGGTCAACTGAATCAGTAGACCGCCTGATCTTTGCATTAGGTAAGGAACATATACACACACTTTTGCATATGTTCATACAACATTAGAAGTTTTCTAAGGACAATGGATGCTTGTGGATGATGGTTGAGTAGATGGGTGATTGGATGGTAGGACACATTCTTCTTAACTTGAAGATTTCGGGGACGAAATCCTTTTAAGTGGGGGAGAATGTAACACCCCGTGTATTCTATAACTGTGGAATTAACAAATTAAAGTATAATTAATTTGAAATCAAAGAACTAAGGGAAAAAGGGATACGCCATTGCGTTCGTCTCGGAAAAATACGCGAAATAGAGTCCGAGTTTTCGAAAAACGGAGTCCATATGAAGAAGATATGGCCTTCGGAAGTTTCTGAATTAAGTTTAAAAATTAAAACCGGGCCCAATTGGCCAAGGCGGGAAAACTCCCGCCCAAGACACCCAGGTCGACTGGGCTGTCGACCTGGTCTAACCAGGTCGACAGGGCTGTCGACAGGGCTGTCGACCTGGTCCAGACCCAGGTCGAACCCAGTCCACCCTGGCTGGCCTATTCTATGTTGGTCGATTTTCTGTGGTCTGCTTTGTCATTAGGGCTAGGTGACAGGCTCTAATTGGTCCCTCTTGCGAATGAATGGCTATGATCAATCCAAGCAACATCAATGGTCCTAATCAGTTCATAAACTCTATAAAATGGCCCTAGACTCCACCTAGGTTTCTTGCACAATTCTCTAGCCTCCATTGCTCTCTTCTTCTAATAAAAAAATAAAAATGGCGTCTCTGCTTTGCTGGAATTAAAACTAGAAGATAATCAACATCAGCCTAAGCAACTCAATTCAAACTAGAGATTAAAGTTTCTGTAAAGATTCTACAACAAGTTAAAGTTCTTTCTTTAATCCAATCAAGGCAAGTACAGTTATTTTCCGCTATAAACGTTAATTATAATTTTGATATGCATTTAAATCTGAGTTTGAGGTTGTATTCTCTTCTGTTAGATCTGTTTTCTGTGACTGTTCTGTATCCCTTTTCTTCTTTTCTGTTTCTATAGCCAGGCTACCACGAGCCTGTGCCTAATCCCATAAGAGATGAACGTATGAACGCAAATTTTGGGATGAATGATGCGAAATTTGACAAGACTAAATTGAATGTATGACTTTAGGTCTGAGGCATAAATTATATTGGACATGTGACTTGGGATTGGATGCATAAATTTGACTATGAACATATAATTTATGCATGTTGTATGCATAGCTATGTTGTAATTTAGAACTGTAATTAATGAGCATATGTTGTAAACATAGATTTGGATCTATGCATATTCTATGATAGAAGAAAAGAGGAACCATTGTAAGATTACATATGATTTGAGACTTTGAACAAAATGCATATAAAAGTCAAGATTTGATTTTTAGAAGATATGATTTAAAGATTTAGATTGTTGGGTATAGTTTGCATAATGATTCATGACTTAAAAGAAGAAGATATGGAAGCTTAGGTGTAAAAGATTTGCATTAATTAGGATATCTATTATTGTGATTACACCTAAATAGGGATTTTTGGATATATGGCATGTATTGAAATTAATGGTTATATTTGGTATAATTTATATGTGAATCTGCTGTAAGATGCTAGTTTAACAAAAATTGGAACATATGTTAGATGGCAAATTATGTCCATATTCTGTGCTATGTAACTTTACGCAAACAGGGAGTATATGTTGTGAATCATGACAATTATGTAAGCATATGAATTTAGGCTAATTTATGACTAGGCAAGGCATGTAAATAGAACCTTTGGAAATATTAAATTTGCTAAATCTGCTAATTTGCCAAGTTGGCTAAACTGCTAGTTTTGTTATATTGCCTAGACTGCTAATTAGATTGAATGCCAAATCTGTTAAATTTGTCTGTGAGATGCCTAATCTGTTATATGCCAAAATCTGCTAAGTGCTAAATCGGTTAAATCTGTTAAGTCACCAAATCTGCTAAAAATCTGTTATCTGCTCTATCAGTTGAGTTGATGTGATCATTCTGTTATTGATATAATCTGAATTGGCATATATATTGGGCGTTCGCATAAACGGTAAATTATTAGTTAATTGGCCGCAAAGATAAACATGGCTAACTCGAGGTTAGAATGAGTTTGCGGCGTAAATCTGCCCGGAACCGCCCGGCACATCCAGTGGCCGCAAACAATAGGTTCTAATGTGAGAAGTTAGTCATAACATGCGTAAGACACGAGGTTAGATCTGGCTTGTGGCAGAAGTCTGCCCGGAACCGCCCGGCATATCCAACGGCCACAAGCTACCGACCTAATGTGAGAGGTCTGTGCATTAATAATTAATTAATGCAAATCTAAGATAAGAATGACGTCTAAAACGTATTGGGGAAAATAGGGTTAAGCCAATGGGATTAATAGATGTAGTAAAACCCGTTCATGAATCTGTAGGCCCAATACAAAGTTAGACAAATCTGAAAAATCTGTATATCTGACCCGTTAGTCTGAAAACTTGTTAACTTAATTTGTGAATTAGTAAATCTGAACTCTGTATGTCTGAACTTGTAAACAAGTTAATCTGAAATCTGTTAGTCTGGGGACACAAGGTTAGGAGGGGAATTACTTGTGTCATCTGTTGTTTGGGACCCATATTAGTCAGTAACCCTTTCTGGTATCAAAACTTTGACCCAACAGTAGGTAGGGTCCGGGCATGCTTACTGAACTAATTATAAGTGGTTCATTCTGATAATGGCGAGGGGTGTTGATGGTGCGTTCCAACCGGGTCATGTGCGTGCATGGACCCCGGTCTGCCTCTGAGGATGTAAGACGCCGTGACATCTGTAAATAGGTCTGTGCCAATTGGTTGTCACTTTAGGGAGTGATACACCCTACTGTGGGGCCGACACAGGATATTTATGTATTAGGGAGCCGATCTCTTGGGGTAGGGTTTTAGGGTACGCTTAGTTCTGTCTGTTTCTGTTGGTACCGTCTGTTTCTGTTGGGTGGTAACACCTGTCTGTTTCTGTGTGGTACCGTCTGTTCGGGTGGTAAAGGCCCATTACTAGTGTACACCTAACTCCACATTCTGTCTCCATAGGGATAAATCTGTTTCTTCTTCTGTCTGTTTCTGATCGGGTAGTAAAGGCCCATTATTAGCATTCTGTTTCTGTTAAAGTATTCTGTACCCGTTCCTGCTTCAATTTAGACATTAGGGTGACACCTAGTTCTGCTATACTAGTATTAGTGCAGAGAAGTGTGAAACAATAGTTTATATCATTCTGTTTTTCTGTTATATCTGCTACACCTGTTATAGTTATCTCACATCCAGTTTTATGTTCATATCATATTATTATTATCTGTTCATATGCTGAAAGTCACTGGACTTGCCAGACTTTTTGTCTGACCCTTGTTGTTTCGCCTCCTTTCTTCCGTTTCCCCCCCCCCAGGTTATCCAAGGAGGGAAATACTTTAGCTTGATCCGGATTTCTCTTTGCTTGAAGTGCTTAAAGTATGGCTTGGCTCTGTATAGCTTCCGTTCCATGGGGATTATGATTTTAAACTATGCATTTTGAAGGCTTTTGTACAAGACTGATATTTTGTACTTGAATCCTGAAATTGAAAGGATGTAACCATATTAATTTCTGTTTCCGCTGTAATAAAGTTAAAAATTTTCAAGTACTGTTTTATCTGTCTTGTAAGTTTCTGTTCTGTTTACTAAAATGCTCCACCAAAGTTAAGGCATTCCCTTTGTGAGTGACCTTAACGGAGGTGGGGTGTTACAGAACTTTTATAACATTTTGGAATGTTGTTTGCGAAAGTTCACTAACAAAGACACATGTATCTGACCGACTATTTTTCAATCGATCAAGGTAGACAAATGAATATTAACCATCCATTCCAATCAACGGTTTTTAGTTGACCAAGGAAAATCCCCTCAACTTTAGCAATACGGGTTTGTTGACCTCATTTTAACTAGGGTCACCATGACACCACTAACGATGTTAGTGGTGTAGGGCTATGATTTCCTGGGGTAGCCTTGTGGGAAGCCCATGGGCTGGGGCAACCCACATGAGTTAGGGCAACAAAAAAAACTATAACATATATATATACACTTGTGTATTTTTTTGGTTATTTACGCGATATGCATTAAAAAAAGTGTACATGTTTGCCTAAGTTATTAGTATAATGAATAGTGGCCAAGAGGTTAAGAGTTTAATTCATATCTTTATAATTTCTATACTTATATATTCTAATTGGGATTTTAAGGAAGAATTCGATTTTGGTTCCTACAAATATTGTTACATATTATAATAACAATTTAACATTACACTACTTTTTTTTAATCGTCATAGAATCTACAGAAGTTGATAGATCATATTCATTAAACTCGGTGCTCATACATTGTTGTTCACAAGGACATTATATACTCAATGCATATTTTATTTCAAACTTATAATAATACAAGACTTTATCTTTAGAAATATTAACTACAAAAGTTATACAAAATCTTCATATGAAAAATATATTGTACTTTATGGAAATTTAAAACGAAAAGTTCTCATATCTAATATCATTCGAAAAAACATAGAAAATTATAAAGAAAAAAAAAATTATGTTTGACAAACTAGAATATATCGTAAAATTACAATAAATTATGTTTATTATTGTTAGTGTTTCAATGGAAAATTAAAAATCATGCCCTACAAATTTTGTAATAAGTAGAAGGAAGATAATTCAACATTATATTACAACTTTTTTTTACAATATGATTGAAAAAAGTTTAAATGCTCAATCATTATTACTTTTTCTTTCAAATAATTTAATATGTTACTTATTGGCTTAAGAAAATTATATCAGGCAAGAAATTTATAAAACCATGATCAAATATCATATTTTCATATGTATTCATACAATATAAACATTCTCAATTTATAGCGGAAATACGATGTCAAAAATGTAGTGGCTATTGAGACACAAGATTAGACACACAAGTTGTTAAAATTTTTATTTGTTTTTGTTTGCATTAAAGGCGGAATTTAAGGGGAGATTTAATGGTTATAATTTTTTTATATTAAATCTTTTGTCACCATTTTGTATTTAACTAAACTTTCTCGTCAAATAAATATATTTGTGTATTTATTATAGCATGATATTATGTATATTACATGAATTACACTATAATATTAACAAATACTTTGACTAAAAAGTTTTGGGCAACCCTTTTTATTTTGGGGTAGGGTGTAACACCCCGTATTTCCTATGGATATTAAAATAATGAATTAAAGAATACTTAATATTAAAAGTAGGAATTAACTGAGACGGGTTACGCCATTGCGTTCGTCTCGGAATTCTGCTTGAGATAGAGTCCGAATTTGCGTAAATCGAACACCGTATGATGAAGTTATAAGCCTTAAAAGTTTGTATACACCCAAGGAAGTATATACATACATATAAAATAACTCCAGAAGTCGAAACAGGGTTCAAATCTCGAATTTGGGTCAAAGAAGACTGAGCAGGAAATTTCCCGCTCAGAGGTGTCGACCCCCCCCCCTCCCGGGGGGGAGTCGACATAGGTGTCGACCCCCCTATAGGGGTGTCGACCCCCCTATAGGTGAGTCGACCCATGTTGCCCCAGATCTGGACGATGAAGTGTTTCGCCACGTGTCGCTTTCTAATTCGCTGTGTGACGTGGTATTCTGCTCTGGATGATTCTGATAACTTCTAGACTGATCTGAAGGCTCTAAATATCCCTATACACCTATAAAAAGAACCCTAAACATATTGTTTTCTCCACACATATTCATAGGCGTTTATATGCTGCTAAAACCTGAAGTGACCTAGCCTCCACCTTAATCAATCAAATTAGAGTTTTCAAGTTAACAATCAAAGTCTACTGTAACAACCCAGAAAATCTGGGCCAGTTTGAAATTTTTATTTTGGCAATTTTAGCGAATTTTGATTATTTAAAATGAATTATTTTAAATAATATCGACGAGAAATTTATTTCGAATAGAATTCGAACGTATATATTATACGCGTCGTCGTTAGAATATAAATAATTATATATAATTATAAAAGGAATTGAAAATGGCGCGGTAGTTCGATAATTCGATTTCAAACTTCAATTGAATGTACCGGGTGCAAAACAATCCGGATTTTAGTGAAACCAAAAACATTAGGATCTGATTGATAATATCTTTCTAACGGATGTAAGAAACTGAGATTTCACTTTAAAAATTGAGAGATATGTCCAGTTGAAAATTAGAAATAGTCGCTGTGGAATTTATATATATTTTTATATATATAAGGCCCTTAAAAATAGTTATTTTGCAAACGACCTCGGATTTCGACGAAACCAGTTTTGTTGGGTCCGTGATGTTAAGTTATTGCTAGGTTTCAAATTTCATAATTTTTCGAATCAATATGTGAGCGTGGCGAAGGAAAACGCGTTTGACCAGTTTTAGTTGATTTTAATCGACTGAAAATTGGCCATTTTTCAAACGGTCTCAGAATTCGACGAAACTAGTTTTGTTAGGACCGTATCGTCAATACGAAGCTAGAAAATATTTTTCTGGAATTTTTCTAGTTAGTATGTGACCCCGGTAATTTGAAATTTACGTTTAAAATTCAATATAATGATTTAAATGTAAGTTCAACGGAAACTGATTCAAATGATCGAACCAGCCTGCGATACATATCCCATTGTGTTCGGAATGGGTGTGAAACGCTAGGGACGTCAGTCGGTGGGTCTCGTTTCGAGTTCGAACTAGAAAGTTGCTTTAAGGAATAAATTAAATAAAATATAAATAATATAACATCTCTCTCACCCCTTTTCTCTCTCCTCGTTGAGACGAAGAAGGCGGCCCCCCCCTTGAAGCCCTCGACGCCGACGAAGAAGGCGGCCCCCCCTTGAAGCCCTCGACGCCGACGAAGAAGCCGCGCCACCCCCCCCCCCCCCTCAGTAAGAATTTCTGTTTATTTTTTTTTATTTTATTTTTTTTATTTTTATTTTTTTTAAAACCGAATTTAATAATGCTTTTGTTTTAAAAATAAAAACTGAAAATGTTTAAAAGAAAAAAAAACTAAATATTTTTAAAGGTATAAAACTGAATTTTTAAAAAGTATTAAAAACTGAAATTTTTATAAAGTATAAAACTGAATTTTTTTTATAAAGTATTAAAACTGAAATTTTTTAGAAATAAAAACTGGTTTTTGAAATAAAGGATAAAAACTGAATTTTATAAAAAAATAAAAATTGATTTTGTTTTAAAAGTTGAAACTGATTTTGGAAAAAAAAAAAACTTTAAAAGAGAAAAGATTTAAACTTTAAATGAAGAAAAGATTTAAACTTTAAATGAAGAAAAGATTTAAACTTTAAATGAAGAAAAGATTTAAACTTTAAAAGTGAAAGGATTTAAACTTTAAAGGTGAAAAGATTTAAACTTTAAAAAGTGAAAGATTTAGATTTTAAAAAGGAAAGGATTTGAACTTTGAAATAAAAATTCGATTTTTATATATTGAACTTAGAAATAAAAATTCGATTTTTATATATTGAACTTAGAAATAAAAATTCGATTTTTATATATTGGACTTTGAAATAAAAATTCGATTTTTATATATGGAATAGCGAAGTAAAAATTCGATTTTTACATAGGTAGTGAAAGCGGACAACGGAGGTTCAAAAAGGGCGAAACGACGAAGACTTCTGCCAATGAAGAGCCGTGGAGCTAGGATAGCTATAAGTGAGAATTTCTCACCTTTCAATTTATTTTTCTAGTTATATATATATACTAGGATGCAGACGGTGCTTAGTAGCACCCGACACAATTGTCCACAGACCATGGACTTGTTTGTTTGGTTGCATAGACTAGTTGAATTATTTGTTTGAATTGAATTGTTTGGTGAGATGAAATTGATATGATTGATGTGTGAATGGCGTGGGCCTTCACTAGACCGGGGATAAGGCTAGGCCTTGTTCCGTTTCTAGTATCGTGCCGTTATGCCGCCGAAATTTTCTAAAATATGTTAGAAAAATAAAAATATCATTTTATTGAATAAATGAATTGAATAGAAATTCATAGGTTGAAATAAAATGTTTTATCGTTAAAAATATAATTTTTAACGTGAATATGAAAATAGTGAAGTGAATAAATAAATATTCATTTACAAACCAGATGGTTTGTTTATGTACACTTATTTGAATGACATTGATTGAGACGATAAATTTTACACATCGCCCAACTGCACAACTAAAATCTGTGTTTGATTGTTTGAAACCCCACACGGGTGTTGGGATGAAATATGAATTTCACTCATCCTGATTGATTAAATATGTCGATCGATTGATTGACAGGCTGTTATGAGCGTTGAATATCTATATTTGATGCTTATACAGTGTAGTGCACTTTGGTTGATGGTTGATTATTTTCAATGTTATTATATACATGTGTTGTATGAAAATCCATATAATTAATTTTATATGGTAATTGATTGGGCCTCATTCCAATCGTGAAAATAAAGAATATTTTGATAATAAAGAATATTTTGATAATAGGAAATATTTGAAATAGAATATTTGAAAATAGAAATTTATGAAGCCGTGTTAATTAGATTTACGCCATTTTGACGTAAACGATATTTATATCGATTTTATTCATTTAAAAATGAATATTGAAAAGTAATCTCGAATTGAATTGAAAACGATTTCGAAATGAATTGAATTGAAAACGATTTCGAAATGAATTGAATTGAAAACGATTTCGAAATGAATTGAATTGAAAACGAATTCAAAATGAATTGAATTGAAAACGATTTCGAAATGAATTGAATTGAAAACGATTTCGAAATGAATTGAATTGAAAACGATTTCGAAATGAATTGAATTGAAAACGATTTCGAAATGAATTGAATTGAAAACGATTTCAAAGTGAATTGAATTGAAAGTGATTTCGAAATGAATTGAATTGAAAACGATTTCGAAATGAATTGAATTGAAAACGAATTCAAATTGAATTGAAATTTGAATTGAATAGAAATGAATTTTAAAACGAATTTATAAAGAAGAATTCAATTTTGCTTTGAATTGAGATGGAAGTTGAAATAGATTTTGAAACGAATTTTAAAACTATTTATATAATTCGTTTTAAATAGAAATCGACGAAGTATATATTATATATATTATATATATAATATAATGGCCTGAATAGAACGCGCCGCGCCGCGGCAGTTCGCGAATTTCGACCATTTATTTCAAACGGACATTACGGGAGATCCGACCGTCGGATTCTCCTAAAACCGGAACCGTTGGGTTCGTATCGAAAAGAGCTTTCTAACGAATATTAGAAATTTGAAATCTAACGGTTGGATTTGGAATTATGTCCAAATCAAATTCGAAAAAGGTCGCTGTAAGTGCAGTTCGATGGCCGTTGATGGAAATCGACTGTACGGGCCTTGATAAAATTATTAAAAATAGCAATAATTTGTGTAAAATCATAAGAAATGATTTGTGAAGATTTGGGATGAAAAACTCCCTATTTGAAAAGATAAAAATAGATTTTTATCGAAATGAACTAGTTTTGAACTAGAATTATAATCCTATTTATTTTTAAATAAATAAATTGAATTTGAAAAGGGTTTTGAAAATAACCAAAATTTCCAATGATTGCATTGGAGTGGATTTGAATCGAAATTGTCTTCGGAAAATTTCGATGTTGGAATTCGTGATTATACAGGTGTTGTTATGGAAATTTGAAAGATATATATATTTATATCGTTATTTCCAATACGACATTTGTTAGTCGTAGAATTTGATATTGAATATAAGCCGATATATTTTCTATTCAGAGCCTTGTATTGAATATCGAATGTGATTTGGGTTTGTCGTGAATGGTGTCTTTACTAACACTGTTCTTGAACCCAGCTGAGAAATGATTAAATCTTTTTATTTAGATTTAATGAAGTGTACCAATTAAATAATATTTAATTGGAATAGAATTGATATTGATTTTTGGGTTTATCGTGAACAGTGTTTTAAATAACACTTGTTCTTTAACCCGATAATTAATGAATGTGATTTGGGTTTGTCGTGAATGGTGTCTTCACTAACACTGTTCTTGAACCCAGCTGAGAAAAGATTAAATCTTTTGATTTAGATTTAATGAAGTGTACCAATTAAATAATATTTAATTGGAATTGAATGGATATTGATTTTTGGGTTTATCGTGAACAGTGTTTTAAATATCACTTGTTCTTTAACCCGATAATTAATGGGATGTGACTTTGGGTTTATCGTGAACCGTGTTTTAAATGACACTGATTCTTTAACCCAGTCACAGATTAAAACTAAGTGGAGTTTTAATGAATCTTTAATTAGATTGAAAAGATCGAGAATGGAGTATCACCAGTTTTGCTCCAGGCGATAGTTAAATCTTTAATTAGATTTGAACATGAAATTTAGAAACTAACTGTCGGTTAGCTAAGTAGAATGGTTTTCTGGATATTGATCTGATGTTGGTTTCGGCCTTCGGGGTTAATATTTGGGGAATTATTCTCTTGATTAATTTACGGTTAATGACTAATGAGTTGGAATGAGGCGTATGTTGTGTTTGTGTAACACTTTTATAATATATACGCGAGTTATTCGGAAAGACCGGGTTTATCCCATTCTGAATAACTGATACGACGATAAGTCGAAGATGAAGACGATGGTCGAAGACCGGAGGTCTTCACGTCGTTTGGGTGATAACTGATGATCTTGATTGGGCTGTACACCCAAGAAGATGGAAACAGTTAGTGATCGTCCAGACGTACTTGGAGATCGATGGATATGCGGGGTACTGGGTGCCTCCGGTTTCGTTCAGACCCAGGACGGACTTGTAAATGGACTGTGTGTCTGACATCGGATTTCATTCTGTGTGACTGATATCGGTTGCATAGGATGGTTTGCCTGTGTGGCATGCTAAGATGCAAATGATCAAGGCTTCTGTTGAAAAGCAAAGTCTTGTGGTGATGATCAAAGCACGGCCTTTGTGGCGTAGCTTTGTGTAACGTTTACCTCGCGTGTTTCACACCAGGTATGAACCAAAAACGGGAGACGGACCTCAGGGAGGACTTGCGTTTCTTTCTAGTTAGAAGTGGCGTCAGTGGTTTTACACGCCCTGACGAGTTTGACTTATGTGGTTGTTGCTGTTGCGAGGCGCCTCGGTTATATCGGTTTCTGCCGAATGCATTCTGGTCGGCTGACGGACCAGACTTACACCCCATAGGGTGGGGAGACGTATTGTTCAGGTATAATAATCCACTCCGTGTGGACCGGCCCTGACGATCCAAGGGGCAGTTGCGGCTGTTCCTGTGGCTCGGGCTAGAGAGTCACGAATCGGTAGAGGACGATCCCTGGCCTCGGTTCATAGACGGAAATCCAATTTCCAAATACGTGCCATTTGCGGTTTTATTTGTAATCCTATATATGGCGACATAGTGGGATGGGGCGCTTATGCCGCCTATGATTGATACTTATGATTTGAAGTTGTTTTATACACTATGCACTTACCATAGTATCAAATGATTTGTTTTAAACGTATCAAGCATTCTTTGGCTGTTATAAGGGAAAACCCTATCCTCGACTGCGTTGCATTGTGTGATGGGACCTGGGTCTTATAACAGCTTCATTTTTCTTTATTTAGCATTGCGCTGTTTGTTTTATGCACTGGTATTCTTGGGAGGAAACCTGTTCCGTGTTATACGGCGTGGTCCCTTGATTTACCTAACTTTAAAATAAAGATTAACTGTTTTAGTTCTCACACCAGTCCCATGACTGACCTGGAGTTTATTGTTTTAACCTAAACTCTGGGTGCCCCTTATTTTGACACGGGCAGCTAGTAGTTTTGGTTTTGCAGATTTATATTCACAGGATCCTGGTTTACAGCTGGAACGATATCCGGAAAGCTTTGTATCCGTATATCTCATTCTAGTTGTGTATTGTATTATTATTTTTCCGCTGCGATGTATTTAAATGTAATTTAAATCTCTGATATTTCTGTGTAATATTCATTTATACTCTGTATATTCTTGTAATCTGATGCATTGTTGTAATATACAATGAAATGTTCTTTTAGATGCGTTCTGTTGTGGCTTGTTCTCGAACTATCCGACGCTTTCCTTTACGGGGAAGTTACGGGTCTTCACAGTTGGTATCAGAGCTTTGGTTTACAAAGCTAGAGAACAAGACACATTAGAACCTTACGAAAGAATTCATCAGATATTGGGTTAGTAATATCCAATGGGAATGACTCGTTAGAGATAGGATCAGTAGTATCCTAAAACGAGTGTGAAGAGTATATTTTTGAAAATGAAAACAAAATTTTGTTTTGAAAATTTAAATCACTTATTCGTATTTGATTTTTTTTATTTATATTGATATGGACAATCCAGTATATATAGATTTTGCGTATACGTCTGATCCGCGTGTATTCGAAATTTTAATATACTGGATAGATATAGAGTCACACTCTAGTCGCCCGGACATGATTCTGATGATGGCGCGCCATCACCAGTATTTATTTTCGTGTATCGAAGGTGTGATTTCTATATATTTCCATTAGACTGGTGTGAGAACCAAAACTAATATAGCTAGAATACATTGTTGTGATTTGGCACCAAAACATGATTTTTTGTATATGTATCAAAATTATGAATTTGAAACGTTAAATTCACTAATTGATTGATGTTTGTGTTGTTTGTTTAGTTGTTTGATAATTTTGAACCAATATGCCTAATTTGATCGAATATTGAACTATATTGAAAATTGGTCGCATTTGCTTGCATATATGTACTTACATTGAACAGGTAATAGCAAGGAGGCTAAAGCAGAGAATAAAATTTGTTTGCCCGACAAATAGGTACATGTTTACTACATAATTTCCTGTTTTGTTTGGGTGATGATGATTTTGTGAGCCTATTGGCTAGCCGCTTGGCTTTTTCTTTTTCTTTTTGAGATCTGAAGGACCGGGGAAGCTATTTGAAATTCCCCGATGCTCCCGTTGCAGGGGAGGTTATGGCGAAATTTTTCAAAAATTTAGGGTGTTAGCCAAATTTTTGAAATTTTGAAAATTCTCAGAAACTGAAAAGTTGGAGAACGGAAGCCTGACCGATCGTAGAGTTGAATTATCAAACCACTTTCGACTTTGTTCCTTTTCGGGGACGAAAAGTTTTAAGTGGGGGAGATTGTAACAACCCGGAAAATCTGGGCCAGTTTGAAATTTTTATTTTGGCAATTTTAGCGAATTTTGATTATTTAAAATGAATTATTTTAAATAATATCGACGAGAAATTTATTTCGAATAGAATTCGAACGTATATATTATACGCGTCGTCGTTAGAATATAAATAATTATATATAATTATAAAAGGAATTGAAAATGGCGCGGTAGTTCGATAATTCGATTTCAAACTTCAATTGAATGTACCGGGTGCAAAACAATCCGGATTTTAGTGAAACCAAAAACATTAGGATCTGATTGATAATATCTTTCTAACGGATGTAAGAAACTGAGATTTCACTTTAAAAATTGAGAGATATGTCCAGTTGAAAATTAGAAATAGTCGCTGTGGAATTTATATATATTTTTATATATATAAGGCCCTTAAAAATAGTTATTTTGCAAACGACCTCGGATTTCGACGAAACCAGTTTTGTTGGGTCCGTGATGTTAAGTTATTGCTAGGTTTCAAATTTCATAATTTTTCGAATCAATATGTGAGCGTGGCGAAGGAAAACGCGTTTGACCAGTTTCAGTTGATTTTAATCGACTGAAAATTGGCCATTTTTCAAACGGTCTCAGAATTCGACGAAACTAGTTTTGTTAGGACCGTATCGTCAATACGAAGCTAGAAAATATTTTTCTGGAATTTTTCTAGTTAGTATGTGACCCCGGTAATTTGAAATTTACGTTTAAAATTCAATATAATGATTTAAATGTAAGTTCAACGGAAACTGATTCAAATGATCGAACCAGCCTGCGATACATATCCCATTGTGTTCGGAATGGGTGTGAAACGCTGGGGACGTCAGTCGGTGGGTCTCGTTTCGAGTTCGAACTAGAAAGTTGCTTTAAGGAATAAATTAAATAAAATATAAATAATATAACATCTCTCTCACCCCTTTTCTCTCTCCTCGTTGGTCAACCCCCCCCCCCCCCCCCCGTTCGATTATCTTTCAAAACCGATTTCAGAATAAAAAAAAAAAAAAAAAAAACCCTAATGGGCACGAACCCGTCGCCTCTTCTCCAGCGACGCCAACGTCGCGCCGCCCTCAGGCACCGCACTCCCCCCCTTGAAGCCCTCGACGCCGACGAAGAAGGCGGCCCCCCCCTTGAAGCCCTCGACGCCGACGAAGAAGGCGGCCCCCCCTTGAAGCCCTCGACGCCGACGAAGAAGCCGCGCCACCCCCCCCCTCAGTAAGAATTTCTGTTTATTTTTTTTTATTTTATTTTTTTTATTTTTATTTTTTTTAAAACCGAATTTAATAATGCTTTTGTTTTAAAAATAAAAACTGAAAATGTTTAAAAGAAAAAAAAACTAAATATTTTTAAAGGTATAAAACTGAATTTTTAAAAAGTATTAAAAACTGAAATTTTTATAAAGTATAAAACTGAATTTTTTTTATAAAGTATTAAAACTGAAATTTTTTAGAAATAAAAACTGGTTTTTGAAATAAAGGATAAAAACTGAATTTTATAAAAAAATAAAAATTGATTTTGTTTTAAAAGTTGAAACTGATTTTGGAAAAAAAAAAAAAACTTTAAAAGAGAAAAGATTTAAACTTTAAATGAAGAAAAGATTTAAACTTTAAATGAAGAAAAGATTTAAACTTTAAATGAAGAAAAGATTTAAACTTTAAAAGTGAAAGGATTTAAACTTTAAAGGTGAAAAGATTTAAACTTTAAAAAGTGAAAGATTTAGATTTTAAAAAGGAAAGGATTTGAACTTTGAAATAAAAATTCGATTTTTATATATTGAACTTAGAAATAAAAATTCGATTTTTATATATTGAACTTAGAAATAAAAATTCGATTTTTATATATTGGACTTTGAAATAAAAATTCGATTTTTATATATGGAATAGCGAAGTAAAAATTCGATTTTTACATAGGTAGTGAAAGCGGACAACGGAGGTTCAAAAAGGGCGAAACGACGAAGACTTCTGCCAATGAAGAGCCGTGGAGCTAGGATAGCTATAAGTGAGAATTTCTCACCTTTCAATTTATTTTTCTAGTTATATATATATACTAGGATGCAGACGGTGCTTAGTAGCACCCGACACAATTGTCCACAGACCATGGACTTGTTTGTTTGGTTGCATAGACTAGTTGAATTATTTGTTTGAATTGAATTGTTTGGTGAGATGAAATTGATATGATTGATGTGTGAATGGCGTGGGCCTTCACTAGACCGGGGATAAGGCTAGGCCTTGTTCCGTTTCTAGTATCGTGCCGTTATGCCGCCGAAATTTTCTAAAATATGTTAGAAAAATAAAAATATCATTTTATTGAATAAATGAATTGAATAGAAATTCATAGGTTGAAATAAAATGTTTTATCGTTAAAAATATAATTTTTAACGTGAATATGAAAATAGTGAAGTGAATAAATAAATATTCATTTACAAACCAGATGGTTTGTTTATGTACACTTATTTGAATGACATTGATTGAGACGATAAATTTTACACATCGCCCAACTGCACAACTAAAATCTGTGTTTGATTGTTTGAAACCCCACACGGGTGTTGGGATGAAATATGAATTTCACTCATCCTGATTGATTAAATATGTCGATCGATTGATTGACAGGCTGTTATGAGCGTTGAATATCTATATTTGATGCTTATACAGTGTAGTGCACTTTGGTTGATGGTTGATTATTTTCAATGTTATTATATACATGTGTTGTATGAAAATCCATATAATTAATTTTATATGGTAATTGATTGGGCCTCATTCCAATCGTGAAAATAAAGAATATTTTGATAATAAAGAATATTTTGATAATAGGAAATATTTGAAATAGAATATTTGAAAATAGAAATTTATGAAGCCGTGTTAATTAGATTTACGCCATTTTGACGTAAACGATATTTATATCGATTTTATTCATTTAAAAATGAATATTGAAAAGTAATCTCGAATTGAATTGAAAACGATTTCGAAATGAATTGAATTGAAAACGATTTCGAAATGAATTGAATTGAAAACGATTTCGAAATGAATTGAATTGAAAACGAATTCAAAATGAATTGAATTGAAAACGATTTCGAAATGAATTGAATTGAAAACGATTTCGAAATGAATTGAATTGAAAACGATTTCGAAATGAATTGAATTGAAAACGATTTCGAAATGAATTGAATTGAAAACGATTTCAAAGTGAATTGAATTGAAAGTGATTTCGAAATGAATTGAATTGAAAACGATTTCGAAATGAATTGAATTGAAAACGAATTCAAATTGAATTGAAATTTGAATTGAATAGAAATGAATTTTAAAACGAATTTATAAAGAAGAATTCAATTTTGCTTTGAATTGAGATGGAAGTTGAAATAGATTTTGAAACGAATTTTAAAACTATTTATATAATTCGTTTTAAATAGAAATCGACGAAGTATATATTATATATATTATATATATAATATAATGGCCTGAATAGAACGCGCCGCGCCGCGGCAGTTCGCGAATTTCGACCATTTATTTCAAACGGACATTACGGGAGATCCGACCGTCGGATTCTCCTAAAACCGGAACCGTTGGGTTCGTATCGAAAAGAGCTTTCTAACGAATATTAGAAATTTGAAATCTAACGGTTGGATTTGGAATTATGTCCAAATCAAATTCGAAAAAGGTCGCTGTAAGTGCAGTTCGATGGCCGTTGATGGAAATCGACTGTACGGGCCTTGATAAAATTATTAAAAATAGCAATAATTTGTGTAAAATCATAAGAAATGATTTGTGAAGATTTGGGATGAAAAACTCCCTATTTGAAAAGATAAAAATAGATTTTTATCGAAATGAACTAGTTTTGAACTAGAATTATAATCCTATTTATTTTTAAATAAATAAATTGAATTTGAAAAGGGTTTTGAAAATAACCAAAATTTCCAATGATTGCATTGGAGTGGATTTGAATCGAAATTGTCTTCGGAAAATTTCGATGTTGGAATTCGTGATTATACAGGTGTTGTTATGGAAATTTGAAAGATATATATATTTATATCGTTATTTCCAATACGACATTTGTTAGTCGTAGAATTTGATATTGAATATAAGCCGATATATTTTCTATTCAGAGCCTTGTATTGAATATCGAATGTGATTTGGGTTTGTCGTGAATGGTGTCTTTACTAACACTGTTCTTGAACCCAGCTGAGAAATGATTAAATCTTTTTATTTAGATTTAATGAAGTGTACCAATTAAATAATATTTAATTGGAATAGAATTGATATTGATTTTTGGGTTTATCGTGAACAGTGTTTTAAATAACACTTGTTCTTTAACCCGATAATTAATGAATGTGATTTGGGTTTGTCGTGAATGGTGTCTTCACTAACACTGTTCTTGAACCCAGCTGAGAAAAGATTAAATCTTTTGATTTAGATTTAATGAAGTGTACCAATTAAATAATATTTAATTGGAATTGAATGGATATTGATTTTTGGGTTTATCGTGAACAGTGTTTTAAATATCACTTGTTCTTTAACCCGATAATTAATGGGATGTGACTTTGGGTTTATCGTGAACCGTGTTTTAAATGACACTGATTCTTTAACCCAGTCACAGATTAAAACTAAGTGGAGTTTTAATGAATCTTTAATTAGATTGAAAAGATCGAGAATGGAGTATCACCAGTTTTGCTCCAGGCGATAGTTAAATCTTTAATTAGATTTGAACATGAAATTTAGAAACTAACTGTCGGTTAGCTAAGTAGAATGGTTTTCTGGATATTGATCTGATGTTGGTTTCGGCCTTCGGGGTTAATATTTGGGGAATTATTCTCTTGATTAATTTACGGTTAATGACTAATGAGTTGGAATGAGGCGTATGTTGTGTTTGTGTAACACTTTTATAATATATACGCGAGTTATTCGGAAAGACCGGGTTTATCCCATTCTGAATAACTGATACGACGATAAGTCGAAGATGAAGACGATGGTCGAAGACCGGAGGTCTTCACGTCGTTTGGGTGATAACTGATGATCTTGATTGGGCTGTACACCCAAGAAGATGGAAACAGTTAGTGATCGTCCAGACGTACTTGGAGATCGATGGATATGCGGGGTACTGGGTGCCTCCGGTTTCGTTCAGACCCAGGACGGACTTGTAAATGGACTGTGTGTCTGACATCGGATTTCATTCTGTGTGACTGATATCGGTTGCATAGGATGGTTTGCCTGTGTGGCATGCTAAGATGCAAATGATCAAGGCTTCTGTTGAAAAGCAAAGTCTTGTGGTGATGATCAAAGCACGGCCTTTGTGGCGTAGCTTTGTATAACGTTTACCTCGCGTGTTTCACACCAGGTATGAACCAAAAACGGGAGACGGACCTCAGGGAGGACTTGCGTTTCTTTCTAGTTAGAAGTGGCGTCAGTGGTTTTACACGCCCTGACGAGTTTGACTTATGTGGTTGTTGCTGTTGCGAGGCGCCTCGGTTATATCGGTTTCTGCCGAATGCATTCTGGTCGGCTGACGGACCAGACTTACACCCCATAGGGTGGGGAGACGTATTGTTCAGGTATAATAATCCACTCCGTGTGGACCGGCCCTGACGATCCAAGGGGCAGTTGCGGCTGTTCCTGTGGCTCGGGCTAGAGAGTCACGAATCGGTAGAGGACGATCCCTGGCCTCGGTTCATAGACGGAAATCCAATTTCCAAATACGTGCCATTTGCGGTTTTATTTGTAATCCTATATATGGCGACATAGTGGAATGGGGCGCTTATGCCGCCTATGATTGATACTTATGATTTGAAGTTGTTTTATACACTATGCACTTACCATAGTATCAAATGATTTGTTTTAAACGTATCAAGCATTCTTTGGCTGTTATAAGGGAAAACCCTATCCTCGACTGCGTTGCATTGTGTGATGGGACCTGGGTCTTATAACAGCTTCATTTTTCTTTATTTAGCATTGCGCTGTTTGTTTTATGCACTGGTATTCTTGGGAGGAAACCTGTTCCGTGTTATACGGCGTGGTCCCTTGATTTACCTAACTTTAAAATAAAGATTAACTGTTTTAGTTCTCACACCAGTCCCATGACTGACCTGGAGTTTATTGTTTTAACCTAAACTCTGGGTGCCCCTTATTTTGACACGGGCAGCTAGTAGTTTTGGTTTTGCAGATTTATATTCACAGGATCCTGGTTTACAGCTGGAACGATATCCGGAAAGCTTTGTATCCGTATATCTCATTCTAGTTGTGTATTGTATTATTATTTTTCCGCTGCGATGTATTTAAATGTAATTTAAATCTCTGATATTTCTGTGTAATATTCATTTATACTCTGTATATTCTTGTAATCTGATGCATTGTTGTAATATACAATGAAATGTTCTTTTAGATGCGTTCTGTTGTGGCTTGTTCTCGAACTATCCGACGCTTTCCTTTACGGGGAAGTTACGGGTCTTCACATCTACATCAAAGGAATAGCTAATCAAATTCAGAAATCAGATCCTAGAATTCAAGACCATTCTGTAATTTGTAAGTTCATGTTACTTTCAGAAATAAAATTGTGATTCTGACATTGTAATAAATCTTCTTTCCTTCCTCCCTTTTTGTTTTTATATCCAGACTACTGCGAGCCTAAGCCAAATCTCATAAGAGATGAACGTACATTATGAAAAATTGGGCATAATATATGATTTGGACATGGCCAGCGCTAAAATTTGGAAAAGTATTAAATTATGTATAATTGGGCATAACTGATTTGTGAAGGATTTGAGGACATAACATATGTTGTATTTAAAATATAAAGTGTATCGAACATATGACTTGAGATTTGAGGCATAAAGTATATTGGACATATGACTTGGGATTTGGGAGCGTAAATTGAATTGTAAATATGTAAGGCATAGTACATGTTGTGGTTTAAGACTTAAAATTGGGGTATATATATGTGATAGTTTATGACTTAGAAGAAGGAGATTATTGTCTATAGTGATGTATGGCTTAGGCATGAAAACCTATAGTAAGATAGGGATAACTGTTAAATGTGAACACGTCTAAATTGGGATTTCGGGTAATTGACATGCACTGTAATTAAAGGCTATATTTTGGCATAGTTTATACTGTGAATCATGATTTGGGGGGTTTTGGAGAATACTTTGTATGGTGCAATATGTCTAAACCTTAGGGCATGTGTTATATTGTGATTTTTGGGGCATGACCATTATTGCAAGTTTGGGAAAATTGGGTGTAACCTATTTTGAGTAATAACTTGAGTTTGAATTTGTGGGGCATAACTTGCAATCAGCTTTGTTGGGGTATAACTTGAGAATTGGAACATGACTAGTTTTGTGAATTTGGGATGATTAGCATATAAAATCTAGACTTGGACATGTATGGTAAACATGCTAAAAGATAAACATGCCTAACCCGAGGTTAGATTGAGTTGCGATGTAAAACTGCTTGGAACCGCCCGACACATCCAGTAACCGCAATAACACAGATTTAATGTGTAAGGTTAGCGCATTTAGCCCAAAACCCGAGGTTAGAATGAGTTTCCGGTAGAAGTCTGCCCGGAACCGTCCGGCACATCCAGCAACCGCAAACAACAGTTCTAATGTGAGAGGTTGGGGCATTAATAAATTAATTAATGCCAATAAACAAACATGCTAAGAATGGTAAGGTAAAGTAAAATTTAGAACATTTAACCATTATAACATGTTAATTAGACAAGAAGGTGGGGTTAAGTAAATTTAGAACACTTAACCGTTATAACATGTTGATTAGACAAGTGAGAAGGGTTAAGTTAACCAATATGACATGATGAAATGAGTAGGGTTACATTAATAAAAAGCATTTAACCAATACAACATGATGAATGAGTAGGGTTAAGTTAATAAGAAACACTTAACCAATATAACATGATGAACGGGTAGGGTTAAGTTAAAACAAGAGAGCAACACTTAACCAATATAACAGGATGCGTGGAAGGGTTAAGTTAACACAAGAAGGCAACGCTTAACCAATGTAACATGACAAATGGGTGGGTTAAGTTAACTTGAATTGATTGATGACACTTAACCAATACAGCATGATGAACGCATGGGGTTAAGTTACTAAGAACCACTTAACCAATGTAACATTATAAACGAATGGGGTTAAGTTAATGGGAAATACTTAACCAATATAACATGATGAATGAACGGGGTTAAGTTAATAGGAAACACTTAACCAATCCAACGAGACGAGTGAGAAGGGTTAATAAGAAACACTTAACCAACATGACATGATGAGTAAGTGGGTTAAGTTAACATAAATGGACAACACATAACCAATATGACATAATGTGTAGGAGGGTTAAGTACATATCGGGTTGGTGGGTAATATTAGTAAATATAGGCCCACAAACTTAACCAATAGGTAAACATGTTTGAATCAATGGGAGGGTTAAGTACATATCGGGCTGGTGGGTAATATTAGTAAATATAGGCCCACAAACTTAACCACTAAGTAAACATGTTTGAATCAGTGGGAGGGTTAAGTACATATCGGGTTTGTGGGTAATATTAGTAAATATAGGCCCACAAACTTAACCATTAAGAAACCGTGGTAACGGGGAACCATTTTAGCAGTAACCCACATAGATTTATCAAGGTACCCTGAAACTAGGCATGGTGGGGCACAGTTACTGGGCTGATTATAAGCGGTCAAAATAGCGGTAGGGGGTACGTCAGTGTAGGTTCCGACGGATTACGGGCGTGCACGTACTCTGGAGTGGGAAAAAGTAGGCACTGGGTACCAGAAGTTATACACTGTGCATCTTGAATCGTGTCAGGTTGCTATCATAAGGATTGATACACCTTATAATGGGACCAACACGGGGTATCTACACGCAAGAGCGGGCCGATTGACACAGACACATGGAACATTAACACAAGTAGGGAGCCGATCGATAGGGTAGTAAGGGTACATCTAACATCTTCATAGCAATTAGGCTGATCGAGGTAAGGTCCTCATATTAGATGTACACCTGAAGGCTACCACAATTGCGGGGATTGGGATCACTTTATCATACGATCCTTTTGTACATATTACTAGTTGGGACACTAGTTAGGTGGTGCATAGATATAGAAATCAGAATAGCAGGGTAGTAGCGAAGCAGAGAAAGAGTAGAAGTGCATTCGGTTTATCTTGCCTTATCATATCTATGCTAATCGTATGTTATCTTATTATCCTTGTTATCACGGTATTGTTGTAATAACCCAGAAAATGTGAACCAATTTAAAATTTTTAAAATTGGTTATTGTCAAAGAATTTAAATAATTGAAATAGCATATTTCAATAAGATAATGAATTGGGAATAGTGAGGCAGTTTGAAAATTTGAATACAAACTTTGTCTGACTGTACCGGGTGGAAAATATAACAGATTTTAGCGAAACTAAAAATATTTAAATCTGTTTATGAATACGTTTCTAACAAATCTGAAAAATTGAAGTTTCATAATGGGAATCAAAAGTTATGGCCAAATGAATTTTCAGAAAGGTCGCTATATAACATATATAGCCCTTGAAAATATATATTTTGCATACAACCTCGGAATTCGACGAAACCACTTTTGTTGGATCCGGGATGTCAAACTATTGCTAGGTTTCAAATTTCATAATTTTTGAAGCTAGTATGTGAGCGGGGCAAAAGAAAATGTGATTGGTCAATTTCTATTAAAATGGGTCGACCTAAAAATGGACATTTTGCATACGAGCTCAGAATTCGACGAAACTAGTTTGTTGGGACCGTATCGTCAAAACAAAGCTATATTTATTTTTCTGGAATTTTTCGATTCAGTTTGTGGCCCTGGCAAATTGAAATGTACGTTCAAATTGAATATAAAATGTTTTATACTTTAATTTGAAAAATAACTGACTGTAACAGTCAAATTGGCCAACGATACATATCCCATTGTGTCCGGAATGGGGGTATTTAGCTAGGGGCGATAGTCGTTGGGTTGAAATTGGTGTTCGTTTGTAAAAACACTATTTAAAAATATATAAAACCCATGGGCCAATAGAATTTAGCCATTCATTATTTTAAAATATATAAAAAAATCCGGAAACCCTCTCGCTCAGTCGCTCTCGACGATCCATCGCACTCCTTCCTTCTCTCCTATTTTCCGGCCGACTCCGCCACTTCCAGACACCGCCGTCACCACCCCTCGACGCAGCTCCGCCTCCTCTTCAAATCCGACCCCAGCACCTCCTCCCTCGACGCCTCCTCCGCCAGAATCGAGCCCGCCAACTTCACCACTTCCAAGCGCCGCCATGACCATATCTAGCCTCCGTTCAACCTCAAACCACCGGCGACCGACTCTCCTCACCTCCCTCTTCCACGCCACAACCTCCGATCATCCCAATTCTTCTCAGAAATCGCGAAAATCCCAACCCTAAGTTTGAACAACAATAAAGGTTCGACTTTTATTAATTTTGAACTGATTTAAACACTTTATAGTGTTGCAAACATTGAAAAATCATATCTTTTTCGTTCGTTAACGAAATTTGATGAAACAGGAGACATCGTGACCGCAAGGAGGCTCTCTACCATCTAGCAGAAGCCGCGGATTTTTCTGATCTTCCTACGATTTTTAGCACTTCAAAAAAAAATCCAATGTGAGGAATCTAAACTAAATTGTGTGAATGGAATCGTGTTGTATAAATTATATAAGCGAAGTGTAAATTATATACGCATTGTATACCTCATGTACATGTGTTGTATAAGTTATATTAGCGATGTATAAATTATACAAGCGTTGTATGAAACATGTATGCTTTGAATAGTGATGAAATGCAAGTGAATTATAGAAATAATATATATATATATATATACACACTCCCCTCGTCCACGGACCATGGACGATATTTATTGCTTATGATTGGCGTGATATTATATGGTATGACGAATGGTTGGAAATAATTGTTTGTGGTTGATATTATGGTTGAAAAATACCTTTGTGGTTGAAAAATACCCTCTTGTGGTTGAAACAAATTAGAATAGGATTGTGGAAATGAAAATAAAACATGCCGCCTGCGTGCGAACTAGATGCATGATCCTCATTGTCAAAAACCGCGAGGTTTTAAGGTAGAGCGAGGAGCCGTACTAAGGACGATCCCAGTTTTAACTACCCTGCCGTTATGCTGCCGAAATTTTCTGAAATATTCATGTGTTAGAATAATTTTCATTTGTTGAAATTAATTACATATGTTGAAGCCAATATTCATGTGTTGAATTAAAATTCGTTCGTCGAGTTGAAATTCATGTGTTGAATATTATTCAAATTTTAAACAAATAGATTTAATGATAAAAATCACATTTTTATATATATACAAACTATAGAGAATATTCCTGTATTGAGTTGAAATTCATTCGTTGAATCGAAATTCATTTATTGAATATTATTCGAATTTTAAATAAATAGATTTAACAATAAAAATCACATTTTTATATATATACAAACTATAGAGAATATTCATGTGTTGAATTGAAATTCGTTCGTCGAGTTGAAATTCATGTGTTGAATATTATTCGAATTTTAAACAAATAGATTTAGCGATAAAAATCACATTTATATATATATAAAACTATAGAGAATATGTATGTGTTGAATTGAAATTCGTTCGTCGAGTTAAAATTCATGTGTTGAATATTATTCGAATTTTAAACCAATATCTTTAGAAATAAAAATCACATTTTTATATATATACAACTATAGAGAATATTCATGTGTTGAATTGAAATTCATTCGTTGAGTTGAAATTCATGTGTTGAATATTATTCGAATTTTAAACCAATAGCTTTAGCAATAAAAATCACATTTATATATATATATATATATATATATATATATATATACACAACTATAGAGAATATTCATGTGTTGAATTGAAATTCATTCGTTGAGTTGAAATTCATGTGTTTAATATTATTCGAATTTTAAACCAATAGCTTTAGCGTTAAAAATCACATTTTTATATATATACAAACTATAGAGGATATTCATGTGTTGAATTGAAATTCATTCGCTGAATTGAAATTCATGTGTTGAATGTTATCGTATTTTAAAATAAAATGAACAGACAATAAAAACTACATTTTTATTGTGAATATGAAGTGTTAAAAACATTCACGTGTTGAATAAATATTTTTGATGTTAAAAATATTTCTTTTATCATGTATACGCTTTGATAAAATACACACGTGTTGAAATAAATATTAGTTTGCTAGAAATATTATTATTGGCTTTGTTCTGCATATATATACATGTGTTGAACAGGAAAATGAATTAGCTGTAGAGTAAAGAAATTATTTGCGTGCCCGACAAATAGGTAAGCCTTGATGAGTTGGTTGCGCAATTTTATTTTTATATCAACTCCTGTGAATGCCATTGGATGCGGAGTGCTGGTTATTCTGTGTGAAATAATAAACATCGCAATAGGATAGTAACAATTAATTTTGAACTACACTACATGGCATACTCCTTAACGATAGGCATACTTCATCATATTCCACATAAGCAATTGGAGCTTGTGTGATGAGGTGGAAGATTTACCATACGAGCGAGAGGCTTGTATAGCGATGATTATATACTACAGGTTGAACTGATGACTGATATGGACTATATAAAATATAACGATAAATTGCCAGATTAATAAAAAACCCACACGGGTCTGGAGTTGACAATAATCACGTCTCTCTAGTCATTAGATACGGCACATGGATTATTTATTCCCACACGGGACGAGGTGACGAGGATTTATCCTCTGGAGTAATTAAAAATACACGCTCCATCAGGCTTGACAAGGTGACGAGAATTTATTCTCTGGAGTTATTATCTATACACGCTCCCCTGTAAACACCAGAATATATCACTATAAATATGTGGATGCTTTATAGGATTTATTAGGTACCTAACACGGCCCAATAAATTTCCAAACCCCTTCCTGTACAAAGGAGGTTATGGCGAAATTTTTCGAAATATTAAGGCGTTAGTGAAATATTTGAAGTGAAAACGATGTTGAAATAAATGAATGAACGATGTTGAAATAAATGAATGAACGATGTCGAAATAAATGAATGAACTATATTTGAAATAAAGGAATGAACTATATTTATATATATATAAATAGAATTGCAAGGAATCGAAGCCGTGCAGTTCGTGTTTTGGAATCGTAATTTGAATCGATTAGTATGAGAAATCCGACAATCGGATTTTCCCGAAACCGCAACCGCTGGGCTCGCCTTGGAAATATCTTTCCAACGGCACCAACCTTGTAAAAATCCAACGGTTGGATTGTCTGGAATGTTTAATTCAAATCTGAAGAAAAACAGCGCCATAATCGTTTATATTTATATATAAATATAAATATAATTAAATTAAATCGAATAACGACGCTGCAATTCGAATTTTGAAACCGTAACTTCAAACGACTAGTGTGGAAGATCCGACCGTCGGATTTTCACGAAACTGGAACCGTTGGGTTCGCTTTGGGAATATCTTCCTACTGATATAGACTTTGTAGAAATCCAACGATTAGATTTTCCGATATGTGTAAAACAAATTAGGGGAAAAACAGTGCCACGGCACGACCTGAAACGTCGTTTAATTAAATATGGCCATTTTTAAATAGATAAAAATGGCAAAAAATCGTTATAAAATATTATAAGCAACATAGATTGGAAATAAACCAATTTGGCTTGATCTGTTTGATATTTGATGGTTGTATGTGTTTGACACGAAAATAACACTAAAGAACTGAAATATGAATGTCGAATAATATAACCATGGAAAGAACTAATTATGTGAATTATTTGAAAAAGCCGAGCTAACCCTCATTTCAAATAATTGATCGAGCGATTCGAATTGGAAAATACAAAGACGATTCAAGACCGACGATCTTCGTATCGGTTGGATGGGCGCTGTTGAAGTTCCTGATTGGAGTAGCTACCGTGAAGGAACGGAAGTAGTAGCCGTCTGAACATATGTGTCGATTGTATGGATATACGAGGAATTGACGCCTCCGGTTTCGTTCAGACCCAGAACGGACTTGTAAATGGACTGTGTGTCTGACACTGGATTTTGTTTTATACTGATTGATCTCTGTTAAATATATATCTGTTTGGCGGCGGAGAATTTATTCTTTTGCTTAACGCCCTTCTCTGAGACGTACGAGCTCAGAGGGTATATATCGATGGAAATTAGTCGTATGGAGTGGATTGCCTATGTGGCATGCCAAGATGTTATGATCAAGGCTTCTGTTGCAAAGTAAAGTCTTGTGTTTGATGATCAAAGCACGGTCTGCGTAGCCTGGCTTTGTGTATAGCGTGGATTCGCGAGCCTCACACCTCGGTATGAGTTAAAAACGGGATAAGGACTGCGGGGAGAGCAAGACGTTTCTTTCTAGCTATGGTGGTGTCAGTGACCTACCAGCCCCGACATTTATATCTACTTTTCACCTATGTGGTTGTTGGAATGCGAGGCGCCTCGATTATAGGTCTGTAAGGACCGGAAAACTTGTGTTCAGGAATACTAATCCTCAAACGTAAGAGAGGACCGGCCCTTAAGATCCAGGGGTTACCCAGAGCGTGTAGTCCTGAGGCATTCGCTAGAGTGTCTCGAAGCGGAGAGGAGCTTGCCCCTTGCCTCGACTCATGACGGAAATCCAATTTCCAATACAAAATAACAGATTCGATTGTAGAACTAGTATGGCGACATAGTAGATGGTAGCTATGCCGCCTATGATTAATATTTATGATGCTATTCGTTTTTGAAACATATATGCACTAGTAATAATATCAAATGATTTTGTTTTACACGTATCAAGCATATTTGGCCATTATAAGGTAAAACTCTATCCTCCGGCTTGCGTTGCATTGTATGATGGGACTTGAGTCTTATAGTGGCTTCATTCTTTTTTCAAAAGCATTGCGTTGTTTTCAAAGAATTTACTTTGTTTTAAATGCACCAGCAATCACTGGAGTAAACCCGTTCCGTGAAAGTGGTGTGGTCCTATGATTAGCTTATTACTGTTGTTTAAACTGTTAAGTAGATTTCTCATACCAGTCCCCATGACTGACTCGTTGTTTGTTTCACTTTGCAAACGCGGGTGCCCTTATTTTCACACGGGCAGCCTAGTTCACAGGTGACAGGTTGTTTTTGGCTCAGCACTGTAGTATGGAGTGCATTTTGGCTCATGGCGAGGCTGACTTCATCGAGATGACTTTGACATTTTCCGCCATTATTGTATCTATATTATGATTCCGCCACAGGCGATGCAGACTATTTTACTTCCAGTACTTATTATCGTATGTATATGTACCGCCTTCGGCGATGTAGACTGATACCCTTATTATGTCTCACTACATGTATATATATTCCGCCTCTGGCGATGGTGACTGATCATTTCCCTTTTATTTACTAAGTTATATCCTACGTTGTGCTATTCTGATGTTGTTGCATGTTATGATTCCGCTGTCATATCTATGTAAAATTATTCTATTTATTGTTTTTGCTATTATCTGTTCTCTGCTATGATGATTGATGTGTTATATTCCAATGATTTTCCTTAATACCGTCACATGGATTTTGGATCATCACAGTTGGTATCAGAGCTTTGGTTAACCTTAGTTCCGGAGTCTAACACATTAAACACCTCGTCAGAATAGAATCTGTAGTGTTCTAAGGCGAGTAGCTCATTAGAGATAGGATTAGCAATGTCCTAGAATGAGCTAAGCAGATTAGCAAAACAATTTGATCAGTAGATCATTACCTTTCCTTATGTTCCCCTGCTTTTTCATTTATGAAAGTTATCAATCCTGTGAGCTTGACTCTTTTCTTGCTTACACAGTACTCTCTCTGATGGCTACACGAGCAGCAGCAGCCAGAGGTGGCTGTGGAGGCCGAGCAGGCATAGCAGGAGTACGGGGGAATATCCCGTAGTTGAGGAGGGCCCTATTATACAGCCACCAGCAGCCCAGGACTTTGAGCTAGACAGAGTAGCAAAGAGGTATAGGAACCTGGAGGGAAAACCCTTTTCTGGCCTTGTTACAGTGACAGAGGCTATTGCTTGGTTAAAGACCTGTGAAAAGATTTTTGAGGGCATGGGATTAGGGACCAACAACAAAGCACGTATAGGTATTTGGCTCTTACAGGAAGAAGCAGAGTTGTGGTGGGATGCCATCACCTCAGAAGATGTGGCAGGTACTGTTAGGACTTGGGAGCAATTCAAAACCATGTTCAATGAGAAGTTCGTACCTGAGCAGGCCTTAGAGCGGATGCGAGAGCAGTTTGCTAATCTCCAGCAGGGAGATCTCTCTATCCAAGATTACCTCAATAAATTCACTCAGTTGTCGCGCTACGCCCCAGAGCTTATTATGACCAACAAAGCTAAGAACAAGAGGTTTATATTTGGGCTACGGCGCAAGTACCATGACAGAGCCATGAGCAACATCAAACTCTCCTTCTTAGAATTAGTGGAAATGGCTTGCAATTATGAAGATATGGATGAAATACACTCCAACCAAGACCGCGCCAAAAGCCAAGCTGGAAATAAGCGCAAAGCTTCAGCAGATCAGCCAGAGTCCAGCATTTCAGCGGCCACTACTCAGAAATCTGGGAAGATACCCAAAGGAAGCTGCTACAACTGCGGGAAGACAGGACATTTTTCTAATGTATGCAAAGCCCCAAAGAAGCTAAAGGCAAATCCAGACCACAGCTCAGCCGAATGCTACAATTGCCATAAGAAAGGGCACTATAGCAGGAATTGTCCTCTGAAGCAGAATGCCCAAGTGGCTCATGTGTACGACGGGGAGACCCTGCCAGCCATCACCGATGGATCAGGTAAACCCGACGTCTTGGGAGGTACCCTTACCATTAAAAATATTCCTGTTTTTGTACTTTTTGATACTGGTGCATCATGTAGCTTCATTTCTAGTAACATTGTTCACAAGTTAAAATTGAATCCAAGGAAGCTTAAGGAACCAATTAAAGTTCAAAATCCGATAGGAGGTTCTACTATTCTCGGCTCATATTGTAATGTACCTGCCTCGTATTCTTGTTATCGATTTCCTTTTAAAGTGATTGTCATGGACCTTTCCGAATTTGATGTTATACTGGGGCTAGACTGGTTGACAAAATATAAGGCCGAAGTTAGATGTGCCGAAAGAATCGTAAAAGTTAAAACAAAATTTGGGCATATCACTATACCATGTCTCGGTTCAGAAATTAATAGAAAAGAATTTTGGTCTTCTTTGGAAGTTACTTCCACTTCATTAGAAAAGATACCAGTCGTTAAAAACTATGCGGATGTGTTTGAAGAAGTAGAAAACTTACCGCCGCAAAGAGAAATTGAATTTAGAATAGATCTAGCTCCTAACGACCGACCAGTAGTACACCCAATTAGAAGAATGGCCCCGAAAAAAAAAAGAGTTAGGTAGTCAAACTCGAGAATTGCTTTGGAAAGGTCTGACCAGACCGAGCTTTTCAGCTTGGGGAGCAGCAGTAGTATTTGTCCCGAAATCAGACGGTACTCTAAGACTTTGTGTTGATTACCGAGATCTCAATAAGCAGACATTGAAGAACAAATATCCCTTGCCACGTATAGATGATCTGTTAGATCAATTAAATGGGGCAACAGTATTCTCCAGGATGGACCTAGCTACAGGTTTCCACCAATTACGTATAGCCGAAGACTGTGTTCCTTTGACAGCCTTCAGGGGTCCCGATTTATTCTACGAATGGTTAGTAATGTCGTTCGGCTTGTGTAACGCTCCGGCATACTTCGTCGATCTTATGAACAGAGTGTTCCGTGGTGTATTGAATAAATTTGTTCTAGTCTTCATCGATGACATTTTAATCTACTCCAAGTCGGAAGGCGAGCATGCAAAGCATTTAGAACAAGTGTTGAAAATTCTGAGGAGAAATGTTTTGAAAGCTAAATTTTTTAAGTGTGTCTTCTGGCAGGATGAAGTTAAGTTCCTAGGCCATGTCATATCAAAAGAAGGGATTGCTGTAGATCCAAGCAAAATTACAGCGATTCAGAACTGGAAACAGCCTACTACCCCCATAGAAGTTCGAAGTTTTCTTGGATTGGCTAGTTACTATCGGAAATTCGTTCAGGATTTTTCAAAGATATCTGGTGTATTGACAAAGCTTACAAAGAAGCATGAGAAATTCAAATGGACTCCCGAATGTGAAGAAGCTCTCCAGGAGCTGAAACAGAAATTGACAACTGCTCCAGTATTGACAATTATAGAAGGCAACCAAGACTTGACCATATGGACAGATGCTTCTATTAGAGGGCTTGGCGCAGTATTAATGCAAAAGGGCCAAGTGGTCGCTTATGCCAGCCGTCAACTGAAGCCGCATGAAAGAAACTATGCAACTCATGATCTTGAGTTATTAGCTATCGTGTTTTCTTTGAGAATCTGGAGGCAGTATTTATTGGGCGAGAAGTTCGAACTATTTACCGATCATCAATCCTTGAAATATCTATTCACTCAGAAAGATCTAAACTTGAGACAACAGCGTTGGTTAGAATTCCTCGCGGCATACGATTTTGAGATCCTATACACTCCGGGGACAGCCAATGTTGTCGCAGATGCGCTCAGTAGAAAGAATGAAATCATCGCCAGTTTTATCATCATGACTTCATTAATTGACAAGATTTCGGACCTTTAGAAAGACGATGAATTTATTCATAGAATTAGTCAGAGAGTCAAGGGAGGTGAATCCACAAGTTTCTGACTCGATGACAATGGAGTTCTTAGATTAAAGGGTAGAATTTGCATCCCAAATCTTCCAGAGCTTCGAAGAGAAATACTTGATGAATGTCACAAGTCCAAACTAAGCATCCATCCCGGTGTGAGAAAAATGTATAACGATATCAAGCGCACATTCTGGTGGAGGGCTTTGAAAAGAGATATTTCATTATATTTTAGCAATGCTTCACTTGTCAGCTAGTTAAGAGCGATCAGCAGAAATTGGCTGGACTATTACAACCATTAGAAATTCCAGGATGGAAGTGGGAGCAAATTTCGATGGACTTCATTGATGGTTTGCCTCGAACTAAGAAGGGAAACGACGGTATATGGGTGATCGTAGATCGCTTCACGAAGACTGCCCATTTCATACCTGTCCGATCCAACAGAACGGCTCAAAGTTTAGCACAGATTTACTTCAAAGCAATAGTTAAACTGCATGAAGTGCCGCTCAATATAGTCAGTGATAGAGATCCCCTATTTACGAGCAAATTCTGGGAAGCATTCCAGACAGAATTGGGAACCAAATTGAATCTAAGCACCGCTTATCACCCTCAGACAGATGGCCAAACTGAACGGGTGAATAGAATTTTAGAAGATTTACTACGGGCTTGCGTTATTGATTTTGGAGGCTCATGGGAAGATCACTTACATTTGGCCGAATTCTCTTATAACAATAGCTATCAAGCAAGTTTGGGAATGTCTCCATTTGAAGCATTATACGGTAGACCGTGCAGATCTCCCGCATGTTGGGTAGAACCTGGCAACAGACTTGTGTTAGGGCCCGATATGATTCGAGAAGCATCAGATAAAGTCGATTTCATTAAGAAACGATTGAAAACCACACAAAGCCGACAGAAAAGTTATGCTGATGCGAAAAGAAGAGATTTATCATTTGCCGTTGGCGATTATGTTTATTTAAGAGTTTCTCCGATGCGGGGAGTAATCAGATTTAGCAAAACTGGGAAGTTGGCACCAAGATTCATTGGTCCCTTTCCTATACTTGAATGCATTGGAACTCTGGCATATAGGGTTTCATTACCTGATTGGTTGCCTGGTGTACATGACGTGTTCCACATGTCTCAACTCAAAAAACATGTGCATGATCCGGATCTTGTTGCAGAAGAAGCAGCGCAACAGGATATAGGCATAACTCCAGAATTAGCAGTCAGAAGAGAGCCATTAAAGATTGTTGGCAAAGAAACTAGAGAGCTAAGGAGCAAAAAGATTCATTTAGTTAAAGTGCAGTGGAGTAGTGATCCCAGAGACTGTACTTGGGAGACTGAGGAAAGCATTAAACAAGCCTACCCCAAATGCAGAGTGGACATCTCTGACGAACTCCGGTGCAAGGTACCTTTACAATACTTTGCATTTACATTTTGTTCCCTACTTTGCTGTTATTTCCTTTTCGAGGACGAAAAGTTTTAAGTGGGGGAGATTGTAATAACCCGAAAAATGTGAACCAATTTAAAATTTTTAAAATTGGTTATTGTCAAAGAATTTAAATAATTGAAATAGCATATTTCAATAAGATAATGAATTGGGAATAGTGAGGCAGTTTGAAATTTTGAATACAAACTTTGTCTGACTGTACTGGGTGGAAAATATAACAGATTTTAGCGAAACTGAAAATGATTAAATCTGTTTATGAATACCTTTCTAACAAATCTGAAAAATCGAAGTTTCGTAACGGGAATCAAAAGTTATGGCCAAATGAATTTTCAGAAAGGTCGCTATATAGCATATATAGCCCTTGAAAATAGATATTTTGCATACGACCTCGGAATTCGACGAAACCACTTTTGTTGAATCCGGGATGTCAAACTATAGCTAGGTTTCAAATTTCATAATTTTTGAAGCTAGTATGTGAGCGGGGCAAAAGAAAATGTGATTGGTCAATTTCTATTAAAATGGGTCGACCTAAAAATGGACATTTTGCATACGAGCTCAGAATTCGACGAAACTGGTTTTGTTGGGACCATATCATCAAAACAAAGCTAGAT
The DNA here is from genome assembly GCA_030737875.1 of Allium sativum. NCBI lineage: Eukaryota > Viridiplantae > Streptophyta > Magnoliopsida > Asparagales > Amaryllidaceae > Allium > Allium sativum. The sequence continues at coordinate 737,452,706 of CM060909.1, read as the reverse complement.
TTATTTTTCTGGAATTTTTCGATTCAGTTTGTGGCCCTGGCAAATTGAAATGTACGTTCAAATTGAATATAAAATGTTTTATACTTTAATTTGAAAAATAACTGACTGTAACAGTCGAATTGGCCAATGAAACATATCCCATTGTGTCCGGAATGGGGGTATTTAGCTAGGGCGATAGTTGTTGGTTTGAAATTGGTGTTCGTTTGTAAAAACACTATTTAAAAATATATAAAACCCGTGGGCCAATAGAATTTAGCCATTCATTATTTTAAAATAAATAAAAAAATCCGGAAACGCTCTCTCTCAACCGCTCTCGACGATCCATCGCGCTCCTTCCTTCTCTCCTATTTTCCGGCCGACTCCGCCACTTCCAGACACCGCCGTCACCACCCCTCGACGCAGCTCCGCCTCCTCTTCAAATCCGAGCCCAGCACCTCCTCCCTCGACGCCTCCTCCGCCAGAATCGAGCCTGTCAACTTCACCACTTCCCAGCGCCGCCGTGACCATATCCGGCCTCCGTTCAACCTCAAACCACCGGCGACCGACTCCCCTCACCCCCTCTTCCACGCCACAGCCTCCGATCGTCCCAATTCTTCTCAGAAATCGCGAAAATCCCAACCCTAAGTTTAAACAACAATAAAGGTTCGACCTTTATTAATTTTGAACTGATTTAAACACTTTATAGTGTTGCAAACTTTGAAAAATCATATCTTTTTCGTTCGTTAACGAAATTTGATGAAACAGAAGACATCGTGACCGCAAGGAGGCTCTCTACCATTAGCAGAAGCCGCGGATTTTTCTGATCTTCTTACGATTTTTAGCACTTCAAAAAAAACCAATGTGAGGAATCTAAACTAAATTGTGTGAATGGAATCATGTTGTATAAATTATTTAAGCGAAGTGTAAATTATATATGCATTGTATACCTCATGTACATGTGTTGTATAAGTTATATTAGCGATGTATAAATTATACAAGTGTTGTATGAAACATGTATGCTTTGAATAGTGATGAAATGCAAGTGAATTATAGAAATAATATATATACTCCCCTCGTCTACAGACCATGGACGATATTTATTGCTTGTGATTGGCGTGATATTATATGGTATGACGAATGGTTGGAAATAATTGTTTGTGGTTGATATTGTGGTTGAAAAATACCTTTGTGGTTGAAAAATACCCTCTTGTGGTTGAAACAAATTAGAATAGGATTGTGGAAATGAAAATAAAACATGCCGCCTGCGTGCGAACTAGATGCATGATCCCCATTGTCAAAAACCGCGAGGTTTTAAGGTAGAGCAAGGAGCCGTACTAGGTACGGTCCCGGTTTTAACTATCCTGCCGTTATGCTACCAAAATTTTCTGAAATATTCATGTGTTAGAATAATTTTCATTTGTTGAAATTAATTACATATGTTGAAACCAATATTCATGTGTTGAATTAAAATTCGTTCGTCGAGTTGAAATTCATGTGTTGAATATTATTCGAATTTTAAACAAATAGATTTAATGATAAAAATCACATTTTTATATATATACAAACTATAGAGAATATTCATGTGTTGAGTTGAAATTCATTCGTTGAATCGAAATTCATGTGTTGAATATTATTTGAATTTTATACAAATAGATTTAACGATAAAAATCACATTTTTATATATATACAAACTATAGAGAATATTCATGTGTTGAATTGAAATTCGTTCGTCGAGTTGAAATTCATGTGTTGAATATTATTCGAATTTTAAACAAATAGATTTAGTGATAAAAATCACATTTTTATATATATACAAACTATAGAGAATATTCATGTGTTGAATTGAAATTCGTTCGTCGAGTTGAAATTCATGTGTTGAATATTATTCGAATTTTAAACCAATAGCTTTAGCGATAAAAATCACATTTTTATATATATATACAACTATAGAGAATATTCATGTGTTGAATTGAAATTCATTCGTTGAGTTGAAATTCATGTGTTGAATATTATTCGAATTTTAAACCAATAGCTTTAGCGATAAAAATCACATTTATATATATATATATATATATATATACAAACTATATAAGATATTCATGTGTTGAATTGAAATTCATTCGCTGAATTGAAATTCATGTGTTGAATGTTATCGTATTTTAAAATAAAATGAACAGACAATAAAAACTACATTTTTATTGTGAATATGAAGTGTTAAAAACATTCACGTGTTGAATAAATATTTTTGATGATAAAAATTGGAGCTTGTGTGACGTGGTGGAAGATTTACCATACGAGCGAGAGGCTTGTATGGCGATGATTATATACTACAGGTTGAACTGATGACTGATATGGACTATATAAAATATAACGTTAAATTGCCAGATTAATCAAAACCCCACACGGGTCTGGAGTTGACAATAATCACGTCTCTCTAGTCATTAGATACAGAACATGGACTATTTATTCCCACATGGGACGAGGTGACTAGGATTTATCCTCTGGAGTAATTAATAATACACGCTCCCTCAGGCTTGACAGGGTGACGAGAATTTATTCTCTGGAGTTATTATCTATACACGCTCCCCTGTAAACACCAGAATATATCACTATAAATATGTGGATGCTTTATAGGATTTATTGGGTACCTAACACAGCCCAATAAATTTCCAAACCGCTTCCCGTACAAAGGAGGTTATGGCGAAATTTTTCGAAATATTAAGGCGTTAGTGAAATATTTGAAGTGAAAACGATGTTGAAATAAATGAATGAACGATGTTGAAATAAATGAATGAACGATGTCGAAATAAATGAATGAACTATATTTGAAATAAAGGAATGAACTATATTTATATATATAAATAGAATTGCAAGGAATCGAAGCCGTGCAGTTCGTGTTTTGGAATCGTAATTTGAATCGATTAGTATGAGAAATCCGACCATCGGATTTTCCTGAAACCGCAACCGCTGGGCTCGCCTTGGAAATATCTTTCCAACGGCACCAACCTTGTAAAAATCCAACGGTTGGATTGTCTAGAATGTTTAATTCAAATCTGAAGAAAAACAGCGCCAGAATCGTTTATATTTATATATAAATATAAATATAATTAAATTAAATCGAATAACGACGCTGCAGTTAGAATTTTGAAACCGTAACTTCAAACGACTAGTGTGGAAGATCCGACCGTCGGATTTTCACGAAACTGGAACCGTTGGGTTCGCTTTGGGAATATCTTCCCACTGATATAGACTTTGTAGAAATCCAACGGTTAGATTTTCCGATATGTGTAAAACAAATTAGGGGAAAAACAGTGCCACGACACGACCTGAAACGTCGTTTAATTAAATATGGCCATTTTTAAATAGATAAAAATGGCAAAAAATTGTTATAAAATATTATAAGCAACATAGATTGGAAATAAACCAATTTGGCTTGATCTGTTTGATATTTGATGGTTGTATGTGTTTGACACGAAAATAACACTAAAGAACTGAAATATGAATGTCGAATAATATAACCATGGAAAGAATTGTTTTGAATTCTAATTATGTGAATTATTTGAAAAAACCGAGCTAACCCTCATTTCAAATAATTGATCGAGCGATTCGAATTGGAAAATACAAAGACGATTCAAGACCGACGATCTTCGTATCGGTTGGATGGGTGCTGCTGAAGTTCCTGATTGGAGTAGCTACCGTGAAGGAACGAAAGTAGTAGCCGTCTGAACGTATGTGTCGATTGTACGGATATATGAGGAATTGACGCCTTCGGTTTCGTTCGGACCCAGAACGGACTTGTAAATGGACTGCGTGTCTGACATTGGATTTTGTTCTATACTGATTGATCTCTGTTAAATATATATCTGTTTGGTGGCGGAGAATTTATTCTTTTGCCTAACGCCCTTCTCTGAGACGTACGAGCTCAGAGGGTATATATCGATGGAAATCAGTCGTATGGAGTGGATTGCCTATGTGGCATGCCAAGATGCTGTGATCAAGGCTTATGTTGCAAAGCAAAGTCTTGTGTTTGATGATCAAAGCATGGCCTGCGTAGCCTGGCTTTGTGTATAGCGTGGATTCGCGAGCCTCGCACCTCGGTATGAGTTAAAAACGGGATAAGGATTGCGGGGAGAGCACGATGTTTCTTTCTAGCTATGGTGGTGTCAGTGACCTACCAGCCCTGACATTTATATCTACTTTTCACCTATGTGGTTGTTGGAATGCGAGGCGCCTCGATTATAGGTCTGTAAGGACCGGGAAACGTGTGTTCATGAATACTAATCCTCAAACGTAAGAGAGGACCGGCCGTAAAGATCCAGGGGTTAACTAGAGTGTGTAGTCCTGAGGCATTCGCTAGAGTGTCTCGAAGCGGAGAGGAGCTTGCCCCTTGCCTCGACTCATGACGGAAATCCAATTTCCAATACGAAATAACGGATTCGATTATAGAACTATTATGGCGACATAGTAGATGGTAGTTATGCCGCCTATGATTGATATTTATGATGCTATTCGTTTTTGAAACATATATGCACTAGTAATAATATCAAATGATTTTGTTTTACACGTATCAAGCATATTTGGCCATTATAAGGTAAAACTCTATCCTCCGGCTTGCGTTGCATTGTATGATGGGACTTGAGTCTTATAGTGGCTTCATTCTTTTTTTAAAAGCATTGCGTTGTTTTCAAAGAATTTACTTTGTTTTAAATGCACCAGCAATCACTGGAGTAAACCCATTCCGCGAAAGTGGCGTGGTCCTATGATTAGCTTATTACTGTTGTTTAAACTGTTAAGTAGATTTCTCATACCAGTCCCCATGGCTGACTCATTGTTTGTTTCACTTTGCAAACGCGGGTGCCCTTATTTTCACATGGACAGCCTAGTTCACAGGTGACAGGTTGTTTTTGGCTCAGCACTGTAGTATGGAGTGCATTTTGGCTCATGGCGAGGATGACTTCACCGAGATGACTTTGACATTTTCCGCCATTATTGTATCTATATTGTGATTCCGCCACAGGCGATGCAGACTGTTTTACTTCCAGTACTTATTATCGTGTGTATATGTACCGCCTTCGGCGATGTAGACTGATACCCTTATTATGTCTTACTGCATGTATATATATTCCGCCTCTGGCGATGGTGACTGGTCATTTCCCTTTATTTACTAAGTTATATCCTACGTTGTGCTATTCTGATGTTGTTGCATGTTATGATTCCGCTGTCATATCTATGTAAAATTATTCTATTTATTGTTTTTGCTATTATCTGTTCTCAGCTATGATGATTGATGTGTTATATTCCAATGATTATCCTTAATACCGTCACATGGATTTTGGGATCGTAACAATTGTCTTATATTCAGTTTATTCATGTCATAATTCTTTTGCCTATTTATATGCTGAAAGTCACTGGACTTACCAGACTTATGTCTGACCTAGTTTGTTTCGCCTCTTTTCTTCCGTTCCCCCTAGGTTCACAGGGTCGAAATGTTACCACATAGCTCAGTTTTCTTTCCAAGCTCGAAGATAGTCGATGTATTGCTTTGGACTCTCTCTTCCATTGCTATAGCTAGTTCATGCTTTATTGGGGAATATCATTGTTATTTTTTTATGCTTCTTTTATACTTGGAAGTTTTTGAATCATGGCAGAAGTTCTATGTATTGTTTTTAAGTATGATTGAGACAATTGTTGTAAAAGCTTGACTAAACCACCTTGTTTATAAAATGACTTTATTTTCCGCTTCTTTATTTGTCCGTCTTATAATTTATCTGCATCTTTTACCTAAAACGCACCACCGAACTTAAGGCATTCCCTTTGTGAGTGACCTTAATAAAGGTGGGGTGTTACACGTGGTGTCAAAGCTGAAGGTTACCGAATCAGATAAAAGATTTGAAAAATTATTTTCAAAACAGTTTTAAAAGAACCATTTTCAAAAGAAATGTTTTGTTTTAAAGGCATATACCCCAAAGCCATATGCACTATCTTTTGATCCTTCGTTTGAATCCTTGTTTCCTTCTTTCCTAGGTCACCGGGGCTCCTGGCTTTCTGGGAGGTAACCTCATCGCGGCATGGTTCCGTAGGCTTGATGAGACTGCGACATCTGTCAAAGGGCAAAGAAGTTCCCAACTTCCATCTAAGTCGCAATAGTTTCACCTGCGGCTAATTTTCTTTCAAGCTTTATAGGGATTTCCGTGTGATGGAGGCAGTTTTCAAGAGACTTGTCAACAAGTTACACAAGGATGACAAAGATGAGAATAAGGGAGTTTGGCTAAGGAACACAACCCAAGAATGAGAAACTCATGGATATGGACTTCGTTCACTAAGGAGGAAAGAACAAAAAACCTAAGACAAGAGGAAGTGTCTTTATAACGGGTCGTATAATTAAGGACATGGGAAAGAACTAAGGACCATATTTTCAGGAAGGCAAGTGCATGCTTTCACTGCCAGCGTACCTGAGAGAGAGATAGTAAAGTTTAGTTTTTCTTTTTGATCACCCTGTTAGTACTCTTTTTGATTTTAGCACTTCACCTTCGTTTATATTTGCTTCCATAGTTGAGTTTCAGCACCTTAGTACTTGTATAGTGGAAGATCCCATTATCGTCTCAAATCCAATTGGTGGTTCGGCTCATTTATCTTTGGTTTGTAAGGATTTGAGAATAGCTATACTAAGTATTGAGTTTAAGTGTAATGCTTATATTTTCGGGTTTCATTGGCTATGGGTTGATTCTAGGCATGGATTGGTTAGCTAGTAATTGTAAAAGGAGGGTAGTTAGACTTTCAACTTGCCACGGGAATACCCTCGAGATTTCGCGCGATCCTAAGGGAGAAGTTTGTCTTGGCTACCTAGAATCACTTGATGCATCTATCGACGATTTGTGATCCGTTAGAGTAGTCCATGAGTACGCAGATGTTTTTGATCAGGTTAGGGGTTTTCCCCCCTAAAACGCGAGATAGAATTCTGCATATATCTACTTGACAATGCAAAACCAGTTGCTTTACCAGTATGACACATGAATCCAAGGGAAAGGAAGGGCTCAGTAAGCAAGTAAAAGAGTTACTTGAAAAAGGGTTCATAAGGCGAAGTATTTCTGAATGGGGTGCTCCGGTCGATTTCGTTACAAAGGCGGATGGTTCACTTTGCTTGTGCATAGATGATATTTTGGAATGAGGAAGAACATGCTTTGCATCTAAGGGAAGTCTCGGATACCCTCCAAGCGCATCAACTTAAGGCGAAGTTCTCCAAAAAAAATTATTTTTGGAGAGAAGAAGGTTTCTAGGACATGTGGCGCCCAAAGAAGGGATAGCAGTGGATCCCACAAAAGTAGTTGCGTTGCAAGACTGGAAGGTCCCAAGGAATGCAACAGAAGTAAGAAGCTTTCTTGGACTAGCGGGCTAATATAAGATATTAATTAAGGACTTTGCGAAGGTATTAGCCCCACTTACAAGATTGACGGAGAAGAATCTAATCATCTTAGTATATACACTTGGTAACATGGTTAGCATCTGTTTATTTTCAAGAGATAGTTCTGGGAATGTTAGCATGACACGACAGAGGTTGTAGTGCCAAGTATACTATAAGAAGAAAAGAAGGAATGAGAGGCGACGGTGAAATGAGTTCCAACGCATATTATGGAAACATAAATTAAGAAGCTATGCAAATCGTGAAGTTAAGATAGTCGGAGCAATATGGAGTGAAGCTCAAGAAGATGCGACTTAGAAGACTGAAGACTAGATACACGCATCATACCCTTTCTAGGGATATACCCTTGATCTCTCTTTTTCTGTAAAGTTTATTTGCTAGTCTTTATATTTTAAGTATATCCTCTCGATCCTATCCTCGATCCTTAGGTAGAAGCCAATGGATGTAAACATGTGTTCGAAACATGTTATGTTTGGTGGATGCAGGTGGATGTAAGTGTTTGCTAGTGGTTGCTTGTGGATGCATATACACACATTAGCCACTAGATCGGCTCAGTCACTTTCATATTGCATATGCATGAGTGAATTTTTATATATATGAATTGAAACATGATGTGTTATCATATGGATGTTGCATTTGTTTGAATGATTGTGCACTCATGTAGAAGTTATAAAGTACGATTAGGAATAATTGCATACATGATGGACTCATGGCACTGACATAATTCGCATTAAGGAGGTCAACTGAATCAATAGACCGCCTGATTTTGCATTAGATAAGGACATATACACACACCATGCATATGATCATGAAAACATTAGAGACCTTTTAGGGACAATGGATGCCTCTTATTGAATGGTTGAGTAGATGGATGTTGGATGGTAGGATAAACATTCTCCTTGACTTGGAGATTCCGGGGACGAAATCCTTTAAAGGCGGGGAGAATGTAACACCCTGTAATTCCTGTGGATATTAGAATAACAAATTAAAGAATACTTAATTTTAAAAGTAGTAATTAAGGGAAACGGGTTATGCCATTGCGTTCGTCTCGGAATTATGCTTGAGATAGAGTCCGAGTTTGCATAAATCGGACATCGTATGAAGAAGTTATAAGCCTTTGAAGTTTGTATACTCCCAAGGAAGTATATATATACATATAAAATAATTCCAGAAGTCAAAACAGGGTTCAAATCCCGAATTTGGGTCAAAGTAGGCTGAGCGGGAAATTTCTCGCTCAGGGTTGTCGACCCCCCATGAGGGAGTCGATATAGGTGTCGACCCCCTATAGAGGAGTCGACCCCTATTGGCCCAGATCTGGCCGATGACGTGTTTCGCCACGTGTTGCTTTCTGATTCGCTGTGTGACGTGGTATTCTTCTCTGGACGATTCTGATGACTTCTAGACTGATATGAAGGCTCTAAATCTCCCTATACACCTGTAAAAAGATCCCTAAACCTATTGTTTTCTCCACACAAATTCATAGGAGTTTATATGCTGCTAAAACCTGAAGTGAACTAGCCTCCACCTTAATCAATCAAATTAGAGTTTTCAAGTTAAGAATCAAAGTCTACATCAAAGGAACTGCTCAGAAATCAGATCCCAGAATTCCAGACCGTTCTGTAATTTGTAAGTTCATGTTACTTTCAGAAATAAAATTGTGATTCTGACATTTGTAATAAATCTGAATTTGAGATTATGCCTATTTCTATCTATTTTTTTTTATATCCATTGGATCTATTTCATTGATATTATTATGTCCATTATTTGTCTCTTCTTTCCTTCTTTCCTTTTTATTTTTATAGCCAGGCTACTGCGAGCCTGAGCCAAATCTCATAAGAGATGAACGTACATTGGGAAAAATTGGGCATAATATATGATTTGGACATGGCCAACGCTAAAATTTGGAAAAGCATTAAATTATGTATAATTGGGCATAACTGATTTGTAATGGATTTGCGGACATAACATATGTTGTATTTAAAACATAAAGTGTATCGAACATATGACTTTAGATTTGAGGCATAAAGTATATTGGACATATGACTCGGGATTTGGGGCGTAAATTGAACTGTAAATATGTAAGGCATAGTACATGTTGTGGTTTAAGAATTAAAATTGGGGTATATATACGTGATAGTTTATGACTTGGAAGAAGGAGATTATTGTATAGTGATGTATGGCTTAAGCATGAAAACCTATAGTAAGATAGGGATAACTGTTAAATGTGAGCACGCCTAAATTGGGATTTTGGGTAATTGGCATGCACTTTAATTAAAGGCTATAATTTGGCATAGTTTATACTGTGAATCATGATTTGGGGGGTTTTTGGAGAATATTTTGTACGGTGCAATATGACTAAACCTTAGGGCATGTGTTATATTGTGATTTTTGGGGCATGACTATTATTGCAAATTTGGGAAAATTGGGTGTAACCTATTTTGAGTAATAACTTAAATTTGAATTTGGGGGCATAACTTGCAATCAGCTTTGTTAGGGTATAACTTGAGAATTGGAACATGACTAGTTTTGTGAATTTGGGATGATTAGCATATAAAATCTAGACTGGACATGTATGGTAAATATGCTAAAAGATAAACATGCCTAACCCGAGGTTAGATTGAGTTGCGGTGTAAACTGCCCGGAACCGCCCGACACATCCAGTAACCGCAACAACATAGATCTAACGTGAGAGGTTTTATGCCCTGACATTCTTGGGAGGAAACCCGTTCCGTGTTATACGGCGTGGACCCTTGATTTACCTAACTTTAAAATAAAGATTAATAACTGTTTTAGTTCTCACACCAATCCCATGACTGACCTGGAGTTTATTGTTTTAACCTAAACTCTGGGTGCCCTTATTTTGACACGAGCAGCTAGTAGTTTTGGTTTTGCAAATTTATATTCACAGGATCCTGGTTTACAGCTGGAACGATATCCGGAAAGCTTTGTATCCGTATATCTCCTTCTAGTTGTGTTTTGTATTATTTTTGCTGCGATGTATTTAAATGTAATTTAAATCTTTGATATTTCTGTGTAATATTTATTCATTTATACTCTATATATTCTTGTATCTGATGGAATTGTTGTAATAAACAATGAAATGTTCTCCCGTCTGCGTTTTATTTTGTCGTGTTCTCAAAACAATCAGGCGTTTCGAACGGCCTAGATTGGTTTAACGACTGATTCAGATCGAGCGAGATTCCTTGTTGTCACATTTGGTATCAGAGCTTTAGTTTACAAAGCTCAGAGAATAAGACACAGTAGAACCATACGAAAGAATTCATCAGAAATTGGATTAGTAATATCCAATGGGAATGACTCGTTAGAGATAGGATCGGCAGTATCCTAGAACGAGTGTGAAGAGTGTTGTTTGAAAAATAAAATTGAAAACGGATTTTGTTTTGAAAATTTAAATCAATTATTCGTATTTGATTATTTATATTGATGTGGACAATCCAGTATATATAGATTTTGCGTATACGTCTGATCCGCGTGTATTCGAAGTTTTAATATATTGGGTAGATATAGAATCACACTCTAGTCGCTCGAAGATGATTCTGATGATCGCTCGAGCATCATCAGAATTTATTTTCGTGTTTCGAAGGTGGGATTTCTATATATTTCCAATTGACTGGTGTGAGAACCAAAATTATATAGGGCCTATTATTGTGATTTGGCATCAAAAATCTGATTTTTGGACTATGTATTTAAGTAATGAATTTCAAAAGATAACCAACTAATTGATTGATGGTTATGTTGTTTGTCTATTTGTTTGAAATTTTGAATCATTACGCCTAATAGAATCAAATATTGAATTGTTTGAAAATTAGTCGCATTTGCTTGCGTACTTACATTGAACATGTCATAGCAAGGAGGCTAGAGTAGAGAAATAAAATCGTTTGCCCGACAAATAGGTACATGTTTACCATAATTTACTGTTTTGTTTGGGTGATGATGATTTTATGAGCCGATTGGCTTTTTCTTTTTCTTTTTGAGATTAGAGGGCCTATATGGCAATTTCGGGATTTTCCCGGTGCTCCCGGTGCAGGGGAGCTTATGGCGAAATTTTTCGAAAATTTAGGGTGTTAGCCAGATTTTTGAAAAATTTGAAAAGTTCTAAAAAACTGAAAAGTTGAAGAACTTAAGCCGTAGTCAAAATAATGAAAGTTGAGTTGATTAGTGAAACAACTTTCGGCTTCGTTCCTTTTCGTGGATGAAAAGTTTTAAGTTGGGGAGATTGTAATAACCCGGAAATCTGAGCCAATTTAAAATTTTTATTTTAGCGAATTTTGATTATTTAAAATGAATTATTTTAAATAATAATGACGAGAAATTTATTTTGAATGGAATTCGAACGTATATTTTATATAGATCGTCGTTAGAGTATAAATATTTATTTTAAGTTATAAAAGGAATTGAAAATGGCGCGGTAGTTCGATAATTCGATTTCAAATTTCAAATGAATGTACAGGATTCAAAATAAACCGGATTTTAGTGAAACCAAAAATATTTGAATCTATTTGGGAATATCTTTCCAACGAATCCGAAAAATTGAAATTTCATAGCGGGGATAAAAAGACATGTCCAGTTGAAAATTCAGGATAATCGCTATGGAATTCTGGCCCTTAAAAATGGAAAATTTTCAAACGACCTCGATTTTCGACGAAACCACTTTTGTTGGATCCGTGATGTCAAGTTATTGCTAGGTTTCAAATTTCGTAATTTTTCGAATCAATGTGTGAGCGTGGCAAAGGAAAATGCGTTTGACCAGTTTCAGTTGATTTTAATCGATTGGAAAATGGCCATTTTTCAAACAGTCTCAGAATTCGAAGAAACTAGTTTTGTTAGGACCGTATCGTCAATACGAAGTTAGAAAATATTTTTCGGGAATTTTTCGAGTTAGTATGTGACCCCAGTAAATTGAAATGCGCGTTCAAATTCAATATATAGAGTTATATGTTGATTTTGTTGAAAACTGATCGAAACGATCGAATCAACTTACGATGCATATCCCATTGTGTTCGGAATGGGGGTAATTAGCTAGGGGCGACAGTCGTCGGGCCTCGTTTAGAGTTCGTATACAAAGTCAACTTTTCATGGATTAAAATAAATAAATAATAAATAAAATATATATTTTCAGAAAGCCCCCTCCCTCTTTCATTTGCCCTCCACGTTGAATTCATTACCAGAGGAAAAAAAAGAGAAACGACGAACGATCGTCGGTGCCCCTCCACCCACTGTCGACCTCGTCGAGCGCCGCCTCCCTCTGCCAAGCCCCACCTCCCTCGCTTCTCCACGTGCCCCTCAGTCCTCTCTTCCCCCGCTTGGAACCACTGCAACCCCCAAATCATCACCCAACCACCACCGCACCTCGTCAGCCACCCCCCTCCTCCACATCGCCGTCAAGGCCACCCTCTCCCTTCCCTTTCGTCTCTCCGTTCCCCCCCCCCTTCGTAGAACCGCAACCCTAGTCCCCTGAAACCCTAGAAACCCGCCGTGCCACCAGACCAAACCACCAGTCCTCGAGCCACCTCCCCGGATCCGACGCAGCGCACACCCCTTCCAGCCCGGGATCGACATACACTGAGTTTTAATTTTGTTTGATTTGTTTAGGTAATTAAAATGGGATTTTTGTATGGAAAATTTTAGAATAGAAAAATAGATTTTTTATACAAGAAAGCCTTGATTTTTAATACGAGATAATTTAGATTTTTAATATCGCATTAAAGATTTGATTTTTATTAAACAAAGGGTTTGATTTTCATAAAACGAAAGACTTGATTTTCATAAAATAAAAAGATGAGATTACTACATAGAAAAATATAATTTTTGTATGAAAAGTTAGAATAGAAAAATATAATTTTTATAATATGGAAAGGTTAAAAATATAATTTTTATAATATAGAGAAGTTAAAAATATAATTTTTATACTAGTGGCATATTAAAAATATGATTTTTATATAGGTATGATAGTAAAAATATGATTTTTATATAATAGAAATATTAAAAATATGGGTTTTATTAAGGTAGAAATATAAAAATATAATCTTTATATAGGTATGATTATAAAAATTCGATCTTTATATATGAAATAGAAATATAAAAATATAATTTTTATATAGAATGAAGCGTGTTAAAAATATACGAAGTAGAAATAAAAATACGATTTTTATTTATTGAATGAAGCAGTAAAAAAACAATTCTTATTATGAACAGAGTGAAAAAGATCGCGATGGAACTGACTGGAATTGAAACAGAAGCCAGACCGTTCAGAAATAAAGAATGATGGAGTGGAACCCTCAGTGAGAACTTCTCACCTTTTAATTTGGTTTTCTAGTTAATAATATATACTAGGATGCAGACGGTGTTTAGTAGCACCCGACACCCGTCGTCCACAGACCATGGATGGCTTGTATGCTTGTTTGTTTGATTTTGATGTGTAGTTGATTGAAATGTGATGTGATGTGAAATGAAATAAAATATTTATATAGTTAAAATATTTTATAGTTGAAAATAAAAATTTTAACGTGTATTTGAAATGAAATAAATAGTTATAAACAAATCGAACGATTTGTTTATATACACACATTTGAATGATATTGATTGGGACGATAAATTTTACACATCGCCCAACTACACAAATAAAATCTGTGTTTGATTATTTGAAAACCCCACACGGGTATTGGGGTGATATATGACATACACTAATCCCAATAATTAGTTGTATGTCGATAGATTGATTGATAGACTGTTATAAGCGTTGAATATCTATATTTGATGCTTATACAGTGTAGAACGCACTTTGGATATTGGTTGATGATTTATCGTTGCTGTTATATACGTGTGGTAGAAAATCCATATAATTAACATTATATGGTAATTGATTGGGCCTCATTCCAGTTTTGAAATAAAATATTTGAATAGAAATATTTGAATAGAAATATTTGAAATAGAACATTTGAAAATAGAAATATATGAAGCCGTGTTGATTAGATTGACGACATTTTGACGTGAACGATATTTATATCGATTTTATTCATTTTATAATGAATATCGAAAGTGATTTCAAATCTGATATTTTGAATAGAAATGAGTTCGAATTGAAATCGAATAGAAATGAATTCGAATTGAAATTGAATAGAAATGAATTCGAATTGAAATTGAATTGAAAACGAACTGAAATTGAATTAAAAATCGATTTGAATTGAAATCAATTTGAAATGAATTTAAAACGAATTTATAAGGAAAAATTCAATTTTGATTTGAATTTGAAATGAAGTTGAAATCGTTTAGAAAACGAATTTAAAACGATTTATATAATACGTTTTAAAAAGAAATCGACGAAGTATATTATATATATATATATATATATATATATATAATGGCCTGAATAGAACGCGCCGCGCTGCGGTAGTTCGTGAATTTCGACCATTGACTTCAAACGGATATTGCGGGAGATCCGACCGTCGGATTCTCCTAAAACCGGAACCGTTGGGTTCGTATCGAAAAGAGCTTTCTAACGAATATTAGAAATTAGAAATCTAACGGTTGGATTTGGAATTATGTCCAAATCAAATTTGGAAAAGGTCGCTATAAGTGCAGTTCGATGGCCGTTGATGGAAATCGACTGTACGGGCCTTGATAAAATTATTGAAAATAGTAATAATTTGTGTAAAATCATAAGAAATGATTTAGGAAGAATTGGGATAAAAAACTCCATATTTGAAAAGATAAAAATAGATTTTTATCGAAATGAACTAGTTTTGAACTAGAATTATAATTCTATTTATTTTTAAATAAATAAATTAGATTTGAAATGGTTTTAAAATAACCAGAATTTCCAATAATTATATTGGAATGGATTTGAATCGAAATTGTCTTCGGAATAGTTCGATGTTGGATTTCGTGATTATATAGATGTTGTTATGGAAATTTGAAAGATATATATATATATATCGTTATTTCCAATACGATATTTGTTGGTCGTAGAATTTGATATTGAATATAAGCCGATATATTTTCTATTCAGAGCCTTGTATTTAATATCAAATGTGATTTGGGTTTGTCGTGAATGGTGTCTTCATTAACACTGTTCTTAAGCCCAGTTGAGAAAAGATTAAATCTTTTTATTTAGATTTAATGAAGTGTACCAATTAAATAATATTTAATTGGAATTGAATTGGTATTGATTTTTGGGTTTATCGTGAACAGTGTTTTAAATAACACTTGTTCTTTGACCCGATAATTAATGGAATGTGATTTTGGGTTGTCGTGAACGGTATCTTCAATAATACTGTCCATAGACCCGAAAAGGAGTTAAGAAAATTAGAAACTAGCTGTAGATTGGCTAAGCAGAGTGATTTCCTGGGTATTGATCTGATGTTGGTTTCGGCCTTCGGGGTTAATACTTAGGGAATTGCCCACTTGCTAATTTACGGTTAGGGACTGATTGAAATGTGATGTGATTTTGGGTTTATAGTGAACCGTGTTTTAAATGACACTGATTCTTTAACCCAGTCACAGATTAAAACTAAGTGGAGTTTTAATGAATCTGTAATTAGATTGAAATGATCGAGAATGGAGTATCACCAGTTTTGCTCCAGGCGATAGTTAAATCTTTATTAGATTTAAACGTGAAATGGTAATTAAATTTACCGATAACACCGTGGTGTTAGATATGAAGTATTACCAGTTTTACTTCATGGGATGAATAGGTTGGGACTGGGAAATTAAAATAAATGATTACTTCGGTAAGGTTCGCTAATCCCGACTAGTTTGAATTGATATTCAAAAGAAGATTAAAGAATAAATTTAAAGGAATTTATCTTTGATAAAATTAATGGGAACCTTTCCCTAAGAATGTGAAATTTAGAAACTAACTGTAGGTTGGCTAAGTAGAGTGATTTCCTGGGTATTGATCTGATGTTGGTTTCGACCTTCGGGGTTAATATTTGGGGAATTATTCTCTTGATTAATTTACGGTTAGTGACTGATGAATTGGAATAAGGCGTATGTTGTGTTTTTGTAACACGTATTTATTATATACACGAGTTATTCAGAAAGACTGGGTTTATCCCATTCTGAATAACTGATACGACGATAAGTCGAAGATGAAGACGGTGGTCGAAGACCAGAGGTCTTCACGTCGTTTGGATAATTACTGATGATCTTGATTGGGTCGTACACCCAAGAGGAGGGAATCAGTTGGTGGTCGTCCAGACGTACTAGGAGATCGATGGATATGCGGGGTACTAGGTGCCTCCGGTTTCGTTCAGACCCAGAACGGACTTGTAAATGAACTGTGTGTCTGACATCGGATTTCCTTATGTGTGACTGATATCGGTTGCATAGAATGGTTTGCCTGTGTGTCATGCTAAGATGCAAATGATCAAGGCTTTTGTTGAAAAGCAAAGTCTTGTGGTTGATGATCAAAGCACGGCCTGTGTGGCATAGCTTTTGTAACGTGAAATCGCGAGCCTCACACCCCGTTTGTGATCCAGAAACAGGAGAGGAAATCAGGGAGGGCATGCGTTTCCTTCTAGTTAGAAATGGCGTCAGTGGTTTTACACGCCCTGACGAGTTTGACTTATGTGGTTGTTGTTGTTGCGAGGCGCCTTGGTTTGATCGGACGATCTGGGTCCAATGGAGTCATTTGTTGGCTCATTGAGGCCCCAAAGGGCGGGGAAACGTAGTGTTCAGGCATAATAATCCACATCGGTGGACCGGCCCTGACGATCCAAGGGGCAGTTGCGGCTGTTCCTGAGACACGGGCTAGAGCGTCTCGAATCGGTTGAGGACTATCTTTTGCCTCGGTTCACAGATGGAAATCCAACTTCCAATACGTGACATGCGCGGTTTTGATTGTAGAGCCTAGTATGGCGACATAGTGGGATGGGGCGCTTATGCCGTCTATGTTTGATACTTATGATTTGAAATTGTTTTGACACTATACACTTATAGTAATAATAAAAGATGAAATTTCGCGTACCAAGCATTCTTGGCTATTATAAGGTAAAAACCCTATCCTCCGGCTTGCGTTGCATTGTGTGATGGAACTGGGTCTTATAATAGCTTCATTGTTCTTTATTTAGCATTGCGCTGTTGTTTTATGCACTGGCATTCTTGGGAGGAAACCTGTTCCGTGTTATACGGCGTGGACCCTTGATTTACCTAACTTTAAAATAAAGATTAATAACTGTTTTAGTTCTCACACCAGTCCCATGACTGACCTGGAGTTTATTGTTTTAACCTAACCTGGGTGCCCTTATTTTGACACGGGCAACTAGTAGTTTTGGTTTTGCAGATTTATATTCACAGGATCCTGGTTTACAGCTGGAACGATATCCGGAAAGCTTTGTATCCGTATATCTCCTTCTAGTTGTGTTTAGTATTATTTCCGCTGCGATGTATTTAAATGTAATTTAAATCTCTGATATTTCTGTGTATTATTTATTCATTTATACTCTGTATATTCTTGTATCTGATGGAATTGTTGTAATAAACAATGAATTGTTCTTCCGTCTGCGTTTTATTTTGTCGTGTTCTCAAAACAATCAGGCGTTTCGAACGGTCTAGATCGGTTTAGCGACTGATTCGGATCGACCGAGATTCCTTGTTGTCACAATTTATCCCAAAACCCAAGGTTAGAATGAGTTTCCGGTAGAAGTCTGCCCGGAACCGCCCGGCACATCCAACATCCGCAAACAACAGCTCTAATGTGAGAGGTTGGGGCATTAATAAATTAATTAATGCCAAAAAACAGACATGCTAAGAATGGTAAGGTTAAGTAAAATTTAGAACACTTAACCGTTATAACATGTTAATTAGACAAAAAGGTGGGGTTAAGTAAATTTAGAACACTTTACCGCTATAACATGTTAATTAGACAAGTGAGTAGGGTTAAGTTAACAAATATGACATGGTGAAATGAGTAGGGTTAAGTTAGTAAGAAGCACTTAACCAATACAACGTGATGAATGAGTAGGGTTAAGTTAATAAGATACACTTGACCAATATGACATGATGAACGGGTAGGGTTAAGTTAAAACAAGAGAGCAACACTTAACCAATAGAACAGGATGTGTGGAAGGGTTAAGTTAACACAAGAAGGCAACACTTAACCAATGTAGCACGACAAGTGGGTGGGTTAAGTTAACTTGAATTGATTGATGACACTTAACCAATACAGCTTGATGAACGCGTGGGGTTAAGTTAATAAGAACCACTTAACCAATGTAACTTGATAAACGAATGGGGTAAAGTTAATGGGAAATACTTAACCAATATAACATGATGAATGAACGGGGTTAAGTTAAAAGGAAACACTTAAACAATCCAACATGACGAGTGTAAAGGGTTAATAAGAAACACTTAACCAACATAACATGATGAATAGGTGGGTTAAGTTAACATAAATGGACAACACTTAACCAGTATGACATAATGTGTAGGAGGGTTAAGTACATATCGGGTTGGTGGGTAATATTAGTATATATAGGCCCACAAACTTAACCATTAAGTAAACATGTTTGAATCAGTGGGAGTGTTAAGTACATATCGGGTTGGTGGGTAATATTAGTAAATATAGGCCCACAAACTTAACCATTAAGTAAACATGTTTGAATCAGTGGGAGGGTTAAGTACATATCGGGTTGGCTGGTAATATTAGTAAATATTGGCTCACAAACTTAACCGGTAAGAAACCCTAGTAATGGGGACCCATTTCAGTATTAACCCACATAGATGTATCAAGGTACCCTGAAACTAGGCAGGGTGGGGCACGATTACCGGGCTAATTGTAAGCGGTCAAAATAGCGGCAGGGGTTATGTCAGTGCAGGTTCCGACGGATTACGGGCATGCACGTACTCCCGAGTGGGAAAAAGCAGGCACTAGGTACCAGTAGTTATACACTGTGCATCTTGAATCGTGTCGGGTTGCTAGCATAAGGATTGATACACCTTATGGTGTGACCAACACAGGGTATCTACACGCAAGGGAGGGTACGTCAGTTTTCTTTCCAAGCTCGAAGATAGTCGATGTATTGGTTTGGACTTTCTCTTCCATTGCTATGGCTGGTTCATGCTTTATTGGGGAATATCATTGTTATTTTTTTATGCTTCTTTTATACTTGGAAGTTTTTGAATCAAGACAGAAGTTCTATGTATTGTTTTTAAGTATGAATGAGACAATTGTTGTAAAAGCTTAACTAAACCACCTTGTTTATAAAATGACTTTATATTTTCCGCTGCTTTATTTGTCTGTCTTGTAATTTATCTGCATCTTTTACCTAAAATGCTCCACCGAACTTAAGGCATTGCCTTTGTGAGTGACCTTAACGGAAGTGGGGTGTTACACGTGGTGTCAGAGCTGAAGGTTACTGGATCAGATAAAAGATTTGAAAAATTATTTTCAAAACGGTTTTAAAAGAACCATTTTCAAAAGAAATGTTTTGTTTTAAAGGCATATTCCCCAAAGCCATATGCACTATCTTTTGATTCTCTGTTTGAATCCTTATTTCCTTCTTTCCTGAGTCTCCGGGGGTCCTGGCTTTCTAGGAGGTAACCTCATCGCGGCATGGTTTCGTAGGGTTGATGAGACTGCGACATCTGTCAAAGGGCAAAGAAGTGCCCAACTTCCATCTAAGCCGCAATAGTTTCACATGCAGCTAATTTTCTTTCAAGCTTTGTAGGGATTTCCGTGTGATGGAGGCAGTTTTCAAGAGACTTGTCAACAAGTTACACAAGGATCGCAAAGATGAGAATAAGGGAGTTTGGCTAAGGAACACAACACAAGGATGAGAAACTCATGGTTTTGGACTTGGTTCATGTAAGAGGAAAAAATAGAAAAACCTAAGACAAGAGGAAGTGTCTTTATAATGGGTCATATAATTAAGGACAAGGGAAAGAACTAAGGACAGTATTTTCAGGAAGGCAAGTGCATGCTTTCACCGCCAACGTATCTGAGAGTGAGATAGTAAAGTTTAGTTTTTCTTTTTGATCACCCTGTTAGTACTCTTTTTTATTTTAGCGCTTCACATTTGTTTATATCTGCTTCCATAGTTGAGTTTCAGTACCTTAGTACTTGTATAGTGGAAGATCCCATTATCCTCTCAAATCCGATTGGTGGTTCGGCTCATTTATCTTTGGTTTGTAAGGATTTGAGAATAGCTATATTAAGTATTGAGTTTAAGTGTAATGCTTATATTTTCGGGCTTCATTGGCTATGAGTTGATTCTAGGCATGGATTGGTTAGCTAGTAATTGTAAAAGGAGGGTAGTTAGACTTTCGACTTTCCTCGGGAATACCCTCGAGATTTCGTGCGATCCTAAGGGAGAAGTTTGTCTTGGCTACCTAGAATCACTTGATGCATCTATCGACGATTTTTGATCCGTTAAAGTAGTCCATGAGTACGCAGATGTTTTTGATCAGGTTAGGGGTTTATCCCCTAAAACGCGAGATAGACTTCCGCATATATCTAGTTAACAATGCAAAACCAGTTGCATTACTTGCACGACACATGAATCCAAGGGAAAGGAAGGGCTCAGTAAGCAAGTAAAAGAGTTACTAGAAAAAGGGTTCATAAGGCGAAGTATTTTTGAATGGGGTGCTCTGGTCGATTTCGTTACAAAGGCCGATGGTTCACTTTGCTTGTGCATAGATGATATTTTGGAATGAGGAAGAACATGCTTTGCATCTAAGGGAAGTCTCGGATACCCTCCAAGCGCATCAACTTAAGGCGAAGTTCTCCAAAAAAATGTCATTTTTGGAGAGGAGAAGTAAGGTTTCTAGGACATGTGGCGCCCAAAGAAGGGATAGCAGTAGATCCCACAAAAATAGTTGTTGTGCAAGACTGGAAGGTCCCAAGGAATGCAACAGAAGTAAGAAGCTTTCTTAGACTAGCGGGCTAATATAGGAAGTTAATTATGGACTTTGCGAAGGTATTAGCCCCACTTACAAGATTGACGGAGAAGAATCTAATCATCTTAGTATATACACTTGGTAACATTGTTAGCATCTGTTTATTTTCAAGAGATAGTTCTGCGAATGTTAGCATGACACAGCAGAGGTTGTATGCCAAGTATACTATAAGAAGAAAAGGTGGAATGGGAGGCGACGGTGAAATGAGTTCCAACGCATATTATGGAAAAAGAAATTAAGAAGCTACGCAAATCATGAAGTTAAGACAGTCGGAGCAATATGGAGTGAAGCTCAAGAAGATGCGACTTAGAAGACTAGATACACGCATCATACCCTTTCTAGGGGTATATCCTTGATCTCTCTTTTTCTGTAAAGTTTATTTGCTAGTCTTTATCTTTTATGTATATCCTCTCGACCCTATTCTCGATCCTTAGGTAGAAGCCAATGGATGTAAACATGTGTTTGAAACATGTTATGTTTGGTGGATGCAAGTGGATGTAAGTGTTTGCTAGTGGTTGCTTGTGAATGCATATACACACATTAGGCACTAGATCGGCTCAGTCACTTTCATATTGCATATGCATGAGTGAATTTTTATATATTTGAATTGAAACTTGATGTGTTATCATATGTATGTTGCATTTGTTTGAATGATTGTGCACTCATGTAGAAGTTATAAAGTACGATTAGGAATAATTGCATACATGATGGACTCATGGCACTGACATAATTTGCTTTAAGGAGGTCAACTGAGTCAGTAGACCGCCTGATTTTGCATTAGATAAAGACATATACACACACCATGCATATGATCATGAAAACATTAGAGACCTTTTAGGGACAATGGATGCTTGTGATTGAATGGTTGAGTAGATGGATGTTGGATGGTACGATAAACATTCTCGTTGACTTGGAGATTTCGGGGACGAAATCCTTTAAAGGAGGGGAGAATATAACACCCTGTATTTCCTGTGGATATTAAAATAAAAAATTAAAAAATACTTAATTTTAAAAGTAGGAAATAAGGGAAACGGGTTACGCCATTGCGTTCGTCTCGGAATTCTGCTTGAGATAGAGTCCGAGTTTGCATAAATCGGACATCGTATGAAGAAGTTACAAGCCTTAGAATTTTGTATACGCCTAAGGAAGTATATATATATACATATAAAATAATTCCAAAAGTCAAAACAAGGTTCAAATCCCGAATTTGGGTCAAAGCAGGCTGAGCGGGAAATTTCCCGCTCAGAGGTGTCGACCCCCAAGGGTGAGTCGACATAGGTGTCGACCCCCCTATAGGGGTGTCGACATAGGTATCGCCCCCCTATAGTGGAGTCGACCCCTGTTAGCCCAGATCTGGCCGATGACGTGTTTCACCACGTGTCGCTTTCTGATTCGCTATGTGATGTGGTATTCTGTTCTGGACGATTCTGATGACTTCTACACTGATCTGAAGGATATTAATCTCCCTATACACCTATAAAAAGACCCCTAAACCTATTGTTTTCTCCACACAAATTCATAGGCGTTTATATGCTGCTAAAACCTGAAGTGACCTAGACTCCACCATAATCAATCAAATTAGAGTTTTCAAGTTAACAATCAAAGTCTACATCAAAGGAATAACTAATCAAATCCAGAAATCAGATCCCAGAATTCAAGACCGTTCTGTAATTTGTAAGTTCATGTTACTTTTAGAAATAAAATTATGATTCTGACATTGTAATAAATATGAATTTGAGATTATGCCTATTTCTATCTGTCTTTCTATATCCATTGGATCTATCACATTGATATTATTATGTCCATTCTTTGTCTCTTTTTTCCTTCTTTCCTTTTTGTTTTGATAGCCAGGCTACTGGGAGCCTGAGCCAAATCTCATAAGCGATGAACGTACGTTGTGAAAAATTGGGCATGTTGTGGTTTAAGACTTAAAATTGGGGTATATATATGTGATAGTTTATGACTTGGAAGAAGGAGATTATTGTGTATAGTGATGTATGGCTTAGGCATGAAAACCTATAGTAAGATAGGGATAACTGTTAAATGTGAGCATGCCTAAATTGGGATTTTGGGTAATTGGCATGCACTGTAATTAAAGGCTATACTTTGGTATAGTTTATACTGTGAATCATAATTTGGGGGTTTTTGGAGAATATTTTGTACGGTGCAATATGACTAAACCTTAGTGTATGTGTTATATTGTGATTTCTGGGGCATGACTATTATTGCAAATTTGGGAAAATTGGGTGTAACCTATTTTG
Organism: Allium sativum; assembly: GCA_030737875.1. NCBI lineage: Eukaryota > Viridiplantae > Streptophyta > Magnoliopsida > Asparagales > Amaryllidaceae > Allium > Allium sativum. The sequence goes on along the minus strand of CM060909.1, from coordinate 737,429,129 downwards.
AGTAATAACTTGAATTTGAATTTGTGGGACATAACTAGCAATCAGCTTTGTTATGGTATAACTTGAGATTTGGAACATGTTTAGTTTTGTGAATTTGGGATGATTAGCATATAATATCTAGACTTGGACATGTATGGTAAATATGCTAAAAGATAAACATGCCTAACCCGAGGTTAGATTGAGTTGCGGTGTAAACAGCCCGGAATCGCTCGGCACATCCAGCAACCACAACAAAACAGATCTAATGTGAGAGGTTAGCACATTTAGCCCAAAACCCGAGGTTAGAATGAGTTTCCGGTAGAAGTCTGCCCGGAACCGCCCAGCACATCCAACAACCGCAAACAACAGTTCTAAAGTGAGAGGTTGGGGCATTAATAAATTAATTAATGCCAATAAACAGACATGCTAAGAATGGTAAGGTTAAGTAAAATTTGGAACACTTAACCGTTATAACATGTTAATTAGACAAAAAGGTTGGGTTAAGTAAATTTAGAACAATTTACCGTTATAACATGTTAATTAGACAAGTGAGTAGGGTTAAGTCAACCAATATGACATGGTGAAATGAGAAGGGTTAAGCTAATAAGAAGCACTTAACCAATACAACGTGATGAATGAGTAGGGTTAAGTTAATAAGAAACACTTAACCAATATGACATGATGAATGGATAGGGTTAAGTTAAAACAAGAGAGAAACACTTAACCAATATAACATGATGCGTGGAAGGGTTAAGTTAACACAAGAAGACAACACTTAACCAATGTAACATGACAAGTGGGAGGGTTAAGTTAACTTGAATTGATTGATGACACTTAACCAATACAGCATGATGAACGCATGGCGTTAAGTTAGTAAGAACCACTTAACCAATGTAACTTGATAAACAAATAGGGTTAAGTTAATGGGAAATACTTAACCAATATAACATGATGAATGAATGAGGTTAAGTTAATAGGAAACACTTAACCAATCCAACATGACGAGTGAGAAGGGTTAATAAGAAACACTTAACCAACATGACATGATGAGTAGGTGGGTTAAGTTAACATAAATGGACAACACTTTACCAATATGACATAATGTGTAGGAGGGTTAAGTACGTATCGGGTTGGCGGGTAATATTAGTAAATATAGACCTACAAACTTAAACATTAAGTAAACATATTTGAATCAACAGGAGGGTTAAGTACATATTAAGTTGGTGGGTAATATTAGTAAATATAGGCCGACAAACTTAACAATTAAGCAAACATGTTTGAATCAGTGGGAGGGTTAAGTACATGTTGGGTTGGTGGGTAATATTAGTAAATATAGGCCCACAAACTTGACCTGCAAGAAACCCTAGTAACGGGGACCCATTTCAACGGTAACCCACATAGATGTATCAAGGTACCCTGAAACTAGGCAGGGTGGGGCACGATTACTGGGCTGATTATAAGCGATCAAAATAGCGGCAAGGGGTCCGTTAGTGCAGATTCCGACATATTACGGGCATGCACGTACTCCGGAGTGGGAAAAAGCAGGCAATGGGTACTAGTAGTTATACACTGTTCATCTTTAATCATGTCGGGTTGCTAGCATAAGGATTGATACACCTTACGGTGGGACCAACACAGGGTATCTACACACAAGAGAGGTCTTATTGACACAGACATGTGGAACATTAACACACGTAGGGAGCCGATTGATATGGTAGTAAGGGTACATCTAACATCTTCATGGCAATTAGGCTGATTGAGGTAAGGTCCTCATACTAGATGTACACCTGAAGGCTGCCACAATTGCGGGGATTGGGATCACATTATCATATGATCATTTTATACAGATTACTAGTTGGGACACTAGCGAGGTGGTGCGGAGATATAGAAATCAGAATAACAGGGTAGTCGCAAAGCAGAGAAAGAGTAGAAGTGTAACACCCCGAATTTTAGCTAATACTAAAATTCACTAATTATAGGATAAATAATCTCAGATGTGGGAATTGGGGGTAACGGGCTGCGTCATTGCGTTCGTCTCGGAAAAATACGCGAAATAGAGTCCGAGTTTTCGAGAATCGGAGTCCGTATGGCCCGATTATGGCCCAAAGAAGTTTGCAGAAAATTCAAAGTTAAAAACAGATTTAGAAATTCAAATTTAGATTTTAAAATAGAACCAAGCGGGGCCAGGCGGGAAAATTCCCGCCCTGACCATGTCGACAGGGCTGTCGACAGGCCTGTCGACAGGGGGTGTCGACTTGCCTGTCGACTTGCCTGTCGACACGGCGTCTCGAGCCAGAAGCTTGGGTGCACCAGATCTGGTTTTCTGGCTAGGGCTGGGCTGGGTTCTAGAGATTTCCTAAATCTAACGGACCTAATCTAATCTAGGGTTAATCTAAGGGCCTAAAACACTCACCTAATCTATAAATACACCCTAAACCTACCCTAATCCATACTAAAAATAGAAATGATGGCCTCATGCCGCCAAATTAAATCTTAGAAGGAGCCTCCACTTGTTTAAGAAGGAAGTAGCAAGCTAATCACTCTCTAATCAATCTCAAATCATCACCATCTTCATATTTAGCAACTAATTCCCCTTCATAAGTTTGCTAATCTTGGTTTTGGTGAGTTTCTATCACTTTAACATCAATTGTTAAAGTAAGTAGATTGGGTGTAATGAGACTTATGGTCTTAAATGCGGATTAGTGAGTTTGAATCATTTAGAATGATATGCTACTCTATGTTTTTCTATGTTTATGCATAATTAATAAGTGAGTTTATGCATGTTTGATAAGTGGTTTATGCATGCTTAACAAGTTGGTTTATGCATGTTTGGCAAATGGGTTTATGCATGTTTGGCAAATGGGTTTATGCATGTTTAATATGTGGGTTTATGCATATTTAACAAGTGGATTTATGCATGTTTAACAAAGTGAGTTATGCAAATTCATATGCAAGTTGTGTATATGCTTAAATGCAAGTTTAATGTGATATGCATGCTTATGCAAGTATATGAATGCTTATGCAAGTTATGTATATGCTTAAATGCAAGTTTAATGTGATATGCAAGTTATGCATGCTTATGCAAGTATGTGAATGCTTATGCAAGTATGTATATGCTTAAATGCAAGTTTAATGTGATATGCAAGTTATGCATGCTTATGCAAGTATGTGAATGCTTATGCAAGTTATGTGTATGCTTAAATGCATGATTAACATGTTATGCAAGTTATGAGAATGTTTATATGCAAGTTCAACATGTTATGCAAGATATGTGTATGATAATATGCAAGTTTGGGTTAAATGTAGTTGGGTTAAAATATGCTCATATATGCAAGTTGACATCCTCTTAACCCATGACAAAGTTATATGCTAAACCCATGATATTTGTGATGGATCTTCCCCTTTATTATGTTATGAAATGAGAACGATTTACGTGGGGAACGATGGGGTTAATAAATACGTTAATAAAGTATGATTGGGTATGATTGAGCATACCATAAAATAAATAAATTACCATAAGTGGGAATTTACCTATTGAGTTAGGTCTACCCCATGGGAATTTACCTATTGAGTTAGGTCTACCCATGTTATGGAAAACTTGATATTAATTAGGGATAATTAATATGGGGGTGATTAATTAGGTGTAATTAATCGACTAAGACACGAGGTTGGACTCATTTGTAGTGTAAAACTGCCCGGACCCGACCGGCCTAACCAGTTGCTACAAATGTCAGCCCAATGTGAGAGGTCTTAGCCATAAATTAAATACGTGATTAAAGTAAAGACACGAGGTTAGACTCTGTTATGACGTAAGACTGCCCGGTCTCTACCGGCTTAACCAGGCGGTCATAACAGCCAGTCTAATGTGGGAGGTCTTTATGGGAGATCACGGTCTTAATTAATTAAGAAACACTTAACCATATTAGCATGTAGTGGGACATGACGGGTTAAGTGGGTGCCTTGGGTGGCATGTGGAAATTTAATGGTTGCCTTGGGTGGCATGTGGAATCTAGTGGGTTGCCTTGGGTGGCAATAGAAAATACGATTAGAATACTTAACCAATAGAAACATGTAATTAAACATGATTAAAGGGTTAAGTGGGATGCACTAGATAAGTGACAAGCTTAGGTGGGTAGCTTGTGGGGGCCCATTTCAACGAATATCCCAAACGTATCTTTGTGGGCCCGACCCATGTCGAGTGACGGGACACGCATATTGGGTTTGATTATAAGAGGCCAAAACGGGTTAGCGGTGGCAACGCAAGTCCAACGGGTTCCATATGCGTGTGTGGGCCCGGGCTGGTAGATAAGCCGTTGTTGCATCGTGTAGATATAAAGCCGTGCACCGTTGATAGTATTGGGTTGCCACTTTAGGGGAGTGATACACCCCACTGTGGGACCAGCACGGGTATCTACGGTAGGGAGCCGATCGCTTGGGGAGTAGTGGGTACACCTAATGAAGATAGGGGCAGACGGCACCTATGTTGGGGTACACGAAACTACTGGGTAAAATTGCTAAGTACACCTAGTGGAGATAGGGGCAGACGACACCTATGTAGTCAGCTAGGGGTACAGGAAACTACTAGTGATATCTTTCTTTTAAGTCCTTGGGTGGGATCAACCTTTAAGTAGGAATGACTGGTGTGGTGCAGTTAGTAATTATCCTTGGGTGGGTAGATGCGTCTTTACGGTTATCTCAGTTTATCCTAAGACTACCAAGCTGCTTAGTGTAGCCATTTATCCCCAGATATTACCGTAGGTCAAGTTTATGTCTTCTCTGGTTACTTTAAGGATTGTATTGTTAAAGTTATAGGACTCACTCAGACTTATGTCTGACCCCGTTGCTTTTATCTTTTTCCAACCCTCAGGTCCTACGGTGGATCCTAGCGGTAGTAGAGCTTGATCGGATTGCTGTTCCAGTCTTGAGGAGCTTGGGTAGATGTAAAGCTCCAGTTATCCCGTTATCTTTACTTTTGTTCTGGCTATTGTATGAGAGAGTGGGATTATGTACTTCTTATTTTGATGGATATTGTACTTGACTTTTATCGTGGTTTTATGATGTAACCAGACATGTTTGTTTCCGCTGTTATGAGATGATGTTTTAAAATTTCAAGTACTACTTATATCTGTCTTGTTGTAATTTTTCTGTTCTATATTCACTAAAATACTCCACCGATGCTATGGCATTCCCTTAAAGTGAGTGACCATAGCGGGCGTGGGGTGTTACACGTGGTATCAGAGCAAAGGTTACCGGAACAGATAAAATTTTTAGAAAACTATTTTTCTAAAACATTTTTGGAAAAGATATTTTCAAAAACATGTCTTTAAAGAGGAAAGTTTTTGAAAGAAAAGCATAATCCCCAATAGCCATATCTATATCCTTCGAATTCTCCGTTTTGAATCTTTCCTTTTTCGTTTCAGCATGGCCGAGAATCTTAACTTTCCGGAGGGTGTGACGGTACCAGTATGGTATAGGAGATTGATGGAGGCTAGGGCCACCACTGCGGGTCCAGCAAATGTTCCTCCACCAACCGTAGCACCCGATCTTCCTCCTCCCCCTCCTCCTCGCACGGATACTTTTGCTAAGACTTGCAAGGAATTTAAAGCTATGGGAGGGAAACCTTTTCAAGGATCTGAAACTTTTGTGGAGGCTAGAGATTGGCTGAAGGAGGTGGAAGAATTGATAGATATCTTTGAGATGGAAGAAGGAAAGAAAGTCAAGTTGGCTGCTTGGTTAATGAAGGGAGAGGCCTCATTCTGGTGGGAGGTCACTAATGGAGAACGCCCCGTTGACTCTTGGGCGGATTTTAGGCAAAGATTTGTGGCGAAGTTTCTCTCAAGGGCGGAGGAAAACTTGTATATGGAAAGATTCTTGACTCTAAAGCAAGGAAATCTCTCGGTGAAGGAATATGTCAACAAGTTTAATCAATTGGCAAGGTTTGGCCTAGATATGGTGAATACACCGGAGAAGAAGGCTTTGAGGTTCGTGAAAGGCTTGAATGAACCGATGCATGGGTTGGCTATGACTCATATCCCTATGGGGGCCACCTTTGAGAAACTAGTTGACATGGCACTCATGTATGAAGAAGAGAAGGGTCCCAATGCTAATAGGGCACCCGAGAAGAAGGGAGATCAAAAGAGACCTCAGCAACAACAGCAAAACAAAGGTGGGAAAGGCAACGGTGGCAAGGGAAAGAAGAAGAAGTGTTTCAATTGTGGGACACCTGGCCACCTAAGCAAGGATTGTCGCAAAAAGAAGAAGACTGGCTGCTTCCACTGTGGCGAAGCAGGGCATCTAGTGAAGGATTGTCCTAAGAAGGGGCAAAGGACGGGATCTACCTCAGGAGGACAGGTGCAAGCTCTTATGGCACCGAGTCAGGCTAGGGGGCAAGTACAGGCTCTCGCAGTCCCACCGATTCAGGAGAGAGGTAGAACTATTTCCGTTGAAAGCCTGGTTTTTCTATTTGATCATCCTGTCCGTACATTATTTGATTCAGGCGCATCGCATTCGTTTATCTCATCATCATTAGTTGAGTCACTGCACTTAGACACCAGTCTGGTAGATGATCCCTTGGTTGTTTCAAACCCAATTGGGGGCTCCACTTATTTGTCCATGATATGTATGGGTTTGAAGATTTCTATACTTAGCATTGAGTTTAGATGTGATGCTTTTGTGTTGGGCTTCACGGGCTATGGGTTGATTTTGGGCATGGACTGGTTATCCAGTAATGGTGCCGTTCTTGATTGCGAAAGGAGAGTTGTTAGGCTCATGACCCGCTTGGGTAACACTCTCGAGATTTCTTGTAATCCCAGGGACTCTGTTATGCTAAGTTATCTTGAATCGCTTGACGCTTCGGTCGAGAGTTTGCAATCTGTTAGAGTGGTCCGGGAATATCCGGATGTGTTCGAGGAGGTGAAGGGCTTACCTCCGAAGCGGGAGATTGACTTCCGAATATATCTGGTGGATAATGCTAAACCGGTATCTTTACCAGTGCGCCACATGGCTCCTCGTGAGAGGAGGGAACTCCATAAGCAAGTAGGGGAGTTGCTTGAGAAGGGGTTCATAAGACGAAGTATATCGGAGTGGGGTGCTCCAGTAGTATTTGCTACGAAGGCGGATGGGTCTCTCAGACTTTGTGTAGACTATAGAGAACTCAACAAGCTCACAAAGAAGAATAGACACCCATTGCCGAGGATTGATGATCTTTTCGATCAGTTGGTTGGCGCTTCAGTATTTTCTCAGTTGGACTTAGCCACGGGGTTTCATCAGTTGAGGGTGGCTGAGGATAGCATAGACAAGACTGCCTTTAGGACTCCAGATGGTTTCTATGAGTGGCTGGTGATGCCATTTGGGTTGACGAATGCCCCTGCATACTTTGTTGATTTGATGAGTAGGGTGTTCAGGGAGTTCCTTAATAAATTTGTGGTGGTCTTTGTGGATGATATCTTAGTATTTTCTAAGAGTGAAGAAGAGCATGCCCTACATCTTGGGGAGGTATTGAAGACTCTTCGAGCACATAGCCTTAAGGCTAAATTCTCTAAATGTCACTTCTGGAGGAAAGAGGTGCGATTCTTGGGGCACGTGGTCTCCAAGGAAGGGATAGCTGTGGATCCCGCGAAGGTAGTATCAATTCAGGATTGGAAGGTTCCGAAGAATGCTACCGAAGTAAGAAGTTTCTTGGGGTTGGCGGGTTATTATAGGAAGTTTATTAAAGACTTCGCGAAGATATCAGCCCCATTAACCCGCTTAACAAAGAAGAATCTTGTTTTCACATGGGACGTAGATTGTGATGATGCGTTCCGACGGTTAAAGAGAGCTTTAACCACTGCTCCAGTTTTAGTATTGCCAGATGGGAGCAAGCCATTTGTTGTCTATACCGATGCCTGTGGGACAGGACTTGGCGCAGTCTTAATGCAAGAGGGAAGGGTAATAGCCTATGGTGGAAGGCAGTTGAGGGCACATGAGAAAAATTACCCTACCCATGATCTAGAGCTGGCCGCTATTGTTTTTGCGCTTAAGATCTGGCGCCATTATCTTCTTGGTGAAAGATTCGAATTGTTCACTGACCACAAATCATTGAAGTACTTGTTTTCTCAGAAGGATTTGAATCTGAGACAGCAAAGGTGGATGGAATTCTTAGCATCCTATGATTTCGAGATAGCATATACCCCTGGCAAGGGTAACGTGGTGGCGGACGCCTTGAGCCGGAAGAGGTTGTCCTTGAGTCCATTGTTCGTGGAACGACGAAGCTTGGAATTTATCTCGATGTTTGATTTCAGACCTTCCATTGATTATGTACCCGGTTTGCTAGCATCCTTGGAGGTTAGACCTACTCTTTTGGGGCGGATTGGAGAAGCACAGAGGGACGACCCACAGTTGGTTGAGTTGATGGAGAAGCTCATAAGGGGGGAGTCGTCCAGCCATTTGAGTAGGTACACCCTAGACGATAGGGGGTGCTTGCGTAGAGACGGTAGACTTTGTGTACCGCAAGACGAGGGTTTGAGGAAGGCTATTCTTGATGATGCACACCGTTCTAGGATGACTATTCATCCCGGTGGGGACAAGATGTACCGAGACATGAAGAGGGTTTTCTTCTGGGCCGGTATGAAGAAAGATGTGGCCGAGTATGTCGCTCGATGCTTGGTGTGCCAACAAGTGAAGGCGGAGCAAAAGAAACCTGGTGGGTTGCTCCACCCATTGGAAGTTCCGCAATGGAAGTGAGATAGCGTCTCGATGGATTTTATTGACGGGTTACCCAGATCGAGGAAGGGTAATACAGGAATTTGGGTGGTGGTAGACTGTAACACCCTGCAAACTCTATAACTGTGAAATTAACAAATTAAAGCATAATTAATCTGAAATCAAAAAACTAAGGGAAACGGGATACGCCATTGCGTTCGTCTCGGAAAAATACGCGAAATAGAGTCCGAGTTTTCGAAAAACGGAGTCCGTATGAAGAAGATATGGCCTTCGGAAGTTTTGAATTAAAATTAAAATTCAAACAGAATAAAATAATTAAAAATCGGGCCCAATGGGCCAGGGCGGATAAACACCCGCCTAGGCCACCCAGGTCGACTGGGCTGTCGACCTGGGCTACCCATGTCGACAGGGCTGTCGACAGCCCTGTCGACAGGGGTATCGACCTGGTCGAGCCCAGCCAACCTGGCTGGCCAGGTCTGTGTTTGGCCGATTTTCTGTGGTCTGCCTTGTCATTAGGGCTAGGTGGCAAGTTTTAATTGGTCTCTCTATCGAATGAATGGCTACGATCAATCCAGGCAACATCAATGGTCCTAATCAGTTCCTAACCTCTATATAAACAACCCTAGACTAAACCCTAATCTATTCATTCAAAAATAAGATCATAGCCGCCATGTTGCTGAGGAACGACAAAGAGTAGACGCCAACTAGAGAGAGAATTAGGAGGAAAGTTCTAAAGCCTAAAGCAATTCAAGCAACCTAAGCAAATCAATTCAACAAAGGAATTTGCGTCTTCAATCCCTAAATTAGAGAATTCATCACACCATTGTAAGTAAAGTATTACTTTGGTATGAATAAACAATTGTGTTGGTTTGTATGCTTGAATTGTGGCAATAGAGTTATTCATATTTGTGCGTTCTTATCAATTTGAAATATTATATACGTTTGGATATTCTTGAATTATGTTATTCATGTTATAAAGAACTACATGCGGTAGTTCTATGCAAGTATACGTTTGGAATATTTTGCAAATTATGTAATCCATGTTGAAGCTACATGTATGTAGTTGATTTAAATTCATGCAAGTTTGGGGTTTTGCTACTATGCCATCATAATGTGTATTTTTACACAAACATCATTTTGGTGAGGAAATTGGAATAAGTTTAGGTTGTTACAATCCATATGAAGTTATGTTGATAATTGGGCATCATGGTCTATGTATTAAGCCATGCTTTGTATTAGAAAACCTATGTGCAAACTTATGAATATGACTAGGCTATGATTGATATTTGACCATGTTAGTTCTATATTGTTAGCAAGAATTATATGATGACATATGTGAGACATGGCTAGGTTAGACTCAAAAATCCCTTTTTGCAAGTTTAAAGCAAACACCATGTTTAGGAATATTTATGCATAAGTATATTTATACCATCGTTATGTGATTAGACTTAAATCATGATTAAGTTGAACTATGCTTTTGTGTTAGTAACAAAGTATCCCCTTTGTAAGCATGTAGAACCCTTATGAACATGACTTGTTTATGTTTGACATTATGCCTAAATGAGAACATAGGTCTATGTTGTAGTTAAGACTATGTGACACCTAATTTAGATTCTTATCTTAAGTTTACATGGTTTGATTCATGTCACCTATGCTTTATGACCAAAGTATATATGCAAGTACACCAGTTTCTATTTTGTATTTCCAACGTCATATTGCAAGTTCATGCGCTCATATTCCCCTCTTTGTGTATCACGCTTTAAGCCTCCCCTTTCGCATGGCTAAATTGGGCTTTAAAAGGCTAAGCCCAATATATATATAAACGGACGTGTAAAACGGGGGAAAATAACCTTGGGTTAAAATTAATTAATGAATGAAAATATAAAATAGAAGGGCCCAAATTCGAGTATGGGTTGGGCCCATGATTGGTGTAACCTTTACACCATTAACTTAATAATGGGCCGCAAATATTTACATATAAGAAATAAAGAAGAATGACAAGATATGTAAATGTAGAAAATACGATGTGTTTAACCCGAGGTTGGATTGAGTTGTGATGTAAACCTGCCCGGAACCGCCCGGCTGTCCAGTAGTCACAACAATACCTATCCAATGTGGGAGGTTAAACATGGAGCCCAATAAGGACCCGAGGTTAGACTGAGTTGTGGCGTAAGACTGCCCGGAACCAACCGGCAACAGGCAGCCACAACAATACCTGTCTAATGTGAGAGGTCAGGGCCTTAATAAGACAATTAAGGCTGAGTCAGGATTGTTAGGATTAAGTGAATTAAAGACTTAATCAAAATGGAACATGCTAAACTAAACGGACTGGTGGGGTTAGGTTAGGGAAACACTTAACCAACTTAGCATGTTGGCTAGAGATAGAAAACCTAGTAACGGGGGACCCTTTTCAGCAGTAACCCTAGAAGGTGTATCAGGATACCCTGAAACTAGGCAGGGTGGGGCACGATTACTGGGCTGATTGTAAGAGGTCAAAGCGACGGCGGTGGCGTAGCAGTGTAGGTTCTAACGGGGTGCGGGCGTGCACACACTCCGGCGCAGAAAAATAAGGCACTGGACACCAGTAGCATACCTGTGCACTCTAAGGTTGTGTCGGGCCGCCACCATGGGACTTGATACACCCCATGGTGGGACCAGCATAGGTAACTACAACATCGGGGGCCGTAAGACACATGTAACTATGCGAGTAGGAGCCGATCATCATAGAATGGATCACGTCACCCTGATTTTGGGGTGCCAGTTGGAAACTAGTTTATATGGGTTCAGAGATCAACATGGGTACGATAGTATATTCGACCCTAGACAACTTAACCAAGTTATAATGCATGCCCACTTCTTGTTTATACTTATCATACCCAGTTCTTTATTCATAGACAAAATAGTACTAGACTTACTCAGGCTTTATGTCTGACTCTACTTTTCTTTCGTCTTCTTTCTTCCGTTTCCCCCTCAGGTCCTCAGGGAGGGAACACAGCAGCTTGACCAACCTTAACATCCAGCTTGAAGAAGAGAAATGTATTGCTTGGACTTTCCTGTTTTGAACTATGGCTTTGGACAATCCACTATGGGGCTTTTGCAGTTTATCTATGTTTTATTTATGCTTCTTTAAATAATGTACTCAAGACAGATTATGAAAGTGTTATGTTATGATTTTGGAAAGGATGTTGTTGTAACACGTATTTGACTTTATGAAATAAAAGTTTGTTGTTCTTCCGCTGTTTACAAATATGTGTTCTTATATCTGTCTTGTATATCTGTGACTTGTACTTATAAACCTCCACCAAAATTAGGGCATTCCCTTTGAGAGTGACCCTAACGGAGGTGGGGTGTTTCACTTGGTATCAGAGCATAGGTTTACCAGATAAGATAAAAAGTTTTGAAAATTATTTTCAAAAAGGAAATTTAAAGAAGCATTTTTAAAAGAAAATATTATTTTATTTTAAAAAGGCAAAGTCCACTCCCCAAAGCCATAGGTACTATCTCTTATCCTTCGTTTTGAATCTATCCTTTTTGTTTCAGCATGTCCGAAGATCTTAACTTGCCGGAAGGGGTGCCAATACCTGGTTGGTTTAGACGGTTCTTAGAAGCAAGGGCCACTCAGCCAGGTCCTACCGTTCCTCCTCCCCCAGCTGCAGGGAATCATCCAGCTGCAGCGGCACCTTTTCCTCCACCTCCTCCTCGGGGAAACACGTTTGCTAAGATATGTAAAGATTTTAAAGCTATGGGAGGAAAGGATTTCCATGGAACTGAGTCCTTCGTGGCAGCTAGAAATTGGCTGAAGGAAACGGAGGACCTATTCATCATCTTTGAGGTAGAAGATAGACAAAAAGTACAATTGGCAGTGTGGCTATTGAAGGGCGAGGCTTCCTACTGGTGAGAAGTCACTAATGCTGAAAGACCAATGGAGACATGGGAGGACTTTAGGGCAAGGTTTGAGACTAAATTTCTCTCAGATGCGGAAAGAAGTTTGCAGTTGGAAAAATTCTTATTTCTTAAGCAAGGGGACAAGACGGTCAGAGAGTATGTGAATCAGTTCGATGAGCTGGCTAGGTTTGGGCTTGACCTAGTCAACACCCCGCACAAGAAGGCTCTCCGTTTCGTCAAAGGGTTAAATGAGCCATTACACAGTTTGGCCATGACCCATATACCCATGGGAGCCACGTATGAAAGATTGGTGCAAATGGCATTGCTGAATGAAGAGGATAAGGGCAAGAAGAAAGAGGGTTTGCAGCCCAAGAAGACAGACTTTAAGAAGGGCAGGAAAGGCAACAAAGAGAAGAGGAAGTGTAATTTCTGTGGCAAAGTGGGGCACTTAGTAAAGGACTGCCGGAAAAAAGAAGGCCAAGGAGAATGGTGGGTGCTTTTCTTGCGGTGAGACAGGCCACAGGGCTAAGGACTGTCCAAAGAAACGAGGACAGGGGCAGAGGGCTGGATCCACCCCAGGGGCACAGGTCCATGTGCTCGAAGCGCCACCTCTGCAACAGCGAGGTATAAATACTTCTGTAGAAAGTGTAGTTTATCTTTATGATCACCCCGTTCGCACTTTATTTGATTCTGGCGCATCACACTCCTTTATCTCGTCTGCTTTAGTAGAATCTCTGCACCTAGAAACTAGTATGGTAGAGGACCCCTTAATTGTTTCAAATCCAATTGGGGGCCCAGCTCATTTGTCTATGATCTGTTTGGGATTGAAAATTTCCATTCTAAGCGTAGAATTTCAATGTAGTGCCTTTGTTTTGGGCTTTTCGGGGTATGGTTTGATTTTGGGCATTGATTGGCTATCCAGTAATGGGGCCATCCTTGATTGTGAGAAAAGGGTTGTTAGGCTCCTAACCCAGCTCGGTAATACTTTGGAAATTTCTTGTAATCCCTCGTATGCGGTTATGCTTAGTTATCTTGAATCGCTAGATGCCTCCGTTGAAAATTTGCAATCAGTTAGAGTGGTCCGAGAATATCCGGATGTCTTCGAAGAGGTGAAGGGCTTGCCTCCAAAGCGGGAAATAGACTTCCGCATATATCTTGTAGATAATGCAAAGCCCGTTGCGTTGCCCGTTAGACATATGGCTCCACGAGAAAGGAAAGAGCTTAGTAAACAGATTAAAGAGCTTTTAGAAAAGGAGTTCATTAGGAGGAGCATTTCAGAATGGGGCGCTCCAGTGGTGTTCGCTACAAAGGCGGATGGTTCACTCCGTCTATGTGTTGACTATAGGGAGCTCAACAAGCTAACGAAAAAGAATAGGCACCCTCTCCCTAGAATTGACGATTTATTTGACCAGCTTATAGGAGCGTCTGTTTTCTCCCAACTCGATTTAGCAACCGGTTTTCATCAGCTAAGGGTGGCTGAAGATAGCATCGATAAAACGGCGTTCAGAACCCCAGAGGGTTTCTTTGAATGGCTTGTCATGCCTTTCGGCTTGACAAATGCACCTGCTTACTTCGTGGACCTGATGAGTAGGGTATTTAGAGATTTCCTCAACAAATTCGTAGTGGTCTTCGTAGATGATATCCTTATCTTCTCAAAGAGTGAAGAGGAACATGCTCAGCACCTAAGGGCAATCATGGAAACTTTGCGAGTCCATCAACTAAAAGCCAAGTTCTCCAAATGCCACTTTTGGAGGGAAGAGGTGAGGTTCCTTGGGCACATAGTATCCAAACAAGGGTTAGCGGTGGACCCTGCTAAGGTAGTAGCGGTGCAGGATTGGAAGACACCAAGGAATGCAACTGAGGTCCGAAGTTTTCTAGGACTAGCAGGTTTCTATCGAAAGTTTATAAGGGATTTTGCGAAAATCTCAGCTCCGCTCACGAAATTGACTAAGAAGAATCTAGTGTTCAATTGGGATTTGGATTGCGAGTTTGCTTTCCAACGACTGAAAAGGGCTCTCACAACAGCCCCAGTTTTGACGCTGCCAGATGGGAGCAAGATGTTCACTATTTATACGGATGCATGTGGGACAGGGCTAGGCGCCGTCTTAATGCAAGAAGGAAGGGTAGTAGCTTATGGCGGGAGGCAATTGAAGGTGCACGAAAAGAACTACCCAACCCACGATCTTGAGTTAGCCGCCATCGTCTTTGCACTCAAGTCTTGGCGACACTATCTCCTAGGTGAGAAGTTCAAACTTTACACTGACCATAAATCGTTGAAATATCTTTTCTCGTAGAAGGATCTTAACTTGAGGCAACAAAGATGGATGGAGTTTCTTGCCTCGTACGATTTCGAAATCTCCTACACTCCGGGCAAAGGCAACGTAGTGGCAGACGCGTTGAGCCGAAAGAAATTGACCCTAAGCCCGTTGTTTGTTGAAAGACAAAGCCTAGAGTTTATAGCCAGCTTCGACTTTAGGCCTTCCTCCGATTTCGTACCAGGCCTGCTTGCATCGCTCGAAGTGCGCCCAACTTTAGTGGATTCAGTAGGGGCAGCACAACGCGAAGACCCTCAGCATGTGGAAACGATTGATAGGCTAATTAGGGGTGAGACTTCAAGTCACCTCAACCGATACTCCATTGACGATAAGGGTTTACTAAGGCGAGACGGAAGACTATGCGTCCCACAGACAAAAGATTTAGTAAGGAAGGTTCTCGAGGAAGCACATCACTCCAAGATGACGATACATCCAGGCGGAGATAAAATGTACAAAGACATAAAAAGGACTTTCTTCTGGAACGGCATGAAAAAGGACGTGGCAGAATTCGTTTCTAAGTGTATGGTGTGCCAACAGGTTAAAGCGGAACAGAAAAAGCCTGGCGGACTGCTGCATCCTCTAGAGGTCCCACAGTGGAAGTGGGATAGCATCTCAATGGACTTCATCGATGGACTACCTAGGTCTAGGAGAGGCAACACTAGCATTTGGGTAATAGTGGATAGGCTTACTAAAAGCGCCCACTTTTTACCTGTCAAAAGTAAAAGAACTGCCTCATCCCTAGCATCACTTTATCTCAAGGAAATCGTTCGACTCCATGGGATACCATCTAGCATTGTTAGTGACCGAGACCCCATCTTCACCAGTGAGTTTTGGCGGAGTCTGCAAGAAGCAGTAGGAACGCAGTTATGCTTAAGCACAGCCTATCATCCCCAAACCGACGGCCAAACAGAGAGAGTGAACAGAGTTTTGGAAGACCTCTTAAGGCTATGCGTCCTCGACTTCGGAGGGACATGGGAAGACCACCTTCCTTTGGTGGAATTTGCCTACAACAACAGCTATCAAGCAACCATCGGAATGGCGCCCTTCGAAGCTTTATATGGAAGACCGTGCCGATCACCCACTTGTTAGTGGGAGTCCACGGATAAGCTCATACTTGGACCAGATATGATCCGAGAGACCTCAGAGAAAGTAGACTTAGTACGAAGAACGATGAAGACGGCCCAAGACAGACAAAAGTCCTATGCCGACAAGAGGAGGACCGACCTTGAATTTGAGGTTGGAGACAGAGTTTTTCTCAAGGTATCACCGCTAAGGAACGTTGTTCGTTTTGGAACCACAGGAAAACTGGCACCAAGGTTCGTAGGGCCATTCCCTATTATCGAGAAAATTGGGAAAATGGCCTATAGATTAGAGCTACCCGAGAAGTTGGCTGGAGTCCACAACGTTTTTCACGTTTCACATCGACGAAAATGTCTACATGAGTCTGTTGAAGTGGTAGAGCCAAATATCCTCGAAGAGGCCGAAGTGGAACGCGAGGCAACCATAAGAAAAGTTCCAACCCGCATCTTAGGAACGGAAGTGAAGAAGCTACGCAACCGTGAAGTCAAGCTCGTCAAAGTTCAGTGGAGCGACGCCGAGGGAGACGCGACTTGGGAAACTGAAGCTAGAATACGTACTGCCTACCCTTTTCTGTTCGAGGGTATATCTTTGATCTTTCCTTTTCCTTAAGTTGCGCTTTTATCTATCTTTTTAGGTATATTTCCTCGACCGTATCTTTTAGGTAGAAACCTTTTGGATGGAAACATGTAGTTGAAACATGTTATGGATGATGGTTGCAAGTGATTGCTAATGGTTGCTCGTGGTTGCATATACACACACAATCTAGGTTTTAGATCGGCTCAGTCACTTCATATTGCATATGCATATATGTTTGCATTCGTATATGGTTGAACTTTAATGTGTTGTCATATGGATGTCGCATTTGTAATGAATGATTGTGCACTCATGTAAAATCAAAAATAGGAAAATTTGCATACATAATGGATTCATGGCACTTACATAATTCGCATTAAGGAGGTCAACTGAATCAGTAGACCGCCTGATTTTGCATTAGATAAGTACATGTACACACACACTTCGCATATGATCATGAAGCATTAGAAGTCTTTTAAGGACAATGGATGCTCGTGTTTGATGGATGAGTAGATGGATGATTGGATGTTAGGATATACATTTTCCTAAACTTGAAGATTTCGGGGACGAAATCCTTTTAAGTGGGGGAGAATGTAACACCCCGCAAACTCTATAACTGTGAAATTAACAAATTAAAGCATAATTAATCTGAAATCAAAAAACTAAGGGAAACGGGATACGCCATTGCGTTCGTCTCGGAAAAATACGCGAAATAGAGTCCGAGTTTTTGAAAAACGGAGTCCGTATGAAGAAGATATGGCCTTCGGAAGTTTTGAATTAAATTTAAAATTCAAACAGAATAAAATAATTAAAAATCGGGCCTAATGGGCCAGGGCGGATAAACACCCGCCTAGGCCACCCAGGTCGACTGGGCTGTCGACCTGGGCTACCCATGTCGACAGGGCTGTCGACAGCCCTGTCGACAAGGGTATCGACCTGGTCGAGCCCAGCCAACCTGGCTGGCCAGGTCTGTGTTTGGCCGATTTTCTGTGGTCTGCCTTGTCATTAGGGCTAGGTGGCAAGTTTTAATTGGTCTCTCTATCGAATGAATGGCTACGATCAATCCAGGCAACATCAATGGTCCTAATCAGTTCCTAACCTCTATATAAACAACCCTAGACTAAACCCTAATCTATTCATTCAAAAATAAGATCATAGCCGCCATGTTGCTGAGGAACGACAAAGAGTAGCCGCCAACTAGAGAGAGAATTAGGAGGAAAGTTCTAAAGCCTAAACCAATTCAAGCAACCTAAGCAAATCAATTCAACAAAGGAATTTGCGTCTTCAATCCCTAAATTAGAGAATTCATCACACCATTGTAAGTAAAGTATTACTTTGGTATGAATAAACAATTGTGTTGGTTTGTATGCTTGAATTGTGGCAATAGAGTTATTCATATTTGTGCGTTCTTATCAATTTGAAATATTATATACGTTTGGATATTCTTGAATTATGTTATTCATGTTATAAAGAACTACATGCGGTAGTTCTATGCAAGTATACGTTTGGAATATTTTGCAAATTATGTAATCCATGTTGAAGCTACATGTATGTAGTTGATTTAAATTCATGCAAGTTTGGGGTTTTGCTACTATGTCATCATAATGTGTATTTTTACACAAACATCATTTTGGTGAGGAAATTGGAATAAGTTTAGGTTGTTACAATCCATATGAAGTTATGTTGATAATTGGGCATCATGGTCTATATATTAAGCCATGCTTTGTATTAGAAAACCTATGTGCAAACTTATGAATATGACTAGGCTATGATTGATATTTGACCATGTTAGTTCTATATTGTTAGCAAGAATTATATGATGACATATGTGAGACATGGCTAGGTTAGACTCAAAAATCCCTTTTTGCAAGTTTAAAGCAAACACCATGTTTAGGAATATTTATGCATAAGTATATTTATACCATCGTTATGTGATTAGACTTAAATCATGATTAAGTTGAACTATGCTTTTGTGTTAGTAACAAAGTATCCCCTTTGTAAGCATGTAGAACCCTTATGAACATGACTTGTTTATGTTTGACATTATGCCTAAATGAGAACATAGGTCTATGTTGTAGTTAAGACTATGTGACACCTAATTTAGATTCTTATCTTAAGTTTACATGGTTTGATTCATGTCACCTATGCTTTATGACCAAAGTATATATGCAAGTACACCAGTTTCTATTTTGTATTTCCAACGTCATATTGCAAGTTCATGCGCTCATATTCCCCTCTTTGTGTATCACGCTTTAAGCCTCCCCTTTCGCATGGCTAAATTGGGCTTTAAAAGGCTAAGCCCAATATATATATAAACGGACGTGTAAAACAGGGGAAAATAACCTTGGGTTAAAATTAATTAATGAATGAAAATATAAAATAGAAGGGCCCAAATTCAAGTATGGGTTGGGCCCATGATTGGTGTAACCTTTACACCATTAACTTAATAATGGGCCGCAAATATTTACATATAAGAAATAAAGAAGAATGACAAGATATGTAAATGTAGAAAATACGATGTGTTTAACCCGAGGTTGGATTGAGTTGTGATGTAAACCTGCCCGGAACCGCCCGGCTGTCCAGTAGTCACAACAATACCTATCCAATGTGGGAGGTTAAACATGGAGCCCAATACGGACCCGAGGTTAGACTGAGTTGTGGCGTAAGACTGCCCGGAACCAACCGGCAACAGGCAGCCACAACAATACCTGTCTAATGTGAGAGGTCAGGGCCTTAATAAGACAATTAAGGCTGAGTCAGGATTGTTAGGATTAAGTGAATTAAAGACTTAATCAAAATGGAACATGCTAAACTAAACGGACTGGTGGGGTTAGGTTAGGGAAACACTTAACCAACTTAGCATGTTGGCTAGAGATAGAAAACCTAGTAACGGGGGACCCTTTTCAGCAGTAACCCTAGAAGGTGTATCAGGATACCCTGAAACTAGGCAGGGTGGGGCACGATTACTGGGCTGATTGTAAGAGGTCAAAGCGACGGCGGTGGTGTAGCAGTGTAGGTTCTAACGGGGTGCGGGCGTGCACACACTCCGGCGCAGAAAAATAAGGCACTGGACACCAGTAGCATACCTGTGCACTCTAAGGTTGTGTCGGGCCACCACCATGGGACTTGATACACCCCATGGTGGGACCAGCATAGGTAACTACAACATCGGGGGCCGTAAGACACATGTAACTATGCGAGTAGGAGCCGATCATCATAGAATGGATCACGTCACCCTGATTTTGAGGTGCCAGTTGGAAACTAGTTTATATGGGTTCAGAGATCAACATGGGTACGATAGTATATTCGACCCTAGACAACTTAACCAAGTTATAATGCATGCCCACTTCTTGTTTATACTTATCATACCCAGTTCTTTATTCATAGACAAAATAGTACTAGACTTACTCAGGCTTTATGTCTGACTCTACTTTTCTTTCGTCTTCTTTCTTCCGTTTCCCCCTCAGGTCCTCAGGGAGGGAACACAGCAGCTTGACCAACCTTAACATCCAGCTTGAAGAAGAGAAATGTATTTCTTGGACTTTCCTGTTTTGAACTATGGCTTTGGACAATCCACTATGGGGCTTTTGCAGTTTATCTATGTTTTATTTATGCTTCTTTAAATAATGTACTCAAGACAGATTATGAAAGTGTTATGTTATGATTTTGGAAAGGATGTTGTTGTAACACGTATTTGACTTTATGAAATAAAAGTTTGTTGTTCTTCCGCTGTTTACAAATATGTGTTCTTATATCTGTCTTGTATATCTGTGACTTGTACTTATAAACCTCCACCAAAATTAGGGCATTCCCTTTGAGAGTGACCCTAACGGAGGTGGGGTGTTTCATAGACAGACTTACTAAGAGCGCCCATTTCATACCTGTGAAGAGCAAGAGGACCGCTCCTTGGCTAGCTTCTGTATATCTTCGAGAGATAGTTCGATTGCATGGGGTACCCTCTAGCATAGTGAGTGATCGAGATCCTATCTTCACTAGCGAGTTCTGGAGAAGTTTGCAAGAAGCAGTGGGGACTCAATTGTGTCTGAGCACCGCATATCATCCTCAGACGGACGGCCAGACTGAGAGGGTGAATCGTGTTCTAGAAGACCTTTTGAGGCTTTGTATCTTAGATTTTGGAGGTACATGGGAAGAGCATCTTCCATTGGTGGAGTTCGCATATAATAACAGCTTTCAGTCCAGTATTGGTATGGCTCCTTTCGAAGCTCTCTATGGAAGGCCTTGTCGATCACCTACATGTTGGTGGGAATCTACGGATAAGATCTTGCTTGGGCCTGATATGGTTAGGGAGACTTCTGAGAAGATTGACTTGATACGAAGAAGGATGAAAGCAGCGCAGGATAGGCAAAAATCTTATGCGGACAAGAGAAGGACGGATCTTGAGTTTGAGGTTGGGGATATGGTTTTTGTCAAAGTATCTCCATTGAGAAATGTTGTTCGCTTTGGATCCGTTGGGAAGTTAGCACCGAGGTTTGTTGGGCCGTTTCCTATTAAGGAAAGGATTGGACGGATGGCATATAGGGTGGAGTTGCCCGACAGACTTAGTGGTGTTCATGATGTATTCCATGTATCACATCTGAGGAAGTGCTTACATGAGACGGCAGAGGTGGTAGAGCCGAGCTTGCTTAGAGATGTAGAGGTAGAGCGTGATGCGACGATTCGACGAGCTCCTACTCGCATCCTTGGGTCAGAGACTAGGAAGTTGAGGAACAGAGAGGTTCAGCTAGTCAAAGTGCAATGGGGAGAAGATGAGAGCAACGCAACTTGGGAGACGGAAGCGAAGATGCGTTCATTGTACCCATTTCTTTTTGAGGGTATGTCTTTACTTTCTCCTCTATCGTTGTCTAGTACTTATCTTATCTTTAGTATATCCTCTCGTTAGTACTAATTGACCTTTAGATAGGGTAAACCTATGGTTGAAACATGTGTTTGAGACATGTTATGGTTGATGGATGCAAGTGGATGCAAGTGGTTGCTAGCGGTTGCTCGTGGATGCATGTACACAGACTCTAGGCACTAGATCGGCTCAATCACTTCATATTGCATATTGCATAAAATTGTGTGTAGGAAGCTATATTTATGGATGTATAATGATTGTGTTATCATATGGATGATGCATTTTGGTGAATGATTGTGCACTCATGTAGATATTGTATGTGTCGATAGGGTTCTCTCGCATACATAATGGATGCATGGCACTATCATGGTTTGCATATGTTCATACATTAGATAGGGAACATATACACACACTTTTTGCATATGCTCATACATCATTAGAAATTGTTTTAAGGACAATGGATGCCCGTGTTTTGATGGATTGAGTAGATGGTTGTTTGGATGGTAGGATATGCATTCTCCTTAGCTTAGAGATTTCGGGGACGAAATCCTTTAAGGAGGGGAGAATGTAACACCCCGAATTTTAGCTAATACTAAAATTCACTAATTATAGGATAAATAATCTCAGATGTGGGAATTGGGGGTAACGGGCTGCGTCATTGCGTTCGTCTCGGAAAAATACGCGAAATAGAGTCCGAGTTTTCGAGAATCGGAGTCCGTATGGCCCGATTATGGCCCAAAGAAGTTTGCAGAAAATTCAAAGTTAAAAACAGATTTAGAAATTCAAATTTAGATTTTAAAATAGAACCAAGCGGGGCCAGGCGGGAAAATTCCCGCCCTGACCATGTCGACAGGGCTGTCGACAGGCCTGTCGACAGGGGGTGTCGACTTGCCTGTCGACTTGCCTGTCGACACGGCGTCTCGAGCCAGAAGCTTGGGTGCACCAGATCTGGTTTTCTGGCTAGGGCTGGGCTGGGTTCTAGAGATTTCCTAAATCTAACGGACCTAATCTAATCTAGGGTTAATCTAAGGGCCTAAAACACTCACCTAATCTATAAATACACCCTAAACCTACCCTAATCCATACTAAAAATAGAAATGATGGCCTCATGCCGCCAAATTAAATCTTAGAAGGAGCCTCCACTTGTTTAAGAAGGAAGTAGCAAGCTAATCACTCTCTAATCAATCTCAAATCATCACCATCTTCATATTTAGCAACTAATTCCCCTTCATAAGTTTGCTAATCTTGGTTTTGGTGAGTTTCTATCACTTTAACATCAATTGTTAAAGTAAGTAGATTGGGTGTAATGAGACTTATGGTCTTAAATGCGGATTAGTGAGTTTGAATCATTTAGAATGATATGCTACTCTATGTTTTTCTATGTTTATGCATAATTAATAAGTGAGTTTATGCATGTTTGATAAGTGGTTTATGCATGCTTAACAAGTTGGTTTATGCATGTTTGGCAAATGGGTTTATGCATGTTTAATATGTGGGTTTATGCATATTTAACAAGTGGATTTATGCATGTTTAACAAAGTGAGTTATGCAAATTCATATGCAAGTTGTGTATATGCTTAAATGCAAGTTTAATGTGATATGCATGCTTATGCAAGTATATGAATGCTTATGCAAGTTATGTATATGCTTAAATGCAAGTTTAATGTGATATGCAAGTTATGCATGCTTATGCAAGTATGTGAATGCTTATGCAAGTATGTATATGCTTAAATGCAAGTTTAATGTGATATGCAAGTTATGCATGCTTATGCAAGTATGTGAATGCTTATGCAAGTTATGTGTATGCTTAAATGCATGATTAACATGTTATGCAAGTTATGAGAATGTTTATATGCAAGTTCAACATGTTATGCAAGATATGTGTATGATAATATGCAAGTTTGGGTTAAATGTAGTTGGGTTAAAATATGCTCATATATGCAAGTTGACATCCTCTTAACCCATGACAAAGTTATATGCTAAACCCATGATATTTGTGATGGATCTTCCCCTTTATTATGTTATGAAATGAGAACGATTTACGTGGGGAACGATGGGGTTAATAAATACGTTAATAAAGTATGATTGGGTATGATTGAGCATACCATAAAATAAATAAATTACCATAAGTGGGAATTTACCTATTGAGTTAGGTCTACCCCATGGGAATTTACCTATTGAGTTAGGTCTACCCATGTTATGGAAAACTTGATATTAATTAGGGATAATTAATATGGGGGTGATTAATTAGGTGTAATTAATCGACTAAGACACGAGGTTGGACTCATTTGTAGTGTAAAACTGCCCGGACCCGACCGGCCTAACCAGTTGCTACAAATGTCAGCCCAATGTGAGAGGTCTTAGCCATAAATTAAATACGTGATTAAAGTAAAGACACGAGGTTAGACTCTGTTATGACGTAAGACTGCCCGGTCTCTACCGGCTTAACCAGGCGGTCATAACAGCCAGTCTAATGTGGGAGGTCTTTATGGGAGATCACGGTCTTAATTAATTAAGAAACACTTAACCATATTAGCATGTAGTGGGACATGAGGGGTTAAGTGGGTGCCTTGGGTGGCATGTGGAAATTTAATGGTTGCCTTGGGTGGCATGTGGAATCTAGTGGGTTGCCTTGGGTGGCAATAGAAAATACGATTAGAATACTTAACCAAGAGAAACATGTAATTAAACATGATTAAAGGGTTAAGTGGGATGCACTAGATAAGTAACAAGCTTAGGTGGGTAGCTTGTGGGGGCCCATTTCAACCAATATCCCAAACGTATCTTTGTGGGCTCGACCCATGTCGAGTGACGGGACACGCATATTGGGTTTGATTATAAGAGGCCAAAACGGGTTAGCGGTGGCAACGCAAGTCCAACGGGTTCCATACGCGTGTGTGGGCCCGGGCTGGTAGATAAGCCGTTGTTGCATCGTGTAGATATAAAGCCGTGCACCGTTGATAGTATTGGGTTGCCACTTTAGGGGAGTGATACACCCCACTGTGGGACCAGCACGGGTATCTACGGTAGGGAGCCGATCGCTTGGGGAGTAGTGGGTACACCTAATGAAGATAGGGGCAGACGGCACCTATGTAGGGGTACACGAAACTACTGGGTAAAATTGCTAAGTACACCTAGTGGAGATAGGGGCAGACGACACCTATGTAGTCAGCTAGGGGTACAGGAAACTACTAGTGATATCTTTCTTTTGAGTCCTTGGGTGGGATCAACCTTTAAGTAGGAATGACTGGTGTGGTGCAGTTAGTAATTATCCTTGGGTGGGTAGATGCGTCTTTACGGTTATCTCAGTTTATCCTAAGACTACCAAGCTGCTTAGTGTAGCCATTCATCCCCAGATATTACCGTAGGTCAAGTTTATGTCTTCTCTGGTTACTTTAAGGATTGTATTGTTAAAGTTATAGGACTCACTCAGACTTATGTCTGACCCCGTTGCTTTTATCTTTTTCCAACCCTCAGGTCCTACGGTGGATCCTAGCGGTAGTAGAGCTTGATCGGATTGCTGTTCCAGTCTTGAGGAGCTTGGGTAGATGTAAAGCTCCAGTTATCCCGTTATCTTTACTTTTGTTCTGGCTATTGTATGAGAGAGTGGGATTATGTACTTCTTATTTTGATGGATATTGTACTTGACTTTTATCGTGGTTTTATGATGTAACCAGACATGTTTGTTTCCGCTGTTATGAGATGATGTTTTAAAATTTCAAGTACTACTTATATCTGTCTTGTTGTAATTTTTCTGTTCTATATTCACTAAAATACTCCACCGATGCTATGGCATTCCCTTAAAGTGAGTGACCATAGCGGGCGTGGGGTGTTACAAGAAGTGCATTCAATTTATCTTTCCTTATCATATCCATGCTAATCTTATGTTATCTTGTTATTCTTATTATCACGGTATTGTCTTATATTCAGTTTATTCATGTCATAATGATTTTGCCTATTTATATGCTGAAAGTCACTGGACTTATCAGGCTTATGTCTGACCTAGTTTGTTTTACCTCTTTTCTTCCGTTCCCCCTTCCCAGGTTCACAGGGAGGAAAAGTTAACGCTTAGCTCAGTTTTCTTTCCAAGCTCGAAGATTGTCGATGTATTGTTTTGGACTCTTTTTTCCACTACTATGCCTGGTTCATGCTTTATTGGGGAATGTCTTTGTTATTTTTTTATGCTTCTTTTATATTTGGAAGTTTTTGAATCAAGACAGAAGTTCTATGCATTGTTTTTAAGTATGATTGAGACAATTGTTGTAAAAGCTTGACTGAACCATCTTGTTTATAAAATGACTTTATTTTCCGCTGTTTTATTTGTCTGTCTTATAATTTATCTGCATCTTTTACCTAAACGCTCCACCAAAGTTAAGGCATTCTCTTTGTGAGTGACCGTAACGGAGGTGGGGTGTTACATAGAGCAACCAATTTTATTGGGCCGCCACTGATGATTGCCCCCGAATATCTTTTATTAAATCTAAGTCACACAACGTTAACACAGTTAGTGGTGTCATGGTGATCTCAGTTAAATAGGGTAACAAACTAGCTCTTCAACTTTAGGTATACAAAAATTACGGACTAATTTTCAAGCCTGTAACGTGCATGAGAATCTGGGATAGCCTCTGTGAATGGCGTGAAAGGTCATTCGCTATTTTTCAACCATTGCTGCAGCAATATGAAAAGCTTTTGGCGTATGTACTATAAGAAATTACGTGTAATCATCGTAATTTTGGCTTTTGGGGTCTTCGAATTTTAATCTTACAACCATTCATCTCTTACTTTTCAATCGATTGCATGTCTGTCGGAAACAATATATAAAGGAAAAAGCTACAATTTAACTCAATTTATTCAATTCGAAAGATGATTTCAAAAGTATACCATACATGTAAGCTGCCTACAATTATTCTGAAACTCTTTATTTTCGCTTGCGTATGTTTAATTGTCATAATTTATTAGCCACTTTTTTTAATGTATATGTTTGTTTGTGACCTTTCATCGCACCCATGGATCTCCTTCAAACACTTCAGAGCTAAGGGCAACTCCAACCATAGGTAAGTTGTTTGGCAACCGACCCGAACGGTTGGATCAGGGGTCCCTTCAGTGTTGTTGTGGCAATACTGAAGGGTATTGGAGCAACCGTTTGGTTGCTCCAACGGCCCAACCTTAGCCAGTTTGATTAAAGCCGGCTAAGTGGGGACCCATCTGTCTTCACCTTGGCCGGCTTGCTTAAAGCAAGCTAGAGTGGGGAGAATTATTAAAATTCTCCCCATTAATCCCTTAGAAGACTTTGTAAAAGCCTTCTAATGGGTTAAAGCCTTAGTCGGCTTTGCAAAAGCCGGATAAGGCTTCTTGATTCTCCTTTCGTTGGGGTTGCTCGTGTCAACCCACGAGCGAAGACTTTACGTGGAGTAACCTACCCGATTAGGGATTAGGGATGCTCTAACAAGCACAACAAAGTATTGTTGCCTAATACAATTCTGCAACATAACCTTCCAAGCAAATAACCTTTTATAAAAGGAAAAAAGAAACATATGATAAATGAATTAAGATATTAAATTGCAATTTATGTTCTGGAAAATATCACAAGACTTGTGGGCATGGTAACTTCCTTCAGAGAAGCAACCATACCCACATTGGCCTCTAGGAGTTCCAGAACTTGCAAATTTGATGTTCGTTATTTTCCGGCCTGGACTGCAAGAAAAACATACTAGGTCTTCCATATAATGAAGGATATGACTTATTGCACTAAGATGAAGCTTAATTAGCCTAAAATTCGGGGTAACAGAAATATACAAGGAACAATAGTTTGTCATAGGATTGTTAAACACAGGATGCACAAAGTTAACATGCATGCTGTGCCTTTTGTTTTACTAAACCATACTTGAATACTAAGTACAATATTTTCAAAAATTATATTGTCAGACCACTGGTAGACTAACGATGTACTAATTATGGATAAATATTATAATTCATAACGCAATGTTATTTACACGAACATGGCAACAAATTTTATATCCATTTTTGAGGAAATTATGCACGTAGACAACTTAAGAATTCCGTAATAGCCGGTAGTTGCCATAACAATGGAACGATAAACAATTTGCTTCCTAAAGTAACATGGTCTATATAGTTTGTTGTCCATGCAAAAAGGTAGGGGTGAACATTATTTGGTTAAACCAAATAAACCGACGGAGCCAATTTATTGGTCGATTTGGTTTAATTTTAAAATTAGATCGATTTGTAATTGGTTTGAAAAAATATTTAGTTTGATTATCGGTTTAACCGAATTAATCGAACTTTTATTATATTTTTAAAATTATCGATATTATAACAAATGTTTTAGGTTAGACAAGTTATCCAAGTAAATTTTAATCATCACGTATGCTTCAAAATTACTTTTAGAAATCAGAAGATCACAAAAAATAACACTCTAATCATATATTTATGATTTATTTCAAATTATTGTTAATATTACAAATATAAGCTCTAAAGTATTTTTAGTTCGGTTAAATTGGATAACCAACCAAACTTAATTTGATTGGTTTGATTTGATTTTCATTTTTATCGGTTTTATTTTGATTTGACAATTTTCAATCATCAGATAAACAAAACCAACCAAACGCTCACCCCTACTAAAAGACATGCTCCTAAATATGGCAACTCACGGTTTTAATACATATAACCAATTATGAAATTCAATCGTAATGGAAAAGGATTAAGGGTATCTCCAGTCGCTTAAGGGTTAAAAATTCGAACTTTAAGCAGTTTGAATTACCATCCAAAGTCATTAAACAACAGAACTAGTTTATATAAATAACATATCCAAAGTCACTAAACATTTCAGGAACTGATAATGTAACAGTACATTAATTATTTTCTTTACGGCCACTGAAAAAAAGAATATTCAATCAAGTGCTAGCTCATTCGTCTTACAATTACCAGTGCAATAGCACCCTAAAAAATAAAGTGATGTATATTTCGCATTACAGCAAGTTAGTAACTGTAAGCTTTACCTGACAGTATATTACCATCCTTAAAAGAAAAAATTGATATTGTAGACTTGCAGTTCACATTATAGCAAACAGATTTTGAACGTAGAGCATTATCATAAATTATGAAGAAACTAGTACATGAGTTGATTTTCAAAATCAGTAGGAATCCAAACTTACAACACAACATCAAGAATCAGCAGAAAAAATAGTACAAAATAGAAAAACTACGAAGTTCATAAACAAGCTACACTCAAGGCCAAAACATGAACGCTAAAAAAAGTGCATGATCAAAAGATCAAACCATGATCTCCAGATTCCCGAGCAAACCTACAACAATTTCCATTCAAACTTTATAAAATTAAACCTGAAATAAACATGGAAGATCATCACGTATATGCATGTACTAAATTAAACCAGCTAAATTTATTTGGTTCGATCAGTTTATTCAGTTTTAACCAAAAAGTGCTCATTTCAAGATGGAGCCCCATGGAGGGAAAGAATCAGTGCAACGTGGAAAATAATTTTTAATTTTAAATAAAATATAAAAATCTCGCATACACATTGAAGAAGGACGAAATAATGAAATGAAACTTAAATCGCTGTATGGATTCTTCTATTCTACTTTGTTATTATCATACAATTACGTTTATGATACGGTAACCACTGTTTTTTTAATATTTTTTTACACATAGTAAGGACTATAGAAAGTAATTGTGTAGTCATGTAGACGATGAAAGTTTTACCCAAAAAATTGTGTGCATCTGCCTCAAACACTTTGTTAACCATGTACGTATAATCCAACTTCCATAACTTAATATTTCCAGGGTTTTTTCTGTATATTAGTGGGACCTAAGTAAGCATTTAATGTCCACACTACATACATATTACCACATTTTATAATCTAGATTTTTTTTCTAGGTTCATTAGTTATTAAGATAGAGTGCATGGTATATAACTTACACAACCTTCTGCTATATAGCCAGAAAGCTTTTGAGAATTTTATATTTTGATTATGCAACAGAAAGTGTTGAAGAATTATTTTCTATCCAATGAATTGAATTCGGAATTCACAATGAGATGTTAAATACATACAGTTGTCACGTGGGCTAAAGTGTAAAAAAAGAAAATAAAAGTATTGGGTGAAGGCTCAGCCCACTATGCTATTACATAAAATCTCTTAACACATGTTACACCCGACATATCTTATTACTCCCCCACGAAACTTAGGGTTTTAGAAACTCTAATTTCGCCATGTCGAGCTGGAAATCGAGTCAATTTGAGCGACGCTTCATCTTTTCCTTCTTTTATCATCTTATCTAGCTTCATTTTGTGATTTTTGACCCTATCTGACGTTTTGCCTGTTCTTGTTGACAGGTTTGCTGTAGCGCCATCTTCATCGTCAAGATTCTGAGCTTCCTTGGAATTTCCTTTGACGGTGGTGAGGCTCGTACTTGCTTTATCTTCAGTATTACTCTTTTGAAGGCTTGCTTTGTCATTGACGTTGAGTTCCTCCTTGAATCTGGTATAGTTCTTCAATGATATTGCTTTAGTTAACATGTCAGCTCTCTGATAGAGACCAGGTATATGATTTACTTGTATCTCTCCCCTTTGAACTGCTTCTCTGACGAAATAAATATCTATTTCAATATGTTTAGTTCTTGCATGTTGTATGAGATTCTCTGTCATGAACACTGCATTTCTATTGCCACACCATAATGTAGGTTTCACTGTAGACTTTAGTTTGAGTTCAGACAATAGGGACTGTAGCCACTTAATCTCAGCTATTGCATTGGCTATACTCCTGTATTCGGCTTCAGTGCTGGATCTGCAGATTGTAGGCTGTTTCTTTGAGTATTAGGCTTTGACCAAAGTATATGCAGTAGCCACTGGTTTATCTACGATCATCAGGATCTGAAGCCCAGTCAGCATCTGCATATCCAGTTATGTGCAAATGTTGGTTGGTCTTTAGTTTTAGTCCATAGTTAACTGTCCCTTTTAAGTAGCGCAGAGCTCTTTTGACAGCTTTCCAGTGAATGTCCATAGGATTTTGCATAAATTGAGAAAGTTTATTCACATTATATGATATATCAGGACGTGTTATTATTGCATATTGAAGTGCACCAATAATACTCCTGTATTCAGTTGCATTTGAAATAGCCTCTCCCCCATACTTTGAATAATTCTGACTACTTATCGTTGGAGTAGGTTAGGGTTTGGCATTATCATTTTTGTTTTGACAAGCAACTCAGTTATATATTTTCTTTGACATAGAATTATTTCAGATTCAGTTCTGGATACTTCTATGCCCAGAAAATAGTTTAGATCTCCTAAATTTTTAATGGAAAACTGTTTATCTAAGTACTGAGTTAGCTTGTCAATTTCGTCAGTATTATTTCCAGTTATAATGAGGTCATCAACATATACTAGTATGTAAATTATTGTAGAGCTATTTATTTTGGTAAATAATGAGCTATCTGACTTAGTAGACTGGTATCCTAATTTAATTAGAGTATTTTTCAGTCTATCAAACCAAACTCGAGGGGCCTGTTTTAGACCATAAATAGCTTTATTTAATTTACATACTAAGTTTTGATTGAAACTGTAACCTTGTGGTTGCCTCATATATATTTCCTCCTCAAGAATACCATTTAAGAAGGCATTGTTAACATCTAAATGTTTAACATGCCACCTTCTACATAGAGCTACAGTAAGAATGAGCCTAATGGTTGTAGGTTTCACTACAGGTGAGAAAGTTTGATTAAAATCAAACTCATACTCCTGAGTAAACCCCTTTGCAACTAACCTGGCTTTATACTTATTTATTGACCCATCTGGGTTCTTCTTAAGTTTGTATGTCCATCTGCACCCAACAATATTATTGGCAGGTGGACATACAAGCTCCCAGGTTTTAATTCTGACGAGTGCATTATATTCCTCATCCATGGCTTTCTTCCAGTCTTTGTTTTTGATAGCCTGTTCAAAGGAATCAAATTCACAATAACCGAATTGTAACACCCCGGATTTTTGAATAATTGAATTAACTAAATTAAAGAATAATTTATCTCAGACGTGAGAATTAAGGGAAATGGGTTGCGCCATCGTGTTCGTCTCGGAATTCTGATCGAGATAGAGTCCGAGTTTGCGTAAAACGGATATCGGATGAAGGAGATATGGACGAACGAAGTCAGGCGGGAAAAATAGAAAAAAAAAATATTGCACTGGCGCACTTGGGAAGTGCGCCAGTACAAATTTGCACTGGCGCACCTGCCAAGTGCGCCCAGGCCGAGCAGTAGGCCTGCACAGCTTCCTAGTGCAGTCTGGTCCATATTGTGACTCATTGCTGAGTCCTTTCTGACTCCTTGCTGAGTCATTAGGGCTGAGGTGTCACACTATCCCGACTGAGTGGTTTTGATTAACCCTAAGATCATCCGACGGCTATAATTAAATTGAAATTCTATATAAACATGGGTAGACTCAAACCCTAAAATCAAATTAAAATCTAAATCATGGCCGTCATGCTGTCATCTTGTAACCTAGTATAGCTGCCACCAACAAAAGGGGAAATCAAAGCTAATCAATTCAGTTCTATTCAACATTAATCTAAACAACAATGAATCTACTACAAAGGCGAGCTAAATCAATTTCAGAACTCAGATTTCAGAACACAAGACATTCTTTTTGTGAGCTTGATTTCTTTAATAACATAATTAATGATTTAATTGGATTGAGCTATAATCTGGATTATATGATTATGTTGTGAATCATTGACCGTATGTTATTATCTATGTTGTAAATTCTATGATGTTATCATCTATGTTGCAAATTCAATGATGTTATTATCTATGTTGTAAAGCTGTGATGCTATCATCTATGTTGTAAATCTATGATTCATAATGATGTTTCATTGCTAGTTTGGTTATGTTGTTGGAACTAATTCATATGTTAAATTATATGTATGTATGCAAGTCTAGATGTTAATTTAGATCTGGATCATATGCAAGTTAATGAAAATTATGTACAACCTTACATATTTCATGACATCTATTTTATGTGTAAATTGGATCTAAAGTTAGGCTATGACATGTGTGAGTTATATGCTAGTATACAAAATTCTATATGCTAGTTTACATGTTTAGATGTAAGTTTACACCATCGTTTATGTTGCATAAATCACATATGCAAGTGTGTGTGTGTGTGTGTGTGTGTGTATGTTTGTAGTATAAACCATGTAATGTAAGTTTGTGGTTATTGCCTATACAAGTATACACCTTTAGATTTAGATCTATGACATACATGGTTATGCAAGTTTGTGACTATTACTTAAACAAGTTTACACCTTTAGATTTAGATCTATGACATACATGGTTATGCAAGTTTGTGACTATTACTTAAACAAGTTTACACCTTTAGATTTAGATCTATGACATATGTAGTTTTATGCAAGTTTGTGACTTTGGCTTATGCAAGTTTTAGGTGAAGAACCTCATTCACATAAGCAAGTTCACCCCTTATGTTTAGGTCTAATTTTATTTCTATGTATGTTGTGATGTTTTCTCTTTATTCCATAAGTTAGACTATTCGAGTCTAACGTATACTTTACGTTAAACGAACGAACGTACAACGTGGGGCAATGGGATAATATTAAAAGATTTAATATTGAGAATTGGCATAAATGCCTTAAATGGCATAAAATAAATTGATGATGATAATTGGTATAATTTTGCATACCATAAATAGATGGACATAATTGAGTCAATTATGGACATAGTTAAATTTGGAGTTAATTGATAATTTAAATAGGGAAATTAATTCAAATTGGGGGATAATTAATTATGTGTAATTAATCGCCTAAGACACGAGGTTAGACTCTTTTGTGGTGTAAGACTGCCCGGACCCGCCCGGCAAATCCAGCTGCCACAAATGCCAATCTAATGTGGGAGGTCTTTACAAGGTTACGGTGTTAATGAATTATGAAACACTTAGTCAGATAAACATGTAGTGGGACATGAGGGGGTTAAGTGGGTGCCTTGGGTGGCATGTGAAATTTAGTGGGTGCCTTGGGTGGCATTTGAAATACGATTAGAAACACTTAACCAAAAATTGAAACATGTAAGTGAACATGAATAAGAAGAGGGTTAAGTGGGATGTACTAGAGGGGACCAAGCTTAGGTGGATAGCTTGTGTCAAGTAATGAGGGCCCATTTCAACAAGTAACCCATAAGTATCTTTGTGGACTCGACCGAAGTCGAGGACGGGACACTTGTACTGGGCTTGACTGTAAGAGGCCAAAACGGGTTAGCGGTGGCAACGCAAGTCCAACGGGTTCATGTGCGTGTGTGGGCCGGGTTGGTAGGTAAGACGTTGTTGCATCGTGTAGGTATAAGCCGTGCATTGTTGGTGGTATCGGGTTGCCACTTTGGGGAGTGATACACCCCACCGTGGGGCCAGCACGGGTATCTACGAGTTAGGGAGCCGATCACATGGGGGTAGTGGGTATACCTAGTGGAAATAGGGGCAGGCGGCACCTATGAAGGCAACTAGGGGTATACGAAACTACCATTATCATTATTAAAGCCTTGCAGGCGGGATCAACTTTTAGGGTGTTTGGTGTGGTGTAGTGTAGTAATTATCTTATAGCAACTAGAAGCGCCTTTAACGTTATCTATGTTCATCTTATTTCCTTTAGTTTTCTCTGCCATACTCAATTGTTCACAGTCATTTCCTTATTTTCCAACTTATGCCTTAGCCTAGTTATTTTGGTAATTATATTGTTAAAGTTGTCGCACTCGCCAGACTTTATGTCTGACCCCCTTTGTTTCCACCTCTTTTCTTCCTTTTCCCTCTAGGTGCTCAGGGTGGAACTAGCACCAGTGGAGCTTGATTTTGGACAGCTGTATCTCTTTCATTTAGAAGTTGCTTGGATCGCTGAAGTAAAAGTTCAGCCTATCTTATTTATGGCTATTTTGTGTTGGGTTATGTCTTTCAATTTATGTACTCTGATTTAGTTAAGATGGATATTATGTACTTTGACTCTGGTTTTTGATGATGTAATCAAACCTATGTGTTTACCAATGCAGTGAATAAAATTTTAAATTTTTAAGTACTGTTTATATCTGTCTTGTTGTTAAGTTTCTGTTCTATACACACTTAAAACGCTCCATAGAAGTTAATGCATTCCCTTTGTGAGTGACATTAATGGATGTGGGGTGTTACACGTGGTATCAGAGCAGAAGGTTACCAGAACAAATATGAATTTTGAAAAACTGTTTTTCAAAAACACTTTTATAAAGAAGTCCCTTTAAAAGTATGTTTTAAGGAAAGTATTTTCAAGAGAAAAGCTTATTTTAGAAAGCATAACCCCAAGAGCCATATATCTTTCCTTCGGTTCTTTTGTATTGAATCTTTCCTTTTTCGTTTCAGCATGTCTGGAATTCCCGAGATACCCGAGGGGATACCGATACCAGGATGGTTTGGGAGGTATTTGGAGACTAGAGCCACCACCACAGGTCCAGCAAATGCTCCTCCTCCTCGTGTCGATATTTTTGCAAAGATATGTAAGGACTTTCGGGCAATGGGTGAAAACCTTTTCACGGGACGGAGACATTTGTTGAAGCTCGATATTGGCTAAAGGTGGTGGAAGAATTGTTTGGGATCTTTGAAGTGGAAGATGAAAAAAGGTCCAGTTAGCTGCCTGGCTAATGAAGGATGAGGCCTCGTTTTGGTGGGAGGTCACTAACGGAGAGCGTCCAGTTGACACATGGCCAGATTTCAGGCGGAGGTTTGAGGCAAAGTTTCTCTCACGGGCTAAAGAGAATTTATACATGGAAAGATTCTTGGCGTTGAAGCAAGGGAATCTATCGGTGAAAGAATACGTCAACAAATTCAATCAGTTGGCGAGATTTGGCTTGGACTTGGTGAATACACCAGAAAAGAAGGCCTTAAGATTTGTTAAGGGTTTGAACGAGCCGCTTCACGGGTTAGCTATGACCCACATCCCCATGGGGGCTACCTTTGAGAGACTAGTTGGCATGGCGCTTATGCATGAAGAGGAGAAGGGTGTCAATGCTTATAAGGCACCCGAGAAGAAAGGGGATCAAAAGAAACCGCAACAGCAACAAAAGAACAAGAAAGGTGGTAAAGGCAACAATGGTAAGGGAAAGAAAAGATGCTTTAAATGTGGGACACCAGGACATCTAAGCAAAGATTGTAGGAAGAAAAGAAGACTGGTTGTTTCCACTGTGGCGAAGCGGGACATCTGATTAAGGACTGCCCAAGGAAAGGGCAGATGGCAGGGTCTACCTCGGGAGGAAAAGTGCAGGCTCTTATGGCACCAGGGCAGGCAAGGGGGCAAGTTCAGGCTCTCGTGGTCCCACCGCTGCAAGAACGAGTTAGAACGATTTCCGTTGAATGTTTAGTTTTTCTGTTTGATCATCCTATCCGTACTTTATTCGATTATGGTGCATCACATTCGTTTATCTTTACATCATTAGTTCAAACACTACACCTAAATACTAGTTTAGTTACAGATCCCTTAGTAGTCTCAAATCATATTGGTGGTTCGGCTCATCTTTCTACAATTTGTCGGGATTTGAGAGTGTCTATTTTGGGCGTTGAGTTCGAATGCAATGCCTTTGTTCTTGGCTTCATAGGCTACAGCTTGATTCTAGGTATGGATTGGCTAACTAGATATGGGCCATCCTAGATTGTGAAAGAAGGGTAGTTAGATTGTTGACTTGTTGTGGAAAGACCCTTGATATTTCTTGTGACCCTAGAGCTCCAGTAATGCTTAGCTATCTAGAATCCCTTGACGCATCCGATGATGATTTACATTTTGTTCGTATAGTCCATGAATATGTTGATGTCTTCGATGAGATGAGGGGTTTACCCCCAAAACATGAGATAGACTTTCGAATATATCTAGTAGATAATGCAAAGCCAGTTGCATTGCCAGTGCGCCACATGGCTCCAAGAGAGAGAAGAGAACTCAATAAGCAAGTGAAAGAATTGCTTGAGAAGGGGTTCATAAGACGTAGTATATCAGAGTGGGGTGCTCCAGTAGTATTTTCCATAAAGGCAGATGGGTCCCTAAGACTTTGTGTGGACTATAGAGAACTTAATAAGCTTACTAAGAAGAATAGGCACCCACTGCCGAGGATTGACGATCTCTTCGATCAGTTAGTTGGCGCCTCAGTGTTTTCACAGTTGGACGTAGCCAAGGGTTTCAATCAGTTGAGAGTGGCTGAGGATAGCATAGACAAGACTGCCTTTAGGACTCCGGACGGCTTCT
This sequence comes from Allium sativum, assembly GCA_030737875.1. Classification (NCBI taxonomy): domain Eukaryota; kingdom Viridiplantae; phylum Streptophyta; class Magnoliopsida; order Asparagales; family Amaryllidaceae; genus Allium; species Allium sativum. The sequence continues at coordinate 737,392,460 of CM060909.1, read as the reverse complement.
TCGAGTGGCTTGTGATGCCCTTCGGTTTGACAAACGCCCCCGCATACTTGTTGACTTGATGAGTAGGGTGTTTAGGGAGTACCTTAATAAATTCGTGGTAGTCTTTGTGGACGACATCTTGATCTTTTCTAGGAGCGAGGAAGAGAATGCCCTACATCTTAGGGAAGTGTTGGAGACCCTTCGAGCGCATAGCCTTAAAGCTAAATTTTCTAAATGTCACTTTTGGAGAAAGGAAGTGCGATTCTTAGGGCACGTGGTTTCCAAAGAAGAGATAGCTGTGGATCCCGCGAAGGTAGTGGCCATCCAAGATTGGAAGGTCCCTAAATATGCTACCGAAGTGAGGAGTTTCTTGGGGTTGGCTGGCTACTATAGGAAGTTTATCAAGGACTTCACAAAGATATCAGCCCCATTAACACGCTTGATGAGAAGAACTTAGTTTTCACATGGGACGTAGATTGTGATGATGCGTTCCAACGTTTAAAGAGAGCTTTGACCACATCCCCAGTCTTAGTGTTGCCAGATGGGAGTAAGCCACTTACCGTTTATACCGATGCTTGTGGGACAGGACTAGGCGCAGTCTTAGTGCAAGATGGAAGGATAATAACCTATGGAGGAAGGCAGTTGAGAGTGCATGAAATAAATTACCCTACACATGACCTAGAGTTGGCCGCTATTGTTTCGCGCTTAAGTCTTGGCGCCATTATCTTCTTGGCGAGAAATTCGAATTGTTCACTGACCATAAATTGCTAAAATACTTGTTCTCTCAGAAGGACTTGAACTTAAGGCAGCAAAGGTGGATGGAATTCTTAGCGTCCTACGATTTCGAGATAGCATATACCCCTGGCAAGGGTAACGTGGTGGCAGACGCCTTAAGTAGGAAAAGGTTATCCTTGAGTCCGTTGTTTGTTGAGTGGCGAAGCTTAGAGTTCATCTCTACATTTGACTTTAGACCTTCCATTGACTTTGTACCCGGTTTGCTAGCATCCTTAGAGGTCAGACCTACGCTTTTCGGACGGATTGGTGAGGCACAACGAGATGACCCACAGTTGGTTGAGTTAGTAGAAATGCTCAAAAGGGGGGAGTCATCGAGCCATCTCAGTAGGTATACCCTAGATGATAAGGGTTGGTTATGTAGGGACGATAGACTTTGTGTACCACGGGACGATAACTTGAGGAAGACCATTCTTGATGATGCACATCGTTTGAAGATGACCATCCATCCCAGCGGGGACAAGATGTACATGGACATGAGAAGAGTTTATTTTTGGGCCGGTATGAAGAGGGATGTGGTTGAGTTTGTCGCTAGATGCTTGGTGTGCCAACAAGTAAAAGCAGAGCAAAAGAAGCTCGGTGGGTTGCTTCACCCATTGAGGTCCCACAATGGAAGTGGGAAAGTGTCTCGATGGATTTATTGATGGGTTACCGAGATCGAGGAAGGGTAATACGGGGATTTGGGTAGTGGTAGACAGACTTACTAAGAGCGCTCATTTCATTCCCGTGAAAAGTAAGAGGGCTGCTCCATGGTTAGCCTCCGTATACATTCGAGAGATAGTTCATTTCCACGGTGTTCCTTCTAGCATAGTGAGCGACCGCGATCCTATCTTTACTAGCGAGTTTTGGAAGAGCTTGCAAGAGGCGGTAGGGACTCAGTTATGTTTGAGCACCGCATATCATCCTCAGACGGACGTCCAGATCGAGAGGGTGAATCGGATTCTAGAGGACCTATTGAGGTTGTGTGTCTTAGACTTCAGAGGTACATGGGAGGAACATCTTCCATTGGTGGAGTTCGCATATAATAATAGCTTTCAGTCTAGCATTGGCATGGAACCGTTCGAGGCTCTTTATGGACGGCCATGTCGTTCGCCTACATGTTGGTGGGAATCTACAGATAAAATCTTGCTTGGGCCCGATATGATTAGAGAGACTTCGGAAAAGATCGATTTGATTCGAAGGAGGATGAAGACGGCGCAAGATAGGCAGAAATCTTATGCGGACAAGAGGAGGACAAATCTTGAGTTTGATATTGGGGACATGGTCTTTGTCAAGGTGTGTCCATTACGGAATGTTGTTCGCTTTGGGTCCGTTGGGAAGTTAGCACCAAGGTTCGTAGGGCCGTTTCCTATTAAGGAGAGGATTGGACAGATGGCGTATAGAGTGGAGTTGCCCGAGAGACTTAGTGGTGTACACGATGTATTCCATGTATCACATTTAAGGAAGTGCTTGCATGAGACCGCAGAAGTGGTAGTGCCGAGCTTGCTTAGAGAGGTGGAGACAGAGCGTGATGCGACGATTCTGAAAAGTCGGTTGTGTACGACTTATGCAGGATCTATAATATGGCTATGCAGAATATGATAACAAACTTTAAATGCAGTAAAGTAAAGTAGAGTAACGACACCAGGATTTTTATACTGGTTCGGACCTCCAGTCCTACGTCCAGTCCCGAAGCTTCTCTTCGGCTTTTCACTAAACAACACCCTCGCTTCACCCGGAGGAACAGGTTCACAACTACTTGATTTACGGGCTATAAGTTTACCCACTTGATTTCACGGGCTACAAGCTTACCCACTTGATTTACGGGCCACAAGCTTACCCACTTGATTTACGGGCTACAAGCTTACCCACTTGATTTCACGGGCTACAAGCTTACCCACACAGGACAATTACAAGAGTTTGACTTCTGATTGTGTTCTTCTTTCAACACTGATTTGCCAACGATTGAGTACACCCTTCCTATAATCTTATCCTCAAGTATATGATTTGAATGCAAAGATTTAAGAAGAAAGATTGCTTATTGAATCAAATGATATAAAACTGATTCAAGGATTCAAAAAGTATTGACTATTTGAGAGAGCTTTTAGAATGCAAGAGAGTATAGAGTTAAGATCAGAAAATAGAAGAAGATTCGGTAATTTGAAAGTATGATTTCAAGTCTATTTATAGTGTAGAATAGTTGCATTCCTTCATGAAGAGTTTCTATAAAGAGTTGTGTCCATTTCTCTTGAAATTGAATAGAAATCTCTTCACAAAAAGAAGCATCCTTTCAGAAAAATTACAGCAAGAAAAAAGGTCGACAGGTCGAAATTAACAGGTCGACAGGTATTTGAAAAAAATAGCCGTTATGTGAAAAAAACAGCAGGACCGGTCGACAGGTCCTTTTTGGGGCGGTCGACCGTTTTCTTGCTGTGGACCAGAGGACCTCGGTCCACAGTCTATATCACTCTGCACTCTTTCCCGGTCGAAGCCTGGACCGTTTGGGCTTTTTCTGTGACTTTTCAATTCCTCAAATATACAGATTTCAGCCCCAGCTAATTTCAGTTTCTAAATTGTTTTGTGCATTCGTGTTATACTTTGAGGATAGATTTTAACATAAATCTAACACGACTCCATACCTACGTATATATAATCTTAGCTCCATGTCATGATTTCCAATGATCTTCACTACGATCTTCATTGATTTCCACTTTGATAAATGTGAATTCAGCTCGTCAATGATCTCTATTTCTATGTTGTCATTAATCAAAATCTTGTGTATCAACATTCTCCCCCTTTTTGATTGATGACAATATCTTGCATATATTTTTGAGATACTGAGTAGCTCCCCCTGAATATATGCTTATATATTTCTATCTCCCCCTGTCTAAAAGCTTTCTGCACATTTTGTTAGTATAATAAAAACTTATTGTTTCCTGTAACAAAATGTTAGTGCATATAAAATGAATATTTATATGATACATGAATATATATATATATATATATATATATATGCATATTTCTCCCCCTTTGTCATCGATTAAAAAGAATAAACATCATGATTGAACAGTAATCGAACATAAGACAAATTAAAGTACCTTCGGGAGATATTGGATCATGTGCAATTTGATAAACTGAATTTTGTTTTCAGAGACATTTGGAGAAATCAAAATCGCCTTCCTTTTATTGTGGTGTACCTGCAAAAAAGTAAAATATATATACTTTGGTACCCACTTGCTTTGTTTGGGTCCATGGGTTAGATGGAAGGTAACCATACCCAAGAGGGTTTAACGGAACCTTTAAAGATAAAATTTTGGTTATTAACTACCGAATCAAAATAATCATCGATATATCTTTCTCTATTTTTCCAACTTACAGGAACCCAAATACTTAAGTAATCTCTATTGATATTCCTTTTCGTACTTCTAGATCTATTATACAGATCTCTAGTCATAGAAGTATTCGAACTTCTATAATAATTGGATCTAGGATGAGCATTAGTACTAGCAATAATATTTTTATTGTACATGAAAGCATATCTAGTACTATTTCTAAGATTAGTTTTATTATATCCTAAACCACTTTTGTCATGTAAAGGTCGAGATCTAGATAAAATCATATTTAAATCATTTTGACCTTTATTAAATTTTGCGAACTTATTTGCACTTTTATCAAATTTATTTCCAAAGTCGCTATTGACATTTTCAAAAGAAATTTTGTTATTCTTTAAATCATCAATTTCCTTATTTAATTCAGAATTTTTCCTTTTTAAAGTACCATTCTCAGTTTTGAGACCTAAAATTTGAGATTCTGAATTATCTAAAGAAGATTGTAACTTTTCAAAATTTTCTTTTGAGTCAGAAATTTCATTTTGCAAAATATTATTATTCACCTTTAAAAACTCACATTCTTTAGATAGTTCTAAATTCTTTTCAGTTAAAGCTCCGTTCTCTTTTTCAAGAGACGAAATTAAAGAACTAGAATTATTTAAAGAATATTCTAATGATATATTTCTATTTTGCAAAAGATCGATTTCCATTAAAAGAACATTGTTTTTATCTTCTAGTTGCTCATTTTCTTTTTGAAGGAAATCTTTTTGAGAAACAAGCTCTTCTAAGGTGTCTTCAAAACATTTGGCTTGTTTTACCAAACGATTGTTTTCTTCTTTTAATTTGGAATTTTCTTCCTTGTACTTTTTTGACATAGCTAAAACGACTGTATGGAGTTTCAATAATTTTTCATGGTCTAACAAAAGATCTTTAAATAATGAATCTACACATACCGATTGTGATCTGACTTTAGCCATGAGACATTTGCTTCCTTGCTCTCTTGATTCGGCTTTGTTGCTCTTCCACTTTCTAATCCCTTGACTAGACTTCTTTATTGCCATTTGTTCTAAGATGTTGTTACGATCTCTAGAACACCAGGCTCTGATACCAATTGAAAAGGTCGGTTGTGTACGACTTATGCAGGATCTATAATATGGCTATGCGGAATATGATAACAAACTTTAAATGCAGTAAAGTAAAGTAAAGTAGAGTAACGACACCAGGATTTTTATACTGGTTCGGACCTCCAGTCCTACGTCCAGTCCCGAAGCTTCTCTTCGGCTTTTCACTAAACAACACCCTCGCTTCACCCGGAGGAACAGGTTCACAACTACTTGATTTACGGGCTACAAGTTTACCCACTTGATTTCACGGGCTACAAGCTTACCCACTTGATTTACGGGCCACAAGCTTACCCACTTGATTTACGGGCTACAAGCTTACCCACTTGATTTCACGGGCTACAAGCTTACCCACACAGGACAATTACAAGAGTTTGACTTCTGATTGTGTTCTTCTTTCAACATTGATTTGCCAACGATTGAGTACACCCTTCCTATAATCTTATCCTCAAGTATATGATTTGAATGCAAAGATTTAAGGAAGAAAGATTGCTTATTGAATCAAATGATATAAAACTGATTCAAGGATTCAAAAAGTATTGACTATTTGAGAGAGCTTTTAGAATGCAAGAGAGTATAGAGTTAAGATCAGAAAATAGAAGAAGATTTGGTAATTTGAAAGTATGATTTCAAGTCTATTTATAGTGTAGAATAGTTGCATTCCTTCATGAAGAGTTTCTATAAAGAGTTGTGTCCATTTCTCTTGAAATTGAATAGAAATCTCTTCACAAAAAGAAGCATCCTTTCAGAAAAATTACAGTCGACAGGTCGAAATTAACAGGTCGACAGGTATTTGAAAAAAATAGCCGTTATGTGAAAAAAACAGCAGGACCGGTCGACAGGTCCTTTTTGGGGCGGTCGACCGTTTTCTTGCTGTGGACCAGAGGTCCTCGGTCCACAGTCTATATCACTCTGCACTCTTTCCCGGTCGAAGCCTAGACCGTTTGGGCTTTTTCTGTGACTTTTCAATTCCTCAAATATACAGATTTCAGCCCCAGCTAATTTCAGGTTCTAAATTGTTTTGTGCATTCGTGTTATACTTTGAGAATAGATTTTAATATAAATCTAACACGACTCCATACCTACGTATATATAATCTTAGCTCCATGTCATGATTTTCATTGATCTTCACTACGATCTTCATTGATTTCCACTTTGATAAATGTGAATTCAGCTCGTCAATGATCTCTATTTCTATGTTGTCATTAATCAAAATCTTGTGTATCAACAGATTCGACGAGCTCCTATGTGCATTCTTGGGTCGGAGATTAAGAAGTTGAGGAATCGAGAGGTCAAGCTAGTCAAAGTGCAATGGGGAGATGATGAGAGCAACGCTACTTGGGAGACGGAAGAGAAGATGCGTTCATTGTACCCTTTTCTTTTCGAGGGTATGTCTTTTAATTTCTCCTTTATGCGTAGCTTGTATTCGTTTTATCTTTAGTGTGTCCTCTCGGTAGTATCTTTGACCTTTAGATAGGGTAGTCCTGTGGTTGAAACATGTGTTTGAGACATGTTATGTATGATGGATGCATGTGGATGCAAGTGTTTGCTAGTGGATGCATATACACACACTTTAGGCACTAGATCGGCTCAGTCACTTTCATACTGCATATTGCATATAAATGGATGTATTTAGTACAATGAATGTACATTGAATGTGTGTATCATATGGATGTTGCATTTGAATGAATGGTTGTGCACACATGTAGTAATGATATGTATAGGGTTCCTTGCATACATGATGGACACATGGCACTATCATTATTTGCATTAAGGAGGTCGACTGAATCAGTAGACTGCCTGATTTTGCATTAGTATACGGACATATACACACACTGTGCATATGTACATGAAAAGCATTAGAAATCTGTTAAGGACCATGGTTGCTAGTGGTTGATGGTTGAGTAGATGGATGATTGGATGGTAGGATACGTTCTTCTTGACTTAGAGATTTCGAGGACGAAATCCTTTAAGTAGGGGAGAATGTAACACCCCGGATTTTTGAATAATTGAATTAACTAAATTAAAGAATAATTAATCTCAGACATGAGAATTAAGGGAAATGGGTTGTGCCATCGTGTTCGTCTCGGAATTCTGGTCGATATAGAGTCCGAGTTTGCGTAAAACGGATATCGGATGAAGGAGATATGGACGAACGAAGTCAAGCTGGAAAAATAGAAAAAAAATATTGCACTGGCGCACTTGGGAAGTGCGCCAGTATAAATTTTCACTGGCGCACCTGCCAAGTGCGCCCAGGCCAAGCAACAGGCCTGCACATCTTCCTGGTGCAGTCTGATCCATATTGTGACTCCTTTCTGACTCCATGCTGAGTCATTAGGGTTGAGGTGTCACCCTATCCCGACTGAGTGGTTTTGATTAACCCTAAGATCATCCGATGGCTATAATTAAATTGAAATTCTATATAAACATGGGTAGACTCAAACCCTAAAATCAAATTAAAATCTAAATCATGGCCGTCATGCTGTCATCTTGTAACCTAGTATAGCCGCCACCAACAAAAGGGGAAATCAAAGCTAATCAATTCAGTTCTATTCAACATTAATCTAAACAACAATGAATCTACTACAAAGGCGAGCTAAATCAATTTCAGAACTCAGATTTCAGAACGCAAGACGTTCTTTTTGTGAGCTCGATTTCTTTAATAACATAATTAACGATTTAATTGGATTGAGCTATAATCTGGATTATATGATTATGTTGTGAATCATTGACCTTATGTTATTATCTATGTTGTAAATTCTATGATGTTATCATCTATGTTGCAAATTCAATGATGTTATTATCTATGTTGTAAAGCTGTGATGCTATCATCTATGTTGTAAATCTATGATTCATAATGATGTTTCATATGCTAGTTTAGTTATGTTGTTAGAACTAATTCATATGTTAAATTATATGTATGTATGCAAGTCTAGATGTTAATTTAGATCTGGATCATATGCAAGTTAATGAAAATTATGTACAACCTTACATATTTCATGACATCTATTTTATGTGTAAATTGGATCTAAAGTTAGGCTATGACATGTGTGAGTTATATGCTAGTATACAAAATTCTATATGCTTGTTTACATGTTTAGATGTAAGTTTACACCATCGTTTATGTTGCATAAATCACATATGAAAGTGTGTGTGTGTGTGTGTGTGTGTGTGTGTGTGTGTGTTTGAAGTATAAACCATGTAATGTAAGTTCGTGGTTATTGCCTATGCAAGTTTACACCTTTAGATTTAGATCTATGACATACATGGTTATGCAAGTTTGTGACTATTAATTAAACAAGTTTACACCTTTAGATTTAGATCTATGACATACATGGTTATGCAAGTTTGTGACTATTACTTAACCAAGTTTACACCTTTAGATTTAGATCTATGACATATATAGTTTTATGCAAGTTTGTGACTTTGGCTTATGCAAGTTTTAGGTGAAGAACCCCATTCACACATGCAAGTTCGCCCCTTACGTTCAAGCCTAGTTTTATTTCTATGTGTGTTGTGATGTTTTCTGTTTATTCCATAAGTTAGACTATTCGAGTCTAACATATGTTTTACGTTAAACGAACGAATGTACAACGTGGGGCAATGGGATAATATTAAAAGATTTAATATTGAGAATTGGCATAAATGCCTTAAATGGCATAAAATAAATTGATGATGATAATTGGTATAATTTTGCATACCATAAATAGATGGACATAATTGAGTCAATTATGGACATAGTTAAATTTGGAGTTAATTGATAATTTAAATAGGGAAATTAATTCAAATTGGGGGATAATTAATTATGTGTAATTAATCGCCTAAGACACGAGGTTAGGCTCTTTTGTGGTGTAAGACTGCCCGGACCCGCCCGACAAATCCAGTTGCCACAAATGCCAGTCTAATGTGGGAGGTCTTAGGCATAAATTAAATGCGTAACAATAGTAAAGACACGAGGTTAGGCTCTTTTGTGGTGTAAGACTGCCCGGACCCGCTCGGCAAATCGAGCTGCCACAAATGCCAGTCTAATGTGGGAGGTCTTTACAATGTTACAGTGTTAATGAATTAAGAAATACTTAACCAGATAAACATGTAGTTGGACATGAGGGGGTTAAGTGGGTGCCTTGGGTGGCATATGGGATTTAGTGGGTGCCTTGGGTGGCATTTGAAATATGATTAGAAACACTTAACCAAAAATTAAAACATGTAAGTGAACATGAATAAGAAGAGGGTTAAGTGGGATGTACTAGAGGGGACCAAGCTTAGGTGGATAGCTTGTGTCAAGTAATGAGGGCCCGCTTCAACCAGTAACCCATAAGTATCTTCGTGGGCTCGACCGAAGTCGAGGACTGGACACTCGTACTGGGGTTGACTGTAAGAGGCCAAAATGGGTTAGCGGTGGCAACGCAAGTCCAATGGGTTCATGTGCGTGTGTGGGCCCGGGCTAGTAGGTAAGACGTTGTTTCATCGTGTAGGTATAAGCCGTGCATTGTTGGTGGTATCGGGTTGCCACTTTGGGGAGTGATACACCCCACTGTGGGGCCAGCACGGGTATCTACGAGTTAGGGAGCCGACCGCATAGGGGTAGTGGGTACACCTAGTGGAGATAGGGGCAGGCGGCACCTATGAAGGCAACTAGGGGTACACGAAACTACCATTATCATTATTAAAGTCTTGTAGGCAGAATCAACTTTTAGGGGGTTTGGTGTGGTGTAGTGTAGTAATTATCTTATAGCAACTAGGTGCGCCTTTAACGTTATCTTTGTTCATCTTATTTTCTTTAGCTTGCTCTGCCATACTCAATTGTTCCCAGTCATTTCCTTATTTTCCAACTTATGCCTTAGCCTAGTTATTTTGGTAACTATATTGTTAAAGTTATCGCACTTGCCAGACTTTATGTCTGACCCCCTTTGTTTCCACCTCTTTTCTTCCTTTTCCCTCCAGGTGCTCAGGGTGGAACTAGCACCAGTGGAGCTTGATTTTGGACAGCTATATCTCTTGTTTTAGAAGTTGCTTGGATCGCTGAAGTAAAAGTTCAGCCTATCTTATTTATGGCTATTTTGTGTTGGGGTTATGTCTTTCAATTTATGTACTCTGATTTTGTCAAAATGGATATTATGTACTTTGGCTCTGGTTTTTGATGATGTAATCAAACTTATGTGTTTACCGCTGCAATGAATAAAATTTTAAATTTTTAAGTACTGTTTATATCTGTCTTGTTGTTAAGTTTCTGTTCTATACATACTTAAAATGCTCCATAGAAGTTAATGCATTCCCTTTGCGAGTGACAGTAATGGACGTGGGGTGTTACACGGATAAAGCTATATATGCTTTTGGTTTGAAAATACCACTTTTTGCCCTAGTAACCGCAGGATGGCCAGTCTGAATTGGTGGTTCAGATGATGGTGAGTTGCTGTCATTATCTGAATCTGATGATTATTCTGATCTTGTACTTTATGAGCCTGTGTTTTCTTCTAACCCTTGGTTCTCTGAATTTTCAGGATTGTGCAAGGCGAGGCTGGGTTGCTGTGATTCATCACCTTCTTCAGACTGAGTTTGTGATGTTTTACTTGACTCAGCAGCCTCACTTTCATCATCAGTATTATCCCAATTTTCAGAATAAATTGGGATTTCAGGTATGAAAACGTTTGGATACCTTACTAGTAGTTGAGATTAGTTTACTGCTAAAAGGAAACACAGTTTCATCGATTACAACATGTCTACTTATGTATATCTTACCAGTTTCATCCAGACACTTTTATCCCTTTTGTCTAGTAGTATACCCCAAAAAAGTATGGGGTTTTGATCTGAAATTCAACTTGTTAGAATTATAGGGCCTTAAATAAGGAAAACACAAACATTCAAATGGTTTTAGACTCTTATAATCTGGTTTTATATTGTACAATTTTTCTAATGGTGTCATATCCTTCAGTACCTTAGTTGGTTGCCTATTGGTCAAGTGTATAGATGTACTGAAGGCCTCTGGCCAAAACTTTAGGGGTAGTTTAGCTTGTGCCAGTAGGGTTAAACCAGACTTAACAATGTGCCTGTGTTTTCGTTCAACTAGCCCATTTTGTTGTGAAGTATATGAACAAGTAATTCTGTGAATAATCCCCTTCTTAGTGAAGTACTGGTTTAAACACTTGAATTCACTTCCACCATCAGACTGAATTATTTTAACTAGGGTATTAAATTGCCTTTCAGCCATAGAAATGAAATTAGTAACAACATTAGTGGTTTCAGATTTAGCCTTTAGAAAATAAATCCAAGTGTGCCTTGAGTAAGCATCTACAAAAGCAATATAATACTTAAATCCAAAATCTGAGTTTATAGGAGCAGGTCCCCATAAGTCAGTAGCAATTAACTGTTGTATATAACGGTGTTGTATACACAATTATATGATTTTTGTTTGTTGATAACAACCAAATATATTTTATAAATGTGTTTGTTACTATATTGTTTCATATCTACATCTCAGAACAGAAATATAATATTAATATTTAAATGAATACTATTGCACAAGAATTAGAAATTCAAACAGTATTTTATTTAAATATAATATTTTATTTCAACATTTAAACAGTACAAATTTATAACTCCACTATTTGTACACTCCACTGTTACTTTTCATATCAGTACAATCTTCATACATTGAGTACTTCTTCATTTACAACACTCACACTCAGTATACATTCACTCAGTTACATTTTCATTTTCAGTTAAAAGCTGACAAAACTGTCTTTTGTCTTCTGTCTTCACAGTCTTCACTGTTAGTCCAGCTCACTGCTGTCCGTCAGTCCAAGTCTTCATACCTGTCATATACAGAAACACACACACAGTATCTAGAACAAAAATAATTTCATATTCTTGCAGATATAATTTTTTATTTTAAAATTTTATTTGCCTCAGATTTCTGGTGTGTTTCTCATCATCTTTCATGACTTGATCTGATATATTTTCAGTACCCACTGATCAACCTCGACATAACCATACTGGTTTGCTGATCAGAACCAGCATCAAACTCAGCTGATTCTGACCAGCCCCAACATAGTACAGTCAGTCTGCTGATTTTTTTTTTTTCAGTATACAAGACAGGTCAAAAATCAAAAGAGAAATGGAAGTGCAACAAGTTTCATGTCAAAGTGGTCAAAACATATCAAAATTGTCGAGCCAGTAACAACACAGAAATCACAAGTTTTGGGTTCAAGCATGAAGCAAACACAAGTATTTCAGTCAATACTAAAGTGGCCAGACCAAGACAAGTGACACAAGTACAAGGAAAATTGGTGTTTAACACAGTCGAGCAAAAGGTGCAAAGACAAACTCATGCAAATGTAATGTTTCAGAATGGTCAGCATAAGGGTGGTGCAGCCCAGTTGGGTTCAAGGTGCTTTCTGTGAACAAAGCAGCCAAGCAACAATACATATAGTGTGATACAGCAACAACTACAAGCATGTGACAAAGGTGGTGCCTACAATTCTGGATAACAAGCATGGTTGTGCATGGAGTGGTCGAGCACATATGTGCTTGCACACACAAACTAGGGGTGATCTAATATATGTCAAAGTCAAGCCAACACACAACTGCATAAGGTCAAGCACAATACAGTGACAACATCAAGTATACATGCATATGACAAATTTACGCAAGGGTGAATGGTGAAGAGGGTGTACGATTCATGTACATGTGCAACAGGATCAAAATAGACCAACTAGTTTCAAAAGTAATTCAATTCAGGAAATTTAAGTGTCATAACAGCAAAAACAGGTCTGTACATTGCTTAGTGATCAAGTTCAAAGGGACAGTGCACATATACACGTATGGACTAATGGAGTAAATGTGAAACAGCATGCATGAATGGCAAAGTGATAGAGATCACATTCAAAACAGAAGGAAACAAATATAGTGAGGAATTAAAGCAATAACTTGTCTCCAGAAAATCAGTTCTGATTTCAAATCTGTTTTTAAATGGGGAATACAGGTGTTTGAAAATGGAATCATCTGTACACATTTTAGGAAACCATGCACGTGTCGTACAGGATGAATCAAGTAATAAAATCAGTCAAGAATCATACACACAGTGGACAAAATATTTCCAGATTCTTTTTCAATACAAAGCCGAGACAATCAGGAAAATCTCTGTCAACATATTTCAAAGTTTCCTGTTTTGGTTTGTGTTAAAACTGGCAAATATTTTTGGGGCAAAATGTTTTCAAATGGCATGCAAAATATTGATGGAAATACTTTTAAATGTTTTTCATAAATTCAGTGTTTAAAATGTGGCAAGATTTCTTTCCAGAATTAGCAAAATCGAGAGATCTTTTTTCAAGAAGGTTTTAACTCTTTTTCAGAAATCAGAGAAAACAATATTTGGCAAAGATTAAATCTGTTTTGGGAAAAATTTAATGTCCAGGAATCTTCGAGCAAAAAGGGGAAAGGAATTTTCCGCAGGACCACATTCATTTCCAAAAATCACACAACAACATTCAACCAGTCATAAGAGGAATACAAATTCAATCAATGAATTCTTTTTAAACCAAAAATGTCAAAAGGGGTAATCGGGCGATTTCAGATCGAGCCACATAATGAAATCAGAGAGGGGTTTAAGGGTTTTCTATATTTTTACCCTATATAATCTACACCACATCATCACAGGCAAGTGATGTAGATCGAAAACCATACATCAAAAATTCAGATACAAATCAAATTGAATTACTCACTTTCGTTTTCGATCGCAATTTTTCCCCAAAATCAGAGAGCATTTCGTTGACAAACATCAGATGACATCGAAGAATCAAGGAGCATCAGAGATTTGATTTTCAGCAGCAAACCGAATTGATTTGGGGAGAGTAAAGTGAAACCCTAGCTATTTTCCAAAGTCGGCCGCCATTTTCTTATTTCAGAAACAAAGAGATCGGGTGAACAAAATAAAAGTGGGCCGGCCTAGTGTATAAAAGAAAAGGGGGATGACCCCTTATATTTAAACTCCTCCTTTTAATTTTCTTTACCAGGGCTTCATATTTTGTTTTGTAATTTTTGTTGTATTATTTGTTAGTAAAACGAATCAGAACAGTTTCTAGAGATCTGTAAAATTCTAGGAAATCAGTCAGGGTGTTAACTGACAGTCCACTAGAGTCTGTAAATCTGAGTTACTGGTTACGGTGTTGTAATCAGGGGAAATCTGATCGAGGGGATATCGGTCAGTCTAGGGATTTGAGCGTAGGGTTAGAATAGGAGCAGGGTTTGCGAGTGTACATGGTCTTGTATGCGAGATCTGTTCTACCACCTAGTAGAAACCTTAGAAATGCAGCAGTAGGCAGGGTTTTGCTGAAGCTGGGTATATCTGTGTGTGATTTATTTTCTGCATTTCTGTTTCTGCTATATTCTGTGATCTGTTTATTATTATATATCTCGTTAGATTTTTAATTCAGTTAAAAACTGTGATAAACCCTATTCACCCCCCCCCCTCTAGGGTTAATCTAGATCCAACAAGTGGTATCAGAGCAGGTATTCTGTTAACTCTAGAGTGATGGTGATTTCTAGTTATCAGTCGATAGAGAGTCAGTCCAGTTCATCTCCAACTATTTTTAATGGAACAGATTTTTTTAACTGGAAATCCAAAATGGAATTTTATTTAAAATCTGTTAATATTAAATATTGGGATGTAGTAATTAATGGATTTGATAGTATAGAAATTAATTACAATACTCGTGCTATGAAAATTATATTTGACTATCTTGGTACTGAACAGTTTAATCTTATCGGCCATTGTTTATCTGCACAGGAAATCTGGGATACTCTTAGTACGAAGTATGGAAGATCTGACAACGGTAGCTCAAAACCCGAGAAAGTCAACTCAGATTCAGAATTCTGTTTAACAGGATTTACAAATGAAAATTCAGAAGGATCAGATGATGGAGAATCAACAGATGCTGAAGTTGAAAATTTCTCATACGAGGATTTGGTTTATATGTGTGTTGATTTAACTAAATCTGTTGATAAACTCAAATCTAAAAACAAATCTCTGAAATCTAGAAATTCTGAGTTGACCAGCAAAATTGATGATTTGGAATCACAGCTTGAATGTTTTAAAAATTCTTCAAATTCAATTTGCAAAAATTGTTTGAAATTGAAAACCAATTTTGTTCATCTCAATAAAAATATTCAAAAGTTTGAAAATGAAATTTTAATCTTAAATGAGAACAAGACTGAGTTATCAAATTTGAATAATCTTTTACAAAAGGAATTTGAAAGTTTTAAGACTGGTATATATTCCAAATTTGAAATTGCTGAAAAGGAGAATTTGTTGAAATCCGATTTGATTTTGAAAGAACTGGAAAACGAGATTGAAAAATCCAAGAAATTTGGTTTTGAAAAACAAAAACTTTTTGAATATGAGATTGTTGAGTCCCAAACCAAAATTAATCTGCTTAAAGATGAAAATTTGGTTTTGAAATCTAATTTTGAAAGATGTAAGATCACTGAAAATAATTGTTCAGATTTATTGAAAGAAAATGGTGATCTTAAAACTAAAATTCAACAACTTGAAACAACCCTGGCAAAATTTTCAAATGGTGAGAAATCTTTAAATATGTTGTTGAAAAGTCAATTTTCATTGGGAAATAGAAGTGGACTTGGTTTTGGGAAATCTGAGTTTTCTAAAAGGAGAAGCTCAAACGATTTTAAAATTTCTTCAACTTTCTTTGAAAAGAATCGTCTTGAAAATTTGAACTTTGTTAATTCCATAGGATTTTTGAATCAAAAGCAAAATTTGAATTTGTTTTGTAATAATTCATCTAAACAATCTTGGATCCCAAAAAGAGATAAAACAAACCTCGTTAAATTCAAACAGATATGGGTTCCAAAGGAAACAAAGGTAAATTCAGATGGATTGTTATACAAACAAGTCTGGGTACCGAAAGATGTTAATAAAACTGCGAGTGGTTTTTCTAATTTTGTTAGACCACTCAATCCTCTCAACTGTTAGGTACCGAAGAAGGGTGGCTGAGGAACTACTATGCTGAAAAGAAATTTGAAATCAAGCTGATTTATACTTCTGTATCATTTACAGTTCCTTCAGCCAAAATCTGTTGAGTTAGAGATTCTTATTTACACTGGATTCTGGTATGATCTCTAAACTCACCTCTGTAAATATTTTTCTGGTTTGATTCTTTTTCTTTTGTTTATTTCTTCTTCTTCTCCCTTCTATCTCTTTCTTCTGTCTATTCTAATTTGATTTATCACTGCCATATTTTTTTGTGCTTCTTGAATTGCAGTATTCATGATATTCTGGAAATTTGTTTTGTGTGTATAGAACTCTAATGTTTTTAATTATTTCCAGATCTTGTACTTAATCTTGTAAATATCTGCAATTGTTTTTGAAGTATATTTTTATTTCTGAATTCATAACAGTGTTGATGTATTCGTGCCATATCTTGAACACTGTTAATTAGAATTCTAAATTTTTTGAAGATCTGAAAATTTTGACGAAGTTTCACACACCTCTGCTGTTTTGAGTTTCTTCTAATTCATTTTAGAAAAGCTTAAAATATTATACTCATTACAACACACTACTACTTCTCAGTCGTGATAATTTCATTAAATTTCAAATTGGCTTGAATATGTTGATTTATCTTGAATCAGTGATACATCCTGAAATTCATCTTTATTCATGATTATTATGGTTGAAATTTGCTTGTTCGAAATCATTTGAAATTCTTGATATTCTGAATATCACACACCTCTAAAATTTGAAATTATCAATCTTGTGTGACTGATTCATTATATCTCAAAATTTGACATTGATTCAAGTGATTTCAAATAAATTATTTTTTAAATTTTCATGATCATGAATATTTCTTAATTCTGATGAAAATTACTCATGTGCCTATCAAAAATATGTGTAAATTCTTTGAGAATCGGGACTTGAATGTCATTGTTATTTCATGAATATTTGACTTGAATACTAGTTTGTTTAAAATCATCTGAATTTATTGATTTATTGAATCACACACATATTCTGAATTTAAAATTTATAAATCGTGTGATTGATTCATTGAATCCTGATATCTTCACCATTCGTTCAAATGATTTAAAATAAACTATGTTTAATCTTGGATCATGAACCATTCTTTGATTGTTTGAAATATCTTTGAAACATCTCATTGACAAGTCTGGTTTGAAAATGATTTTTGTGCTGCTCAGATATAGTTCTGGAAAATATTTTTTGGTGACTACTTGTTTTGGTATCAAATACATACCATGCTCTGATACATGAAATTAATTTTCTTGATCCTCCTGGGCTTTGTATTTAAAATCCTTTTGTCTGTGTCATACTTGTCTGTCTCAAATGTCTTGTTACCATCCTCATAAATAAAGACACCAAGTGGTATCAGAAGTACTTATATTTGTTTCACCCATCTGTACTGAGATTCAAATTTTCACCTTGTATAGATCCGCACATATTTTTTTTCCTTATACAAATAAATGTGCTAAATTTGTCTGGCTGAATTTGTGTTTAAATTTCTTTAGTCTGAGATGTCCATGATAGTCCATCAGGGTGTAATTAAATTCCTCGGTAAGGGAGACTACAATTGGTATCAGCTTTTTCATCCATCTGTTCTGAATTTTCACTTTATAGAGACACCATGTGGTATCAGTTTAGAAGTGCTGCATATTTTGTGCTGTATATATATTTTTTCTCTCTTGTCGTGTATAGATCAGCATATTCCTCTTGTAATTGATTTTCAACTTTAAAATTATTTATTGATTATTCATTCAGAAATTGAAATCAATATCTGAATCAAACTGTATTTATAATTCATCAAAATTATTATCAGATTTTGAAATTGTGATGAATTGTGACTGCAGTATATTTCACAACAAGAGGAGATTTTATCTGGATTTTCATGATGGTTGAATATTTATTATAATATCTCTGAACTGGCAATTATTTCACAACCATCTTCGTTACTCATCATTCTTCTGCCATCCTTTATGATTTAATATTAATGTGGAGAGTTTATTTTTTTAAAAAAAAATCATCTTGTTTTTGAAAACAGTGAAAATATTCGTGATGGAAACGTGACTGTGTTATTATTCAGAATTAGTGAAATTGAGAATTTTCAATGATCCTGATACAGTTGGTCATATTTCATAATATAATTAATTTAGAAATTTACTTCACAGTCCATTTCTGTACCTATCACATTTCTATCATTCATATTGGTTTCATATACCGAGGAGTTTTTTCCTTTATAAAGCTGAGAATGATAAAAATATAATTACCATATAAGAGTGTCTCTAACCTCATTTAAAAATCCAAGCTCTGGTTATGCATGGTTATGAGACGTCTTATAATTTAAGCTGCGACTGATCCCATTTAAAAATCCAAGCTCTGGTTATGCGTGGTCAGTGTGCTCTTAAATAAATAAAAAATAAAAAAAAGTATAAATATAAATTAATCTGAAATTCTCCTCAGAGTATAAAAACCAGCCTATCAATCCATCTTTCTAATCTGTGAAATGTGTTGAAATATTATGACGTATTATGATTTGTTGATTGATATTGGGATTTGAGATTATTCGATCTTGTCACTTAAATTGAATTATTAATTATAGTCCAAATCTGTCACTGTTTTTTTTTTGTGCTTTATTTTCATAAAAATCCTTTGAAAATAATTGGAAATGAATTGTTTTTCAAACTCTCTCCATTTTATATAAAATTCATCGTATATCCGTCATTTTCTACAATGTGAAATATGCCACCTGTTCTTAGAATATTATGATTTTTGTTTGACTGATTGAGATTTATGGTGACCGTTCTTCCTCTTAAGCTGAAATTATATTGTTTAGTCATTATTTATCTATATTTCAAATTCTGAATCCTTTTTGATGATAACAAAAGGGGGAGAATGGATTGAGATTTTGATCTATGAGTGAATATTTTATAAATATTTTTACTTTTGAATTTTCATTATCATTCAGTTCAATTCACTCATGCACGGTTATAGGGGGAGTTTTCTGTTGTAGGGGAGCTAATAAATAGGGGGAGTTCATTCTCTGTAGTTTTCTGTTGTAGGAGGAGCTAATAAATAGGGGGAGTTCATTTTTCTCTGTAAAACTCGTTTGTTGGATTCAAAATCTTTTATTTGTTTGTTATCATCAAAAGGGGGAGATTATTGTATATAACGGTGTTGTATACACAATTATATGATTTTTGTTTGATGATAACAACCAAATATATTTTATAAATGTGTTTGTTACTATATTGTTTCATATCTACATCTCAGAACAGAAATATAATATTAATAATTAAATGAATACTATTGCACAAGAATTAGAAATTCAAACAGTATTTTATTTAAATATAATATTTTATTTCAACATTTAAACAGTACAAATTTATAACTCCACTATTTGTACACTCCACTGTTACTTTTCATATCAGTACAATCTTCATACATTGAGTACTTCTTCATTTACAACACTCACACTCAGTATACATTCACTCAGTTACATTTTCATTTTTAGTTAAAAGCTGACAAAACTGTCTTTTGTCTTCTGTCTTCATAGTCTTCACTGTCAGTCCAGCTCACTGCTGTCCGTCAGTCCAAGTCTTCATACCTGTCATGTACAGAAACACACACAGAGTATCCAGAACAAAAATAATTTCATATTCTTGCAGATATAATTTTTTATTTTAAATATTTATTTGCCTCAGATTTCTGGTGTGTTTCTCATCATCTTTCATGACTTGATCTGATATATTTTCAGTACCCACTGATCAACCTCGACATAACCATACTGGTTTACTGATCAGAACCAGCATCAAACTCAGCTGATTCTGACCAGCCCCAACACAGTACAGTCAGTCTGCTGATTTTTTTCCAGTATACAAGACAGGTCAAAAATCAAAAGAGAAATGGAAGTGCAACAAGTTTCATGTCAAAGTGGTCAAAACATATCAAAATTGTAGAGCCAGTAACAACACAGAAATCACAAGTTTTGGGTTCGAGCATGAAGCAAACACAAGTATTTCAGTCAATACTAAAGTGGCCAGACCAAGACAAGTGACACAAGTACAAGGCAAATTGGTGTTTAACACAGTCAAGCAAAAGGTGCAAAGACAAACTCATGCAAATGTAATGTTTCAGAATGGTCAGCATAGGGGTGGTGCAGCCCAGTTGGGTTCAAGGTGCTTTCTGTGAACAAAGCAGCCAAGCAACAATACATATAGTGTGATACAGCAACAACTACAAGCATGTGACAAAGGTGGTGCCTACAATTCTGGATAACAAGCATGGTTGTGCATGCAGTGGTCGAGCACATATGTGCTTGCACACAAACTAGGGGTGATCTATTATATGTCAAAGTCAAGCCAACACACAACTGCATAAGGTCAAGCACAATACAGTGACAACATCAAGTATACATGCATATGACAAATTTAAGCAAGGATGAATGGTGAAGAGGGTGTACGATTCATGTACATGTGCAACAGGATCAAAATAGACCAACTAGTTTCAAAAGTAATTCAATTCAGGAAATTTAAGTGTCATAGCAGCAAAAACAGGTCTGTACACTGCTTAGTGATCAAGTTTAAAGGGACAGTGCACATATACACGTATGGACTAATGGAGTAAATGTGAAACAGCATGCATGAATGGCAAAGTGATAGAGATCACATTCAAAACAGAAGGAAACAAATATAGTGAGGAATTAAAGCAATAACTTGTCTCCAGAAAATCAGTTCTGATTTCAAATCTGTTTTTAAATGGGGAATACAGGTGTTTGAAAAAGGAATCATCTATACACATTTCAGGAAACCATGCACGTGTCGTACAGGATGAATCAAGTAATAAAATCAGTCAAGAATCATACACACAGTGGACAAAATATTTCCAGATTCTTTTTCAATACAAAGCCGAGACAATCAGGAAAATCTCTGTCAACATATTTCAAAGTTTCCTGTTTTGGTTTGTGTTAAAACTGGCAAATATTTTTAGGGCAAAATGTTTTCAAATGGCATGCAAAATATTGATGGAAATACTTTTAAATGTTTTTCATAAATTCAGTGTTTAAAATGTGGCAAGATTTCTTTCCAGAATTAGCAAAATCGAGAGATCTTTTTTCAAGAAGGTTTTAAATCTTTTTCAGAAATCAAAGAAAACAATATTTGGCTAAGATTAAATCTGTTTTGGGAAAAATTTAATGTCCAAGAATCTTCGAGCAAAAAGGGGAAAGGAATTTTCCGCAGGACCACATTCATTTCCAAAAATCACACAACAACATTCAACCAGTCATAAGAGTAAAACAAATTCAATCAACGAATTCTTTTTAAACCGAAAATGTCAAAAGGGGTAATCGGGCGATTTCAGATCGAGCCACATAATGAAATCGGAGAGGGTTTAAGGGTTTTCTATTTTTTTACCCTATATAATCTACACCACATCATCACAGGCAAGTGACGTAGATCGAAAACCATACATCAAAAATTCAGAGACAAATCAAATTGAATTACTGACTTTCGTTTTCGATCGCAATTTTTCCCCAAAATCAGAGAGCATTTCATTGACAAACATCAGATGACATCGAAGAATCAAGGAGCATCAGAGATTTGATTTTCAGCAGCAAACTGAATTGATTTGGGGAGAGTAAAGTGAAACCCTAGCTATTTTCCAAAGTCGGCCGCCATTTTCTTATTTCAGAAACAAAGAGATCGGGTGAACAAAATTAAAGTGGGCCGGCCTAGTGTATAAAAGAAAAGGGGGATGACCCCTTATATTTAAACTCCTCCTTTTAATTTTCTTTACCAGGGCTTCATATTTTGTTTTGTAATTTTTGTTGTATTATTTGTTTGTAAAACGAATCAGAACAGTTTCTAGAGATCTGTAAAATTCTAGGAAATCAGTCAGGGTGTTAACTGACAGTCCACTAGAGTCTGTAAATCTGAGTTACTGGTTACGGTGTTGTAATCAGGGGAAATCTGATCGAGGGGATATCGGTCAGTCTAGGGATTTGAGCGTAGGGTTAGAATAGGAGCATGGTTTGCGAGTGTACATGGTCTTGTATGCGAGATCTATTCTACCACCTAGTAGAAACCTTAGAAATGCAGCAGTAGGCAGGGTTTTGCCGAAGCTGGGTATATCTGTGTGTGATTTATTTTCTGCATTTCTGTTTCTATTATATTCTGTGATCTGTTTATTATTATATATCTCGTTAGATTTTTAATTCAGTTAAAAACTGTGATAAACCCTATTCACCCCCTCTAGGGTTAATCTAGATCCAACATTAACCGCAGTGGTTCAGTGTAAATTGTTTTAGAGTCAAAAAAGGGCAGTCTATACTTTTACCTACTTGACAATACTAACAAATATATGGTAAAGAGACATTATTATACTGAACATTGTTCTCATCTAATATTTTCATTACAATTTTGGCACTTGGATGACCAAGTTTGTAATGCCAAAGATCAAAGACATTTTTGCTGCTATCAGCCTTGTCAAGAACATTCAAATTACAGTGTTTTTCCCTTTTTATCACGCCGTTATTTTTAACAGTGTTGAACTTGTAAAGGACTCCTGTCATGTTACTTTTTAAAATGGGTTCTCTAGTTAGAATGTCCCTAACTAAGCAATATTTAGGGTAAAATTCAAAGAAGACATTATTGTCTCGAGCACACTGAGAAACACTTATTAAATTTTTCTTGATCTCTGGAACTCTTAAAAGATTGTGTAAATATATTTGTCTCCTACCACTTAAGTTTGTATTGCCAATGTGAGTAATGTTAATTCTTTTACCATTGCCTTATAAGATACCTCTGTAATCTCTGCACCCCAAGTTTAAACTGTCAAGATTATTTGTAATATGATGAGTAGCTCCAGAATCTAGGTACAGCTATCATCTTGCACGGTTTCAAGTTTTGCAGTGTCATTTTGATTACCACTTTTGCTTATATTATCTTGGTTACTGTTTTTAGATTGAGATAATGTCATGTTCACACTTGGATTACCATTATTTCTCTGATTCTGGTTGGCTGTGTAATTAGTGTTGAATCTAAAGTAGCAGTTCAATGTTGTTTGACCCATTTTCTCACAAATTTGGCACTTTGGGCTATTGGTATTGGTTCATCTACCTCTGCCACGTCCTCTTCTTGCACTACCACCTCTTGGGTAAGACTGGTCATTTCTATTATTATTGAAATTCTGATTTTTGCCTTTGAACCCAGTAGTGAAATTCACTGCATAATCCATTTCTTGTGGTTTCTTGGTATTTATTCTTGCCTCATGAGAGAGTAGGATAGAATGTACCTCATCAATAGCAGACACTACTTTTTGAGAAGTTATAACCGCAACAAAAGCTTCATAATCATTGTTAAGACCATTGACTAAGTACAAAACTTGATCACTATTCGATACTCTGTTTCCAGTAGCATTTAGTAAATCACATAGCCATTTAACTTTTGCAATATACTCTCTCATGGACAGATTTTCCATTTTAACACTTTGCAACTGATTCTTGTAGTGAAGAACTTTTGCAAAACATTGATTATTAAATTATTTTTCCACTGTAGTCCAAATATCATAAGCAGAGGTACATCCAATAACTTGTGGCAATAGACTTGCACTTATAGATGGCAGCAACCAAGAACTGATGAGTCTATCTCGTCGATGATATTGTATATATTTTTCATTTGCAACTATTCGATTGTTTGCATCTGTAATGTACTTGGATGGTATATCAACAGTGCCAAGAATAAATCCTTCAAGGCCATATCTGTGAATGGCTGTTTCGACTTGTAATTTCCAAAGAAGATAGTTATTTTCTTCGAGATGTATTGTGATTAATTGAATCTTAAGACTAATAATAGTCTTTGTTGTTGGATTTACAAGCCCAGGTTCATTGGAAACAGTCTGACCATTGTCTGATGCCGCTGAGGGTGTCGGATCAACCATAGTGACAGGAAAATGATGACAGAGTTATCAAGAAATCAGAACAAATGAATGCGCTATCAATCAAGATTCCGAGGATTTCTCAAACAGGTATGCAGTAGCCAGAGATTTCTAGTGATGAATTTATGATAGATTAAATCGTACCTTATTCTGAAGATATCTCTAGGCAAGGCTCTTACTTGTTTTGATGATGTTCTTGAGTTCTTGGTTTATTTCCTAGCAATCTTTGTCTCTGATAATAGAAGATATATCAGATTGTTCAGATGCAACCTGAGAAACCTGTTTTCAGGCGAGGCAGTGGGCAAATATGATGTTTCTTCTCTCAAATGATGAGGAATCTCCTCTGATGAGCCATATCCAAATGATGAAGCAATACTCTAATGGATATGAAGACTTTAAATACACTGTTTCAGTATTTTGTTATGCCGCGAGGCGCTTTTGCTCTGATACCAAGAAAGCTTTTGAGAATTTTATATTTTGATTATGCAACAGAAAGTGTTGAAGAATTATTTTCTATTGAAGGAATTGAATTCGGAATGTAAAATGAGATGTTAAATATATACAATTGTCATGTGGGCTAAAGTGCAGAGAAAGAAAATAAAAGAAGTGGGTGAAGGCCTATGCTATTACATAAAATCTCTTAACATATGTTACAGCCGACATATCTTATTATAGCCTATATTGAAAATATAAAAATACCTCCTAAGGGCTTGGCCTTCACAACATAATGTTGAAAACACAATGATAACAACTATACGATAATATTACGAACACGTTTGCTAAGTTATTTCAGGTCAAGTAGCACAACATTTCAGCCAAGCTTTAAACACTACACTTGCCATGGGAATGAATACATGCCTTTGCACGTGCAAAGGCTAAACAAACCCATTAGGATGAATGCATGCCTTTGCACGTGCAAAGGCTGAACAAACCTAGGAACAAAAAAAATGATTCAAAACAAAGGAACACGCAGGGATTGAACCGCGTCATTTCATAAGGGAGGCACATCCCTTACCACTCAGACTATATAACTCTTTGAAAATGGTGGCAAACTACATTTTTGTATTGGAAAAAAGGCGGAGTTCCAAAAATGATGGAGGTACCGAACGAACGCCTCAACCACCCAGGCTACATGGGGCATTGTTAACAAATGCAACGACAATAGTTTTAAGTAACAAAAGCGAAAGTTGGAAAAGAAAATCGTTAAAGCACCAAGACTCGAACCATGCACACTTAGGAGGGAGTCATGTGCTTACAAAACTTATCCTAGTTTTTTAATTAATTAAAAACACTAGGTCCTTGTTCCCCTTATAATAAAAACCCAAGTTTCTATTTAAATAATAAATCATTTAGCCCCCTTTATAAAAAACTTGGCCGGCCATTTCATTTGTGCTATCCCTCTTCACTTTTGTCCGATCTCTTTAATCTCTCTGGAAATTAAAAATGGTGGATGGCGATTTAGCTCTAGGGTTTTGTTTCACTTGATTTCGAGGCCAACGCTTCTTCTCGTGTGATGATCTCGAATTTCTAGTGGCTTTCTTCTTCGATTGAACGTTGAATTTGATCCAAGCTTACTCCTTTTCTGGTATGAATTTTAATTTGAGTTTCGGTTTTGAATTAGTGCTTGAACTTGGATAATCTATAGCCAGTGATGATTGGGTGTTTATATAAGATTAAAAATCCGATGTTTGTGCTCTGATTTCGTTAATTAGACTCAATTTGATATATGCGTGAATTTTGGGGCTTTTGACATCTTTGGCTTGAATTGGTGTTGAGAGTTTATTGCCATAAGGTCTAGGATTTGATTTTTTCCTTGATTTTGAATTCGCATGTTTTTCTCCTATCTTTGCTCTGCTCATATATGTTTCTGGAAAATACTTGTGCCAATGGTTTCTGGTACTTTTGCGTGATGAATTCTTGTCCAATTTTTAAATTAAACTTTGCCATTGAAATCGAATGGAACTTTTCTAATGCTTCCAAAAAAACTGAACCAATATTGCTTTTGATAAGAACAGATATTGTACTTGCTTTCCAAAAAAAAATTAACTGATGCTTGTCTTAAAATTTTTGAACTGATAAGAACAAATGCCACCCTGATTTTGTTTTGCCTAAGAACAGATGCTTTGCTTGACTTTTCCTTGCATTTTTCTGGTACCTTAGACGTCCATATGAAAATATACGAGCAGATTCTATCTTGATTATACTTATGTTTTAAAAACTGATGTTTTTATGGTACCAACAAACCACTGCGATTTTTACTTATGAAAAGAGCGGCAAATTATTTACCATTTAGTCAGCGAATAGTTATCTACTTATAGAAGCGTCTTTTGGAAGTGTTATAAGTTTTTAATGGATGCACATCCTTCAAATAAAACCGCTGAAGGGTTACTTATGTTTATTGGGCTCCATTCACACATATATAAACCTCCCATTATTCCAAAACAAAATACAACAATTTCTTCTGTCTAATTCATTTCTCATTATTACTACCAACCCTTCAACTTCAAAGATATTCTAAAGAAAACATTAGACCAGTGTTATTTCATTCCATAAAATATTCAAATCTGGTCCAATTCCACTTCCTAGCCTCTGCACAATTAGTCTACATCATTATTGTTGAAGGCTGTAGAAATTGTACTCAATCGTGACTTATCTGTGTTATCGAGAACACGCATATAGTCAAATAAACTTTTGTATTTGTTTGAAGTCCTGTTCTGCTTCTCAGGTCCCCATTCTACTGCTCGAGTGTTTGTAAACTTGTTCCTCTAGGTGAAGTGAGGGTATTGATTAGTGAAATTCCAGAAGGAGTCAGGATTGGACGTAGGACGATGTTCCGAACCATCATCGATCCAGTGCATATATATACGTACATACATGTAAATATACATACATGTGTGTGTGTATATATATTGGTCATCATCGATCCAATGCATAGCAACTATTTAATACATATGATTTTGCTAAATTTAACAAAGGTCAAAATGATTTAAAAACGATTTTATCTAGTTCTAGACCTTTACACGACGAAAGTGGCATAGGATATATTAAAATTGATAGTAAAAAAAGTACTAAATACGCGTTGATATATAATAAAAATATTATTGCTAGTACTAAATTTCAAAAAAGTTATAGAACTAATTCTTATTGTAATTCAAGTGTTTCTATAAGTAGTAATGTTTATAATATTTCTAGAAGTACGAAATTAACAGGAAATTAACTTGAATAAAAATTATCAAAGTATTTGGTTTCCTGTTAATTGGAAAAACAGAGAGAAATATATCAGTAATTATTTTGATTCAATTATTAATAATGAATTTTTTTTTAAAGGCTCCATTGAACTCTCAATAATATTTCTAGAAGTACGAAATAAATAGAAAATATGAATAAAATTTATCTAAGTATTTGGGTTCCTGTTAATTGGAAAAATAGAGAGAAATATATCTGTAATAATCTTGATTCAGTTATTAATAATGAAAAAGTTATTTTTAAAGGCTCCATTGAACCCTCTTGGGCATGGTTACTATAACAACCCGCATTTTATGTATCAAAAGATCATAAAATATTTTTATTTTATTCTCTGAGGGTTGGATCATCCTCATCTTTTAATATGTTGTTTATTGGGATGTCCGACATGTCCATAATTTTTACCGATTTTGTTTGTGACCATTTTGCCCCTGTCAGCCTTGTACAGAGCAAAACTTTTGACTCATGTCAAATCAGAGGGTGAGACCCATGCCATTGGAATGGAATTGATGATTGCATTTCCGTAGAGTGGTTGAACTAAGGATTTGGCTTAGCGGTTTGGGAGAAATCGCCGTTTTAAGGTTTTTCAGTTGGTTATTCAGGTTTCGGAGCCTTGGTGGATCCTATAAATGGGGGGTGAGAGTGGACGGAAAAGGTTTACTTTCTCCATTCTCTCATTTGAAATCATTTGATCTCCTTCTTCCCCCTACACCTTTCCACCATTAAAAATCCAAATTCAAGGGGAAATCGAAGATCTTCACCATCCAAGGCAAGATCTACATCATTTCAAAGGCAAATTCATCGGATCGAGGAGTTCGATTCAAAGTGCTTGCTGTCCGGATTCTTATTTCTCTCGTTTTAGGTTGTTTCGACAAATCGGTGAGTGATTTACATCTCTCATATGAATGCAATGAAGTATATGAGTGTTTGTGCATGTTTCTCACCAAATTGGAATGTTTTACCATAGATTTACAAGTTCATTTTCATATGCATCACCCTATGATCTAATCTAACAAGTTTTACTCGTTAATTTCATGTCATATTACATGTTTGTGTTAGTTAGATCTCTCATTTTGATCATATGTTCATTTTAACGGTTTTTGGTGAGATTTACATCGTTTTTGTGGTAATCGTCCTATTCACATGGTTAGTAATGTTATGATATGCTTATGATTGTGTTTGATGATTTTGGTTGAGTTGGTTTCGTCGGATTCGTCATTTGGCGAAGTTTTAGTCGAAATCGGAGTTGAATTGCAATATGCAGGAATTGACTCGGCCAGAATTGACTCGGCCAGAATTGACTCAGCCAGAGAATTGACTCGGCCAGAATTGACTCATCCGGAATTGACTCGGCCAGAATTGAACTCGACCAGAATTGACTCGGCTTATTTTGGACAGCCATTTCTGGTCAGCGATTTTTGGCATTTCTGGGCAAGTTTTTCTGGTCGGACATTTCCGGTGAAGATGTGACTTCAAAGTAAATTCAGTTGGAAAGTTAGGAAGTGCTGAAATAATACAATGGATTGCTTTGAACCTTATAAAGATGTTGGTTGGTTCAACGATGGTGGTGGCTTCGACAAGAGTCCAGAAGGGTATGTTCGAAGTGTTGGGGTGTTCGTTGGTCGGGGAGATGCAACGAATGTAGTTTCAACTCAAAGGTCGGGAGTTGGTGGATAATGGTTAGTCGAGAAGGTTGCTCGAGCTATGAAAAGTCGTCAAGATGGATGACTAGAGATGAGAAGGCTGAGAGATTATCGTTATCGTAAGTTCTAGTAACTTAGGTCTTGGGGAAAGGCCTAGTTGTCAAGGTTGGACATATGGAGTTTATGCTAGAACTGGGGTTACCATTAGCCCTTGACATATGGCAAGGTTAGCCGTCATACGATTAACGATGGTTTCAAAGCAGGATTGGCGGTGATAGCTAGAGTCAGTCATGGATTATTGGTTTGTTTGTATTATCTCACATAGATTATCCAAAGTCGAGGGAGATGTTCTTTGAGTGCTTAACTGATATTGGTCTAGGCCTCTTGGGAGAGTACTTGGGGAATGTTAAACACGATTAGGGTTGTCTCTATGAGACTTATATAATATGAATGTCATGTGTGTTTTCCATGATTGAATGGGTGTTCTGGTTTCCATGGATGAATGGTTGAATTATTATAGTAAAGGCTATCACTGTCCGATGTGGGAAGATAAGGTTGAGTTCTTCTGTGGTGTCGTGGGTAGATTAATATGTTTATCTATCCTTTCTCATACACTTTACTATTGAAGTTTGTTAGTTGTTTTATCGCTCACTAAGACTGTTGTCTGACTCAAGGTTTTATGTTTCCTCTTATTACCTTGGGTTGTTCATTCGGTTGTGGATGGGCAGACTAAGTAACAGGTGACAGGTAATGCTTTAGTGGGGATGATGATGCTGATCGATGACGAGTAGGAGGCTCACATACCAGTTTTACTACTATCTAATAATTGGGTTTCCACTATTTGCTTTTCCGAGTGATGTAGTGAGGCAACTTTGTATGAACACTATTTCCGAGTTTATGGATATTGCTTTCTGGTTGTATGAAAGTCTTGTGTTTCTGCTTAACTTTTACTACCTATTGTTTATGTTCTATTATATTTTATCCTTGCGCTGTGAGTTTATGACAGGTTCTGCTTGTGTTTACCTACTCTGATAATTGTCCATGACTGCCTTGCACACCTTTCAGCGCATTATTTCTCTTGTATAGTGAGGGGATTATGGGCGGTCGTCACATTTGGTATCTGAGCTCTGGTCAACGATTTTTGGCCGCAGTTCATGGACATAATCACGTATGAGAGACGTACTTGTAGATTTCAGTTGGATGCTTATTATACATAGCAGCATATATAGTAGTAGCGTTTGTTTTCCTTTAGCAGTTTTTCTTGAAGGTGGCTAATTATTCTAAATTGCAGATTTAGAATGAGTAGACGAGAAACAAGACACGCTGCTAGGGGAGCCAATATTGGAGGGGGAAATGGTGTTGAACCTAATTACTTGGCTATATTTGAAGCCATAGCAGAGCAATTATGCGAAGGGCACCTGCTCCAGCGGCAGAAATGGTAGATGTTGGTGTGCGAGTTCCTAGAGTAGTAGATTTTGCAAAGATGTGCAAGGACTTTACATCTCTAGGGGAAAAACCATTCAAGGGAACTGAACCTGCTGAAGAGGTTCAGAGGTGGATGGATTCATGTGTCCGAATCTTTGGAGACTTGGGTATTGAGGATGCAATAAAGAGAAAGCTTGCATCAAGGCAACTGCAGGACAGGGCCATAGAATGGTGGAATTCTGTTACACTCGAGACTCCAGAGGAAGAAATTTCATGGGAGCAATTCCAAGCTAAGTTTGAAGCAAAGTTTATCTCCACTGCTCAGAAGTCTGTTCTCTTCAAGAAGTTCGTAGAGTTGAAGCATAATGGAAGATCAATTCTTGACTACATTTCTGATTTTGAGGCTTTGTCTAGATATGCTCGTTCATACATTGATACACCCCATCAGAAGAACGAGAAGTTTGTCTTGGGTTTGGATGCTTATATTGGGAAGCCGTTAGTGGACCATCTTGATGAATCATTTGATAAGATTGTGGAAAAAGCTATTTTCCATGAGAGCTTGTTTCCCAAGGAAGTAAGTGTTGTCGCTTCGACCAAGGAAGCTCAGAAACCACAGAAGGGTGGTAATAATAAAAAGAGGAAGCAACAACAACATAAAGGAAAGGATGGCCAAAAGAAACCCAAGAGTGAGGTGGTTTTCTTTAACTACTAGCAGAAAGGTCATTTTGCTAATGAGTGCAAGAATCCCAAAGCTGAGAAGAAGTGCTTCAAATGTGGGAAGCCTGGGCATAAGAAAAAAGATTGTCCAGACTCAGCTAAGGGAAAACAGATTGTGAAGGCATATGGTTTGGAAGCCGTGCCATCCTCTTCGAAGGCTCCTACTGCAGAGGAGAAGGGAAAGGGTGTCATGGTGCAAGGTACTCTTTCTGTTAATGGTGTTTCAGTTCGTGTGCTTTTCGATACTGGAGCATCGCATTCTTTCATTTGCAATGAGCTTGTGTGTCTCTTGGGTTTGGAACCTGAGATTTGTGATAGACCCTTCGTAATGACTAATCCAATTGGGGGTTCATAAAATCTTTGCATGATATGTCGTGGTTTAGTGTTTTCAAGTCATGGTTGCTCTTTTGTGTGTGATTGCTTTGTTCTTAACTTCACTAAGTTTGGGTTCATCATGGGCATGGATTGGCTCAAGAGGTATGCGACAAGGGTGAATTGTGAGAAGCTAGAGGAGAGGGTCAGGGATGTGTAAGGGCGAAAGGTGTTGATTAGATATAAGCGCGAAGACGGGGTCTTTGTGAGTTATCTATATTCGCTTGAGATTGCACAAGAAGACCTGTCGTTAGTGCTGATCGCTAATGAGAATGCAGATGTCTTTGACGAGGTCAAAGGGTTGCCGCCGCATCGTGAGATCAAGTTTAGGATCGATTTGGTCGAGGGTGCTAGACCAATCGTTATGCCACTTAGGAGGATGGCGCCTAAGGAACAACGAGAGTTAGAGGTGCAAGTTAGAGACCTTTTGGAATAAGGATTCATTCGGAGGAGTGGTGCACCGGTCATATTTGCAACCAGGGCGGACGGTTCGTTAAGATTGTGTGTGGACTATCGTGAGCTGAACAAGGTGACAAAGAAGAACAAGTATATGTTGCCAAGGATAGATGACTTGTTTGATCAGCTTCACGAAGACAAAGTGTTTTCTCAGATGGATTTAGCAACAGGATTTCACCAGTTGAGGGTGGCTAAGGATAGTGTGTCAAAGACTGCTTTTAGGACACCATCTGGTTTCTTCGAATGGTTGGTGATGCCATTCGGGTTAACTAACGCACCAGTGTATTTCGTGGATCTTACGAATAGAGTATTTAGAGACCAGTTGAACAAGTTTGTGCTTGTGTTCATGGATGATATTCTGGTTTACTCCAGAAGTGAGGA
Organism: Allium sativum; assembly: GCA_030737875.1. NCBI lineage: Eukaryota > Viridiplantae > Streptophyta > Magnoliopsida > Asparagales > Amaryllidaceae > Allium > Allium sativum. The sequence continues at coordinate 737,360,071 of CM060909.1, read as the reverse complement.
AGAACACAAGACGCATTTGAGAGTTGTGTTAGAGATCTTGCGAAAGCATCAGCTGAGAGCTAAGTTTTCCAAGTGCCACTTCTGGAAGAGTGAAGTGAGGTTCTTAGGTCATGTTGTTTCTGGAAATGGGATAGCGGTTGACCCCGCTAAAGTAGCGGCAATCCAGGACTGGGATAGACCTAAGATTGTGACAGATGTTTGAAGTTTCCTTGGGTTGGCCAGTTATTACCGATGGTTTATCAAGGATTTCTCCATGGTAGCTGCTCTATTGACAGGATTGACGAAGAAGAACCAAGTGTTCACATGGGATGCAAAGTGTGAACAAGCGTTTGGAATCTTGAAGGAGAGATTGAAGTCATTGAAGTATCTTTTCTCCCAAAAGGATTTGAATCTTCGGCAGCAAAGATGGTTAGAGTTTCTGGCGTCATATGATTTTGGCATAGCCTATACTCCGGGCAAGGTAACATAGTTGCAGATGCATTAAGTCGAAGACACGCAAGCTTAGGAGTGATGTTTTCAGAATGGAAGATCCTAGAGTACTTGGCAAGGTTCGATTTCAGGCCAGGGTGTGAGTTGGAACCTGAAATGTTGGCAAGCTTGTCGATAAGACCTACTTTTATCGAAAGAATTGGCGAGAGCCAAAAGAAATATGTGAAGCTTGTCGAGTTCATTCAAAAACTGGAACCAGAAGATAAAGAGTTTGAGGTCAATCGAGTAGGTTGGCTTCGAAAGCAAGGGCGATTAGTTGTTCCTGATATCGACGGATTAAGGGATGAGGTTCTGAGAGAATGTCATCACTCGAAGCTGACGATTCATCCCGGTGGAAATAAATGTATCAAGATATGAAGAGAGTCTGCTACTGGGAAGGGATGAAGCGAGATATTGGAAAGTTCATTTCCAAGTGTATAAACTGTCAGTTGGTGAAAGCTGAACAGAAGAAGTCGAGCGGTTTACTTCAGCCATTGGAAGTTCCTACGTGGAAGTGGGAGCAAGTATCGATAGATTTTATCGACGGACTACCTAGAACCAGGGCAGGAAACGAAGGGATTTGGGTCATCATGGATCGTTTGACCAAAAGTGCGAGATTCATTCCTGCCAAATTGACTAGGATGGCATCGAAATTGGCGGAACTTTATGTGAAATGGATAGTTCGATTCCATGGTTTCCCAAAGAGTATAGTGAGTGACCGAGATCCATTATTCACGAGTGCATTTTGGAAAAGTCTACAAGAAGCTTTCGGAATCGAGTAGTGCTTGAGTACGACATATCATCCCCAAACTGATGGTCAGACCGAGAGAGTCAATCGAGTATAGGGAGATCTCCTGAGGGCTGGTGTGTTAGACTTCGGAGGATCATGGGAAGACCATCTACATCTAGTTGAGTTTGCATATAATAATAGCTACCAATCTAGCATTGGGATGGTACCATACGAAGCGTTGTATGAAAGGTCATGCAATTCTCCAGCATGTTGGCTAGAAACTGGAGATAAGTTGGTACTTAGGCCTGAAATGATTAGAGAAACCTCGGATTGTATCGAGATAGATTGACAACAAATGAAGGCATCCCAGGATCGTCAGAAGAGTTACGCCGACAAGCGTCGTAAGGACTTGGAATTTGACGAGGGAGATATGGTTTTTGTGAAAGCTTCGCCGTTGAAGCACATGGTTAGATTTGGTAAGAAAGGAAAGTTAGCTCCAAGGTTTGTTGGACCATTTCCGATAGTCGAGTGAATTGGAAAGCTCGCGTATAGATTGGAGTTACCCGAGAAGATGTCGAGTGTGCATATTGTGTTCCATGTGTCGTTTCTACGGAAATTCGTGCATGATTCTAATCTAGTGATATGTCCAGAATAGTACGAAGACTTAGAAGTAGAGACCGTAGTTTCGAGACCTCGTAAGCCACTTCGTGTTGTGGGGAATGACATGAAACAGCTTAGGAGGAAGACGGTTAAGCTAGTCAAGGTACAATGGAGCGAGGATGGAGATGATTGTACGTGGGAGACGGAACAGAGTATGAGAGCGACTCATCCAGAACTCTTCGTTGGTAGGACCCTTTGATATCGTGTCTTCGTTATATCGTTGTATCTTGTTGTTGATTGTTAGAATTCCGCGTGCTAGGATAAGGCTATGGATGCATGGCTTGATTGTAACGAACCAGAAATTTTGACATATAAAATATAAAATTTAGTTTAAAGATTTAATAAATTAAATGGATAATTAAAATCTTATTTTGAATGAGAAACATAACTTACGTTGTAAAAATGGATTAAATGGCTATTTTATGTATATGACAAGTTACATTTTTATATTTGATCATTAAAACAAAGGCAGACTTTAAACATTTTAATAACTATAAGCCTTTAAAATTTAAAATATGTTATGTCAAAGAAATGAACATCTGAGCTTGTCGCTCCATTTTAATTTAGTGCGCACGATTGATACGATAGCGGTAACCAATGTATTGTTTAATGTTAAGATTTAGTGGTTGGAATCTATCTTGAAATATAAGTGGAAAAAAAATTTATTCACAATTCAAAAGAATTAATTTTAGAAGAGATCATTAAATGTAAATTTATTCCAACGTTACTCTAAATAATAACTTTCAGCGTTATTTAAGTAGAGACGTATTTTGTCATAAATATTTGGGTAATTGACTCGATGAGCATATTTAACTCGTTCACGTCAAATTAATTATTGTTCAGTAAACTCGTTGAAAATTTAAATTCGTAAAACAAACAACGCAGCATACCATTTGCTAGTAACATTCGTTTAACTGTGTTCAAATCGATTCTTCGTTCAACCGAGCGTTTAGACAAACCATATCTAGTAAGATTTGTTCCAAGCTTTGGATTGGATACTCTAAGATTTGGTCTGAAAACCTAAATATTTTTTACTGAAATCTATTGCCACCTGTCCTTGATTCTCTGAAAACAAATTTAGGTGGATATTTTTCCTACTGTTTCACCTCGATCATTGTGTGTTCTACTTTTTGACAATCAGAAGGGAATGTACATCTGTAAATCAGCGTCTGATATTGAACTCCACGTGCCTCACTTCTCTTCCTTTCTACCGTGTTTTCCTCTCCTTAAATCAAGTCTCGTTCTTGTTCCCCTTTTCTTTTCAAATCAATTTCTAGGAGTTAAAAAAAACTATGTCCTTCTTCCTCCACCGGAAACTGTACACCGCCCCTCGAACTATCGCGCATGTCCTTCAACCCGCCGAAGACAGCCTCTTCACAATCGGGGATAGTGAACCCATCTCCAAATCAACCCAGTAACCAAAGCTCCTCACTGGACACTGTCGCCTCCACTAGACGACGCTTCGACCACTAGAACCACCGTCTTTAGGCCAGCGCTTTCGTCGACTTTGGCCATCCTGAAACTCTTCTTTCTTTCCTCATTAAAACTGTGAACCCGCAACTCCATTTCCTCTTTTTAAAGTCGTGCTCTCTGGCATGTAGAGACCGCCCAGTTTGCTTCGAAAGTAAGAAGCGGGATAACACCTGCAGCCATCATCGTGGCCTTCTACCGACAACATGCCAACACCTTGACCGAGCTCCGACACATCTTTGGCTAGCGGGCTTCGTTGCGGTGAGCTAATATTCTTTCCATTTGCTTGCTAAAATGTTACACGTGTATATAAATATCTACTTAGATATATATACTTCTGTTTGAAGCTGCAACTCTGGTTAAATGTTATCAGCATGATATCCCCTTGTACAGCAAACCGAGGGTCAGTATATCTTTCGTCGGTGGCTTCATCAACTTCATATTAGCTGTAGGTTATGTTCTAGATAGCATGCACTCCAAGTATCTATGTAAATGCCACAAAGACTATCGAGGTGGGTTTAGGACTTACTAGTTGGGCTGCGGATTTGGAGCTTGCTCAAGTCCATATTCACGCTGTCTAGTTGCTGATCTATTCGTTGTTCGACCCTAGTCTTGTTTTCAGTTTTCCATAAAAAGTCGTATTCATCTCCTAGCCTCGGAATTATCTACTCACTCACAGACTAATATTTTTATTGAGTGAATTAAGGATTTGAAATGTTGAATGAAATGTTAGTGCTCTAGAATTGTTTGCTTCGTGATTGTGCACGTGCGACAGACACTATCATATCATATGACACAATATGGATGTATATTTGACATGTTATGTTTATTTTTCCTCATCATGCAAGTTCCCCTTAGATTAGAAAACATGACGGGTTGAAATGATACATACCCGAACCCCTTGTGTATTCGAATCAATTTGGGATGCGGGTTGAAAAGATACATACCTAGGATTCGAATATTTTAAAGAACGGACTGAAATGATAGATATCCGTGCCACTTGACCATAGGGTAGAAAATTATATACGGACACCGTGGTCAATAAAAATAAATTATTTTAAATAATTATATCGATTTTCTAAAAAGAATGTCTTATGAAATGTCCATATAACGTAAAGAAGTGTTGATGGAAACTTTGAATTTTATGAGAATTCTAATTTGCATACAAATTAGTTTAAAGATGATTTTATAAGTTTAATCTCAAGTTGAAATTTATTTTAATGAATTCTCCTTAACTTTATGTTCCATATAATAAATTTTATAACATGAAGTTTAAATGTTGGTAGTTCAATATAAAGAGCTTCAAACTTGTTAATTTGCTTTTGGACTTATTTCAATGTATAGTCATTAAAAGATTTCTTACCATTTTAAAGTAAAAAGATTTGTCAAAAATATAAATTGGTTAAATTCAAGTTTAAGAGAAATGTGCTCATCTAAGCCATAGTAAATTCGAGTTTGTCAACTAATTGGGAATTTAACAAGTAATCCTTGGTTAGTAAGTCATATCGAATTTGTTTGGAAATTTCATTAAAAAGGGGAAGTCGATTTACTATGAAATCTATTTTAGTAAAAGAAATGGCGAGACATGTACTTAGGATTGGATTGGATTAATATTTTTAAATAAAACTATATTTCATAAAAGAAATTTTCTGCATTCTTGATTTTGTAAACATTCTTTTATAGAATGATTTTGATCACTTTAACTATAAATTTTTTATAATAGATTTCAACTATATATTTATGTATATACATTATTTTAATTTAATACACACATACTATTCTGCAAACTTATCTTTTCTAAATATATTTTATAAATTTAAATAAATTCTAAGGTCCAATCCAGTCCAGTGAATCCAGAGTGTGAATAAAGAATTTCAAGTTATAACGACATTTCATGGTGAATATTGGTTCTAAAATCTTACCAATGATAAATGAATTAAGTAGTTGATTTTGGGGCAATATTTGAAACAAATCGATTTGCGATGCTTGGAATATGATTTCAAATTTAATGGCCACAGTGTGAAAAATGTAAACGTTCGGTTGTTAAGGAGACCGGAGTTGGTAGATGTCATAATCGCTGCCAATGTCGATACCACTTTAACAACTGAATACGTAATGGAGTATTGGAACGACATCGAGATGGCTTGGAGGCGACCACTGTATCGAAGAAGGCGAACGATGAAGAAATGGCTTTGACCTTCAGGTCATAATTAAAATGACTAAAACATGAGTTATACCGTGACTAATTGAGGTAGCAACTCTGATCGGACACGCTTCTTCTATACCAATTCTATGTCTATGTTTATGATTTGGGGTACCCCTTTTGATTTGGGAGTGTGTTCCGAGGTGGGCGATAGTGGCTGCTATGCGTTACCACCGGTCCGGGAGTGCAATTGGTAGAATCCTACCCTGGTATTACCTCGAGTGCCTTGTCATTTACCCTAGCGAGCCCCATACGATTTTGATTTGTACAGTACCTATGGAGTGCCCTCTGATGCCATCCGTGTTAGGTTGGGTTTACAGTACTGTATAGACTACGATATTTTAAACGATGTAAGGGTAAAAATGTAATCCCGCTTACGCTATTTTCATTATATTTACTTTATAGAATAGTCATTACAATAATAATGTACTATTATATAGATATTAGTTTTGCGGATCCTTAGAGGATGGAAATCCCAAACATCCTTTAAGTTATGGTACATTTCAGTGGACACTTCATTTGAGTTAATTCACTTATATAAGACTGTTAGTCCTGACTCGAGTATTTTGTTTGTGTTATTTCTTGCAAAATGCCGGGTCAGATCGAGTATTGCAGCTTGACGATATATCTATTAAAGTTTGAGTTTTGTTAGAGATCCAGTCATCCATCTACTATGTCGCATGCAGTTATGCTCATCTTGGCTTATTGCCAAATATTAGTATGGTTCTATATTCCTTCTTTCGCTGTATCCATATTTATTCTATACTCTGATATTCTGTAAAGTTAAAGTTTTGTAATATTGTATAAGTTTTTGCTTCCGCTGTGAGATATTCTGTGTTATGTATCTGTGATTCTGTGATGATTTATATTTCAAGTTCATAGGCAATAACAATCTGTCGTTTTGAACAGTTCGAGTTGGTTTAATTACCGACTTGGAGCGGTAAAAATGCCAGGTCGTTACAGTTGGTATCAGAGCTTTGGTTCATACAAAGCTTATCTTATGAGGTTGAAACACTCATTAGAGATAGAGTAGAAATACTCTAGAATGAGTGAAATCATCTTGGAATCATACCCAAGAGAGCGTATTTTGAAAATAAAACTATTTTAAATGTTTTAAGGATTTTTAAAGGATTCTCTATATATAAATAATTTGAAATTTTCGCTATGTTTATGAAATTATCCTTGTTTAAAACTCGTTCCTTTAAACTCGTCCCTCGGCTGGATCCTTCCTAAGTTAGGATTTCGGAATCTGGGTCTCGATCGTGATTTGTCCTGTTTTAGGAAATATAGAATTTGTCGCTTCTTAAATTCCGAATTTCTTTGGTCCAAGTTAATATATCATTGATAAAATCCTTTGATTTGTTTCATCCCTTTGATCAACTTCTAGCTTATGTTCGGACTTAGTTCGATTTGAATTAAATTAGGATGTGAGGATTTAAATAAACTAAGTGCTAAATGCTTAGTTTATTGCATAAATTGAGTTATGAGTAAAGTTGTAATTCAATGTTAAGCGACTACATAGATCGAAATACTTGTGAACTCGAATAAATAAACAAATCAAGCAAAGTTACATCTGGATTATTGAGGAACGTAAGTAGAATTTACAAATGAATATAGAATTTGTGAAAATATTCACATGAGATTTCGTAAGCATAAATGAAACAAACAGCAAAACTTGAGGTCTTGAAAACCATTTGTGTTGAAACATAAAATGCTGGGGGAAAACCTGTATAATGTATGATTTGAGAATAACAGTTCATATGATCTTCCATGATATGAAAATGATTTGCAAAGGAAATAAGTGGGAGAAGCATAAGTTTCTCTGTTGGAAAATTTTGCAATAAGGTATGAATAAATAATTAAAAAGAATGGTTATGTAAAGTACATATAAAATTTTAATGGGTTCATAAGAAATAAAAAAAGAGATTTCATTAATTAAACATTACTGAGCTTATAAGGTAATACCTAAACAAGTAAATTCGAAAATTTAAAACTTGAAATGAAAGCGGCTTAGTTAAATTATTTATGACTAAAGGATATTAAACTTCATAATTCAAAATATAAATATTAAAAAGATTTGAGTAAATAAGTTCAAATAGCAACTTGATGCTTAAAGTATTTTGAAACTAAATTTCTTTATGAAACATGGAATTTGTTGAAATGATTCATGCAAAATATTTTTAAGAAAAGCAAACACTTAATTTAAAGTTTGGAACTGATATGTTTGAAACATGAAAAGCTAAAGAAATCCTATATAATATATGTGTCGAGAATAAACATCATATGATTGAAAATTTTATAAACATGTGTAGTCGAATACAACAATTGGATAAAGCAAATGAATGGTGAGGTATAATTTCCCAACTTGAAAGTTTACGATAAGATACGTTTTGGAAATATATACTATTGCGGCCTACATTTAGAAGGCTTGCATATAGAAAATATGTATATATATCATTATTTAAAAGAAAGGTATTCCAGTTATGACGTCGAATTTGTACTTGAAAGGAAAAGAGGAAATTTGATTTTCGAGTATGTATTAGAAAGTTGATTTTGAAGTAAAATGTTAGAGTGTCTACAGGATTATAATTCCTTCCTTATATGAAATTTTTTGATAATAACAAATAGTGTTTGTTGTAAAATTTTATTCTTAACTTCTGGAATCTAGCAGGGTTTTTTCCTTTCCTTTTTATAAGTAAAAGCAGAAATACTTTATAATGAGCTGTTAGCGAGGTTATGCACCGTCAGATGCGATCATCATTTTAATAAATGCCAGACTGATCTACAGTCCATGACTTATAGGTTGGACGTTACAAGAAACCATAAGGGATGAATGTTGTCCAATACATATGCATGTGTCAATGACTATGTAGAAAAAGAGGAAAGGGGTTATGGAATAGAGATTTTGTATCATACAAACTTCAATAAGAAATAAAGTTACAAAGTTTAAAGTATGATACTCTGAAATCAAAAGCAACCTTTGCCTTAACATATAGTGAAATATATATACATAGCATATGAAGTTGAATGGGATTATATAAACGAGTTGGTTTTGATATAAAATAAGTACACTTCGATTTCCAGCTAAATATAGAAGTAAATCCCTTAAATTCATAGGTTGGGAAAATTCTTCGACATCTAAAATATTTCAAGGTAAATAAGAAAATAAAGTGTTTAATCAAATACTAGGAATGTTAAATGGGTTTTATGCAGGAAATCAAAAGTAAATGGCTATTTGAAGCATGGTAACTATCACTTATCTAAATTAACATTGTAAAGTCTTTATATGTGACGTGAACCTTGCATTAAGTCCGCAGATCTTATGTCTGATTGCCAAACAACCTTTGGGAAAGGTGGTGGCTGCTGCAGCAGCTGCTGCCACAACGCGAAACAAATATAATAATAATATTATCATTTCTTAAGAAGAGAAAGAAAAGAAAACCCGTACATGGAACTTTAAATGAGAAATTTGTGCTTAGAATCTTTCCTTCAGCTAGGACAGTTACCTGAAAATATATGACCAGGCCTTGATTTTCTTAACACAAAAAGTTTCATACACCAGCACCAAAGATTTGTCACTACATTTGAATATTCAATATTAAGTTTCCCTATGATATCTAGGATGGAATAGCAGACTAGTTCTCTAGGCTACTACTTAAGCCCACTTTAACTTCCGCTAACTTATAAAATATTATGACAATAATATTCGGCTTACATAGTATGCATATACTTATTTCTCGCTGGTGTAAAGGTAGCAGCATAGAATCTTTGTGGCATCTAGACATCATGTTTATTGAAATTTGGTTCTTCATGCAAATAGAAATTGCCACTTTTATATATTCCTGGAAGCGGTACATTTTGAATAAACTATTAAAATAAAAATACGACAAGGCAAATGAGTGGGAGATGTTGCAGGCGCCGCCACCACAACAGTCAAGGTTGTTGCATCTGCTGCCGAGAGGCTGCAAAGTGGGGAAAAATAGCTGCTGCCATGAGCAGCACAAAAGCAAAAAAAAAAAAAAAAAAAAAAAAAAAAAAGGAAAACAAACTGCAGTTAAACTGCTGCAACTGAGGGCTGCTGCCATAAGGCAGAACATTTAACCCAATGGGTAGGCAAAATAACTAAGTATCCCTTCTTATTTGAATGTCTAAAGGTAAACATACACTGAACTATTTAGAAGAATGTATATTGTTGAAGAATGCAAGTAACGTATGATATATGTTACAATCTGTGCTAATGGAAAGAAAAGCGAACGTGTAAATGAATTCAATCAAAACAATTTAACAAACTAAAGTCAAAATAATTTGAGTATCTAATTAAGGTAATGTTGGAAAAATGAACACGAGTATTTGCATGATAATAGTAAGCTTTATATGTTATCTTGTTTTATTTTGTTAACATGCTATGCCAAATTATGTATAAGCTACCCATTTATTATGTATCCTCCTATATATGTTGATTCTCACTACATGATTAGTGTTTTAGTAGGTTGCAAAGACGCGCATCACTTGAGGAGCTCGCTTTTGCGCCAAAATGCAAATAAAAATAAGCAAATACGCTTTAAAAACGTTAAATGAGGTACGTATCTCGGTTTACATATCGCATTTGGGTTGATTTTGTTTTGTTTCCCCTATATTGGGATGCCTCATCGTATGGATGAGATGTATATTGATAAATATTGTATTTGAAATTTTTTCGGGCAAGCCGTACAAAGGAGGTGCGGCCGAAATTTTTTGTAAATTCCGGGTGTTAGAAAATTTGAGCTTTAAAAATCTATAAATTATTTTCCTTTCAAACAAGTTTTAAACTAAGTAAAAGTGTTTGTAAAAGTATTGTGTATAGACTTGATTTTGTAGATGTTTTCTTTTCGAGGATGAAAAGCGTTAAGTGGGGGAGAATGTAACGAACCAGAAATTTTGACATATAAAATATAAAATTTAGTATAAAGATTTAATAAATTAAGTGGATAATTAAAATCTTATTTTGAATGAGAAACATAACTTACGTTGTAAAAATGGATTAAATGGCTATTTTATGTATATGACAAGTTACATTTTTATATTTGTTTATTAAAACAAAGGCGGACTCTAAAATTTTTAATAACTATAAGCCTTTAAAATTTAAAACATGTTATGTGAAACAAATGAACATCTGAGCTTGTCGCTCCATTTTAAATTAGTGTGCACGATTGATACGATAGCGGTAACCAATGTATTGTTTAACGTTAAGATTTAGTGGTTGGAATCTATCTTGAAATATAAGTGGAAAAAAAATTATTCACAATTCAAGAGAATTAATTTTAGAAGTGATCATTAAATGTAAATTTATTCCAACGTTACTCTAAATAATAACTTTCAGCGTTATTTAAGTAGAGACGTATTTTGTCATAAATATTTGGGTAATTGACTCGATGAGCATATTTAACTCGTTCACGTCAAATTAATTATCGTTCAGTAAACTCGTTGAAAATTTAAATTCGTAAAACAAACAACGCAGCATACCGTTCGCTAGCAACATTCGTTTAACTGTGTTCAAATCGATTCTTCATTCAACCTAGCATTTAGACAAACCATATCTAGTCATATTTGTTTCAAGCTTTGGTTTGGATACTCTAAGATTTGGTCTGAAAACCTAAATATTTTGTACTGAAATCTATTGCCACCTGTCCTTGCTTCTCTGAAAACAGATTTAGTTGGATATTTTTCCTATTGTTTCACCTCGATCATTGTGTGTTCTACTTTTTGACAATCAGAAGGGAATGTACATCTGTAAACCAGCGTCTGATATTGAACTCCACGTGCCTCACTTCTCTTCCTTTCTACCGTGTTTGTCTCTCCTTAAATCAAGTCTCGTTCTTGTTCCCCTTTGCTTTTCAAATCAATTTCTAGGAGTTAAAAAAAAACTATGTCCTTCTTCCTCCATCGGAAACTGTACACCGCCCCTCGAACTATCGCGCATGTCCTTCAACCCGCCGAAGACAGCCTCTTCACAATCGGGGATAGTGAACCCATCTCCAAATCAACCCAGTAACCAAAGCTCCTCATTGGACACTGTCGCCTCCACTAGACGACGCTTCGACCACTAGAACCACCACCTTTAGGCCAGCGCTTTCGTCGACTTTGGCCATCCTGAAACTCGCCTTTCTTTCCTCATTAAAACTGTGAACCTGCAACTCCATTTCCCCTTTTTAAAGTCGTGCTCTCTGGCATGTAGAGACCGCCCAGTTTGCTTCGAAAGTAAGAAGCCGGATAACACCTGCAGCCATCATCGTGGCCTTCTACCAACAACCTACCAACACCTTAACCGAGCTCCGGCACATCTTTGGCTAGCGGGCTTAGTTGCGGTGAGCTAATCTTCTTTCCATTTTCTTGCTAAAATGTTACACGTGTATATAAATACCTACTTAGATATATATACTTCTGTTTGAAGCTGCAACTTTGGTTAAATGATATCAGCATGATATCCCCTTGTACAGCAAACCGAGGGTCAGTATATCTTTCGTCGGTGGCTTCAGCAACTTCATATTTGCTGTAGGTTACGTTCTAGATAGCATGCGCTCCAAGTATCTGTGTAAATGCCACAAAGACTATCGAGGTGGGTTTAGGACTTACTGGTTGGGCTGCGGATTTGGAGCTTGCTCAAGTCCATATTCACGCTGTCTAGTTGCTGATCTATTCGTTGTTCGACCCAAGTCTTGTTTTCAGTTTTCCATAAAAAGTCGTATTCATCTCCTAGCCTCAGAATGTGAGTATCTACTCACTCACAGACTAATATTTTTATTGAGTGAATTAAGGATTTGAAATGTTGAATGAAATGTTAGTGCTCTAGAATTGTTTGCTTCGTGATTGTGCACGTGCGACACACACTATCATATCATATGACACAATATGGATGTATGTTTGACATGTTATGTTTATTTTTCCTCATCATGCAAGTTCCCCTTAGATTAGAAAACATGACGGGTTGAAATGATACATACCCGAACCCCTTGTGTATTCGAATCAATTTGGGATGCGGGTTGAAATGATACATACCTAGGATTCGAATATTTTAAAGAACGGATTGAAATGATAGATATCCGTGCCACTTGACCATAGGGTAGAAAATTATATACGGACACCGTGGTCAATAAAAATAAATTATTTTAAATAATTATATCGATTTTCTAAAAAGAATGTCTTATGAAATGTCCATATAACGTAAAGAAGTGTTGATGGAAACTTTGAATTTTATGAGAATTCTAATTTGCATACAAATTAGTTTAAAGATGATTTTATAAGTTTAATCTCAAGTTGAAATTTATTTTAATGAATTCTCCTTAACTTTATGTTCCATATAATAAATTTTATAACATGAAGTTTAAATGTTGGTAGTTCAATATAAAGAGCTTCAAACTTGTTAATTTGCTTTTGGACTTATTTCAATGTATAGTCATCGAAAGATTTCTTACCATTTTAAAGTAAAAATATTTGTCAAAAATATAAATTGGTTAAATTCAAGTTTAAGAGAAATGTGCTCATCTAAGCCAGAGTAAATTCGAGTTTGTCAACTAATTGGGAATTTAACAAGTCATCCTTGGTTAGTAACTCATATCGAATTTGTTTGGGAATTTCATTAAAAAGGGGAAGTCGATTTACTATGAAATCTATTTTAGTAAAAGAAATGGCGAGACATGTACTTAGGATTGGATTGGATTAATATTTTTAAATAAAACTATATTTCATAAAAGAAATTTTCTGCATTCTTGATTTTGTAAACATTCTTTTATAGAATGATTTTGATCACTTTAACTATAAATTTTTTATAATAGATTTCAACTATATATTTATGTATATACATTATTTTAATTTAATACACACATACTATTCTGCAAACTTATCTTTTCTAAATATATTTTATAAATTTAAATAAATTCTAATGTCCAATCCAGTCCAGTGAATCCAGAGTGTGAATAAAGAATTTCAAGTTATAACGACATTTCATGGTGAATATTGGTTCTAAAATCTTACCAATGATAAATGAATTATGTAGTTGATTTTGGGGCAATATTTGAAACAAATCGATTTGCGATGCTTGGAATATGATTTCAAATTTAATGGCCACAGTGTGAAAAATGTAAACGTTCGGTTGTTAAGGAGACCGGAGTCGGTAGATGTCATACTCGCTGCCAATGCCGATAACACTTTAACAACTGAATACGTAACGGAGTATTGGAACGACATCGAGATGGCTTGGAGGCGACAACTGGATCGAAGAAGGCGAATGATGACGAAATGGCTTTGACCTTCGGGTCATAATTAAAATGACTAAAACAGGAGTTATACCTTGACTAATTGAGGTAGCACCTCTGATCGGACACGCTTCTTCTATACCAATTCTATGACTATGTTTATGATTTGGGGTACCCCTTTTGATTTGGGAGTGTGTTCCGAGGTGGGCGGTAGTGGCTGCTATGCGTTACCACCGGTCCGGGAGTGCAATTGGTAGAATCCTACCCTGGTATTGCCTCGAGTGCCTTGTCATTTACCCTAGCGAGCCCCGTACGATTTTGATTTGTACCGTACCTATGGAGTGCCCTCTGATGCCATCCGTGTTAGGTTGGGTTTACGGTACTGTATAGACTACGGTTTTTTAAACGGTGTAAGGGTAAAAATGTAATCCCGCTTACACTATTTTCATTATATTTACTTTACTGAATAGTCATTACAATAATAGCGTACTATTATATAGATATTAGTTTCGCGGATCCTTAGAGGATGGAAATCCCAAACATCCTTTAAGTTATGGTACATTTCAGTGGACACTTCATTTGAGTTAATTCACTTATATAAGACTGTTAGTCCTGATTCGAGTATTTTGTTTGTTTTATTTCTTGCAAAATGCCTGGTCAGATCAAGTATTGCAGCTTGACGATATATCTATTAGAGCTTGAGTTTTGTTGGAGATCCAGTCATCCATCTACTATGTCGCATGCAGTTATGCTCATCTTGGCTTATTGCCAAATATTAGTATGGTTCTATATTCCTTCTTTCGCTGTATCCATATTTATTCTATACTATGATATTCTGTAAAGTTAAAGTTTTGTAATATTGTATATGTTTTTGCTTCCGCTGTGAGATATTCTGTGTTATGCATCTGTGATTCTGTGATGATTTATATTTCAAGTTCATAGGAAATAACAATCTGTCGTTTTGAACGGTTCGAGTTGGTTTAATTACCGACTTGGAGCTGTAAAAATGCCAGGTCGTTACATTGATGGTTGCTAGTTTGGATGATAAGATTGGCTTCTCATGGATGATAGGCATGCGGAATTGTTGTGGTTGCTTATGTCTGCTTGGAATATTGGGGGCGAAATTCTTAAGAGGGGAGGGGAATGTAACAACCCGCATTTTACGTGTCGGAAGATCATCAAATATTTTTATTTTATTCTCTGAGGGTTGGATCATTCTCATCTTTTAATATGTTGTTTATGGAGATGTGAGAAATGTCCATAATTTTTACGATTTTGTTTGTGACCATTTTGCCCCTATCAGCCTTGTATAGGGCATAACTTTTGACTCAGGTCAAATCAGAGGGTGAGACCTGTGCCATTGGAAAGGAATTGATGATTGCCTTTCCGTAGAGTGATTACATTAGGGATTTGGCTCAGTGGTTTGAGAGAAATCTTTGTTTTAAGGTTTTTCAGTTGGTTTTTCTGGTTTTGGAGCCTTAGCGGAATCCTATAAATAGGGGGTGAGAGTGGAGGGAAAAGGTTTACTTCCCTCATTCTCTCATTTGTAGGCACTTGGTCTCCTCCTTCCTCCTACACCTTTCCACCATTAAAAATCCAAATCCAAGGGGAAATCGAAGATCTACAACTTCCAAGGCAAGACTATATCATTTCAAAGGCGAATTCATCGGATCGAGGAGTTTGATTCGAAGTGCTCGCTATCCGGATTCTTATTTCTCTCATTTTAGGTTGTTTCGACAAATCGGTGAGTGATTTACATCTCTCACATGAATGCAATGAAGTATATGAGTGTTTGTGCATGTTTCTCATCAAATTGGAATGTTTTACCATATATTTACACCATTACAAGTTCATTTTCATATGCATCACCCTATGATCTAATCTAATAAGTTTTACTCGTTAATTTCATGTCATATTACATGTTAGTGTTAGTTAGATCTCTCATTTTGATCATATGTTCATTTTAATGGTTTTTGGTGAGATTTACATCATTTTTGTGGTAATCGTCCTATTCATGTGGTAAGTAATGTTATGATATGTTTATGATTGTGTTTCATGATTTTAATTGAGTTGGTTTCGTTGGATTCGTCATTTGGCGAGGTTTTGGTCGAAATCGGAGTTGAATTGCAATATGCAGGAATTGACTCGGCCAGAATTGACTCAACCATAATTAACTCGGCCAGAGAATTGACTCGGCCATAATTGTCTCGGCCAGAATTGACTCGGACTATTTTGGACAGCCATTTCTGGTCAGCCATTTTTGGCATTTCCGGGCAAGTTTTTCTGATCAGACATTTCCGATGATGATGTGACTTCAAAGTAAATTCAATTGGGAAATTAGGAAGTGCTAAAATAATGTTATAGATAGCTTTGAACCTTATAAAGATGTTGGTTGGTTCAACGATGGTGGTGACTTCGACGAGAGTCCAGAAGGGGATGTTCAAAGTGTTGGGGTGTTCATTGGTTGGGGAGATTCAACGAATGTAGTTTCAACTCAAAGGTCGTGAGTTGGTGGATAATGGTTACTTGAGAAGGTTTCTCGAGCTACGAAAAGTCGTCAAGATGGATGATTAGAGATGAGAAGGCTGAGGGATTATTGTTGTCGTAAGTTCTAGCACCCTGGGTCTTGGGGAAAGGCCTAGTTGTCAAGGTTGGACATATGGAGTTCATGCTAGAACTGAGGTTACCATTAGCCCTTGACATATGGCAAGGTTGGCCGTCATACGATTAACGATGATTTCAAAGCAGGATTGGCGGTGATAGTTAGAGTCAGCCATGGATGATTGGTTGTTCTGTTTGTACTATCTCACATATATTATCCAAAATCGAGGGAGATGTTCTTTGAGTGCTTAACTGATATTGGTCTAGGCCTCTAGGCAGAATACTTGGGGAATGTTAAACTCGATTTGGGTTGTCTGTGTGAGACTTATATAATCTGGATGTCATGTGTGTTTTCCATGATTGAATGGGTGTTCTGGTTTCCATGGATGAATGGTTGAATTGTTATTGTAAAGGCTATCACTGTCCGATGTGGGGAAGATAAGGTTGAGTTCTTCTGTAGTGTTGTGGGTAGATTAGTATGTTTACCTATCCTTTCTCATGCACTTTATTGTTGAAGTTTGTTAGCCGTTTTATCGCTCACTAAGACTGTTGTCTGACTCAAGGTTTTATGTTTCCTCTTACCTTGGGTTGTTCATCCGGTTGTGGATGGGCGGACTAAGTAACAGGTGACAGACAATGCTTTAGTGAGGACGACAATGCTGATCGATGATGAGCAGGAGGCTCACGTACTAGTTTTACTACTATCTAATAATTGGGTTTCCACTATTTGCTTTTCCGAGTGATGTAGTGAGGCAACTTTGTATAAACACTATTTCCAAGTTTGTGGATATTACTTTTTGGTTGTATGAAAGTCTTGTGTTTCTGCTTCACTTTTACTACCTGTTATATATGTTCTATTATATTTTATCCTTGCGCTGTGAGTTTGCGACAGGTTCCGCTTGTGTTTACCTACTCTAATGATCATCCATGACTGCCTTGGACACCTTTTAGTGCATTATTTCTCTTGTATAGTGCGGGGGTTATGGGCGGTCGTCACAGTTACCTTATATCTAACACATTGGTCCCTAACGAAGGAAGTGGGTACTAAAGTATATTATTCATTTTTTGTACGTACCCAGGTATATAAAAGGTGAATCGAATTGTTGGAAAATGCTTACTACATACGATGGAAAATGAGCATTTATGTATATCAGAACTACAACAAATTTTGTATATATAATTCATTATTTTATTTATTTTGGGACTGATTTTTAAAACTTCTAAAATACCACAACACTGGGTAAAATATATATATAGTGTTGTTGTGAAACAGTTTAAATTAATATACGACCCAAATCAATGATTATTTTCATCCTTTTTATTGATGACAAAGGGGGATAAAATTATGCATATTGACACGGGGATTATATAAATTGAAACTTGAGACGAAGCAAATATTAAGGGGAAGTAATATAATATTATTCATTAATAATTTCGTATAGTTGTCATCATCAAAAAGGGGGAGAATGTTGAAAACATGATATTAGTGTCTCGATGATAACAACTATACGATAATATTACTAACACGTGTGCTAATTTATAATAAAAATATTATTGCTAGTACTAAATATCAAAAAAGTTCTAGAACTAATGCTTATAGAAATTAATGTGTTTCTATAAGTAGTAATGATTGTAATATTTCTAGAAGTATGAAATTAACAAGAAATATGAACAAAAATCATATAAATATTTGTGTTCCTGATAATTGGAAAAATAGAGAGAAATATACTAGTAATTATTTTGATGTAACAACCCGTATTTTTAGAACCAATTTAAAATTTTGATTTAAGCTATTTTAAGGAATATGTTAATATAAATTAGTTATTTTTGCTAAATAAAATTTGAGAATAATTTTAAAATTAGTTTTTATATTTTATTTGACTTAAAATAAATCTAGTAAAATTATTAAATTGATTTATAAGCTTTGTTTTGAAAATTCGATTTTGAAAATCAACACATAGCCCTTAAAAAGTGAAATTTGCATATGAGCTCAGTATTCGACGAAATAATTTTTTTGGATTCATAATGATAAATCATTGTTGGGTTTCAAAATGTGCATCGACCGGAGTCAGTATGTGGCTGTGCGAAGCAAAACAATTTATGCAAAAATAGGCGGTCATTTTACAAAGAAACATTATTGAGACGACCTCAGAATTCGATTTCGTTTTTTTTGGATTCGTATCGTCTAATAATGGTATCTAAATGGCCATGATTTTTGGAGTTAACGTGTGGGCATGCAAGAAGAAAAGGTAAGCTAAAATTGCATTTTTGAACATTGTTTGAGGATCTTTGAGAATTTTGACGGAAGGTCAAGCGAACTTGGAATTCGACGAAACTTATTTCGTTGGACTTGTCTTGGCGTGTATTATCTCGTATCCAAAATCCATGGCAAACGGAGATCGTTTGTAATCAGGCGATACGGGGAGAAACAAGCATATAATCACTTTACTTCCTTTCTCTCTTCATTATTTTCCTTCTTCCTTTTTCTTTATTTTCTCTTTTAATGGAGAGCTTCTCCCCCTACTCCGTTGCCGCCGCCTCCCAGCCGCCATCGCCGCTCCTCCCCTTCGGCACCACCTCCTCCTCCTCTCTCCCTTCTCTATCTTCTCTTCCATTCTACAAACCCCTAACCCCTAAATCCACCCAAACCTGCCACCACCACAGCCGCCGCCACCCCTCAGATGCCTCCCCATGTCCAGTCAGGCCCACCGACGCCCTCTGGCCATCCCGTTTCAACCGTGGGCCCCGCCATGTCCAAAAACCCCTCTTTCTCCAAAATGTCCATATTTGCAAAAAAACACCATGTCCTTCTTTAGCCAACAACTCTTAAACCGTGTATTTCTAGCCGAAAATCCACAGTGCCAAAGTTGTAGGGCATGATTTTATCTTCGATTTGGATATATGACAATCGAATTTTGGAGTTTGGAACTGCCCGGAAAACGCATCTAAAGATCGTGGACACGAAGCAAAGATTCGCGATTTTTGGCGAATTGGTGTATTTTTGGAAGAAAATCCACTGGGCAAAAGTTGTCCCGAATGGCGCGTTTTTGCTAGTGACAAAGTTTGCTGAAGATTGAAGGTCATATGCAGAAGTTAGAGTCAGAACGACAAATACGGACGACGAAAACGACAAACGGCGTGCGGTGAAGATTTCTAGATGTGAAGAGTCGCGGTGTTTGGTTTAGCTTTTGAGTGAGAACTCGCTCACTAAATAATTTTGTTAAGTTATTATGCAGTAGTTAGT
This sequence comes from Allium sativum, assembly GCA_030737875.1. Lineage (NCBI taxonomy): Eukaryota > Viridiplantae > Streptophyta > Magnoliopsida > Asparagales > Amaryllidaceae > Allium > Allium sativum. The sequence goes on along the minus strand of CM060909.1, from coordinate 737,340,464 downwards.
TAGGCATTTTAGGTTGCAAGTTAGAAATTGTATCATGTAGTGATATTATTCCCTTTACAGTTCAACACTTGAACTATTCATAAATCCTCTACATTAGAAGCGTTGTATGGATATTAGTGACACCCGCATTTCATATGACGTGTATGGACACTTGTGGTGCCTTAAATGGGATTGGATGTTGAGTATTTATTTATGATTATGTTGTATGTGATTGGTGATTGGCATTGATTGTGTATGGCGCAAGCCTAGTCAAGAGAGAGGGGTAAAGCATAGACATTATTCTGGTGCTGTAAAATAGCGCCATTATAATGGAATTTTTTTTAAAACCCCACACGGGTATTGCGATGATATTTGACAAATATTTATCCAATTGTTTAGTTGTATGTCAATCGATTGATTGACAGACTGTAGTGAGCATTATTTATTTATTTTAATGCTTATACTGTTGCAGAATGCACTTTGGATGTTGCTTGAATGTTAATGATTGTTTATCATTATTATTGAATATATGCGATGTATGAAATCCATATAACTAAAATTATATGGTAATTGATTGTGTCACATTCTAATTCGGAAATAATGAATATTTTAAAATAAAATTCAGTGAAGAATTAAATTATGATTTTGATGTCCGATTTTGGATGGACGCAAAAATATTGAAATGTGAAGCCGAGTCAAGTAGTCAATTGTCATTTTAATTCGAATGGATTTATCAATCGATTTCATTCATTTTATAATGAATACGAAAAGGAAATGGATTTCAAAATCAGATATTTTGAAAATATTATTGTTTTGACATTATACAAGTAAGGAATATTCAATTTTGATTTAAAATTGAAATGAAAGTTGGAATCGTTTTTAAAACGAATTTATAAAATAAGGTTTGAATAGAAATTGACGATATATATTACATATATTTAAATCGTTTGAATAAAACGTGCTATACGGCGACCGTTCGCGAATTTCAACCATTGACTTCAAATTGATGTAACGGGAGATACGACCGTCGGATTTTCCTAAAATCGGAACCGTTGGGTCGTATCGAAAAGAGCTTTCAAATTAATATATGAGATTTAAATTTAAACGGTCAGATTTTAAAATATGTCCAAATCAGTTTTAGAAAAAGGTCGCTATGAAGGTAGTTCGGTGACCGATATCGGAAACCGACTGGAAGGGCCTATTTTTAAATTATTAAAAATATGAATAAATTATGCAAAATCATAATAAATGATTTTGGATGAAATATTTCACGTTTATAAAGATAAAAGATATTTTATTAGGATAAGTTGTTTTACAACTAGAATGGAGAACAGAAAATAATTATAATGGTTTTAATATAACCAAAAATTTCCAATGTATAAGTTGGAACAGATTTGAATGAAATAATCTTCAGGATATTTCGATATTGGATTCCGTGATTATGCGGATATTGTTGAGAAAGTTGGAAGATACAAATATCATTATTCCCAATATGATATCTGTTGGTTTTAGAATTTGATATTGAATATAGGCCGATATGATTTTTATTCAGAGCCTTATATTTAATGTAGAATTAGATTTTGGGTTTGTTGTGAATGGTGTCTTCAATAACACCGTTCTTAAACCCAGTTGAGAAAAGAATAAATCTTTTAATTAAGATTTAGATAAGTTTTACCAATTAATTAATTTAATTGGAGTTGGATTGGATTTTGGGTTTATCGTGTGCAATGTTTTAAATAATATTAGTTCTTTAACATAATTAACAGTGAAGATATGATTTGGAATATATAAATCTTTTTATTAAGATTTCCAAAGTATTTTTTTCCTAATGTTATATATATTATTGGAATTGAATGAAATTCGATTTAGTGATAATCGAAATGAGATTCTGTGAATGAAGACCACACTATTTATTGAATTTAGAAGGCCTAGCCGTAATTCCATTTATAGTATTAGTTTGATACAGAAATTTATATCGACTATATGCTGTTGAATTTCCGTGAAGATTCCATTTTTATGGAAGATGACTTTGGGTTTATTATGAACAGTGTTTTAAACAACATTCTTCTTTAACCCCATTAAAGACAAGATTGATTTCCTAAAGTTGAACAATCATTAAATAATGATTTTCGGAAGACTAAAACTAAATGGAGTTTTAATAAATCTTTAATTGGATTGAGATGGTAATGAGAAATTTTGATTTATCAAATTTGTGAAATGTTCGAAAATTGATTATCACCAGTTTTATTCCATGCGTTAGTTAAATCTTTAATTAGATTTGAATGTTAAGTGGTAATTAAATTTGCCAATGACACTATAGGTGTTAAATATGGAGTACTACCAGTTTTGCTCCATGAGATGAATAGGTTGGGATTAGGGATAATAAAATAAAGGATATGTTCGGTAAGGCTCAATAATCCCATTTTATGTTATAAACCTTATTTGGTTTAAGTGGAGAAAAGATAATAAAATCTTTTGGAAATGATATCCAATGGAATATTAAACTATAAGTTTAAAGGAATATATCTTTGATAAAATTAATGGGAACCTTTCCCTAAAGATATGAATATTTGAATAAATGAATATTCTGAATTGGAATGAGGTGTATGATGTGGTTTTATAGCACTTAATTATTTATTTTAAAATATGCGAGTAATTCGGAAAGACCTGGTTTATCCCATTCTAAATAATTGATACGACGATTAAAAGTCGATGATATGAAGATGGTGGTTGAAGACCGTAGATCTTCACATCGTTTGAATGATTACTGATGTCTTGATTGGGCTGTACACCCAAGACAAGGTAATAAGTGGTGATCGTCCAGACGTACTTGGAGATCGTTCGGATATGTGAGGACCTCTCTCCTGTATTGGACAGATGGGACGAGGAATAAGGTGCCCTCGGTTTTGTTTGGACCCAGAACAGACTTGCAAATGGATGGTATGTCTGACATTGTATTCCTTTACACTGTATTCGTTAATCTCTGCTAAATATATATCTGTTTGGTGGTAGAGAATTTATTTTCTTGCTTAACACCCTCCTCTGAGACGTATGAGCTTAGAGTTTATATATTGGTAGAAATCAGTGGTACGGTATGGATTGACAATGTGGCATGCTAAGATGCAAATGATCAAGGCTTTTGTTGAAAAGAACATCTTGTGGATGATGATCAAAGCACGACTTTAATTAACATAGCTTTGTGTATAACATTAATTCGCGAGCCTCACACACGGTATGAGTCAAAAACAGGATAGTGACTGCAGAGAGTGCATGCGTTTCTTTCTAGCTAGAAGTGGTGTCATGCTATGGAGCCCAGACATTTTTACTTATGTGGATGATGGATAGCGAGGCGCCTCAAATATAGAGCTATATGCTCATAGATCGACGTACTGACCATTTTGGAGGTCCGATAGGACCGTGAAACGTATTGTTCAGGAGTAATGAATCCACTAAAGTAAGTGTGGACCGACCCTAAAGATCCAAGGGTTGCCTGTAGGTATGATCTTAAGACATGTGCTAGAGTGTCTCGAATCGGTGAGTAGACATCCCTTGCCTCGACTGATAGATGGAATCAAATTTCCAATACGCAATTTTTCGGTTTTAGTTGTAAACCTATGTATGGCGACATAATATATGGTATCTATGCCGTTTATGTTTGATAAATTTATATTTAAAGTGGTTTTATACACTATGCACTTATAATAGTATCAAAAATGATTTTTTTTAAAGCGTATCAAGCATGTTTGGCTATTATAAGGTAAAACTCTATCCTCCGACTTGCGTTGCATTGTGTGATGGGACCTGAGTCTTATAATAGCTTCATTTTCAAAAAGCATTGCGCTATTTATAAATTGTTTTATTTAGGTTATTCATGGAAGTAAACATGTTCCTTGTTATACGGCGTGGTCCCTTGATTTACCCAATTTTAAAGTAGAAATTTAATAATTATTTTGAGTTCTCACGCCAGTCCTATGACTGACTTGGAGTTTATTGTTCTTACCTAAACTCTGGGTGCCTATATTTTCAACATGGGCAGCTAGTAGTTTTGGTTTTTCGCAGATATTTCTTTTCCCAGGATCCTGGATTACAGTTGGAGCTATATTCGAAAAGCTTCGTATCTGTGTATTTCTTTCAGTTGTGATTGTTGACGTATTTTCGGCTATACATTATATTCATACATTTAAATTTCCGCTGCTTTGTATTTTAGTTTCTGATATTATTTTATTTCCACTGCGTAATTTTTATTCATACTCTAATATCTTGTACTTTGATGTAAATTATTGTAATAGCAATGAAATGTTCTAGTGTTTATGTTATGAGGAGTCGTGTTCCATAAACAATCTGGGCTCCTCCGTCTCCTCGGGGAGCAGGGGATTTCAGGTCGTTTCATTTTGGTACCAGAGCTTTGGTTTACAAGGCTCGAGAACAAGACACATTAGAACAAAAAAAAAAGAATTCATCACGGATAGGATTAGTAATGTCCTATAAGAATGACTCGTTAGAGATAGGGTTAGTAATACCCTAGAATGAGGTTGAAGAGTATTATTTATAAAAACAAATTTAGTTTTGAAATTTTATATCTATTATACGTATTTGAATATTTTATTTTATATTGAATATTGACTATCGAGTATAAGGATATTCTGCATATATGCGTCATGAACGTATATTCGAAGTCTCAAATATACTGGGTAGATATAGAATCACACTTTAGTTGCTCGAGGATGATTCTATTGATGACAACGTAGCATCGATAGTTTATTTTCGAGTTTCGAAAGTGGGATATCTATATATTTCCAATTGACTGGTGTGATAACCAAAACTTACTTAGAGCCTATTGTTTGTGACTTGGTACTGAAAATAGATTTTTGAATATATAGAAGTTATATGTTAGAAAAGTTAATCAACATATTGATTGCTGGTGGTGTTGGGTGATTATTAGTTAACTAATTAAAATATGGGAATAATAAAATCGATAAGAGAATGAAAGATAAATTTAGCCAAATCGAATCAAATATTGAATTAAACTGAAAATTGATTGGAATTGCATACATAGACAAGTATGTGTGTGTGTATATATATGTATATATATGTGTGTTGAGCAAGTTAATGGATTCACTGTTGAGTAAAGAAATAAATTGTGTGCCCGACAAACAGGTGTACCTTAATGAGTTGGTTGCGCAATTTTATTTATTATATAAACTACTGTGAGTGTTTTTGGATGTGTTGTGATGGTTGTTCTATGCAAGATTAAAACCGTACGTCATAGGATAGTAACAAATAAATTATGAACTATACCGTATAACATACTACATGAAGACAACATATAATATCATATTCCATATAAGCATTTGGTGCTTATATGGCGAGGTTTGGGTTACCATACGGGCGAGATGCTTGTATGGCGAGGATTGAATTACAGGTTGAACAGAAGATTGATTATGGACTTAATAAACATATAAAGGTGCTCGGGGTATGATTTAATAAAAATCCTACATAGGTCTGGAGATGACAAAAATTCACGTCTCTATTGTTTTCAATTAAGGCACATGGATTATTTTATTTCCAACAGTGGGGCAAGGTATGAGATTTCGACTATTTACACGTCTCCTTTGGGCATAGATAGGTCACAAAAATTTTGTATGCGTTTTATGGATTTATTGGGTGCCTAATACAGCCCAATAAATTTTTTAGACCCTCCTCGTACAAAGGAGGTCATGGCGAAATTTTTCGAAAATTTAGGATGTTAGCCAAATTTTTGAGAAATTAGAAAGTTCTTAGCAACTGAAAAATTGAAGAACTCAAGGAAGAATGAAAGTTGAGTTGGTTAGTTAAACAACTTTCAACTCTTTTCTTTTTCGGGGACAAAAAAGTTTTAAGTGAGGGTGATTGTAACAACCCATATTTTCAGAACCAATTTAAGATTTTGATTTAAGCTATTTTAAGCAATATGCGAATATAAATTGGTTATTTTTATAAAATAAAATTTGATAATAATTTTATAATTAGTTTTTATATTTTATTTGATTTAAAATAAACCCAGTAAAATTATTAAATTGATTTATAAGCTTTGTTTTGAGAAATTTGAAAATTCGATTTTGAAAATCAACGCATAGCCCTTAAAAAGTGAAATTTTGCATATGAGCTACGAATTCAACGAAATAATCTTTTTTTGGATTCATAATGAGAAATCAATGTTGGGTTCCAAAGTGGGCATCGAACGGAGTCAGTATGTGGTCGCATGGAGCAAAATCATTTGCTCAAAAACAGGCGGCCATTTTACAAAAGAACATTATTGAGGCGACCTCAGTATTCGATTCCTTTTTTTTTTGAATTCATATTATCTAATAATTGTTAAATCCAAAAGATTGTGATTTTTGGAGTTGACGTGTGGGCGTGCAAGATGAAAATGTATGCTAAAATTGCATTTTTGAACATTATTTGAGCATCTTTGAGAATTTTGACGGAAGGTCAAACGAACTCGAAATTCGATGAAACTTGTTTCGTTGGACTCATCTTGGCATGTATTATCTCAAATCTGAAATCCATGGCAAATGGAGATCGTTTGTAGTAGGGCGATACGGAGAGAAATGAGCATATAATCACTTTACTTCCTTTCTCTCTTCATTATTTTCCTCCTTCCACTTTCTTCATTTTCTCTTTTAATGGATAACTCCTCCCCCTACCCTGCTACTGCCGTCTCCCAGCCGCCACCACCAGCCGCCGCCACTGTTCCTTCCCTCCGGCACCACCTCCTCTTCCTCCTCTCTCTCTCCCCCCCCCCTCTCTCCTCTCTTCCATTCTATAAACCCTTAGCCGCTAAATCCACCCAAACCCGCCATCACCGCCGCCATCTTCCCTCAGCCACCTCCCTACGTCCAGTCAGGCCCGCAGCTGCCCTCTGGCCATCCAATTCTGACCATGGGCCCTGTCATGTCCAAAAATTCCTCTTTCTCCAAAATGTCTGTATTTGCAAATAACACCCTATCCTTTATTAGCCTATAACTCTCAAACCATGCATTTCTATCCGAAACTCCACCATGCCAAAGTTGTAGAGCACGATTTTCTCTTCGATTTGGATATAAGACAATTGAATTTTGGAGTTCGAAGCTGTCTGGAAAACGCGTCTAAAGATCGCAGACCTGAAGCAAAGATTCGCGATTTTTGGCAAATTGATGCATATTTGGAAGAAAGTCAACTAGGCAAAAGTTGTCCGAAATGGTGCGTTTGGCTAATGATAAAATTTGGTGAAGATTGGAGGTTGTATGCAGAAGTTAGAGTTAGAACGACGAATTTGAATGACGAAACTACGCGCGGTGAAAATTTCTACATATGAAGAGTTGCGGCGTTTGGTTTAGCTTTTAGGTGAGAACTCGCTTACTAAATAATTTTGTTAAGTTATTATGTAGTTGTTAGTTAGGCATTTTAGGTTTCAAGTTAGAAATTGCATCATGTAGTGATATTATTCCCTTTAGAGTTCAACACTTGAACTATTCACAAATCCCCTGCATTAGAAGCATTGTATGGATATTAGCGACACTCACATTTTATACGACGTGGATGGACACTTGTGGCGCCTTAAATGGCATTGAAGTTTGAGTATTTATTTATTTATGATTATGTTGTATTTGATTGGTGATTGATGATTGGCATTGATTGTGTATGGCGCAAGCCTAGTTAAGAGAGGAGTAATGCATAGACATTATTCCAGTGCTATAAAATAACACTGTTATAATGGCGAATTTTTTTGAAAACCCCACGCGGGTATTGGGATGATATTTGACATACACTAATCTCAATTATTTAGTTGTATGTCAATCCATTGATTGACAGGCTGTGTTGAGCGTTATTTATTTATTTTAATGCTTATACAGTTCTAGAATGCACTTTGGAAGTTGCTTGAATGTTAATGATTTTTTATCATTATTATTGAATATATGCGATGTATGAAATCCATATAACTAAAATTGTATGGTAACTGATTGAGTCACATTCCAATTTGGAAATAATGAATATTTTAAAATTATATTCAGTGAAGAATTAAATTATGATTTTGATGTCCGATTTTGGATGGACGCAAAAATAGTGAAATGTGAAGCCGAGTTAAGTAGTCAAACGCCATTTTAACTCGAATGGATTTATCAATCGATTTCATTCATTTTATAATGAATACGAAAAGGAAATGGATTTCGAAATCAGATATTTTGAAATATTATTGTTATGACATTATACCAGTTAGGAATATTCAATTTTGATTTAAAAATGAAATGGAAGTTAGAATCATTTTTAAAACGAATTTATAAAACACATTTTTAATAGAAATCGACGATATATATATTACATATATTTAACTGGTTTGAATAGAACGCGCTGCATGGTGATCATTCGCGAATTTCATCTATTGACGTCAAATTTCTGTAACTGGAGATCCAATCGTCGGATTTTCCTAAAATCGGAACCGTTGGGTTTGTATTGAAAAGAGATTTCAAATGTACATATGAGATTTAAATTTGAATGGCTAGATTTTAAAACATGTCCAAATCAGTTTTGGAAAAAGGTCCATATGAATGCTATTCGGTGGCCTATATTGGAAACCAACTGTTTTCACCAAAAATGGCTCAAACACCAAGGGTACGATGATTGTACTTCACCAACACGGTTAGCAATTGAAAGGATCCACAATCGCAAAACAAGCAGGAAAAAGTAAGTAAAAATACAAGAATTTTTATTGTGGTTCGATCTAGAATAGATTTACATCCACTTTGGAATAATTCTCATTATCGTGGGGGGATTTACAAAATTCATCATCTCATACATCTCACTTTTGCCCATTCTCTCTTGCACAATGATTTTCCCTGTCTTTGCTGACTTGATTCTTTCTAGCAACTGTGGAAATGGTTGGATCCTTATGAATGCGATGAACGTGAGAATGTATGTTCCACGGTATGAGCACTTAGAGGATCAACAATGAGTCCACGACGGTTGAGGTGTGAAACGAAGCTTTGAAGAAGTCTAATGGTGGTAGGAGAGAAGTAGAACGGAGTTGAGAAGATGAGAATAACAGATCTCGGTTTGGAATGGATGGTGAGAGATCTTGGATTGATCTCTAATGGAGGAAGAAGGAGACTTGGTCCATTTGATGATGGAGAAAGATGACGTGAACTTTGGTGATCATTAATGGAGCTTGAGAAGCTTCAGGATGGTGGAGAAAAGAATTTTGCAGCACTTCATTGTGGTCTGCCCCTTTTTCCGTGAAAGCCTTGGCCCATTTATAGGTGAAACCTTATGTAGAAATGAGTTGAAATCCATATCTGCAGGCCTCGGGTCGTTCGTCCTCTTAATTACAAGAATGTCGCTGCTTAGCTGTAGCCGATTGTCAATAGCTGCCGCCAACTGTTTTGTGCGAGTGATTCTAGAGGAGCAAGCGGCCGCATGGTTCTGAATAGATTGAATAGACGGAGAGTGAGCGAGTCATTGGTCTAAGTATCAAGGTTGGTACACAGGTGACGGGGGCTCCATGTTAAACCTTTCGTGATCGGCTGACAAGTAGGTCCTGACTGGGCGATCATGTCTGATTGTAAATGAACGGGGCGACCAGTATCATATCTTTTTTAACTGGATATAATGCGATCTTTTAGGAGTTACTGTTTATCCGTACAGCGAGCGGTATCTGCCTAGAGACGCAAATGTGATCGAGTGGAGCGACTTGAACAACGACCATGGAAGATGTGCGACTTGCTGTAGTATTTACTCTCACTTTCCATGCTAATGACCTCTCTATATCGGTGAGCTAAGCCGTTATGCTAAACTTAGTTCTGATGAATGGTCATCCTTACCAAAAGGCAGAGCGAGTTCTTTGTGTGCGAGCAGTTCCTAAATGTGTGTGGGTTACTCCGTGTCTATACTTTCTGACATGATATGAATGTTGTTTCGTGGCTTTTAATGACAATGGATGAATGTTTTTGATGACCTAATGTGCATTAGGATGGCCTAAATATTGAGCGTGTCTAAGAGCAGGGCAACCCAAAGAGCTTGGTGACCCAAGCTATATGGACTGAATAAAGCACTATACCGATCTAAATACTTGTAATAGACTAATATCAATGGAAAGCTTTACCGCGATCTAAGGGCTTTTCATGACTCAAACACACGTTGTTACTTTTGATCCATATAGTATGGAATAACATTTGCCCCTCGAAGTTTGTATTCATTGAAGATAATAAAAGCTTCAATTTGAACAATTCTGACATGTGTTAGGTCGTGTTAGTTCTTCGATGGCACTACATTTTAGATTGTTTCATGCTCTAGGTCGTATAGTTTCGCGAATTGCTTTTTGGCTCTTAATTTGAGTTTGGCCCATTTACTTTCCACCCATATATTATCCTTTGACTCATGCTGTCATCTTTTCCTATATTCCCTTTTTTACTTCGAGCTCACTAATGGTGGCTCTTTGAGGTTAAATTCCATCCTTTATTGATTCTTCAGCGAATTTGATTGGCCAAACTACTCAACCTTGAAGCTTCACGATTCAAGTTTTATTTTGATTTTATTTAAGCTCTAAAGGTCGTCAGTTATTTGTAATGCTCCCTTCTACTAATGATTACGCTGCAATGAAAATTTTGCGTATTCTTACTATTCACCAGCGATCTTAATCTGTGAATCCTTGTCTTGTCATTTCTCTGAAAGTCGGAAACACCTTTGTTATCTGTCTTCGATTGTTGTTCTTTTAACAGTTTGTAGAGGGTACTCCAAATTAGGTTGTTTCCATCCCCTTGGGCCCAATTTGTAATCAACTTCAATTTCCCCCTAGGTCCGAGATGATGATTTCTTTGCTAAAAAGACTGAGGAGAAAAAGGATGGAGAAGATCCATAAGGAAAGGAAGAAGAAGAGCGATCCAAATGGAGGCAATCTTAGGAAATGCCCCAAGCTGGACAAGTCTTCTATGCCACACACTCAAACCAGCTCTCTTCAACCATCTCCGATTTCTCCATTTTCTATTTCAACCTCTGCGTATCTTCAAGCGATTATGCAAAGGCCTCGTTATGCCCCCGATCCATGTAATCCAGTGCTTGCCTCACGATTGGAGGGTTGGTGACTACAAGGCACGGGTCTTGATTTGGAAGTAGACCCGTACGATAATTGGGTTGTGGCAGGCAAGATGGACACCATGAAAGATTTTATGTTGGCTCAGCTTGACATCATCAAAGATCAGATGAAGGAAGGAATTGATATGGTCAGGAATCATGTTGTGAGACAGTTGGGTGCCCGGCATACGCTTGCTTGTGAACTCCAAAGACTGAACAGGGAAAACATCAGATGGATCCATACTTTAGAGAATGATAAGATTGAGCTTATCAAGGCCCTTAATTCACTACGTCTTTCTTTTAAGGAAAGGTGAAACCAAGAAGATCTGGTAGTAGGAGGAAACGGAACCGTGAGCTATGATTGACTTGCTTTGTCTTTTATCTTATGCTTTGGACCGGTTGTATATGCGGGTGCTGACCCTCGCTAACTACTTTTATGTTAGCTTATGTCTGAAATCTCTATGCTGTGGACTTGTGATGTACAGTTGGTAATGCATTTTGCTTGTCGTACTTTAAGCCTTCGCTTTAGTTTTGCTGTACTTTTGCTTTGCATTAAGATCTAGCAACGTTTTTTGCTGAGGCGATCCATGCTTCACATCATCATCTTTCGTCTGTTTTTGACAATGGATTAGATGATTATTAATGATGACGTGCAGCAGGCTTTATTTTGAACAGAATAAGACATTTGCACTAAACCAATGGTTTAGAATGAAATCTCGCCTATGTCCTAGTTTGGTTGATTCAAAAGAAGTGCCTTGAGAGAGGACTTCAGTTATAACTTCGTAGTTTGTCATTACCGGATCAGACATTTTCCGATATCGATGATCAATTGAGCGTTTTGTTGTTCCTCACATCCGAGGTTTTGAATGCTATGCAGACTTATTGACCACTCCTCATATCTAACTCTTTCAGATGTTATGCAAATGGGTTGATTATTCTTCACATCTGACTTTTCAGATGTTATGCGAATGGATTGATCATTCTTCACATCTAACACTTTCAGATGCTACGTGAATGGGTTGATTATTCTTAACATATGACTCTTCAGATGTTACGCGAATGGATTGATCATTCTTCACATCTGATTTTTCAAATGTTACGTGAATTAATTGATCATTATTCACATCTGACTTTTTAGATGTTACGCGAATTAATTGTGCTTTTTCACATCTGGAGATTCCAGATATTATTCAAGCGAATTGAGTGGTTGTTATACCATTTCGTAGGGTAATATCATTCCGGTTCAGGAACTGGGGCTTAGACCTTCCCGTTTGGGGAGGTGCCCTTTCGATGAAGGCTACAGTTCCCGCATTTGTTCGTCGTAGCGCTTTTTCATTGTTTGGTGTTTGTGTTTATTGATGTTTACAGTTTTGACACTTGAACTAATATTGTTGGGGTCACAATGCTACAAGAAAAAGCATTCGACTAGCGGCCTGCAATATGAAATCATTTCTTTTAAGTAAGTTATGATTTGACATATAATTTCGCATGTAAGAAACTCGTTTAGACAAATATGCTCTTAGTTGTAGAGCTAATGTTTAGCGCATCACTTGCAGATCACTATAGACTGTTTACAAGAAGTCTTGAGTGTAACAGAAAGTAAACATGAAGCAAAGCATGAACTAAAGTAGAAATAGAGCGTGAAATAAGGTGATGGCGACGTTGATCACTTATTCTGAGCCATTGAATTTAAAGCGGTAGTCCTTGATCCTTAGTTGATGATCAGCCTTAGATCAGTCTGAACTGGGGCTCCGTTGTTTGGATCAGATTAATTGTTTGATGCTCTTGGACCTTGAAGAGTTACCACAGGATTGATGGTATGCGGATTCTTGACGTACTATTGTAGCCTATTCTTCCTGATTAACTCCTCGATGAGGTTCTTCAGGTGTCAGCACTCATTGGTGCTATGACTAGGTTGGTTGTGAAATCTGCAGAATTTCACTGAGTTTGCCACCTTATCGTTTATTCTCATCGGATTTGGCTCCGCATCTTCCTCGGAGTTCTTTGCCGCAAAATAAATATTTTGAAGAGTGTCATTCAAAGGCGTTAACTCGGATGAGTTGAACAGGTGAGACATTTTTGTAGTTTTGCTGCCATTCCCATTTTTGGCGCGTTTCTACCCCTGATTACATTGGGTAGCAGTATTTTTAGGAACTTCAAGAAGCGGGTTGGCATCAGTAATCTAAAGAGGTACAGGATTAGCGTCAACTCTTATGTATTCCTCGGCCTTTCTATAAAATTGTTCGAGTGTATTCGGTTCTTTCATTTTGATCCATCTACCAAACTCGCTCTTTTTATCTATGGCACTGAGTAAAGACAAGAGAATTATGCGAGGTTCTGGATTTCTCACTTCGGACAAGGCGACGTTAAATCTACCGAGAAAAGCTTTAACAAATTCCCCAGGATTCTGCTTCATTGATGAAAACGTTATAACATCCTTAGCTTTGGTAGCAAACAGGCGGAACTGCTCCTTGAACTTTTTGGTTAAGTTAGAGAATCGGTCTATAGATTTAGGTGACAGCTTTGCAAACCATAATGATGCAACACCTTCTAAGTAGAGAGGGAAGTATGTGCATCTCATCTCATCAGTTGCTTTGGCTTCACTCATATGCCATTCATATTTGAACAGAAAGTAATTTGGATCAACGAGCCTATTGTACAGGGCAAGGTTGGAGGATTGAATTTCTTTGGACATTCGGCTTCGAGGATTCTCTCGGTGAATGGGGTCGTATCAAGGGAAAAGTCCCATTCCCTTTCTTCACCATTGCCAACCTAATTCTTTTTCATAATTTGCTCTATCATGTCCGAGATGTATTCTTCAGTATTATGGTGCTCTACAAAACTAAGCTCTTTCCTAAATGTTTGTCTAGGAATATAATTCAGGTTAGAGAATTTTGGTCTTTTACCTTCCCGGTGAAGAGTGCCTTTCATGATGGGATTGGTAACTCTTTGGCCTTTCATCTCGTATCGATTCTTAGCTTATGGCCTTGCGTTATCGATGTCAGCTTTATCCTTGTCACCCACCCGATCATTATCATTTTCCATGTTGTTGTGGCAATTAAGATCATGAGCAGATGAATTGCCATTTTCCTCGAGGTCATCGTGGACTTTCGGAGGGGCTGGATTCGATCGGGCATTAAGGATGGCGTCGAGTTTCTCCATCATATCTTGGGTAGAAGCATTAATTTGTTGTTTCATGGAGGCAATAGCGGTGTTGAGCTCAGCTTTAGTTACCCTGGCCCCATCAATGGAGTTTTCACCATCCTCAAAGCGATTAGGAGGCGGTGTGGTTTCATTGTTTGCATCATTGGTAGTTCCTTCAGCGATCTTACTGGTCGTCTTCTTTGACTTCACCATTATGTTAGAGAAAGAAGTGGTTTATAGTTTTAACATAAGGCCTTCAACCTTGCATGAAATTGTGAGAAAGAAGCCCGATAGTGCCCCATGGTGGGCGCCAAATGTTTTTACCAAAAATGGATCAAACACCAAGGGTACGAGGATTGTACTTCACCAACATGGTTAGGAATTGAAAGGAGCCACAATCTCAAAGCAAGCAGGAAAAGTAAGTAAAAACACAAGAATTCTTATAGTGGTTTGATCTAGAGTAGATCTACATCCACTTTGAAGTAATTCTCATTATCATGGGGGGATTTACAAAATTCATCATCTCATACATCTCACTTTTTCCCATCCTCTCTTGCACAATGATTTTTCCTCTCTTTACTGACTTGATTCTTTCTAGAAAGTATAGAAATGGTTGGATCCTTATGAATGCGATGAATGTGAGAATGTATGTTCCAAGGTTTGAGCACTTAGAGGATCAACGATGAGTCCATGGCGGTTGAGGTCCGAATCGAAGCTTTGAGGAAGTTTAATGGTGCTAGGAGAGAAGTAGAACGGAGCTTTAGAAGATGAGAATAATGGATCTCAGTTTGGAATTGATGGTGGGATAGCTTGGATTGATCTCTAATGGAGGAAGAAGGAGACTTGGTCCATTTGGTGATGGGGAAAGATAAAGTGAACTTTGGCGGTTATTAATGGAGCTTAAGAAGCTTCAGGATGGTGGAGGAAAGAAATTTGTAGCACTTCGTGGTGGTCCGGACCCCCTTTTTCCATGGAAGCCTTGGCCCATTTATAGGTGAACCCTTATGAAGAAACGAGCTAAAATCCATATCTGCAGGCATCGGGTCGTTCGTCCCCTTAATTACAAGAATGCCACTACTTAGCTGTAGCCGATTGTCAAAAGATGTTGCCAGCTGTTTTGTGCGAATGATTCTAGAGGAGCGAGCGGCCGCAAGGTTCTGAATAGATTGAATAGGCGGAGAGTGAGCGCGTCATTTGTCAAAGTATTAAGGTTGGTACAAAGGTGACTGGGGTGGCATGTTAAACCTTTCGCGACCGGCTGATAAGTAGGTCCTGACTGGGCAATCATGTCTGATTGTAAATGAACGGGGCAGCCAGTATCATATCTTTGTTGACTGGATATAATGCGATCTTTTAGGAGTTACTATGTGTCCGTCCAGCGGGCGGTATCTACCTAGAGACGCATATGTGATCGAGCGGAGCGACTTGAACAAGCAACCATGGAAGATGTGCGACCTGCTATAGTACTTACTCCCTTTTCGTGCGAACGACCTCTCCATATAGGTAAGCTAAGCCATTATGCTTGACCTAATTCTGATGAGTGGTCATCCTTACCAAAAGACGGAGCGAGTTCTTTGTGTGCGAGCAGTTCCCAAAGGTGTGTGGGTTACTCTATGTCTATACTTTCTAGTGCTAGAGCGGTCGCCCCTCTTTCTAGCTCGGTTCTTTACGCCATGCTTGTTCTTGACTTGGGCGCGACCGATATGAATGTTGTTTCGTGGCTTTTGATGACAATGGATGAATATTTTTGATGACCTAAAGTGCATTAGGATGGCCTAAATATTGAGCGAGTCTAAGAGCAGGGCAACCCAAAGAGCTTGGCGACCCAAACTATATGGACTGGCTAAAGCACCGTATTGATCTAAATACTTGTAATAGACTAATATCAATGGAAAGCTTTGCCACGATCTAAGGCTTTTCATGACTCAAACACACGTTATTACTTTTGATTCATATTGTATGGATTAACACCGACTATAAGGGCCTATTTTTAAATTATTAAAAATATGAATAAATTATGTGAAATAATAACAAATGATTTGAAATGATTTTGGATGAAATATTCCGTGTTTGTAAAGATAAAAGATATTTTATCAGGATAAGTTGTTTTACAACTAGAATGGAGAACAGAAAATAATTATAATGGTTTTAATATAACCAAAAATTTCCAACCTATAAGTTGGAACAGATTTGAATGGAAATAATCTTTGGGATATTTTGATATTGGTTCCGTGATTATGCGGATATTGTTGAGGAATTTGGAAGATACAAATATCGTTATTCCCAATACAATATCCATTGGTTTTAGAACTTGATATTGAATATAAGCCGATATGATTTTTAGTCAGAGCCTTGTATTTAATGTCGAATTAGATTTTGGGTTTGTTGTGAATGGCGTCTTCAATAACACTGTTCTTAAACTCAGTTGAGAAAAGAATAAATCTTTTAATTAAGATTTAGAGAAGTTTTACCAATTAATAGTTTAATTGGAGTTAGATTGGATTTTGGGTTTATCATGAGCGATGTTTTAATAACATTAGTTCTTTAACCCAATTAATAGTGAAGATATGATTTGGAACTTATAAATCTTTTTATTAAGATTTGATGGAAATTTTCCAAAGTAAAGTTTTTTCCAATTTAATATATATATTATTGGAATTGAATGAAATTCGATTTAGGGATAATTGAATGAGCTCCTGTGAATGAAGACCATTCTATTTATGGAATTTAGAAGGCCTAGCCGTTATTCTATTTATAGTATTAGTTTGATACGGAAATTTATATCAATTATATGATGTTGAATTTCCGTGAAGATTCCATTTTTATGGAAGATAACTTTGGGTTATTTGTGAACTGTGTTTTAAACGACATTCGTTCTTTAACCCCATTAAAGACAAGATTGATTTCCTGAAATTGAACAATCATTAAATAATGATTTTTGGAAGATTAAAATTTAGTTGGAGTTTTAATAAATCTTTAATTAGATTAAGATGGGAATGAGAAATTTTGATTTATAAAATTTGAGAAATGTTCGAAAATGGAATATCACCAGTTTTACTCCATGCAATAGTTAAATCTTTAATTAGATTTGAACGTTAAATGGTAATTAAATTTACCAATGACATTATGGGTGTTAAATGGAGTACTACCAGTTTTGATTCATGGGATGAATAGGTTGGGATTGGGGATAATAAAATAAAGGATTACTTCGGTAAGGCTCGATAATCCCGATTTATGTTATAAACCTTAATTTGGTTTAAGTGGAGAAAAGATAATAAAATCTCTTGGAATTGATATCCAATGGAAGATTAAACTATAAGTTTAAAGGAATATAGCTTTGATAAAATTAATGGGAACCTTTCCCTAAAGATGTTAATATTTGAATAAAATAATATTTTGAATCGGAATGAGGTATATGATGTGTTTTTATAGCACTTGATTATTGATTTTAAAATATGCGGGTTACTCGGAAAGACCGAGCTTATCCTATTCTGAATAATTGATACGACGACTAGAAGTCGATGGTGTTAAGACGGTGGTTGAAGACCAGAGATCTTTACATCGTTTGGATGATTACTGATGACTTGATTGGGTGGTACACCCAATACAAGGTATTAAGTGGTGATCGTCCAGACGTACTTGGAGATCGATCGGATATGTGAGGACCTCTCTCCTGTATTGGACATACAGGACGAGGAATAAGGTGCCTCCTGTTTCGTTCGAACCTAGAACGGAACTTGCAAGTGGATGGTATGTCTGACATTGTATTCCTTTATACTGTATTCGTTGATATCTACTAAATGTATATCTATTTGGTGGCGGATAAGTTATTCTCTTGCTTAACACCCTTCTCTGAGACGTACGAGCTTAGAGGTTATATATTGGTAGAAATCAGTGGTACAGTATGGATTGACAATGTGGCATGCTAAGATGCAAATGATCAAGAATTTTGTTGAAAAGCAAAGTCATGTGGATGATGATCAAAACACGACTTTAATTAGCATAACTTTGTGTATAGCGTTAATTCGCGAGCCTCACACCTGGTATGAGTCAAAAACGAGATAGTGACTGCAGGGAGTGCATGCGTTTCTTTCTAGCTAGAAGTGGTGTGATGGTATGAGGCCCAGACATTTTTACTTATGTGGATGATGGACAGCGAGGCGCCTCGTATACAGAGCTATATGCTCATAGGTCGACAAACTGACCATTTTGGAGGTCCGATAGGACCGGGAAACGTAATGTTCAGGAATAATTAATCTACAAAAGTAAGTGTGGATTGGCCTTGAAGACCCAAGGGTTGCCCATAGGTGTGATCCTAAGACATGTGCTAGAGTGTCTCGAATCGGTGAGGAGATATCCCTTGCCTTGACTCATAGATGGAATCCAATTTCCAATACGCGAATTTTCGGTTCTTTTTGTAAACCTATGTATGGCGACATAATTTATGGTACCTATGTCGTCTATGATTGATACATTTATATTTGAAGTGGTTTTATACACAGTGCAATTATAATTGTATCAAAAATGATTTATTTTAAATCATATCAAACATGTTTGGTTATTATAGGGTAAAACTCTATCCTCCGGCTTGCGTTGCATAGTGTGATGGGACGTGAGTCTTATAACAGCTTCATATTCAAAAAGAATTGCGCTATTTATAAATTGTTTTACTTAGGGTATTCATGGGAGTAAACCCGTTCCATGTTATATAGCGTGCTTCCTTGATTTACCCAATTTTATAGTAGAAGTTTAATAACTGTTTTGGGTTCTCACACCAGTCCCATGACTGACTCAGAGCTTATTGTTTCTACCTAAACTCTAGGTGCCTATATTTTCCACACGTGTAGCTAGTAGTTTTGGTTTTTCGTAGATATTTCTTTTTTTAGGGTCCTGGATTACAGCTGGATCTATACTCAGAAAGCTCTGTATCCGTGTATTTCTTTCAGCTGTGGTAGTTGATTTACTATACATTGTATTCATACATTTAAATTTTCGCTTCTTTGTATTTTAATCTCTGATATTATTTTATTTCTGTTGTGTAATATTTATTTATACTCTGATATCTTGTACTTTGAAGTAAATTATTGTAATAGCAATGAAACGTTCTAATGTTTGTGTTCAGATGAGTCGTGTTCTCAAAACAATCTAGGCTCCTCCGTCTCCTTGGGGACTGGGGGATTTCGGGTCGTTTCATTTGATTTAGTTATTAATATTGAAAATTTTATTTTTAAAGGCTCCACTGAACCCTCTTGGACATAGTTACCTTCTATCTAACACATTGGACCCTAACGAATGAAGTGGGTAACAAAGTATATAATTTATTTTTTGTAGGTACCCAAGTATATAAAAGGTGAATTGAATTTGCGGCAAATTCTTACTATATACGATCGAAAATGAGCATTTGTCTATAACGGAACTACAACAAATTTGGTATATATAATTCATTATTTTATTTGTTTTGGGATTGATTTTTTATAATTTTAGAACATCACAACATTGGCTATTATATAGTTTTGTTGTGAAATAGTTTAAATTAATATACGACCTAAATCAATGATTATCTTCATCATTTTTTTGACGACAAAGGGGAATAAAATTATGCACATTGACAGGGGGAGTATATAAATTAATACGAGGATTTTCTTTCAAATGAAAAAATTAATAAAAACTTTGGTGAAAAGTATAGAAAATTTGGAATTTAGGGAGAAGGACAACTTTTAGTGCAAAAGTGGAATTCAGTGGGCCAACTATCATTTTCCTTTTGCACTAAAAGTTGCCCTTCTCCCTAAATTCCAAATTTTCTATCCTTTTCACCAATTTTTTCGTTAAGTTTGTCCTTTAGCCTATTTTCCACAATTGAGACTTAAGACGAAGAAAATATTAAGGGCACTAATGTAATATTATTCATTTATAATTTCGTATAGTTGTCATCATCAAAAAGTGGGAGAATGTTGAAAACAGATAGTAGTGTCTCGATGATAACAACTATACAATAATATTACTAACATGTTTGCTAAGTTATTTCCAGTCAAGTTGCAAAACATTTTAGATGATAAAATATAGTTAAGGAACGAGTGACGTTAATTCGAAGTAACAAAAAAGAAAGGAAAAAAATATTCAAGAGGGAAGCAACAACTTACAGAAACGAAAAAACACACGGTGCCAAGCATTAAATACTAGACTTGCCATTGGAATGAATACTTGCCTTTGTACGTGCAAAAACTGAACAAACCCATGAAAAGAAATGATTCAAAACTTAGCCACATGCGGGGATTAAACCCACATCATTTCACTTAGGCACACGCAGGGATTAAACACGTCATTTCACAAGCGAGGCACGTCCGTACCAACCAGGCTATGCAACTCTTTGGAAATGATTGCAAACAACATTTTTGTATCCAAAGAAAAAGGTGGAGTTCCAAAAACGATGAAGGTGTTGTTACTTGAACCACGCACCACCTACATGGTGAACGGACGCCTCAACCACCATGGAGGCGGTGCATGGTTCGAGTACCAACACATTCATCATTTTTGGAACCCCGCCTTTTTGGGATATAAAAATGCAATTTTCAATCATTTCCAAAGAGTTGCGTAGCCTGGTTGGTAAGGGACATGCCTCCCTTCTGAAATGATGCGGGTTCAATCCTTGCATGCCCTACCAACCAGGCTATGTAGCTTTTTGGAAATGTTTGCAAACTGCATTTTTGTATCCAAAGAAAAAGGAAGAGTTCCAAAAATAACGAAGGTGTTGGTAGTCGAACCATGCACCGCCTGCATGGTGAAGGCACCAGGACTCAAACCATGCATGCTTGGGATGGAGCCATGTACTTGTACTAACCGACCATTACAGCTTTTGATTATGAAGAGAGCGGCAAATTATTTAATTGTTAGTAAGCGAATAGACATCTACAAATAAAAGCATCTTTTCGAAGTGTTATAAGTTTTTAATGGAGACATCTCCTTTAAATAAAATAGTTGAAGGGTTACTACTTTTTATTGGCTCCATTGACACATATATAAACCTCCCACTGTCCCAAAAAAAATACAAAAATTTCTTCTCTCTGATGTATTTTTCATTATTGCTACCAACCATTCAATTTCATAGATATTCCAAAGCAAATATTAGATCAGCGTTATTTCATTTGACAAAATATTCAAATCTGGTCCAATTCTGCTTCCTAGCCTCTGAACACCCAGTCTGCATCATTATTGTTGAAGAATGTAACACCTCGTAATTTTAAAAGGACATTATAAGGATAAACTAAAGAATACTTAATTAAATATTGGGAAATAAGTAAAATGGACTATACCATTGCGTTCGTCTCAGAATTCTGCTTAAGATAGACTCCGAGTTTGCGTAAAATGGACAACGTATGAGAAATTTATTAAGCTTAGAATTTTTTTAACGTATAAGAGAATTATACATATATATAAATCAACTCAGAAAATTCAAATATAATCAAATAAATTGAGCAGGAGAAACAAGCGGGAACAAGACCCGTTGGGTCTGACCTACACCTGGGTTGGGTCGACCTATGGGTCGACCCAACGAGGATCCAGCGCAGTTCATTATTCTGAACGTGGACTAAATTGTGATCGTGTTCGTTGGCTATAGGATATATATATATGACATCATTTCTATTATTTTTATTCACCTTAAACAATGGAGACAACGAGATGCTGCCCCAGCTTAGATTGAATTAGCCTGTTTTCTTCAACAACAACTTATACGCATACAAGAATTTCTTCTACAACTTTAACATATTATTCTATGTTCTTTAGATCTAGTCTCTGTGAGTTCATGTTAATTTTATGTACAAATATTTAACAAGTAATCCTGACATGTTTATAAATCTGGATCTAAACCCTATGCCTGTTAGGAATCTGATTCATACTTAATCAGTCCTGCTATTACATGTACACCTGATCTGCTGTTTAGTTATGATATGCCTATTTATGATTCTACTTTAATATGCATACGAACAAAATGGGGTTAAGTTGGGAATGCTTGGGAATGGTAATTTGGGGGCATAAATTGTACTATGAATCATGACTGGGATTTAGGGGCATAAACTGTACTGTGATATATAACTAAAATTCTGGGGCATATCTAGACTGTGAATTAGGACTTGTGATTTGGGGAATATAAATCTGTAGGCTTAATTTAAAGATTAAGCAAAACATGTAAATGAAACTGTAAGTAACCTGTGAAACATGTTGGGGGTTATGCATACCTGTTAACCTGTTAATCCTTGGGGGTTATATACATACAAACCCGTTAATCTGTGGCTTGTTTAATATGTGGGTGGGGTTAAGTAAACATGTTGAATCGGTGGGATTAAGTAAATCTGTTAAATCTGTGATGGGCTATATGAACCCGTTATACTTAACCTGTTTTATGTGTTGGGGTCATGCAGGCTTGTTAATCTGTTAGGCATTACGTTTCAAAATCCTAGATAGTTGGGGATACAAGCCTAAGGGGTAGCTTGTGTCATATGTCGTGTGGGACTCGTTTCTGTTAGTAACCCATTCTGGTATTAAAGGGGGACCCCACACTAGGTAGGGGTCATGGCATGCTTACTGAACTGATTATAAGAGGTTGAGGTGTTATGATGTTGCGTTCCAACAAAGTCATTTCCGTGCATCGGTTCGGCTTGCTCGGGAAAATAAGCCGCCATAAGACCTATAAATAGGTCTATGTCCTTCTGTTGGTTACCAGTTTAAGAAGTAATATACCCTACTATATGGGGTCGACATAGGGTATTTACGTGGTAGGGAGCCGATCGCTGGGGGTAGTGATTAGGGCACATCTAGTCCTGTTTAGGTACCTATTATTTCTGTTTGGGGTAACACCCGTTATTCTGTTTAGGTACCTGTTATTTTTGTTTAGGGTAAAAACCCGTTACTAGAAGTACAACTAAGTCTACCATTTATGTTTCTGTTGGGATCATTATGTTTCTGTTAAGTAACTAGAAAACACTTAATGAGGTATACTTATAATGGTGCAAAGAAAGTAATTGAGAAGCATAGTTTATCCTATTTATCATGTCCATCCTGTTCATACCTGTTATATAATATTGTTATCTCTTATCCAGTTTATATGCCAGTCATGATACTTTTACTTATTTATATGCTAAAATATCGTTGGAACGCTCAGGCTTAATTAGGACTCTATCTTATGTTCCTACTTCGATTTGGATCTGCTTCTATGTATCTCTTTGACTACTTGTCTACTTGTTTATGGCTATTTATGGGGACTATGTCCTTTTCTTTCTGTACTCTGATGGTTTTTCACGCAAGACAGATGTTTTTATTTGATATCTTATTCCAGTATTTTAGTCTGTTGTTGTAACTGGATTTTGAGACCACGATGTTTTCTGTTGGAAAATAAAGTTTTAAATTTCTACTATTATTTTATATATCTGTCTTGTGAGATTTTGTTCTGTTTACCTATAACGCTTCACAGAACTTAATTCATTTTGTTCAAAAGAGACATTAACGGACATGGGGTGTCACATTTTGTATCAGAGTTGAAGGTTACAAGATGGGATAAAAGGTTTTGAAAATTGTTTTCGAAAGGTTTCAAAAAAAAAATATTTTCAAAGAAAGGTCTGTTTTTGGAAAACATATTTCCCAAAGCCATATGAAATATCTTTCGATTCTCTGTTTGAGTCCCTTTTCTTTTCTTTTCTTTTCAGCATGTCCGGAGAACCGAATCTTTCTAAGGGCGTTCAGACAACGGCTTGGTTCCGTAAGTTTCTTGATGCTACGGCACCTGCCGAAGGCCAAGCAAACACCCCTCCCCCAGCTGCAGCCGTTGTTTCTCCTCCTCCGCAAGCGGATAATTTCTCTAAGATATGCAAGGATTTTGGCGCTATGGGAGGAAAGACATTCTGAGGAACTGAGAATTTTGTGGAAGCACAGAATTGGATAAAAGAGACGGAGAACTTATTTGGCCATTTCTTGGTTGATGGCCGTAGAAAGATACAGTTGGCTGCATAACAAACTTAAGGATGAGGCTTCATTCTAGTGGGAAGTGATGCAAGAGGGCATCCAGTTGAGACTTGGGATATACTTGGTGGATAATGTGGAGCCAATCGCATTGCCTGTGCGCCACATGGCTCCTAGAGAAAGGAGGGAGCTTAGCAAACAAGTAGGGCAGCTGCCTGAGAAGGGTTTTATTAGGCGAAGCATATCAGAGTGGGATGCTCCAGTTGTTTTTACAACTAAGGCTTATGGCTCTCTTCGCTTATGTGTGGATTACAGGGATTTGAATAAGCTCACTAAGAAGAATAGGCACCCACTTCCAAGGATTGATGATCTGTTTGACCAGCTTGTTGGTGCACTATTTTCTCTCAGTTTGACTTGGCCATGGGTTTTCATCAGTTGACGGTGGCCAAGGACAGTGTAGATAAGACCGCTTTCAGAACTCTAGATGATTTCTTTGAGTGGCTAGTCATGCCTTTTGGGTTGACGAATGCACCCGCGTATTTTGTGGATCTGATGAGTAGAGTGTTCCAGGAGTTTCTGAATAAGTTCGTTGTGGTCTTTACGGATGACATTTTGATCTTCTCGAAGAGCGAGGAAGAGCATGCCCTACATTTAAGGGAGGTTTTGAGGACTCTTCGAGTGCACCAGCTTAAGGCGAAATTCTCCAAATGTCACTTTTGGAGAGAGGAAGTAAGATTTCTAGGGCATGTGGTCTCTAAGGAAGGGATTGCGGTGGATTCTGCGAAAGTAATTGCAGTTCAAGATTGGAAAGTTCCAAAGAATGCAACAGAGGTGAGGAGTTTTCTCGGGTTAGCAGACTATTATAGGAAGTTTATCAAGGACTTCGCGAAGATATCAGCCCCACTCACCAGACTGACGAAGAAGAATCTGACCTTTTCTTGGAGCATTGACTGTGAGGATGCTTTTCAGTGGTTAAAGAGGGCTCTGACAACAACCCCAGTTTTGACTTTTCCTAATAGGAGCAAAGTGCTCATAGTGTACACTTATGCATGTGGTACAAGACTTGGTGTCGTCTTGATGCAAGAGGGAAGGGTATATGTTACGGTAGTAGACAATTGAGAGTTCATGAGAAGAACTACCCTACCCATGATTTGGAGTTGGCTGCTATAATATTCGCGCTTAAGACTTGGTTACATTATCTACTTGGAGAGAGGTTTGAGTTGTACATAGAACATAAATATCTCAAGTATTTGTTCTCGCAGAGGGATAGCAATTTGAGGCAGTAGAGATGGATGGAGTTCCTAGAGTCCTACAATTTTGAGATTGCTTATACCCTTGGCAAGGGTAATGTGATGGCGGATACGTTGAGTAGGTAGACGATGACTTTGAGTCCTCTATTCGTAGAAAGGCAGAGCTTGGAGTACATATTGACCTTCGATTTTAGGCCATCTACAGATCTTACACCTGGTTTGTTGGCATCCTTAGAGGTGTGGCATACTCTTATGAATCAAATAGGATCTTCACAGTGAGAGGACCAATAGGTAGCAGACATCTTGGAGAGGCTCAGTAGAGGGGAGACTTCTAGTCACCTTAGTAAATATTCTACGGATGATAGAGTATGGTTACGACGGGATGGATGGCTTTGTGTTCCCCGAGTTGGGAGTCTGTTGAAGACAGTCCTTGAGGAGGCCAATCATTCTAGGATGACTATCCATCCCAGTGGTGATAAGATTTATAGAAATATGAAGAGGGTTTTCTTTTGGGTTGGGATAAAGAAAAGTGTAGCAGAGTTTGTCTCCCGTTGTTTAGTTTGCCAGCAATTTAAAGAAGAATAGAAAAAGCCTGGCGCTTTGCTTCATCCTTTGGAGGTCCCACAGTGGAAGTGGGAGCGCATCTCTATGGATTTCATCGATGGTTTGCCTAGATCGAGGAAAGGCAACACCGATATTTGGGTAATAATAGATAGGCATCCTAAGAGTGGTCATTTCATTCCTGTTAAGAGTAAGAGAAGACAACATGGTTGGCATCAGTTTATCTTCGTGAGATAGTCCATCTACATGGACTACCCTCTAGCATTGTGAGTGATCGCGACCCTATCTTCACTAGTGAGTTTTAGAAGAGTCTGCAAGAGGCAGTAGGTACACTGTTATGTTTGAGCACAGAGTATCACCCTCAGGCCGACAGACGGAGAGGGTGACTAGTGTTCTTGAGGATCTTTTGAGGATATGTATCTTACACTTCGGAGTGATTTGGGAAGAGAATCTTCTATTGGTTGAATTCTCCTACAGCAATAGTTATCACGCTAGTACAGGCATGGCACCCTTCGAGGCATTGTATGGACGATCTTGTAGATTACCGACTTGTTGGTGGAAGTCTACAGATAGGCTTCTACTTGGACCTGAGATGATTAGTGAAACTTTAGAAAAGATTGATCTTATCCGTAGATGAATGAAGATAGCTTAGGATAGGAAGAAGTTCTACGCAGATAGGAGAAGGACTGATATTGAGTTTGAGGTGGGAGACATGGTTTTCAACAAAGTTTCACCTTTGAGGAATGTGGTTCGTTTTGAATCTGTAGGGAAGTTGGAGCCAAGGTTCGTAGGGCCATTTCACATAGTGGAGAGGATACGTCAAATGTCCTATAGCGTAAAGCTACCAGAGATAATGGCGGGTGTTCATGATGTTTTCCATGTTGTATACATGATACAACAGGGGTAGTTGAGTCGAGCATGGTTGAGGAAGTAGAGGTAGAACGAGTGGCGATAATTAGACGAGTTCCTACTCGTTTACTTGGATCAGAGGTTAAGAAACTTCACAACTGAAAAGTCAAATAAATGAATGTTCAATGGGGAGAAAACCGCGAAGATGCCACTTGGGAGACTGAGGACAAGATTCGCGCTTCGTACCCTTTTATTTTCAAGGGTATATTCTTAACTTCCTTTTCCAAGCTTTTCTTTATACTTGCTTATGTAATTTGAGAATATCCTATCGATCAAATTTTTGACCTTTAGGTAGAAAACCAATGGATATAAACATGTGTTTGAAACATATTATGTTTGATGGATGCAAATGTTTGCTAGTGGTTGCTCGCGGATGCATATATACACACACACGACACTAGATCGGCTCAATCACTTACATATTGCATACGGATGTGTGTGCATTTTAAATTTTATGGGTGGAAATGATTGTATCATCATATGGATGTTGCATTTGGATGGATGATTGTGCACATATATAGCATTTATATGATATACTATGACTATTTGCATACATATTGGTTTCATGGCACTAACATACATTGCATTAAGGAGGTCTACAGAATCAGTAGACCGCCTGATTTTTCACATTAGAATATGGACATACACACACACCTTTGCATATGTTCATACAAGCATTAGATTTCTTTTAAGGACAATGGATGCCTGTGATTGAGGGATGAATAGATGGTTGATGGTTGTCAGAATAAGAATTCTTCTTAACTTAGAGTTCTCGGGGACGAAATCCTTTAAGTAGGGGAGAATCACCCTGTAATTAAACTAAAGAATACTTAATTAAATATTGGGAATTAAGTAAAACGGACTATAACATTGCGTTTATCTCGGAATTCTGCCTAAGATAGACTCCGAGCTTGTGTAAAATGGACATCGTATGAGAAAGTTATTAAACTTAGAAGTTTGTATACGTGTAAGAGGATTATATATATAAATCAACTCAGAAAATTCAAATATAAACAAATAAATTGATCAGGAGAACCGAGCGGAAACAGGACCCATTGGGTCTGACCCACGCCTGAGCTGGGTCAACCTATGGGTCGACCCAAGGCCATATGGGTCGACTCAGGTGAGGGTAGGTCGGCTCAACGGGGATCCGACACAGTGCATTATTTTGAATGTGGACTGGGTTTGTTGGCTTTAGGCTATATATAGGACAACATTTCTATTGTTTTTATTCACCTAAAACAATGGAAACAACGAGATGATGCCCCATCTTGGATTGAATTAGCTATTTTCTTCAATAAAAACTTATACACATACAAGAATTTCTCTGCAACTTCAGCATATTATTCTATGTTCTTTAAATCCAGTCTCTTTGAGTTCATGTTATTTTAGATATAAACATTTAACAAATAATCCTGACATGTTTATAAATTCGGACCTAAAACCTTTACCTGTTAAGAATCTGATTCATACTTAATCAGTCTTGCTATTACGTGTACAACTGATCTTCTGTTCAATTTTATACGCCTACTTCTGATATGCCTATTTCTGATTCTGCTATCATATTCCCATCTATGTTATTGTATGCTTATTTTATTTTATATTCATATTATATTCTTCTCTCTCATTCCTTTTCTATTTTTATAGCCTAGGCTACCTTCAAGCCTAGGTCGATATCGCTGAAATATGCATACGAATGAAATGGGGTTAAATTGGGAATGATTGGGAATGATTGGGAATGTTAATTTGGGGCATAACTTGTATTATGAATCATGATTGGAATTTAGGGGCATAAACTATACTGTGATATATGACTAAAATTTAGGGCATATCTGGACTGTGAATTATGACTTGTGGTTTGGGGCATATAAATCTGTAGGCTTAATTTAAAGACTAAGCAGAACATGTAAATGAACTGTAAGTAACCGGTGAAACATATTGGGGGTTATGCATACTAGTTAACCTGTAATACTTAACGTGTTTAATTTGTGGGGGTTATATACATATAAACCTGCTAATCTATGACTTATTTAATCTGTGGGTGGGGTTAAGTAAACATGTTGAATAGATGGGGTTAAGTAAATCTGTTAAATACGTGGGGGGTTATACGAACCCGTTAAACTTAACCTGTTTTATATGTTGCGGTTATGCAGGCTTGTTAATCTATTAGGAATAACCTGTCAAAATCCTAGATAGTTGGGGATATAAGCCTAAGGGGTGGCTTGTGTCATTTGTTGTGTGAGAACCATATCAGTCAATAACCCATTCTGGTATTGAAGGGAGGACCTCGGACTAGGTAGGGGTCAGGGTACGCTTACTGAACTGATTATAAGAGGTTCATTTTGGGAGAGGTGTTCTGATGGTGCGTTCCTTTGGAGTCATGTGCGTGCATGGGTTCATCTTGCTCTGGAAGATAAGATTCCATAACACCTGTAAATAGGTCTGTGCCCTTCTGGTGGTTGCCACTTTAGGCAGTAATACATCCTTCTATGGGCCCGACATAGGAGATTTACATGGTAGGGGGCCAATCATTGGGGAGTGATTAGGGTACATCTAGTCCTGTTTAGATACCTGTTATTTTTGATTGGGGTAACACCCATTATTTCTGTTTAGGTACTTATTATTTCTGTTTGGGGTAAAAACCCGTTACTAGAAGTACACCTAAGTCTACCATTTATGTTTCTATTGGGATCATTATGTTTCTGTTAAGTAATTGGAAAACACTTAATGAGGTATACTAGTATTGGTGCAGAGAATGTAATTGAGAAGCTTAGTTTATCCTATTTATTCTATTTATCCTGTCCAACCTGTTCATACTTATTATATATTACTGTTATCCCTCATCCAGTTTATATGCCTGTCATGATACTTTTACTTATTTATATGCTAAAAGTTCGCCAGACTTTATGTTTGACACGTTTTATTTTCTTTTCTCTCTCTTTATTTCCCTAGGTTCTCAAGGCGGGAACGCTCATGCTTGATTAGGGCTCTCTCTTCTGTTTCAGCATGGATTTGGATCTGCTTCTATGTATCGCTTTGACTACTTGTTTATGGCTACTTATGGTGACTATGGCTTTTTATTTCTATACTCTGATGGTTTTTAGCGCAAGACAGATGTTTTTATTTGATGTATCTTGTTCCAGTATTTTAGTATGATGTTGTAACTGGATTTTGAGACCACGGTGTTCTTTATTGGAAAATAAAGTTTTAAATTTCTGCTTCTATTTTATATATCTATCTTGTGAGATTCTGTTCTGTTGACCTATAATACTTCACAAAACTTAATGCATTCTGTTCAAGAGTGACATTAACGGACATGGGGTGTCACAAAGACTGTAGAAATTGTACTCAATTGTGATTTATCCATGTTATCAAAGTCATGTTCTACTGCTCAGGCAAGAAGTCCTCATCGGCTGCTGAGGGAAATCACGTTCTGCTGCTTAGGTCCACGTTCTACTTCTCGGATGTTTGTAAACCTGTTCCTCCGGGTGAAGTGAGGATATTGGTTAGTGAAATTTTAGGAGTTTGGGACTAGACGTAGGATGGTGTTCCAAACCAGTATAAAAATCTGTGGTGTTATTTATATTTTTTGTTGTTGTTACAATTGTTTTACTACTGCTGTGACTACTGTGTTATATATATATATATATGTGTGTGTGTGTGTGTGTGTGTGTGTGTGTGTGTGTGTGTGCGTGCGTGCGTGTGTGTGTGTGTGTTGGCCATCATTGATCTGGTGCATGGTGACTATTTATTCATCGCCGCACCTAAATTGACATATAATACATAATGCAACTTTACTTTCAATGCTTTGACAATCACATATATTATTCTTCCTTATTTTCATATTTATTCCAAATGGAAATGGAAATCAAAGAAATGATCGCTTATAAACATAAGAACAATACAATCTTTGCTCGAGAAGATCTTTTTCGCATCACATGAATTTTTGGATGCTCTCAATTGTTGTTCACCTTTCTCATTCTTACATCCTATCAAAATGAACAAATAATAAGTTAGCACCAAAATTCTTTTAAATATTCAAATGATTAATTCTCAATTTCTTTTTCATTATACTTATTATAATATAATGAAGATGCTTGGTAGAATATAACATACGGTAGTTTCTTTACAATATCAATAGTGATCTTGTAGTTTGTGTTCTAAAGGTGTAATATGTGCGCACATTTTTTATTTTATTTTTTAACATAAAGGAATAATTTAACATAAATACTGAGTATCAGTTTGGTTTCCAAACGAATCCAAATTGTATAAGGAATTCCTAAATTTAGGAGGTAAGAAATAATTCACCTTATATATAATGCACCTTTTTTGTTCCTAAATCAATGGAAAATGTATTGGTAATAAATTATGAATGATGAAATATATGAAATTGATAGGGAATTTTCACTTAAAGCGCTTTTTAATTCACGATAATAAGTTCTAAGAACAACACTTCCGAAAAAATTATTTTAAGGATAATTCAAAAGAAAATAATAATTTAATTTATCAATTTCAATTACAAAGGAATTATCATTTATCATTTTAATATTTTTGTATAACTGAAAATGATAAACTGATTTATCTTTTTCCTATAAATTGTCCTTTAAACTAATTTTTCAAAAGTATCGTCCCTAAAACTGATTATGCCGAAATGATAAGCCTTTGAGCATAATTTTGACAAATTGATATGCAATCTGGTTTCATAGATCAAAAGAAGATTGGATATAGTAAACTGAGACAGATAACAACCAATTCATCTAAGAACTCTATCATACAAAAGTTATGTTGTCATCTATTAAGTTTGGAGATAAACGACTTCATCATAGTTAGTAAGAACAAGAAAAATGTTGTAATAGATGTACTTAAATTTTATAAAATTATTGCAGTTGTAAAATATGGTAGAGAAGTATTTCGCTGCTGTAATACATCAATGTAAATTTGTGATAATAAGGAAAAGGTTTTAAGTGCTTACCAAATTTGAATCGATCAAAAAATGTAAGGGTTAAACGATGAGTTGTTTCAAAAAAGTGAGCTTGTGGAATATGTGAAATATATGATATATCAAATTGATTTCAATAAATAATGTAGTAAGTGAGTAACTAAAACCGTAAAATAACTATATATCATGTAAAAAGTATCTAATGATAAACGATAATTTATTAGGAAAACAATGATCAAAATTTCAAGCATACTTCCTTTTAACAAATATTTCTTCCTTAATTTAAGAAGGCAATTAATCCAAGAAGTAGTTTATTCAGACTATCTAATGCACGTATTCTAATATTTATCATATACATTAATCATCTGTGTTGCTTATCTCTATATACATTTTGTCTAATGATTGTCATAGCATACTAAATACGAAAATTTTAAAATAAAAAAGAAATAATGGTCGTAAAATATGAATTTTCCTTGTTTTAAAGAAAATAGAAACATAAACTTAGATTTTTATTGAATTGGTTGAATACAAAAGAAGTGTATAATAAATAATTAGGAATTGAGCTTTAACTTACTTTCTTATTGCAAACCATTAGTTTTAACTTTTAAATTTTTCTTGCATGAGTTCAACATTTTCATACAGTTAGACTTACAAAAGAGCAATTGGTGGTTGTTACATTTCATACAAAATTAAAAATAACCGCAAAGGAAATAAAATTTCAAATACTAAAAGCTATATTCATCACTAATAAGATATAAAGTCTAGTTTCAGCCACTTCTTTAAAATATGAAATTCCAAACTACATAAATCCATGCGTGCATGAGTCTACTCAAATCATAAATTGAAATTTAATTGTAATTAAAAAGCTGAAAGAATTACCCATTAGGTGAAGAAGAGAACTAACTGGACATTGTGCTAGCAGAGATGCTAGAAGAAGCAGTGACAATCATAGAATGAGGCTAAGTGGATGGAAGATTATAATTGAAGTTGAATTCTCGAGAAATTGGGAAAACTAGTTGTGATTATCAGAAATGGAGGTTAGAGGAACTAAAATTGGGGTAGCGGACTAGTGGGAAGAAAGATACGATTAGGTTTTATTTACCGATACCATGAGTAGAAGCAAGGGAAAGTCTATTTAGACACTAAACGCTAACAAAAAATTGATCTTCTGAATTCCACTTACCACAAAAGGACAAATAAATATATTGGTTCACAATTTTTGTTTCAAATATTGTGTTCCAATAGCCGCTTCCAGAAACGAGGGTGTCAACTGCAGTACAAACAAGTACAAGGATGCTACTTGGCTATACTCGAGTATTTTGGTTCAAAAATAGGAAAAAATACTATTAATGATCTTGATGTCATTGCACATGAAACACAAAAAACAATATGTTCCAGAAAATGAAAATCATAAAAATTCACCATTTTTACATTTCAAGAATTTTCGCTACAAATTCTCCAAATTTGTCTGTTATCCTACATACATGTAAACATACATTATTATGCTTATTATCCTATATAAATACATTGATACATTTATTTATTTTAATCAAAAGAAAAAATTTCTTTTATTAACACATAAGAACCTTAGATGGTTCGTCTCCTTAAAACCTCACCTAAGTAGCATAAAAAGTACAATACCACTAGTTAATGAACACAAACCATCATATCATACATGTACTAAACAGATAAATCAAAATAAATAAATAAAAAAAATGTAGCAATGTATCCCAACCCCTGTAACCATCATCATCACCTTTATTAGGTCAAAGAGAAAAAGATGCAACATTCTTAAGCTAGTCTCGAGCGGAAACTACTGCGATTTGGCCATTGTCATTCAAATCCACTCCCTATCTCTATAAAATTTCCACATTGGTAGCACTACGGATTGTCTTTCTTGTATAAATATGAGGATAAGTTATATCCACTTTTATTAACTTTTCCTATTTTATTACATGTAATTTCCATTGTTCAAAAGGTACTTATTTCTTTCTTTGCAAAAATGATAGGTTTTATTGTAGTCACGAGGCAGTAGGAAGCTAACTTGCCGATTTGATCTTTGGTAGGAAACCTATGTTTGGTAATGGTTGTCACATCTTTAACATCGAAAGGAGTGTCAGTATTTGTAATTAGATTTAACTTCACTCAGGTGAGTGTTGTTATGTAGCGACGGTCGGAACAAAGCCCCCCTTCCATCCAGCGTAGGACACATGCATATCAGTTGGCACACACATCCTTGTAACAGGAGGACTACTTGATTTTACATATCTACCAACTCATATTTGTACTCCACTCCTTCAATTTATTTCATTATATGGGACTATTTATTCAAAGAATCATTCCTACCTTGACAACATGCGAGACAATCCTACCAAATGTCTATATATTTGGTCTGCAATAAGAGTCATTGAAGAAAACATGGTTGATTGTCTGGGTATTTATCACATAGCAAGCAAGCAGTATCATAATCCTTCCCTCATTGTTGTAGTTTATCTTTTGCATAAAGACGACCCAAAATAACTCTATATTTATAGTGGGACATTTTTGCTATTGTTAATGTTGTTTCAGACAATTAGGCGCTAATCAAGTTGATTATGCACCTTTCCACAGTATTGTCATGTAGTTGAAAAATTAGAAATATTTATGTCCACAACAATTCCAACAATTTTGATTGCCATAGGGATGTATGTTTACTTGATCAACATGTACGGCAAACTCTGGTTTCTGGCAGTAAACTTGTACAACAATGACCATATTGAATTGCGCTTGAAACAAAGATCTGTCCAAACGACCAAGGAGTCTTTCCTTGGGATGAGAAAAGTTAAGGGAAAACATCGATATATCTGTGTAACGACCCGAATTTTTCAGTCAATTGAATTTGAATATATAAAAAACTATTTTAAATATTGAATTAGAAATATTGATGGATTTTTTATATGGAATTTGTTTATAAAACGACAATTGAATGTATTAATTTATATTTAATTTAAAATGAGCTCGTAACGTCGCGGCAGTTCGTAATATTTAGTTTTGAACTTCGATTAAATATACATAATCCACTATAAGTCAAAATTCTTTGAAACAAAAATCATTAGAATCTATTAGATTATAACTTTTTAATGAAAGAGGAAAATCGATATTTTATCTTGTAAATTGTGAATTATGTCCAAATCAAATATTCCAATAGTCAATATGGGTTCGTTAGTAAACCATAACGTTTATTTAATAAATTATAAAAAGGATTTCTGTATGATTTGAATAGCATTTAACTCGAAAATGTCAATGTTGAGTTATAATTCCATATTGGTTGAATTTGAAGTAATATATTATTCCATTTGTATATATACGATAATAATAATTTATTATTATTATTATTATTAAATTGAATGGTTTTGGAATTAAATTATATTTTATCGATATTATATAAGCCTTCTAAATAGCCATTTTTCAAGCAATCTCCCTTTTCGACGAAACTAATGTTATTAGAATATGTATAACTAATTATTGCTAGATTCCCAATTTTGGGGCAATCTGAGTTGTTTTGTGAGCATACGAAATTTAAATCTGAATCGATAAGTAAATTAAAATTAAAATAACTTTGTTTTGCAAACGGAGTTATATTTCAATGAAATTAATTTCATTGGATCCCAAACATCAAGACATAGCAGTGTGTCTATTTTTGTTTTGTTTGGAGTTTGTGTGTGGTGGTGCGTATATTTAACATTCGACGTTAAACAGTGGTAAAATTTAATAATCATATTAGAATAAAATAAAAAGAAAGCTTCTACCCTAACCAGAAATAAAATTTTAAAATAATTTGTCAACCACCTTACTACCTAAGCCATCCTTTTCCTTCATGGTTAAGCTTCCATAAAATATTTTATAAACATACACTATCACTAACAAGATACAAACAATGCAACATGATTATTAAATTTGCACAGGCCTATACTAAAACCTTTCCTTCCCTATACTGTACATCAATTGTTTAGTCTTCATCAAATTGCTGCATGACATTGTTAAATCAAATTTGCACATAATCTGAGAAAGAAAAGAGACAGCCTACCCTTTTAAGTAATACACACACAAAAGCCTACCCTGTACTAACTAAATATATATATGCATCCCTAATATGTATACCCACACACAAGCCTTATTAAGAAAGAAATAGCCTATCCAAAAATTCAAATCACACAGCTATGAAAATAAGAACACAACAGACCTATCCTACATCTAAAAATTTGCACACCACCTGTATGCATAAGTGATGGCCAAGGTTCTTCTGCCTATAAATACAAGGCAACATCATTTATCTCCATTCTCCAGAAGATCGAATACAGTGAACAAAAACGGTGCGTGATCTTTGAAAAAATATTTCAAAACGAATTTGCAACCTAAAACCATGAAACTCGTTGCAATGTATCCCTAAAGTCAAACTCTACACGATCACCGTCTCCAAATTTTGAATTTCGAAGGTTCACTATGGAATTCACGAATTAGGGATAAGGTTTTCTCCGAATTAAAGGATCGATACACATATTCGTGAGTGGAGATGTATCAGCGAAGAGAGGCGCTCGAGTGGGATTTTTTTATAAAATCTGGTAACAAGAAAGTTCATACATGGGGTAGAGGATTTCACGTCGGTCGAAGATGAAGGATGTCAAAGTGGAAGGAGATGGGGTCGACGAGTTGGACTAGGTTATAGAAGTCGATTGGTGGTGTTAAATTAGTGGTTTGTGGAGTATTTGATGGTGTCATATAAAATAGTGCTCGGTGTACAAGAGAATGGCTTCAGGGAATACAATCAGGGAAGAAGCTACTATGTGAGTGGGTATGGGTGGGTTGGGCTGGAATGGTTTGGGTGAGGCCCATTATAATTTTTTGAGGAAGAAGGTTGAGTAGTGCGAAGCTACACAACCGGTTAATATATATATATATATATATATATATATATATATATATATATATATATATATATATATATATATAGTAAATAAGCCTGTCGACAAGCCCAACTGGTGGCGAAATAAGTAGTAACCAAAGATACAACCAGTTTAAACCAGCAAAAGCCTACACCCAGATTTTGTGCATAGCACAACTTACATACATTTACATAGATAAACTAGCCAAAATAGCACACGACCATACCATACAAGCAAAGCATCTCCCATACCTAGGAAGACATTCAGTGCAAATCAGGGCTTGAGCTTCGTTGATTCGAACCCACATATTCAGCAGGGCTATTAGGCATTGGAACAACAAGTCTGAAGCGAGCCTGAGAAGAAGAACCTATCCAAGATTGAAAGAGAAGAATGATGAGTCTGCAAATACCATCAAAGTGTTTACGAGGTCTATCAAAGGCTGAAGCATTTCTCTCTTTCCAAATACACCAACAAAAGATGGCTAGGAAAGAATCCAGTAGGGGAGGGGGGTTAACCGAGTTATACTGCCTGTAATAAAAAAACTAATGAAAAAAGGGAATGTAACAAAGCAAATGTGCACTAGTTGCAGCCATAATAGGATATAATACATAACATTCAAAAAATAAAAGATTAATAGTTTCCTCGTGGTTGGAGCATAAAGCACAATTAAGGTTCGATATCAGATTAAAACGATCCAGTCTAACTCTAGTATTGATTCTTTCACAAATTAGACACCACTGAAAAAAGATAACCCTTGGAGGAAGCCTACAATTCCATAGTCTTGAAAAATTAAAGGATCGACCAACAAAATTAAGGAAGTGATATAGTGATGCAGCAGGAAAACCCTTAGTAGGGGATAAGCCCAATTATAGTGATCAGAAGAATCAGAAAGATGGGTATGATGAAGCAAATTAGAGATAACAAGGAGCTCGAGGAAAACAGGAATATCAAAGATAGAAGAAGGAGAAAGACTAAATGGACCAACATTCAAGAAATGAGCTACAGAATTGCTCAATTGAGAGGCCGATGAGAAAAGATCAGGGAAGGAATGCGATAAAGAAAGCTGATCATGCCAAATATCAAGTCAAAAGAGACACAAGGAACCATTACCCAGTTTGACATGAAATAAATTCTTAATTCGGGGCAAAGCATAAATAACACCCTTCCAAAAAGGAGAGGGCTTAGTAGAGGGAGAAAAGTGAAATTAAAGTTTAATTAACTCAAAAGCTTTTACTGTTAGCCTACTTTGTGAACTAGGCAACACAAAGTCAAGAAACCAGACATTGAAGAGCATTTTTAATTAGAAGACTTCGGTTCGGATTGGAGAAGACACTACAATCTAGATTGGATAGCTGCAGTTGTTCGGGTCGGGTCAGAGCAACATATCGGTTCGGGTCGGATAGAGTCTTCTGTTCGGATCGGTGAACTGCTGCTGAGGAAATTGGTAAGGTATATCTAATCGGATCGGAGGGCAACATGATCTCAATTGGATCGGAAAGCCACCTGTTTGCCACGAAAATGGATCGGAGCGGAGTAGATTAGAGAAGAAGAGAGCGTTGCACCCAAGCCAATCCGGGTCGGATCGGATATCCCGATCTGAACCCCTTATCTGTGCGTCTCCGACCAGAGCCCATGTTCCATATTATTCTCCTGCAAAAGTGCCTGGATATCCGGACCGGCAGTGACCAGTTCCTACCCATAACGTCCGTTCCTTTGATGCGTTGTCAACATAATAGTTCATCCGAACCCGAAGATAGTGGGATGGACGACATGTGGCCCCGACCCGGATCAAGTTTCGAGCAAATTCACACCTATAAATACCCCGTCTGGAGACAAAGAGGAGGATCTTTTTTAGGCACTTTGAGAATTCAACTACCTCCATAATCCGAACTCCATTACTCCCGGAGAATCCAAATCTTCTTTCATTATTTGTTTTAATCTATTGAGTGAATATAAGCGAGTTGTGAGTGAAGTCAAGTGACAATTACATTGTATTTGCAATTGAATCATTGAATATAGTGAAAGATAAGTGGACGTAGGCATTTCTTCGCCGAACCACTATAAATCCTGTGTGTTCATTTTTATTTTTATCTCATCTTATTTGCTTTTAATCAATTTGGGTGTTAGAACCACTTTTGGGTCTAACATTTTGGTGCTTTCACTGAGAACCTCATCTAAATTCTTTATTTTCCGGGATTTCTCTCTACTTTTTGGACCGTTGGGTTCAAAGAAGTAAATCCTTAAGTTTCTCCGCTTTTTTATATTTGTTGAAGTGATTGTCAAAAACTCATGGCCAAAGGAAAAGGCAAGGAAGTTCAGTCTGTTCGAGGAAATGGAGCTGGCGAAGATCAGCAAAATGCGGTTGTAACAAGGTCTCGGGGGCAGAGTTCAGCAGCAGGAAGAACCAATGCAGGAAATCCGAGCCGCCAGCAGGGGGAAAACTCCGATCCGATCCGGGTAGGAGATTCTGAAGCAGTGCATTCCCCCAATCTGAACCGACCCGAGCTGCTTGCCACGTACCGATCCGACCAGGCCCCCCAGCTCCGAACCGATCCGACCTCCTACCTCCGATCCGACCCGATGCTTGGTGAAGCTGGAACCTCTACTCGAGTCCCTACGAATGCTCCAATTCCATCCACCAGGGTTGGTGATCAGGTCAATCCATCTGCGCCCATCACTCAAGGAGATTTCTCGCGCTTGCTTGACATGCTTGAGAGCACAAGGGAGGCTATGAAGGTTCACGAGCGAACTAATCTCATGATGCAGGAAAATATGAGGCTCATGAGTCGGGAGATTAGTGAACTCCGTCGACAGAGAACTCCATCACCGGTTCGTCACACACCAGTGGATCAATCTTCATCTTCCGAGGAAGAGAGGCCCCGTGAACGAAGGCCACTCGAACGACCTCAGAACGTGGAGCAGCTGACATTTGGATCTTTGGGATCTCGTGAGGATATTGCACGAGCATTAGGAAACAATGACCCCACTCGGGGGCAAAGACTCCAGTCCCCTCCTCCCGAGATCGACCAGGAGCGCAGGGAACGGAATCGAGCAGAGGCAGCATGAAGAAGAAGGGCATCTCCTGAACAAGAGCCCAGAAGGAACTCGGATGCTAGGGCCAGGGAACCTGAGCGGCCCCTAACTAATGCTGATGTGCAGGCAATGGTTCGCCAGATCATGTCAGAGAGCCGGAATTATACAAATGAAGATTATGGCATTGAGCGAAGCCATACTCCGTTCACCGACGATATCCTCGACTTCCAATTTCCCCGACGCTTTAACTTGCCACAGATGGACAAGTACAACGGAAGGACTGATCCGGGACAGCATTTGATGCGGTATTCGTGGCTCATGAATGCTGCTGCTGCCCCTGATGAAGTGAAGTGCAAAGCATTCCCAATCTAGTTAGAAGATGTGGCACTGTTCTGGTTTACCCGACTTCCTCCTCGTTCGATTTCAAATTACAAGGAACTAAGCGAGCGTTTCATGAACCAGTTCCGTCTCCATGCCCGAAAGTCCAAAAGTGTTATTGAATTGTCAAGAATCAAGCAGGCGCCAGGAGAATCTTTAAGGGCATATCTTGATCGTTTTAACCAAGCCGTAACTGAGGTCAGTGACCCGCACGAGCCCACTATTCTGATGGCATTGAAGGAAGGAGTCGATCCTGAATCTGAGTTTGGAGACTACCTGTCTGGGAAAACACCCTCCACAAGGGAGATATTCTACGAAAAAGCCGATATTTATCTAAGACGAGAGGAGGCTAGGGCGAACCGAAAGAGAAAGTCTGAGACGGCTTCAAAGGAGAATGTGCAGAGTAATATCGCCGTGAAGCAGTCTGGGGAAAGTTCTGGCAAGGTTGAAGTAAATGTAGGAAACAAGGGTGGAAACAGCAATGCTGGAAGCGGGGGTAACAACAACAATAACCGTAATCCAAACGGTAACAGAAGAAACAGAAATAGGGGAAGTGACCCTAACAAAAGACCCCGATTCCCGAACTACGAGGATTATACACCATTGAACGACACCCTGGAAAATATTTACCTGGATACGTATAATGTGTTACAATACAAAAGGCCGCCACCTCGTGATTCGACCGAGAAAGAAATGGCGACAGGGAAGTTTTGTTTGTTTCATGGAACTCACGGGCATTCAACTAATGAATGTCGGCATTTGAGGGATGTGATTGAGAAACTGTTGCGTGAAGGGAAGTTGGATGAGTACAAGGTTGCCCCGAGGGAAAGGGGGCAAGGAGAGCAGGCTCCAAAACAGATCCTACCTGCTCCCAAGCCTACAGCGCAGCAGAAAGGTAAAGGAATTGTCATCAACTCCATAGTAGGCGGATCTCACCCAGCAATCCGAAGTTTTAGGTCAATGGATCAATATGTAAACGCTGCCAAGCATCTAGACGTGAATGAAGGTGATGATTTGGAGGATGTCACCCCCATAAAACAACAGAAGACCATGTTTGACGACGTGGTATTTCGCAGCCGAGACAATACTGGGATACAATCACCCACCAATGATCCGTTGGTTATTACTACCACCATTGGGCCGGCCTTGGTCCATAAGGTATTAGTAGACAATGGAAGTTCCGTTAATATTTTGTTCAAGAAGTCA
Source organism: Allium sativum (assembly GCA_030737875.1). Lineage (NCBI taxonomy): Eukaryota > Viridiplantae > Streptophyta > Magnoliopsida > Asparagales > Amaryllidaceae > Allium > Allium sativum. Next base: position 737,299,107 of record CM060909.1, on the reverse strand, counting down.
TTTGATCAGATGAAGCTTGAGTCCGAAGATCTGAAGCCTTGTGAAGGATGGATCAGAGGCTTCAACGGGGCGTCGACAGCTCCCATGGGATACATAGAGTTGCCCGTGACCCTGGGGCAAGGAGAACGTAGAAGAGTGCGAATGCTTCAGTTCGTAGTATTGGACGTAGATTCGCCTTATAACGCATTTTTGGGAAGACCTGCCCTCGCTGAATTTAGAGTTTGTATCGCCCCTTGGTGCTTGTTACTTAAGTTCCCAACCGAAGCCGGAACTGGAGTAATGAGAGGGGATCAGGTTTCCGGACGGGCCTGCTATGTGGCCGAGTTAAAGATGTTGATGAAAGGACTTAACGTTGAGAGTAAGGATGCCTCGTCTCCCTCAAAGGGGGACTCGGCATAGCAATTAGAGAGATTGACCCCGAGGGAGTTGCCCAAAGGAACGCCTGAAGACCTGGATCCCAGAAAAGACGAGGAACCAGAGGCTAGGAATGCAACTCCTAACGAAGCGACAGTGGAAATTCCCATTGATAAAGCTGATCCGACAAAAGTTTTGAAGATTGGTTCTCAATTGGATCCATGTCGAGCTAAAGAACTAACGGACTTCTTGAAGGCAAACTTAGACGTGTTTGCCTGGACCCATGCTGACATGTGTGGGATATCACCATCCATTATAAGTCACAAATTGAATGTAAATCCGAAACATCCGCCTGTGAAGCAAAAGAGACGCATGCTGGGCCCGGAGAGGTCGGCTGCTCTCAAAGAGGAAGTAGAGAAGTTGAAGCAGAATGGATTTATTCGAGATTCGACATATCCCGACTGGATATCAAATCCCGTCTTAGTAAAGAAGCCAAACGGAAAGCGGCGGACTTGCATTGACTTTTCAGATTTAAATAAAGCTTGCCCGAAAGATAGTTTCCCACTTCCCAGGATTGACCAGCTTGTAGACTCGACAGCAGGTCATGAACTTCTCTCTTTCATGGACGCATATTCTGGATACAACCAAATTCCTATGCACGTACCAGACCAAGAACATACGAGCTTCATTACGAATTTGGGGTTATATTGTTATGTTGTAATGCCATTCGGATTAAAAAACGCTGGAGCTACTTATCAGCGCTTGGTAAACGGAATGTTTTATGATCAAATAGGAAAAACTATGGAAGTTTATGTGGATGATATGCTTGTCAAATCAAAGCATTCCTCCAGCCATACGCAAGACTTGGCGGAAATGTTTGGTATCCTGCGAAAGTACCGGATGAAATTGAATCCTCTGAAATGCTCATTTGGAGTGGCATCGGGAAAGTTCCTTGGTTTCATTGTGAGTTCCCGAGGAATTGAAATCAACCCTAGCCAGATAGCAGCGATTAGAAACATCGAAGAACCAAGGAGAATTAAAGACGTCCAAAGTCTTGCAGGGAAAGTAGCGGCGCTGAGTAGATTCATCTCCAAAGCCACAGATAAATGTGTTCCGTTTTTTGATTTGATAAAAAGGGGAAAGAGGAACTTCCAGTGGACTCCGGATTGTGTTGAGGCCTTTCAAAATCTGTTGGAACTGCTAGAGAAACTGCCGATTTTATCAAAGCCCGTAGATCACGAAGAATTATTTGTTTACTTGGCAGTCTCGGCTCACGCTGTCAGCACAGCCCTGGTTCGAGAAGAAGACAAAGTACAAAGGCCGGTGTATTATGTAAGTAAGAAATTAGCAGCGGCAGAGCGCAACTACCCAAAAATTGAGAAGCTTGCTTACAGCCTCCTGATCGCATCCCGAAAACTTCGTCACTATTTCCAAGCCCATCCAATAACCATATACACCGACCAGCCTTTAAGGCAGGTGTTACAGAGGCCCGAAGCATCGGGAAGGTTGATCAACTGGAACATAGAACTAAGTCAGTTTGATTTGAATTTTCAACCACGAAAGTCAATCAGGGGCAAGCTCTAGCAGACTTTATTGCGGAATTTACCATTCCAGAGGAGGAAATAATCAATGACAGAGTGGTTAAATCCGAGGATGAGCTAAAGATGAATCCGTGGAAACTATATACAGATGGAGCCAAGAATGACCGAAGGTCCGGAGCTGGAATTGTCTTAGTCACTCCCGAGGGACGGTCGTTATATTACGCCCTACGATTAGAATTTTCGGCAACTAACAATGACTCAGAATATGAAGCCCTGATCGCCGGGCTGAAGCTTGCTAAAGACCTCGGAGTAAAAATGATAGACATATTTTGTGACTCTAAAATTGTTGTTTGTCAAGTGCGAGAGGAATTCGTGGCTCGAGGACCTCGACTTATCGCCTACCTCAAGAAAGTGAAAGAGCTATTGAATAGCTTAGATCGGTACAACATAACACATATTCCCAGAGTTGAAAACCAGAAAGCGGATAGACTGGCAAAGCTGGCTAGTTCCGACAATCCAGAAGAGACTGAAGTAATTCCAATTGAAACGTTGGAGTCGCCAAGCCTTGAGTCAATGGAAATTGAGTTCGCTTTTGAAGCAGAACCAGAGAAGGAGTCATGGATGACTCCAATTAAGAATTTCCTTAAGAATGGGACACTCCCATCGAAGAAGAGTGAGAAAAGAGCTGTAGTTCGCAAAGCTACCAGATATGTCATACAAGATGATACTCTCTATAGGGAAGGATTTTCTATGCCCCTGTTACGATGTATAGCACACGACGACATCAAGCGTGTACTAAGAGAAGTACACGAAGGTGAGTGTGGAGATCATACAGGAGGTCAAACTTTAGCAAAGAAAATATTGCGGTACGGATACTTCTGGCCTACGATCAATAAAGATGCAGCTGATTATTCACGACGCTGCGATAAGTGCCAGAGATTCGCTAAAATCCCCAGGGCACCGTCGACTCAACTTAAATCAATGGCGAGTCCTTGGCCATTTGCCACATGAGGAATTGATATCATTGGAGTTCTATCAATTGCCAAAGGAGGAGCTAAGTATGCAATAGTAGCCGTGGACTATTTTACGAAGTGGGTGGAAGCTGAGCCCTTGACCAAAATCACAACAAGAAAGGTGATAAGTTTTGTGGTTAGAAATATTATATGTCGATTCGGGATCCCAAGGACGATTATAACTGACAACGGGACCCAATTTGATAGCACTGAATTCAGAAATTTTTGCCAAAAGTATAAGATAGACAAGCGATATACTGCAGTTGCCTATCCGCAATCAAATGGGCAAGTAGAGGCAATAAACAAAGTAATAAAATCCATCCTCAAGAAGCGATTAGAGCGTGCAAAGGCAAAGTGGGTTGATGAATTGCCCCTAGCTTTGTGGGCATATCGAACAACATTTAAAACGGCCACCGGTCATACCCCTTTCTCTCTCTCCTTTGGCTCAGAAGCTGTAATTCCAGTTGAACTAGAAGTTCTTTCCCACAGGGTGACATATTATGACCCGATGACAAATCGGGCACTTTTACTTGAGTCTCTTGATGAAGTCGAAGAGAAAAGGGACGAAGCAGATTTGCGTGCAGCAAGACATCGGCGTCAGATGGCACGCTATTACGACAAAAAAGTTCGCCTCAGAACTTTTGAACCAGGAGATTTGGTGCTAAAGAGAGTCTTTCCATCCCTTCCTCACCTTGGTCCAAAATGGGAAGGACCCTTTGTCATTCAACGGAAACTTGAAAAAGGAACCTTCAAGTTAACGACCGTGGATGGCGAAGAAGTCCCCAGAGCATGGAACGCCCAACACTTAATGCGATATTTGGATTAAAAAACACTATACTGTGTTATTTTTCTTATGAACTCTGTAATAAGGCACGACTTGCCTTGGGAAAATCTGACGATATGAATAAAGGACTATAAAGTGGATGTAGGCTACGACTTAGCTGAACCACTATAAAAATATTGTGTGTTATTTACCTTTATGCACTATGTATATATACATTTGTTAATTATTCTGTTGTAGGTATGAAGAACAGGGTGACTCACAGCCTAAAAAGGTTGAAAACGGTTTAGACATAAAAAGAAGCACAACGACTATTTGTGCGATAAGACATAAAAGAATGAGAAAACGACATTCTTAACTCTAACTCTCCAGAGAGAGAGAGAGTATAAAAGCGTCTCCGACTGAGCGCTGAAAAAGAGATTCTATTCCTAACTCTAACTCTCCAGAGAGAGAGAGAGTATAAAAGTGTCTCCGACTGAGCGCTGAAAAAGAGATTCTCCTCCTAACTCTAACTCTCCAGAGAGAGAGAAAGTATAAAAGCGTCTCTGACAGAGCGCTGAGAAAGAAATCTTTCCCCGTTGAAAGACCGGGGAATAAACGGATGACTGAACTCGAACTCTAACTCTCAAGAGAAAGAGGGAGAGTATAAAAGAAATGCCAGAAAAAACGACAGGTACTGACAGCACAGGAAGTGCTATCCCGTCAGAAAATCGGGAGCTTTCAGATTGCTTGGTTAAGCATTGAATAACTTGTGGAAATTGACTGGGGACATTTATGTACACGCATATTTCCCCCCTCCACAACTTCGTTTCACAACTATAGACATGCATAAGCGCAGAACTACTAACAAACAAACATTGCAAAAAGTGAATTATTTTTATTTACAGATGAATGAATTTGAACAGGGAAATAGCCAAAAAAGAAAGTGCAGGAGCTGCTTTTGTAGCAGCAATTATTGGTTCACAAAAATGCTAAAAAGATACAGGGCAATCCACTATTTAGATTTGGAATGAGCCTTGGATTTCTTGGCGGCTTTCTCCGCATCCTTTGCTTCCTTCTCGGCTTCGGTCAAGATTCGTTTTGATTTCTTTTTCCCTGAAGATGCGGTACTGGAGCCCGTAGACTTCTTCCCGGAGGGCGGGGCACTGGAATCAAGAGAAGATTTTTTAGCAAGTTCTTCTGTAATAGATCTAGTTGAGAGCTTAACAACTAACCTTGAACCCGCATCCACAACTGCGAGGGGCTTGAGGACCTCAGGGTCTAGTTCTTCGGCCTTTAATTGCAAACGCTTATCTTGATCAGCCTTCATTGCAGCCAAGGTAACGTCATCAGCACTTTTTGACTCCCCGGTTATTGCGACTTCTGGTTCCTCTTCATGCCCCCCGTCTCCGCCATCGTCCTTTAAAGCTGCTATCATTTCTTCATCATGGGGAGTGGAGACCTTAGCTGGCTCACTTCCTTCTCCCAAATCTATAGAAGCAGCCTTGTCTTCCCCTTCTTTGGCCCCATCCGCGGGCTTTGTCCCAGCGGCAGCTCCTTGAGCTACATCTGTCTTTTCAGATGATTCGACACCTACAGAATGAGAAGCAACAGTTATCAACTCAGGCGAAAACAATGGGTATTTCATCGATTGTTCGATCATGTGGCGAAAAGTAGAAATAGCCTTGGCAAATTGAGGAGAAAAGGTACGGATACCTTCCGAAGGCTTTTCTGCGGGGGTGGCCACTGCCTCTGGTGTTGCTTCAGGAATAGGGGATAGCAGAGTTGTTCGGGGAATTCCCGGATTTTCGGGATCATACCCTTCTACTTCGGGAGTTGCAGGGGCAGAAGAAGAGGAACCATCTTCGAGAATGGTTTTTTGTTTAGACTTCCGTCTCTCTTCTTCCATGGCCTCAGCAATGAGGCGGCGCCCTTCAGCTAGGCGCTCCGGTTCATCATCTCTTAAGTATTTTTCCATCAGTTTATCTTCATCGAGGGAATCGACCTTAAGTTCCTCTTTTTCCCACTCAACGATTTGATTCCATACTTGAACTAGAGTGGATGGATAGTCCTCGATCCAAGAAATGTTTCGACGACGAATAATGTGTGCGAAGAATTCAATCATTAGCTCGCCGAAGCCCTAAATATCAGCCTCCGCCTCTGATAGTTGCTTGCGGGCTTCCTCCGCAGACGTAATAGCACGCTCCACATTTCCCTCGGCCAGAGCAGCCCTGTTCTCCGCCTCTAACAACTTTGAAGCCAAGTCAGCGTTCTTCTTTTCTAATTCAGCACCCCTCTTTGCTAACTCGACGTTTTTCCGTTCAAGCTCAGCATAAGCAAGGCGTGTCTTAGCAGCTTCTGACTTGGCCTCGTCAGCTTGCTTTTTTAATTCAGAACGCTCCTGAGTATGAGATTCAAGCAAATCATGATAACGCTTTTTCATGTCCTTGAATTGTTGTTTGAAATTAGAAGCGTCCCTTTGAGCGACCGCTAGCTGAGCTTGAGTGTCTTCCAAATCTTTTCCTAGAGCTTTTAAGGCCTTAGCATCCTCCTCCGCGGTCTTTTGCATTGAATTAGTATTTGTGATTAGAGTGCGGATGATTCTAGAAAGATTGCGTGAATATTTGAACATCTCAGTATATTGTTTTTGCACCGCATCGATCTTTGCTTTGGCCTCATCTGCCCAATTAGACGAAATAGGTTCAAGGGAAGGTAAAAAAGTCAGAGTTTCGAAGTAGTGTTCGGGAAATTGCTCTTTCAAATATGCCCGCTTTATTGCAGTTCCCGCATCTGGTGGGGGAGGAGCGAGGATTGTCAATTCGGTGTCCCTTCCTGAAGAGGATTCTGTAGTCTCTTTGTCTGTCCTAGGTCGTTTAGTAGCAGGGACCTTTTGCTTACTTCGAGACCCGGTTTCTTTTGTAGGACTTTTCTCTCTACTGCGTTTTTCATAGGAAGAGGAGGAGTCTTTGGATTGTGGTCTATCCTCTTCCCTACGGCTTTGGTAACCTTTGTATTTGTCTTGTTCCGGCCTAACGGGTGAGCGAGAACGTGAAGGTCGAGAGCGATAGGGATCATAAGGCCTTCTCTCCTCCCTACCACGATCATCCCGGCGATCATACTCGACATCCTGAGGAGGATTGGACATGCTGCGACGAAGCTTTCTTATATCATAGTAGGATCGAGACATTGTACCTGCACGATAAAACGAACGAAGTTTAGAATTAATGGATTCATGGAGAAAGAAGTGCAATGAATGCTAATGCTGTGGTGTAAGGTATATCCTAAGTGGTGTGTTTCCCCCCAACCAACCCGAGTCTGAAGCTAGACTAGTGCGGGTAGGATCTTTGGCCTTAGCGGGAGTGGTTTCTTCAGAAGAGGTGAAGACTAAAGGATCCTTCCTAAAATCCTCTGAAGTATATATAGTCTCAGGTAAGGGGAGATCCCCCAAACCCTGAAATATGTGCTCATCAGTACTAGGAATATCCCCTTCGGAAGCATGAAGTGGCGACTCTTGGGAGGATTTTGACTTGTCTAGAGAAGTAGTTTCCTCGGGGGCAATATACCCTTCACGATGCTTTTCGGCCAGATTAGCCAATTCATCATCTTGTGTGGAAGATGGAGAAGGTGAAGTTTGAAGAGGCACTGTAGGAATTCCCGAGCCTTCTCCTGTCTCTGGAACTATCTCCACTGGAGGAATGTATGCGTAAGGGACCGTCCCATGACCGATGCTACGAAAAACGGATAGCAGCCCATGAAAGTGAAGGTATTCATCTTTAAGGACCTTGTCGATAGTCAAGAATTTTTGATCGCCATTAAGAAGTCGGTGCATCCGATCAAAGAACACCTGATCTGATATCTGTTTGGGATTGTCGACTGCAAACAAAAAGGAAAACAGGTCAGGGTGATGATTCAAGTGTATAGAGTCCGGATTTAGAAAATCAACGCTTTACTTGATTTTGTCCATCTCCTGGCGCATCCAGGCTGTTGCTTCACGTAGAACCATTCTAGTCTGGAATCTCCAGCTTTACTGCTAAATGGTGCAGAGATTATCTTCCTCTTTGGAACTGATTCAAAGTAGCAGAAGGATGGAGTCTCTCGAGTCCGATGCTTGAAATTATAGAAGAAGTGAACGTCATCGAACATGAGCTCTATGCCTAGGATTTCACGATATGCTATGTACAAGGTGTGCAAATAGGCATATGAATTGGGATGCAACTGCATGGGGGCAATCCGCATTTGTCTTAAGAAATCAACGATGAAAGGAGAGAATGGAGGAATGGCGCCGACCATGCACATTAATCGAGTAACCGCCATATATCCTTCTGGAGGGTTGTGGGGGCGGTCAGAGCGTGAAGGCACTAGAGTGTCCCTTTTCATTATCCCGTATTTTAGGCAAATTCGGACAAGTCGATCGTTGTCAATTGTTGATTCAACGGAGTCCGAGGGTGATTCCAATATGATGGCTGATTCAAATTCATCGGGTGCTCGATTATCACCAATCCCTCCTTCCTCCTCAAAACCCAGAGAAACTTCATTCTCTGAAGACACCTCGTCGCTTTCCCGATGTCCAACCCCGTAATCTGGACCCTCGCTGTCCCATTCTGGATCCGAAGAAGAAGATATATCCTCAAGAGTGATTTTGTTAGAAGTTCCCGGGGCTTCTTTCCTCTCAGCTAGTCTGGAAGAACGTCTGGGCCTCATTGGCATGGAACTATTGAAGAAGTAATAGCACGGATTAGAGTAAATTAGCCCGTACCCCCCTGTGTATGTGTGTGAACTAAAATGTGTGCGGCAAATGTGAGAAATACAAAGTAAAAGTGCAACAATGTAAGACGAAGCTTTGAAGAGAAAGTGATAGTCAGAGTTGTTCTTAATGTTCGTTTATGTCCGCAAGGCACTATCCTAACTGTTCATGAAGTTGGAAGTAACATCTTTTAAATAGTTGGACGAAAGCTTGTGTTTTAGATTGAGTGGTGTTCGGTTCGGGTGCAGACACCAGGTTCGGATCGGATAAGCAAAGATTCATGTTCAGAGAGATATATCCGGATCGGATCGGATCGGAGATTGACACTCGGAGCGGATCGGGTTAACCTGGATAACCAAACCCCTATTCTCTCTTTTGTTTCACAACCGGGTCCGATCCGAGCGCATAAGTCTTGACCTTCATTGTATTCGCAGATCCGATCCGACCCGGTCAAACAAGTTAAAACTCATTTCTTGGCCTTATTACTCCGACCCGATCCGGCCCTGTGAATTTCTCTCTTTTCCTTTTCCTCTTGCTACTCTCCTATCCGAACCAATTTTCTTCAGTTTCCTTCCTCTTCCTCCTCTTGAGTAGTGAACCCGATCCGATGTCCCAGGCTTTAATTAAAATCAAGTGGGTAAGCGCTCAAGTATTCGACTGCGAGTCTTAATGCCCTCCTTTAACGCCTCGAAATGATGCTGATGCCATTAACGATGAAGGCGGAGAATGAAGGAAGTCGCGGCGGTGAAATTAACCAATTATTTTGTTCGAATCGTTCAACTTAGCTACGAATGTAAATTAAAAACAATTATGGCAACGAGATTCAAGATTACAAGGCTACCTATGTATTTGATTCAAAGATTGAAGCGAGAATTTTGGGGTTTCTTGGAAAGACTAAAGTTTTGCTATGAAATCGGTTCGGATGAGCAGAAACGATGAATGAGAGAAAGGAAGAAAGAAGAAGTGAATTTATATAAACAACAAGTTGACTATTCGTATTCCCGATCGGACCGGCTCGAAAAGCCCATGAACACAGCTTGGCCCACTGGTTCATCGCAGAGTACAGGAGGAAGGAGATCTGTTCGGGTCAGAACCCAAGCCAGAAGTCTGTTCGGGTCGGAATCCGAACCGAACAGGATGGAGTACGACAACTTAGCGTGTGAATTCGAAAGGGAGGATGAAGCTTTTGTGTTATGACGGTCAAAGCATGCTCCGTTTCCAACAGAAGCATCCTTTGAGGGGGCAAAGTGTTAGCCTACTTTGTGAACTAGGCAACACAAAGTCAAGAAACCAGACATTGAAGAGCATTTTTAATTAGAAGACTTCGGTTCGGATTGGAGAAGACACTACAATCTAGATTGGATAGCTGCAGTTGTTCGGGTCGGGTCAGAGCAACATATCGGTTCGGGTCGGATAGAGTCTTATGTTCGGATCGGTGAACTGCTGCTGAGGAAATTGGTAAGGTATATCTAATCGGATCGGAGGGCAACATGATCTCAATTGGATCGGAAAGCCACCTGTTTGCCACGAAAATGGATCGGAGCGGAGTAGATTAGAGAAGAAGAGAGCGTTGCACCCAAGCCAATCCGGGTCGGATCGGATATCCCGATCCGAACCCCTTATCTGTGCGTCTCCGACCAGAGCCCATGTTCCATATTATTCTCCTGCAAAAGCGCCTGGATATCCGGACCGGCAGTGACCAGTTCCTACCCATAACGTCCGTTCCTTTGATGCGTTGTCAACATAATAGTTCATCCGAACCCGAAGATAGTGGGATGGACGACATGTGGCCCCGACCCGGATCAAGTTTCGAGCAAATTCACACCTATAAATACCCCGTCTGGAGACAAAGAGGAGGATCTTTTTTAGGCACTTTGAGAATTCAACTACCTCCATAATCCGAACTCCATTACTCCCGGAGAATCCAAATCTTCTTTCATTATTTGTTTTAATCTATTGAGTGAATATAAGCGAGTTGTGAGTGAAGTCAAGTGACAATTACATTGTATTTGCAATTGAATCATTGAATATAGTGAAAGATAAGTGGACGTAGGCACTTCTTCGCCGAACCACTATAAATCCTGTGTGTTCATTTTTATTTTTATCTCATCTTATTTGCTTTTAATCAATTTGGGTGTTAGAACCACTTTTGGGTCTAACATTTACAATCTTGTTAATTTAATATCTCGCCCATACATTATCAGAATTGTGCGTCGTTGGTCACATTGGAACCGTATATATGTAGGCTATGCGATGGAGTTGGTCCTGTCATAATTAGAAGTTGCTGTAATTTTTAACTAAATTAAACGCTGGTTTAATTTAATTAAAACAAACCATTTTAACAACAAAATAAAATCAAGGTGAGTATAACTCACTTAGTTGTCCCAGTTATATTTTATATAAGTCAGGTTTAATATTTGTGTGCTATGTTTGCTAATTGTTGGAAGATTTGATGATTATTTGGATATACACTGAATATTTTTATATAACTGATTAAATTAAACTTTTGTTTAATTTAGTCAAAACTAATCGTTATTTTCAACAGTTATTTCCAAATGAGGTAACTTACCTTGTTGGTTGTGTTTATAATAATATAAACGTATTAAATTAAGCTAGATACTTGAATTGTTATTATTAGTTGATCGTTATCAATTGAATTAATTGTTCATGTTTATTATTGCAGATAATATATTGTCATATTAAATGGATGATTTTATTTGAGGTAATCTATTTAGATGCAGGGAAAAACTGGTTGGAGGGATCCAACTGGATTCCTCAATTTTATTGTTTATTTTCAAGTTAAATTATATGAACTATTTAACCTGTCTAATTTGATGATTGACTTGGTTATTGATTATTGAATCCAAATTCAACGTTTGTTTTGTTATTAACCAGTAGGTGGTATTGGTTGAGAAATTGTAAGTAGATGGCCTAAAAATACATCGTTTTATAAAGGTTGATTTATCGTTAGGTGAATCGATAGAAAGAACTGAAGATAGATTTGAAATCTATTAATTTAAATGGAAATTAATAAAAAGGAAGTAAATATTTATTATTTATTATTTATTATTTAGGTTTAAAAAAAATTATTAAATCATTTATAAAGCTAATTCTTATATTAATAAGATTTATAAGCAAGTGAGCAGAAATTAACCTATGGATTAAGGGTTGGATTAATTGTTCCAAGAGACAATTAAAATGGGATTATTTAAATTAATTAACTTATTATTTAATTTAAAGAAAGGACTAATTGGAATTGAGTAACGAGTTAACCATGTTTTGAGTTGACTAAGTCAACTACTTATACTGGAATTGATTGTTAAATTAGTTGTTATAAATTAATTTAATGAAAATAATTAATAATGAAGTAAACCATTTTTTAATACTAAAATTTATTATTATTTATTTAATAATAATCAAAGTAAGGGATTAAAAGTTTAATTAATGGAGGTTTATGAAACTATAAGGCCCTATTTATAGTTAAATGAATTTTTAAGCGAATTTATATTAATAGCAATATAAGTTAAGTTTAGATTGATGTTTAAGCTGAATTCTTATTAGAGTTCTAATTAATTAAAGTTTATAAAATCCAAGTTGGATGAAGTTAAAACCAAAATTTTATTGAATATACTATTGGAACGAGTTATTAAATTTTAAACTTAAAAGTGGCCTATGAATGAAATAAAAGCTCAAGATATGAAATTAAAGAATTGGAACCTACTTGGAGATCGGTTGAGTTAAATGATTTTCTGAGTATGGATCCGATGTTGATTTCGGTCTTCGCGGTTGATACATAGAAGACTATTCTCTTACTGATTTATGGCCAGAGACCAACGAAGATATGAAATGGAAATGGAAATTGAAACCCATATTTGAATTAACGTGGTTAGATGAGTTAAGTTACAAAGATGCTATCTAAATTCACTATATTAAATAAGGGATGAGGTTTTATTGAGATATAACTAAAATTTGTTTGAAATAAGCTTATCAGAAGTTTTTATAAAGGGTTCTATTTAAAATAGAATTAAGGCTTGTGTATAATGGTTTAAAGGACGGTTAAATTAATAAAAAGATTTTAGATAATAGTTTACTTAATATTTAAATTAAGTAATCGTGTATGGAATTGAAATAAGGTTTTCAAAGGATAAAGAGTGTCATGTTAAAAACCGTATTTAAATCGAATAGTATATGGTAATTTTCGTGACATTTACTGAAGGTTGGGTTTTCATTAACAAACTCTTATTTATTCCGAAGGCATGGATGTTATCAACTCAAGGTCTGAGAGGTAAATAAAATATCCCAACTTGAATGACTTCATGATTGTCCAAAGAAAAATACTTGTTTGGGTAACAAAGGTAGATGAGGTGAATAAATCCATTTTTCCATTTAATCTCAAGTTATAAGTTGAATAAGACGATTTTGAGAATATTCTCATTTTTGAAATAAGAAGTAAAAATCTGTGTTCCAAATATTGGGAGATTTAAAGGTTTTGATTAACGAATGAAAAATTAAAAAGGCCAAGTGATGCAGTGTACTAAACAGGTGGATCAATTTTATTTTTATGGTTGGTTATTCTGATAGTTAAATAACCGACTATCAAAATCTGGCATAACTCGTTGTTGGTGCGGAAAGACCGGGATTGAATTTATATTTGAAAACCATTCGGACTAGTGAATTTGTAAACGAAGAAGATATCTGATGTTGATCGAGACGAAACAATTGAAGACCATAAATATTCATGAGCGGAAGAACTACCTGTTGAATTTCTCTAGTTGATCCCTAGAGATATATATTTGATAGTGATTCCATCGTTATTGAAATCTACATATTGCAAGGACTACTCGCTACCAATCCATAGGTGATGTAATGTCCCGTATTTTTGGGTAGTCAGATATTTATTTTAATTTATTATTTTAAATATTAATTTGGAATTAGAAATGAATTTATAACATATGATTCATTATTAAACGAAGTTTGAACATTAAATTTATATTTATATGATAATCGAGCTTGTAATGTGCTGTAGTTCGTAATATAACATTTTGAACTTCAATTGAATATATAGAATTCATTTTAAGTCAGAATTCTTTGAAACAAGAATCGTCCAAATCTATTTGATAATATTTTCAAATAAAAGAGAAAAATGGAGATTTCAAGTTATAGATTGTCAATTATGTCCAATTCAAATATTCAAATACGAAATCGTTTATAAATTATAACGATTAATTATATAAATTTAATTTGATTTGAGAGGAATCTATTGGTAACTCAAGGTAACGACCGAATTAAGGCGTGAAACGAATTCCATTAAATTCGTACGAACGTTTAGAGTTTGAATAGATATATAGTTTGTTATTTTTGGAGACTTGGTAATTTGGTGTCCAAAATAGCGTCATTTGGTACATAAAGTATTATTCCAGTGAAATAGTCTCGGAATGGAACGAAACTTGTGTCGTTGGAACCGTAATAGTTAGTTATTGTAGGATTTCGATTTTTCGTATCAATCGGATTTACCGGTTAATCGTGAAAGTAGTAAACGCCTATATTTTTATTTTATTTTATCGTTTTATCGATTTAAATTGGAAATTAAGCATAACCGATATGCAAACGATCTCCGTTTTCAAAGAAATTAATTATATTGAATCCGTAAAGATTTATTTTTGTATTACTTCAAGTTTCAAGTTATTTGGATTTATTTTGTGATCGTAGGAAATTTAATATCATGTTTATTTACATTTGAATTATAAAGGGATTTTTACAAATAACCTCGGAATTCATCGAAACCTGTCCCATTGTGTTCGTAATATTTTTTATGCTAAGATTACAATTTTTTCTTGATCAGAAGTTGTTTGTAGTGGTTTTAACCTGTTACTTCATAGCGAAGTTTCATAAATAATATTTTAATAGTTTATGTCCCCTATATATACCCCAACATTTCAGTAACCCTAAATTCATTAGTCAACTTTCCACCGCATGGCCAACAAAATTAATTGTCGCCTCCAATGGTTTCAGCGAACCAGAAACTCCAATCAATCCTTCCCATTTTTCATTCAATCCATACGTTTTTAACTAAAATTTCCTTCTACAACATAGCTAAGTTAGGACAGATTAACACTCTGGACGGTGGCGATCAGCTTTGCAGCTGTCAGATGGCTAGAATTTTCCTCAAAACAATGGCAGTTCAAGGTGTTTTTCAGTGTGGAGGAGGTGTTTGAATTGGGTGATATGGGGCGCGTTGGTCGGCAAAGGATAGGGGCTGATGATGACAGTTTCAGCAGATGGACTGATGAGGGGTGGCGATCGATGGGAGTTAGGCAGCGTGTGGGGTTTCTGCTGGAGGTGTTATCGTGAAGGAAGACGAGTTATAACACGCATCGGGCCTGCAAAGCCGTTAACCAAAATAAATTATGTCGGCCAAATTATTGTAATTCAATTATGAATCTTATAATTTAAAAGTTAGTCAATGTAACTTAAATCATATATTTACAATGTGAATTGTTGCAGGGGATTATTGGAGCAGTGTGCACAAACAAGCCAGAAGAGGCCTAAAATTGGCGGATTAATTATAATGTAATTAGTTTGTTAATTACAATAAATAAGTAGTTTTAATTATAATTAAAATATTATATCATGAAACGTTAATAACCAGTGCATATGTTTACAGAATTGGACCAAATAAGTTGCATTACGATCGTGGAGACCGACACAACCACTACAAGAAAAAAAGTAAATAGCAGCGGCAGAATCTGCTTGAAATCCGTCGCTAAACAGGCCTTAGCGACGGATTTCCTACATATCTTGGTGGTCGGTAATAACCATGACGGTAATTGTGTCAGATTTAGCGACGGAATATAGCATGAGTTTTCCGATAGTTTTCCGTCATTTTACTATTTTTTAATAAAAAAATATATTTTATTTATTAATTTAATTTTAATTTATTTACCGACTATTTACTGACGGATAAGTAATTTATAATAAATTATTATTTATAAAAGATGTTGGTAAACCCTTACTAATTGCCAAGGGATTAGCGACGGAAATAAAATTGAAGTAAACTTAACCTCACTTTTTTTGTTGGCAATCAACCGCTGTTCCCCTTCTGATCTGCCTATATATATATATATATATATATATATATAACGAACTAACATCATTCAACTGTGAACATTGAAATAGCACATAAAAAAAACAAAGATAAATTTGCAAGAAAAAGCATCTATAATCACATTCAAGAAAGAACAACATCCATATTAACATGTTAAAAAGAACAACATTAGAAAACCTTTATCCGAAGGCACTTCAACTAATTTGAGTACATTAAAACCTATAAGAATTTTGTTAATTAGTGTAGCTTAGACAATAACTTACTAAACATGTCAAAATCTACCAAGCTGCCTTCTTGACTACTTTTGATTATTGTTGTACGTGCCTTCTTTGCAACTATTGTTGCATCCGGTTTGGCACCAAGTGCACCACTCAAATTATTTTGAAACTCTCGTGTATTCAAACGATTCATTACAGATAGTGACTAGCTCGGACTGTTTGGCAACATTAAACCGACCAGCCACATCAAACGAAAGTAGTATCCAAGGAGCACAACATCCCTACCATCCAAACAACCTGCATCCACATCAAAAAACTATTCACCCTTAATCAAAAAACTGAATCCCACCTCTCATTACGGATTTTAGTATTTCATATATTTTTCTAATTTTATTTTTTTGTTGTTGGTGGATGTATTTTTTTTCTTTGACACAATTACTATGGATGAGTATACTAGTATAACCGCATAACAGTGGAAAACCAACTTTGTAATAACATACAATTGATAAAAGAATTTATTTTGTTGTAGTTTTTTTAATTATTTAAGCAGAGAAATTAAATACGCAAACAAATATTCATGGAAAAAAAAAGATTGATATAAGGATTCAAATATTGCAGTAATCTCAGTAATAACATTTAACTTGTTTTGTTTAGTTATGATTTTGAACTGACGTTGAGCTATAGCTGTGAAGCTGACCTGATAAAATTAGTGCTAATGACAAGACTGTGAAAGTGAACTTGATAAAACTGGGGCTAATGACAAGAATGTTGATATATTATATACGAATATGATACTTATATATAGAAATTGCATCACCAAGGAATGTTAAAACATGTTTACTCTAGTTTAACAGTTCATTTTCGTTAAGAGGAAAAGGCTGAAGATCAACATTATTATTGAGAATGCTGCAAATTTCTAGAGAATTCCAAAGTATTGAAGATAATACAAATTTCTAGAATTCTCAAGAGATTAATAAATTGCTTTGTATTATTGAATAAGTATTTCTTGCTTTATCTAGAGTATTGTATCTAGAATATTCTTATGTATTATTATTAAATAAATTACTTGATGAATGTGGAATGTTCTCTCTAGAGAATTCTACATAATTGTAATGAGATGCCTATAAATATGAGCATGGGCACATTGTAAGGTTGTAGCAAAAACTATAAGCAATAAAATTGTTGTATTACAAAAACCATTGAGTAATTTCTCCATCAAACTTTCTTTCAACTATTCAACTATTTCAATCATTTATCCACAACAACTATTCAACTATTTCCTCTACTACAACTACTAACAAGTGGTATCGGAGCTTCGTTCGTTCGCATATTGAGCGAAAAAACATTGCAACAATTATAAGCTATGGCAAACATTGCTCAATCTCCATCACCTTCTGTCCCTATTTTTGCCGATGAAAATTATGATTTTTGGAGCATAAAAATGAAGACATTTCTTAGCTCTCAAGATCTATGGGATATTGTAGATGAAGGGTTCACTATTCCTGAAGATACTTCAACTCTTAGCCAAGCTCAGAAAAAGGAGATAAAGGAAAATAAACTAAAAAATTCAAAAGCGTTAAGTTTTCTACAACAAGCGGTGACCGACGCTATCTTTCCTAGAATAATGGGAGCTTCAAACGCCAAAGAAGCATGGACCACATTACAGGAGGAGTTTCGAGGAAGTGCAAAGGTACGCGCCATTAAACTTCAAACATTAAGGCGTGAGTTTGAATTAATAAAAATGAAGGAGTCGGATACCGTAAAGGATTGTTACTCCAAAATAAAAGAAATAGTTAGTCAAATAAGGGCTTACGGGGATAATATTCCTGACAAGAGGATTGTTGAGAAAATTTTAATTTCAATTTCCCGTAAGTATGACTCAATCGTGACTACGATCAAGCAAACTAAAGATTTGTCTACCTTATCGGTGACTGAATTAATGGGCTCCCTTGAAGCATTTGAACAAAGACTGAGCAGGCATGATGAAGACTCGATTGAAAATGCTTTTCAGTCGAAACTCAAGCTATCATCCCAAAATAAAGCATATGGAGAAAATAAGAATGATGGAGAAGATTCTAGAAACAAAGGAAATTCTAGAAATTTCTCAAAGAATAAACAAGGCAAATATCCTCCATGTGGAATTTGTAAGATGACAAATCACTTGGAGAAGTTCTGTCGGAATCGTGGAAAGCCGCAATGTCGACACTGTAAGAAATTTGGACATTTGGAGAAGAATTGTTTCAGCCTAAATAAGCATCAAGCAAATTTCGTTGAAGAGCATGACAGAGAACAACATCAATATGATCGAGATCAACATCTTTTTTATGCTACCCAAGATTCTAGTGAAGAAAATGGAGGAAACTGGTACTTGGATAGCGGTTGTAGCAATCACATGGCTAAAGATGAGAGCATCTTCAAGGATATTGACGATACTGTCAAAGTAAAAGTACGATTAGGGAATGGCACCGTCGTAGAATCAAAAGGCAGAGGCACTGTTATGGTGGAAACAAAGAAAGGTACAAAATTTATCAAAGATGTTTTACTTGTTCCAAATTTAAAAGAAAATTTGTTGAGCATTGGTCAGATGATAGAGAAAGGCTACGCTCTTCACTTCGAAGGAGACATTTGCAAAATATATGATAACAACAATAAAAGACTAGAGATAGCTCAAGTAAAAATGGAGAAGAGAAATAGAAGTTTTCCAATAAGTTTTAAATATGCTACTAATATAGCCATGAAAGCACAAGTTGATGATTCATGGTTATGGCATCGAAGATTTGGCCACTTCAACATTCAAGCCTTGAAATTGTTGTATCAAAAGAATATGATGAGAGATTTTCCATGCATAAAAGAAAATAATGAAGCCTGTGAAGGATGTCTTCTCGGAAAGCAACACAGATCATCATTTCCATCACGAAGCACTTGGAGAGCAAAAAACTTGTTGGAGTTAGTTCACACCGATGTTTGTGGACCAATGAGAACACCTTCACTTCATAACAACAGGTATTTCATTCTCTTTATTGACGATTTTTCTAGAATGACATGGGTCTACTTCATTAAAGAAAAATCAGAAGTCTTTGGAATATTCAAGAAGTTTAAAGCTCTTGTCGTGGAAAACGTATAAGGAAGCTTCGAAGTGATCGTGGTAAAGAGTACAACTCCCATGAGTATGATAAATTTTGTGATGATGAAGGCATTGAGAGGCAACTTATAGTTGCATATACTCCACAACAAAATGGAGTATCTAAAAGAAAAAATCGCACAGTCATGGAGATGGCAAGATCAATGCTGAAGGAGAAGGGCTTACCCAACACTTTTTGGGCAGAAGCAGTTTATACTGCTGTCTATATACTCAACCGATGTCCAACTAGAGCAGTTGAAGACATGACTCCTATAGAGGCATGGAGTGGACGAAAGCCAACAGCCAATCATCTAAGAATTTTTGGATCGATTTGCTACATACATGTTCTAGACCAAAAGAGACACAAACTAGAAGAGAAGACCATACGAGGAATCTTTTTGGGGTATAGCACACAATCAAAAGGATATAGAGTTTATAACTTGCAAACAAAGAAGCTGACGATTAGTCGAGACGTCGAAGTTGATGAGAATGCTTCTTGGAATTGGGATGAACAAAAAGTTGAAAAAAGAAACATTTCTATTCCAGTACATCAATCTCATGAAGATGTAGAAGTGGAAGAAATGGAAGAACCAACAGAAGAACCAGGTACGCCCCTTTCACCTTCTCAACAACAAAATTCTTCACCAGAGTCTACTCCAAGAAGAGTTAGATCTTTGGTAGATATATATGAAACTTGCAACATGGCTATATTTGAACCCGAAAGCTATGAAGTAGCATCTAAACAAGAAGTATGGATCAAAGCAATGGAAGAAGAGATAAAAGTGATTGAAAAGAATAATACTTGGGAGCTTGTAGATTGTCCTAAAGATAAAGAAATCGTTGGAGTGAAATGGGTTTATAAGACAAAACTAAATCCAGATGGCTCAATACAAAAACACAAGGCTAGGCTCGTAGCAAAGGGCTACTCGCAACAATATGGAGTCGACTATAATGAGACATTTGCTCCAGTTGCACGTCTGGACACAATTAGAGCTTTAGTTGCTCTTGCAGCTCAGAAAGGATGGAATGTTTTTCAACTAGATGTCAAATCAGCCTTCTTAAATGGAGTATTAGAAGAAGAGATCTATGTGGAGCAACCACAAGGCTTCATAAGTAAGGGCAATGAAGACAAAGTGCTAAGACTAAGAAAAGCTTTATATGGCTTGAAGCAAGCACCTCGAGCATGGTACAATAGAATCGACCAATACTTCATTAATCAAGGATTTAGGAGGAGCAAGAGTGAGCCTACATTATACATCAAGACACAAGGTCAGTATGATACTCTCATTGTCTCTCTATATGTAGATGATCTTATCTACATGGGAAATAATATGAAGATGATAACTGCATTTAAAGAAGACATGATGAAAACATTCGAGATGACCGATCTTGGCTTGATGAATTACTTCCTTGGCATCGAGGTGAAACAACATAAGGAAGGTATATTTATCTCTCAAAAGAAATATACCGAAGAACTATTAAAGAAATTTAGAATGAATGATTGCAAACCAGTAGCTACTCCACTCGTAACAAATGAGAAGTTGCAAAAGGATGACGGAGCCCCAGAAGCTGATGCATCTCGCTACAGAAGTTTGATTGGAAGTCTTTTATATCTTACTGCTACGCGACCGGATATCATGTACGCTACAAGTCTTCTATCAAGATTCATGCAAAGTCCAAGTCAAATTCATCTTGGAGTTGCTAAAAGAGTTTTAAGATATTTGCAAGGAACAAAGGAGTATGGAATATGGTACAAGACAATAACCAACTCAAAGTTGATTGGCTACACTGATAGTGATTGGGCAGGTTCAGTAGATGACATGAAAAGCACGTCGGGCTATGCCTTTTCACTTGGATCAGGAATACTCTCATGGGCATCAAAGAAGCAAGCAACAGTTGCACAATCAACAGCTGAAGCAGAATATGTGGCAGCAGCGGAAGCAACAAGTCAAGCTATATGGCTTCGGAGGATATTTGAAGAAATAGGTGAGCATCAAGATCAACCTACTACAATCTACTGTGACAGCAAATCAGCAATAGCAATCACAAAGAATCCGGTTCATCATAATCGAACTAAGCATATAGCTATCAAGTATCACTTCATCAGAGATGTAGAAGCGGCAAAAGAAATTCAGCTCAAGTACTGCAGAACAGAAGATCAAGTTGCAGACATCTTCACAAAGGCACTGCCAAGAACTAGATTTGAGCAACTACGAACTAAGCTTGGAGTATCCGAAATTTGCATCAAGGAGGAGTATTGAGAATGCTGCAAATTTCTAGAGAATTCCAAAGTATTGAAGATAATACAAATTTCTAGAATTCTCAAGAGATTAATAAATTGCTTTGTATTATTGAATAAGTATTTCTTGCTTTATCTAGAGTATTGTATCTAGAATATTCTTATGTATTATTATTAAATAAATTACTTGATGAATGTGGAATGTTCTCTCTAGAGAATTCTACATAATTGTAATGAGATGCCTATAAATATGAGCATGGGCACATTGTAAGGTTGTAGCAAAAACTATAAGCAATAAAATTGTTGTATTACAAAAACCATTGAGTAATTTCTCCATCAAACTTTCTTTCAACTATTCAACTATTTCAATCATTTATCCACAACAACTATTCAACTATTTCCTCTACTACATTATACATTTAAAGCTAGTCACAACGTGTATTAGCATTATACATTCTCACTATACCTACTTTTTCATAACGATAAGGATCATTTGAGCATTCTGAAGAAATAATGTAGCAATTGAAGAAAGTATGAAAGCTTAATGTATCATTTCTTGGTTTATTTCAATATTCATACTTTAGATACTCAGATCTGAACTTTATTATTTACAATTTTAATCTTAGTTTGATAAGCTACTCACAAGTACTTAACAAAAACCATCTGCACAACTGAGTATGGAATCAGTCCATTAGATTCATTCCCAGCTTTCTGCAAATAAAGGATTCATAATATGAAATATAAGAGTAATTTTATGCTATATATAACAGAAACGTATTGTATAATTTGTCATTTACAATCTATGGAGATATGGAGGAAGACTGAATGGTATTTGGGTTCCATCTCCAAGATTTTTGCTGCTCAAATCCATGGGAACACCTAAGTTATTAAATTCTTTTATCCATCATAAAATATGAACCATGAACTTCTTATTAAAACATGATTGAACATAAATACTTCTTATTTGCACAAACTACACTAGACGATGTGATTGTGTGGTACATGTGTTGGTTAAGCTCAACAACTTAACTGTGTTTAAAACAACTTTGATGCCATCAAGGAACAAAATTCAAAATTCAAAAAAAAAAAAAAAAAAAAAACATAGTTGAGGACATACCTACAGTGTTCTAATCTCAGTTTGCATAATCACTGCACCAACTTGATTTTTATATCACAATAACATTTGCACAATGAATCTAATGGGCTATATAACATGTCCAATTTGCATGGGACACTTTATACACATGTACAAGCACATGAACATACATATACATACACACCACAAACACATACATACTTTCAACCTAATGGCTTTGCAAAATGACCAAACCAAGTAGATAATATGTAATCAAATTTTTTCTTCTTTTTCCTATACCAATACATGTAATCATTATATCATTCGTGGTTAAATGGTTTTATCTTGAATCGGAAATTGTTTACTGTTGAAGACATCAGTCTCATTGCTTGAGAACATTCTCGTTTGAACTTTATGATTTACAATTTTAATCTTGGTTTGCCAATCTACAAATGCTTTCAATATTTGATCTCTTGCTGTAGATTTTATTTGGATTGTCTCAATTTCCTATTTAATGTTATAATGCAATACACTTATTTGTGAATAGCATGTAAATATCATATGGAAAATTGTCTGATCATAAATAGTTTAACAGGCCTTGAAACGGGGACTTAAATTTTTTCTCTTTCAAGTGTAAACTCTGTAGCTCACTACATAGATGCCATTGTTAGAGCATTCCCAGCAGCTCTACCCATTTGGAGCGTGGATTGCATTGTTTGGACGTTGATTCCCCCCACCCATCCAGCAGTCGGTGGGGGGACGCTGGGTTCTTTTTTTTTTTTTTCAAATATAACCGTAAACGGTTTTCTGAAAACCGTTTATGGGTTAAACGGTTTTCAGAAAACCGTTTAACCCACAAAGGGTTTCCAGAAAACCGTTTGCAATTTTATTTTTTTAATTTCTATGATCTGGTCGAACGGCCAAAACGTAGTTAACGGATATAAAATTGAATATGTAGTAAATTAAAATTAAAATATAATATATATATATATATATATACAGCCGTTTTCGAAAAATTTAGAATACAATATGGCTAAATAAAGTTTCTGTCGGATATTGAAATATAGTTTAAATAAATAACCGTTGGTCCACAGTAAAATACATTTCAAATTTAGAGCCGTTGCAGGACATTATAATTCTGTTTGAATTTATAGCCGTTATCGAATATACTTTAATACATTATTCTTTATATAGTCGTTGCAATTACGGGTTGAAGAAGCTATAAAACCACTTCAGTTGTGCACATTTAAGCTTCACAACACCAAAAATGTCTCATAATGTCCACAACGACGATTCTGTTTACGAATCAGATGCGCAAATCGAAGAATCAATAAACTCTAGCGACACTGATCTGGATGATACTGATTCTGATTCCGATGAAGGCGATGAAATGTGGAAGCATACAAAATTTCTGCAGTTTTCTTCAGATAGCTCGACCGATGGCGATAATTTACTGGTTATGATGCAAGCTGTTGCCGTTCAACAATTAAAGATTAACCAACATTTCTTAGCTGAAAGTTCATCTCGGGGCAATCGAGGAGGCAGCACGTACGGTTGTGTAGACAAACGGAAGATGCGGGATCATAAAGGAGGTACTACAAGATTACTTAGAGATTATTTCAACACCCCTTGTACGTATGGTTCTGAAGAGTTCAGACGCCGTTTTCGTAGGAGCAAGAATATGTTTATGCGCATTTTCAATGGAGTTGTTGAACACGATAATTATTTTGTTCAAAAACGTAATAGTGCGGGTACCTTAGGATGTTCGCCGTACCAAAAAATTATAGGCGCATTACGTGTAATAGCTTATGGAATAGCTCCAGATGCGTTTGATAAGGTTGTCCGAATGGGTGAAAGTACTATTACCTTAAGCCTTGAAAGGTTCTGTGTAGCCATAATTGAAATGTACGGTGAGGAGTATCTACGTGCTCCGACGCAAAGCGATGTCAACAAATTGAAAAGGGTAGGAGCCAAAAGAGGATTTCCCGGCATGTTATGCAGTCTAGACTGCATGCATTGGGAATGGAAAAACTGTCCTACAGCATGGCACAGCCAGTTTATTGGACATTACCCTAAAGCAACAATGATACTCGAAGCAGTTGCTTCACATGATCTGTGGTTTTGGCATGCATTTTTCGGATGTCCTGGCTCAATGAACGATATTAATGTGCTTCACCAATCACATTTGTTTAAGAGCCTTGCACATGGAAAAGCACCTGCATGTGATTTTGATATTGCAGGAAATACATACGACATGGGGTATTATTTAGCAGATGACATCTATCCTTCTTGGGGTACGCTTGTCAAAACAATCTCAGCTCCTGAAACAGAGAAAGAAAAATACTATGCTAAAAGGCAAGAGGCAGCGAGAAAATATGTAGAACGTGCATTCGGGGTTCTCCAAGCAAGGTTTGCGATTGTAAAAAATCCTGTTAAATTATTTAAGCCACAGGTTTTGAGCAACATTATGCGTGCTTGTATTATAATGCATAACATGATCACCGAAGAAGAAAGAGGGAAATTTCCGTCTTATTTGGGATATGATCCTGATAACACCGCAACTGTTGTTGCTGATCGAAACCCAGCGACTCTTGAGGTATTTCTACGGCGACTGCGTAAAATTAGGTCTAGGGAGGTCCATAGTAAACTGCAGGTCGACCTGGTTGAGCATTTATGGCATACGAATGGTACTACTTAGATATATTCTAAGAGGTTGTTGAACTATTGTAACGTTGTAGTACTCAATTATTGTATTGTTTTATGTACTTTAAATATATTGCCTTTCTATTTAATAGTGTGGCCAATATGCAAAATGCACGTTTGATTTAATATAACTCTTTATTTTCACACTTCAGAAGTGGACGACCCAAACTGTATATAACTCCTTGACTCCTTAAATGCATTAACTCTTTATTTTCACACTTCAGAAGTTTGAACGGTACTTGAAAAGATAGAGTGAGTCGTACGTCGACCGTTTCTCCTGAAAGACGCCATCATTTTTTATCTCATCAATTACTTTGATCTACCTCTTCTTCCATATGTAGTACGTCTGCTTCAATGTACGCCTTTATCAAAACAACGTAGTCTGAAGCAGTCCAGTTTTCGTTTGCCATTTCGAAGTGTGTGGTTAAACTACAATTCAAACGTTTAATATAGGTAGAGCAAAGTAAAAGCAAAGTAAAGTAAAGTAAAGCAAAGTAAAGTAAAGTAAAGTTTGTTTGGTTATACAACTTGACCGGGTCAGAGCAATTAAACTTACCCTGTTTTCTATAGTTGATTGGAAAACACATTGCAGAACAGTGAATGGCTTATTATAATTATCATGCCTACTTGCATCCTTTTTCTTTATAAATACGGGGTATGGGTGTTTTCCTTATACTCACAAACAAACCCACTTCTAAGCAAACAACAATGGATGATCCCAACAACAACAATTTCTCTCGGTATACCGATGATAACATTGGTAATTTTACTAATTTATTATCTCAAGCCGACAACCCCTCAATGATTCCATCCCCGTTCCTAACTCCAGAACAAAGTCAATATCTCCACCAAATGAACCTCACCCAGCAGTACGGTACCATGTATGGCCAACTTCATAATCAAAACGTACACCAACAGATGGTTGCTCCGACCCAGGTACCTGAGAAAGACAAGGCCAAACGGTCTTACACCAAGCGAAAAACAAAAGAAACTCCCGTTCAAAGTAGCATGGAAAAAACTGTAGCTACCGGTAAAATATGGAAAGCAGCTGACTATAAAGTGCTAGCTAATGCATGGGTAAACGCGTCTGTTGTTGCTGAAGGCCGTTCTGGTGGTAAGTTTTTCTACCAGAGGGTTAACGATTTATACAACGGAGATCTTGAATGCGTGACACGAAGATCAATTGAGAGCACGAAGACTGCATGGTATAATTTGAATACTATGTGTACCAAGTACAAAGGGATAAAAGCATTAAGGGGGGATTCGCTTAGAAGCGGTCAAACATTCAGAGATTTAAAGGACGATTACGATACCATATATCGTGACACCTGTAAAACTGAATTCATTGCTCATGCAGCATTGGAAATTCTTTCTTTTTGTCCACGTTGGGCCAATCTATGCGACATGGATGACGTATATCTTGTGGACACAGAAGAATCTAACTTAAGAAATGTAGCTTCTAGACTTTCGATGGATTCATCCCCGGGAAATACAAGTGAACCTCCTTTAGCTACAAACGATGATGGGAATAACAGTACACCTGTGACTCCAAATTCGGGAATGATGTATGGTGGGGTTGAAACAAGGCCAGAAGGAATAAAATCAAGCAAAAGAGCACTGTTGAGAAATAAGGAAACAAAAGATTTGGCATCGTCTAGTGATAAACTAACTTCGTTGTTAAGTGATATATCTCTCGCATCCGTCTCCACCAACGAAGACCGTGAAAAGCGTAAAGATAAGAAGCTGCAGATCATGGAGATGCAACTGCAGCAAGATGCCGCTAGGACTACAGCTCTCATAGAAAGAACTGCTTACAAAGAAAAACGTGAAAGACGTTTGAAGGAAAAGGAAGATGATGCGTTTCTATTAAGGGATATATCTCATTTGACCGGACAGACTCTTCAGTATGCTATAGCAAAAAAAGACCGTATATTGAGGGCTCAACAGAAACGATATCAGGGAGAAGAAGGAAGTACCGAGATGTAGACACAGTCTATGTTGCAAAAATCGAGTGTGTTGTATCCTAGCTTTAGTTTTCTAGGTTGGCTTTAATTCTGTTATTTCTATGTTGCTATTTCTAGCTTGTTGTATCCTAGTTTTAGTTTTCTATGTTGGGTGTATTGTTTTGTGGGTTATAAAAGAAAATTTACTAGTTTTAAGTAATTTGTATTGAAATCCATGTTCTCAATTAAATTGAAAACTTATATTTACATAAATTTACAAATTAATTCACACGTATTAAATTAACACGTCGAAAATCGTATTATCTTCAAAAAAAATTCCCCGATTTTTACGGTTCTATGTTTAAAACAGAAAGGGTTTCATGAAAACCGAAAATAGCCCCTAAACGGTTTTCATAAAACCGTTTATAGCTTAAACGGTTTTATGAAAACCGTATAGGGCTTATTCGGTTTTCATGAAACCGTTTAGGTCTCGACGTTCAACTTTGTGAAATGGCGACCCTCGCCATTTCGAATGTCTCCCCACACCCGTATCCACGCTGCTGGAGAGCGTCGACAACATTCCCCCCCCCCCCCCCCCCCAAATTCAAGCCCCCTCCCCACTACTGGGAATGCTCTTACAATTGTTTTTCTCTTTCAAGCGTAAACTCTGTAGCTCACTACATAGAAGCCATTGTTACCTTTTCATAACAACAAGGTTGCTTTAATAGCTCTGGTTTGCTTTAAACCTTACCCATTGATATAAAACTTAATAACCTGTTTATGTCATTCACGAATTGAACTTAAACTCAATGTCTTGTTAATTCTTGTATCATGAATGCATCCTTTACTTCTGTACTTTTACGGTATTCTCTCCTTTTTAATGAATTAAAGACTTAAAAAAGGTAGTTCAAAAGCTTTTCAAATTGAACACACAGAATTTCTTTCAAAAATCTTTATGTCGAGTTTATCTGTTGTATGCCTAGAGTTTTTATCTTCCATATCATGCGAGTTCCAGGAAATTTAACTTCATACATATTAAAAAAAAAAGACCCAAATTCGGTTGGAGAAAAAAGAAAATCGACTTTTACCTGAAAAAGGAATCAGCGACATAGGGAAAGACAAAGTTAAAGCAGATTGGAGGAGGGCGAAGCAGCGTTATCGGAGGAGGCACGGGACGCTGATTGGATTTGTCAGTTTTGGAGAGGAAGAAGTATAGCTGAGTTCGATGAAATAGAAAGGGTGCGAGAAATTATATGAAGAAGCAATTTCGGAGAAGAAAAGGTCATTGCGGAATACAAAGAAACATTCTCGGAGAGGAAAAAGTGTCTGCGGAAGACAAGGAAAGGATTTTCTGAAGAACTGGTTTACGATACATCAGTGCTTTGGAGAAGAAATGTAGGACGATGTCGGGCTTCAGACGGACGCAAATGTTCAAGGCAGCAGTAGAGTTAAAGAGAAACCGACAAAGTCGGTTTGATTACGGATCTGACTATGCATGTCTGAAGAAGTTACATTTTGATGTGGAGCTAATATTTACACTGGTATAACCGCACAAGGGTGGAAAACCGACCGTTACGTTGTGTGATATAAAAAAATTAATAATTCTATTAACTATTTTCTTAAACGTGGAAAATAAGGAGAAGGACAAACTTAAAAAAAAAAAAAAAAAAAAAAAAAAAAAAAAAAAAAATGGTGAAAAGTATGGAAAACTTAGAATTTAGTGAGAAAGCCAAATGATAGTGTAAATGGAAATATGTTAGTGGATCCCTTGAATTCCGCATTTAGTGTATGCTTCCACCAAAAAAATTGCAAAGTTTGCCCTTTAAAAGAAAATCCTCTATTACTAAAATATACTGAATCATTATTGAGTTTATAAAATGGAATAACAAATCAAACAAATATTAGCAATGAACTACATTATTTAAATAATGCAATAATAAGTGTGATAAATAAATCGCATACCAATGAACTACATTATTTTAATAAATACATAAAAGTACTATTGTTAATTTCAAAAATTAAAATTGTTGAGACTATTAAACTAACACTGTCTTGGGTTTCATTTCAAAAGATGGCATCTTAACATAGATTTAAAAAATTGGTTTAGGATCACATAACACATTATTTAATAAGAAATATAAAACATATAACAGTTTTGAAATAGAAAATTTATTATAGTTCAAAGATAAGTATGCTGGCAAGGGAAGATAACATAATCATACGGACGTATGGGCATACGGTGATTAAAAAATAAACTAATATGAAGGTAGGGTGACAAATTGTACAGGCATAGGCGCATGCATGCATTCACATGGCAGCCTATTTATGCATTTACAGCAAAAAAAAAAAAAAAAAAAAAAAAAAAAAAAAAAAAAACAAGAAGAAGAAGAAGAAAAATGA
Source organism: Allium sativum (assembly GCA_030737875.1). Classification (NCBI taxonomy): domain Eukaryota; kingdom Viridiplantae; phylum Streptophyta; class Magnoliopsida; order Asparagales; family Amaryllidaceae; genus Allium; species Allium sativum. The sequence continues at coordinate 737,269,891 of CM060909.1, read as the reverse complement.
AAAAAGAAAACCGCTCTCCTTCAGTTCACATGACAGCGGACACTCTATTTTGGAACCAGATCATGTAACTCCATTCGATCAGACAAAGCGAGTTTACAAAAGGGCTTAATTGCATCAAAACAATACCATTTACTCTTCATTAACTCGTGTTTACTGCTAAGTGCTAACTGTATGACATGGTGCATTGGCCATCAAAAAAACTAAGCCCCAAATAGATATGCCAACTGCAGACGCATCAAAAGGCGAATTATATCCAGATTCAAAAACTGGAATTTTGTGCTTTATCCTCCCTGTCTTTGGCTGAATAAGTTTTGTTTATGCGAGGCATATAGTTGGTCAGATCCTTTGTAAATGTAATTTGAAGATGCTGCGTCCAAAATGCATGCAATAAACAAAATGAACGGAGACTATTGTCAATTATCAACCTTTTTGACACAAAATGAAATGAACTTACAGATAAGACAAAGTTCATTCCAGATATCAGTGACTGGGGAGCATTGGCTATACACTAAATAGAGATAGTTGCCCTCGTAGACAATTACTATGTCAGCCAAACATGTCACCATTATAAAATCGTGCTCGACCACAACAGCAGATTTCTTTGCATGTAGTATGTACTATGTACCCCTTAATAACCTTGGAAGCAACCATATGTTGTTCTGAATATATGTACGCAACCGGTTCATCAGCAAGATATATGTCTGTAGGCTGCACCTACAAATTTATTGTTTCAATCATTTCAGATAATGATTTGAAATATGTCAACTGCACATGCATCAAAAGGCTTTTTATTTATTTGTTCAGGGTTTGTATTTGTTAGATCAGGTTACCTGTTCCAAAGCCTAGGCAAGGTCTTGGTCTTGTGGGAACAAATAGTATTGGGAAGTCAACTGCACTTAAAGTGTTAGCTGGAAAGTTGAAACCGAATTTGGGCGGTATCAAGGTAATAAAATCCACTAAACATTTGTTTGTTCATTTCATATATGTTAAGTTCTAAGCATGCATAATTACATGTCATGCAGAACCCACCGGACTGGCAGGAAATTTGGACATACTTTAGAGGGTTTGTGCTTCAGAATTATTTCACCCGTATACTGGAGGACAATCGCAAGGTTAAGATCTTAGTGTTACATTGTTTTCTTGCATATTAAATTAATGTATTAACTGTATGACATGGTGCATTGCTTTTTAAATTAATTTGTTCCTGAAAAACTCTCCTGACCTTTTTGTTTATTCTCATGATTGCAGCATGCAATGCTCCAAACGAAACCTTGTTGAAGAATCCCCTGTGGTGATGTATTAGTTGCATGATGCACCCTTGTTTAAAATGGTTATAATTATTAAGCAATGCTCAATATTGACAAATCTCTCATGTTACCCCTCAATGATCGAGTTCTGATCAAGGTTGCAGGAGGAGAAAACTGCTGGTTACCTGCTGCTTACTGAAGCTACTAGAGAAATGCCTTCTATTGCAAAGGTTATGGCAGTAGGACCTGGTTCATTAGATGAGGAAGGTGCGGGGCATTCGCTGAATCCGAGTCCGGGAAGCACAGTTTTGTACTCAAAATATGCAGGAACAGGGTTACACAAATTGTGTACTCCAAGTACGCGGGAACATAATTAGAACTCAATGGAAGCAACCATCTTCTTCTTGAGGAGGATGACATAGTCGGTATTCTGGACAAATCTCTCATGTTTACTGTTTAGTATTGAAGGTGAAATGTAAAAGCGTAAACTGATTTACCTTGATTATATCAGTAGATAGACCAGAAACTCCATGAAGAACTAAGCTTACTCCATAATCTCGAGCCAATGCACCAGGTTCCTGATCATTATAACATTAGAGCAGTCAGAGCAAGAATCTTGCATCATGTTTCATTAATGCTAAATATCAAATGAGAATGTTGTTATGCCAAATGACTTCAGTTATAAAAAAAAATTCTTCTACAGTGTAACAGAGGATTTACAAGTAAACAAATGGATACAAGGACAAGTTGAGGGATGTTATTGCATACATAAATTCCTGAAAATAACATAACATCTACTTCTACTACTTTGTATATTAATTACTAAACTTCTGCAACAAGCTGGATGTATTAAAAGCAATAGAGATATTATTTTCATTTGTATGAGTATGCTCAAACTTACCAGTTGGCAGAAGCCTGGACCAATGCAGTCTTAATTCTTGAGCTCGGATAGCAATATCATTATACTCTCTTGTACTCCATGCATATTCATCAGGTAAAGTGCGGACTATATTGGTTTTATATTTCAAGACATTGATAAAACGACCTGCATCATATATTTCTTCAAATGAGCAGCAAATATGACATAAGGTTCTTTATTAAAATGAATTTGTGAATTTATTTTGAGCAAAAAAGCGAGAATCTTATATGCACCTAGAGTTCATCCAAACATGATTCATTTTAAGATGTGGTATCACAAGAGCAGCATTTAAATTTTTTACAACAGCAACAGCATCACAAACCTTAAAAAATAGAACAGTTGGCATCATTACTGTTGTGGAGAAAGTTATTCAATTAATGGAAAAAAAATAGAAGAAGAAAAAATATGAATACCCCCATTATTTGCAGATTCAATCCACCATCCAGAAAACTTGAATATATCCTGTTGATTTACTGGGTAGTCTGGTTATATAGGACATACAATAATTTAATTCGTAGTAATGAGTGGATTTAAGGAAAGAAAAACTCAATTCACAAATGCAATTTAAAATTAGTAATTACATATACAAATGTAAATCTGGTGTGATTGAACTTACCAGTGCTAGACGGAGTTTGAAGGCATGGTTTACATCCCTGTGGGGGTAAGGGACACCAAAGCTTTGATTTTTGTTCATCACTCTGAAAGAACATGCAAAAAAAAGAACTGTAATTAAGGCACATTGGCCCAACATATACAGATAATTACAGATATGATTGAAACTCACAACATCGTGTTCAATTGCTGCTTTCAAAAGAGAGAGATGCCTAGGATTTGGAGTATTCCATTCCTGTGAAAGAAAACAAATCATAGTTACAGTGAATAACAAAATTATATATAATAAGGCATGTGTACATATTCAGTTGAACAGAAAAAGCAGAGATTTGACAAATCATTCAATCATGAAATAAATAGTATGAGTTGAGGCCATGTGCTTTGATTATTGAAAAAACTTATCAACTATGACACCTGATTGTTGCATATGGACATAGCCGTTGCTCGAATTTTGTTTGGAAATATCTCAGATAAAAGAAGACCAAGAATAGGTCCAAGATTCAATCTGACACAATGAAAAACGTTGATCCAAATAAACTCTTTTTATTTTAGTTGCCTGAAAAACGTTGATCCAAGATTCAATCTGACACAATGAAGATAAGTGGCCTGAAAGTCAAGTCTCAATGTTATAGGCAATGCTCTCTTTCTGGTTATTTCTAAATTGACATAATTACAATTGTCATTCCTGATCATTCAACGCTTCAGGGGCAATGTTAACAGATTTTAACTACACATGAAGACATGGCCACACCAGATAACTCAAAGTTGAAAAGAAATTTTCTCACATATTACTTGTGGTAATCATGCACACATGGATCGCACAAAGAAACATGCTGATTTAAGTTCTTACATTTATATGCAAAAGCAATCTCACAATACAGTTGTCTGGGTCTGCTTTCGCTCAGCCCTGCTCCGGTGAATTCAAGCAACACGTTGAAGTTGGTCCTCTGAAGTGGTGCTTCTGTTTTGTTGATGACTGTTGCCTGTGCTGTTCCAGCTAGGAATGATGCTGATTTATCCTCTGTGATATGATAAAATAACATATACATTATGTATGCTTATTAGCATCAAATATTTGTTGGACGATTGAGGAAGATAAAATGCCCTATAACTGATGGAGGTGAATTTCCACACACTAAAAAAATGTTTGGGATGGGAAGTGTAATTATACCAGCATAACTCTCTCCTGATATGTAAAAGTCATGAGAGTTATACTGTGGGAATCTCTTGAACCAATTGACAAAGAAAGCATGAGATTCTTGTGCTAACATGACAAGAAAAACACTGTAAGTAATCAGGTTCATAAATAAATTTTAAAGAAAAGAGTTTATCACTGATGTTTATGAACAACAGTGTACCAGTAAGTTTGTCTCCAATATTGCTGGTAAGATCAGAACTAGTATTTGTGTAAGAGAAACCTGCACCAACTGAAAATCATTTTAATATATTTTTACTGTGTTTATAACAGTGGTGGCTTCAACATTCAATCATATGTAAATACAAATCACATGGTTTGACACATAAGAAGCAATATACTAGTGCAACCAAGCGAGTGGAATCAAGAGCATCTTCCTATTATTATCAGATAAAATTAGTTAGCCCCAAATGAAATAGTAAGTTCATTCTAATAGTTCACAGTATAGTTTCATGACGAACTTAATATTGTGTTATTTCAAAAGCATACAAGTATTTATAAAGAGAACATAATATAGTACCAGCAAAATCACCTTCTTAATGTGCATCGTTTAATCTTTTGACTAGATAAAGAGTCACGGTATATCTAATTTACCGGTGGAAGAATATCTTCACAGTGCACAAAACATGTTTTACCTTTTGATGAAAATGACACCTTTATTTCCTAAAAAATCAACAAAGTAGTTTACCATCAAGAAACCTCGTATTTTGTGCCGCTTAACAAGCAGATTTTTTTTACATCCAAGGCTTGTACAGTATTAAAGCAAATACCCAGATGATTGACATATAAGATTAACAACATGTCTTCTAAATAAGTCTAGACATTAACCATCACAAACAAAGGAAGATCAAAAGTATCCACTACACGCTGTAGGCATAAACTGCAGTTAAACTAATAAACTGAAATTAACGAAAAGTAGTAACAGATAAACTGAAAATCATTTTAATATATTTTTACTGTGTTTATAACAGTGGTGCCTTCAACATTCAATCATATGTAAATACAAATCACGTGGTTTGACACATAAGAAGCAATATACTAGTGCAACCAAGCGACTGGAATCAAGAGCATCTTCCTATTATTATCAGATAAAATTAGTTAGCCCCAAATGAAATAGTAAGTTCATTCTAATAGTTCACAGTATAGTTTCATGACGAACTTAATATTGTGTTATTTCAAAAGCATACAAGTATTTATAAAGAGAACATAATATAGTACCAGCAAAATCACCTTCTTAATGTGCATCGTTCAATCTTTTGACTAGATAAAGAGTCACGGTATATCTAATTTACTGGTGGAAGAATATCTTCACAGTGCACAAAACATGTTATACCTTTCGATGAAAATGACACCTTTATTTCCTAAAAAAACAACAAAGTAGTTTACCATCAAGAAACCTCGTATTTTGTGCCGCTTAACAAGCAGATTTTTTTACATCCAAGGCTTGTACAGTATTAAAGCAAATACCCAGATGATTGACATATAAGATTAACAGCATGTCTTCTAAATAAGTCTAGACATTAACCATCACAAACAAAGGAAGATCAAAAGTATCCACTACACGCTGTAGGCATAAACTGCAGTTAAACTAATAAACTGAAATTAACGAAAAGTAGTAACAGATAAACTGAAAAGCATTTTAATATATTTTTACTGTGTTTATAACAGTGGTGGCTTCAACATTCAATCATATGTAAATACAAATCACATGGTTTGACACATAAGAAGCAATATACTAGTGCAACCAAGCGACTGGAATCAAGAGCATCTTCCTATTATTATCACATAAAATTAGTTAGCCCCAAATGAAATAGTAAGTTCATTCTATCAAATTACAATATATTTTATATTTTGGTAAATATAATAATTTGTAATGTATTTTTTCTATCACACAAATATTTAAATTTGAAATCGAAACTGGAATGAAACCTTTTAAAATCTTACAAAATCGATATTGAAACTAAACTTAACACCACTTTAGTTAAAAAAACCCTTACAAAATTGAGCTTGGATTCATACGAGGACAGAGAAGGGAAATAGAACAGGATAAGAACTGGTTATTCCTTATCAGTAACCTGGCTTCGGTGATTCCATAAGCAAGCAGCTGCAACAACACGTTTTTCATTCATGGACAAATCTAAAATAAATTCCTGGTCAAGCATAAAAATAGAAACTAAAAATTAACAACCTAACCAATAACTTACGTAATCGTTTGAATGTAAATTTTCCACGATATAGCTATTATCTTGATTAAATCTCTAATCTGTTTAATCCACCTAAAGAATAGAAAAAACCAAAGTTATTTTAAGAATTGAAAGTAGGAAGTTCAAATCTAAGAAATAAACAATAAGCAGTGCTAAAAAATCAAGGAATTACCAGAGCTGACGAATAGAAGGTCAAATTAGGGATGGAGGCGAGAAGATCGCTGATGAAAAGGTATGAGGGGTCGGCAACAAGCGATGGTTAGAGAACGGAAGTGATTAGGCACAAAGCAGCAAGTAGAGGCAACAGTGGTAAGGCTGAATGAAGGAGGGATGAGGTGCAGAAGGATTAGTGTTTCCGCACAGAGAGGAATGCAGCAGAAAAATTAAATGCTGGAATGAAATAATTGAAGTCAAAAGAACCGGATAAACGGGAATTACAGATAAAAATGAGTCGGATGAGTAAGAGTCGGAGAGGAGAGGAAACTGGAACAGAAGACGTAGAAAAATGTGAACGTGGAAGATGCGAGAGAAAGCGGGCATCTTTTTTGGCTTCAGAGAATTCTATTTTGGCAGTGACACTAAGCAAACCTTTCTAACGGTCGGTTTGAAAATATAGGTGATTGCAAATTGAAAGATATCATACATCAGAAACAAAAATGCTTGAAGCCCGAAAACTAGATCAGGGAAAGTGACAAAAACATTTTCAATCGCATGATTTGCACTCTTTCCTATTTTTCAGGAGTCCTCCCTTATTTTTAGTCATTCAAGTCAAGATCCGCACGGTTTGATTACGGATCTGACTATGCATGTCTTAAGAAGAAGTTACATTTTGATATGGAGCTAATATTACAAAATACAGACGATTGCCAATTGAAAGATATCATATATCAGAAACAAAAATACTTGAAGGCCCGAAAAATAGATCAGGGAAAGCGACAAAAGCATTTTCAACCGCATGATTTGCACTCTTTCCTATTTTTCAGGAGTCCTCCCTTATTTTTAGCCATTTAAATCAAGATCCGCACATTTTAACAAAAAATCATTTGGGCCTTCTAGCACAGTCGTATCAAAAATGCTCAGCAGACCGACATATTTTTTGTCGATTTCTACGAAAGAGAGAAAGAAAGTAGGAGAGACCCATTGATAATTACCAAAGTACCATTTGAATTGCAGTTTTTTCCTATTTTACCTTTGGAATCCTGTTAATTTGTATTACCTGCAGTTTTAGACCGAAGCTTCTGTCAGTCTCTGTAGCAAAACTCATCATATATTACCCAAAAGTAGCATCTATACTATATTATAATTACTGAGTTTAGCATGCTAAACTCTGTAGCAATCCACGTGTATTTGGATTTGAATCATCCTTTTTTCCCCGTGAAAAGTACGTCCTCCTCCATTCTTATTTCTGAGTACTCCACCTCTCTTTCTCTTTTCCCTCTTCTTCCATGGTAATTATTTGATTCGCTTCAGCCTCCACACTTATGCGCCTCGACATCTCAATAATAGTCGAGTTCTCTTTTGTTTACGTACTTTGCTTCTTCTACTTTCAGAAAAGACCAATTCTCTCAAACATACCCTAATGTGTTTAATCATCATCAGTTTATCAGTTGGCTGGAAAAATTAATAGCGGTTCTTCCCTAGGCTGAATTCACAAAGGTACTCTTTTTTATTTGGTTCACAAATGTTTTGTTGGGATGTTAATTATGGAAGTATGTACGTTGCGCATTCGCATATTTCCCTGTGGTAAAGTTCCGTTTGGTTAGCTTCTGTATCCACTATGTTCTATCTCTCTCTTCGCCCCGTTTACAACTGTTGGGTAGATTTTAGCTGCTAATTAATTTTTTTTTTTTTTTGATTGAAATCCAGGCCCTATGGGTTTAATTAAGAGGGTTATATCTATTTTTGGAATGTTGCATTTTTAACATGAAATGATGGAATCTATTTCAGATGAAATTCTTATTTAAAATGATGGATAACAAGATTTAATTAAGCCTGCACAGGATAAATTATGATGACTGTTTTATTTTCCAAATTGATGTGCCCTTTCCAGTAAAGTGTTGATACCTGTTTGGGACGAAATTGAGTTATAAATGTGATGATTTTTTTTCCAGCTCTTTTAGTTCTTCGCTTCCTTGCAAGCCTTTGGGAACAAAAGTAGCATGGTTTTAAAGATATTTGACATTTTAATGAATTTTCTTATTGCAGTTGCTTTATAGCATTAAGCTACAGCAGATTAGTATCCTTACTTTTGCACTCTGTTCTATTATATGTCCTTGCTTTATGATTTCATTTACCATAAAATCTTGGGAGTCGTAGGTATGCATAAGTGAGTAGTAAAATAAATATCCAACGTTTCATTACCCGCTTAATACATTATATAAAGTTACGTTCCTGTACTATTTTATCTTAATAAAAATAAACATGCCTACTTCGATCGCTGTTCTAATGCACAAATGCTATGTCCATAGTTTTCGTCAACAGAAGTTATTATGCCTATATGACTGTCAATCCTTATGCAAAACAATGCTTTTATGTTTTAACTTAAAATTGTCTAAATGACATTGATTGATACTTTATTGACTATCAAAATTTGGCTACCTCATTTGTTTTTTACTTTTATATCAATATGTGCATTTTGACTAGATTTTTTTTTGATTATATTATTTTTGCTTTAACTCGGAAATAAAAAACTTTAGTTTAGATATTTTGATTTTTTTTAAGCATGTGAAAAAGTGACAAGTTGTGATGTTTTTGGGATTTGGGTGAGTGAGTTTTTTCATTTACTTGGCCAGGTGCAATAAAAAGGATTCAATTGTTATCCAAATCGTATAATTTATTCATTCTCTAAGATTAATTTCTTACACCTTTCTCTGTACTATAAAGGAATGCGATTCTTTTAGTAATACATTTTTAACAGTTTTAAATTTTAAACACTAGAATTAAAAATTAAATACTAAACTTTGTGATATACCTTTACTTTTTAAATAGATAGCGGTAAGCCATTTTTAAATTTACTGCAAACGGATTTTTTTCTACATTCGAAAATGCAAGTTTTTTTTCTCTCCAAAATATTGAAATATGTTTTTTTCTGCTTTTCTTTACACATCTGATCCTCTTTATTAGCAAACAAATTAGCATTTTTCCTATTTTACTATTACAGAAAGAAAACGTAGAATTTTATATTTGGCCCGAGCAAACGCTTTTAAATTATACCGAAAAGGTATTCTTGGAGATTACAGTGTTTCTCAGTTTTACGTTTTTTTTTCATATGTTATTTGCAATTTGAGGAAATTAGGGATATTGATTTATTCTCCATCTTCATATTGCTCTTAAATGTTTTTGAACTTCTTTGGTAAAAAGTTAAGTAAATTGAAAAACGAAAGATACGCTACATTTTATTTTCGAAATATTTGACATACAACTCGAATGATATTCAAAATTATTATGTGCAAAAAATACTTATATATATCATATTGAAAGCTGTTCAGGAATACTATTGTGGCTCTAGGTTATTGGTATATACCCAATTACCTATAAAAACCTATTAATAAACTATACTAGCTGATTTAAAGAATAATGCTGTAACGACCTGTATTCTACACATCATAGGATTATAGAATATTTATTTCTTTCCCGTATGAAGTCGTATGGTCATGTAACTTTGGGAAACATCCATTAGAGTCATTTCTCATGTTCATGATTTTTGTCGATTTTTAAATGACCATTTTGCCCTTAGTTAGTACTATTTTGGCCATAACTTTTGATTGGAAAGGAATTTTGACCTGAAACCACTTCCATTAGATTCGTTTGATGGTTTACCTTTCCGTAGAGTGGTCATAATAGGCAAACGGACTTACCGTTTGGGAGATATGGCTAAAATAGGGTTTGGAAGGTGAAAAACTGCTTAACCGGGCCAAATCGGGTGATTAGTGGATAGGCCCATAACCCATTTCGGGATTAGGGTTATGGGGAGGCTGAAATGAGTTAGAGAATCATTCCATTTCAGTTTTCTAGCCTCCACTTATCACCAAGGAACCCTAAAAATGGCCTCCAACCTCTAAATCACCTCCAAATCACCTTTTGGTCAAGGATTTGGCTTAGCAACCTCTAATCAAGGAAGATCTACACTAAAGCAACATTGGAGCTGCTGTTTAGCATTGAGATTCACATCAAATCAGAGATTTATTTCAGATCTTAGTTTATTTGTGGCTAAGGTGAGTGATTTGCATAGTTTTGCACTAATTATGGCTAATTAGGGGTGATTAGGGTTAATTAGCGAATTTAAGCATGATAAAATTTGGGGAAAATGTTCATAAATTTTTAAATGATGTTTTAGGCCTCTGATATGAATTTGGGTTAATTTGGTTAAGTTTTGCTAATCCTATCATTAGTTTCACCTAAACATGCTTAAGGGGAAAATATGGGATTTTGGGTATGTTTGATCCATTTTAGCTTATCATATTGATGTTTTGATGTTTGTGGCTGATTATGCATGTTTCTATGACTGTGTGAAATGCTTTGTGATTGGTTTCAATAGTTAGAATGGTCGAAAACGTCGTCGAATGGCGTAAACACTTGCTGGAACAGTTTCAGAAAATAGTGCAGGTTTCGGATCGGATCGGATATGGGGCTCGGATCAGATATGTTGAACTGGGCAAGGGATTCGATCGGATCGGAACCTGACACTTGGGAAAAGTGGCAAAAAAGAAGGCCACGCTAACTTAACTGGGATCGGATCGGATTAAGGAGGCGGATCGGAGCGGAAGCATGAAGATGGATCGAATAGGAGCATGTGAAGGATTAAGGAGGACGGATCGGAGCAGAAGCACGAACTGGAGGGGAATGACACCCGAGCCGACCCGAAGTAAAGCACCCGACCCGAACCAAGGAGAGACACCCGACCCGAACCGTATCAGAAGAGAACCCGACCCGAACCAATGGAGGACACCCGACCCGAACCGATAACTTGAAGAGAACCCGACCCGACCCAGTATTGACCAATAACCCGAGATGCAAAGGTAGTCCAATATGGGAAGTTAGAGCTCAGGATCCAGTTGGGAACCAATGAGTTCACTTCATGGTTGGGCTTTGCTGCGGGACGTGTGCTAAGGAGTTGTCGACGTTCATAACTTCGATTCACCACTGAAAATGAATGATGACCACTTATCAGTGCAGTAGGGTCATTATGACCTGAGGGGCAAGGTGATGGTAGCAAGACTACGTTATCAGTGCAGTAGGGTCATTATGACCTGAGGGGCAAGGTGATGCATCGTAAGACTATGAGCCAGCGCAGATGGGGTGAACAACTCCATGGGGCAAGTGGACATAGTAAGGATTGGTAAGGCTATGAGCCAGCGCAGATGGGGTGAATAACTCCATGGGGCAAGTGGACATAGCGAGGAATTAGTGGCTACGTTATCAGTGCAGTGAAGCCATTTATGACTTCATGGGGCAGAGTGATCGTAGCAAGGCATGTTGGGTGATCGAAGTGGTGAATATCGTATGCTTTACGCACTGAGTGAGAGATGTGAGGATGGATGCTATGTTTGATTGTTTGCCATCACTATGACATGCACACCTCCCCCACCTCTGTATCTTTACACCGTTTGATATGGTACCTTAGAGTGTTGTACAGTATGTAGTGCTAACTCTTTGGTTGCAGGTCCAGGTTCAGGTATGTTTTAGTCTACCTGTTATTGTTCACTTTAGATGCTTATCGCTCATACCAGGCTTTATGTCTGACCCAGAGTTTTATGTCTCCTCTTATTACTCTGGGTGCTCACACGAGCAGACTAGAGACAGGTTAGCTGGTGATGCGCGAGTAGCTGATTCGGAGGCGGGCAGGAGGATTCCACGTATGATATATATACACATTCTCCCTGTGTCGTTGGTGGTCGCTACTTGGGCATTAGTAGTGTACCTCCTTTATCTTACTTTTGCTTTGAGACAGTTTGAAAGTTGTAATAAGCTGTATTTTGGATTTCCGCTGCTATGATGTTTAGTTCTGGTTTTCAGCTTATGCACTGTCTCTCCTGTTTTATGTCAAGTATGTTATTATTATATTTTATTCTATGCGCTGTGAGACATTTTACAGGTTCTTTGTATGTTCATTTTCTTCTTCCCTTTCCTTCTGACGACCCGTTCCGTGCTAACTGGACATATGTACAGCGCACTTTTGGAGTAAATGTCGGTTGGTGCGGGGCGGGCCGTCACACTTGGTATCAGAGCTCTAGGTTGCGTAGTTAACATAGGGAAAGACACTAGGGAGAGATAGTACGTATATGAGAGCGCGTATTTGTGATTACTTTGGTTTTCAAAAGCTATGTATATATATACTATTAGTAGTATAAAGAATGAAGTCGCACTGCACTAGCACCACTATGGGGTCGTTAATCGTTTCCCTTTTTCAGATTGACGATGAGCCGAGATATGAGGGGTGCTGGTAGAGGGACCAACCAGGGAAATGTCGCTGACATGAGGGCAATGTTTACTAACCTCATGAGAGACATGCTTAGAGAAGTGCAAGGGGCAGTTCCCAATCCCGGAGTTGGTGTTGGCCCAGTAGTGCAGGCGCCTAGGTCGATTTCGCCAAGTTGCGCAAAGATTACACTAATCTTGGTGGGAAGCCGTTCCACGGAATGGAGTCAGCCACAGATGTTCAAGATTGGATGGATAGCTGTGATCGTATCTTTGATGACTTGGGTCTTGAGGATGCGATGAAGAGAAGGCTAGCGTCTCGTCAGCTGCAAGGGCGAGCGATGAATTGGTGGAATGCCATTAGAACGGCTACTCCAGAGGACCAAGTTACTTGGGTTCAGTTCAAGGCTCGCTTTAGCGAGAAGTTTATTCCAGCTGCCCAGAAGTCAGTATTGTTCAAGAGGTTCTTGGAACTCAAGCAGAACGGAAGGGTAGTTTCTGATTATATTGCTGAGTTCGACACTTTATCGAAATATGGACTATCTCTTATCGACACTCCTGAGAAGAAGAATGAGAAGTTTATTATTGGTTTGGATGGATACTTGGGGGAAAGGCTTATCAACCACATCGATGAGACTTTTGAATCGATCGTGGGGAAAGCTTTGAGATCAGAAAGCCTTTACCCTAAGTCAAAGACTGAGGCTGCATCTGCAGAAGGGCCAAAGCCGCAAGCAGGTGGTGGAGGCAAGAATAACTCTCAAAATAAGAGGAAGCAGGACCAATCTAAAGGTGGTCAGAAAAAGAGCAAGAAGGATGTTGAGTGCTTCGGCTGTGGTAAGAAGGGCCATTATGCTAAAGAATGTCGGGCCAAGCCAGCGGAAAGGAAGTGCTACAACTGTGGTCAAGTGGGACATCATAAGGATAAGTGTCCGCAACCTCTTAAGGAGAAGCAAATTGTGAAAGCATATGCTATTGATGTTGTTCCTTCTTCGTCGAATGCCCCAACTGCGGCGGAAAAAGGAAAGAATGTTGTTATTCAAGGTATGCTTTCTAATTATGATGTACCAGTTCGAGTTTTGTTTGATACTGGGGCTTCTCGTTCCTTCATATCTAGTGACCTGGTAGATAGATTGGGACTGGAACCCGAGATAGTCGATAGACCATTGGTTGTGATGAACCCGATTGGTGGTTCGACTAGCCTTAGTATGATTTGTAGGAACTTGGTCTTATCGAGTCATGGATGTATGTTTGTATGTGATTGCTTTGTTTTGGGCTTTACTGGGTATGGCATTATATTGGGAGTCGATTGGCTCCAAAGATACGGGGTGGTGGTAGACTGTGAGGGATTTTTGGTGACAGTGAGGGCGGATGATGGGCGGAGGGTAGTGTTTGGTAGTCTACCTAGTGATGGGGTTATGGCTAGTTTTGTAAATTCCCTCGACATCCCGCAGGATGAGTTGTCATATGTGCCTGTGGTTGGCCAGTATCCGGACGTCTTCGAGGAGGTGACCGGGCTTCCACCACACTGAGAGATTGAGTTCCGTATTGATTTAGTGAAAGATTCCAGACCTATAGTGATTCCACTTCGTCGTATGGCACCAAGGGAGTAGCGAGAGCTCTGGGTGCAAGTCAGCAATCTTTTGAAGAAGGGATTTATTAGAAGGAGTGTCTCCGAGTGGGGAGCACCAGTTGTGTTTGCCACTAAGGCAGATGGTTCCCTTCGTTTGTGTGTGGACTATCGCGAGTTGAATAAGGTAACGAGGAAGAATAAGTATCCTCTACCATGGATAGATGATTTGTTTGATCAACTGGAAGGAGCAAGAGTGTTCTCCCAGTTGGACCTCGCGACAGGATTTCATCAGCTTCGAGTAGCGGATGAGAGTGTTCCGAAAACGGCTTTTAGGACGCCGTCTGGATTTTATGAGTGGTTGGTCATGCCGTTTGGGTTGACCAATGCACCAGCTTACTTTGTGGATCTTATGAATCGAGTATTCAGAGATCAGTTGAATAAGTTTGTTCTTGTGTTCGTGGATGATATCCTTGTTTATTCAAGGACAGAGGAGGAACACAAGGGACACTTGAGGATAGTGATGGAGGTGTGGAGGAAACACCAATTGAAAGCGAAATTCTCTAAGTGTCATTTTTGGAGAAGGGAAGTAAGATTCTTGGGTCATGTTGTTTCAGAGAGTGGTATTGCCGTGGACCCTGCGTAGGTGGCTACGGTACAGGATTGGCCTACAACCAAGAATGTAACAGATGTGAGAAGTTTCTTGGGATTAGCTGGATATTATCGTAAGTTTATCCAGGACTTCTCCAAGATAGCAGCACCGTTGACTCAGTTGACTAAGAAGAATCAGTCCTTCGTCTGGGACGAAGTGTGTGAGGATGCCTTCAAGAGTCTAAAGGAGAAGTTGACGCGTGCACCAGTGTTAGTCATTCCTAAAGGGAATGAAGAGATGACGGTATACACGGATGCTTATGGTACCGGACTGGGTGCAGTATTGATGCAAGGAGGTAGGGTTGTAGCTTATGCTAGTCGACAGCTAAAGCCGCATGAGAAGAAGTATCCTACCCACGATTTGGAATTAGCATCGATCGTGTTTGCGCTAAAGATGTGGAGACATTATCTCTTGGGAGAAAGATTTGAGTTGTTTACCGATCATAAATCGTTAAAGTATCTCTTCTCTCAGAAAGATCTGAATCTCCGTCAACAGAGACGGTTAGAGTTCTTGGCTTCGTACGATTTTGATATCGCATATACACCTGGGAAAGGTAATGCGGTAGCCGATGCCTTGAGTAGGAGACATGCCAGCTTAGGGGCAATGTTTCTTGAGTGGAAGCAACTGGAGTATATCGCGGGGTTTGATTTCAGACCAAGGTGCGAATTGGATCCAGTCATGCTAGCTGGTTTGACGATCAGACCCACTTTGATAGAGCGGATTGGCTCTAGTCAGAGGGACGATCCTAACCTATTGGAAATCATCTCCAAGTTAGAGGTGGGTATCGATGAGGAGATGAATGTGTATGGGCTTGATCGAGATGGATGGCTTCAAAAGAATGGAAGACTAGTTGTGCCCGACGTAAATGGTTTGAGGGATGAAGTGCTTAGAGAATGTCATCGCTCAAAACTGACTATACATCCCGGTGGTAATAAGATGTATCGAGACATGAGACAGACTTACTACTGGGAAGGGATGAAAAGAGACGTTGGGAAGTTTATATCCAAATGCATGAATTGCCATCTAGTTAAAGCCGAGCAAAAGAAGCCTAGTGGTTTGTTACGACCCTTAGAAATTCCCGAATGGAAATAGGAGCAAGTCTCGATGGATTTCATCGATGGGTTACCAAGGACTAGATCGGGATATGATAACATTTGGGTAATTGTGGATCGATTGACTAAAAGTGCAAGATTTATACCAGTCAAATCGACCAGAACGGCAGCCAAGTTGGCAGAATTGTATATGAAGCGGGTAGTGAGATTTCATGGAGTACCCAAAAGCATTGTGAGTGACCAAGACCCGTTGTTCACTAGTGGGTTTTGGAAGAGCTTACAAGAGGCTCTAGGGTCAGGATTACATCTCAGTACCGCATATCATCCTCAGACCGATGGTCAGCCGGAGAGGGTGAATCGTATATTGGAAGATCTCTTGAGAGCTTGTATATTGGATTTTGGTGGATCATGGGATGACCATTTGCATCTAGTAGAGTTTGCATATAATAATAGCTACCAATCCAGTATCGGTATGGCTTCATATGAAGCTTTGTATGGAAGACCGTGCAACTCACCATCATGTTGGATAGAGACTGGCGAGAAGTTTGTGCTTGGACCAGATGTGGTGAGAGAAACTTCGGATAATATTAAGATCATTCAGCAACGAATGAAAGCTGCCCAAGATAGGCAGAAGAGTTATGCTGATAAGAGGAGAAGAGACTCAAAATTCTCCGTTGGTGACTTGGTGTTTGTCAAGATCTCTCCGTTGAAAAGCGTGATATGATTTGGAAGGAGAGGCAAATTAGCACCAAGATTTGTTGGCCCATTCCCTGTTCTTGAACTAGTCGGGAATTTGGCCTATAGAGTTGGCTTACCAGAGAAAATGGCGGGAGTTCATAATGTATTTCATGTTTCCCAACTAAGGAAGTTCGTTCACGACTCAGATATGACTATTTCACCTGATCAGTTAGAGGACTACGAAGTAGAACCCGAGGCGGTTGGGAGCCGCAAGCCGATTCGTATTGTGGGGCACGATACGAAGCAACTTCGAAGGAAGGCGGTGAAGCTAGTCAAGGTTCAGTGGGGCGAAGACGAGGATGATTGTACTTGGGAGACAGAGGAGAGCATTAGAAAGGCATATCCAGAACTCTTTGCCTGGTAAGATTTACTTTGTGATTTAGTTATTCCGCATGCTAGGATAGACTTATTTTACTTGTTTTGCATGTTTGATGGTTGTTTTATGGTTGATAGGCATGCGGGAACCTTTGTGTGTGTTTTGATTAGGAAATTTCGGGGGCGAAATTTCTTAAGGGGGGGAGAGTGTAACGACCCGTATTCTACACATCATAGGATTGTAGCATATTTATTTCTTTCCCGTATGAAGTCATATGGTCATGTAACTTTGGGAAACATCCATTAGAGTCATTTCTCATGTTCATGATTTTTGTCGATTTTTAAATGACCATTTTGCCCTTTGTTAGTACTGTTTTGGCCATAACTTATGATTGAACAGGAATTTTGACTTGAAACTACTTCTATTGGATTCGTTTGATGGTTTACCTTTCCGTAGAGTGGTCATAATAGCCAAACGGACTTACCGTTTGGGAGATATGGCTGAAATAAGGTTTGGAAGGTGAAAAACTGCTTAACCGGACCAAATCGGGTAATTAGTGGATAGGCCCATAACCCATTTCGGGATTAGGGTTATGGGGAGGCTGAAATGAGTTAGAGAATCATTCCATTTCAGTTTTCTAGCCTCCACTTATCACCAAGGAACCCTAAAAATGGCCTCCAACCTCTAAATCACCTCCAAATCACCTTTTGGTCAAGGATTTGGCTTAGCAACATCTAATCAAGGAAGATCTACACTAAAGCAACATTGGAGCTGCTGTTTAGCATTGAGATTCACATCAAATCAGAGATTTATTTCAGATCTTAGTTTGTTTGTGGCTAAGGTGAGTGATTTGCATAGTTTTGCACTAATTATGGCTAATTAGGGGTGATTAGTGTTAATTAGCGAATTTAAGCATGATAAAATTTGGGGAAAATGTTCATAAATTCTTAAATGATGTTTTAGGGCTCTGATATGAATTTGGGTTAATTTGGTTAACTTTTGCTGATCCTATCATTTGTTTCACCTAAACATGCTTAAGGGGAAAATATGGGATTTTGGGTATGTTTGATCCATTTTAGCCTATCATATTGATGTTTTGATGTTTGTGGCTGATTATGCATGTTGCTATGACTGTGTGAAATGCTTTGTGATTGGTTTCAATAGTTAGAATGGTCGAAAACGTCGTCGAATGGCGTAAACACTTGCTGGAATAGTTTCAGAAAATAGTGCAGGTTTCGGATCGGATCGGATATGGGGCTCGGATCAGATATGTTGAACTGGGCAAGGGATTCGATCGGATCGGAACCTGACACTTGGGAAAAGTGGCAAAAAGGAAGTCCACGCTAACTGAACTGGGATCGGATCGGATTAAGGAGGGCGGATCGGAGCGGAAGCATGAAGATGGATCGGATAGGAGCATGTGAAGGATTAAGGAGGACGGATCGGAGCGGAAGCACGAACTGGAGGGGAATGACACCCGACCCGACCCGAACCAAGGAGAGACACCCGACCCGAACCGTATTAGAAGAGGACCCGACCCGAACCAATGGAGGACACCCGACCCGAACCGATAACTTGAAGAGAACCCGACCCGACCCAGTATTGACCAATGACCCGAGATGCAAAGGTAGTCCAATATGGGAAGTTAGAGCTCAGGATCCAGTTGGGAACCAATGAGTTCACTTCATGGTTGGGCTTTGCTGCGGGACGTGTGCTAAGGAGTTGTCGACGTTCATAACTTCGATTCACCACTGAAAATGAATGATGGCTACTTATCAGTGCAGTAGGGTCATTATGACCTGAGGGGCAAGGTGATGGTAGCAAGACTACGTTATCAGTGCAGTAGGGTCATTATGACCTGAGGGGCAAGGTGATGCGTAATAAGACTATGAGCCAGCGCAGATGGGGTGAACAACTCCATGGGGCAAGTGGACATAGTAAGGATTGGTAAGGCTATGAGTCAGCGCAGATGGGGTGAATAACTCCATGGGGCAAGTGGACATAGCGAGGAATTAGTGGCTACGTTATCAGTGCAGTGAAGCCATTTATGACTTCATAGAGCAGAGTGATCGTAGCAAGGCATGTTGGGTGATCGAAGTGGTGAATATCGTATGCTTTACACACTGAGTGAGAGATGTGAGGATGGATGCTATGTTTGATTGTTTGCCATCATTATGACATGCACACCTCCCCCATCTCCGTATCTTTACACCGTTTGATATGGTACCTTAGAGTGTTGTACAGTATGTAGTGCTAACTCTTTGGTTGCAGGTCCAGGTATGTTTTAGTCTACCTGTTATTGTTCACTTTAGATGCTTATCGCTCATACCAGGCTTTATGTCTGACCCAGAGTTTTATGTCTCCTCTTATTACTCTGGGTGCTCACACGAGCAGACTAGAGACAGGTTAGCTGGTGATGCGCGAGTAGCTGGTTCGGAGGCGGGTAGGAGGCTTCCACGTATGATATATATATACACATTCTCCCTGTGTCATTGGTGGTCGCTACTTGGGCATTAGTAGTGTACCTCCTTTATCTTACTTTTGCTTTGAGACAGTTTGAAAGTTGTAATAAGCTGTATTTTGGATTTCCGCTGCTATGATGTTTAATTCTGGTTTTCAGCTTATGCACTGTCTCTCCTGTTTTATGTCAAGTATGTTATTATTATATTTTATTCTATGCGCTGTGAGACATTCTACAGGTTCTTTGTATGTTCATTTCCTTCTTCCCTTTCCTTCTGACGACCCGTTCCGTGCTAACTGGACATGTGTACAGCGCACTTTTGGAGTAAATGTCGGTTGGTGCGAGGCGGGCCGTCACAAATGCGTTTTCATCTACCGCGTCATCGCCTTTCGTATGTTTGATTCTGCGTTCTCCCCCTTTCGCCGGAAGCTAATGATCTATTTTGAATCTTCGATTTGTAATTTACAAAAGCATTGAATAGTAATCTTCATACTTCTGCCTGTCTGCAGTTGTGTTCGTGTTCGTTCTTGCTGCTACCCCTGCTGTTTTGGTCCTTGGTTTCCATCTACAATGGCTTGCCTTGGAGATTGCTTTGGATAGTTCTGGAGCACGTTTAGGTAATCTTTTTTCCCAGCTCTTCCTATTCCCCAGTTAATTTCCTTTGGGATAAAATTTGTGTTTGCTCAGTTTTTGCAATGGTTAACTTATCCTGGAGGACAATTATTTCTCAATCAATTTTCAAACTTACGGTTCGTTAACTTTATTCTCCTACAAGCATGAATTTTTGAATTCATGAATCCATGATTTGACTCAATTAAGATAGTGTTAATTTTAAAATTATACACCTTTTTTATGTATGAGTTTGATTTTGAATTCTTGCTTAAGTCCAGTTGATGTAATACTAGCGTACAACTGTAAATCTTTGATCTCAATCCATCATTTTCTTTACAACCTTTTACATCCTACTTTAGTTTTGTAAGAACATGCACCACAGTTCTAAACAGATTGGTCAGTTTTGAAAACTAACTCGCACATTTTGAAATAGACAGTATTATGCACTGACTGTAGGGAAAATGTAAGCATAAGTGCATTTGATTGTTGTAGAAACCATCGTACCGTGTTGTACTGCACTTGCTGGTATAAGGCATCCACGTTTGGAGCATACATTGGTGTGTAGTCTCTGGACAACCAAAAAAAAAATCCTACAAACTAAAGTTCCATTGTCATGTTTTCCACTACTGACATATGCATGCAAGTCTGTAATGATGATAATTCTTTAATACTTAGCATTGCCGTTTTGATTCATCTAAAATATGACGCCAAGTTGATTCCTAATTAGGGTTTATGAACACTGTTGCATGGTCAATTATGCTTATGGAAAAATAAAGATATCTAAACTATACCACCAATGTTCAAAGATAGAAAATGAATAGCTATATCGGTAAAGAATTCACAGCTACACGCACAGATTTATCAGATCGCTTTAGTCGCTAAATTGGAGACATAACAACAAGTATCCTTACTTCTTTTCAAAATTTGGAATAATTTAAGAGATCCTGGCTGTGTAACATTATCATGTTGACCATGTGCTACATGTTTTATGACAACTTTGTTTGCTAGACTAATTTGCAAACGAGAATTACAGTAGAATTTTAATTTATAGAACAACATTCACTAATTTTAAGTTTTCATTGTCGCTCCACGTGTTAGAATTATTTTAGCATAATGTTTCTTTTACTCATTTAATCAAATCTATTTGAGATTGAAATTTTCATTGTACATATATGTTAGACCAAAAAGTGGTTCTAACACCCAAATTGACTAAAATTAAAATGAAATGAGATCGAAAATAAAAAAGAGACACAGGATTTATAGTGGTTCGGCGTTGAAAAGCCTATGTCCACTTTATAATCACTTTGCTTGATGATGTAGATGAAAATACAATGAGATATTCACTCAATTTCACTCACTTTTCATGTACATTAACTCAATTATCTCAAAATACACTTTGAATGATGATTTTGAATTGTTTGGTGTGCTGGAATTCGGTTCTCAAAGATGCTTGAACTCATAAAGTGCCAAAAGATCCCTTCAACCGACCCTTGGGGGTATATTTATAGGTGAGAATTCCTTCAGGATCCAGTTCGGATCGGGGACACGTGGTCTCCATCCCATGGCTTTCGGGATCGGGTGAGTTCTGGTGTTGCCAGCGCATCAGGTAAGTGGCCATCGTGGGTAGAAAGTGGGTGTAACTGCCCCGAATATCCAGGAGATCATGGAGTGAAGTAGCACGGTACACTAGGTTCGGTTCGGATTGGCAAGTAGATGGGGTTCGGATCGGATCATCCCATCCGATCCGATCCGGCTTGAATTTTGCTTTCCTCACTTCGTCTCGCTTTGCTTTTCCTTGATTACATCTGATCCGATCCGGCTTGATCTTTTAGCTTTGTGACGCTTCTGTTCTTACCTCTGTAATTCCGATCCGTACCGGATGTGTAACAGAGTGTCTTCTGTTTACTTGATCTTCTGACTTCTTGACTTTGTATAGCCTAGTTTACAAAGTAGGCTAACAATATACATTTGAAATTAGGGATCTTAGATTAATATTTTCGTGAATTGTACCATTTATATCCAAGCATTCATCTTTTTTATATCCAACCATTCATATTCATTAAATATGGATGGTTTTCTCCAAATATGGGACTAGAAAACTTTATTAAAATACATTGCTAATTTTTAAAAGAAAAACCTCTTTTTTTATAATGCTTAATTTTATCCAACAAAAATTTCTTAGCCAAGAGACCATTGTGGCGATGGTGGCTACGTTGCTGCTACTTCAAATGAATTCCGTGCTAAAATTTTGAAGCATTTTCCGCCAATATATGTTATACAAATATATGAATTTTGTGTTGATATGTTAACATTTTTATTCTTCTTATTCTACTTGCTAGCTCAGCTTGCATAAGCGCTAGCATTTAACAGTTAAAACTTAAAAGTTTGATATAATATGAATGTAGCGTGCATGAAATTATAATATTTTTTGATGAACCATCTGATTTTTTTATAGGAAATTGCAAGGTATTCTATGATTTTTTTTCCAAGCACATTACCTATAAACAGTTGAATGTGTACCTAAGAAAACACATTACCTTTAATTTAACACCATTTAATAAATATATTTTTTCTAACTGTAGGAGCATGTCATTAATTGCATAATAAACACAGTGAATGGTGACGTGAGCATGAATGCAACATCACCTTTTAAACACTGTAATCATTATTCTAAAAATATTATCTAACACTTTAGTAAGATTCATACAACATCGTGTTCAAGTACTAAGCATGTTGTGTAAAACTGGGGAATGAAATTGAATTTTTTTTTAAAGTAAACTAATAAAGGAAAAACTACATAACAGCACAAATACAACATATATCATGAATGGATGAGAACGAATGGTTTTGGTTATCCCTCATTATAAAGAAGCATGTCTTATAGCTCTTCAAAGATAATTCCAAGAATATTTCTTTATAACAGCTCGGTTTCATTTTATATTGAAACTGGTTTATTTCACTTTTCCCAGATTTTGTCTCTGATTTTGAGCTTGCAATCTAGGAATAGAAATTTGGCATTTCAGATATAAAACTTAGTCTAATAATTCTTAAAGAGGTTCGTACGCTAAAATGGTTGAATATAGGTTGAAATTGAGAGTTCTACAACAGAGAGATTGGTCACCTTAAATTTATCGTTTTGAACTTCTCTCGAGGTAAACAAATATATTATTTCATTTTAAGGCCATACGCATTACATATTATGACCATTGCCCATAAATTTTCTCAAAGATATATAGATTATATTATATAAGATGAAAACAATGTTAAACATGAAAAATATACCTTCAGTCAAGATATCAAATATAAAAAGAATATATGTGTCGACCTATTATAAAAGCAATCCATTTTCTTCAAATCTGCTGCATAATTAGAGGATTTTTTTTCTTAGTTTAGTGTTTGAAATTACTACTGACGCATGAAGCATTTAAAATCCATGAACGCATGGAAACAAATTTATTCAGGAATGCATAATTTACTACCATGAACGCATGAAGCATTTAAAATCCATGAACGCATGGCAACAAATTTATTCAGGAATGCGTAATTTACTAGCATGATTTCTGCACTTGGAAATTTGTGGGGTGTAAATGGGTTATAAAGAATATAATTAGAAATGCATAACCCCGAGGTTTAGTTTCTTCATTGGTTCTCATCCATTAATGTCTCTATTTTTAAATGGTGTTAAATTAAGTTACACAAACATTTATGTTGCATTATCTTAATGTGGACTTTTGTTCACCTTCTCATGTATTGGGCGTACACGTTTTTTTTAATTTTTTTTTAACCAAATTATCGATCAAGTCATCATGCAAGCCTTATCTTTGTTGTGAAAAAGACCTTTCGCTTATACCATCTCCATTACCATCTCTTTAGGCTCCCAACTATGTCATAACCTCCAATGGGAACAGTTTCAACCATCTCATTATCTATGCTACGCTCAGATTTCTTATTCAATACTTGCATTTTCTTAGATATTCGTAGACATGAAATAATCATTAAATAATTAAATAATTTATATTTTAAAATTTTATATTTTATATGTTTTTAATTAAAAAAAACTATGAGTATTAGTGATTTGAAGTATTTTCACTCATCTATAAATTAGTGTTGTGTACACGATATCTATTAAGCGCAATTTGAGAAGTCACTGGAATTTTTTAGTTTAGTTATACCTGTTTGTACGGTGGTCTAGAATGATTGTAATATTTCAAGAAAGTTAAGATCTGTTTTATTTGCGTTTGATAAAGGTCAAACCTAAATTGTAAATAAAACTGTACTAAATGCTCATATAGTGAGAAGTTACTTTTGTTTGTTTGTCTACACGAAATAAAATTATTTAATTAACATCACTTATATAAATTTCATTTCAGAAAACAATTGAATTTCTATTAATTCAGTTTTAACTTATTATTTTGTTTACGAATCATATTTCAAACCATGAAATTTGGTTTCTACATAATCCAGGGCGCTCTGTGTCTGTGTGTAGTTTGGAAGAAATGGTTTGTTGAAATGGGAGGACCCAAAATGCATACTATAATTTATAAGCAAACATAAGACTTGCTTGAAACTTTGGAGTTATTTCCTTTAATGAATAAAAAAATCAGTAAATTTTGATGACATTTATCCAATAGTTGGCAAAAAGATTTGATTGTTTTTGCCTTATAATGTATCAGATGTGACAATGTTAATGCTTAAAAGTATGGTGCGGTAGTGCTCATTCTAGGAGGATGTTATGACAAACTGTTTTGGATTAGTAGGGCTACTTAATTGGACCAAGCACTCAGATTCGTGTTGTGATATTTTTAAAATGTTCCTGAATCCTGAGTACCATGATAATATTTGAATTGGATACTTATTTTTTTAGGAGACCTAATTTATTTTGTGTGGATTATGTGCATGAAATATGGAAATAATTTTTATTCAGATTTAATAGTAAGTTGCGTTAAATGAGTGGCTCTATCTTTTGCAAAACGAACCAGTTGGTTACTCCTTACTATTATTACTTCTGTGAATTCAGTAAATTCGAACTTCGGTTGAAGTTTCTATAAATGTTAATCATCTAAGTTATGTGTTCAAATATAACCATTTATTGAAATTTAAAACTTTAACCTTCTTTTGTTAATTTAACCAAGGCATATTTGTATCTCGACTTATATATTATTCACAATTAGAAACTTAAAGTTTTTTTGGTGGAACTTCAACAAAAAAGAGTGAGAACCTAATCTATTAATGGAGAAAAGCACCCAAACAAGTGGTGAAACAAATAAGGAGGCATGTGTGATATATACGAAATCTATGCAATAGAAAAATATCTTTAATTGTTGTTAGGATATTTTTTAATGACCATGATCAAAGGCCATGGTACATTATTATTTTTGAAATGATTAGATGAAAATTTAGATCTGTTATTTCTTGTGATAGAGGAAATAAGCTCAACCCTATTTTCCTTATTGATGATTTCATTTTCTCACATCCCAATTGAAGTGAATAATCAGTGAATTTTTTCCAATATTTTTAGGCTATGTTTTTGACCTATGAAAAATGAGGTTGTTGTTAAGAAAATGATCTCAATTTCCATTTGTATTTATCAGCCTACAATGTTTTCACTAGCGGATTGTACGTGAAACTTTAATGCTTATTCATTTATAAGCAGTAGTCATGCTTGAAAACTATTGTGACTTCTCTATTTTGTAGGATTTATGGTGTGGCTTTTAGCAGTAGCGCCTATAGCAGTTTTTGTACTATGATTTTTTTCTTTGAAAAAAAATGATTTTTGCATCCAGGTTTTTGTTTTTGTACTATATGTGAAAACAGTTAAATGGATGACTTATTATAGTAATAATAATAATAATAATATATCTTTGCCAGCTAGCTCATATATGACTAGGAAATACAAGGATATGATCAACTCATTTGCATAGGCATTGTTAGTTACTAAGTTTTGAATTTGATATTTCAACTTTAACTAAGACGTGTTTAGTGTTAAATTGACATGATGTTAATAATTTTATTTGTTCACTATTATTCTTTTACCTTTTGCTTTTTGTTCTATTGTATCTTTTTTGTTGATATATGTATCACCCCGTATTTCTGTTAACACTAAAGTTGCTAATTCAAAAATAATAATAAATGTATAAAGGGGAGATGTATCTAATGTGCATAAAAAAAAAAGAACAATAATAAACGTGTAAAGGGGAGAAGTATCTAATGTGTACATATTTATATTTGATGGATTGACAAATAATAATAAATGTTGACAATGTACATTAAGAAAGTAATTATGACATAATTTGAAATAGGAGTAATTTACAGCCCTTAAATTGTGAACATAATTGGCTTCTCTTTAGAACGGACGGCTTGTATTAACCTTGGCTTCATCGACGGCTCAAATTAACTTGCAACTCTATATAAACAACATATCTCTCATAACCTAATTCACACAAAAAAAAAGAGAAAAAAAAGGAGCCGTCATGCTGCTGAAGAGAGACTAGGACTAGCCATCAAATTAAGAGACGATTAAGAGTTGATTCAAAGCTTAAAACTACAACAAATAAATCAAAACAACGTCAACCTCAAAGGATAGCCTCACCAAATTCAGAATTCAGAATCCTGAATACAAGATTCGTCATACGTTGTAAGTAGAGTACTATTCCGATATGAACAAAAATTGAGACTTGATTTGTGTAGAATGAAAATGGAATCGTACTTTAATTGTAACGATGCTAGTTCATAATTGTATGTTGTTCTGATTTTATTATAAATGGATTTGGGATGTTGTAGTATAGTTAACATGATATTGGATTAATTGTACATTTGCAATGAAAAGTAACACCCCTTGCAAGTATACGATTCATGTTGGAAATTGACATTTATATGTTGTGGTTAATAAGAAGTTGTATATATTTTGTTACAACCAAGTTGAGACTTATGTAAACATAATTCACTGTTATGCTTACATGATTTAGATCTTTGTATATATATGCCTATGATCATTTCAAGTGTAGTTGGATCCATTTGGGTAATATGATTCAGATAAGTTTATGTTGGAATAGGCCTCATAATTCAAGTTAAACTATACTTTTGTATTAGTGACAAAAGTAAGCATCTTTGTGAACATATAGTGACTTTATGGAAATGACTAGTTTATGTTTAGTGTTATGCCTAAATAAAAATATGTTTTAGGCTTATGTTGTTATAAAAATCATATGCTAATACAAGTGACACCTAATTTAGTTAGGTTCATATTTTAAATGCAAGTTTACATGAATAGATTGAAACCCATGACTCATGTTTAGGTTTATGATTTATGTCAAAATTATATGCTATTACAATGCAAGTACACAAGCCCCTAATTTATGTTAGTTAAATCGCCATATTGCAAGTTCATGCACCACTAATTTATGTTAATTAAATCACTATATTGCAAGTTCATGCACCACATAATTTATGTTAATTAAATCGTTACAATTGCAAGTTCATGCACCGCTAATTTATGTTAATTAAATCGCTATATTGCAAGTTCATGCACCACATAATTTATGTTAATTAAATCGCTATATTGCAAGTTCATGCACCACTAATTTATGTTAATTAAATCGCTATATTGCAAGTTCAAGCACCACATAATTTATGTTAGTTAAATTGCTATGTTGCAAGTTCATGCGTTCACACACCCCTTTTATGTTACTTAGAATATATCATGTTCTAAGCCTCTTTTTTTTATGTTTCTAAGTTGGGCTGAAATGTTGAAGCCTAACATATGTTATAATATTGCGAACGTACAAACGGGGAAAATAACGCTGGGTTTAATTAAAATATATGTGTTGGCATGTTTGGCACATGCCAACGACTTATGAAATTTAAGTGGTATAAATTAGTATACCCAAGAATAACAAATTTGGATAATGGGCCACAAAACATTTACATATAAAATTGAAAAGAGACAAATATGTAAACTTAGAAGATACGATATGCTTAACCCGAGGTTGGATTGAGTTGTGATGTAAACCTGCCCGGAACCGACCGGCTGTCTAGTAATCACAACAATACCTATCCAATGTGGGTGGTTAAGCATTGAGCCCAATAAAGACCCGAGGTTAGACATGAGTTGTGGTGTAAACCTGCCCGGAACCGACCGGCTGTCCAGTTACCACAACAATATCTGTCTAATGTGAGTAGTTGGTGCTTTAATTAATAAATTAAGGCTGAGTCAGGATTGATAGGGTTAAGTCAATTGAATTAATACTTAACCAAATTCAACATGTTAACTAAATTGGTGGGTAGGGTTAGGTTAATCTGGGCACTTAACCAATTTAATATGTTGACTAGGGGAGTGGGTAAGGTTAAGAAAATGTTTAACCATTCTAACATGATTAAACTGGACTAGAGAGTGAGGTTAAGTTAATTAGAACACTTAATCATAGAAACATGTTAGTGTGACAAGTGATTGAGGTTAAGTTAATTAGAACACTTAACCATAGAAACATGTTAGTGAGACAAGTGATTGAGGTTAAGTTAATTAGAACACTTAACCATAGAAATGTGTTAGTGAGATAAGTGATTGATGTTAAGTTAATTAGAACACTTAACCATAGAAACATGTTAGTGAGACAAGTGATTGAGGTCAAGTTAATTAGAACACTTAACCATAGAAACATGTTAGTGAGATAAGTGATTGGGGTTAAGTTAATTAGAACACTTAACCATAGAAACATGTTAGTGAGACAAGTGATTGAGGTTAAGTAAAATTAGAACTCTTAACCATGATAACAAGTTGATTTGACAAGTGGGTTAGGATTAAGTAAGTTAGAAATACTTAACTAATATAACATGAATGATTAGAGTTAAGTAACAAGAACACTTAACCAGTGTAATTTGACTTGTAGTAAAGTTAAACGTGAATGGACAACACTTAACCATTATAACTTGTTAATTAAACAAGTAGTAGGGTTAAGTTATATAAGGAGACACTTAACCGTTGTAACAGGTTAGTTAAACAGATGGTGAGGTTAAGTTAACACGAGGAGACAACACTTAACCAGTATAATATGACAAAAGGGATGGGTTAAGTTAACTTGAATTGACTAATGACATTTAACCAACTTGATGAAGGAAAGAAACTAAGTAGTAAATCTTAGTAGAACACGAGAAGGAGTGTACGTCCGTCTGATTCTAGAAGGCTCCAACGAATTGGGTTACGAAGCCCGAGGCTTCGAGGGGACGTGAGGGTACTCTCGGTATCCCTCTGTGAGGCTGCAGATGATCCTCCTAGGCTCATAGAGGTTAAGGTCTGCATTAGAAGAACCAAGGGTATGCCTTGGTTTCAAAATATGGCAACCTAAAGACTAGGATGGACCAACATGATTCGGCGAGAAGACGGTAGCCCTGTGATAACAACTCGTCGTCTACCTACCATCTTGAGTCAATCGAGATACGTGAAGCAGAAACGCAGAGAACTCCAAAAGACCATATACTTGCTATCTAGTTATGGTTGCGGATGGCAATAGGACAGTGGGGCATAGGGGGGCCTGCGGATAGTTCTCATTTTTCAAGGATGGCCTTTCATTAGTTGAGGGAGGGGTCGAGTGGGACCATAGCCACTAGAAAATAAAACAGACCTTAGCATCTGCATCGGCGGATATCTGAAAGCTCCCGACCGAGTTCCGTATTTCTAGAGTAGCCCTGACACGGAACTCGGGCCGCACATTACAGGACATGTGCATCTAGGCAAGCGATAACGATTCACGACACATACGTGGAAAAAGTCTAGGAACATATACAACTCTAGGTAGTGTGTCCTGGACTAGAGGACATCGTTTGGAAGATAGCGTAAATCCTAGATTAGATCTAGGTCAGAAACAATAAATGTATGCCTGAAGGCAACAAAAATTACAGGGATTGGGATCATGTTATCATTACTAGTTGGGACACTAGTTAAGGTGGTGCAGAGATTAGTATGGGGGTACGATAGTATATTCGGTTCGAGATAACTTAACTTAGTTTAGGGTACTTTCCCATTTCCAGCATATACTTATCATGCTCTTTTTCTAATCCATAGACTGAATAGTCACTAGACTTACTCAGGCTTTATGTCTGACTCTACTTTTCTTTCATCTTCTTTTCTTCCGTTCCCCCCCAGGTAGTTGAGGAGGTAATAGTTCAGCTCAGGTTAGATTGGACCACTGCTCTTCCCAAGCTTGAAGATTCTTGGACAAAATGCTTTGGACTCTCCTTTTCGCTGCTATGGCTGGCTTATGCTACATTGGGGAATATAAATGTATTTTTATGCTTCTTTATTTTGTAAGATAGATGATACTCTGATATTGGAAAACAATTGTTGTACAAATTATCTTATCAATAAAGTAAAGTTTAATTTCCGTTATTTAATTTCTGTCTATCTTGTAATTTATCTGCATCTTTTACTCTAAATGCTCCACAGAACTTAGTGCATTCCCTTTGTGAGTGACACTAACGGATGTGGGGTGTTACACGTGGTATCAGAGCTGAAGGTTACTGGATCAGATAAAAGATTTGAAAAATTATTTTTCAAGACAGTTTTTAAAAGAAGCATTTTCAAAAGAAAAGTTTTGTTTTAAAGGCATATTCCCCAAAGCCATATGCACTATCTTTTGATTCTCTGATTCAATCCTTATTTCCTTCTTTCTTGAGCCTCTGGGGCTCCTGGCTTTCTGGGAGGTAACCTCATCGAAGGCGGAGTAGTGCCCGACTTCCATCTATAGCCGTAGTAGTTTCACCTACGGTCAGTTTTCTTTCAAGCTTTGTAGGGTTTTCTGTACGATGGAGGCATCTTTCGAGAAATTTGTCAACATGATTACACACAGAAGAGGATGAGGAGTTTAGCAACGGAGCACAACCCAAGGATGAGGAATTCATGGATGTAGACTTGACTCACGAAGGAGGATGGAATTATAAAACCTAAGACAAGAGGAAGTATCTTTACTATGGTATACTATGGCATATAATTAAGGACAAAGGACAAGATTTTCAGAAGGGCAAGTACATGTTTTCACCACTAAGCGTACCTAGGAGAAAAGTAGTAAAGTTCTGTTGGAAGAATCTAGTTTTTCTGTTCGTACTCTTTTGATCTTAGCGCTTCGCATTTGTTCGTATTTGCTTCCATAGTTGAGTCTCTGCACCTTCGTACTTGTATAGTAAAAGATCCCAATTAGTGCTCAATTGTTTGGTTGTTTTGCTTATATCATCTCACGTAGATCGTCCAAATTTGGAGGAGATATTCCTTGGGTACTTGTCTGATATTGGTTTAGGCCTTTGGGGCTTGTACTTGAGGCATGTCAAGTTCGACTAGGATGGTTTGCGTGAGAGATAGATAGTTGTGGAAGGCGCTCTAAGTAGAAAAAGACTAACTTTAAGAGAGGTAAAAAGTACGTAGTGACCTTTTGACCCTCATAGTTATGGCGTGATGGATAAGCTAAGAGGAGAGACCTCAAATCATCTTGGTATGTACACTTGATATCATAGTTAACATTTGTTTATTTTGGAAATGGAGGTCAAGAAACTTCGCAATCGTGAAGTAAAATTTGTTAAAGTCCAAGAAGGCGCGATATGGGGGATTGAAGATAAGGCATACGCGCCGCGTACCCTTTTTCTTAAGGGTACATCCTTGATTTCTTTTTCTAGGAATTCTATGCATACTTGTTTCTAGCTTTTAAGGTATATCCTCTAGGACGAATCTTCGATCCTTAGGTAGAAACCCTTTCGGATGTAAACATGTATTTGAAACATGTTATGGTTGATGGTTGCAAGTGGTTGCTCGTGGATGCATATACACACCATAGGCGCTAAAACGACTCGGTTACTTTTATATCGTATTCGCACATATGTATTTGTTTATGAATTAAACTTAATGTGCTATCATATGGATGTTGCATTTGAGTGAATGGTTGTGCACTCATATAGAAATAATATGTATCATTAGGATTTGCATACATATTGGACGCATGGCACTGACATGATTTGCATTAAGGAGGTCAACTGAATCAGTAGACCGCCTGATTTTGCAATAGATAAGGACATATACACACACTATGCATATGAACATAAAAGCATTAGAAGCCTTTAAGGTCAACGGATGCCTGTGTTTGATGGCTGAGTAGATGGACGATTGGATGGTAGGATATGCATTCTCCTAGACTTGAAGATTTCGGGGACGAAATCCTTTAAGGAGGGGAGAATGTAACACCCCGTATTTCTGTTAACACTAAAGTTGCTAATTCAAAAATAATAATAAATGTGTAAAGGGGAGATGTATCTAATGTGCATACAAAAAAAAGAATAATAATAAATGTGTAAAGGGGAGATGTATCTAATGTGTACATATTTATATTTGATAGATTGACAAATAATAATAAATGTTGATAATGTACATTAAGAAAGTAATTATGACATAATTTGAAATAGGAGTAATTTACAGCCCTTAAATTGTGAACATAATTGGCTTCTCTTTAGAACGGACGACTTGTATTAACCTTGGCTTCATCGACGGCTCAAATTAACTTGCAACTCTATATAAACAACATAGCTCTCACAACCTAATTCACACAAAAAAAGAGAAAAAAAAGAAGGAGCCGTCATACTGCTGAAGAGAGACTAGGAGTAGCTGTCAAATTAAGAGACGATTAAGAGTTGATTCAAAGCTTAAAACTACAACAAATAAATCAAACCAACGTCAACCTCAAAGGATAGCATCACCAAATTCAGAATTCAGAATCCTGAATACAAGATTCGTCATACGTTGTAAGTAGAGTACTATTCCGATATGAATAAAAATTGAGACTTGATTTGTATAGATTGAAAATGGAATCGTACTTTAATTGTAACGATGCTAGTTCATAATTGTATTTTGTTCTGATTTTATTATAAATGGATTTGGAATGTAGTAGTATAATTAACATGATATTAGATAAATTGTACATTTGAAATGAAAAGTAACACCCCTTGCAAGTATACATTCATGTTGGAAATTGACATTTATATGTTGTGGTTAATAAGAAGTTGTATATATTTTGTTACAACCAAGTTGAGACTTATGTAAACATAATTCACTGTTATGCCTACATGATTTAGATCTTTGTATATATATGCCTATGATCATTTCAAGTGTAGTTGGATCCATTTGGGTAACATGATTCATATAAATTTATGTTGGAATAGGCCTCATAATTCAAGTTAAACTATACTTTTGTATTAGTGACAAAAGTAAGCATCTTTGTGAATATATAGTGACTTTATGGAAATGACTAGTTTATGTTTAGTGTTATGCCTAAATAAAAATATGTTTTAGGCTTATGTTGTTATAAAAATCATATGCTAATACAAGTGACACCTAATTTAGTTAGGTTCATATTTTAAATGCAAGTTTACATGAATAGATTGAAACCCATGACTCATGTTTAGGTTTATGATTTATGTCAAAATTATATGCTATTACAATGCAAGTACACAAGCCCCTAATTTATGTTAGTTAAATCGCCATATTGCATGTTCATGCACCACTAATTTATGTTAATTAAATCGCTATATTTCAAGTTCATGCACCACATAATTTATGTTAATTAAATCGCTATATTGCAAGTTCATGCACCGCTAATTTATGTTAATTAAATCTCTATATTGCAATTTCATGCACCACATAATTTATGTTAATTAAATCGCTATATTGCAAGTTCATGCACCACTAATTTATGTAAATTAAATCGCTATATTGCAAGTTCATGCACCACATAATTTATGTTAGTTAAATCGCTATGTTGCAAGTTCATGCGTTCACACACCCCTTTTATGTTACTTAGAATATATCATGTTCTAAGCCTCTCTTTTTTATGTTTCTAAGTTGGACTGAAATGTTGAAGCCCAACATATGTTATAATATTGCGAACGTACAAACGGGGAAAATAACGCTGGGTTTAATTAAAATATATGTGTTGGCATGTTTGGCATATGCCAATGACTTGTGAAATTTAAGTGGTATAAATTATTATACCCAAGAATAACGAATTTGGATAATGGGCCACAAAACATTTACATATAAAATTGAAAAGAGACAAATATGTAAACTTAGAAAATACGATATGCTTAACCCGAGGTTGGATTGAGTTGTGATGTAAACCTGCCCGGAACCGACCGGCTGTCCAGTAATCACAACAATACCTATCCAATGTGGGTGGTTAAGCATTGAGCCCAATAAAGACCCGAGGTTGGACATGAGTTGTAGTGTAAACCTGCCCGGAAACGACCGGCTGTCCAGTTACCACAACAATATCTGTCTAATGTGAGTGGTTGGTGCTTTAATTAATAAATTATGGCTGAGTCAGGATTGATAGGGTTAAGTCAATAGAATTAATACTTAACCAAATTCAACATGTTAACTAAATTGGTGGGTAGGGTTAGGTTAATCTGGACACTTAACCAATTTAATGTGTTGACTAGGGGAGTGGGTAAGGTTAAGCAAATGTTTAACCATTCTAACATGATTAAACTGGACTAGAGAGTGAGGTTAAGTTAATTAGAACACTTAATCATAGAAACATGTTAGTGTGACAAGTGATTGAGGTTAAGTTAATTAGAACACTTAACCATAGAAACATGTTAGTGAGACAAGTGATTGAGGTTAAGTTAATTAGAACACTTAACCATAGAAATGTGTTAGTGAGATAAGTGATTGAGGTTAAGTTAATTAGAACACTTAACCATAGAAACATGTTAGTGAGACAAGTGATTGAGGTTAAGTTAATTAGAACACTTAACCATATAAACATGTTAGTGAGATAAGTGATTGGGGTTAAGTTAATTAGAACACTTAACCATAGAAACATGTTAGTGAGACAAGTGATTGAGGTTAAGTAAAATTAGAACTCTTAACCATGATAACAAGTTGATTTGACAAGTGGGTTAGGATTAAGTAAGTTAGAAATACTTAACCAATATAACATGAATGATTAGAGTTAAGTAACAAGAACACTTAACCAGTGTAATTTGACTTGTAGTAAACTTAAACGTGAATAGACAACACTTAACCATTATAACCTGTTAATTAAACAAGTAGTAGGGTTAAGTTATATAAGGAGACACTTAACCGCTGTAACAAGTTAGTTAAACAGATGGTGAGGTTAAGTTAACACAAGTAGGCAACAGTTAACCAGTATAATATGACAAAAGGGATGGGTTAAGTTAACTTGAATTGACTAATGACACTTAACCAACTTGATGAAGGAAAGAAACTAAGTAGTAAATCTTAGTAGAACACGAGAAGGAGCGTACGTCCGTCTGATTCTAGAAGGCTCCAACGAATTGGGTTACGAAGCCCGAGGCTTCGAGGGGACGTGAGGGTACTCTTGGTATCCCTCTGTAAGGCTGCAGATGATCCTCCTGAGCTCACAGAGGTTAAGGTCTGCGTTAGAAGAACCAAGGGTATGCCTTGGATGCAAAATATGGCAACCTTAAGACTAGGATGAACCAGCATGATTCGGCGAGAAGACGGTAGCCCTGTGATAGCAACTCGTCGTCTACCTACCATCTTGAGTCAATCAAGATACGTGAAGCGGAAAGGCGGAGAACTCCGAAAGACCATATACTTGCTATCTAGTTACGGTTGCGGATGGCCATAGGACAGTGGGGCATAGGGGGGCCTGTGCATAGTTCTCATTTTTCAAGGATGGCCTTTCATTAGTTGAGGGAGGGGTAGAGTGGGACCATAGCCACTAGAAAAAAATAGACCTTAGCATCTGCATCGGCGGATATCTGAAAGCTCCCGACCGAGTTCCGTATTTCTAGAGTAGCCCTGACACGGAACTCGGGCCGTACATTACCGGACATGTGCATCTAGACAAGCGATAACGATTCGCGACACATACGTGGAAAAAGTCTAGGAACATATACCACTCTAGGTAGTGTGTCCTAGACTAGAGGGCATCGGTCGGAAGATAGCGTAAATCCTATATTAGATCTAGGTCAGAAACAATAAATGTACGCCTGAAGGCAACAAAAATTACAGGGATTGGGATCACGTTATCATTACTAGTTGGGACACTAGTTAAGGTGGTGCAGAGATTAGTATGGGGTACGATAGTATATTCGGTTCGAGATAACTTAACTTAGTTTAGGGTGCTTTCCCATTTCCAGCATATACTTATCATGCTCATTTTCTTATCCATAGACCGAATAGTCACTAGACTTACTCAGGCTTTATGTCTGACTCTACTTTTCTTTCGTCTTCTTTTCTTCTGTTCCCCCCCCAGGTAGTTGAGGAGGGAATAGTTCAGCTCAGGTTAGATTGGACCGCTGCTCTTCCCAAGCTTGAAGATTCTTGGACAAAGTGCTTTGGACTCTCCTTTTCGCTGCTATGGCTGGCTTATGCTACATTGGGGAATATAAATGTATTTTTATGCTTCTTTATTTTTTAAGGCAGATGATACTCTGATATTGGAAAACAATTGTTGTACAAACTATCTTATCAATAAAGTAAAGTTTTATTTTCCGCTGTTTAATTTCTGTCTGTCTTGTAATTTATCTGCATCTTTTACCCTAAATGCTCCTCAGAACTTAGTGCATTCCCTTTGTGAGTGGCACTAACGGATGTGGGGTGTTACAATATACTCTTGATAAAATAGATCAATGGTTGAATACCACATTATTAGTTTCAATCTTTTTCATTTCCATCCTTTTTAATGGTAATATACATGACTTCCATTAGTTTTCCTTACGGTAGATGATTTTGCTTGGTGGTAATTAAGGTAAATGTATTATATTTCATCTTCCTAACGTGCAGCTAGACATTTGCATGGAAAATAAATTTAAAGGTTGCAATGTGGTTGTACCAAGATTAATAAACAATTCTTATATTGGGGACATCAGTGAACTGACAGGTTAGACACTCTAGAGAATTAAGCAGGTACTCTCTTATACTAGAGAATATCATAAACACAAAAAATATTTGATTGCCCATGAAGTGATGGTTACATTTAACATTTGATGCTATTTATCTTTGATGTTATTGCTGTTCATAGATTTATCTATTTTGCTATGGAACATATTTGATGTAATGTATGTTTTTGCAATTGCCTATCTATAGGAA
This sequence comes from Allium sativum, assembly GCA_030737875.1. Taxonomy (NCBI): domain Eukaryota; kingdom Viridiplantae; phylum Streptophyta; class Magnoliopsida; order Asparagales; family Amaryllidaceae; genus Allium; species Allium sativum. Next base: position 737,232,789 of record CM060909.1, on the reverse strand, counting down.
AGCAATATCATTCGCTTTTGCTGCATGATGTTTTTTATCATTTGCTTCCACTTCTAAAATTTTTGATGGTTTATTTCTTTTCATTATATTTTACTCATTACTTAACGGTAATTCTAAATATGAGTTTTTGGAAAATGTTCTGACAAAAGTTTTTATTTTATTTTTTTCCATAGGGTACTGGGAAAACTTCAATATTAGGTTCAGTTCCCAAATTTATGGGCTGGTATAAAACACTACAATGACTGTCCTACAGCATTAGACTACGAGTTGGTATCATTAGGATGATGAAATATGTGCTTTTTGGTGGAAGGTGTGAGATAACTGTCATTTTCTTATTGAGCCCTAAGGTTTAAAAAAATTACATCTTTCATTGGAAGATAAATTCCAAAATATAAAATAACAAGTTTATGCTTCAATGGTCTATGTTTGCAATGTTGAGCTTGAGTTTTTTTTCCAAGTTTCTGCTGTTCAGGTAAAGAAACACATAAGTACTATGTATGAGATGGATCACATCATATCCATTTTGGATACGTTCAGACTTCAGAGTGTTGTTGGGCTTGTGTGGCTAGGAACGCAGACTAACTTAACATTATTTTAATTTTTTAATTTAACACTTTTCCAGTCTGATGATTAATAAAGATTGTTTGTACTGGGTGTTATAGAGTCAACTCCTTAACTCATGGAGGTGAAGTATCTAACTTTAGCACATGAAATTGTGCTTTCAACGAGTGGCTGCATGTTTGGATTTGAATTTTAAAGTTTGATATTATATGGTTTTTTTGTTGGTTATATGTTTCTTCAGAGAAAATTTGTTATGGTTGGCCTAACTCTTCCTTGCCTAGAGTTCAGCTGGGTTTCAGTCTCAATCGTAGTAGTAGATGAAGATGACATTGGGAAAAAAACAATCAAATGGAATGTACAATGAGTGTAGTATATGTGAAGAAACAAGAAAACAACTTGAAATTTGATGTCCAGTGCTTCATCAATGGAAAAAAATGATGCATACATATTTTTCTCTTCTTTATGTGCTTATGGATAAAATTTTGTTCGTAAATTAAGTTACATTCAATATCTGTTAATACTAAGACTAGATGCTTTATTTGGTTAAGTTTGCTTAAAATGTATAGGATACAACTTTCAACCATGAACGCCATGAATCATTTCATTACTGTTTCTTAATGCTGTTTTTTTCCTCTCACAATAATAGCTAATAGGGAAAAAATGGTGCGTGAGCAAATACTAACAAAATAATCATGTTTTCATTTCTTTTGTCACATAAAGTATGCATCTCTTAACCCATTAATTTTATTGAGTCTTCTTGGTGGCTACAAATTTAACTAGCATAGTTAGGCAATAACCAAGATAGACAATAATGTTTAAAATGGTAAAAATAAGGGTTTATTGCGGGTTATCTAATCTTTATTTTTGACTGAATAGTCTTTCTTCACTGTTTCTTAATGCTACTCCTTTCTCACAATAACATCTAACAGCGATAAAATGGTGTGTAAGCAAATACTAACAAAATAATCATAGTACTCTCTCTTCTTTCAAAGAAACCATGTAACCCATTGATTTTTATTGGCATCTTCTTCATGGATACAAATTGAAGTGGCATAGTTAGACGATAACCAACGTAGACAGTAATGTTTGAAATGATAAAATTAATGCATTATTGCGATTTGTCCAATCGTTAACTTTGACTGAATAATATTCTCAGAATTAAAAAAATAAAAAATTATGTAGAAACTTTGTAGTCCATTTGCAACAAAATGAACATAATAGGATACTCAACAAATACTAATGGCTTTGCAACAAAAAAATAAAAAAGTTGAAGAATATAACAACAATTTGGTTTCACCCCGTGTGCAAAAATATTAGCTCTTTACTGGTAATTTGACATTATTAAGCTATGTTACTATAAAATTCATCTCTATTTGCTTCATATAGCTAACCACTATCCTCTGCATATATGTAAAACCATCTTCAAATTTCTTTGTGGCTGACACTCGATAGAAAAAAGGTTAATCTTCACTAGAATAAATATTAATGAGGAAGTTAAAAGAATATATATAAGGCATGGTTCATCCTTGGTTGATATTTTTTCTGTGTGTTGTTCATATTGATGTCAGGTTTCTTATTTCTTGTGTATGTCTGTCAAATATGAGCTAAATATAGCCGTAACTGTAGTGCTTTGCTTGCTGGTGGAGGTGATACATTGGATTTTTTTTGGTCAATGGATTGGTGGGAACTGAGAAAAATTAAGGTAATATGATATTGGTAAATTTAACATCACTTTTTTATGCCTAATATACATTTTTGATAAAAAAAATGTTGCGTGTATGCCTTACTTTTTTTTTTCTTCTTCTTTTAATAAAATTGCAAACGTATAAACACTGAAAAAATATTTACTGCCACACAATGTAACTGTTTCCAATGTTGCCTTTGACAAAATCATTTTTTAGTTCCAGGACGCCTGTTGTTTACCATCTGGTATTGCAAAAAGAACAATAGATTTTGAAGTATTGAGATATTCAACATCTCACCTATAGTAAGTTTTCCTCTCCATCTGAAGAATTTTTCGTTTCTTCCAATTCCCCATATTGGGATCCCCCAATGCTGCTGTATCTTTCCTGGTGATTAGGCTCAGATTGTCTAAAAATCCTCACCCTCTTCGAGCTTTTCCTTTTTAATTAAATTGTCGACATCAGCCAGTGAAAGCTTAAGTAGCTCATTAGCGTCAGAAGCCACGTAAGCTTCAATCTGGTCATTTTAACTGATCCTACTGGATTAAGAAGACTGATTAGTTCGACGACCTCACTATTCTCTTTCCTTATTTCATTGACTGTGGCATTCCCCCAAAGTTATTTCTTCACCCTCAGAAATAGCACAAGCATCGCTGTACTCCAAATGAATTATCACATGAACAACGTCAAAAGTTAACGTTAACAAAATCATTTTGATTTATTTGCATCGTTACATCAGAATGTAGTTATTAATCACTGATATATGTCAGAATGTAGTTATACTGATTAGCAATGGTCACTCTTTGGAAATCAAATACTTTTCTACTAGCTACATTCGAAAGGAGTGAAAATTCAGAAATCAACTTAGCTTGCAAATTAAATATTTCATATATTATCAGTTGGCTATGTCCCAAGCAAAGCATTGTAGTATTTATTGGTTTATCAATGTAACTTGCTGCCTAACTATATATTACATCAACTAAAACTACACGGTCCTTGCAGTGTATTGAGTGTTCTCATGATACTGGGATAGCTTAGCCAATAAATTACTGACCATAACCCTTTTTGCTATCTGGTATAGGCTTCCACATAATTGCAGCTACAAGAAATATTGTGGTTCAAGGATGAAGAAAGTGGAAAATTAGACAAGTCAAATTGCAGCTTTTATTCAGGGGACAACAAATTATTTTTACAATTGCGTAAAAAGGGCTGCAACAAAATGTGTGGAATAGCATATCTTGGAAATCTGTGATAATTCTGCCAATTTTTCATATGTTCAATTGGGATGTTCTCTCTTTAAATTTGAGGAAAATTAATGTATTTTTTAGGCTAATAACTGATCTACACTTCTACTTCTTCTACTTCTCCATCTTGGATAGGTTTACTAATTGTAGACAACAATGTCCTATGTGCTTATTCTTAAAACTCACTAACCGATGTACATTGACGCTAGGCTGTTTAATAAATTTGATTTACCTTATAATGCTGAAAGCTTTTTGGCTATTTGATGCTATTTATTTTTTAGCTTTTTTCTCAGACCGTAATGGACTTTGAGCCTATGATAATTTCAAATTTTGGGCGAAATTATGCTTGTTTCTTCAATGTGTTGAATCTTGGTTGTCAAAAATCTTATATTTACGGTTTAATGCATAGAATTTTGCTCTCTATGAGAAGTGTTATCCATAAAGAAATGTTAACCCGTCTTTATAGTTGGATGACACTTTGTAGTTTTATCAACATGAGTTGGCAACGTTCCTTTTATAGCAATGACATGAATGTTCTGCTATAACTTTGATTAATTAGCTAACTTCTCCATGTGCGAAGCAAGTATTCACACTCGATTTGTTCAAAAAGGTTGGTCACAAAGGGTTGTAACATTTCGTGTCAATGACATTTCACTATCATAATTTATAACGACACATTCACTCTAAACTATTTCTCTTACTTATTATGCTGATTTCCAACTGATTATTAATATAAATAAAATAAGTCATCGTGATGTGTGCCAACAAAATAAAAATAATAACATACCCTTATTTTATAAGTTTAATGCGATGATACCCTGCAATGTCACATTACTACGCAACAATGTCTGCTACTTAATTTATTAAAAACCGTTTTAGTAGACTATCACTCAGCTATTGTTGGCTTCATATTAATGTACAGTTTCTTTCATCATGCCGTGTGTGAAGCACGTGTTCGCAGTTGTTAATTAGAAATAGAACGGTATCATATTCCGATGTATTTGGTTAATATTTTTCTTTCCTTTTTTTGTATAACATAGTTAGGAAGTACCGATCAAGATGATTTGGTTGCAAAAGATAATTCATGAACACAACTATTAGCTAACTTTGCAATAGGTTTCCAATGAAATAAATCCACAATAAATAATCTGAAAACTTTATATTATAAAGTTGGACAAAGAGGAACACCCTGGAGATGTCAAAATCCATCATCTTCAAGACTGGATTAACAAGAAGGTTTGTTGACCAATGTTGTGCTCAAGCTTTTAATTATATATGTAAAAAGGATTTTTGTTTTTATAGCCATTTTGTCTTTATTTACAACTGTTATATGACAAGGTGATATGGTTTTCACCATTTAATTTTTTCTTAGGCTAAGCATTTCTATATCCAGTTTCTTTGCCTTATACATATCATTTCTACATGCACTTATATTTGCTTAACTTTTTACTAGGTGGCATTATTTCTGTATTATTTCTTTCTCATTAGAATATCATTAACATTTTTGTTTAAAAATCATTTATTTATGCCAGGTACAACATATTATTAACCAAGTTCTCGAATGGCCTATGAATCATTTTTTTTATGGCAATATTTCCCATAAAATTCAATTTGCCTCATTATTTAAGCAACTTAAATAAATGGATAGTGGACGAGGTCACGAGGATTTGATGAGGAGAAACTAGCTGACATGAATTTAAAAAAAATGAAGATGGATGAAGGTAATTCATTTTAAAATTATTGCCCTTTCATTCTTAAACTAGCTTACATATAAACAATGCAGTCTATATGTCTCATTCCTTGCGAAATTTCTTTCTTGACCAACATTTGGTTATCTGAAGTTGTGCTTAGCTTATTGTAAATGATGAAGCATTAAATCTCTCTTTGAAATTCAACTTCAGCACTATCAATGGTTTATTATTTAACAAGCAATAGGCACTGCATTTAATCTACATGTTTGAAATAGTGTGGAGTTTGAAAACAGGTACTACATTTTGATATATGGTCAGCTTAAAATGGACAATAATTCTACACATGCATGCATTTACACATACATGTGTATGCCCACGCACATGCACACATTCCAATTATGTCACACTTTATTCATGGCAAAATATATGTAAATCAAGTGCTGATATTGTTATCTTACATTATTTATTTGCCTATATGGTCTTTCATTTCCAGATATAAGCATCATGAATAGTTTAGAAATAAATTAATGCCACATATTTTACCTTTCAGTACCATACATTATTCTCAATTATTTTGCTATTAAAACATTTTCTTTATATAATCTTCTATTATTTAATACATTAATGTGAATCCTAAATATTAATGTTATCCAACCAATTGTTAAAATAACGAAAAATGAGTTGAAGAAAATTAGCACAAGATGTTATTGACTTGGTCTCAGACTTGAGGTCATAAATGTGCCATGTAGCTCTCTGTTTAGTACATCTAGATAATTCCAATGTAAATTTGTACTTGAATATGAATAAGAGCAATTAAATCGAAATTACTATCAATTCTGCATATATTAAGACTGAAAACGACAACAAAGGATTTTTCGACTAAAGATGAAATGTGAAACTCTCAACAATTATGGGAAAAGACAGTAATTGGTCTTAGTTGGTGAAAATTACCTTCAGATGAAGTCTAAAGTGAAGCCTTTTCCTGATCCTTCTTTCCGTTTCAGCAACTAAACCCTTCGGTAGAAATAATCTTTCATCTTTCATTCGAGAGAAGGTAGAAATCAAGAACTGCGAAATTTATACAAACACATGGAAGAATCAATGGACCTTAGGCTGCTCTAGATCTAAACCGTAATCTTTTCTTATGTTTGGCTGTCCTGTTTCATCGCAGACAATTGGGAAAAAGGGAAATTAGGGTTCAGTGAATGAGGAAATTTGAACACTAAGGAATCGAAGGGAAAAAATAGGCCGAATTTTCTCTGAATAGCGAGACTCCTCCAGTATTAGCACAAACGTGCTTTAGCCAAATGACTCGGATCGATAGTTGGATGGATTGCAGATCTAACGGTTGAGGCTCCCCCAAAGTTAGCACATGGATTGGTGAATAGATAAAAAAATTATTTGTACCAACACATGGATTGTAGATCTAACGGCTAAGGCTCTCCCAAAGTTAACAGCTGAGGCTCCCCCAAATCAAATAGATCTATGCAGTTAAAGCCCCGCTAAAGCCCCGTAATATCCCCGCTATAGCCCATAGCGCTCTTCAACCGCTACGCTATTTTAATTTAGCGCTGATGAATAGTAGATCCGCTTCTAGCCCCGCTTTTTTCCGCTGCATCCGCTAAATCAAGGCTTTTTAGCATCCGCTTTAGCAATGTTAATATATAGAGCTTGATTTGACTAGTTATCTTTTCAAAAAATTCAGTAAAGTTAGCGTAAAGGGCTAAATTTAAGGCATAAGTGCCTAATATATTGTACAATCAATTACACTCATCAAATTTATCATGTATAACTACGGTATTTCGTGATTTTGTAATATAAGATTAATTAATATTAGTTTCTTGTACGAATATAATATGAGAAAGATGATTAATTAATTTTCAAATATTTGGTTTTATATCTAACGAACCTTTTTGTGCCTCCGCTATATCCCCGCTAATTCCCCGCTACACCTTTTTGCACCTCCACCGCTATAAAACCGCTAAGCGCTTTAACTGCACAGAATAGATCTAATGTAATATATTTTTTCAAGTCTTTGCCTTTAAAATACTTAATATTTCCTATATTTTCATTTAAGATTCAATGTATAAAGACAGTTTTTTTTTCTTTCGAAATTTAAACAATTTTTATAATCAAATATTTTTAAAGCTTGTATTTTTTTTTCTATTGCATCGCTTATGCGATTCAAAACTTTTATAGATTCATACTTTATAATGACCTTTTTTTGCAGGTTGTTTACGTCTCCTACCATTTTTAAATATATATATTGAATAACTTTGAAACATATCTATTTGCAATGAGTAAAATAAAATTGATTTCATGAACTTCCATAATAATACATGATTGTTTTATTATTTTATTATAATGCAATCTCTCTTTGTGAAATCAAGTTTCATGGCTTAAATAGTTTACCGTAATATCCTATTTCATGACAATTAAAATTTGTCAAATATTTATAGAATACAACAACATCAAATAAATGTTTTTTTAAGAAAACAATCTTTTATAATACTAATATTTTGTTACTAAAGATATGTTTCCACAATGTTTTGAAATAGTAGTTAAGGTAGTTTATTTTACAACAATTTGCCTTTAATTTTTTTTAAGTATGCTTTCCACGACATTTACTCGATTATATGTTGTAAAAGCCCTATATATTTAAAATGGTTTATCAAACTGTTGCAGAACGTCAGTTGTAAAAGGGTAATTTTCTTGTAGTCTATACAATTTAAATTAAACTATTAAATGATATTTTTCAACTATTTTAAAGTTTAGAAATTTTGGTTATTTCGTGTCGAACAATAATTGGTTTTATAAACTTTATGATTTATTTCAAACTTATTCAAGTTGATTTCAAATTTTTTAATTTTTCAAAATTTAAAATATAATTATCAACTATAATTATAATATATATATATCAACTATAATTATCAACTATAATTATTAAATACAATTATATAAAATTAATTATTGAATACTAGATACCATTTCATAATTATTAAATTTTATTATTAATTATTAAATAATTATTATAATAAACTGATATTTTTATCTCTTGCAAATATGTTGGAATTCTGCTGCAAAATATCTTCGATAAATATTTGTCGGTATTCTGCCTGTATTTGCAGCGGAAAATAGCAACAGAAATTTTCTGTCGGTAATTTGACGCAATTTGCAACGGATTAGTGAGGGATGACAGAAGTCGACAATAATACATAAAAGAAAAAAGTTTGAAAATACAAAAAATTATCCCTTGCAAATCCATGGATCCATCGCAAATTAGTGACGGAAATTTCCACTTCTAAATATTTGATGCTAAATAAGTGTTTTCTTGTAGTGAACGTTTTGGAACATATTTGGATAGGATTGGAAGCAACATGATTTTTTAGTTAAATTAATCGAATGTCTAATTTAGCTAACAAACGTTTCAATGATAAACTAAATAACAAACTTTTCACTGATAAACTAAATCAATGTGAGTATAACTCACTTAGTTTAACCCACTTATATTTTATATAGGTCGAGATTTATTTTATGTGCTATGGTTGATAATTGTTTGTTGAATGTTTACACACACACACACACACATATATATATATACATATTGGATGAATTGATTGATTTAAAACGTTAGTTTAATTTAAAAGAAATCTAATCATTATTCTAACGATTATTTCCAAACGAGATAACTTTCCTTGTTGGTTACGTTTACAATAATATTAACATATTTAATCAAAAATACGGATGCTTGGATTATTGTTATTTGTTTATTGTTGAATATTATATCCGTTTATTGAATTGAATAATATTGTTTGAGGTAACGTATTTGGATGCAGGGAAAAACATGTTGAAGGAATCCAACAGGATTCCTTAAATCTATTGTTTGTTTTCATATTACAATTATATGAACTGTTTGACCAACCTGATTAGATGATTGATTTGTTTATTGATTGTTGAATCATAATTCAACATTCCTTTTTTTAACCATTGGGCAGTATTGGTTGAGTAAATAACATCAGATGGCTTAAAAATCAATCACTTTATAAATATTGATTTACCGTCAGGTAAATCGACAAAAATGGAGTTATAAAATTTATTTTATAACTGAAGATAGATTTTGAAATCTGTTAATTTGAATAAAGGTTTATTAAAAAGGTAATTTATATTTATATTATTTAAGTTTATAAATAATTATTAAATATTTTTATAAATCTAATTCTTATGTTAATAAGATTTATAAGCAGATGAGCAGAAATTAAAGTAACGGTTAAGAGTTGGATTAATTGTTTACCAAAGATAATTAAATGGGATTATTTAAATTAATTATACTATTAGTTAATTTAAAAGGAAGGACTAGTTGGAATGGATTAACGAGATAACCATGATTTAAGTTGACTAAGCTAACTACTTTAATTGAACTCGGTTATTTGATTTATTTGTTTTGATTTAATCTAATGAAAATAAATTAATGAATACTTGTTTAATATTTAAAGAATTTACTATTTGTTTTTGTTAATAAAGAGCTTAACTACTTCTATAGTAGTTAACGATGAGATAAATTATTATTTTAATAATTCAAGGAATTTCTATTATATGAAATTCATTACATAAGTAATCAAGTTTGGAAATGAGTTACAGTTAAATTTTGAAAAAAGGTTATGAATGTGTTTTATATTAAAACCCGAGTTTTATGAATAAAGTTATAAAAGAATTAATGATTGGGTTTTATGTTAAAAATCTAGTTTTCATGGATAAAGTTATAAAAGGGATTTTATGTGAACACGATAGCTTAAATTTAATGTTTACTTAATATTTAAATTAAGTAAAAGGAAGTGTGATAAAAAGGGTTTATATTAAACCAGAATTGTATAAACGAGGTTTATGAAAAGAAATGAGAAGTTAAAGTGTTGATTTTGAGTTGGCGATAGTTAATAATGAAATTAAGTAAGATGAATGGAACTGAAACGAGACTTTCAAAGCGGGAAAATGGCTGAATGAGTTAGGAGTGGAATAATATGGGTTGATAAGGAGTTAAGATAAGAAATTAAAGAATTGGAACCTAATTGGAGATTGGTTGAGTTGAGTCATTTTCTAAGTATAAATCTGATGTTGATTTCTTTCTTCAGGGTTGATACCTGGGGAATTATTCGCTTGCCAACTTACAGTCAGGGAATAATGAATGTTGAAGTATAGAAATGTATGAATAAGTAATAGGAATGTTTCCGGCTATGAAATAAAGGATTTGAGAATATATAATATGATTTCCAAAGAAAAAGGAAATAAAAGGACTTGAGAATATATATATACATATATAATGAGATTTCCAAAATAACGGAAACAAAAAGAGATTGCGTGAAAATATAACGATGTTTTCAAGATAAAATGGGAATGAGAATTTGTGTCTGAAAAAGGTTTTCTGTAAGAATAAGAGTTGGTTATTGTTTTCAAATAATGAAATAAAAGAGATTTTGTAATGTTGTTTTATAAGTGGTAAGTTGAAGTGATTTTCCGATTATTGATAACTAGTAATGATGTGGCAAATGTTTAGAAAAAGATAATGGAATCGGAAATTTGATACGAGTATAGTATATTTTCTAAAGCATTGAAATTAAATAGTTTGAGGATAATCTTATGTTAAATAAGATGTAAAATGCTAATTAAAATATTGAAAAGATTTTTAAGTTTTAATTTAACCATTTGTTTAATTATTTTAATTAAAGAAGCCAAGTGATGCTGAGTACTGAACCAATAAATCTATTTTTATTTTTATGATTGAATGGTTGTTTATTGATAATTAAATAACCAACTATCAAATCTGGCTATACTATTGTTGATACGGAAAGAGTGGGATCGAAATTATATTCGAAAATCATTCCGACCAACAATTACGAAAAGTAGAAAATATCATATGCTGATCAAGATAGAAAAATTGAAGATTAGTCTTCATAAAATGGTGGAAATACGTAAAATCTCTTGTTTAGCAGCCGGAGATATACTATAATCCTATCGTGGTTGAAATCTATGGGTTTGCAAGGGCTACTCGCTACTGATCTATATGGTGATACCTAGGATGTGGTAGGAGGGTACCTAGGTTCATCCTTTAACTTGTATGGACGAATGTACGACATAGTATTTCTTAAGAGTCATGTACTTTGATTTTTACAAATATACCAAGTATGGTAGCAGAGAAGGAAACTTCTTTTAGCATAAACACCCAGAGTATATTTGTGGATGTCAATTAGTGATTTGATGGATCTAACGATGTGACATTCAAAGTGAATGGTGATGTCATGTTCTAAAGGTAATGTTAACCTCAAGCCTCTTTAATTAGGAAATGACAAAAATCGGGCAAGCAGCATAGCTAAGTGGGTCGCTCCCAGTCAGGGTGTATTATCACCTATCTAGATAAAATCCATTTCCTTCTTTAATCGATTTCGATGTCGTCCCTTTTCGGGAAACAGTGGGTCGCACCCAACCATTGGTGATATACATTCGATACACTCAAGCAAAATGAGCGGTCGGTCATTGTTGGACGGATTGCAAGATGTTCTTGTTGAATTTAGTGTATTCCCCTCTAGAGATACACTATCATAAGGTGGTTCCGTACCTTTTCATAGTTGGAAATCCAATCTCCAATAAAAGCCCATGGTTTTTTATTATATATTATATATGTAGAACGTGAGATGCAAGCGTTCTACTAGATGGTTATTTATTTGATTTAGACACTATTATAATATCAGAACAAGATATGATTTCAAAAATGTTTTGGGTTATCATAAGGTAAAAACCGTCCTTGTTTGTGTGTGACCGGTCTTACGGTTATCCTTTTCTTTCGAAAAGAAATGTTTGACTTTAAAATCAAGTTGGATGATACTATAAACTTAGCGAGTTTTCTCACTCCGGTTCACCAGACTGATCTGGCGTTTGTAATGCTCGGGTTAGACTGAGTTTTACAAGTTCAGGTTATCGGGTGCTGTGAAGTCCAGAGACAAGATGAAGGTGTTCAAACGTATGATATCTAGTATTTTTTCCTCTATGTATTATGTGTTGTATATGAGGACAGATTATTATAACTTTCTAGATGTATTGATGTACTCTGATGATTGTATGTTTTATTTCAAAGCTCTCAATAAAGTTTTATTTCTATATTATATTTTGTTACACTGCGATGTGAGACTCTGATGTTGTGGTGTTCTTCTTCTTATTATTATTTTTCTCCTGTTCTAATATTTCTTTCTTTCTTATCTCACCCTCTAATTTCTTTCTATTAACTATCTAGTGTTTTCGATACTTGAGTTCTGACAAGTAATACGAGTTTGTATTATTGTTGTAATTCAGGCGTTGAATTCCCTGTGTCATTACAGGTGATTGCTAGGGTGTGGTAGGAGGGTGCCTTCGGTTTGTCCAGTCCCAGGACAACTTGTATGGACGAGTTTTTGCCATAGTATTTCCAAAAAGAGTTATGTACATTAATTTTTACAAACTTACTTCTATTGGTGATGGAGAAGACACCTTCTCTTAGATTAACACATAGAGTATTTTTGTGGATGTTAATTAGTGATATCTAGCGGATATGACATTGTGTCATTCAAAGTGAATGGTGATCTTCTTAAAATGGTAATTATAACCTCAAGCCTCATCAACCATGAAACGACAGAAATCGGGCAAGCAATATGGCTATGTGGGTCGCTCCCATTAGGGTGTATTGTCAACATCTAGAGAAAAATTCATTTTTTTCTTCCTTTGTTTCTGTATCTCCATGGAATACAATGGCTGTAGTCGTAAGGTGACAATATATTTGGTACACTCAAAGGAATGAGTGGCTGGTCTTATATGGCCGGGTTGCAAGATGTTCTTGTTGAACCAAGTGTATTCATCTCTAGAGACACATTATCGGGAGGTGGTTCCATACCTTGTCATAGCTGGAAATCCATTATCCAGTAAGAGCCCGTGGTTTTTGATTATAGACTATGTATGTAGAGCGTAAGATATGAGTGTTTTGTTAGATGGTTATTTATTTGATTTAGACACTATTATAATACTCGAATAGATATAATTCCTACATATTTTGGGTTATCGTTAGGTAAGAGCCATCTGTGTTTATGTGCAGACTGGTCTTATGATTATCCTTTTCTTTTGAAAAGATTTTTACTTTAAAATCAGTTGGATGATAACTATAAAGTTAGTGAGTTTTCTCACGCTAGTTCAACAGACTGATCCATGGCATTTTAAATTCTCGGGTCAGACCGAGTTTTGCAGGTTCGGGTTATCAGATGCTATGAAGTCCAGAGATAAGCTGGAGGATTCCATATATATGATAGTTCCTAATATTTATTCCAATGTGTGTTGTACATGAGGACATATCGTTATAACTATCCAGATGTATTGATGTCCACAGTACTCTGATGATTGTAAGTATTATTTCAAGCTCTCAATAAAGATTTATTTATATATTTTATTTTATTCCATTGTGATGTGAGACTCTGATTCTGTGTTGGTTATTCTTCTTATTCCTCTATTCTTAACTTTCTTTCTTTCCTCACCCTCTTATTTCTTTCTTTTAGTTTTATAGGTTTTCGGTACTTGAGTTTGGACACGGGATGTAGCAGTGTCGAGATTCGAGCATCGAAATTTTCGTGATGCTAAAGTCTAAATAAACCTTTAGACCACCTCTGATTTGCCACTTCTTTCCATACTACTCCTTAACAACCGAATAAGAATGAGGGGAACTTAGGAAGAAACTGACCAAGCAATCAGTCCAAAAATTCGCACCATCCTCAACCACCTCGGAAGGGAGATTAATTATTCCATCTTTCTCAACATACTCAAAGTCATGAGGCATAAAGGTTCCCATATTATTGGCGACCCTTGTTAATGCAGACTTCGACATCTTCCTTTTCTTCCTCCTCCTCCTTCGATTATGCCTTTCCCTATCTTCCATCGTGCCCTTCTCCATTTATACCCCCACATCTAACACCTCCAAATATCAATTCCACCTTGAGTAATCCTTCTGATGCTACTTTTGGAGTGAGTTCTTCGAATCTTGGAAAAACTTTCAACTCCAATATCTCCAGTGAGATTTCTCCCATTGGAAATTCTACTAATAACAATTCAATGAATAACCATAATTCTGCACCTTTCAATTCGTCAAGTTCTTCTTTTCCTTCTTTTACAAAAACTAATTATGCTTCTCTTTTTAATTCTGTTCCTTGCAATGCTGGAGTGTTGCAACCTCAACATTTTGGTATTGCTAGGAATGGATTGCCAAAGATGATGCCAGATCTGATTAAGATCGAAAGACTGAAATACTGGAGCAATCACTTGGTCGGCGTCTCCCTGGATGGTACTCTGTCCTTCCTCTCAGTTGTAAATTTCTTAAATAGATTTTGGAAATTAAATGGTGAGGTAGATATTAAATCGGATGGTGTTTATTTCTACTTTAAGTTTTCTAATGACACTGATAGAGATAGAATACTTCATCCTGACCGAATTTTTACTTGGGGAAGAATGTCTATAATAACAAGATGAAATCCATCAATTGGTAGCTCACAAGCACCAATTAAGAAAGTGCTAGCACTACTAGATTAAGGGCGTTTGGCGACGGAGAGTGGCGACGGCTGGCGAGGGCTAAAAAAAGTGGCCTTCGCCAGCCCTCGCCAAACGAAGTTAATACCGGGAAGCTACAGCAATTTACCCCATTCCTCTTTCTTCCATCGTTTTTCACCGAACGAAAAAAAAAATTACCTACTCCACCGTCGCGCCGATCAGCTGCGCCGCCGTTGTCGTCAGCCCACGCCAGCCATCGTCAGCCCACTCCACCCCTCTCAAGCCCACTCCATCCCTCTCAATTACTTCCTCCATTTAAGGTATGATTTCTAACCTAGCTAATTTCATGAATTAATTAATTAATGATGATTTAATTAGATGAATATGTTAAGTAATTTCATGAATTGAAACCCTAAATTGTGGATTTAGTTGTTTATTGGTGTGGTGGTATGTTTTATATGAGACCGAGCCTGAATCAATAGAAGCATTTGAGAGTACAGAGGACAACGATATAGAGTATAAGACCGAGCCTGAATCAGAAGATGAAGAAGAATAATATTATTTGTATCATTAGTTGTTTACGTATGATGTACAATGATATGTTTTATATGATGTGCTATGTTGTGAACTTATATGATGTGCTACGGTTATCTATTATCTGGTTCTTTTTTTTTATGCAAATGGGTCTTGTAGTTGCATTTGATGATATATGTTGTACAAGTTTATTTGATAATGGATGTGCATAATGATATATGAGTTATTATTATACGAAATAATTTGTTTGTGACAGATATGCCTCCTAGACGTCGACCTACCCACAGTTCGGAGGCAGGTGCGAGCGGTACAGCACCGGATTTACGTCCGGTCGTAGAGCTCGTACCCAAGTCCGCAGGGTAAGTTTTTAATTTCTTAAATGTTTAGTATTTAAAATTTATTAAATGCTAATATCGTACTTTCTGCAGGGGGTTTGATATTATTCCTTCAGAGCTTGTTTTACGTGTGTCTAGAGATGCATATACCGCCAGGTGGACAGAGGCGTGGCCCCACTGGGACGATATTCCTGCGCATATTAGGAATGCCGTTCTCGCGGAGGTTCTCGTAAGTATAAATGGATTTCTCATTTACAAAATTATATAAAATATGTAATACAATTTGTTTGTTACTTTATAGGTTGCTGTACGGGTTAGGGACGAAGATATGAGTGTTTTCCTCAATGCATGGAACCAGAAGATGAGGAAAAATTATTCAGGCAATATGTATAAGGCCAAAAAATATGGAAAGAGGCCTCCATGGATGAGCTAGGAGGCGTACGAAGGTTTCCAGCGACTGTGGTATACGGAAAAAGCGAAGGTAAATTAATTAAACTTATTTTTAATTTGTATTCTGTATATCAATCAATTAATCGTATAATTAAATATACAGGAGCTTTCAGAGCGAAACCGGGCAAACAGACTCAAGAATCCTGCTTTGCATCGGGGTGGGTCTAAGTCATTCTCGCAGCACCGTCGCGAATTGGTACGAATGATAAATCACATTTGTAGATAGTTCTAATTTTTTTTACTCGTATTGATAAATTCCAAATATATATTGTATCATTTCAGAGTTCGTCTCTCCATCGGGAGCCTACACTTGCTGAGGTGTTTACACAGACTCATGCCGTCGAGCGGACCGACGAGGATGGTAACACCACATATACATGGATGGACAATAAATCCCGTGGAGTGATGGTTAGCATTTGTAATAATTTGTATTTCACATTTTTATTTAGAAATTGAATATTTAATGTATTACATAATTGTCCGCTATCGCAGGACAAATACAGTGCGAGGGTAACTGCTCGAGCAGAGGAGTTAGGTCAGGAGCCGGATGTAGAGGAGTGCAATTGCATTTGGGACTCCATCATCGGCCCGCCTAATAGGAATAGGCGCTACAGTTTTGGAAACATGGAGGTAAAACATTTTATTACAGAATTTAAACATATTCAAGTTCTATTAAAAGTTTAAAGTGTTTGACATATTTAAACATAACGAATTTATAATACATTTATCAAGTCATGTTTATAATATAATAATTACAGCCAACGGGGACTCAGGCCTCTTATACGAGGCGTCAGGACGAGGAGGAGATTGCCATGCTTCGACAGCAGGTGGCAGAGATACAGGACTTCCAGAAGAACAGGCTTGCGACCATGCTGGATGAGAGGATTGCTGCATATCTCCAGGAGCATGGGCATATGCCGCCGAGTGAGCTTGGTACCGGGGAGGAGGAGGAGGACGAGGAGGAGGAGGAGGAGGATGAGTAGGTACTTGTCCTCTTTTTTTATTTTGGACTCGGTTTTGTATATAAACTAGTTGTTGACGTGATGTTGTTTTTTGGAGACGATGCTAGTTTGTTTATGTTATGTGGACGTGATGTTAGTTTTTGGACGGTTTATTGTGTTTATTTATCGTTTACTAGCTATATGTTGGTTTATGTGACGTTTAATATCATATATGTTGGTTTATGTGATGAATTGGAGTATATATGAGGTGATAGAGTGTGAAAGTGATTGTATATGAGTTGTGAGTGGATTGGATTTGAGTTGGCATGGTTTGAAGGTCTTATAGCTGCTGGAAATCAAGAAAATATACACAGAATAGTGAGGGCTGGTGAGGGTTGGTGAGGGCCTATTGGTTCAGCATGGTGACGGCTGGTGACAGCCTGCCACAAGTTTTCACCCAGATTTGTGTCGGCTTGTGAGGGCTGGTGAGGGCTTATTTATCAACACTAGTGAGGGTTGGTGAGGGCTAGCGACGGCTAGTTGGTGAGGGCTGGTGACGGTTTGTCACAAAAGTTGAAAGTCCACATTTTCCGTCTATGTGGCATGTTGCCGTCGCCAGCCCTCACCAATTTGGGTGTCCAAAGCCGTCACTAATCTGGACGCTATTTACTTAGCGTCCAGATAAATTGTGACGGCATTTGGTGACGGTTGGTGAGGGCTGGTGAGGGCTGGTGAGGGTATTTTGTCGTCACTAAATTGACCTTTTCTTGTAGTGTAGTATGGATACATTTTTATTGAATTCCAATTATTCTTTGGACTCTTTCAGGAATAAACTGGCTTGCGTGTCATATAGGAAGATTAATATGCTTTGATTCCAGTACTGAGAAAATGCAATGATTTAGATATGCTAAATCCTTAGTTGGAGTCTCCCCTGATTTTGATCTCCCTGAAACTATTGAAGTCGTTGGCTTAGGTGACAAATGCCCATCTGTGAAACTTTCGTACGAATGGAGACTTAGCATTTGTTCTATTTGCAAAGCGTTTGGTCATGAAACCTCTAAATGTGAATTTAGTTCTAAGGCAGAGACGAGTTATGATGAGAAATTTGAAGACTTCCTCGATGGTAAGCATGTTAGTGATAATGAAAATTTGGGTCATCTAAATATGAAAATTCATGCCTATGACAATCACAGATATTGGACAACTATTAATTCAAAAAAAAAAGAAATTTTGGAGGAAAGAAGGTGATAATAATAATAAGGAGAGTGCTAATGGTGTTACTGTTGATGGAAATGTTAATTTTAATTCTTTTGAAGCACTGGCATCTGATAATAATGGAGCTGATACAGGATTAAATGGTATTAATGTTCAAGATTCTGAAGTTAGAAAAAATTATGATAATGGAAACGAGGTTAATATTAGAGATGGGACCAGTTTGGATAATGCTAATACTGTTACTGATAATGAAATATTTGCTGGAAATTTATTCGGTGATATTGAGGGAATGGATAATACTTACAAATCTACTGATCATACTGGTATGAGTTCAACCTCTACTGCTACTTCAAGTTTATCTTCTTCGACCTCATCTTCAATGAGCTCTTCTACCGGTAAATCGTTTTCATCGGTTCTATCATCTCACGCAACAGTTTCTTGTTCTTCCTCATTTAGTTCGTAGGCTCCCTCTACAGCTAGCAAACTTGTGAACAGTACTGGAAAGTCTTCGGCTTCACCTTATGCTAAGCTATACCCTCCTCTCATGTCATTCTTGTACCACCATCTAAAGGTGGTAGGCAGAAATCAAATAAGAAAAAGCAAGCTGATTTTGATGAGATAGACGATTTAGATGATTTAGATGATGGCAATGAATATGGACCAGAAGATGTTACGCCATTTAATAATTCCAGGAAGTCTTCTTCCAGACAAACAAGGAGCAATCCAACTTCTGTTCTTGGCTCACTGCAATTTAAATGATTGGTTATATATTCAAGGAATTTAGATGGGTGTTGTTCTTCAATGCTGAAGCTGGTTATAATATGTTGGCAATAGGTTTTCAAGTTGTTTGATGTTATTTTTCTCTATATGCTGAAGATGGATTGTTTGATCAGGTTGATGCTTATGCGGGATATTATAATTTGTGAATGTTTTCTGCTCTACAATGATACACAATATTGATGCTGGCAACAAGTCTTCAAATTGGATATGATGATGCTGGTTAGTTTGATATACCTTACCGAAGACAGAACGACAATTTAGCTTTTTTTGTGTTTCTAAGTTTGTTTAATGCCAAGTTTCATAGATTGTTTTTGGTAATTTCTTGAGCACTGGATATGTAGAAAGTATATATTGGTGATATTATTTGTTAACCCACTAAGAATTAGTGTTTAAGCGATGGATTGGTCAGGCAGAAAGCAAACAGATCGACCATGTTTACACAACAACGGGTCGGCTTAGTCTGCAAAGCATCGGGTCGGTCCATTTCCTTCAGAGCGGGTCGGTCCATTCAAAGTGGATCGGATCGGTCAGTTGCAAATCACCGGATCGGTCACTACATCGAGTTGATCAGTTGCAAGACACCAGGTCGGTCGGTATCAATGGACCGGGTCGGTCGCAAATATGGATCAGTCTCAACAATGCGGATCGGTCGGTCACATACATGCTAACAGTCAAGCATGGACATGATGATACATTTGTGTTGGTATATGTATCAATATAAATGTAAGCACACACGAATGCAAAAGAACAAATGCCCGCACACAAATGTGATAATCACGTAAGGTGAAAGGTCAACATTATACAATATATATTGAGCTACTAATTGTATGTCGCACTAAATGATGCTCAAATAATGCCCGCGGCACTGTTAGTTGCATGCAAACAAGACCGGGCATTTCATGCTACAGCAATGACGGTTAAACATCTCATAACAGTGTGGACCGGTACATACAAACGGGTCAGCTTTGAACTAAAGATGCATGACTCACTCATTATTTTTGGACGATCCCCTTCAACGTGTTGGCATATAACAACATGGAGCGGTCACCTATAAACAATAATTGTCAAATCCATATGCATGTATACATTGATAACAATGTAAGTGTTGTGGGAAACTGGGCATAAGATGTACAAAGTATACGTGAAAAACAGTTAGAACTGTGCATGCAATATATATAGACCGACATGGCCATAACATTATAAATGGATCCGTATACCTGCATTTCCACGTGGCAGACACATACGGTTTATGAAAATGTGGCATGTAAATTCATTGACTGTGTGAGCCAAGGCAAATGTTCAAAATACGGGTCGGCTCCTTTGAAATCAGGGGCCGTGTCATTGAATAAAGAAGGCATGGGTCGGTGCATTCAAATATACACGTGGTCAGTTCATGCGAATTGGATCGGGGTATTCAAATATACATGTGGTTGGTCCTAGATATTATGCATTGGCAGAAATATAAAATGGGTCGATTCCAATCAAAAGGCTGTGGCATAATTGTTATTTGCGTGGAGCAGCTTCAATAATTACTGAAGGATCGGTCTATAATTGTGACATGTGGATCGGTCTGTAGTAAGTATGAAATCGTGGAAGGGTATCAAATTAAACAAAGTGGGTCAGTCCTATAGCTGAGAAGGCGGCACTGTACAATTATTTCTAGGTCGATGCATTGTTTCAAACTGGATTGGTATATAGCAATGAATTGGATTAGTCATGTTCAAATGTAGTGGCATAATTGTAATATATGAGATATGCCAGTTGTATACAACTGCAAAGTGGACCAGTGACATTTCTGTAAATAAGTTTTAAGTCAACCCAAGTTTATGGCTGACCTATACTCTACACTCCATAATTACGAGATTGTCACTACCCCCAAACTAAAGTGCAAATAGGAGAGATCATTGTAAAAAGAGAGCAAAGAGAGGGAAACCACTACGTAAAGGGAGAATGAGCAAAAATGAATGTATGAGAGATTTCATGAATGTTGTAAAGCAAAACACCATAATGAAAATTTATTGAAAAGTGGATGTAGATTCATTTCGAATCGAACCACTATAAAAGTTCCTTTGTCTACATTTTATGCTTTTCATTTTGTGATTGCGCGGTTCCATACTCTAATCTTACCGAACTAGTGAATTGCAACATTTACATCATTGGTATTGAAATCAATTTTTGGTTTAACATTTTGGTGCCCACCGTGGGGCCGCGTTCACATCTTCTTCCTTTACATTGAAGTTCTAAGCTTACTTCTATCATAGATTCTGCAAATCTAAGATCTAGGCTAATCGGCGAATTCTCATCAAAATTCAAGGCCTTGTCCGAGATCATGGCAAAATCTAAGAAGACTACTAGTGTAATGACCCGGATATTTCGTCGGTAAATTTAGAATATTTAATGAGGTTTAAATATTGAAATAAAAATATAAAAGAAATTTTATATTTGATTATCGATTTAAAAGCCGAAATATGATTTACTTTGAATTTATATAATTTTCGAAATACGAAGTTAATTGAATTCAAGAGTTCAGACTATACTGAAAGTGATTCAGATAATCAATAGAAATTCAAAACTGAATAATAACGATAATATTAATTTATTTTCGAGGGAATTAATTGTTCTAGAATTTAATTTATATAGGATTTAAATTATCATCTTCTCCAGAAGATCGAATCAGACTTCGTGACCTATCCCAGTGTGTCCCGAATAGGGGTATTACCCTAAAATTGACAGTCGTTGTGTTCAAAAAAGGAGTTCGACATCATGGATAATTAATTTAAAAGATATCGGTTCAATTCAAAGGAAAATAAAATAATTAAATAAAATTTTTGTGGTAATCCTTCTTCCAAATAACCATATGTCGTGACCTCTTTATTCTGCACAAAATGTATGGCATCGTTGTTCCATTTAGAAACCGCACCCCTTTTCCTATAAAATCACAACCCCTTTTCCTTTTAATTTTCTATTTCCTCTTTCTATCCGAAACCCGAAATCAAATCATTTCAGAAACGGGAAGCACGATCGAATCAATTGCGATGTCTTCCTGAGCTCGACAGCGAGACCAAGGTGATAGCGCTAGGGGTACAACGATGGACTCGAAGGCGATAAAGGTTGAACGAGGCGCAGTGATTTTTGGAGGAGTTGGAATGTTGATTTAGGTTTCATCGTGATTTAGGAAGGATAGGGAAGACGCAATGATTTCAGGAAGAGGTCGACTTGGGTATTGATGCAAGCTGGTGTTCGATTTTGCTTCCAGATAGGGATTCTGGTGAAGGATGATATGCGGTGGTGGTTCATTAAGAAGGGGGCAGTGCGATGGGATAAACCAGAGGGAGGCTCGAGCATCGAAGAAAATAGGGGATTTTGATTTCTAGTTCGCTTCTGAGGTAGGAATGCGCGAGCAACGTTGATACTCCAGCTAGGGTTGTAAATAGCTGTCGATGCAGTAGGAGGTTAGGGGCTCGGTTTACAGTGTGGTGTTCCAGTAAGGCGAGTTGGTGGAGGTAATTTCGATCAACCTCTGATCAGTTGTTTCTGGTGCGTGCTTAATGGGGACAGAAATGGCGATAAGGGAAACTGGGTCCAGTTCGATGCTGGGATAGTGACGAGGATCAAAAGGAGGCCATGAAGAAGAGAAAAAGGATTTAGGGCTCAAGTAAGGTAAAAAAAGTACTTATTTAATTTAAGTAAATAGTCGTTTAAAAACATTAAATAAAATATATAGGACATTTATTTATGCGTTTAAGTAATTAATTTAAATAAATGTATGTTTAATCGGTAAACTAAAATCATATAATCCTAGGTAAAGGATAAATTCATTCGAGTGAAGTCATAGCTGCGACAACACGGAATTTGACTGGATGTCGAGTGCAAATAAAATCCTGGTGAGTAAACCTCACTCACCATTTTATTTAGAAATTATTTTTATATAGTTAAAAATAATTGTCTGTGCTTGTTTGAATATTGTTTGGTTGATTTAAATATATTAGTTATTTAGGACTATTATATATATATTGGGTTGATTGATTAGTTGGATAGTCTCATTAGCGGATGCCCGCAGTTTCATAGCGGATGATTACCCTATACGCCCCACGCTATGATTAGTGGATGACCTTCATACCGCGATATCTTGCCTAGAAGCGGGATGGGTATTATTTTGTTGACTAACGTCTGTGGATGCAGGAAAACAGGTTGGAGGAATCCAACCGGATTCCTCAAAAATATATTATCTGTTGTTGTTTGTTTGATTTCATATATATTCATATATGATGTGTTAAAAATCAAATGATTGAAAATTGATTGATTTGATTGTTTAAAATATCCCGGGGGCTTGAATATTGACTTATAAAAATATCGAAAAGGGTATTTGATATTTAAAAGGGAAATTCTATTTTTATAAATAGAATTTGAATTTTAAATAAAACTATAGAAAATATTAACTTGTTTTGAAGGTATATAAAACAAGTAATCGAATTTATAAACTTTGTTTATAAATGGGAGATGGGATTTGAATCGAATTTATAAACTTTGTTTATAAAAGGAAAGATGGGATTTGAATCGAATTTATAAACTTTGTTTATAAATGGGAGATGGGATTTGAATCGAATTTATAAACTTTGTTTATAAAAGGAAGGATAGGATTTGAATCGAATTTATAAACTTTGTTTATAAATGGAAAGATGGGATTTGAATCGAATTTATAAACTTTGTTTATAAAAGGGAAGATGGGATTTGAATTGAATTTATAAACTTTGTTTATAAATGAAAATATGGGATTTGAATCGAATTTATAAACTTTGTTTATAAATGAAAATATGGGATTTGAATTGAATTTATAAACTTTGTTTATAAATGGGATATGGGATTTGAATGGAATTTATAAACGTTGTTTATAAATGGAAAGATGGGATTTGAATTGAAGTTATAAACATTGTTTATAAATAATGCAGAGAATTCAAATGGACTTTAGAACTATAGAATTTGAATAGAGAATTCAAATGGACTTTAAACCATAGAATTTGAAAATAGAATTCAAATGAAGTTTAAATAAAGAGAATTCAAATAGAATTGAATTGGAATTTGAATAAGAAGTCGATAAGGAAACGAGAGTATGAGTATAATTAGAATTTGTTAATATGCAGTTAAAATATATTTGAACATGTCATGTTCAAATATGAAGGTGAAATAGACTGAAAAGTTAAGTAACAGATTTAATTAACAAATTGAGTTAAAACGATTGGTATAGTTAAAATAGATTGGACAGGTATAGACATACAGGAGACAGGTTTGGAATAAAGTATAGAAGTGAAATAAATAGAATGCCCGACAAAAAGGTACGTATTTAATTCATATATGAGATTTTATGCGCCGTATCGGCAAGCCGCTTGGCTTTTTCTTTTTCTTTTTGAGATGAGAAGGACCGGGAAAGCTATTTGAAATTTCCCGATGCTCCCGGTACAAAGGAGGTTATGGCGAATTTTTCCGGGAATTTAAGGAGATAGAATATTTTTAAGATAATTTGATAGTTAGAAATCAACGTATCGAAATATATAGAAGTCGATAAGAAAACGAACTTAGAAATAGAATAGTATAATTAAAAAGGAAGTATAAGAAAAAAATCTCGTAGTAATAGAAAGAGAAAATGTATATGTGTTTAAAGGTGAATAATCAGTTGTATGGTATTGATTTTTCGAGTAAGTAATCTTGTCTGTTTTGACGTTAAATGTTATTCAGTCAAGGTCTGAGAGGTAATTATACCCCAACTTGGTTGATTTCATGATATACCGATAAGTAGCAAGATTCAGGCTCGAAGATCAATGTGGAATAAGAATTAGTTAAATACTGTATTTGGGTTGTCGTAACGATGTTTTACACAACATCTGTTTTAACCCAAATATGTGCAAAGTGGAAATAGAATAATGAACGTTTCCTAAGTATAGGAATAAACGAGATTGGAAAAGAGATAAGTAATTGGAATATTTTCCAATTATAAATAACATATATTTTCTAAAGTTTAGAAAATAAAAGAAGGCGATATATGGAAATGTTTTCCAAATAACATATAAGGCCAATATGGTTATTGAAAATATTTGGTTAACAAATATTGATTGAGAAGTAGAGAAGAGATTTAATTAATGGAATATTAATTAAAGGTTCAGTGATTGTTGGATGTTTGGATGAACACTTGTTTTATTCGATAGTTAAATCATCAACTATCGAAACACTTGTTTTTATTCGATAGTTAAATCACAGACTATCGAAGTTTTGACCATCGTTGTCAATATGGAGAGACCGGTTGGATTATTATCCGAAGAACCACTCCATATCGGCAGTAGCGTGCGAATCAGATTATATAAAGATAATCGAAGACGGAGTAGAGTACAAGGACTTTTTCTATTAATAGAAATAGTACCTTCGGTTCATCCTGTTCCTGGGTGACTTGTATGGATGAATGTCTGACAGAGTATTTCCAGAAAGGTCACGTACATTGATTTCTTCAACTGTACCAAGAGTGGAAGCGGAGGAGGAAACTTCTTTTAGCTAACACGTAATGTACTGTTGAGGACGTCAATCGGTGATTTGATGGATTTGACGATGCGACATTCGAAGTGAATCTGGTGTGATGATAAAGCGTAGCTTCTATCCTCATCAACCGGTAAATGATAGAAATTGGGCAAGCAGCATGGCTATGTAGGTCGCACCTATTAGGGTGTATAATCACCTGATCTAGAGTTTCATTTACTTCTAAAAATCTATTGTCGATGCTGACCCATTCGGGAAACGGTTGCTGATCCCAATCGTTGGTGATATACATTCGATACACTCAAGCGAAATGAGTGGTCGGTCATGTGTGGCTGAGTTGCAAGATGTTCTTGTTGAACTCGGTGTATTCTCCTCTAGAGATATACCAGCGGAAGGTGGTTCCATACCTTGTCATAGTTGGAAAACCAAATACCCAATACGTGCTTGCGGTTTTGATTGTATATTATATATGTGGAACGTGAGATGCAAGCGTTCCACTAGATTGTTATCTACTTGATTTAGACATTATTATAATATCAAAAGAGTTTTGATATAAAGATAAATCAAGTGTTTGGATTCTCATAAGGGAAAAACCCGTTCCGTGTTATACGGCGTGGTCTTATGAGATATCATTTAGTTTTCTGAAACTGTTTTAAACTGTTTACTCATACCAGTCCCATGACTGACCCGGAGTTTACTTTGTTGTTTTTCCCTAAACTCTTGGGTGCCTAAATTTGTACGGGCAGTCAAGTAGTCGGGAATTTACAGATATACTGGAAGAGCTTGGAGCAGGAGGCTTCAGGATCATATAGCTATAGTTATTTCTGCTGTGTTGTAAGTGATGTACTTTGATATTGATGTATATTCAAGTACAGATGTATATTTCAAGTTATGTTATATATATTATATGTTATTCGTTCCGCTGTGAGATTCGTGTTACTCTGATGTTGTGTTCTTCTTCTTCTTCTATTCTAAGTTTCTATCTTATCTATCCTCACCCTCTAATTTCTTTCACTAATTACCAGGATTTTTCGATGTTTTGGTTATCGACATCGAGCTTATGTCGATAACCAAAGTCGCTAAAAATCCGGGTCGTTACAACTAGTAATGCCGTTGAAGAAAACGACAATGTTACTAACAATGAGACTACTCCACTTGTCGATCGCTTTGAAGTTGGAGAAAATTCAATGGCCGGAGCTGGAGACCGAATTAGACGTCGTCGTCGCTAACTTGAGTCAACACATGGAAACCTCCAAAAAAGCTTTAATCGACGCTAATAAAACTCTCGTAGATGCTAATCAAGCTTTGATGGATAAAGCGAGCGCTCTCCTAAACGCTTAAGCAAATCCCGCTCCTCCTCCGAAAATCCATGCCAATTTTGAAGAGAATGCACCCCCCGATCCTGATAATGACAACCTGGAAGGATTTGTTGGTAAAGATGACACTAATGTTGAAGACTCAAAGTTGAATGCTATAAACCACTCCGATCGAAATAACTGATGAGTTGCAAGTCCCATCAAGGGGGCACCTTCCCATAACGGAGGTAAAAGACCTAGATTCTCTAAACGTGATCGCTCGCCACGACGAGCATTTGGAAAAGAGATGAAAGTCCACTTCCCAGAACGACATGACTCGAAGGAATATATTGCGGATGTGGTAAAGCAAATCATGAAAGACAACATTCCTCGCAATGATAGTGAAAGGGAATGAGACTTCTCTCTCGGCAAAAATCCATTCACAAAGAGGATCCGCAAGGCTGAATTTCCCAAGAAGTTCACTCATCCTACTCTGCCTCCATACAACGGGACTTCTAATCAGAATCACTTCCTATACAAAATGGTATGTGAATGGAACTGAATCAACAGAAGAGATAAAATGCATGTGCTTCCCTCTCTATCTAGAAGGTGTCGCATCATTATGGTTCACAAGGCTTCCACCCAAATCTATCAACTAATTTGATGATTTGATTATGAAAACCAGAGAGCAGTTCAGGCTGCAAGCTACGAAGGCGAAGGACGTCATTTTTCTTACATCAATGAAATAGAAACCAGGAGAATCTATCAAAGATTTCCTCAAAAGATTCGACGTTGCTGAATCTGAAGTAGAAAATCCTAAGCCTCGCAAGATCTTAATGTCTCTAATCGGCGCCATAGACGAGGATAGCAAATTTGGCAAGTGGATCAAAATGAAAGGAACAAGCACGCTTGAAAAATTCTATAAAAGACAGAGGACTACATGAGATTGGAGAATAAGCCTATGCCTCATCAGATTGATAATTCAAACCAACCTCTTGAAGCTTCCAAAAATTCTACTACTCAGTACAATCAGAAAATGCCGGAGGTCAGAAAAGGGGAAGCGATGGGAAAGACAATCGAGACAGCAAGAAGCCTCGCTTTTCCAACCCTTCAGAGCTAACACCTTTAACTGATACTCTAGAAAATATCTTCGCTGCAACAAAAGACACCGAAGATTATCCAATTCCAGAACCTCAGAGAATAAGTGGCAAGCAAGATCTAGAAAGTTCTGTCGGTTTCATAATCAGCCGGGCCGCAACACCAACGAGTGTGGGCATCTAAGGTCACTGATCGAAGAGCTGATTAGGAAGAATCGCCTGCAACAATATGTGAAAGATCCACAATCCTTAAACACTTTTCCGGTACCCCAGGGCCAGGGGGCAATAAGCAATGAAGCTTTTGTTCAAACCATGCCAAGGTTGATCATCAACTGATGGGCGTTGATTGTGCTCCAATTTCGATGACTCGAAATAAGCGATCAACATCGCCACCATTTTACTTCATGCTCTATTTCCTGCTTTAGTTCATGCTTTACTTCATGTTTTTTTTCTGTTGTATTCAAAACTTCTTGTAAATAATCTGTAATAATCTGTCAGTGATGCACTGAACATTAGATCTGCAAATAAGAAAATATCTGTATGAATGAATTTCTTGCATGCAAAATTGTATGTCAAATCAAAACATTCTTAAAAGTTGATTTCATATTGTAGGCCATCTGTCGAGAGCTTGTTCTTGCGAAATCTGATGAAACATAGCGACCCCAACAACACTAGTTCAAGTGCCAAATGCTATAAATGTCAACATGCACAAATGCGAAAACAGAAAAGCATCGCCTTGAAAACTGAATGGGAACTGTCGCAAAGATTCAAACAACGAGCAAGCGCCATGACAAACAAATGAGGGAGATATAACCTTTGTCGAGGGGCACCTCCCCAAGTGGGAGGTTTAAAGCTTCATATTCCTAAACTGAAATAGCCTGCCAAGTCGATCGTCCGACCAATGAGATAATAGCTGCCCCTTGGACAATATAACGACCGCTTCGATTCATTTGCGTGGCATCTGGAATTCTCAGATGCAAAGAATGAAGACCATTTGCGTAGCATTTGAAATCTCAAATGTGAAGAATGTCGGAGACCTAACTGATCGTCAGAATCAGGAAGCACCTGATGCGATAACGACACAAATTGGGGTTCTAGCCAAAGTCCTCTCCGGGGGCACCCAATTGATCGTAAGAATCATGAAGCACCTGTTGTGATAACGATAAACATTGGGGTTCTAGCGAAAGTCCTCTCCGGGGGCACCCAATTGATCGTCAGAATCAGGAAGCATATGATGTATAACGACAAACATTGTGGTTCTAGCCAAAGTCCTCTCCGGGGGCACCCAATTAATCATCAGAATCAGGAAGCACTGATGCAATAACGACAAACATTGGGGTTCTAGCCAAAGTCCTCTCCGAGGGCACCCAATTGATCATTAGAATCAAGAAGCACCTGATGTAATAACGACAAACATTGGTTTCTGGCCAAAGTCCTCTCAGGGGGCACCCAATTGATCGTCAGATCAGGAAGCACCTGATGCGATAACGACAAACATTGGGGTTCTAGCCAAAGTCCTCTCCGGAGGCACCCAATTGATCATCAAAATCAGGAAGCACCTAGTGCGATAACGACAAACATTGGGGTTCTAGCCAAAGTCCTCTCCGGGGCCACCCGATTGATCGTCAGAATCAGGAAGCACCTGACGCGATAATGACAAACACGGGGTTTTTAATCGAAGTCCTTTCTAGGGGCACTCCTTCTGAATCTACCGACGCTTGGATTAATCAACATGATTGAGTGACGAAAGTCTCCAATATCTGAATTAACTAAGCCAAATTTTGGATGGAGTTTGAATTTAACCAATAAACGTGTGTTGTGTCTGAAAATCACAAACATGACAAGTATTAGATTTTGGTCCAAGCAAAGGCAACAAATCCAAAATACTTCTCTAGAAGGCTGATAACGATCTCTTAAATTAGGGGCAAAATTTCCCAGCCTTCTCCAAAGGGAAGCAAGGAATAAATCATGAATGTGCATTCCAAAAATATGAAATGCTATCCACCATCATATAAGACATTAAAACAATAGCATTTGAAATCCACTATTGGCTTCATTCGATTAGTTGATTTTAATCGTTAAATGTGAATTCGAAATAGAATATCGTGTTTGTGCAAATAATTTTCAATGAGTTTTAAACTGTTGAATAAGACAAGTTCAACATAAACACTCTATTCGATTCAAAATAAAATTCGCTATAAATCATTCTTAGTTATTAACTAATTCATTATCGATGTGGTCGGTCGATGGTGAAGTATAAGTTCAAAATCATGCAAGCGCTTGTTTTGATTACAGAACAGGTAGCATGAGGCATATGAATTCAATGTGTGGTCCGAAATAGCAAATAAAGAGCTGTGACCGGATCTCAGTGCAAAATATATCAACAAAAACATTCATTTCGAAGCCCCCATTTCCCGCAAGTAAAAAATACAAGATTCGAGGGGCAAAAGTTAACCCACTAAAAATTAGTGTTTAATTGATGGATCGGTTAGGCAGATAGCAAACGGATCGGCCATGTTTACACAACAGCAGGTCGGCCTAGTCTGTAAAGCATCGGGTCGGTCCATTTCCTTCAGAGCGGGTCGGTCCATTCAAAGTGGATCGGGTCAGTCAGTTGCAAATCATCGGGTCGGTCAGTACATCGGGTCGGTCAGTTGCAAGGCACCAGGTCGATCGGTATCAATGGACCGGGTCGGTCGCAAATATGGACCGGCCTCAACAATGGGATCGGTCGGTCACATACATGCTAGCAGTCAAGCATGGACGTGATGATACACTTTTATCGGTATATATAGCAATATAAATGTAAGCACATATGAATGCAAGAGAACAAATGCCCGCACACAAATGTGATAATCACGTAAGGTGATGGGTCAACATTATACAATATATATTGAGTTACTAATTGCATGTCGCACTAAATGATGCTCAAATAATGCCAGGTGGCACTGTTAGTTTCACGCAAACAAGGCCGAGCATTTCATGCTACAACGTATGACGGTTAAACATCTTATAACAATGTGGATCGGTACATACAAATGGGTTGGCTTTGAACTAAAAATGCATGACCCACTCATTATTTTTGGACGATCCCCTTCAACGTGTTGGCATATAACAACATGGTGTGGTTACCTATAGACAAGAATTGCCAAGTCCACATGCATGTATACATTGATAACAATGTAAGTGTTGTGGGAAAATGGGCATAAGATGTACAAAGTATACGTGAAACAAAGTTAGAACTGTGCATGCAATATATATAGACCGACATGACATGGATCCGAATACCTGCAGTTCCACGTGGCAGAACACATACGGTTTATGAAAATGTGGCATGTAAATTCATTGACTGTGTGAGCCAAGGCAAATGTTCACAATATAGGTCGGCTCCTTTGTAATCAGGGGACACGTCATTAAATAAAGCAGGCATAGATTGGTGCATTCAAATATACACGTGGTCAGTTCATGAGAATTGGATCGTGGCATTCAAATATACATGTGGTCGGTCCTAAATATTATGCACTGGCAGAATTATAAAATGGGTCATTTCCAATCAAAAGGCGGTGGCATAATTGTTATTTGCGTGGAGCAACTTCAATGATTACAAAAGGATCGGTTTGTAATTATGACACATGGATCGGTCTGTAGTAAGTATGAAAGCATGGAACGATATCAAATTAAACAAAGTGGGTTAGTCCTATAGCTGAGAAGGCGGAGGCACTGTACAATTATTCCTGGGTCGGTGCATTGATCCAAACTGGATCGGTACATAGCAACGAATTGGATTAGTCATGTTCAAATGCGGTGGTGGAACTGTAATATATGGGATATGCCACTACAACTGTAAAGTGGACCAACGACATTTCTGTAAATAAATTTTAATCCGACCCAAGTTTATGGCTGGCCTAAATTCTGCACTCCATAATTATAAGACTGCACTTATCCCCAAACTACACCTATAAATAGCTCCTTTCTCCGCAATTCAAGGGACAAGTTCCACTACCCTGAAGGGCTGCCCAAATCATTCCTCCACCATTCTAAAGCACTTAAAACTCCATAAATGGCTTCTCCAACTTCATCTAACTTCATGCTACAACAAAGCAATCAAATCTCTTCCAATCTCCATTAACAATCTCTCGAATTCAACTCAAGTGATCCCAAATTTCCGCTAATTCTCTCCAAATCCAAGATCAAGTTCTAAATCACTATGAAATCTGCAAAGATCGTCCAATTGGAAAAGTGAGAAAAGATCTACGCATCCAGCATCACAAACCAAAAGATCTCAATCGTTCATCCGTGATTTCAAGCAAATTAAAGTGCAAATAGGAGAGATCACTGTGAAAAGAGAGCAAAGAGAGGGAAATCACTACATAAAGGGAGAATGAGCAAAAATGAATGTATGAGAGATTTCATGAATGTTGTAAAGCAAAACTCCATAATGAAAATTGATTGAAAAGTTGATGTAGATTCGTTTCAAATCGAACCACTATAAAAATTACTTTGTCTACATTTTATGCTTTTCATTTTGTGATTGCGCGGTTCCATACTCTAATCTTACCGAATTTGTGGAGTGCAACATTTGCACCATTGGTGTTGAAATCGATTTTCGGTTTTAACGTTGTTTATATTGTAACTTTGTTGTTGAGAAAAAAAAAATTCCATGTTTGCCTTTCAAAAAAACAAAAAAAGATTCCCATATTATTCTAATAAGATTCAAATAGTGATGTCCATTTGGGAATAGTTTTAGCATAAAGGACAACTGGGGATTTTATAACATGATCAACATTATCACCAACATCATTATTGCTAGTATTACAATTCTCTACAAACTCCAAACCATCAACTAAGATAGTGGCAAAAGAATTTACAGCATCAACCAAAACATAAAAGAGGAAGGAACTTTATTAAGTAAAACTCCCATACAAAGCTTATCATATTCGTCTCCATAATATCAGATTTAAAACTGTCGACTTTGGTATTAACCAACGAGAATCATTATTAGTT
Organism: Allium sativum; assembly: GCA_030737875.1. Taxonomy (NCBI): domain Eukaryota; kingdom Viridiplantae; phylum Streptophyta; class Magnoliopsida; order Asparagales; family Amaryllidaceae; genus Allium; species Allium sativum. The sequence goes on along the minus strand of CM060909.1, from coordinate 737,199,892 downwards.
GCATCAAGAAAATGGGAGACAGTTTAACATATCGGGGGACTACTAGGGGACGCAGAAGCAAGGACTTAACGACATGCAAGAGTAGAGCTTGGCAAGGTGGCGATATCAGCTAAAAGAGATATCAAGGGGTTAACAACTGAGCTCTCATCCAAAATAGGTTCCATTAACAAACGTGCAGGTGAAGTCGGCAAACCCAAGATAGGAAGGGAGCCAAATTGAACACAGGCTCAAAATCTAGTGGCAAAGCAACAATAGCAGACTACGAAGGAGAGCCTACGCACTATAGTGGAAAACAAGCAGCCCGATCTCGTAGGCTCGTAGCAGAGGAAACAACATATGGACTGAGAATAGAAACCTTAGGTTTGCACTTTCGAGGCATCAATAGGGCGTGAAGGAGATGGATGGGAATGAGGAAAGCAGTCGAAAGCGTAAAGAGGCGGAGGGGGAAGCAGACGAGGTCGAGATAATTAGTCGGCAGCAAAAGCAAATCGTCAATCCCCATTAATTTTAATAAAGCTTAGTTAAATTACACAACATTGATTTACAAAATGATTGTTCTTAAGTAATATTTTGTATGAATGATTTAAAATGTGTTGTAAGTAATTTAATGTAAAAATATCCTTGAAAATATCTTTTTATAAATCGTGTCTTGTTTAGTAACTTGACTGAAAAGTAAACGAAAATGCTTAACTCTAATAAGCCAAAAAGGTAGAATTATCTTTCTATAAATCATGTCTTATTTAATAACTAGTGCTTTAACTTGCCTAGATCCACTCTTGAACAAGGAATATTTAAGTTGAGAATGTTAGAAATGGGTTAAACGTATGAATTAGGGGTGGGCATAAAACTGTAACGACCCGTATTTTCACGATCGAATAATTTATTTAATTATTTATAACAGTGAATTAGAAATTTAAATGGTTGTTGAATTAAATAATATTGAATATTTAATTAATTTAAATAATAGAATAATATATTTAAACTCTGAAATAGTCGTAAATAGTAGAATTCACAATACGATCTGAATTGGATCATATATAAGCTATAATTCAGTTTGGAATTGAATTAGAATAACGAATATATTATTTAAATGATGTTTGAACGTATAATTATGTTATAATTAAAATCGAGCTCGAAATGGCGCAGTAGTTCTTTATTTGGCGATTTGAACTTCTTCAACTGAATATACAGGGTCCGTTTTAAATCGGATTTCTATGAAACAAGAAATGTTCGGAGCTGATGAAGTATATCTTTCTAATGGAAGGGAAAATCGGGTTTTCATTGTGTAGATTTTGATTTATGTCCAAAACAAATTTTCAAAAAGTCGCTATGGAATTCCCTTATAATTTATAGCGATTTACTTATATTATAAAAGGATTTTTCAATATAAATTGAATATCGATTCAACCGAGATTTGAATATTGAGTTTTAAAACCAATTGGAGTTGTATTATATTCCATGTGAATATATACACGATAATATAAATTTATTTATATTTAATTTAATTATTTTTAAATATATTTAATATTTAAAAGGGTTTATTTAGAGCTTTAAAAATAATCATTTTTACAAACGACCTCCAAATATGACGAAACTAATTTTGTTGGATTCGTAATGTTAAATTATTGTTAGATTTCAATTTTCGCGATTTTTAAAGTCAGTATCTAGCCGTATGGGATTTCAATGTGAAAAACAGTCGATAATTTGACCTTTAAAAATACGTTGTGTGAGCAAACGGAGTCGGAATTCGACGAAACCAGTTTCGTTGGGTCCGTAGCGTCAAACTCTAGTGGTATGTCCATTTTCATGATTTTTGAATATTGTATGTGACCGTGTGAAATTTTAGAAGACATATACAAACAACGACTCCTTAAAAATTAATATAAAAATAAAATATCTAGATATTTATGAACCCTATAAATACCCTCAGAACTTTCCTTAACCTAATTAAACTCTTTTCACTGTCAAAAACTTCTCATGTCGCCATCAAAACATTTCCTACAGCAAATTGTCCACTTCTAAAATCAAGAGTAATTCAAATAAAATCTTATAAATCCAAATACCAGTATTTTTGAATTCTCCTTGTGTTACTCTTCAATCTAGTGTACATATTATTGGGTTCGGTGGAGATTTGGTTCACTAGAAAATTGTACAGCATGGGTAAATCGATCTAGAGTTAGGTTTGTAGGAGGATTAAGGTGAGGTTGGGAAAATTGAGGGTCGGATTGAAGTTTGTAGGGTCGAGTTGTAGGTACTGTGAACTTTTCGAGGTGATCGGTGATAAAATTTGTCGCCCACTCCCTGTACAGCTCGATGTGGGCTCGAGAACGCAAATCTGGTGAGGGGTTCAAGCTTGGTGATGTCGATACGAGGTGGAAGAGTTTTCGAAAGGGTATACCATGAGATTTTTTCCATGAATTTAAGTGTTGAGATGGAGGAGTTTGGGTCAAGGAAGAACAACGCCGTGGCCATGTTTTGCATCGTGGTTTACTGGAGGAGCACGGGATGTTGAAGATGAAGAGCAGGTTTGGGTAGTTATGAATGAGTTTGGGCCTGTTTGAATGGTAAAGCCCAAGATGGAATTTAATTTAGTTTAAATTAAAATATAATAGTATGCTAACTTTAAGTAATCGTATCTTTCTCATACGATATCAGAATCCAGCGAAACAAGATCCATTGGGATCGTATGGACGAGGGCTACGCAAAAGGAACTGATTGGGAGTGAATTAGAGCTCGTTACAATTTATAGCGACATAAATCATCGGATCTGAATCAACCAACAATTATCGTTTTAACGATGATCGTCCAATGTGAGTAAATCTCACTAACTCTGCTCAATTTATATTTTCATAAAATATTTTTAGAATTTATAAATGATGATTGATTGCTGTGTGTTGGCTGTTTGGTTAAACTGCTAGTTAATTGGTTGAAAATATCGATAACGATATAGATATAAATCGATAATCGAATATTGATTCTGTTTATCATGAATACATCATATTCGTGTTATTTATATTGACTAACATCTGTGGATGTAGGGAAATAGGTCGGAGGAACCCAACTGGGTTCCTCAACATTTATTTTACTGTTTTTCATATATTGTGATATATGATGAGATTTATAATATGTTGCTGATTATGTGTGTTTGATCATTGTTATTTGGTACTTTTAAATACCAAAGGAAATACTGGAATGTGAAAAGGGAATTTCAAACTATAATTTGAAATAAAATATTTATATAAAATCAAAGGGTTTTATATAAAAAGGAAATTTTCAAAGTGTATATTGAAATAAAAATATTCGTATAAAATCAAAGTATTTTATAAAAAGAAAATGTATGAAGGAAGTATAGGATTTTGGAATTTTATAAAATCAAATGGACTTATTAAATGGAGATATGTGAAAATTAAATAAAAGGACTTCTGTATGAAGTTAACAACAGTTATATGAAAGTTTGAAAGACCGATTTGGTTAAAATACTAAATGGAAGTAATAAGAAGTAAATAAAGAGCTTTATGGAGTAAATATAATATTTGGAAATCAAATAGAATTATAAAAGAGATTATTTGGGAAATTAAATAAGGACTTCTGTATAAAATTATTAATAGTTATATGGAAGATTAAAAGTCTGTTTTGTGAAAATACCTAATGGAAGAACTAAGAATTTAATATATGATTATATGGAATAAATATGTTATTCGGGGAAATGAATAGAAATTTAAAAAGGAAATTACCAGTTATAAAAGGATTTTAGGAAAATGGGATATTTAATAGAAATCTGTTTTAAAAGATAAATTGAGCAAATAAATTTGTAAACAATGTTTATAAATTAAAAAGAATATTTATCTTTTGATAAATGGAATATATAAATCTAAACTTCTATAGAGAAGTAGAGATCGGTTTTTAACACCGGTATTTTAAATAGAATGTGAACTCAGCATTTATAAAGGAAATTTTAAATGAGATTTAAGTGTTAGAAATAAAAAGAAGGTTTCGTATAAATAAATCTATAAATAGAAGTTGGAATTGGGATATTATTTTAAAATACGAAGTCAAACTAAAGTGATTGTATAAAAGGGTTATTATTCACATTCAACGCGAAAAAATAGAATTAAGTAAAGATTTTAGAAATAAAAACATTTGTAAAGGAATTTGGGTTTTTGAATTAGAAGTTAAACAGAGATAGGATTTCAAATGGTTAGAAATAAATAACTTGTTAAATAAAGAAAACAAGTGTAGTAATTTAAAAAAAAGTTTATAAATGAACTAAAAATATAATTATCAGTGGATAATTGAGATTTCAAATTCAACGGTAAATTAAATAGGAAATTTGGAGTTGTTTGAAAAAGGAATGATGAAATCCATTTCGATACTCAAAAGGTAAAAAGGATTAAATAAAATCCGTAAAGATTTGTAATTAGAATTCAACTAAGCCAGACGTTTTTAAAAATAAATTATTTTAAGAAATTATGTATATTGAATAAATCAGGATTTACAAGATAATTAGTATTCGGTTGGAAACCGATATTTGATAATTGAATATAAGTTATTCGAGAGAGATTATTGAATATAGTTTATTCGAAAGAGAGATTTTCGAATATAGTTATTCGAAGAGAGATAATCGAATATAGTTATTCGAAAGGGGAGTTATTGAATAGAGATTATTCGAGAGAGAATTGTAAGTTGAAATTCGATTATGTCAAATTAGGAAAAGTACCAATTACTTTCCATTTTAATACCAAGATATATTTATTCATTAATAAATTAGTCATTTCTTTATTTATCCAAATTAATAAGAAATAAAAGTTATATTTAAGTTATTTTATTTCGAAAGTATGGGATTATAACACCATCTTTATAATCAAATGATTTTGGTAAAAGAAGTGGATTCGTAAATAGAATCCGAGTTACATAAGGAGGTTAATTAAAAGATTAAAAAGGGTGAACTTTGTCTATTTCGAGGTTAGAAATGTTGTTCAGTTAAGGTCTGAGAGGTAATTATACCCCAACTTGACTGACTTCGTCTTTAACTAAGGGATGGGTAAGGTTCGATAGTGAAGGTTGGTTACGTGAATTTAGCTAATGAGTGTAATGGTTTGAATTGTCTTAGTGATGTTTTAAATCAAATAAAGGAGTTTTGGAAATGTTTTCCAATTAAAAGAATCAGAAAGGTTTTCTAATATAGAAAATAAGGAATGGGAACAAATATGGAAATGTTTTCCAATGATTAATAAAGTATATTTTCTAATTCTAGAAATAAGAATTTACGAATATATAGAAATGGGTAAATGGATAAATTAATGATAAATCAATCTAAAGAGATAAATGTGGAATGATGATTGATCGATAGATTTTCCATCTGGAAATAATATCTTTGATTGCACACGTGTTTTTCTTTGATATTCAAATCACTGACTATCGAAGTTTTTGACCATTTTTCCGTCGTCAATATGGAGAGACCGGGATCAGATTCATTATCTGAAAACCACTCTGTATAGACGTTAGCATTGCAATCAAATATGGTGAGGATAATTGAAGACGGAGTTATGCAAGGGCTATCTTGGTTACAGAATAGTGCCTTCAGTTTGTCCAGTCCCAGGACAACGTAAATGGATGAATGTCTGACAGAGTATATCTAACGGATCATGTAAGTTTATCTCTTCAAACGTACTTACGTTTGATGGCGGAGGAATTCGTTTCTCTTAGCTTTATACCCGTGGTATTTTTGGGGAAATCAATTTGTGATTTGGCGGGTATAACGATGTGGCATTCAAAGTAAATGGTGGTTAGGTATTCCAAAAGATACGTTATGACCTCAAGCCTCATCAACCGGGTAATGACAGAAATCGGGCAGGCAGCATGGCTAGGTGGGTCGCTCCTATTGGGATGTATATCACCTATCTAGAGAAAATCCATTTCATTCTTTTATCTATTTCGATGCAGTCTCTTTTCGGGAAATGGTGGGTAGCTCCCAACCGTTGGTGATATACATTCGATACGCGTAAGGGAAATGAGTGGTCGGTCATGTGTGGGCCGGGTTGCAAGACATTCTTGTTGAACCCAGTGTATTCGCCTCTAGAGATACATTATCGGCAGGTGGTCCCATACCTTGTCATAGTCGGAATCCAATCTCCAATAAGTGCCAGCGGTTTTGTTTGTACACTATATATGTGGAACGTGAGTTGTAAGCGTTCTGCTAGATTGTTAATTACTTGTGATTAGATTATTATAATATCAGAGAAGTATTGATTTCCAAAAGTGTTTTGGTTATCGTAATGTAAAAACCGTCCGTGTTTATGTGTGGATCGGTCTTACGATTACCTTTTCTTTGAAAAGGATTTTGGAAAGTTAGACCAAATGATTTGAGTTTACTCACACCAGTCCCATGACTGACCCAGAGTTTATTTTCTTTTGTTTCCCTAAACTCCTGGGTGTCCAAATTTGTACAGACAGTCAAGTAGTTCAGGTCTTTACAGATATCTTGGAGGAGCTTGAAGCAGGAGGCTTCAGGATTATATAGCTATTTTTATTTCCGTTGTATGTAAGTATTGCACTCTGATAATGTTATTATATATATACTGTTTATTGCAAAGTTATATTATATATTATATTTTATTCGTTCCACTGTGAGATTCGTATTACTCTGATTCTGTTCTATGGTGATCTTCTTCTATTCTAATTTTCTATCTTATTTATTCTCACCCTCTAACTTCGTTCTATTAATGATCAGGTATTTCCGATGTTCGAATAGTCAACATGGTAGTTTTGTGTTGATTTTCGGAGTCGAAAATCCTAGTTCGTTATAAAACCGCACCGCCATAAGGAAATAACCAGCACCAAACCGTAAAAATGGTGCGGAAAACCGGACCAAACCTTCTCCTTAAAGCAAGCACTTCAAACCTGATCGACTTGGAACGATACGACTCAATTGCGGTTTGAGTTGTTGACCCAACCGTATTAGACAGGACCGAGCCGAATAGTTGCATTAGCAATCTTATGATAAAGTTATAGCTAACTCCAATCTAATTTTTTATTTTAACAATATATATTATATTTCAAGGTTTTTTGTAACACCCCACCTCCGCCAATGTCACTCTTGCAAGCACACTAGCTTTGGAGGGGCGTTAAACAAGGTAAACATGCATGCAGATATCACAAGACAGAACATATAAGTAAAAACAGAGTAAATAAAGCAGCGGGTAAAAACTAACATTTCAAAACCATAGTCAAGTTACATCAAAGTACTTGGTCATTATTTCCCCACAAAACAAAGTCTAGAAACATAAACTGAAAACTGGAAAAAAACATAAAGTAACTATCCCCAAAGTAGAATAAAGCCATAGCCAGCTCAAGCCCAAACTGTACATGAGCTATCCAGAAAAGCAGCTAAAGATCCAAGCTAGGTGTTAGTGTTCCCTCCCTGAAAACCTTGGAGGGGGGGGGGGGGGGACGAAAGAAAAGAGGCGAAAGAAAATGGGTCAGTCAAAAGACTGGTATGTCCTACCTACTATTAGTATAAAAACTAATAAAGTTAACTGGACATGTAAAACAGAGATGAAACATAGGATGATAACTGACATGGTAAAAAGTTAACAAGATAGATCAAGTGTGGCATCGCATATACAAGGTTAAGTTTTTGCACCAAGTGTACTAGTATTCCAACCCATGTCAAGTATAAACAAGAAGTGATCCCTTGGCCCAATCTTGGCCCAATATCACGAGATGACCTAAATCAAGGTCCAACAACACGGTCAAGTCGATCGGCTCCCTAAAAGCCTAACTCGTCAAGTGTCGGTGTCATACGGCCCAATCACGAAGTGTAGTCAAACTGTGCTAGGTCCACCCTAGGGTGTATCAAGCCCTAGGGTGCCAACCACGGACACACATCAAGCATGCACAATCTAAACCTACTGGTGCCCGTGTCTGCTTTTTCAACTCCGGACTATGTGCACGACCATAATCCGCCTGAACCTACACCAGTGAACCTACTCAGCCGTCCTTTTGGTCGCTTACATGTCATCCCAGTAATCGTGCCCCACCCTAGCCTAGTCCCTAGGGTATCATGATACAACCAAGAGGGTTACTGGTGAAAAGGACCACGTAACTAGGGTTTCTAACGGGTTAAGCGTGGTTAACCCTATCCAATCAAGTATCAAGTTGGTTAAGTGTACCCAAGGTTCATGACTTAACCCTATCAACCCATCGTGTTTAATTGGTTAAGTATTCAAGTGGTCCATGACTTAACCCTATCAACCCATCGTGTTTAATTGGTTAAGTATTCAAGTGGTCCATGACTTAACCCTATCATGTGGCATTAATTAATTTAATGCACCCAACCTCTCACATTAGACCTTGTTGTGGTTACTAGTTAAGCCGGGCGGGTCCGGGTAGCTTTACACCACAACTTAGTCTAACCTTGGGTTTCAAGTGCGACATGACCAACTACTCACATTGGGTCCTATTGCTTGTAGCCACTAGTTAAGCCGGTCGGTTCCGGGTAGATTTATGCTACAAACTCAACCCAACCTCGAGTTGGCCATTCTCATGTTTCCTAGAAGTCATGTCCAAGTTCATGTTCATGTTTCAAGCATAATCACATGTCATATTTCATGTCATCTTTTCAAGTCATGTTTTTATGTCATTTTAGTTTACCCATAACGTAACCCCATCGCATGTAAGTTCGCATAAACGCAAATAGATCTCAAAGAGGGAACTTAGAAGCATGACATAATTAATAAGGTTTGGCCACAAGTTAAACATGGTAGCATATGAGGCAAATGTGTTCATAAACTTGCATATTACATTATAAGCCTCAAAACATGCATGATATCAAACTTTAGCAAAATAGGTGAAACATGGTCATAAATGACATAGGATGATAGCTAGTGATTCACATATAACATCATATGCAAGATAACATAAGGGTTGTGAGAGTTTCTATGTTGCTTTATGCAACATTTCCAATCAAAGCCCATAGCTTTCTATGCACAAAGTCAAGGTGATAGCTTTACAAACATGCATAGAATAAATCTATGCATAACATGATAGAATTAAAGCACAAATCATACTTAGGCCCAAACTCAAACTTGCAACATGTCATATTTAACTTCATAGTTAGAATCTAAGAGTATAATAGGGCTTACAATGCTATGAAGACTTATAAAATAAAATAAGATTGAGACGAAGCCACTAGCAACTCTAAAAACCCCCAAATAATAAGCTCCAATGAAAACCCTTGAGAATTAAGAAGAAGATCCTTGCTTTGATGAAGAAAGATTGAACTTCGGCCTTGAATCAAACTTAGAAATTCTCAAACAAGCTTAGAAACTCTCATATGAATGAAGATGGAGACTATGACAAGAGGGTGGAGGCCATGATTAAACATTTTGGCATAACCTAGTTGTAGGATTGATTTATGATGGTTTAGGCTAGGTATTAGGGTCCTTTTATAGAAGTTTAGGTTAGTTTAGGCCATAGGATTAACCCTAATTCAGATCTGAGCCATTAAAATCCGTCACCAGCCCTAAAGCATGTCTTGAGGAACAAGTCAGGTACCCCCAGGCCAAACTGGCCGACCACCCAAGTTGACAGGGGTGTCGACTGGGCAGTCGACACCATCTGGGGTGTGTCGACTCCCAAGTCAACTCCCCAGTCGACTTGGGGGTGGCAGGAATTTTCCCGCCTGTCCTGCTTGGCTGAATTTGAATTCTAAATTCAAATTTGAACTGTTTTTTAACTTAAAATTTTCTGAAAACTTTGACGGGTCATAACTTGGTCATACGGACTCCGATTTCCGAAAACTCGGACTCTATTTCGCGTATTTTTCCGAGACGAACGCAATGACACAGCCCGTTTCCCTTGATTTAGATTTTATCATTTATTTCTGCCTTGATTTATGTTATAACATGTTATTCAAAATACGGGCTGTTACATTTTTTTCTTGTAATATTAATAATAATCGTTATTACAAAGGAGAAAATTATATTTTAATATAATATTTTCTATATCATTTTTCCAAATAAATGCGAATTATAATCTAATTTGAGTTATCTTACTTAATATTTATGCATTGATAACGTTGATGTTTGGTCGATGTACAAAAACAATCTCACTTGTCATTAAACATAAATTGAAGTATTCATATAGCTAGAAACCAATCTTTCATTTTAGGATAACATTAAGTGTTTTACCCTTTAAGTGATACTCCATATTATAGTTGTAAATTGACTGTTGATGGAAGTAATTCTCTTATTTTATATTTCGGTTCAAACCGGACCGAACCAAAAACGAAGTATAATATATCAAAACTGAATCGAAACTAAACCATTTAAACATGTATTATAATGATTTAAATTTTTAATTAACCAATTTATTCAATGCGAAAGCAATTTGAAATCCAAACCGCACTAAACTGACCCACGCCCACCCATAGTATGTATCGTGATTTCGTCAAGCAATTTTTTTAATGGGATAATTGATTATCCAACTATAGAATTTGACTAAATATTCACTTAAATATTTATTGAATATTTTATGAATTAGAGTAAGTTAAATAATTACTGGTTTATCATGATAATATTTTAATTACATTCATCTTTGACCCTCTCATATTGTACACATGAAGTAATATAACTTGATCTTTGGATGAATGTTTCAAAGGTAAGTACAAAAGAAATGATTTTGGGTTAGTAATAAATGATTATTTGGGATAAATGTTTTCAAATCCCAAGGATTATATTAAGATGGAAAATATCATCAAAAGATTTTGAATATAATTAAATCTTTAATAGTAAGATTGCAAGTATAATAACAAGTATTGTATCTTTCACAATAAAGAGAGTAAAGAATAAGTTTAACTCATAATTGAGAAGGGGTTCTCAATAAACAGTGTTTTAGGCGCATTTAACCACTTTTATCATAATTTAAAGAAAATAAACCTCATGAAAGATTTGTGAATATACTTGTACCGTAGAGATAACTACGTGAATACTTCTTGATGTATCAAAGACCATAAGGAAATAGTGAAATAGAAGAATACAAACATATATATTTTAAGAGAAACTGAACATATGCCCAAGTATATAAAGGAAAATTAATTATTTAGAAGTTTTGATTAATGAATGAAGTCTAATTAGATAAATAAAGTTCTTTTAGTAAAAGAAGCTATAATTAGTGAAAGATTAATTAGACAATAATGTATTAGAAGTCGTTTATATGACTTAATTGTGCTTTATGTGTTAACCATGCTTATATGATTACTTGTGTAGGGGAAGTATATGGGACTTTGTTCCCATATATAATAGTTCTCATTGTTATAGAATCTATGATTTAATTGATTGTATATTGTATAGTTGAACAACAACTATCAAATCTTGGCCTAAAAGAGAAATCATCTTAAACCAATGGTATGGAACATTTTACATATTTAGCATCAAAGGATCTAACCCAGGAAATATTTACGAGGAACACAGGACTATATGGTACAACTAGGGCAAATGATAAGGAGATCCATCAGCTTCAACTATTAGGGAGTGCTCCCAACTCTTAAGTATTGTCAGATTATTTTCAAAAGAATCAAATTTGAGCTCATTGGAAATGATTGATGAATGGTTTTTGGAATGACAAGTAAGCGGGGAAGTGTACGTGTTAGATCAAAGAGTGGTTCTAACACCCAAATTGTCTTGAATTGCAGAGAATTATAATTCGAAACGAAATAAAATTCAACAAACACACCAAATTCATAGTGGTTCGGCGTTAAAAAGCCTATGTCCACTTTGTATGACTTTGATTATACATTTGAATGCAAGTACAATCAGACTATTCTCTCAATCTCACTTTTACAATGACAGTTCACTCAACAAATTTGAGATAACACTGACTAGAAATGATGAAAGTACGATAATGGTGGAATCGGAGCTCTTAATTGCCAAAAGATCCTTAAAAATGCCAAGTATTGGGCCATTTATAGGTGTCTTCTACAGGCGGTTCATGAAGACACATGGCACCAATCCCCAGAATCTCGGACCCGTTCGTGTGTGGGTGGAGAAATAGTCAACATGGTCATTATGGACACATGTTGATAGATCCTTAACTCTCGGTTCATGGGTGAATAAGTCATGGCCACTACCCCCTGGGTACAAAGTCGGTTCGTGACCCATATCCATGACTCGGTTCGTGAGACAGAGGCGCGAGCAGGTCAATAGAGTGAATAGTGAAGGGTCATGAGCCTAGTAATAAGCGGGGGTCAATAAAGGGTGTCACGAACCGATTTTGGATATCACGAAACGACAGTGAGCATGGGGTGGATCACGAACCATTCGTGTTGTTTGACCAGTGAGTCATCTTCGTGAACTATAATATTTATTTGTTAATCTTATGGGTGTGTGAGCCTCTTCCTATCTGATCGCCAATGCTTAATTCTTTGGTGGCTTGGTCAAAAAGCTAGCCAACATTTTGCCCCCTCGAATTATGTTTTATTAATGATGAAACGTGCTTCAAAATCACTCATTTTGTCTGTTCCTGAAGCGACCAACATCAGTAGTCACATCTATTCGTATGGTCACATTGCTTCATGGAGTCGTGTTTCTTCGTGAAACCGTGCTTTCTGATATCTTGAGATGAGTATAAAATTGTATATTGAGTTTCCAATTATTTTTCTTGCATCCGTTGTTTTTCCAAATTCGGATTTCCAAGAGTAGATTATGAGTAATTCTTCAGGTATGCTACCTAACTTTTCTTTTGTTGGTAGTAGGAAATTACTTTATAATCTTTTATCAATATGCTAGCATGGGCCTTCAACAACCCTTTCGTTCTTTTCATGCTCTCGCCAAAATTCCAAGGCATCGCATTTTAGGTTGAAACAGGGTTTCCACGAGTGGTCAACGAACTTTGCTCCTACACAAGCTTATACGAGTCTAGGATATGCGCTATGGAGCAGATGGGCTAGGCCCAAGTGCCTTGTTAGGAAATTAGGGGACTCATGAGGCCCATAGTGACAACATACATAACACCGCCCCTCTCCTCTTCTTCCTCTCTCTATAGTTTTCATTACTCTTGCAACAACCGAAACCCTAGCCTCTAAAAATTCACAGAACTTCAAACCCATTTCCTCAACCAAAATAGGTAACGAATCTTCATTCTTGGATTTTACTTTATGCTTAGGAATCGGTACCGAATTAAATGTTGCTCCCCCTTCATGTATTATCAATTTTCATGGATAAGTCGTTCGCCATCATCCCCGACGTCGCCACCAGTATCAGTGGTGGGGGGTTGGGATTCTCGTTGGTTAAGTGACTTATTAGATAGATGATGATGCTGTGAGGATTTCATGGTGTTAGGGACTGAGAGGGGCAATGCACTAGATGATTACAAGTTGGTGATGAAAGGACGGGAAATGGTTCAGACAGGAGATGGATCTTCGCAGTATGGGTTGTAAGGAGGGGATAAGTGTCGGATCGTGGAAAGTGGTACTGAACTCGCTCGCGAAAAGGGTACAAGGTATTGGTTAGTGGACAGGGATAGTGAGGCGGGTCGTGGTGATAGCTCGTGAGTCACTCATACGCGAGTCGGCGATTCTTAGATCTTAGTTCTCGAACCATGTCCAAATCACGACCCGGACCTCAGTTCACGAGCCAGACCTGATCATGAGCCATCCCACAATTACGAATCGAACTCTTCCCTGTGAGTTGATCCTCTGATCGCGAGCCGATGTTTATTCATGAAGTATGCTTGAGTCACAAACCGGATATCCCCATAACGAGCCGAATCTTATAACTACACAAGCTAACTCGTTCTCAGCCAATACTTTAACTATTTCCGACTAAGTAACATCAATTAATCGAACACACCAACTTATACTTCAATCAACAACCCATTATAATTTGGATAACTCAAAGAACAGTTAGAGTAGAGCCCGTGAGACGAACTTCTTGAACTGGATTGAACGGAGACTTAACTTAAAGATCAACTACGTCCAATAATTCTCCTATTTGTTTCACTTTATGTTTTTCTTTTCAAAACTGCACACACTGGCACTTGCACACACATGGGGTTCACGGGAAACTACATTCTAATCTCTCGTGTTTGTTTACCAACACAACAGATATGTCTGGTGGACGCTCAACAAGATTATCAGAGAGGAGCATAGATCCAGAATCATCAAGCTATTATAATCCTGACGTACTTCCATCGGACCCGGATTGGAATAATTCTGCATTTGATTACGAAACAGAAATTGATGCAGAATTAACATCTTCTGAAAGCACATCACTTGAGGAGGAGGAAGATGACCAGGCTCCCGACGAAATCGAGGGTGCCATATTATTGATAGATCCAAGGGACTCCATAACTTTCAAGCTAGATGGTATAAAGCTGAAGAAGATATGCTTGAGGCATGGGGTTACATGGGATGATGTTAAGACTCCTAAGAAAAAGAATAGGCCCCATTCTTCTCCGTAATGGTATATGGCCATCAGCAAGGTCATGTGCTCGATAGGTGCTATTCCTCCGTTTCCTCCGATCGCTGTTAATTACTTGAGAAGACTATGCATTGCTCCTATGCAGCTCCATCCCAACACTTATGCTGCTCTATATACTTTGTATATCGCATACACAGAGATTATGGAGACCGAGCTTGTTTATAAGGATTTGAACTTCTATTATCATTTTAAACATCGTTCCACCGGGACCTATGGGAACCTTCACAAACATCATCTTCTCGATGTAAGATTCGGGCTTGGTAAGTATAGCAGGCCTTGCAAGTATGTGCCTCCTACTTAGGTGATTGAGGAGTCTAGCAGCATACCCCCAGCCGAGGGGCAAGTGACCACAGGAGCTAAAAAGACGATCGAGCTTCCTAAAATTCCTTTACTTATGGATGTTCAAGATGACGAAGAGATGAACATATACAAAGGAGGTGAAGTCCGAGCTGACGAACCAAAGGATGTTTCCATCCCCAAAGGGGAGTTGTTAACCGGCTTTTTGATCTGGTTCCTAAAAGTATATACGACATGCTCGACTCAACGCATCGCGTGGAACTAAGGCTGAGAGGGACACTTAGGAGCAAAGGAGATAGGGTCGAAGAGGGATTGCACTGCCAAAGACCTCGCGCCTCCACCAACACATTGCCGAATCAAGGCCTCGAATCCCTGGGAAACACAAGCCCGGATCATGAGCCTCCAAACACCTATTCAAACGTTCCTCGCGCCTCTCGGAATGGGAGCCTCATACACCCTGGGTTGCCACTTTCGCATCTCTAAGAGATGCGAAATTCGACCCAGCTAGGTGCGAAATTCGCACCCCACAAGGTGCGAAATTCGAACCCAGTAGGGTGCGAAATTCGTACCTTAGGGTGCGAGTTTCGCACTGCGAATTCCTTACCCTTCGGGGTGCGAAATTCGTACCTTAGGGTGCGAGTTTCGCACTGCGAATTCCTTACCCTTCGGGTTACGAAATCCGAACCATTCAAGGTACGAATTTCATACCTCCGAAGGGTACAAATCTTGGAACACCCCACTTCCGTTAAGGTCACTCACAAAGGGAATGCCTTAACTTTGGTGGAGCACTATAGGTAAAAGATACAGATAATTTACAAGGCAGATATATAAACAGTAGAAAAGGTAAATTTATTTCATAAGTACGTGGTTCAGTCAAAACATAACAACAACTGTCTCAAACCAACTTCCAAATCATTACAACAAGATCTCTGTCTTGATTAAAACATAAAGAAGCATAAAATAATAATAAGGCAGCATAAATCCCCAATAAGAGTGTATCCAAAGCAATAGCCTAAGGAAAGAGAATCCAAGCAATACATCTACTCTCTTCAAGCTGGAAATGGTTCGAACTAAGCTGAAGTATTCCCTCCCTACGGACCGGGGGGGGGGGGGGAAGAAAATAAGTAGAAAGAAAAATAGGTCAGACATGAGTCTGGTAAGTCCAGTGATTATTTAGCATGTAAATAGGAAAAAGAATCATGACAAGAACAAACTGAACCTAGGGCAGCACCCTAGAAATAAGATAATAAAACTAAATATGCTTTCGCACTCATTACTATTTCTCTGCACCCACTTACAAGTATTTCAACTAGCACCATGTGTTCAAGATAAATGATCCCCTTTATCGATCGTCTCCTGCTCGTATACGTTTTCTACTTGTGTTATTCGGCCCCGCTTGATTGTAGATACCTGTGCTGGTTCCACCATGGGGTGTATCAAATCCTATGGAGGCAACCCAACACAATTCAAGATGCACAGTGTATAACTACTGATGCCCAGTGCCTGCTTCTTCCACTCTGGAGTACGTGCACGCCCGCACTCCGTCGGAACCTACACTGACGCACTACCCGCCGTTTTTTGATCGCTTATAATCGGACATGTAATCGTGCCCCACCCTGCGTAGTTCAAGGTACCATGATACATCTATGTGGGTTACTGCTGAAATGGGTTCCCGTTACTAGGGTTTCCAAATCAACATGTTAAAATGGTTAAGTGTTCTCAAATTAACCTAACCCCACCCATCAGTTTAATTAACAAGTTGTATTAGTTTGGTGTTGCCTTAATTAACTTAAACCTACAATTCCTATCTTAGCTTTAATTCATTCATTAAAGCACCAACCACTCACATTAGATATGTATTGTTGCAGTCGCTAGATGTGCCAGTCGGTTCCGGGCAGTCTTACACTGCAACTCAATCTAACCTCGGGTTCTTTTGGGCTTTAGATCTATATTGTTACTGTTGCTGGTTGTGCTGGGCGGTTCCAGGTAGTCTTACACCGTAATTCAATCTAACCTCGGGTTAGGCATATCCATCTTTTACTTAATTTACATATTTACCCTTCATATTTATATGTAAATTATCCACAATTATTGCCATTCAAGTCATCGCCCATTTACCCTCTAAATCATGTTCATAATTTTTAGGTATATAAATTATACCATTTTATGCCACTAATCATTTATATGATTATGAGCCAAACTATGTCAATAATTTGAAATTTAAGGTTTTTCCCAATGTTACCCCCGTTATACATTCGCATAATTCACATAGAACGTTAGGTTCGCAACTTAGCCTAACTTATAAACAAAAGGGAAAAGAAAGGAGCATGTACCATTTCCACAACATAAAATAATAAGGATCTAACTAAACATGTGTCATATAAATTTGGCATAAAACAATGAACTTGCATTTTGAATCCAATTAACATGAATCTTAAGCATATGAACGGGGACTTACATAGAATTACACAAATCCAATTTGGCATGTAAATGAGAACTTGCATTTGGATCAAATTAACATAGATCTAAACATAAAAAGATGTAGATCTAAACCTATAGGCATATATGAACTTAGCCTAAAAACTTGTATGTAACATAACATGAAAGAATCACCAAACTTATATATATAACATGATAGGTTCATCGCTATAGACATGAATCAACATCACCATTATCTTACAACTAGGCACAGTTCTAGTTTTTCTTTATTACAAATCATGACTTTTTAATTGTTCACATCTAAAGAATAACTGAACATACAAACAAAAGAAAAATCTTGTTTTCTGCGATCTGTTTTCTGAAACTGAAAAGCTATCCCTTGATGTAAACTATCGATTCTTTAATTTAGATTTGATTCATAGCTTCTAACTTGCTTTCTAGTTTGCTTCCTAGTTGGAGAAGAATGGTGGCTATGCTAGGTTGACCATGGATAGCATGAAGGTTCCTTGGAATGAAATTGTGTGGTTTAGGGTTGAGGGTTTGGGTTGTTTATATAGAAGTTTAGATTTATGTGAGCCGTTAGATCAACCTAGGAGCAATTAGAACCATCTAGACTGGATAGAGCTATCCAGATATCACCACCGATGCCCTGGTTACTCAGCAACAAGTCTGAAATCGTCACTGTTTGGATTAGGGCAAGGGGGTCGACCCCTACAGGGGTCGACACCCCAGTGGAAACCCCTCTTGGGGGGTTGACACCTATGTCGACCCACCCTGGGGGAAGTCAACCCCTATGGGCGGGAATTTTCCGCCCAGCTGATTCACTTGATTTTTGAAATTCGAACTATTTTTGTTTATTTATTTATTTATTTTTCTGTTTAAACATGAAATCTTCTGAACTCATAACTTCTTCATACAGAGTCCGATTCACACAAACTCGGACTCTATCTCAAGCAGAATTCCGAGACGAACGCAATGGCGTAACTTGTTTCCCTTAATTCTCACTATTACAAGTAAGTATTCTTTAATTCATTACTTTAGTAAACATAGAAAATACAGGGTGTTACATTCTCCCCTCCTTAAAGGATTTCGTCCCCGAAATCTTCAAGTCAAGAAGAATGTATATCCTACCATCCAATCATCCATCTACTCAACCATCAAACACCGGCATCCATTGTCCTTAAAAAGATTTCTAATTCTTTCATGACCGTATGCATAGTGTGTGTATATGTCCTTGTCTAATGCAAAATCAGGCGGTCTACTGATTCAGTTAACCTCCTTAATGCAAATTGTGTCAGTGCCATGAGTCCATTATGTATGCAATTATTCCCAATCATGCTTTCTACATGAGTGAACAATCATTCATACAAATGCAACGTCCATATGATAACACGCCAGGTTTCAATCCATATACAAATACATATATGCATATGCAATATGAAAGTGACTAAGCCGATCTAGTACCTAATGCATGTGTGTATATGCATCCGCGAGCAACCACTAGCAACCACTTGCAACCATCAACCATAACATGTTTAAAATACATGTTTACATCCATTGGTTTCTACCTAAGGATCTAGAATAGGACCGAGGAGATATACTTAAAAGATAGATATAAGCATGTATAAACTTATGGAAAAAGAGATCAAGGATGTGCCCTCAAAAGGAAAAGGGTAGGCTGCGCGTATTTTTCCCTCAGTTTCCCAAGTCGCGTCTTCCTCAGCGTCACTCCATTGAACTTTAACAAGCTTGACTTCACGGTTGCGTAGCTTTTTGACTTCTGCCCCTAAGATACGAGTTGGAACTCTCCTCATCGTTGCTTCTCATTACACTTCTACTTCCTCTAGTATGCTTGGCTCCACAACTTCCGTAGACTCATGTAAGCACATTCGAAGTTGAGAAACATGAAAAACATTATGAAATCTAGCCAGTCTTTCGGGTATCTCTACTCTGTAAGCCATCGTCCCAATCCTTTCAATGATAGGAAATGGTCCTACAAATCTTGGTGCCAACTTTCCTACGGACCCAAAGTGAATTACATTCCTCAAAGGAGATACTTTAAGGAACACCCTATCTCTAACCTTAAACTTTAGGTCGGTCCTTATTTTGTCTACGTAGGATTTCTGTCTATCTTGTGCAATCTTCATTCGTCTTCTTATCAAGTCCACCTTCTTTGAAGTTTATCTAATCATGTCTGGCCCAAGTACGAGCTTGTCTGTAGACTCCCACCAACAAGTTGGTGATCGGCATGGTCTTCCATATAAAGCCTCTAAGGGTTCCATGTCTATGGTGGCTTGGTAGCTATTGTTATAAGCGAATTCCACCGAAGGAAGATGATTCTCCCATGTTCCTCCAAAGTCAAGAATGCACAATCTCAAGAGGTCTTCTAATACTCTGTTCACCCTTTCCGTCTGACCATCGGTTTAGGGGTGATAGGCCATGCTTAATCATAGTTGTGTGCCTACAGCCTCTTGCAAACTCCTCCAAAACTCCCTCGTAAAGATAAGATCTCGATAACTCACTATGCTAGAGGGTATCCTATGGAGTCGAACTATCTCTTTAAGATAAATGGATGCTAAGGACGAGGCAGTCCTTCTACTCTTAACATGTACAAAGTGAGCGCTTTTAGTGAGCCTGTCCACTATTACCCAAATACTGGTATTTCCCCTTATTGATCTAGGCAACCCATCAACAAAGTCCATCGAAATGCTATCCCAATTCCACTACGGGACCTATAGAGGATGAAGCAAACCACCAGGCTTCTTCTGCTCTGCTTTGACTTGCTGGCATATCAAGCACTTAGAGACGAACTGAGCTACATCCCTCTTCATGCCATTCCAAAAGAAAACCCTTTTTATGTCTTTATACATCTTGTCTCCACCTGGGTGTATGGTCAGCTTAGAATGGTGTGCTTCTTCGAGAACCATCTTCACAGATCCCTTTCTTGTGGGATGCACAGCCTTCCATCCCGTCTCAAACAACCCTTATCATTGATGGAGTATCTATTGAGGTGACCAGAAGTCTCACCCCTAATTAGCTTATCCATCATATCAACTAGCTGAGGGTCTTCCCGTTGCGCGGTTTCTATTGAGTCCAAAAGAGTAGGCCGCACCTCTAGCGATGCTAACAAACCAGGTACAAATTCAGAGGAGGGTCTAAAGTCAAAGTTTGCTATGTACTCCAAGCTTGCCTTTCTACAAAGAGAGGACTTAAGGTCAGCTTCTTTCTACTCAAGGCGTCTACTACCACATTGCCCTTGCCAGGGGTATAGGAAATCTCAAAATCACATAAGGCAAGGAACTCCATCCACCTTTGTTGTCTTAAGTTAAGATCTTTCTTTGAGAAAAGGTACGTTAATGATTTATGGTCAGTAAACAGTTCAAACTTTTCTCCTAGCAGGTAATGACGCCATGACTTAAGAGCGAAAACAATGGCAGCTAGCTCCAAATCA
This sequence comes from Allium sativum, assembly GCA_030737875.1. Taxonomy (NCBI): domain Eukaryota; kingdom Viridiplantae; phylum Streptophyta; class Magnoliopsida; order Asparagales; family Amaryllidaceae; genus Allium; species Allium sativum. The sequence goes on along the minus strand of CM060909.1, from coordinate 737,179,228 downwards.
TGAGTTGGGTAGTCCTTCTCATGTACCATCAATTTCCTTCCCCCATAACAGACTACCTTGCCTTCTTGCATTAAGACAGTACCTAATCCTGTATCGCATGCGTCTGTGTATACGGTAAACATTTTGGTACCATCAGGCAATGTCAGAACTGCGGCTGTTGTTAGAGCCCTTTTCAAACGTTGGAAAGCAACATCGCAGTCCAAATCCTAAGAGAAAGTTAGGTTCTTCTTTGTCAATCTTGTGAGTGGGGCCGAGATTTTCGCAGAGTCTTTAATGAACTTTCGGTAAAAGCCCGCAAGCTCGAGAAATCTTGGACTTCGGTTGCATTCCGTGGAACCTTCCAATCTTGCACCGCAACTACTTTTGCGGGGTCCATAACTATCCCCTCTTTGGACACCACATGTCCAAGAAACCTTACTTCTTCTCTCCAGAAATGACATTTGGAGAATTTGGCTTTTAGCTGATGTGCACGAAGAGTATCCATGACTTCCCTTAAATGCAGAGCATGCTCTTCTTCATTCTTCGAGAAAATCAAAATGTTGTCTACGAAGACCACCACGAACTTATTAAGGAACTCCTTGAACACCCTGCTCATCAAGTCAACGAAATAAGCGGGTGCGTTTGTCAAGCCGAAAGGCATGAAAAGCCATTCGAAGAAACCATCCGGGGTTCTGAACGCGGTCTTATCAATGTTGTCTTCAGCCACTCTTAACTGATGAAACCCGGTAGCCAGATCTAGTTGGGAGAAAACCGATGCACCTACAAGATGATCAAGCAAGTCGTCTATTCTTGGAAGTGGGTGCCTATTCTTCTTGGTCAGCTTGTTTAGCTCCCTATAGTCAACGCATAGGCGAAGTGAACCATCCGCTTTGGTTGCGAATACTACTGGAGCACCCCATTCAGAAATACTCCGCCTTATAAACCCCTTTTTGAGTAGCTCTTTAACTTGCTTGCTGAGCTCTTTCCTCTCCTTTGGAGCCATGTGTCTAATAGGTAGAGCTACGGGTTTTGCATTATCAACAAGGTATATGTGGAAGTCTATCTCCCGCTTCGGAGATAAGCCCTTCACTTCTTCAAATACATCTGAGAATTCACTGACTACTCTAACAGACAACAAGTTTTCAACAGACGCATCAAGAGATTCTAGGTAGCTAAGCACAACAGAATTCATGGGATTACAAGAAATTTCGAGAGTGTTACCAAGGTGAGTCATAAGTCTAATCACTCTCTTTCCACAATCGAGGATGGCACCATTACTGGATAACCAATCCATGCCTAGAATCAACCCACAACCCGTGAAGCCCAAAACATAGGCATTACATCTAAACCCAACGCTTAGTATAGAAATTTCCAAATCCAAACAAATCATTGACAAATAAGCCGAGCCCCCAATTGGATTTGAAACAACCAAGGGATCCTCTACTATATTGGTGTCTAGGTGTAGAGATTCAACTAAAGCAGTAGATATAAAAGGGTGCGATGCGCCATAATCAAAGAGTGTACGAATCGGTTGATCAAAAAGATAAACTAAACTCTCAACAGAAATATTTCTACCTTGTTCTTGCGTAGGTGCTATGAGAGCGTGAACCTGCCCTCCATAAGTAGTTCCAGTCCTCTGCCCTTGTCCTTGCTTTCTTGGGCAGCCCTTAGCCATGTGTTCTGTCTCGCCACACTGAAAACAACCACACATCTTCCTCTTCTTCTTTCTGCAGTCCTTAATCAGATGTCCAGGAATGCCATAGAAATTACACTTCCTCTTGTCATGAGGTTTGTTATTCTTCCCGCCCTTCTTTGAATCTGTCTTCTTATTCTGCGATCCGTCCACTTTCTTATCTTGGGGTACTTCCACCTTTGCCTCTTTCTTGCCATCCTTGTCTTCCTCCTATAACAATGCCATGTCCACCAGTATCTCATAAGTTGCACCCATAGGTATATGGGACATAGCTATGCTGTGCAGTGGCTCATTCAACCCTTTAACAAAATGGAGAGCCTTCTTATGTGGAGTGTTCACCAACTCCAGTTCAAATCTAGCCAGCTGGTTGAATTGGTTGACGTATTCCTTGACCGACATACTTCTCTGTTTGAGAGCTAAGAACTTCTCCATCTGTAGGCTTCGTTCAGCTTGTGAGAGGAATTTCATTTCAAACCTCATTCTGAAATCCTCCCAAGTTTCAACTGGTCTCTCAGCATTAGTAACTTCCCACCAATAAGAGGCTTCATCTTTAAGCAACCATACAACCAACTGTATCTTCTGCCTGTCGTCCACTTCGAAGATAACAAACAAATCCTCGGTGTCTTTGAGCTAGTTTCTTTCTTCCACGAATGATTCAGTTCCATTAATTTTCTTTCCACATATGGCTCAAAAATATCTACATATCTTTGAGAAAGCATTTGCATGAGGAGGAGGAGGAGGAGGAACAACTACAACTTGGGGAGGAGGAACATCTGCTGGGCCTGTGTCATTAGCCCTAGCCTCCAGTTACCTTCTGAACTAGAAAGGTACCAGTACGCCCTCTGGAAGGTTAAGATCCCCAGACATGCTGAAATGAAAAAGAAAAGATTCAAAACAAATGATAGAAAGATAGTGCATATGGCTTTGGGGATTATGCCTTTTAAAATAAAAACAACACTTTTTCTTCAAAATGCTTCTTTAAACTTCTTTTTGAAAATTAGTTTCCAAATTTTTTATCTGATCTGGCAACCATCAGCTCTGATACCAAGTGAAACACCCCACCTCCGTTAAGGTCACTCACAAAGGGAATGCCTTAACTTCGATGGAGCGCTATAGGTAAAAGATACAGATAATTTACAAGACAGACATATAAACAACAGAAAAGCTAAATTTATTTCATAAGTACGTGGTTTAGTCAAAACATTACAACAACTGTCTCAAACCAACTTCCAAATCATTACAACAAGATCTTTGGTTTGATTAAAACATAAAGAAGCATAAAATAACAATAAGGCAGCATAAATCCCCAATAAGAGTGTATCCAAAGCCATAGCACAAGGAAAGAGAATCCAAGCAATACATCTACTCTCTTCAAGCTAGAAATGGTCCGAACTAAGCTGAAGTATTCCCTCCCTGTGGACCTTGGGGGGGGAGGGGGGCGAAAGAAAAGAAGACGAAAGAAAAATGGGTCAGACATGAGTCTGGTAAGTCCAGTGATTATTTAGCATGTAAATAGGAAAAAGGATCACGATATGAATAAACTGAACCTAGGACAACACCCTAGAAATAAGATAATAAAACTGAATATGCTATCGCACTCATTACTATTTCTCTGCACCCACTTACAAGTGTTTCAACTAGCACCATGTGTTCAAGATAAATAATCCCCTTTATCGATCGGCTCCTACTCGTATACGTTTTCTACTTGTGTCATTCGGCCCTGCTTGATTGTAGATACATGTGCTAGTCCCACCATGGGGTGTATCAAATCCTATGGAGGCAACCCGACACAATTCAAGATGCACAATGTATAACTACTGATGCCCAGTGCCTGCTTTTTCTACTCCGGAGTACGTGCACGCCAGCACTCCGTCGGAACCTGCACTGACGCACCACCCGTCGTTGTTTTGACAGCTTATAATCAGCCCAGTAATCGTGCCGCACCCTGCCTAGTTCAGGGTACCATGATAGATCTATATGGGTTACTGCTAAAATGGGTCCCTGTTACTAGGGTTTCCTAATCAACATGTTAAAATGGTTAAGTGTTCTCAAATTAACCTAACCCCACCCATCAGTTTAGTTAACATGTTGTATTGGTTAAGTGTTGCCTTAATTAGCTTAACCCTACCATTCCTGTCTTAGCTTTAATTCATTCATTAAAGCACCAACCACTCACATTAGATATGTATTGTTGCGGTCGCTATATGTGCCGGTCGGTTCCGGGCAGTCTTACACCGCAACTCAATCTACCCTAGGGTTCTTTTGGGCTTAATGCGCTAACCTCTCACATTAGATCTATATTGTTACGGTTGCTGGATGTGTCAGGCGGTTCCAGGCAGTCTTACACCGTAACTCAATCTAACCTTGGGTTAGGCATATTTGTTTTTCACTTAATTTACATATTTACCCTTCATATTTATATGTAAATTATCCACAATTATTGCCATTCAAATCATGGCCCATTTACCCTCTAAATCATGTTCATAATTTTTAGGTATATAAATTATACCATTTTATGCCACTACTCATATATATGATTATGAGCCAAACTATGTCAATAATATGAAATTTAAGGTTTTTCTCAACGTTACCCCCGTTATACGTTCGCATAATTCACATAGAATGTTAGGCTCACAACTTAGTCTAACTTATAAACAAAAGGGAAAAGAAAGGAGCATGTACCATTTCCATGACATAAAATAATAAGGATCTAACTAAACATGTGTCATATAAATTTGGCATAAAACAATGAACTTGCATCTTGGATCCAATTAACATGAATCTTAAGCATATGAACGGGGACTTACATAGAATTACACAAATCCAATTAGGCATGTAAATGTGAACTTGCATTTGGATCAAATTAACATAGATCTAAACATAAAAAGATGTAGATCTAAACCTATAGGCATATATGAACTTAGCCTAAAAACTGGTATGTAACATAACATGAAAGAATCACCAAACTTATATATATAACATGATAGGTTCATTGCTAAATTAATATTCAACATGATAGGTTCATCACCAATTTAACATACAACATGACAAGTCCAATAAACCACAGTAGTCTTATAGGCATATATGATAGAACCGTCACAAGAATATACATGAATTAGCATCACCATTATCTTACAACTAGGCACAGTTCTAGTTTCGCTTTATTACAAATCATGACTTTTTAATTGTTCACATCTAAAGAATAACTGAACTTACAAACAAAAGAAAAATCTTGTTTTCTAGGATATGCTTTCTGAAGCTGAAAAGCTAACCCTTGATGTAAATTATCAATTCTTTAATTTAGATTTGTTCGTAGCTTCTAACTTGCTTTTTAGTTTGCTTCCTAGTTGGAGAAGAATGGTGGCTATGCTAGGTTGATCATGGACAACATGACGGTTCCTTGGAATGAAATTGTGTGGTTTAGGGTTGAGGGTTGGGGTTGTTTATATAGAAGTTTAGATTTATGTGAGCCGTTAGATTAACCTAGGAGCAATCAGAACCATCCAGACTAGATAGAACTATCCAGAAATCGCCACCTATGCCCTAGTGACTCGGCAACAAGTCAAAAATCGTCACTGTTTGGATCTGGGCGAGGGGGTCAACCCCTATGGGGGGGGGGGAGGGGGGTCGACACACCACTTGGGGATCGACACCTATGTCGACCTCCCCTGGAGGGAGTCGACCCCTATGGGATGGAATTTTCCCGCCCAGCTGATTCACGTGATTTTTGAAATTCGAACTGTTTTTGTTTATTTAATTATTTATTTTTCTGTTTAAACATGAAATCTTCTAAACTCCATAACTTTTTCATACGGAGTCCAATTCACGCAAACTCAGACTCTATCTCAAGCAGAATTCCAAGAAGAACGCTCCCTTAATCCTCATTTTTACAATTAAGTATTCATTAATTCGTTACTTTAACAAACATAAAAATACAGGGTGTTACAAATCTCGTGCCGAGCAGGGTGCGAAATTTGTACCCTACGTGGTACAAATTTCGCACCCACAGGAGGTACGAAATTCGCACCCCACAAGGTGCGAAATTCGCACCCCTTGCGGTGGGGTGCGAAAAAAGAGGGCATGTAGGCTCCAGGTGCGAAATTCTGGGTATGGTCCCCTATTTCTACCTACTCCTCTCCAATAAATACCCATGGCCTCACACTTCAAATGTGTTGGAATTTGTGACCTTGAGACCTTTAAAGATCTCCTTTAAAGGCATCTCCTCTTTGAGGAAGAAGAAGGACTAAATTGTATTTTTCCTAATATATGCATTACATGATAATTATGACATCATATAGCTTGGAAAGTGAATGTAATGAGATATCATGAGATGGTCTCAACCTTGTAATCCTTGGTCATCAATAATATTCCAATAACTCTTCAAAGTGGACGTAGGCCTAAATCGAGGCCGAACAACTAAAAATCTCTCTTGTTATTTACCCTTTTCCGCTCTCGTCTACATGACCAAATTAATAATTCCTAATAATTGGAACCGTGGGTGTTTACGACATTTTTGCCGTCAACATTTGGTGCTTTCACTGAGAAACTCGGATTTTTGCGCCTTTGTCGCAAGTTGCCATCTCGACCTTCGATGAGCTTTAGGTTCCGTAGCTTAACCTGCTACCGATTCCTCTTATGATGGAAAAGCGATGAAAGAATGCAATGGTCGGCTTTTCAGCCACATCCGAGACCAAGACATCCCAACAACCTCAACCGGGGGATATCCCGACTGCTAATGAAGACGTCCCTCCTATTGTGGCCCCCGAAGCGCCCACAACACAAGCTCAAATCCGTGCATCTAATGAAAAATATGAGAACACCACGGTCGAGCTCAATCAAGCATTAAGGAATAACATAGATCTTATTCGGCAACTTCAAGAAAGTCAGCACGTCGTCGCTCGACTTCAACTAGCTCGGAACAACGCTCGAACTCGACCAACTGCCTCGGAAACTTCCTCTTCTGAGTCGAGGGGCCTACATCAAAGGAGGTTTAGTCTCTTCAATAGCATCGTCGTCCGCACTAATGCCCTCGACGATGACAATAGTTATCCCAATGGCAACAACGACCAAATTACGGTCACATTTAGCGAGGGGGAACAATACCGAGATCGCCCTCGCTTGATCATCTGTGATGGACCAGGTCCAAACAACCAACCCATTCCTTGAAAGAATCCAACAGATCGAATCGCCAATCTTGATGATGAACCTACTCTTTCAGCAGAACGAGATCCACATCAACCCGCTCCGCCTCATCATCCGCACCGAGATCCGATCATAGATGTCGAGGACATGGAAGATAATGACTGACATTCATCACAGAAGATGCCCTTGCAACAGAACTCTAGAACCTTGTCAAGACCCATGGATCCCGATGGCAGATCCCCATCCAACTTTTCTTCCTGACATGATCCGAAGAATCATGAGGGAAATGCGAGGAAATGTGCACAATTCATGGGAAGCGCACATTAGGCGTAACCAATTCACAAGAAGGTTAAACGAATCTGAATGGCAGCGATGCTTCATCATGCCGCAATGCCGCTCTACGACGAACTACCGAACCCTGTGCCTTCCTAAATTGATATGAATGACAAACGGACTCGAGCCGGGGCAATGATCTGGTCAAATGAAAGTGTTTCCCAGTCTTCTTATCAGGAACTGCTTTGTTATGGTTCTCTCGCCTCCCACTTGATTCCATTAACAACTTCGGCCAGTTAGAGACAGAGTTGCTCAAGCAATTTAGGATGCATATCCCGACTCCAAAGAACGCCCTCGCTCTGTCCAACCTATACCAAGGGCCCGCTGAGTCGCTCAAAAGTTACCTCTCCAGGTTCAACGTCACCCTCGCCGAGGTCGAGGATCTAGACCCTCATACCATACTCTTCCAGTTAGCAAAAGGCACCCTCCCTACTTCCGAGTTTGGGGCATGGATCGATCGTAAGCAGCCAGAAAGCCTCGACGTTTCTTCAAGAAGGTAGGGCAATACTTATGCCAGGAAGAAGCAAGACGGAACCGGCTCTCCGATACCAGTTGCCCCAATGGCTCTCAAGTAGACGCTACAAATAACAACCACAGAGGAAGAAAAATAGGAGCGCCATCTAATCAGAACAAGGGGATCCTTCTAGACAAAGACCCTATAACGGTAGGCAAGGTGGCAGGAATAACGTTCAGGCCCCGACCGAACCAAGGAGGCTCGACCCTTACCAAGCCTACGAGACATACACCTCACTGAATGAGGACCCAAAAACAATTTACTTGGAGGCATGCAACACTTTTCCATATAAGAAGCCACGCACCAGGGAATCAACCGACCGCGAATAAAACACTATGAGGTATTGTCGATACCACGAAGTGTATGGGAACGAAACCAATGAATGTTGCCAGCTCAGGGACGCAATTGAGAAGCTTATCCATGAGAAATGACTTGAGCAATACGTCCAAGAACCTTTTCCTCTCGAAGAAAATCCAAAACCTTTGGCACCAGCGCCCCAGGTGGCCGCCAAGACAGCTCCAGGGCCATCTAATCCGAGGTGAGGGATCATGATCAACACCATATGCGTTGGACCTTATCCCACACACGAATGGAAGAGTATGTGAGTTCCATAAAGCCTGCTACCTATGAGACGTGCTCCACTCCTAACGAATCCATCCCAACCAAGCTTCAGAAAACTATGCGGGACGATATTGTTTTCCGCGTAAGGGATTCTATGGGAATTGAAATCCCAACCACTGACACTCTGATTATCATGGCCCAGATTGGTGCCGCCTTCGTCCGAAGAGTATTAGTTTACTCAGGAAGCTCGGTCAACATCATCTTCAAAGCTTCTTGCGAGCAAATGAAATTAGAAGCAGAGGATCTCAAACCATGCCATGCCTCGATCCACGGCTTCAACGGAGCTTCCAGTTTCCAGGTAGGTGTCATTGACCTATCTGTCGAGCTCGGTAGTGGGGACTAAAGCCGGGTCCGTATACTCACCTTCATGGTTATTGACGTCATCTTCCCATACAACGTCTTCTTTGGATGTCCTTTTCTCACAGGATTTCAGGTCTGCATGTCACCATGGTCCCTCCTAATGAAATTCCCGATAGAAAACGGTATTTAGGGGTGACCAAGCCAATGCTAGAAAATGCTTTGCAATAGAATGGAAGAACGCGCGCAAAAGTACAAGGGCAAAGTCGTGCCCATGCCTTTTTGCATCAAGACCGCTTCCGCATAGCAATCAACAGCGTCTAGGCCTTGGCTCAGGTGCCACTGTCGTCTTTCCGATGTCCTCGACCCACGGAAAGACGAAGATCCCGAGTACGAGAGGGATACTGCGGTTGAACCCACAGTGGATGTTCCAGTCAATCGCGACGGCCCATCAAGAGTGTTTGCATGGACTCACTCCGACATGAAAGGCATCGTCCCCGCAGTTGCTTGTAACCTTCTAAGCATAGATCCTAAGATGCACCCAGTCAAGCAAAAATGCCGCTTCTTGGGACCCGAGAGGTCCAAGGCACTCGAGGAAGAGGTTGATCGCCTACTTAAGAACAACTTCATCCGTGAAGCCGACTACCCCGAATGGGTCTCCAAGCCAGTTCTGGTCTAAAAAGACAACGGAAAATGGTGAACATGTGTCGACTTCTCTGACTTAAACAAGGCATGTCCCAAGGACAGTTTCCCACTCCCGAAGATTGACCGTCTTGTTGACTCAACCGCCGGATACTAGCTATCATCTTTCATGGATGCCTATTCAGGCTACAATCAGATCCTAATGGATCTTCGCAACTAGGATTATACCTCTTTCATAACCGACCTTGGACTTTACTGCTATCGCGTCATGCCCTTCGGCATTAAGAATGCTGGGGTCACTTATCAACAAATGGCAATCAGCTCGGCATTAATACGCCTCGAAAACCGCATCCGATAGACCGTCTACTACGTAAGCAATAGATTGATAGGGGTAGAGAAGAATTATCCAACGTTGGAAAAGTGGCATATTGCTAATTGATTTCTTCTTGGAAGCTTCGACCATACTTCTAGTCTCATCCCATAAAGGTATTCACCGACCAGCCACTACAAACGGTCCTACAGCGACCCGAAGCATTTGGACGGCTATTGAGTATGGAGTTAAGCCAATTTAAGATAACATCCTTCCCCCGCTGATCCATCCTCGGCCAAGCTCTCGCCAATTTCATAATGGAATTCACTACCCCCGAGGAGACTTCTGCAGAGAACACTGAAGCTCCCAACACTCAATGGAAATTGTTCGTGGATGGCTCCGCCAATAGGAAATACTCTAGGGCCGGGGTCATATTCGTCACCCCCGGAGAACGCCCGATATGGTATGCACCAAAAATAAATTTTCTTGCTACCAACAACGACATGGAATATGAGACCTTGATAGTCGGACTTTGAATCGCGATTGAGCTCAAGCTAAAGACAATCCATTTTTTCTCCGATTCGCAACTCATTGTGCGCCAGGTGCAAGGAGAGTATCAAATTAACGAGGAATGACTAGCCTAATACTTGACCCAGTATCAGTAATTACTCACCCGCTTCGACCACTAAGTCATCACGCACATTCCTCGAGAATAGAATGAAAAATCAGATTCACTAGCCAAACTACCAAGCTCCGAGGATCCACAACTCTTGGGGTTCGCCCCTGTCGAAGTGCTCAACTCCTCTAGTATCAAGAAAACACAGACCGAGGTGGCCCTGAACGCCGAATCCAAACCTGAATCTTGGATGACACCGATCAAGAATTACCCATTGCACGGGACCCTTCCGGGAAGCTACAAGGAAAGGCGATCACTCACATGCTAATTGGCTCGCTATCTCCTTGTGGATGGGGTGCTCTACCGTAAAGGTTTCTCCGTCCCATTGCTCAGATGCGTAGCTCATCAGGATGCCACCTGAGTGCTCACTAATGTGCATGAGGGTGAGTGCAGCGACCATTCTAGAGGACAAACCCTGGCCACAAAAATACTTAGACATGGTTATTATTTGCCCACGCTCGACTAAGACGCTGAAGACTATGCTCACAAATGCGACAAGTGCCAACGCTTCTCAAAAATCCCGAGATCCCCGCCTACAGAATTGACACAAATGATAAACCCATGGTCATTCGCCATGTGGGGAATCGACATCATTAGAACTCTTTCAATGGTCAGAGGTGGGGCACAATATGCTATCATTGCAGTTGATTATTTTACCAAATGGGCAGAGGCCGAAGCCCTCACCACAATCACCACCAAGAAAATGTTCAACTTCATTGTACGCAACATCATCACTCGATATGCGGTACCTCAAGCTATCATTTCCGACAACGGCACTTAGTTTGAAAGCGCCGAATACAAAGCTTTCTGTCAACGGCACATCGAAAAAAGATTCTTGACGACGGCTCATCCCCAAGCCAACGGGCAAGACGAGGCAGTTACTAAGGTCATTGCATCCATCATCAAGAAATGTTTGGAAAAGGTCGGGGGCATGTGGGCGGACGAAATTCCTCTAGCCCTATGGGCCTACCGAACCACCCACAAGACAGCGACCGGACACACTCCTTTCGCAGTAACCTACGGATCCGAAGTCATCATTCCTATTGAGCATAAGCTTCCATATCACCGATTGACCCAAAGACAAACCAAGATTTACTTCTGGGATCACTCGACTTGTTAGAAGAGAGAAGGAACGAAGCTGACCTCAGAGCCGCCGCCCAACGACAACGAGTCGCTCGATACTTCAATTCCAAGGTCCGCCGTAAAGACCTCAACATCGGCATCCTCATCTTAAAACATGTGTTCCCTCCCGTTGTAGGTCTTGCTCCTCGCTGGGAAGGCCCATACTCCATACAATGAACGCCTTAACCTCTCATATTAGAACTGTTGTTTGCGGTTGCTGGATGTGCCAGGCGGTTCCGGACAGACTTCTACTGCAAACTCTTTCTAACCTCGGGTTTTTGGGCTAAATGCGCTAACCTCTCACATTAGATCTGGGTTTTTACGGTTACTGGATGTGCCGGGCGGTTCCGGGCAATTTTACTCTACAACTCAATCTAACCTCGGGTTAGGCATGTTTATCATTTTAGCATATTTACCATACATGTCCAAGTCTAGATTTTATATGCCAATTATCCCAAATTCACAAAACTAGTCATGTTCCAATCCTCGAGTTATACCTCAACAAAGATAATTGCAAGTTATGCCCCACAAATTCAAATTCAAGTTATTACTCAACATAGGTTACACCCAATCTTCCCAAATTTGCAATAATAGTCATGCCTCAAAATCACAATATACATTATGATTGGCGTCCCAACCAATAGTTATGCCCAATCTAGATTAATATTCTAATTTACAGTTTACGCCCAATCTAGATTTAATATTTTAATTTACCCCAAGTTCGCAACAATAACAATTATGCCCCAAAAATTGATTTATATGTCAATTAACCCAAACTTGCAGTTATAATGATAATAATGCCCAACATCAATTACAAGTTATACCCAAATCTCAATTACAAGTTATGCCCAAATCTCAATTACTGGTTACGCCTAATAGTACATAAAATAGATTAGGCCCAATTCCCCCATATTCCAATCGTGTGTGTGTGTATATATATATATATAACAAGATTTCGTCTAGGTTCGAGACAACCTGGATCCATAATAAAAGGGGAAGAGGAGGAAACATAAAATAGCCGTACGATGCTAGATTTGGTAATAGCAATATCAGGAACATAAAAGAAGTATAGATCTGAATAAAATTACATCACAGGCATAAATCTGATAGATTAGATTTGAATAACATTGCAGGCACAAATCTGATAAAATAGATTTGAATAACATCGCAGGCACAAATATGATAAAATAAATTTGAATAACATCGTAGGCACAGATCTGATAAAATAGATGGGATAAATCTGAAAGGATTACCTCATAATCAGGTATAGCTTGGATTCATATTATTACATGCCAAGAATTTCAATTAAGAATTCACATCTGAAAGTAACTCGAACTTACAAATTACAGAACGGTCTTGAATTTTGGGATCTGATTTCTGAATTTGATTAGCTATTCCTTTGATGTAGACTTTGATTGTTAACTTGAAAAATATAATTTGATTGATTAAGGTAGAGGCTAGGTCACTTCAGGTTTTAACAACATATAAATTCCTCTGAATTTGTGTGGAGAAAACAATAGGTTTAGGGGTCTTTTTATAGGTGCATAGGGAGATTTAGAGCCTTCAGATCAGTCTGGAAGTCATCAGAATCGTCCAGAGCAGAATACCACGTCACACAGTGAATCAGAAAGCGACACGTGGCGAAACACATCATCGGCCAGATTTGGGCCAACAGGGGTCGACTCCCCTATAGGGGGGTCGACACCTATGTCAACACCCCTATAGGGGGTCGATACCTATGTCGACTCCCCCTGGGGGGGGTCGACGCCACTGAGCGGGAAATTTCCTGCTCAGCCTGCTTTGACCCAAATTTGAGATTTGAACCATGTTTTGACTTCTGGAATTATTTTATATGTAGATATATATTTCCTTGGGCGTATACAAACTTCTAAGGCTTATAACTTCTTCATAAGGTGTTTGATTTATGCAAACTTGGACTCAATCTCAAGCAGAATTCCAAGATGGACGCAATAACGCAATCCATTTTACTTAATTCTTCTTCTAAAATTAAGTACTCTTTAATTTGTTAATTTAATATTCTCAGAAAATAAGGGGTGTTACATTCTCCCCTCCTTAAAGGATTTCGTCCTCGAAATCTCTAAGTTAAGAAGAATGCATATCCTACCATCCAACATCCATCTACTCAAACATCAATTACATGCATCCATTATCCTTAAAATGTATCTAATGCTTTTCATGAACATATTCATAGTGTGTGTATATGTCCTTATCTAATGCAAAATTAGGCGGTCTCTGATTCAGTTGACCTCCTTAATGCGAATTGTGTCTGTGCCATGAGTCCATCATGTATGCAATTATTCCTAATCGTACTTTATAACTTCTACATCAGTGCTCAATCATTCATACAAATGCAACATCCATATGGTAACACATAAAGTTTCAATCCATATATATAAAAATCCACTCATGCATATGGAATATGGAAGTGACGGAGCAGATCTAGTGCCTAGTGTGTGTGTATATGCATCCACGAGCAACCACTAGCAAACACTTACAACCACTTGCAACCATCAATCATAACATGTTTCAAACACATGTTTACATCCGTTGGCTTCTACCTAAGGTTCGAGGATAGAACTGAGGGGATATACTTAAAGGATAAAGACAAGCATGCAAATAAACTTTACAGAAAAGAGAGATCAAGGATATACCCTCAAAAATGGTATGATGCGCATATCTAGTCTTCAATATTCTAATTCGCATCTTCTTGAGTTCACTCCATATTGCTCTGACTATCTTAACTTCACGATTGCGTAGCTTCTTAATTTCTGTTTCAGGAATATGCGTTGGAACTCATTTCACTGTCGCCTCTCGTTCCACCTTTTCTTCTTATAGTATACTTAGCACTACAACTTCTATCGTGTCATGCTAACATTCCCAGAACTATCTCTTGAAAATAAACAGATACTAACCATGTTACCAAGTGTATATACTAAGATGATTAGATTCTTCTTCGTCAATCAAGCAAGTGAGGCCGATACCTTCATAAAGTCCTTAATTTATTTCCTATATTAGCCCGCTAGTCCAAGAAAGCTTCTTACTTCTGCTGCATTCCTTGGAACCTTCCAGTCTTGCACCGCAACTACTTTTGAGTGATCTACTGCTATCCCTTCTTTGGGTGCCACATTTCCTAGAAACCTTACTTCTTCTCTCCAAAAATGACGTTCTTGGAGATCATCTTAGGTTGATGCGCTTGGAGGGTATCCGAGACTTCCCATAGATGCAAAGCATGTTCTTCCTCATTCCAAAATATCATCTATGCACAAGCAAAGTGAACCATCCGCCTTTGTAACGAAAATGACTGGATCACCCCATTAAGAAATACTTCGCCTTATGAACCCTTTTACAAGTAACTCTTTTTCTTGTTTACTGAGCCCTTCCTTTCCCTTGGATTCATGTATCGTACAAGTAATGCAACTGGTTTTTCATTGTCAACTAGATATATGCGGAAGTATATCTCGCTTTTTTGGGGATAAACCCCTATCCCGATCGAAAACATCTGCGTACTCATGGACTACTCTAACGGATTGCAAATCGTCGATAGATGCATCAAGTGATTCTAGGTAGCCAAGCCTAATTAATCACTTAAGATCACATGAAATCTTGAGGGTATTCCCGAAGCAAGTCAAAAGTCTAACTACCCTCCTTTCATAATTACATGTCTAGAATCAACCCATAGCCCATGAAACCAAAATCATAAGCATTACACATAAACTCAAAACTTAGCATACTATTCTCAAATCCTTACAAACCAAAGATAAACGAGCCGAACCACCAACCGGATTTGGGACAATAATGGGATCTTCTATTATACAAGTACTAAGGTGCAGAGACTCAACTATGGAAGTAGATATAAACGAATGTGAAGCGCTAAAATCAAAAAGAGTACTAACAGGATGATCAAAAAGAAAAAATAATCTTTTTCAACAGAAACTCTACTACCTCTCTCTCAGGTACGCTGGCGGTGAGAGCATGCACTTGCCCTCCTGAAAATCCTGTCCTTTGTTCTTGCCCTTGTCCTTAATTATATGACCCGTTATACCATAATAACGACACTTCCTCTTGCCTTAGATTTTTCCATTCTTTCCTCCTTCATAAACCAAGTCCATATCCATGAGTTTCTCATCCTTGGGTTGTGTTCCTTAGCCAAACCCCCTTATTCTCATCTTTGTGTAACTAGTTGACAAGTCTCTTGAAAGATGCCTCCATCACATGGAAAACCCTACAAAGCTTGAAAGAAAATTAGCCGCAGGTGAAACTACAGCGGCTATAGATGGAAGTTGGGTACATCTTCGCCCTTTGACAGGTGTCGTAGTCTCATCAATTCTACGAAACCATGCCGCGATGAGGTTACCTCCCAGAAAGCCAGGAGCCCCGGAGACTCAAGAAAGAAGGAAACAAGGATTCAAACAGAGGATCAAAAGATAGTGCATACGACTTTGGGGAATATGCCTTTAAAACAAAACTTTTCTTTTGAAAATGCTTCTTTTAAAACCGTCTTGAAAATAATTTTTCAAATCTTTTATCTGATCTGGTAACCTTCAGCTCTGATACCAAGTGTAACACCCCACCTCCGTTAATGTCACTCATAAAGGGAATGCATTAACTTCAGTGAAGCGTTATAGGTAAAAGATGCAGATAAAATTACAAGACAGATAAATAAAGCAGCGGAAAATAATAAAAACTTTACTTCATTGATAAAACAGCAGCTTGTTAAAACAACTTGTACAAAGATTGTTTTCTAACACCAAAACACCAATACCCAGTACAACAAAGTATCTGTCTTGTTTAATAAAATAAAGAAGCCTAAAATGACAATGATATTCCCCAATAAAGCATGAGCCAACCATAGCAATGGAAAAGAGAGTCCAAAGCAATGCGTCGACTATCTTCGAGCTTGGAAAGAGAAACGGTCCAAACAAAGCTGAGCTATTCCCTCCCTGACTACCTGGGGGTGGGGGGAAACAGAAGAAAAGAGGCAAAACAAAATTAGGTCAGACATAAGTGTGGTAAGTCCAGTGATTTTCAGTATGTAAACAGGTAATAGTAACATGACATGAATAAACTGAATATAAGACAATACCGTGATAACAGGGATAACAAGATAACCTAAGATTAGCATAAGATATGATAAGGCAAGATAAACCAAATGCGCTTCTACCCTTTCTCTGCTTCTCTACTACCCCGTTATTCTGTTTTTTTATCTCTGATCTCCTATTTTCTCTGCATCAACTAACCAGCATCCTAACTAGTGTCTTTTATAGAATGATCTGTATCCCCTACTAGTGTCCCAACTAGTATCTATGAAAGAGGATTTATATCCCCTACTAGTGTCCCAACTAGTATCCTGTGTTATATAATAATGTGATCCCACCCCCGCAATTGTGGTAGCCTTCAGGTGTACATCTAGTATGAGGATCTTACCTCAATCAGCCTAATTGCCATGAAGATGTTAGATGTACCCTTACTACCCTATCGATCGACTCCCTACTTGTATTAATTTTCCTTGTGCCTGTGTCAGTCAGTCCTCTCTTGCGTGTAGATACCCTGTACTGGTCCCACCATAAGGTGTATCAATCCTTATGATAACAACCCGACATGATTCAAGATGCACAGTGTATAACTACTGGTACCCAGTGCCTGCTTTTTCCCACTCCGGAGCACATGCATGCCCGTAATCCGTCGGAACCTACACTGATGTACCCTTGCCTCTATTTTGACCACTTATAATCAGCCCAGTAATCGTGCCCTACCCTGCCTAGTTTCAGGGTACCTTGATACATTTATGTGGGTTACTGCTGAAATGGGTCCCTAGTTACTAGGGTTTCTTACTAGTTAAGTTTGTGGGCCTATATTTACTAATACTACCCACCAACCCGATACGTACTTAACCCTCCCACTGATTCAAACATGTTTACTTAATGGTTAAGTTTGTGGGCCTACATTTACTAATATTACCCACCAACCCAATATGTACTTAACCCACCCACACATTATGTCATATTGGTTAAGTGTTGTCTATTCATGTTAACGTAACCCACCCACTCATCATGTCATGTTGGTTAAGTGTTTCTTATTATCCCTTGTCACTCGTCATGTTGGATTGGTTAAGTGTTCCCTATTAATTTAACCCTGTTCATTCATCATGTTATATTGGTTAAGTATTTCCCATTAACTTAACCCCATTCGTTCATCAAGTTACATTGGTTAAGTGTTTCTTATTAACTTAACCCCACGCGTCATCATGCTGTATTGGTTAAGTGTCATCAATCAATTCAAGTTAACTTAACTCACCCACTTGTCATGTTACATTGGTTAAGTGTTGCCTTCTTGTGTTAACTTAACCCTTCCCATTCATCATGTTATATTGGTTAAGTGTTGCTCTCTTGTTTTAAATTAACCCTTCCACGCATCATGTTATAATGGTTAAGTGTTACTCTCTTGTTTTAACTTAACCCTACCCATTCATCATGTCATATTTGTTAAGTGTTTCTTATTAACTTAACCATACTCACCTGTTCAACTAACATGCTGTATTGGTTAAGTGTTGCCTAAATTAACTTAACTTTACCATTCAGTTATTAGCATGTCTTGCTTATTAGCATTAATTCATTCATTAACTCCTTAACCTCTCATATTAGAATTGTTCTTTGCGGTTGTTGGATGTGCCGGGCGGTTCCGGGCAGACTTCTACTGCAGACTCATTCTAACCTCGGGTTTTTGGGCTAAATGCGCTAACCTCTCACATTAGACCTGTGTTGTTGCGGTTACTGGATGTGCCGGGTGGTTCCATGTAGTTTTACACCGCAATTCAATCTAACCTTGGGTTAGGCATGTTTATCTTTTTAGCATATTTACCATACATGTCCAAGTCTAGATTTTATATGCCAATTATCCCAAATTCACAAAAATAGTCATGTTCCTATCCTCAAGTTATACCTCAACAAAGCTAATTGCAAGTTATGCCCCACAAATTCTAATTCAAGTTATTACTCAACATAGGTTACACCCAATCTTCCCAAATTTGCAATAACAGTCATGCCCCAAAATCACAATATACATTATGATTGGCATCCCAACCAATAGTTATGCCCAATCTAGATTAATATTCTAATTTACAGTTTACACCTAATCTAAATTTAATATTTTAATTTACCCCAAGTTCGCAACAATAACAATTATGCCCCAAAACTTGATTTATATGTCAATTAACCCAAACTTGCAGTTATAATGATAATAATTCCCAACATCGATTACAAGTTATACCCAAATCTCAATTTCAAGTTATGCCCAAATATCAATTACAAGTTACGCCCAATAGTACATAAAATAAATTAGGCCTAGTTCCCTCGTATTCCAATCATATGTGTGTGTGTATATATATATATATATATATATATATATATAACAAGATTTCGTCTAGGTTCGAGACAACCAAGATCCATAATAAAAGGGAAAGAAAAGGAAACATAAAATAGCCATATGACGCTAGATTTGATAATAGAAATATCAGGAACATAAAAGAAGTATAGATCTGAATAAAGTTACATCGCAGGCATAAATCTGATAGATTAGATTTGAATAACATTGCAGGCACAAATCTGATAAAATAGATGTGAATAACATCGCAGGCACAAATCTGATAAAATAGATTTGAATAACATCGCAGGCACAGATCTGATAAAACAGATAGGATAAATTTGAAAGGATTACCCAATAATCAGGTATAGCTTGGATTCATATTATTACATGCCAAGAATTTCAATTAAGAATTCACATCTGAAAGTAACTTGAACTTACAAATTACAGAACGGTCTTGAATTATGGGATCTGATTTCTGAATTTGATTAGCTATTCCTTTGATGTAGACTTTCATTGTTAACTTGAAAAATCTAATTTGATTGATTAAGGTGGAGGCTAGGTCACTTCAGGTTTTAGCAGCATATAAACACCTATGAATTCGTGTGGAGAAAATAATAGGTTTAGGGATATTTTTATAGGTTTTTTGGGAGATTTAGAGCCTTCGGATCAGTCTAGAAGTCATCAGAATCGTCCAGAGCAGAATACCACATCACACAGCGAATCAGGAAGTGACATATGGAGAAACACGTCATCGGCCAGATCTGGGCCAACAAGGGTCGACTCCCCTATAGGGGGGTTGACACCTATGTCGAAACCCCTGTAGGGGGGTCGACACCTATTTGACTCCCCCTGGGGGCGTCGACACCTCTGAGCGGGAAGTTTCCCGCTCAGCCTACTTTAACCCAAATTCGAGATTTGAACTCTGTTTTGACTTTTAGAATTATTTTATATGTATATATACACTTCCTTGGGCGTATACAAACTTCTAAGGCTTATAACTTCTTCATACGGTGTCCGATTTACGCAAACTCACACCCTATCTCAAGCATAATTCCGAGCCGAATGCAATGGCGCAATCAATTTTACTTAATTCTTCTTCTAAAATTAAGTACTCTTTAATTTTTTAATTTAATATTCTCAGAAAATACGGGGTGTTACATAGATACTAAATGGGTGATTGGTTGAAAAGGGTCCACCCACTTGACACAAGCTTCCCTCCTAAGCTTGGTCCCCACTAGGAATTCCTACTTAACCCATCTTTATCCCCATGTCTAATCACATGTCCCATTTTGGTTAAGTGTTCTAATTATGTTTTACATGCTACCCATGTTACCCACTTAACCCTTTTATCATACCCAAGTCTTACCACATATCATATCTTGGTTAAGTGTTCATTAATTCATTATAACCGTAATCTTGCAAGACCCCCCACATTAGATTACCGTTTTCCGGATGCTGGATATGCCGGGCAGTTCCGGGCAGGCTTATACCGCAACCCGAATCTAACCTCGTGTCTTTGCATTATTTCATATCTAATTTCTGCCTTTGAACTCTCACATTAGATTACCAAATTGCAGTTGCTGGATGTGCCAGGAAGTTCCGGGCGATTTCGAGCAGTCTTATATCGCAATTCAAATCTAACCTCGTGTCTTAGGCAGTCATTATCACTTTCTTAATTCAAGACCCAATTTTAAATCTTGGATTAAAATATATTCCATTATCCATAATTTCCAATCTAAATTATGTTTATAATTTTTAATCCAAATTAGGCCTATAATCTTATGTATACATGTTATGCCAAATTAATTTGCATTCATAGTTATTAATAATTTATGCCAAACCTCATGTATACAAATTATACCCAATCATTCCCAATCCAACTTATGCCAAATCTCATGTACATAATTTATACACAATTATGCTCAAATTGATTTATGCCAATAATCTTATTTTATTACAAATTTTCCCAAACTTTTCCCAATCGTCCAAACGTTATTCGTACGCAAATCTCACCACAATATGTTAGGCTCGAAGTAGCCTAATCTCATAAAAAAAGGAAAAGAAGAGGAGAAGAGAATCAACACCAAAATTGGCGTAAATATAAGAATAGGCATATGAAACATAAATATGCATATAACGGTAAACTGAATCAGAAAGGCATATGGAAGATTTATAGATATGGATCTAAAAGATAATGATTTAAAAACTTGATAAGATTCATCTTAGTCACTGGCATATACATTCGATCCAATTTACAATCCTATCACAATTACTTTTAATTTAATTATATGTGAAATTGACATATACTCACAGCGATAGGATTCTTAGAAAATTAGGCGTTGTTGTAGCAATTCGGATCATGAATGATCTCTACTTTATTGATGTAGATCTGAACTTCTAATTTGATTGTTGAAGAAGAACTATCTCTAAATCTCTACTTAGATTTTGGTTGGAGAAGATAGGCTAGGTTAATTTAGTCTAGAGTAGCATGGAGATGCCATGGATGAATGACAATGAGATTAGGTTTAGGTTTAGGGGTATTTTATAGATGCTCTAGGTGAATTAGCACCCTTAGATTAGATTAGGATCCATCTGAACCATCCAGACCAGAAAGACAGGTCATCCAGCCAATCCCAAAAGGACACATCAGCCCTAGACCGTCAAAATACATCGTCCGGATCTAGACAGATGGGGGGCCGACACCTCTATAGGGGGTCAACAACCATGTCGACACCCCTGTAGGAAGGTCGACACCTATGTCGACTCCCCTAGGGGGGTCGACACCCTAGAGTGGGAGATTTCCCGCTCACCCAAATTCCACTGATTTTGATTTTGAATTCATTTTCAATTTTTAATTATTATTTTAATTTAAATTCTGCTTTAAGCTGAAATCTTCTAAGCTTCATAACTTCTTCATATGATATCCAAATTATGCAAACTCAGACTTTGTTCCAAGCAGAATTCCGAGACGAACGCAATGGCGCAATCCGTTTCCCTTAGTTATTCTTGTAAAAATTAAGTATTCTTTAATTATCCCTTATGTCATGTTTTTAAAATTACGGGGTGTTACAAGTACCGGATATCCTCTCTAATGGGCTCCAAATTCAGATATTCGCAGTAGAGGACATAGGTGCCGCCTAAGGGTGAAGAATAAGCATTCAGATGCAGTTGCGAAGGCTCAAGGCAGAAATAGAATAGCATGTCCCGAATGAAGTCATTGGCTGGGGCACGCATCCCTCAAAGCAAACCTGCCTTTTCCACACAGTCAGGCCCTCAGGCGGTGCATGAGCCCGACCACCATCTCCTGGGGAATGGACATCACCCGCTGGTATATTGAATCATGCCGCCATTTTTCTAACTGTTGTGGCATCCATGCGTGACGGTACCGAATCTGTCAAATTCTCTAAAACAACCGCGTCAGACAACATATCCGGGGCCACCGGGTCCGCCGGTCCTTCCCCACACATAATATCCACATTGTTGACCTCCTCCTCTATGACAGGGGAATGTTGTCACTCCATTTGCTCTTCATGTTCAGAAACTCTACGTGAACACGCCGTTTGTGAAGGAATGGACCCTTCAGTAGTCTCAAGCTTGCTGCCTGTCGAGCTACCGCTGGTGGTAGAATCAGATGTATATGACGATAGGGAGGAAGCCTCAGCTTCCAAGGTCTTCCTAGTCTTTGATCTTGTTTGCATCGCTAGCTATATACACACTAGTATTAGGCACCACAATGGAATAATTTGTACCCCTCATGTTGGTGAAAACTAACAAGTGCGTTCGGTGCCATGCAAAATTAAGATATGCAAAGGAAATTTAAACAGTCCAACAGTTCGGTCACAGTACAAGTATATGCGCTATCCTATGTGGAAAGTCAGAATATATGCAGTCATACAGTAACTAAGGCAGACAGTTGGGAGATCAAAGTCCTGGACAAAAGAAATAGTACCCCGCCAAGGGGTGGCGTGGAGCAGGGCGATAATGATAAAACCAAACTTTGTGACGGGCGAAAAAGGCTCTAGCCCACTCCAGGATTGGAAAATTCGAACCCCTTCAGGTTCAGAAATTCGAACACTTCAGGGGTCGAAAATTCGAACCCCTCCAAGTTCGAAAATTTGAATCCCTTAAGGTTCGAAAATCCGAAAACTGGAGGCTCGAAAACTTGAACCCCCTAGGTTGGAATACTCGATCCCCCCTCGACTCAACGCGTCGCATGGTACTAAGGCCGAGAGGGATGCTTAGGAGCGAAGGAGACAGGGTCGAAGAGGGATCACACCACGAAGGACCTCGCACCTCCACCAACACATTGCCAAACCAAGGCCTCGAATCCCTAGGACTCGCAAGCCCGAATCACGAACCCCTAAACTCCTATTCGTAGGTCCTAATGCCTCTCGGAATGGGAGATTCGTACCCCTCGGGTTGCAAATTTTGCACCTCTAAGAGGTGCGAAATTCGCACCCAACAGGGTGCGAAATTCGCACCCCATAAGGTGCGAAATTCGTACCCATTATGGTGCCAAATTCATACCTTATGATGCGAATTTCGTACCCCAGGAGGTGCGAATTTCGCACCCCAGGAGGTGCGAAGTCCATACACTTCGAGGTATGAATTTCATACCTCTAAAGTGTACAAATTTCGTGCCCAGCAGGGTGCGAAATTCGTACCCTGCTTGGTACAAATTTCACACCCATGGGAGGTACGAATTTCGCACCCCACGAGGTGCGAAATTTGCACCTCCTGGGCCGAGTTGCGAAAAATGCGGGTATACAGGCTCCATGGGCGAAATTCTGGGTATGGTCCCTCATTTCTACCTACTCTCACCTACTCCAACCTACTCCCTTTCCTATAAATGCCCCATGGCCTCACACTTCAAAAGGGTTGGAATTTGTGACCTTGAGACCTTTAGAGAGCTCCTTTAATGGCATCTCCTCTTTGTGGAAGAAGGACTAAATTGTATTTTTCCTAAAATATGCAATATATGATAATTATGACATCATATAGCTTGGAAAGTGAATGTAATTAGATATCATGAGATAGTCTCAACCTTGTAATCCTTGGTCATCAATAATATTCGAACGCCTCTTCAAAGTGGACGTAGGCCTAAACCGAGGCCGAACCGCTATAAATCTCTCTTGTCGTTTACTTTTTTCCGCTCTCGTCTACATGTTCAAATTAATAATTTCTATTAATTGGAATCTTGGGTGTTTACGACATTTTTTGCCATCAACAGGAGTCTTCTCCAAAAACACCGCCACCAACTAAGCCCTCAACTCATGGTTCTTTAACAAAGGAACAAATATATGGCGATTTGGACAAGCTCCCCTTGCCGGATAACATTTACACATCTACGGATTTTGGAGCAGAACCGTTCTTCTCTATCTCCGATGAAGAATCCACTCCTGTCAAAGAGAAGGATATTGTACAGACGAGCCTGCTCCGTGCCCTGATCTGTTAGGATGGATCACATGGGACATACACATCACATGCACCACATGTCACAACATTCATACACATATCTACTTATGGTTCTTATACTTTCTTGTTACTTTTGCGAGAAAACGCCTCGTTGCCACTCTTATTCTCATCATGAAATTTGTGAGTGCACAACCAGATTGAATCCTATTTCCGAGCATGATCGCGGCGATAGTCGTGGGAGAGATAGCAAGAAACACTATAATTCTTATCAGCCTCATCCTACATGCTCTCGTTCTCCTTCAAGGCCAGATCCCAAGAAGCTCCATAGTCATCAAGTGTCATATGCGGGGGGCAAACATCTTCTTAAAGCTCTGACTCCCCCGAAGGGTATCCCTTCTTAGGGTAAATCCTCCAAAAAACATCATGAATCCAAGGACAAGCGTAAAGACTTGAGCCAAGGTTTGGAAAAGGGAGAGAAAGCTCTCGTCCCATCTGGACAGCACAATATTGATATTACCACTGCACTGGAGGTAATCCTTACCCCTGAAAATTAGACAAAGCTGGAGCATCTGCGGGAGCAGTTCCCCGACATCAATTTTGGCAAGATGCTCTTCGTTTTGGATCTCGAGCCAGTTTTCGATGATTGGGATACATAAGTCGTTAACCTAGTTGGCCACGTGGCTACTCAATATAGAGCAATGAAGAAGCATGCCAAGAAGCTTTCAGGGGCTATCCATCGTCTGGAAATGGACGTAGCCAAAGTTAAAGAAAAGGCAGAATATGATATCAAAGCTAGGGATAAAGCTGAGAAGCAACTTGAAGATACTCAAGCTCTTCTTGCCCTAGCTCAGAGATATGCCGAAAGCTACAAAATGTAGTTAGAGGATGCAAAGAAACGTTTCCACTTTGAGCTTGATTCAAACAACTAAGAGTGTACAGCCATGAAAAAAGAGATAGAAGATCTCAAGTCAGTTAATACTAAGCTGGAAACATAACAGGATCGCTCTGCCATGGAAAAATCTACATGGGAGAAGGAAATGGAGAGCTTGAAGGACAAACTTGCTTATGCTGAGAAGAGAGAAGCTCTCGCTGAAGGACATGCTAATGAAGCCCTCGAGTCTGCCTCGAATTCTACAGCCATACTTGCTACGGCTGAATAAGAGATAGAAGGGTTTGATGAATTATTAATGGACTTTTTCACTCAGGTCATTTGAACCCAAGACGTCTCCTGGATAAAGAACTATCCCTCCACTTTAGTTGATGTATAGGATCAGATTGTTGAAAGCGAGAGGCAACGCTTAAAGGTCAAGGCTGTCGATGAGGACCATCTTATACAGACTTTCCTCAGAGATGAAGAGCCTAAGGCTTTAACAGAGGGTGGACGTCAACTTAAAGAGTTAATGGAGGAAGAGAAGTTTAAGATCAAGGGTAAAAACAAAGTTGATGAGGGTTCAAGCTCAGCTATAGAGCTTAAGACTTCTGGTGTAGAGGAGTATAGTCCCGATGACTCGTTAATCTTTGAAATTCCTGCTCCCTACCTGGTGGGGTTTCTACTGCAACTCCGCTTGAGCAATCGGCGGAACGTATCTCCACATTCTCTCCATAATTTGTTAAAGCTATCATAACTTATTGTCGCATTGTGGAGCAAACGATTGAGAAGACTACATTTTCTCCCAAATTAATAACAATTGCTTCTCATGATGTGGGTGCCAAAATGGTTAAAGGGACTGTAGATGAGCAAGCGAAAGTCGATATGACCGAGAAGGCCATTGTACCCTCGAGCACTGATGTTCCTAAGGATGCTGAAATTATTGGAGCCTTGAAGGACACTGACGGTGACGACGGAGATGAAGAAGAGGATATTACTACCACGGGAGAAACTAAGGAGGATGATAATTTGACCTTAGCCGATATGAAGGCCAAAAAGGATGCGCAACTAAAACTTAAAATAGAGGAAGAGCCTCTAAATGTGCCACCTCCCTCTGCAGTTTCTCTTGGATCTGGAATGATTATAAAGCTTTCCTCCAAGTCGATAACCACACAACTTGCATCCCAGTCTATTCGCGTTCCTCAGGATCCTCCTTCAGGGAAGAAGAAAAAGAAGAAGCATGATTCCCCTGATGCTAGCAAGGAGGTTCCAGAAAGCAACAGAAGGAGAAGAAGTCGAAGTCATCCCCAAAGCCCAAGTAGAGCTTGTTGGTTTATGTTTATGTTTTAGTTTTTAGATCTTCCACTGGCCCTTTGTAGTTGTTGCAAGTGCAGCCCTCACATTATGTCCATCTTTGTTTTGTAAACCTGCACTTAGTAAATGAAATTCTGTTTCTTTCGCATACCTACAAGTTTATTATATTTAGTCATACATAAACATTCAGATCATAACTAAGTTAAAATCACATCATGAACCATTATGGGAATGAAAATTTAAATTTTCTACACTATGCCTGTATGTGTATGCCCTCAATCAATCATTAGCATGATGCCTGGACAGAGCTTGCTGATGATTGATTAGAATCGAATACATGTTGCCCCCCATGTCCGGGAATGCGGGGTTCGGGCTCAGCTTTCATTCTCGTTCCCAGTCCTATGGAGGGATAGGAGCCCTTTCATGGCATTTAATAAAAAAACCTATATACTCTCCTGTCGTATGCCCAGGATAGAGTTCGAACTCAGCTTTCAGTTTCCCCCCAATCCTTCAGTAGCGTAGGAGTTCATTCGTGGTGCTTAGTTCCTGGTGCCTTTATACTCTCCTGTCGTATGCCAGGGGTAGAGTGGAGTCGAGACAGTCTTTTTAATCTTGGTGCACCTTCACGCCTCAGGGACAATTCATTTCCTTGTCCTTTATACTCTTTCTCAAGTCATGAGAGTTAGAGTGTCTGAGGTTGTGTCGTTTACTTCATTGCCTCCTCGATGTTCCGTATGCTATTAATCTGCTGATTTGATTGAAAATTCTTTGAAGTACATATGTTAGGATCATCGTGGGGATTGCAATGAATATCAAAATTTTAATGGCTTACATGAATAAAAACAAGTAAGAAATAGTGCAGTAAAAGTTAATGGCACACGATATTTTTATAGTGGTTCGGTTGAATCATGATCTACGTCCACTTTATAACCTTTTACTTATGCAACCAGACTATTCTAGGCAAATTGTGCCTTTTTACATGATTCTACAAACAAAAGAGTAAAAATGACAATTTCATGTCAAGTAGTGCCGTAAATGTTGGGCGTTCCACACTCTGGGGATTTCATCTCCATCCACGATCGCTAGCTTGATGGATCCATTATCAAGCCTCTATAGGACGGCATACGGTCCTTCCCACTTTGGCCCCAAGAAGGCGAAGCTAGGGAAGATACGCTTTAAAACTAGGTCGTCAGGTTCAAATGTTCGAGCCTGGACTTTCTTATTGTAATATCGGGTGACCTGTTGTTTATGTCTCAAGGCACGTAGATCCTTTTCATCCCTTTTTTCTTCAACAATATCCAGGGATTTGTGGAGTAGTTTACTATTAGTCATCGGGTTATAGTAAGTGGTTCTGTGGGACGGTACTTCTAATTCGACCGAGATGACCGCCTCTGACCCAAAAGCAACAGAGAAGGGGGTGTGCCCGATCGCTTATTTATAAGTTGTTATGTAGGCCCACAGTACTAAAGGTAACTCGTAGACCTACATGGCTCTGGCTCGGTTCAGTCGCTTCTTCAAAATGGACTTAATTAATTTGTTGGCCGCTTGTACTTGTCCATTTGATTATGGATGCACTACAGCAGTGTACCTTTTCTCTATATGATATTTCTGGCAGAAATCTCGGAACTCTGTGCTATCAAACTGGGTCCCGTTATCTATTATGATTGTCTTCGGGATCCCGAATCAACATACAATATTTCTGACGATGAAGTTTATCACTCGCTTAGTTGTGATCGTGGTCAATGGTTCCACTTCAACCAATTTTGTAAAATAGTCAACGACCCCGATTGCAAATTTTGCTCCGCCTTTTGATATTGGTAAGCTACCAATAATATCAAATTCCCAGACGGCGAATGGCCACGGGCTTATCATCATCCTTTATTGACCCGGAGGTGCCCTGGGGATCTTAGCTAATCTCTGGCATCTATCGCAACTCCGCGCATGTTTAACCGCATCTTTATTCACAATGGGCCAGAAATATCCATATCACAATATTTACTTAGCCAATCTTTGACCTCCGGTGTGGTCGCCACATTCACCTTATATTGTAATGAATATCACAATTGTAATGGCTTACATAAATAAAAACAAGTAAGAAATAGTGCAGTAAAGTAAATGACACACGATATTTTTATAGTGGTTCGGTTAAATCATGATCTACGTCCACTTTATAACCTTTTACTTATACAACCATACTATTCTAGGCAAATCGTGCCTTTTTATATGGTTCTACAAACAAAAGAGTAAAAATGACAATTTCATGTCAAGTAGTGCCGTAAATGCTAGGCGTTCCACACCCTGGGGATTTCATCTCCATCCATGATTGCTAGCTTGAAGGATCCATTATCACGCCTCTATAGGACGACATACGGTCCTTCCCACTTCAGCTCCAAGAAGGCGGAGCCAGGGAAGACATGCTTTAAAACTAAGTCGCCAGTTTCAAAAGTTCGAGCCCGGACTTCCTTATTGTAATATCGGGTGACCTGTTGTTTATGTCTCAAGGCACATAAATCCTCTTCGTCCCTTTTTTCTTCAACCATATCCAGGGATTCGCGGAATAGTTTATTATTAGTCATCGGGTTATAGTAAGTGGTTCTGTGGGACGGTACTTCTAATTCGACCGGGATGACCGCCTCTGACCTGAAAGCAACAAGAAGGGGGTGTGCCCGATCGCTGATTTATAAGTTGTTATGTAGGCCCACAGTGCTAACGGTAACTCGTAGACCTACATGGCTCTGGCTCAGTTCAATCGCTTCTTCAAAATGGACTTAATTAATTTGTCGGCCGCTTGTACTTGTCCATTTGACTATGGATGCGCCACAGCAGTGTACCTTTTCTCTATATGATATTTCTGGCAGAAATCTCGGAACTCGGTGCTATCAAACTAGGTCCCGTTAT
This sequence comes from Allium sativum, assembly GCA_030737875.1. NCBI lineage: Eukaryota > Viridiplantae > Streptophyta > Magnoliopsida > Asparagales > Amaryllidaceae > Allium > Allium sativum. The sequence continues at coordinate 737,150,021 of CM060909.1, read as the reverse complement.
CTATTATGATTGTCTTCGGGATCCCGAATCATTATATAGTATTTCTGATGATGAAGTTTATCACTCGCTTAGTTGTGATCGTGATCAACGGTTCCTCTTCAACCCATTTTGTAAAATAGTCTACGGCCTCGATTGTAAATTTTGCTCTGCCTTTTGATATTGGTAAGCCCCCAATAATATCAACTTCCCAAACGGCGAATGGCCACGGGCTCATCATCATCTTTTATTGACCGGGAGGTGCCCTGGGGATCTTAGTGAATCTCTGGCATCTGTCGCAACGTCGCGCATATTTAACCGCATCTTTATTCACAATGGGCTAGAAATATCCATATTGCAATATTTTCTTAGCCAATGTTTGACCTCCGATGTGGTCGCCACATTCACATTCGTGTACTTCCCTCAGTACCCACTCGATGTTGTCATGGGCTACACACCAGAGGAGTGGCATAGAGAATCCCTATCTATAGAGGACTTCGCCTTGCATGACATATCTAGAGACCTTACGAACAACAACATCCCTTTCACTTTTCTTGGTTGGAAGCGTTCCATTCATCAAGAAGTTCTTTAGGGGTGTCATCCACGACTCCCTTTCCGTCTTAGTTTCCAATACAAGGTCAATTTCCATATGATCGATACTTGGAGCCTCCAATATTTCAATCGGGGCCATTTCTATGTCCTCAGGACTATCAGAACTAGCCAGCTTGGCTAACTTATCTGCCTTTTGATTCTTTGATCGGGGAATATGAGTTATGCTGTAGTATTCAAAACCGTTCAGCAATTTTCTCACTTCTTTCAAATATGAGACAAGTCTTGGCCCTTTGGCTTGAAACTCCATATTGACCTGGTTTATGGCTATCTATGAGTCATAGAAGATATCCAACCTTGCTATCCCCAACTCCTTTGCAAGCCTTAGCCCAGCAATCAGGGCTTCATACACTGAGTCATTGTACATGGCATGGAACTCTAATTTTAGACCATAGTATATAGATCGCGTTTCGGGAGTGTCTAGTACAACTCTAGCGCCAGATCGTCTATCATTCTTGGCACCATCGGTATATAGCTTCCATGTGTTAGGGTCGAACGGTTGTTTTGAGGGACCAACTTCTTCGCTCGCTACATCTTCCTCAGGAATAGTAAACTTTGCTATGAAGTCAGCTAACACTTTCCCCCTTATTGACCTTCGGGGCTGGAAGTTCAATCCAAACTGGCTTATTTCTATATTCCATTTAAGTAGCCTTCCCGATGCCTCTGGCCTTTGCAAGACTTATCGGAATGGATGGTCAGTGTATATGGTGATGGGATGAGCTTGAAAATAGTGGTGGAGCTTTCTGGATGCAATCAATAAGCTATACGCAAGTTTTCTATCCTCGGGTAGTTTTGCTTTACTGCCGCTAACTTCTTACTCACACAATACATAGGCCTCTGGAATTTATCTTCTTCCCATATCAAAGTTGATCTTATTTTATGGGATGACACGACCAAGTATACAAACAAATCTTCATGATCAACCGGCTTAGACAATATCGGGGGTCTTTCCAGATAAGTCAAGAGGTTCTGAAAGGCTTCCACACAATCAAGAGTCCATTTGAATTTGCGCTTTCCACGCTTGATCAAGTCGAAGAATGGAATGCACTAATCTGTAGCTTTAGAAATAAATCCACTTAATGTGACGACTTTTCCGGCAAGGCTCTACACATCTTTAATCTGTCTTAGTTCTTGGATATTCCTGATTGCCGGGATCTGATCTAGATTAATTTCAATTCAACGCAAGCTAACAATAAAGCCCAAGAATTTTCTGGAAGCAACTCCGAATGAACACTTTAGAGGATTGAGCTTCATTCCGCATCGTCGAAGGATGTCGAACATTTCTGCTAGGTCAGAGGTATGATTGGACGAATGTCTGGAGTTCACAAGCATGTCGTCAACATACACTTCCATTGTCTTCCCAATCTGATTGTAGAACATCTGATTCACTAATCATTGGTATGTTACTCCGACGTTTTTCAAACCAAAGGGCATCATCACATAGAAATACTGTCCCAAATCTATGATGAAGCTGGTATGTTCCTAGTATGGAACATGCATGGAAATTTGGTTATATCCTGAGTATGCATCCTTGAAGGAGAGAAGTTCATGACCCGCTGTTGAGTCCACTAATTGGTCAATTTTAGCGAGTAGAAAACTGTCCTTCTAGCAAGATTTATTCAAATATGAGAAATCAATGCATGTGCGCCATTTTACGTTGGCCTTCTTTACCAAAACTGGATTTGAGACCCATTTGGGGTAAGTTGAATCTCTAATGAATCTGTTACTCCTTAGCTTCTCAACTTCTTCCTTTAAGGCAGCTAACCTCTCTGGGACAAACATTCGCCTTTTCTTCTTAACGGGTCTATGCTTTGGGTTGATGCTCAACGATTGGCTCATAATTGAGGGGGATATCCCACACATGTCAGCGTGAGTCCAGGAAAACACGCCCAAGTTAGCCTTTAAAAAGTTAGTTAATCCTTTTTCTCGGAGAGGGTCTAGTTGGGATCCGATATTTATGACCTTCGCTGGGTCATTATCATCGATCGGTATATCCTCGATCGTTTCATTAGATGTTGCCATTCTTCCCTCGAGCTCCTCATCATCTCTGAGATCAATGTCCTCAGGAAGTTCTCTGGGCGACTCCTTCTTAGTTGTCCTCTTTAATTGCTATGACAAACCCTCCTTTGGAGAGGGGAAGCACCCCTATTTTCTATGTCTTTTCCTTTAGGTTGCAACTTTAATTCTGCTATATAGCAGGCTCGTCCACCGACTTGGTCACCCCCTGATTACTCCCACCCCCGCATCAGTTGGGAATTCAACAACAAACACCAGGGTGCAATACAAGCCCTGAATTCTGCTAGGGCCAGGCGTTATAAGGTGATTCAATATCCAAAACTACGAATGGGAGAATTCTCACTCTCTAAAGATCCCCTTCTCCCAGAGTTACTGACAATTCTACAAATCTGATCGGAGATGTTGAGGCTCAATTGAAGCCGCATATCCGTCCATCGCAGGGCTTCAAATCCTTTGCTTCAAGCTTCATCTGATCAAACACTTTCTTAAATAGAATGTTAATTGAGCTTCCATTGTCCACTAAGACCTTGTGAACTAGTGCAAGACCAATAGTGGCTGTGATCACTAAGGGATCTTCAGTAGGGGAACGAACTCCAACACTATCTCTATCACGAAATATGACATCATTAGACATCGTCTTCTATTGTTTTACCGGGGTAGTATCTTCAGGATTGCTGCACTCCCCTATTTCGAGGTGCTTGGCCGCATTTACATACTGATCCATTACCCTATAATAGTTTCCAGCCGAATGGGGTCCTCCAACTATAGTGTTGACGACGATACCTTTAGCTTTCTGCTATGTAGTAGCTTTTTGAGGTGGTTGCCCTTTGTTTTGGTCTGGACTTCCTTGCCCCCGGTTTCTCGGGGCTGCCTTATATTCGTCCAACTTCCCTTCTCTAAGAAGCTTCTCTACCAAGTCTCTTAAATGTCAACATTCATTTGTTCAATCCCCATAGGTCTCACAGAAAAGGTAGAACTTTCTTGTCTCGCGTTCCTTCTCCGTTGAATCCCAAGGAGGAGGTTATTGTATTGAAGGACATTATAAGTATCTTGGTAGATATTCTCTAATGTATCATTCAAAGGTGTGAGATTTTCAAATGTTTTGAACTAGGTTCTCTTCTGTGAGTCGTTTCCTCGATTCTTTTTTGTGTTGCCATTTCCATCTTGGCGACCATTACCCTGATTCTTATTTCCAACATTGACCTCTACCTTCCCAGAGCTGTCCCCAGATTGTTTGATGGCTATGTTACTCTGTATATCTTCCTAATCCATGGCCTTCCTCTTTCGATTAACATACAATTCCTCTTGTCGTAGGTATATATTGGCTTTCTCATAGATTATTTCCTGGGTCAGCGGCGGTTTTACGGCTAAGTATTTGTCGAACTTAATATCTTTATCTACGCCATCAATTAAGGCCAATAGGACAAATTTCTCGTGAGGGTCTTTAACCTTCATGACTACTAAATTAAAGCAGTCTAAGTACGACCTCTGAGTTTCATCAGGGCGCTACTTGATAAGTGATGGTTCAACAACATTTTTGGACCTTTGAGCATGAAGTCGGAATTGATTTATGAACCTTTCGCTCAATTCTTTGAAGATGGAGATTGATCGTGCATGCAAATGGGTAAACAACATTAATGCCACATCCTCTAAGAGGATCGGGAACGCTTTGCATTTCACCGTGTAGGGAGCGGTAACAGCATTCATATACCATGTATATCTCATTAGATGCTGAACTGGGTCTATCCTGCCCACATAATGGTTCGTAGTTGACATGTTGAATCGTCTGGGGGACCGAACGTCTAAAATGTCATCAGTAAAGGGCGTATGACTACGGTCTATACTCCAATCTTTGTTTCTTTGTCCACGACTATCTGCCATGATCTACCTTACCATTGCCTCAATGTCAGCATTGGTCAAAGTGGATTCAGGATCATCACTTCTTGCCCTACGGGGTCCTCCAACATCTCTTTGATGTACTGCTCCCAAGTCTGGGGCATGAGCAGAGCTTCCTTGCCACCTATGTCCATGGTCAATCACACGGCGAGGGGGTAGTAATGGTTGATTCTGAATACGGTCATCAGCACCCTGACCCCTAGGTAGTATTGTGGGCCCCCCTATAGGCAAAAGAGTGGGATTATTCAAGTTATGGTCATCAGGTCCTAGGTTAAGTGTTGTTTCTTATCGTGAAGGAAGGGATCCGAATCGAAGTTGTTCCACATTTTCAGGTCTTTCTGATGGTCATCGTTGGGGTCTCGGAGGCTCTCCTGATGAAGATGAATGGTCTGGAGTAAAGCGATGAGTTGGTGAAGGCGTTCTCTGCCTTCGAAGTTTGTCTATTTGTCTTCTCATCGCAGCCATATTCTTCCGCATCAAGGTACTCTCACGCCATTGAGCCTTCAAAGCGTCGTTCGTTCTTTCCACCATATCAAGAACGCGGGACATATTTCCTTCTGTTGCTGGGCCAGACACAAGTAATCAATCACTGGCTTTCATAGTTGGGGTAGAGCACTTGAACCAGGTCGAGAAGAAGCTTTAGCGTGGGTGGAACGAGCCATAATTTCCTTTCCGGGCCAGGTCATGGTCACATGATGAGGGTGGTTCGTGACCCCCTCTGGTGAGCGGTTCGTGGCTACATCTTCAGGGCGGCTCGTGATCCCTGTTTGAGAGCGGGTCATACCCCCTCCTGGAGTCAGTATGCCCCTTACGATCCGTGAGCCAGGGAGTTCACTTCAGCCTGCTCCTAAACGCTTTCTTCGTTTGCTCGAGAAGCTCGTGAATCCTTGGATTTCTTTGCGGCCATAACATCTTGAATTTGCTGAAATATTCAAAAATGAAACAGTAGGAATGCAGACTAATTTCTTTGGACTTAAAAATCTAAAAAGTAGAGCAATAATCCGATAGGATGAGAATTCGGTTCTCAGTGAAAGCACCAAAATGTTAGACCAAAAATTGGTTCTAACACCCAAATTGTATTGAATTGCAGAGAATTATAATTCGAAATGAAATAAAATTCAACAAAAGCACCAAATTGATAGTGGTTCGGCATTAAAAAGCCTATGTCCACATTATATGACTTTGATTATACGTTTGAATGCAAGTACAATCAAAATATTCTCTCAATCTCAATTTTACAATGATAGTTAACTCAACAAATTCAAGATAACACTGACTAGAAATGATGAAATTACGACAATAGTGGAATCGAAGCTCTTAATTGCCAAAAGATCCTAAAAAATGCCAAGTATTGGGCTATTTATAAGTGACTTCTGCAGGCTTTTCGTGAAGACATGTGGCACCAATCCCGAGGATCTCGGACCCGTTCGTGTGTGGGTGGAGAAATAGTCAACATGGCCATTATGTACATGTGTTAATAGATCCTTAACTCTCGGTTCGTGGGTGACTAAGTCGTGGCCACCATCCCCTGGGTACAAGGTTGGTTCGTGACCCATATCCACGACCTGGTTCGTGAGATAAAGGCGCAAGCGGGTCAAGAGAGTGAACAGTGAAGGGTCATGTGCCTAGTTAGCAGCGGGGTTCATAAAGGGAGTCACGAACCTGTTTTGCATATCACGAAATGACAATGGGCATGGGGTGGATCATGAACCGTTCATGCGGTCTGACCAGTGAGTCATCTTCGTGTATTTATTCATTAATCTTATAAGTGTGTGAGCCTCTTCCTATCTGATCGCCAACGCTTAATTCTTTGGTGGCTTGTCAGAAAGCTAGCCAATAGTACGCATATAAGAATACATGAAACCGCGACCACTTCAAATCTGTATTTTTATTCTACGCTATGGAAGAGGTTCATTATTTTTTCAAGATGCTAGAATCTATAAAAAGATTCAAGATTTGTTTAGGATACCCCAACACATGTTATGTTTGTGATATATTAAGGCTGTAGGGATCCATATTTTATTCCAAGACCTATCGAGGTATGGGAATCCATATATGACTTAGGGATATTTTAATGAATCCTTTTGTGATTCCAAGATGCATTGAAATATGGGAATCCCTGTAGCGATTCATTATCCATTACGGATGATGGAATCCTATTGGGGATTCACGTTATGTTCAAATGATGAAGACTTATTTGGAACATATCTAACATAACCTAAACATTGGAAACACCTAAAGACAAAGTAAGCTACACTTTCTGGGGTTTGGCTACCACATGAGTATGCTTATTGATGTTGTGTATGGAAGTTAATGTACTTGGTCCTACATGGTTCATATTGGTGTTTCATGCGTGGACTAGTTGTGTTTACCTTATCGTATATTCTATGTAGAGATATATAGTGCTTCAAAAGTAGTTTTTCCTCCTTTTGCGTGGAGTTCGGATTTTGCTTGATTAGAGAGTTCTTCATGGAAAAACCATTATGCGAACAAACCTTAGTGGTTTTGAATGTACCCTGGTTTGTTGTCAAATGTAATCATTCAAGTATTTGATATGACTTATATTGTACATCCTAGACATTATTTATTATGTCAATATAAAACTAATGAATTGTTGGTTGCTTTTAATTGTAAAATGGTTATGAGAATTTGTATGGTGCACAAAGTTATTGTACTATATCACATATATCTTCAGTTACTCGCGTTAATTTAGTAACCTGATTCTAGTGTTATTTTCTTATGATGCACGGGTCAGCCTCCTGTATTTTTCCATATTTAGTCATGGTTACTTTGTGGATTCTATAGAAAAGTTAGAGTTCTACTCACTATACTATTTATTTCGGTTGCATTTTATGCCATATATCAGCATTTGTGAAGACATGTTGTTATAATTGTATATGATGACAACATGTGTAACAACCCGTAATTTTGAAACTAATTTAAAATTTATTTTTAATTGATTTTCATGGAAATTTAATATTTTTAAAGATTTATTTTAAGAATTTATACGAGGAAAATTTTATTCAATTCTAAGTTTGAATGTATAAATTTAAAATTTAATTAAAACGAACTCGTAGTGGCGCGATAGTTTGAAAATTTGGTTTTGACCTCTAAACGAATATAAGGAATTCAATACAAGTCAGAATTGAATGAAATGAGAAACATTAGAATCTAATTAATTATATCTATCTAACGAATGTGAATTTTTTTATATTTCAAGTTATAAATTGTAAGTTATGACCAGATTAAGATTTCAACTAGTCGCTATAGAATTTAATATTATTTAAGCCCTTAAAAATAGACATTTTGCAAATGACCTCTGTTTTTGACAAAACTAATTTTATTGGATCCGGAACATCAAATTATTGTCAGGTTTAAAATTTTAAGTAATTTGGAATTAGTATGTAAGCGTGGTAAATTTAAACGCATTTTGTAAATTCAGTTGAATTTGATAAGCTAGTTAAAAGGCCATTTTTCAAACGATCTCCAAATTCAATGAAACTAATTTTGTTAGGACCGAATATAAAAACATAGCAAGATTTCGAATTTCATAATTTTTGGAGTCACTATGTGGCCCCGGTAAATTAAAATGTACGTTGAAATTAAATATTGAATATTCTATTAATTTATATTTTAACTTTGACAAAAGCTAATCGAAACAGCCGAATTAGCTTAAGAAATGTATTTCATTGTGTCCGGAATAGTGGTATTTAGTTCAAAAGTCATTCGTTGGGATTCGTTTGGAGTTGGGGGCATTAAACTTTATAACGAAGTAAAATTTGAATAAAATATTAATTTAATATATATAACCCTTTAAAAAAAACTAACCCTAAATTCCACTCTACACAGCACCGTTGGTGTAACGACCCGTGTTTTTTGACCATTTGAATATGAATATTTAAATTAGTTTTAAATATTATGTTGGGAATATTAATGGAATTTAATATTTAATTCGTTATTAAAAACGAAGTTGAATATTATAATTTATATATATAATATAAATCGAGCTTGAAAATGGTGTGCAGTTCGTGAAATGAAGTTTTGAACTTCAACTGAGAATACAGGATTCGATATAAGTCGGATTTCTGTGAAACAAGACACGTTGGAGCCGTATTGGCAATAGCTTTCATACGAAAGAGAAAAATCCAGATTTCGTGTTATAGTTTGATATTTATGGCCAAATCAAATTTTGAAATAGTCGCTATGGAAAATCGTTATTAAATTATAGGCCTTTAAAATAGCCGTTTTGCAAACGGACTCAGATTTCGACGAAATCAGTTTCATGGGAACCGTATCGCTAAATTATTGTCAGAAAGTCAAACGGCGTGGCAAACAGAAGTCGTATGTGACAACAGCAACCATAAACGCCCGTTCAAATTCTATAGCGTGCATTCAAATAAATATAAGGAGTATTTGGGTGTAACTTGAGAAGACGATCGAATTAGGCCGCGGAACCAGTTCCGTTGAGTTCGTATCGTCGATTAGAGTCAGGATAGGTATATAGTTTGTTGTTTTTAGAGACCGGCAAATTTGGTGTTCGGAAGGGCAGTGCGGTACGCGTTAAAAATAGCCTACCGGGGCAACAGTCTCAGAATGCGACGAAACTAGTTCCGTTGGGTTCGTATCAAAAAGTTATTTTAAGATTTCAAAGTTTCAAGTTGATTTGATTTATCTGGTGACCGTGGAAAAATGAAATGCGTGTTTATTTCTGGTTTTATAAAGGAAAATTTTCCATACGACCTCGGATTTCAACAAAACTTGTCCCATTGGGTCCGGAATACCTTTTTACACTAAGATTAGTCTTTTTATCAGTAAACAGAAGTCGATTGTGATACGTCACCGCTAAGTTTCGATGAAAATGAAATAATAAATACTCACCTGAACCTACCCTACAGCCTACTATAACTTTACTTTCAAGTGAAGTAAAAATCTTATCAAATCAATAGCCTAAGGCGTGCAGCCTATATTGGTCCGTATGCCTATTTTCTTTCCACACTTGCATGGACATATTTACTTTAGATTTGCAGCAGACCTATGCTTTCTTTCCACAGGCCTAAATGTTGTGTCCCCTTTATATCATACACAGCCTAGAGGAAGCAAACGATCGACATCAGCCCAGCTATGAAAAAAGAGACACAGCTATGAAATGGAAAAGATAAATCACGTCCATCTATTCTACTCCTTCTCTTCCTATATATTCCAATCAATGTGCAGATTGCACATGCCTTGAAGTAGAGTTACAGACCAAACAATCTAGGAACCTTGGGTAGCAAGGAGTTCATCGCCTATATATACCGCTCTTTAGTCCTTTCGCTCCAACCCAGTTTTCTTCGTTTGTTCAAAACAGAAAATAGCTCCTAAAAAAACGAATGGGGATCTGAGTACTTGTTTGGACGGGGAAGGACACGCTGGAACTTGGTTAAATGTGAAGCAACACGGTGGAGGGAGGGTAGAAGCGACTGCTGTATATATGGAGTTGAGAAGAGTGTGGATGTGATAAGGGGGTGGGGGGGCGTTGAGGAAGTAGCAGTGTAGCAAAGAACAGAAGAAAAGGAAGTGAAAGAAAGAGGCGGTGCAGGTACTTGCTTCTGACGTAGGGCCTGGGCTGTTTTCAGCGTAACGGACTTTGGGCCATATATATATATATATATATATATATATATATATATATATATATATGTAAAATGATTAACCAAATGGGATGGACGTTGAACGTAGGGAGGAGAACATGGTGGTTGGCGTTCCAGCAGGGTGAGAAGAAGAATCAGATAAACCAAAGGACGTTGCGACCATACCAACGGACGTAATATTCTGAAATTGGGACGGACGGAGCTGGACGCAACTAGAAGCTTGTAAAACAAACCGTTGTGGCGACAAATGAGAATCAAGGTGAGTTAAACTCACTCAGTTACCCTTTTTTTTATATTTTATATAAATTGGGTATTTTTATTTTGTGTGCTCTGCGTGCCAATGGTTGACTGTTTTGCTGGTTATCTGCTTATTTGTTGATTTAACCGATGAAATTAAACTGTGTTTAATTTCAGTGAAATATCAAATCGTTATTTTTAATGATTGGTTCCAATAAAGGTGGCTCACCTTGGTTGGTCATGTTTATTTATAAACATGTTTAAATGGTTGAATTGTTTGAATTGCTTATGGTTGATGTTAAATGGTCGTTATTTAATTTATCAGTTAAACAAAACTGAACAGTCTGATTTGAGAAAAACCATTTGAATACAGGGAAGAACAGGTTGGAGGGACCCAACCGGATCCCTCAAATGTATTATTTATTTTCATATTATCATATATGAACTGATCTGTTTGTGTGATTGATTTGATGGTTGATTATTAATTGAATATTCAACATCTGTTTGGTTTGAACCAATAGGTGATATTGGTTAAGTGTTTGGCAGAGTATGGCCTTTAAAATCAATCGGGTTATAGACAGTGATTCACCGTCAGGTGAATCGATAGAGTTGAAGTTATAAAATTTACTTTATAACTGGAGTTAGGTTTTGGAAAAAATGTATTATTCTGAACAAAAGTTATTAAAGAGAATTAAATAAATGTTTTATTTATTTAAGATTTGATTTGTTAGTAATTTATTTTATAAAGTAAATTCTGATGTTAATCAGATTTACAAAGAATGAGAATAGAGAATGAATCGAATGGTTAAACTTTGATAATTGTTTTGAAAAGAAAACAATTAATGGAAATAATTTAAATTAATTATATTTTTAATTAATTTTAAGTGAAGGTTAATTGGAATTAGTTTACGAGATAATCGAATTTTTGACTTGACAAAATTGACCATTTAAACTGGAATCGAATATCAAATTAGTTTGTTTCGAAATTGCGAAATGAAATAGTTGAAGAATATTGTTTTAACTTTAAACAAGATCTTTAAAAGGGATTTTCTATTTATTTTAGTAAATAAAGAAATTAACTACTGAAGTAGTTAATGAGTAAAGAAAATTATTGTTTTAATAAGAATTTAGAAGACTACTTTTGAAAAGTAATCGAAGAGAAGTGTAATCCAAATTGGATTGTGAAAGGAATCTATGAGCGGGTTTTATATTTAAAGCTAAAATGTTTATAACGATGTAAAAAGAGGATTTCAAGCGAAGATGATAACTTAAATTTAAGTGTTGTTTAATTATGTGAATTAAGGTAAAGGGTTTATATAAACCAAGGTCGTGTAAATGAGGTTTACGTGTTAAGACGTTAATTTTATTTAACGTTACTTGAAAACAAGATCAAGTAAAAAGGAGAATTTTAAATGAGATTTCAAAATGGGAAAATGGTCGAATAATTTTGAAAGGAGATTGGAAATAAGCGAATCTGGTTAAAGAACTGAGTTATAGGGTTGTATAACCAAATCCAATAGTTAAATGGAATTTGTTTGAGACTAGAATGAAATATTGATTTTGATTACAACTTATGTTTATCGGAGGATAAGAACGTTGTTGATCAAGGTTTGAGAGGTAATTAAAATACCCCAACTTGAACAACATCGGGATTATCTGAAGATAATATTAGTTGGTAATCGTAAGAGACGTTAGTGGATATGTTTTGAAAATCTAAACAGCGATTTTAGCGCTGTTGTTATAATATATGTTTTGTAAATCTAATATAGCGATTGTAGCGCTTTTGCTATAGTAAATGGGTTGTAAACCTAAACAGCGATTATAGCGCTGTTATTTTGTAAATCTAAATAGTAATTATAACGCTATTGTTATAACATATGTGCTATAAATTTCTTTGTTAAAACTAATGGATTTCCGAATCTAAAAGATGATTTGATGGAAGAATTAAGTGGGAAATTGAATATAGCTATTCGAGATAGAACTAGCCAAACATAATTATTCGGCTAAGTTGCCATTTCGTACGACTGCTAGCGTAATTCGCAGGGCTGCAGATAGCCTACGGCGGTCGGATGTTTCCTGAGGGAATCGGGCGTAACCATTGTGATCGCTGTGATCTAGAGTCAAGCGAATGGATTTAAATCGAGTATTAGTTAATCAATAGGAGTTAAATAAGTCGAGTTAATCAATTTGAGTTAACCAGTTAGAGTTAATCAATTTGAGTTAATCCATTAGAGTTAAATCGGATTAGAGTTATTCAAATATCGTATTTTCAATATTAAAGAGTTAGAAGTTTTATTTAACAAAAGTAAATCAGTTTGATTTAAAGGCCAAGTGATGCTGAAAACTGAACCAGTGAACTCATCGGAGTGTCATGATTGAAACACTGTATATTTTGATAGTTAAAACACCGACTATCAAATCTGACCAATACGAGTGTTGGTACGGAAAGACCGGGATCGAATTTATATTCGAAAACCATTCCAATCAATAGATACGTGAAGAGATCAGAAGATGATCGAGATGGAGCATTAAAGACCGTTGATTTTCATAAACGGAAGAACCACTAATATTCTCTGCCTGGCAAGCAGAGATAAACTGTGATTCTGTCGTAGTTGGAATCTACGGGTTGCAAGGACTTCTCGCTACTGATTCATGGGGTGATTCCTGTATGGATGCGGTAGGAGGGTGCCTTCGGTTCATCCTGTTCCTGGATGACTTGTATGGACGGATGTCTGACAGAGTATTTCCAAAAGGATCACGTACGTTGATTTCTTCAAACGTACTATAGTTGTTGGCGGAGAATTGCCAAACTCTTAGCTGCTGCTAGAGTATTTTTGTGGACATCAATTAGTGATATCTGGAGGATCTGACGATGTGGAATTCAAAGTGTATGATGTTCAAAGATAAATTCTGGCCTCAAGCCTCATCAACCGGGAAATGACAAAAATCGGGCAGGCAGCATGGCTATGTGGGTCGCTCCCATTAGGGTGTATAATCACCTATCTAGAGGAAGTCCTATTTGTTTCTTAAATCTATGTTTCAATGCTGTCCCGTTTCGGGAGACGGTTGCTGATCCCAACCATCGGTGATATACATTCGATACACTCAAGCGAAATGAGTGGTCGGCCATGTGAGGGCCGGGTTGCAAGACGTTCTTGTTGAACCCAGTGTATTCGTCTCTAGAGATACACTATCGGAAGGTGGTCCCATACCTTGTCATAATTGGAATCCAATCTCCAATAAGCGCCTGCGGGTTTTGATTGTATACTATATATGTGGAGCGTAAGATGCAAGCGTTCCACTAGATTTCTATTTACTTGTATTTAGACATTATTATAATATCAGACAAGATATTGGTTTCAAACTGTTTTGGGTTATCGTAAGGTAAAAACCGTCCGTATTTATGTGTGGATTTGGTCTTAAGATTATCCTTTTCTTTTGAAAAGATTTTGAACTTTAAAATCAAGTTGGATGCTCACCCAAATACTGTGCGAGTTTTTCTCACTCTGGTTCACCAGACTGACCCAGTGTTTTGTAAATGCTCGGGTTAGGCCGGGTTGTACAGGTTCAGGTTATCGACTGCTATGAAGAGACGAGCTGGAAGAGTCCAGACGTATGATATTACTACTATTCCGCTGTGTGTTGTATATGGGAACAGGCCATTATAACTGTCCCATGGTATGATGTACTCTGATACTGTAAGTATTTTAAAGCATTCAATAAAGATTATTTCTGTATTATATTTTGCTTCGCTGCGATGTGAGACTCTGTATGGTGTTTCTTCTTCTTCTTCTATTCAATATTTCTACCTTATCTATTCTCACCCTCTAACTTCTTTCTATTAATGATCTGGAATGTTCGATGTCTGAATGATCAACATGGTAGTTTGATGTTGATTTTCGGAGTCGAAAATCCCAGTTCGTTACAGTTGGCAATACGTTTAATGGCTAAAAATTCACAAAATTGAATCCTCAGTTTCTTCCAATCCTTAATAAATTTGACTGTGGTTTCTTCACGAATATAGTAGAGATGAGTGTGATCTTCAAATAGGTACGACTGTGATCATCTCTAGGGCTGTAGACTAGAAGAAATCGTAGGTTAAAGACAGCGAATTGGAGGCGAGTTTCGTGGTGGTGGGAGCCACCAAGTGTGGCTAGATAGGAGGAGGAGGATGGAGGCGCGACGCCGGTTGTCGTGGGTGCGTTTGATTGGGGCTCGCTGGTCTCTGGTGACCGGCGCAGGTGGTTGTCGAAGTGGAGAAATGGGTTACGGTGCTCGACTTTTGTCTATAAGGAGAAAGGAAATTATATGGGGTAATTAAGGGTTTGAGAGGGGATTAATTATACTAATTATATTTTAATTATTTTAATTTGTAATCAATGTTTACAAGATCATAACTTTTTCGAACAAAAACCTAATTGTACGAAACTAGGTGCGTTGGAATCCTCTAGACAAGCACTACATTGCAGAATAGACCAGAACGGAAAGGAGAAAGTTAGAATTTGAGGCAAATTTGAACCCAAACAGTACTAAAATCATCAATTAAAGACTGACGGAGTGGAAACCAATAGTGAGAACTCTCTCACTCAATTCTTTTGTACAGTTATTTATTTTTATAACTGAATATGTATTGATTGTCAAACACTGTAATATTTGTTCGGTGATTGATGGATGTTTACAGTTTTAATGTTATCATTATTAAGCTGTGAAAATATATGTTGTTGAATAAAACGTCTATGTTATGAATTAATTTGGGATGACAATTTACCCACCCGTCTCCCAAATATTAGATAAGTTCACATGGATTGTGATGTAAACCCCACACGGGTATTAGGACGATAATTTTACACATCGCCCACGTATACAAATAATAATTTGTTTGATAGTTGAAAACCCCACACGGGTCTGGGGATGATAATTAATTCACATCTCCCTTGGATTTAATTGTATGTCAACCATTGATTAACAGACTTTTCTAAGTGTTATTTAATTACTTAATGCTTATACAGTTGTAAATTGCAATCTGGATGTGGATTGAATGTTTAATAGTCGTTTATCACTATTTTTGAATACGTGCGATGTATGGAATCCATATAAATAAAAATATATGGTATTTGATTGAGGGTGATTTCAATAAAGAATCAAAATATTTTACAATAATATTTTACAATACATGCGAAGTAACGAATATTTTACAATAATATTCAATAAAGAATCAAAATATGATTTTGATGTCCGATTTTGGATGGATACAAAAATATTGAAATATCCATAACTAAAATGAATGTGAAGCCAAGTTAAGTAGATATATGCCATTTTAACTCGAGCGGATTTTTTTGTTGAATTTAATATCGATAGGATTTGATTTCAAAATCTGATAATTTGGAAATATTATTAGTTTAATATTATAATGATATGGAATATTCAGTTTTTATTTAAATTTGAAATGAAAGTTGGAAACGTTTTTAAAACGAATTTGTAAACATTTTATAAAATACATTATGAATGGATCAACAAAATATGTTATATATATTTAAATGGTTTGACTACAACGTTTCATGCAGCGACCTTTCACGAATTTCGACCATTAACTTTAAGTGGATGTAATTGGAGATCCGACCGTCGGATTCTCCTAAAACAAAAACCGTTGGGTTCGTAACGAAAAGATCTTTTGAAAGATGATAAGAGATTTTAAATCTAACTATTAGATTTTAAGATATGTTCAAATAAGTTTTGGAAAAGGTCGCAATGGATGCAGTTCGATAGCCGATATTGGAAACCGACTGTAAAGGCCTTATTAAAATTATCAAAAATTTGAATAAATTATGTAAAATCATAATAAATGATTTGAAATGATTTTGGATGAAATATTCGAAGTTTGTAAAGATAAAAGAAATTTTTATCAGAATAAGTTGTTTACCAACTTAAGTAAAGAATTGAAATGGTTTTAATATAACAAGAATTTTCCAATATATGAATTGGATTGGATTTGAATGGAAATAATCTTCGGAATATTTCAATATTGAATTTCGCGATTATACGGATACTGTTGAGGAATTTGGAAGACATAGATATTGTTTTTACCAATACGATATCTGTTGGTTTCAGAATTTGACACTGAATATAAATCGATATGATTTCTATTCAGAGCCTGTATTTAATATCAAATTGGATTTTGGGTTTGTCGTGAATGATATTGTTAATAATACCATTCTTAAACCCAGTTGAGAAAGGAATAAATCTTTTAATTAAGATTAATGAAGTTTATTTCCAATTAATAAACATAATTAGAACTAAATGAAACTTGATTTTGGATTCGTTGTAAACGATGTTTTAAGTAACATTTGTTCTTCAACCCAATTTACAGTGAAGATTGATTTGGAATTTATAAATCTTTTAATTAAGATATAAGGAAAATTTTCCAAAGTAAAGTTTTCCAATTTAATAAATTAAATTGGTATTGAGTGGAATTCGATTTAGTGATAATCGAGATGAGCTTCCGTGAAAGAAGATCGTTACTATTTATGGAATTTAAATGGCTTTGCCATTATTCCTCTTATAATATTAATATGATACGAAAATTTATATCGATTACAACTGACCAGATTTTCGTAAAGGTTCCATACTAAATGGAAGATGATTTTGGCTTTTAAGGGTGAGCATTATTTGGTTAAACCAACCAAACAAATTTAATTTGGTTGATTTGGTTTGGATTTGAAATTAGATCGGTTTGTAATCAGTTCGTAAAAATATTTTGTTTGGTTATCGATTTAACCAAAATAACCAAACTTTTATTACGTTTTCAAAGTTATCGGTATTATAATAAATATTTTAGGTTAATTTAGTTATATAAGTTAATTTTAGTCATCATATATGTATCAGAATTGTTTTTGGGAAGTATAGGAATCATATATAATAATATCCTAATCATATATTTATATTTTATTTCAAATTGTAGCTAATATTGCAAACATAAAGTCTAAAATATCTTTAGTTCGGTTAAATCGGTTAACCAACTGAACCAACCAATCTTAATTTGGTTGGTTTGGTTTTCATTTTTATCGGTTTTAGTTTGGTTAGATAATTTTCATCATCGGATAAACCAAACCAACCAAACTCTCACCTCTATTAGCTTTATCGTGAACTGTGTTTTAAGTGACATTGGTTCTTTAACCCACTTCAAGACAAGATTAATTTCCTAAAAGATTGAATAATCATTAAGTAATGATTTGTGAGAATAAAACTAAATGGAGTTTTAAGGAACCTTTAATTAGATTGAAGTGTAAATGAGGTAATTAAATTTACTAAATTCAAGAAATGTTCGAAATGGGGTATTACCAGTTTTACTCCATGCGATAGTTAAATCTTTAACTAGATTTGAAACGTTGAATGGTAGTTAATTTTACCGATAACACAATAGGTGTTAGATATGGAGTCCTGCCAGTTTTGCTCCATTTGATGAATAGGTTGAGTTTGGAAAAATAAAATAAATGATTACTTCGGTAACGCTCGATAATCCCGACTAGTTTGATAAACCATAATTTGGTTTAAGATTGTAAAAAGATAATACAAAATCTTTTGCAATGGTTTTCAAAGAAAGATTTAAACAAGTGGTTTAAATGAAATAAATCTTTGATAAGATTTATGGGAATGATTCCCAATGTAAAGAATAATTGAATAAAAGAATATTCTAGATTGTAATGAGGCGTATGATGTGTTTTTATAGCACTTGATTGTAAGATATGCGAGTTATTTGGAAAGACCAGGTTTAACCCATTCTAAATAATTGATACGACGACTAAAAGTCAAAAATTTGAAGATGGTGGTTGAAGACCGGAGATCTTCACATCGTTTGGATGATTAATAATGTCTTGATTGGGCTATACACCCAAGATGACGTAATAAGTGGTGATCATCCAGATGTACTTGGAGATCGTCCGGATATGCGAGGGCCTCTCTCCTGTATTGGACATATGGGACGAGGAATAAGGTGTCGCTGGTTTCGTTCAGACCCAGAATGGGCTAGTAAATGGATTGTATGTCTGACATTGTATTTCGTGCTGTATTCGTTGATCTCTGGTAAATATATATCTGTTTTGTGGCAGAGAATTTATTCTCTTTCTTAACACCCTTTTCTAAGACGTACAAGCTTAGAGGTTATATATTGGTGGAAACCAACGGTACGGTATGCATTGACAATGTGGCATGTTGAGATGCATGGATCAAAGCTTTTGTCGAAAAGAAGGGCTTTGTGGTTGATGATCAAAGCATAGCTTTAAATAGAATAGTATTGTGTACAGTGTAAATTCGCAAGCTTCACACCCCAATATGAACCAAAAACAAGATGAAGGACCGCAGGCAGGACATATGTTTCTGTCTAGCTAGAAGTGATGGCATGGTATGGAGCCCAGATATTTCACTTATGTGGATGATGGATAACGAGGTACCTTGGATATGGCCAACTAAAAGGCCTTTGATTGTTCGACACACTGACTAGAGATAGTTCCTATAGGACTGGGAAACGTATTGTTTAGGAATTGCCAATCCACAAACATAAGAGTGGACCGGCTCTGCCAGATCCAAGGCGCACATTTATGTGAGTCCTGGATACCTTGCTAGAGGTGCTTCGAATCGAAAGGAAGATCCCTTGCCATGGTTCATGTTGGAATCCAATTTTCGATACGTGACTTTCAATTTCAGTTGTAAACCTATTCGGCGACATAGTAGGATGGGGTACTATGTCGTCTATGATTGATACATTTATATTTGAAGTTGATTTCTTCACTATGCACTATTAATAATAAAAGATAAATTTTGCGTATCAAGCATATTATTATTAGGTAAAACTCTATCTTCTGGTTTGTGTTGCATTGTGTGGTGGGACCTGAGTCTTATAGTGGCTTCATATTTTCATTTTTTGCATTCTGTTGTTTGCTTTATGGTTGGAGAAAATCCATTCTGTGTTATATGGTGTGGTCTCTTGATTTACCCAACATTAAAATAAAGTTAATAATTGTTTTAATTCTCACAACAGTCCCATGATTGACTAAGAGTTTATTGTTTCCACCGAAACTCGGGGTGCCCATATTTTCCGCACAGGCAACCGTAGTTTTGGTTTTCGTAGATATTTCTTTTTAAAAGATCCTGTTTTACGATTGGAGCTATATTTGGAATGCTTTGTATTTGTGTATTTCTTTCAGTTATGGTAGTTGATGTTTTCCGCTGCATATTATATTTATGTATATATATCTCCACTGTTTTGTAATTTAAATCTCTGATGATTTCCGCTGTATATTATTTATTTAAACTTCGACATCTTGTACTCTGATTTAAATTGTTGTAATAGCAATGAAATGTTCTCGTGTTTGTGTTCTGATGCATCCTGTTCTCAAAGCAGTCTGCTTTCTTGTTCGGTCTCAATCGGTTGGGAAGTTAGGGTCGCTACAACATGTTAGCGTTAGATAGTTGTATTCATACCGTTTTATTTTATAAGATCATACCTTATATTATATTTTATCATTCGGTTTTGAGATACTGATATTGTAATCTCTTCTTCCTTATTCTATTTTTAATTAAACTAAATTTTTTTTTTGGGCATATAGGTGCTTTACATATGAATACCGTGTATGTTCCAACATTGGAGGGTCAAAAATGTGGGTCATTTCATTTGGTATCAAAGCACAATTGTTGTGTAACACCCCGAAATTTTAACAACATTAAAGTGGATAAGTTAAAGAATAATTAATTTAATATTAAGAATTAAGGGAAACGGACTACGACATTGCGTCCCTCTCGAAATTCTGGTCAAGATAGACACCCGATTTACGTAAATCAGATAATGTATGAAGAAGTTATGAACAGTAAAAGTTTGATGATCAAAACTGGGATAGCTGGCGCAGTTGACAAGTGCGCCAATGCAATTTTACACCGTCGCACCTGCCAAGTGCGCCCATAGTGGTTTTGGGCTTCTAGACCTTTTTTTCAAGTGGGTATCGAACCATGACCCGATTTACCCTAGGGCTAAGGTGACATTCAAATTCTGGAGGCTGGCAGCTATAAATACTTCATTTCTCTTGTTTTCTCATTCCAAAAACAATGGAGGCCAGATGCCGGTAGTGCTTGAACTGAATCTAACACTTTCTTCTACAAATGAAGCGCCTCAAGTATAGATCTGAGATTCAAATTTCAATTTTCTCCTTCTATTCTCATAGATCTGATCCTTGTGCATATAGTTACTTTTAGGTTTAAATGATTAAAAGTAAACATGTTATGACTACGATTGGGATATACATCTGTGATTAAATCATCTTGGATTTATCAGATTTAGTGAATCTAAAATACTCTATGGCTTGGATCTCAATATTTATCATATTATATCTATTGTAAATTTTGAAACTATAATATCCTTGGTCTTAACTTGTACTATGCTAGATCTACTTCTATAGATCTAATTAACTTGAGGTGTCATATTTGGGATCTTAACTTGTACTATGCTAGATCTACTTCTATAGAAATAATTCACTTGTGATGTCATATTTGGGATGTTAACTTGTACTATGTTAGATCTATTTTCTTTATATCTAATCCTTTTGTGGTTAATTCATCATGTCACATATGCGAATCTTACATTTTCTCTAAGTTTGTGGTTAATTTGGGATTATTATTTTCTGGACAGTTAAACCTTTATTTAGATCTAGATCATCATATTGTGATTTATTGAGATCTATTATTATTGGACATAGGAATTCTTATTTGGATCTGTTTAACCTAAGTATATTGGATATAGTTTTATCATTACCCTTTTTACTAGATCTATTTTTATGTCCGCCTTAATGATTATATTGTGACTAATTGAGATCTGTTATTATTAGACATATGAATTATTATTTGGATCTTTTCATCCTAAGTATATTGGATCTAGTTTTATCATTACCATTTTTAATAGATCTGTTTTTATGTCCACCTTATTATGCCTATTACTTGTCTATGCCAGTATATAGCTTATGTCACTTTTAGAATGATCATTATTATCATTTTTCCCATCAACTTTCCCTTTTATTGTTCATGACTAGGGTATTTTCTAGCCTAGGTGCTGCTAAATATATGCGAAAACGTTAGTTAGGGAACGGGGAGGAAATGTTAGAATTGGCATAATTTCAATAATATGAATTGGACATACAATTAAAAAGGGGGAAGTGGGGACATAATCACCTATAAAGACATTGGTAAGAACTGGATAAGAATGAAATGTTTAATAATTACAATTAGAAATTGTAATTGCACTTATGACATGAGGTTAGGTTGCATTAGTTGTGGAAGTCTGCCCGGACCCGACCGACATATCCAGCAGCCACTAATGTTGAACCTAATGTGAGAGGTCTAAGTGCGCAAATACGAGACAGGCTAATACACGAGGCTAGGCCCAACTTGTGGAAGAAGTATGCCCAAACCCGACCAGCATATCCAACATCCACAAGTTATAGGCCTAGTGTGGGAGGTCAAGCCCATTATAACCATAAATGGACATGGTAAATAATTGGAGTAAACAAGGGATGATAGCAACCTATTATGATTAATTACATAATGAAAATGTTGTATATATTAGGTAGTCTTGTCCTAGGGACAAGTGAAAATTATAACATAAGTTATAATAAAAGGAAAGAAAGCTTATTAGTAAACCTTAGTTAAGAAAACTAAGTTAATAAGTAAACAACGTCAAGTTGTAGTGATATGTTAAACCTTTATTTAGATCTAGATCATCATATTGTGATTAATTGAGATCTGTTATTATTGGACATAGGAATTCTTATTTGGATCTATTCAACCTAAGTATATTGGATATAGTTTTATCATTACCCTTTTTACTAGATCTATTTTTATGTCCACCTTAATGATTATATTGTGATTAATTGAGATCTGTTATTATTAGACATATGAATTCTTATTTGGATCATTTCATCCTAACTATATTGGATCTAGTTTTATCATTACCATTTTTACTAGATCTGTTTTTATGTCCACATTATTATGTCTATTACTTGTCTATGCCAGTATATAGCTTATGTCACTTTTAGAATGATCACTATTATCATTTTTACCATCGCCTTTCCCTTTTATTGTTCAAGAGTAGGCTATATTCTAGCCTCGGTGCCGCCAAATATATGCGAATATGTTAGTTAGGGAACAAGGGGAAAATTTAGAATTGGCATAATTTAAATAATATGAATCAAACATATAATTAAAAAGGGAGAAGTGGGGACATAATCACCTACAAAGACATAGGTAAGAATTGGATAAGAATGAAATGTTTAATAATTACAATTAGAAATTGTAACACTTATGACACGAGGTTAGGTTGCATTAGTGGTGGAAGTCTGCCCGGACCTGATCGGCATATCCAGCAACCACTAATGTTGAATATAATGTGAGAGGTCTAAGTGCGCAAATGCGATACAGGCTAAGACATGAGGTTAGGCCCAACTTGTGGAAGAAGTCTTCCCGAACCCGACCGGCATATCCAACATCCACAAGTTGTAGACCTAATGTGGGAGGTCTAGCCCATTATAACCATAAATGGACATGGTAATGAATTGGAGTAAACAAGGGATGATAGCAACCTATTATGATTAATTACTTAATGAAAATGTTGTATATAATAGGTAGGCTTATCCTAGGGACAAGTGAAAATTATAACATAAGTTATAATAAAAGGAAAGAAAGCTTATTTGTAAACCTTAGTTAAGAAAGCTAAGTTAATAAGTAAACAACGTCAAGTTGTAGTGATATGTTAAACAGGAAACTGGTGAACTAAGAAGAAGTATACATAATGAAATATTAAATAAAACATGTTATTGTAACTATGGTAATAGGAAATACAAAAGGGATTGTAAGATTACTTCCATTAATTACAATCCAAGGGTGAAAGATTGTAAGATTATTTCTGTTAATCACAATCTAAAGAATAACGTGTAATGGGGCTTATTAATGAATTCAAATGGATTAAGTTATATTTATATGAAATTAATAAGCAAGTGAAACTTTGGCAGGTAAAAAGTAGTCAATGTGAATGGGGATAACCTGTTAGTTTGTAATACTTAACCTAGTTAAATCCATAGGGATTTTGTGAACATAAACAATGAATAGGGGTTAAGTAAATCTTGAGTAGATGGGTAATATTAGTATATATAGGCCCACAAACTTAACCGTAAATAAGCATGCTTGGATCAATGGGAGGGTTAAGTAAATCTTGGATAGGTGGGTAATGTTAATATATACAGGCCCACAAACCTAACCGTTAAATAAACATGCTTGGATCAGTGAGAGGGATAAGTAAATCTTGGGTAGGTGGGTAATATTAGCATATATATATATATATATATATATATATAGGCCTACAAACTTAACCTGATAAGGTTTTTGTATTTAAAGAATCCTAATGGTATGCATAACCGGTGGAAATGATAAAGTTATGTAATTAAAGATAAGCATAACTTGTAGAAATGATTGGGTTATGTAATTAAAGACACCTAGTGGTATACATAGCCAAAGAAAACCTAGTGGAGGATACAAGATAAAGGGGAGAGCTTGTATCATATTGTGTGGGACCAGTTTCATCCAGTAACCTGGAGTAGGTATCAAAACATGTACTCCTTACTAGGTCAGAGAAGGGACACACTTACTATACTAATTGTAAGAGATCCAAACGTGGTGGACGATGTGGGCCGCGCAAATCGACCGGGCCATGCGCGTGCATGAGCCGAGAAAATGGGGATAAGACAACCGTGACACCTTTAGATATGGTTGAGCACATTACTGAACAAGGGGTTACCACTTTAGGAAGTGATACCTCCAACTATAGGGCCGACACAGGGTATCTACGCGGATAAGGAGCCGATCGATTAGGGTAGTTAGGGTAAATCTAGACTTTGGTAAATTTAGGAGTACATTATTGGGGCTGCCTGTAGATTGTATAAGGTTAAAACCTCTCACCAAAAGTATGCCTAAGTCTACCATCTTGTACGTGTTGGGGATCATCTCATTCTAGTTATACTAGTATTGTGCAGAGGAATCTTTAGAGAAGTGTATCACTCTATCATGAAAACCTTGTTATACCTGTCTCTTATAGTGTTATCTTTCTTACCCATCTTATATGCCTGTAATGCTACTTTTATTTATTTACTTGCTAAAAGTAACTAGCCTCACCAGGCTTCATGTCTGACCCTTTTTTTCTCTTCTTTCTTCCGTTTCCCCCTCCCCCCAGGTTCACAGGGTGGGAATTCTCAGGCTTAGTCAGGACTTGGTTATCATCTTGCTTGGAGCTGGTTTTGAAGTATTGCTCAAGTTCTTATCTCTACTATGGCTTTGTCTCTTTTTGGGGAATTATGCTTTTCATGTACTCTGATGGAACAAGACAAAAAATTTATATTATTGTAATGGCTTTTGTGCAGTTTCAGACTTATGGAATTTTGGACCATGATGTCATGATTTTATGTTTGAAATAAAAATTTAAATTCTGCTGTTCCTTTTATATCTATCTTGTAATATTTCTATTTCTGTTTACCTATACGTTTCATAAAACTTAATGCATTCCTTTTGTGAGTGACATTAATGGACGTGGGGTGTCACACTTAGTATCAGAGCTGAAGGTTACCAGATTGGATAAAGTTTTTGAAAACTATTTTCAAAAAGGTTTTAAAAGAAATCATTTTCAAAAGAAAATTCTGTTATGAAAAACATATTCCCCAAACCCATAGTAAATATCGCTCGATTCTCCGCTTGATTCCTTTTTCTTTTGTCTGGGGAACCAATCATTCCCAAAAGGTGTCCCCATTGCACCATGGTTCCATAGGCATGTTAAAACTATAGCACATGTCGAAGGCCAATGAAGTGCCTAACCTCCATCTGTAGCCGCAGTAGTTTCACTTCCGTCTAACTTTCTCGAGCTTCATAAGGATTTCCATGCGATGGAGGCAGCTTTCAAGAGACTAATTAGTTTGTTACACAAATATGGTAAAAAGGAGAATAAGGGAGTTAGAGCTAAGTAGCACAACCCAAGGATAAGAAAATTGATGGCCCGAGAATGGAACATAGATAAAGTTCAAATAAAGGTGAAACGGAAAAAGTTAAGGTCGAGGAAACACAAAATAAAAAGGTATGGGCCAAGAAACGACAGCAACAACAACAGAAGAAAGGCTGAAAGAATAACAAGGCTAAGGGTAAGAGGAAGTGGCATAGTTGCGGGCAAGAGGGTCACTTGGCCCAGGACTGCAGGAAAAGGAAAAATGCTTGCTTCGTCTGTAAAGAGGTTGGACCTATTCTAGGGAGTGCCCAAGGAAGCAAGGGCAAGGCCAAAGGACAGGAACCTCTAGAGGGGAAGCGAATGCTCTCATGGCTAGTGCACCAGATATAGGTAGGAAAGTTTTCATGGAAGGTTTGATTTCTCTTTCCGATCTTCCTATAAGAACTCTTTTGATTTTAGCGCTTCGCATTCGTTTATATCTAGTTCTGTAGTTGAATCTCTGCACTTAAATATTAGTATGGTAGTGGATCCCATTGTTGTCTCAAACCCCATAGGTGGTTCGGCTCATTAATATGTGATTTGTCGGGGTTTGAGAATATTTGTGTTAAGCGTCGAGATTGTATGTGACGCGTATGTGCTCGGTTTTATGGGCCATGGTTTGATTCTAGGGATGGGTTGGTTAACCATGTATGGTGCCATTTTAGATTATGAGAGGAGGGTCGTTAGACTTTTGACTTGCCATGGGAGGACCTTCGATATTTCTTGTGACCCGCAAGGGTTCGTAATGCTTAGTGTACTAGAGTCTCTTGATGCATCTATCGATGATCTGCAATCGGTACCAGTAGCCTATGTGTATCCTAATGTCTTTGATGAGGTTCGGGGTTTACCCCTAAGGCGCGAGATCGATTTCCGCATATATTTGGTAGACAATGCAAAGCCAGTTGCATTGCCCGTGCGCCATATGGATCCAAGTGAAAGTAGGGGAGCTACTTGAGAAAGGGTTTTCTTTTGGGATGGGATGAAGAAAGGTGTAGCAGAGTTTGTTTCTCAATGTCTGATTTGTGAGCAAGGCAAAGCTGAGCAAAGGAAGCCCAGTGGTTTGCTTCATCCTTTTGAGGTTCCGCAGTGGAAGTGGGATAGCGTCTCCATGTATTTCATAGATGGTTTTCCTAGATCAAGGAAGGGTAACACCAGCATTTAGGTGATAGTAGACATGCTTACTAAGAGTGCTTATTTCATACCAGTTAAGAGTAAGAGAATGACAACATAATTGGCAGCAGTTTACGTTCACGAGATAGTCCATCTTCATGGAGTACCTTCCAATACCGTAAGAAATTGTGATCCAATTTTCACTATGAATTTTGGAGGAGCTTGCAAGAAGCATTAGGTACACAGTTATGTTTGAGCACCACTTATCATCCTCAGACCGATGGACAAACGGAGAGGGTGAACAGAGTTCTAGAGGATCTTTTGAGGTTGTGTACCCTAGACTTCGGAGGGACTTGGGAAGAGCACCTTCCTTTAGTAGAGTTTGCCCACTACAACATTCATCAAGCACGCATTGGCATGGAACCCTTTGAAGCATTATATGGATGACCCTGTAGATCATCGACTGGTTGGTGGGGATCTACATAATGACTTTTACTTGGATTGGAGGTTAAGAAGCTACGCAAACGAGGAGTCCAGTTGGTGAAGGTTCAGTAGGGAGACAGCCAAGAAGATGCAACTTGGGAGACCGAAGAAAAGATTTTTGCGCTTTGTACCCTTTTCTTTTCAAGGGAATGTTCTTAACTTCTCTTCCAAAAGCTTTTATTTGCATTTGCTTCTATCATCTGAGTATATCCTATCGATGAATCTTCGACCCATTGGTTGGAAATCCCATGATTGTAAACATGTGTTTGAGACATGTTATGTTTGATAGATGCAAGTGGATGTAAGTGTTCGCTAGTGGTTGCTCGTGGATGCATACACACACACATTAGGTACAAGATCGGATCAATCACTCTCATACTACATATGGATGTGTGTGCATTTTTCTTCTTTAAATGTATGAAAGTGGATATGTCATCATATAGATGTTGCATTTGGATGGATGATTGTTTACACATATAGAACTTACATGTTATAATAGGATTATTGCACACATGTTGGATTCATGGAACTAACATACATTGCATTAAGGAGGTCGACTGAATCAGTAGACCGCCTGATCTTTCACATTAGTGTTGGGACATCTACACACACCTTTGCATATGTTCATATAAGTATTAGAAAATTTTAAGGACAATGGATGCCTGTGATTGGTGGGTGAGTAGATGGATGATGGGTTCTAGGATATATTCTACTTAACTTAAAGATTTTGGGGACGAAATCATTTGAGTAGGGGAGAATGTAACGCCCTGAAATTTTAACAACATTAAAGTGCATAAATTAAAGAATAATTAATTTAATATTAAGAATCAAGGGAAATGGACTACATCATTGCGTCTGTCTCGAAATTCTGGTCAAGATAGACACCTGGTTTGCATAAATCGGATAACATATGAAGAAGTAATGAACTGTAGAAGTTTGACGATCAAAACAAGGATAACTGGCGCACTTGACAAGTGCGCCAACACAATTTTACACTGGCGCACCTTCCAAGTGCGCCCATAGTGGTTTTTGGGCTTCCAGACCTTTTTTCAAGTGGGTATCGACCCATGGCCCGATTCACACTAGGGCTGAGTTGGCATTCGAATTTTGGAGGCTGGCAGTTATAAATATATCTTCATTTCTCTTTTTTCTCATTCTAAAAATAATGGAGGCCAAATGTCGTCAGTGCTAGAACTGAATCTAACCCTTTCTTCTTCTACAAATCAAGCGCCTCAAGTATAGATCTGAGATTCCAATTTCAGTTTTCTCCTTCTATTATCGTAGATCCAATCCTTGTGAGTATAGTTACTTTTAGGTTTAAATGATTAAAAGTAAACATATTATGACTATGATTTGGATATACACTTGTTATTAAATCATCTTGGATTTATCATATTTTGTGAATTTAAAATATTCTATGGCTTAGATCTCAATATTTATCATAATAGATCTGTTGTAAATTTGAATCTATGATATCCTTGGATCTTAACTTGTACTATGCTAGATCTACTTCTATAGATCTAATTCACTTGTGGTGTCATTTTTGGGATCTTAACTTGTACTATGCTAGATCTACTTCTATAGATCTAATTCACTTGTGATCTCATATATGGGATCTTAACTTGTACTATGTTAGATCTATTTTCTTTAGATCTAATCCTTTTTTGTTTAATTAATCATGTCACATATGCGGATCTTACCTTTTCTCTAAGTTTGCGGTTAATTTGGGATTATCATTTTCTGGATAGTTAAACCTTTGTTTAGATCCAAATCATCATATTTTGATTAATTGAGATCTGTTATCATTGGACATAGGAATTCTTATTTGGATATGTTCATCCTAAGTATATTGGATCTAGTTTTATCATTACCCTTTTTACTAGATCTGTTTTAATGTCCACCTTAATGATCATATTGTGATTAATTGAGATCTTTTATTATTGGACATATGAATTCTTATTTGGATCTGTTCATCCTAAGTATATTGGATCTAGTTTTATCATTACCCTTTTTACTAGATCTGTTTTTATGTCCACCTTATTATGCCTATTACTTGTCTATGCCAGTATATATGCTTATGTCACTTTTAGAATGATCACTATTATCATTTTTACCATCACCTTCCCCTTTTATTGTTCATGAGTAGGCTATATTCTAGCCTAGGTGCCGCCAAATATATGCGAATACGTTAGTTAGGGAACAAGCGAAAAATTTAGAATTGGCATAATTTAAATAATATGAATCGAACATATAATTAAAAAGGGCGAAGTGGGGACATAATCACTGTAAAGACATAGGTAAGAATTGGATAAGAATGAAATGTTTAATAATTACAATTATAAAATTTAACACTTATGACACGAGGTTAGGTTGCATTAGTGGTGGAAGTCTGCCCGGACCAGATCAGCATATCCAACAACCACTAATGTTGAATCTAATGTGAAAGGTCTAAGTGCGCAAATGCGAGACGGGCTAAGACATGAGTTTAGGCCCAACATGTGGAAGAAATCTTCCCGAACCCGACCGGCATATCCAACATCCACAAGTTGTAGGCCTAATGTGGGAGGTCTAGCCCATTATAACCATAAATGGACATGGTAATGAATTGGAGTAAACAAGTGATGATAGCAACCTATTATGATTAATTACTTAATGAAAATGTTGCATATAATAGGTAGGCTTGTCCTAGGGACAAGTGAAAATTATAACATAAGTTATAATAAAAGGAAAGAAAGCTTATTAGTTAACCTTAGTTAAGAAAAATAAGTTAATAAGTAAAAAACGTCAAGTTGTTGTGATATGTTAAACAGGAAACTGGTGAACTGAGAAGAAGTATACATAATGAAATATTAAATAAAACATGTTATTGTAACTATGGAAACAGACAATACAAAAGGGATTGTAAGATTACTTCCGTTAATTACAATCCAAGGGTGAAAGATTGTAAGATTATTTCTATTAATTACAATCTAAAGAATAACATGTAATGGGGCTTATTAATGAACATAAATGGATTAAGTTATATTTATATGAAATTAATAAGCAAGTGAGACTTTGCTGGTAAAAAGCAGTCAATGTGAATGGGGATAACCTGTTAGTCTGTAATACTTAACCTAGCTAAATCATAGGGATTTTGTGAACATAAAAAATGAATAGGGTTTAAGTAAACTTGGTTGAATCAGTGGGAGGGTTAAGTAAATCTTGGGTAGGTGGGTAATATTAGTATATATAGGCCCACAAACTTAACTGTAAATAAGCATGCTTGGATCAGTGGGAGGGTTAAGTAAATCTTGGATAGGTTGGTAATGTTAGTACATATAGGCCCACAAACTTAACCGTTAAATGAACATGCTTGGATCAGTGAGAGGGTTAAGTAAATCTTGGGTAGGTGGGTAATATTAGTATATATATATATATATATATATATATATATATATAGGCCCACAAACTTAACCCAATAAGGTTATGTATTTAAAGACTCCTAGTGGTATGCATAACCGGTGGAAATAATAAAGACACCTTCTAGGGTAAGCATAACTTGTAGAAATGATAGAGTTATGTAATTAAAGACACCTAGTGGTATACATAGCCAAAGTAAACCTAGTAGGGGATACAAGACAAATGGGAGAGCTTGTATCATATTGTGTGGGACCCGTTTCATCCAGTAACCAAAATTAGGTATCAAAACATGTACTCCTTACTAGGTCGGAGAAGGGACACGCCTATTGGACTGATTATAAGAGATCCAAACGTGGAGGACGATGTAGGCGGCGCAAACCGACCGGGCCATGTGCGTGCATGAGCCGGGCAAAGTGGGATAAGACGACCATGACACCTTTAGATATGGTTGTGCACATTATTAACAAGGGGTTACCACTTTAGGGAGTGATACCTCCAACTGTGGAGCTTACACAGGGTATCTACGCGGATAGTGAGCCGATCGATTAGGGTAGTTAGGGTACAGCTAGACTCTGGTAAGTTTAGGAGTCCATTATTGGGGCTGCCTGTAGATTGTATGGGGTTAAAATCTCTCACCAAAAGTACGCCTAAGTCTACCATCTTGTACGTGTTGGGGATCATCTCATTCTAGTTATACTAGTATTGTGCAAAGGAATCTCTAGAGAAGCGTATCACTCTATCATGTTTATCTTGTCATACCTATCTTTTATAGTGTTATCTTTCTTATCCATCTTATATGCCTGTCATGCTACTTTTATTTATTTACTTGCTAAAAGTAACTTGACTCGCCAGGCTTTATGTCTGACCCTTTTTGTTTCTTCTTCTTTCTTCCGTTTCCTCCTTCCCCCAGGTTTATAGGGTGGGAATTCTCAGGTTTAGTCAGGACTCGGTTATCATCTTGCTTGGAGCAGGTTTTGAAGTATTGCTCAAGTTCTTATCTCTACTATGGCTTTGTCTCTTTTTGGGGAATTATGCTTTTCATGTACTCTGATGGAACAAGATAGAAAGTTTTATATTATCGTAATGGATTTTGTGCAGTTTCAGACTTATGGTATTTTGGACCATGATGTTATGATTTTATGTGTGAACTAAAAATTTAAATTCCACTGTTGCTTTTATATATGTCTTGTAATATTTCTGTTTCTGTTTACCTATAACGCTTCATGAAACTTAATGCATTCCCGTTGTGAGTGACATTAACGGACATGTGGTGTCACATGTTGAGAAAACGCCTTGGATTTATTTGGTATAACTCATCAATATTTAAGGTTATAAGATTCCATGGCATGAGTAGACAGGGGTTTTTTGTGTGTGTGTATGGGGGAATGTTTGTAGTGTTTTATATATTTTTAATTGGTCTGTTGAGTGTTCTACAAATTCTAGTGTACATGGGACACCATAGTATCGTTAAAGATGTCTAAACCCTTAAACAAAGAAAACCAATGCGATTTTGTTTACAAAATTGGTAAATGAAATAACTTACTTAGGATTATTATCTTTATACAAAAGAAATTTTCATAAATTGACATAGTTATTTATGATGTATTTGGTTGTTAGAAAATGATAATATTTAATTATTATCATTTATTAGTTGATTAGTCGTGCTCCATCACTTTATGAGCATGTATTATAGTGTATTGATTTATAGGTAGTCTACCTTTTCCAACATAGGTTAGGTAGATTGATAATGTTAGGTTAAAACTATATTTGATCAAGAGTTGTTTATTATAATATAAACTAATATATACATTTGTGATTTGGTTTATATTAGGAAATAACTTTATATAAATATGTTTTGCAAACTAAACAAAATCCAAATTGAAAACTTGAAAATTTAAATCTGGGTATTTTTAAAGATGGTTTCAAAGAGTTTGGAAGTAAGGTATTTTTATGTTAGCTAGTTTGATGGCTCGAAAGTGATTGAAATGGGCAGAAGGTATGTTCGGTTGTTCAGCACTTCCCTTGAGTTGTATCCTTTTTTACTGCCATGGCCGACCGATTTTTATAGTGCTCTGTAACAATGATTATTATAACAAATAATTATTATAATGAATACAGGAAAGATTTTAAATCTCGGATATCGGTCGCATTTCATCTCGGGGATTTTACAGACTTGATTTCGTACCAGGGGATATCTCGGACAAGATGGGTCTAACTCGAGAGTTCGTCTCAGATCTGAAAGTTCATATGAGAATAATCTCGGGTACATGATATGTTAAAAAAAGATATTATTACAAAATGATTTTTTTGAATGCTATTAATAAACTTGAATTACAAAGGAACTTTATTATTCTTTATTTTGCGAAACACGATTCGTACTCTGATTCGTAATATGCTTAAAACAGATATATTGTTAGAAATAAAACATTAAAAGGATCAAAAACATCAAAAAATTCAGCATAAATAGACCATAAAATACATAATTTCATAAGAACATGTATGCAAAAAAAGAAGAATATGAAAATCATGAGCATTGTAGAATATATATGAACATACAATAGGGTCATTTAACATGCAAAATGTAAAATAACAAAAGATTATCATGGCTAGATTTGAGTTTTTTAATTATTATCCTAGTTTAGACACAGATTCAAATTTTAACCAAAAAACTAAGATCTCGGACAATATTCTAGTATTTCATCTTGGTCGATATATCGTTCGATTTTCCAATATCTCGAGCGATATAATCGAAAGGAGATTTCGAGTGATATTTGTTGTTTCATTTCGGACGAAGCCAAAAACGAGATCTCGGAGGAGAACTTGGGCGATATTTGCGAGATTTGAAATGGTGAATGTAGCGACCTGAACTTCCCCGTAAAGGAAAGCCCAGATTGCTTTGAGGACTAGACGAATCAGAACACAGACAGAAGAACATTTTATTGCTTATTACAACAATTTACATTAGAGTACAAGAATATAAAAGAGTATAAATAAATATTACACATTTTATAAACATCAGAGATTTAAATTATACTGCAGCGGAAAAATAATACATAACACAACCAAAAGAAAAACACGGATATAGAGCTTTCCGAGTATAGTTCCAGCTGCAAACCAGGATCCTGTAAGAATATATATGCAAATCCCAACTACTAGCTGCCCGTGTGGAAAATAAGGGCACCCAGAGTTTAGATTAAAACAATAAACTCTAGGTCAGTCATGTGATTGGTGTGAGAACTAAAACAGTTATTTAAAACTTTACTTTAAAAATAAAGTAAATCAAGGTACCACGCCGTATAACACGAAACGGGATTCCTCCCAAGAATACCAGTGCATAAACAGTTATAAACAACGCAATGCTTTTTGAAAAATGAAGCTATAATAAGACTCTGGTCCCATCACACAATGCAATGCAAGCCGTAGGATAGAGTTTTGCCTTATAATAGCCAAACATGCTTAGTACATTTAAAACAAATCATTTTGATACTATTATAGTGTAAAGTGTATGAAAACAACTTCAAATATAAATGTGTCAATCATAGACGACATAGTGCCCCATCCCACTATGTCTCTATACTACGCTCCACAATTAAAACTGAAATGTCACGTACTGGAAATTGGATTTCCGTCATGAACCAAGACAAGGGATGGCTCCTCTCCACTTCGAGACACTCTAGCAAATGTCTCAGGACTGCACACTCTGGGTAACCCCTGGATCTTCAGGGCGGGTCCACTCAAAGTGCAAAAGTGGATTAGTTATACCTGAACACACGTTTCTCGGTCCTATCGGACCCATCCATCGGCTCCGTAGAGACCGATATATTCGAGGTGCCTTGCATTCCAACAACCACAAAGGTAAAAATAATATAAATGTCAGGGCTTGTAAAACGCTGACACCATCCATAGCTAGACAGAAACGTCGTGCACTCCCTGCAGTCATGATCCCGTTTTTGACTCATACTGAGGTGTGAGGCTCGCGAATTAACGCTATACACAAAGTGGCGCTATATTAAAGCTATGTTTTAATCATCAACCATAAGACTCTGCTTTTCAAAAAAAATCTTGATCACTGCATCTCAGCATGCCACACAGGCAATTCATGCTATGCGACTGATATCTATCGATATATAACCTCTGAGCTCATACGTCTCAGAGAAGGGAGTTAAGCAAGGGAATAAATTCTCCGTCGCCAAACAGATATATATTTATTAGAAATCAATCAACATAGAATAAAATCCAATGTCAGGCACACAAGCCATTTACAAGTTCGTTCTGGGTCTGAACGAAACCGGAGGCGCCTTATTCCTCGTCCCATATGTCCAATACAGGAAAGAGGCCCTCGCATATCCGTCGATCTCCAAGTACGTCTGGACGATCACTGCTTATTACCTCATCTTAGGTGTACAGCCCAATCAAGACATCAGTAAACATCCAAATGATGTGAAGACCTCCGGTCTTCAACCACGGTCTTCATCGTCGAATTATCACAGAATCAGTTATCCAGAATGGGTATAAACCCGACCTTTCTGAATAACTCGCATATATAATAAACACGTGCTATAAAAACACAACATACGCCTCATTCCAATTCTGAATATTCTTTTATTCAAATATTCATATACTTTGGGAAAGGTTCCCATTAATTTTATCAAAGATAAATTTTTTAATTTTATTCTTTAATCTTCCTTTGGATGTCAATTCAAACCATGTTACGGTTTTCCAAACTAGACGGGATCAGCGCACTTTACCGAAGTAATCATTTTTTTAATTTCCCAATCCCAACCTATTCATCCCATGGAGCAGAACTGGTAATACTCCGTAACGTACACCACGGTCTTATTGGTAAAATTAATTACCATTTCCCGTTCAAATCTAATTAAAGATTTAACCATCGCTTGGAGCAAAACTGGTAATACTCCATTCTCGATCAATTCCTAAATTTGATAATTTAAATTATCACATTCCCTTTTTCAATCTATTTAAAGATTCGTTAAAACTCCACTTAGTTTTAATCTTCGCAAAAACCAATATTAATGATTATTTATCTTTGGAAACACAAACATGTCGCATCAACAATCTACACCGTACTATTGATTTCTGCCGATATATAACCTCTAAGCTCGTACGTCTCTGAGAAGGGTGTTAAGCAAGAGAATAAATTCTCCGCCACCAAACAGATATAAATTTAGCAGAGATCAACCATACAGTTCGAAATACAACGGCAGACATGTAATCCTGCCTTTAACTGGGTTAAAGAACTAATGCCATTTAAAACACAGTTCATGATAAACCTAAATCACATTCCATTAATTATGGAAACTTCATGGAAATACAAATCAATAAATAATCGATATCAATTTCCATATCCGACTAATAATATGAATGGAATAATGGCAAAGCCATTTAAATTCCATATGTATTAACAGTCTTCCTCCACAGAAGTTCACCTCGATTACTATCAATCGAATTCCATTCAATTCCAATTTAATATATTAAATTGGAAAACGTTACTTTGGAAAATTCCCGTTAAATCTTAATAAAAAGATTTATAAATACCAAATCACATTTCACTGTAAATCGGGTTAAAGAACGAATGTCTATAAAAACACAGTTCACAATAAACCCAATTCACATTCCATTTTCAGTTCCAATTAAATATTATTTAATTGGTAATTATTTTTTAAATCTTTATTAAAATATTTATTCTTTTCACACTGGGTTTAAGAATAGTGTCATTTAAAACACAGTTCACGACAAACCCAAAATCCAATTCAATATTAAATACAAGGCTCTGAATATAAATTATATCGGCTTGTATTCAGTATCAAATTCTGAAATCAATAAATATCGTATTGGAATAACGATATATATATCTTCCAAATTCCTCCACAATATCTGTATAATCATGAAATCCAATATCGAAATATTCCGAAGATAATTTTGATTCAAATCACCATTTCAAACCCAATTTATTTATTTAAAAATTTGGATTTTTAATTCTAGTTCATAACTAGTTCATTTCGATAAAAATATATTTTTATCCTTTCAAATATGGAATTTTTCATCCCAATTCTTTCCAAATCATTTATTATGATTTTACACAAATTATTGATATTTTTAATAATTTTATCAAGACCCGTACAGTTGATTTCCATAAACGGTCATCGAACTGCACTTACAACGACCTTTTCCAAATTTGATTTGGACATGATTCCAAATCCAACCATTAGATTTCAAATATCTTGTATTCGTTAGAAAGCACTTTTCGATACAAACCCAATGTTTTCGGCTTTAGGAGAATCCGACGGTCGAATCTCCCGTAATATCCGTTCGAAGTCAATGGTCGAAATCTGCGAACTGCCGCGGCGCGGCGCGTTCTATTCAGGCCATTATATATATAATATATATACTATATATATTTTGTCGATTTCCGTTTAAAGTGTATTTTATAAATCATTTTAAATTTGTTTTCAAAACGATTTCAACTTCATATTCAATTTCAAATCAAAATTGAATATTCCATATCATCAATATATAAATGATAGTATTTTCAAAACATTAGATTTTGAAATCACTTCCTTTTCGATATTTATTATAAAAATGAATAAAATCGATATAAATATCGTTCACGTCAAAATGGCATTAATCTAATCAACATGGCTTTATATATTTAAATATTTTCGTGTCCATCCCAAATCGAACATCGAAATCAGATTTTGATCTTTTACTGAATATTATTTTAAAATATTCATTATTTTAAAATATTTGTTATTTTAAAATATTCACTCTTTCTGAACTGAAATTAGACACAGTTAATTACCATATAATGTTATTTATATGGATTTCATACAACACATGTACACAACAACAATCAAACACAGTCAACTATCATTCAGAGTACATTCTACACTACATAAGCATTAAATATAAATAATCAACACTTACACAGCTTGTCAACCAATTGATTGACATATAACTAAATATTGGGATTAGTGTTTGTCCAATATCATCCCAATACCCTTGCGGGGTTTCTATCAACAAATAATGAATTTTATTTGTGCAGTTGGGCGATGTGTAAAATTTATCGTCCCAATCAATATCAGTCAAATGTGTGTACATAAAAAAATCGTCCGATTTGTTTATGAATATTTATTTTATTCATATACATGTTAAAAATTATATTTTTAACTACAAAATATTTTATTTAACACATGAATATTTTATACAGTCCATTTCACATCACAAATAATTTTCACAACACAATCAAACAAACGAACAAGTCGTCCATGGTCTGTGGACGACGGGTGTCGGGTGCGGCTAAGCACCGTCTGTATTCTAGTATATATTTTAACTAGAAAATAAAATTAAAGTGAGAAGTTCTCACCTTTGGTTTCCACTCCGTCATTCTTTAAAGGACGGTTTCGATTCCGTTTTGATTTCAGTCCGTTCCATCGTCATCTGTTTCACGCAGTTGATATGAAAAATCACATTTTTAATTCGCTACTCCCATAAAAATCATATTTTTATTTTGATACATATATAAAAATTCTATTTTTATCCTACTCGAAATATTATTTCATACATACGATATAAATTATATTTTGGTCTAACTAAAAATAATATTTTTATATCGCTATTCAAATTATAAAAATCTAATCTTCTTTTATTATAAAGATCTAATCCTTTTGATTATATAAATCGAATCTTTATATGTTATAAAAATCAATCTTTTCATATGCTAAAATTCATATTTTTAACTTGCTTTCTTATTAATAAAAATCATATTTTTATCTTTATGTTTAAACTATAAAAATCATACCTTTAATATGCTATATAAATAATATAAATCAAATTTTTATATTTTATAACCAGGCTATTTTATTTCTTTAAAACAATATATATTTATCTATAAAAAAACTAGATTTTATTTTAA
The DNA here is from genome assembly GCA_030737875.1 of Allium sativum. Taxonomy (NCBI): domain Eukaryota; kingdom Viridiplantae; phylum Streptophyta; class Magnoliopsida; order Asparagales; family Amaryllidaceae; genus Allium; species Allium sativum. The sequence continues at coordinate 737,111,674 of CM060909.1, read as the reverse complement.
ATAATTAAACTAAATAAAGTATGTTTAAAAACTCATTGTGGTTGACAGAAGGGGGAGAAGGGCATCGTTGGAGGCTTGTCGGAGGTAGGGGCGCTGGTCCGGCGAGGTGGCGCTCCAATCAAGGTAGCGCGGTGCCTGGGCTGCGACGTAGGTAGTGGGTTGGTGCGATTGGATTTTGGCCCTGGGGCGTGGGGTCGGTCGTCGCGTCATAGGGTAGGGCGAGGGGATGGAGGAGAGGTCGGAGTGGGGAGGCACGGGCTACCGTTTGGCCAGAGCGATGGCGGGTGGCCACAAAGGGGGGCGCGCTGAACAATTTGGGGAAAAAGGGATCAACAGGCTTCTGAGTTAGGTTTAGAAATAGGAGAGGGAAGTGTGTGTATTATAGTGTAAAGTGTATGAAAACAACTTCAAATATAAATGTATCAGTCATAGACGGCATAGTGCCTCATCCCACTATGTCACCATACTAGGCTCTGCAATCAAAATCGAAATGACACGTATTGGAAATTGGATTTCCGTCATGGGCTAAGGCAAAGGATGGATCCTCACCGCTTCGAGACACACTCAGGGTTGCACACTCTGGGCAACCCCTGAATCTTTAGGGTCGGTCCACTCAAAGTGCAAAAGTGGATTAGTTATACCTGAACACACGTTTCTCAGTCCTATCGGACCCATCCATCGGCTCTGTAGAGACTGATATATCCGAGGCGCCTCGCATTCCAACAACCACATAGGTAAAAATAATATAAATGTCAGGGCTTGTAAAACGCTAACACCACCCATAGCTAGACAGAAATGTCGTGCACTCCCTGCAGTCATGATCCCTTTTTTGACTCATACCGAGGTGTGAGGCTCGCGAATTAACGCTATACACAAAGCGGCACTATATTATAGCTATGCTTTGATCATCAACCACAAGACTCTGCTTTTCAACAAAAGCCTTGATCACTTCATCTCAGCATGCCACACAGGCAATTCATGCTATGCGACTGATGTCTATCGACATATAACCTCTGAGCTCGTACGTCCTAGAGAAGGGCGTTAAGCAAGAGAATAAATTCTCCGCCGCCAAACAGATATATATTTAATCAATCAACACAGAATAAAATCCAATTTCAGGCACATAATGTAACAACCCAAATTTTTACAACATGCTAAGACGAGAATCAAGGAAGAATTTAATTATAAAATCTGAATCAAGGGAAACGGGCTATGCCATTGCGTTAGTCTCAGAAAAATATGCAAAATAGAGTCCGAGTTTTCAAAAATCGGAGTCCGTATGACCAAGTTATGGCCCGTCAAAGTTTTCAGAAAATTTCAAGTTCAAAAACAGTTTAAATTTGAATTCAGATTTCAAATTCAGCCAAGCAGAAGAGGCGGGAAAAATTCCCGCCACCCCCAAGTCGACTGGGGAGTCGACTTGGGAGTCGACACACCCCAGGTGGTGTCGACTGCCTAGTCGACACCCCTGTCGACTTGGGTGGTCGGCCAGTTTGGCCTGGGTGCACTTTACTTGTTCCTTAAGACATGGTTGGAGGCTTGTGACGGATTTTAAAGGCTCAGATCTATCCTAGGGTTAATCTAAGGGCCTAAACTACTCCTAATCTCTATAAAAATACCCCTAAGCCTACCCTAAACCCTCACAAATCACTCATGCCACGAAGTGCCGCCAAAATCTATCTTGATCATGGCCTCCATCTCCAACTCCAAGAGCTCATGCATTCAAATCGGATCTGAATCAAAGGTGCTAGCTTGCTACCTCAAATCAAGGGAGTGAATCAACGTTGCTATGCAAGTTTCATGACGATTCTTCAACAAAGGAGCCACCTTTCTTCGTCAAGACGATGCATGATCCTTCCCTAAGCCTCGCTATGTAAGTTCTAGCTACTTGTAGATTCTAACGGTGGTTCTAATGTGACATGGAATAAAATGCGATGAAACATAAGTATGCTAGCCTATTTGAACCTAACTTTGCCCCTTTTCTATGATCTATGACCTTGGGCTAAGTTTTAGCGACTTAATCATGCCACTCATGTTATGCTTAACCTAGTTTATCTTGCAAGTTTGAATCTTTATCTATGGAATGCTAGCATGAACCTTTGGGAAACATTTGGCTTGTGAAACATTGGCAAAGATTTGACTTTGGGGCTTATGCATGTAAATGAACCCAAACCCCTTATGTTATCATGCATGTTTGTGGCCAAATCCCCTTATGATACTATGCATGTTTGTGGCCAAATCCCCTTATGATACTATGCATGTTTGTGGCCAAATCCCCTTATGATACTATGCATGTTTGTGGCCAAGTTCCCTTATGATACTATGCATGTTTGTGGCCAAATTCCCTTATGATACTATGCATGTTTGTGGCCAAATTCCCTTATGATACTATGATACTATGCATGTTTGTGGCCAAATCCCCTTATGATACTATGCATGTTTGTGGCCAAATTCCCTTATGATACTATGCATGTTTGTGGCCAAATCCCCTTATGATACTATGCATGTTTGTGGCCAAATTCCCTTATGATACTATGCATGTTTGTGGACAAATTCCCTTATGATACTATTCATGTTTGTGGCCGAAAACCCCTTATGATGCTATGCATATTTTGAGGCCAAACCCCCTTATGATACCATGCATATTTGTGGCCAACCCCTTTTTGGCATCGTGCATGTTTTGAGGCCAATATGTAGCATAGTATCCTTACTATGTTGACTCGCTTTTACTTGGGTTGGAAACACAATTTGGGGTAGGATAGACGAGTGTGATTATGACATGATAATTTGACATGGGATTTCATGAAAATATGACACTCATGATACACCTAAATGGGGACATGACATGTGGGGTAAACATGGGACTTGAAACTAGACACGTATGGGTTGTAAGTGTAATATGACACTAGACCAAACATGAAAGTTTCCAACTCGAGGTTGGGTTGAGTTTGTAGCATAAATCTATCCGGACCCGTCCGACTTAACTAGTGGCTACAAACAATAGGACCCAATGTGAGTAGTTGGTCATATAGCACTTAAAACCCGAGGTTAGACTAGGTTGTGGTGTAAATCTACCCGGACCCGCCCGGCTTAACTAATAACCACAACAAAGCCTAATGTGAGAGGTTGGGGAGCATTAATCTAATTAATGTCATATGAAAAGGTTAAGTAATTTTGACTAATGACACTTAACCGATATGACACGAATGGGTAGGTTAAGTGGAACCGGACTTGATTTCTTAGTGACACTTAACCAAACAAGACAATTAGGGGATGGGGTTAAGTAATTGACACTTAACTAATCCGACTTGGTAATTAGATAGGGTTAAGTAATCTATACTTAACTAATCTAAACACGGTAATTAGATGGGGTTAACTAATCTATACTTAACTAATCTAAACACGGTAATTAGATGGGGTTAAGTAACCTACACTTAACTAATCTAAACACGACAATTAGATGAGGTTAAGTAACTTACACTTAACCAATCTAAACACGGTAATTCGATGGGATTAAGTTAAACACTTAACCAATCTAAACTTGGTAATTCAACGAGGTTAAGTAACTTATACTTAACCAATTATACATGATGATTTGATGAGGTTAGGCAACCATACTTAACCAATCTAATATGAGAACTTGATAGGGTTAAGTCATGAGACCGTTTAAATATACTTAACCATTATAATACGATTAGTGGATGGGGTTAAGTTAACCTATACTTAACCGATCCGACTTGATAATCCGATGAGGTTAAGATAATCTATGCTTAACCAATCTAACACGATAATCTGATAGGGTTAAGACAAAAAAATACTTAACCAATTTGACTCGATGATTGAATAGGGTTAAGTCATGACCTTCTTGGTATACTTAACCAACTCGTAGGGCTAGGTCTTGGACTTGAATACTTAGCCAAATCTTGACATGATTCGTAGGCAGGTTAAGTCATGAAAGTAAATGACAATACTTAACCCATTAGACAAAACCCTAGTTCAGGAGACTAGGTGGAAAGCCGGGATTAACAAGGATAACTGGAAAATAAGCTAAGTGGTAAACCTTAGTTAAGAATAACTAAGTAATAATTCTTAGCCAAGGACATGGGACTAGTTCATAAATAGATGAGTAACCTGATACGGTAGGTCATCGCTTAGTATACGAGGAGGAGCAACTTATCTGACTTGGATAAAAAGCTCCAACGAACTGGGTGACGAAGAGGTAGCTTCGGGGGACGTGAGGGTACTCTTGGTATCCCTCTGTGAGGTGGCGGATGGTCCATGAAACCTGGCCTCACAGAGGTTAAGGTCTGCGGTAGAAGAGCCAAGAGTATGCCTTGGTTGCTATGCGAGCGACCTAAAGACTGGGATGGATTAGCGTGGAGTCGACGATACTTGTTTTTGCCCTGGATAACACGTCGCCGACTACCTACCATCTTTAGTCAATCGTGTACGAACGGAAAGGCAGAGAACTCCCAACAGACCATGTTCTTGCTATCGAGTCATGGGTGAGGTTGGCCCATAGGAAAGTGGGGCTATAGTGGGGCCGGGATGTGGTTCTCATACATGATTTTTCTTGGATTGCCTTTCAATAGTTGAGGGAGGGGTCACGTGGGACCATAGCCACGAATACAAAAACAGACCTTGATATCTGCATCGGCAGATGACTTAAAGCTCCCGACCGAGTTCCGTATTTCTTGATTTGCCCTGGCATGGAACTCGGATGGCACATTGAGGTACATGTGCGTCTAGACATGGAAAACGGTTCACGATACATACGTGGGATAAAGGGCGCGGTTGACGGGTGGCATAATCCCTAGTGGCCCTAGGTGGCTTGAACCCAAACCGAGACACGGAAACGTTCATTAGGTAGCATAATCCCTAGTGGTCCTAGGTGGCGTAAATCCTAAGTGAACACGCGATAGTTCATGGTAAGAAAACATAACCAGATCAAGGGTAGCAGTTCAAAACAACTTCAAGGATAAAATGGTACTACGTTGAGGTGGTATAGATTTACATGGGAAAGCCCGTACGGCCTACGGCAAAGGACTGAACTTATACATGGAAAGAAACATACGAGTTGGGAAAACCTACATATGCTATATATTAGGTTGACATGGACCATTACATGACATTGGGCAAGGGGCATTCATAGTTAAAACATGACGCGGGTTGGGATACTAGTACGAGAGGTGCAGAGCAAATATACATGATAAATACCGTGGGATGTTATACATGATAGATACCTTGGGATAGTATACTTGATAGAAACCTGACGATGTGATACCTTTATTTATCTTGATACCGTAGTTTATCATGATACCTTAGTTTATCTTGCTACAGTAGTTCATCCAGTTATCTTGGTTTAGCTTATCTATCTTGTCGTCATCCTTATGTTTACTCTCAGTTTATGCATGTCATGTTACCTTTACCCGTTTTTATACTGGAAGTAGATAGGACTTACCAGTCTTTATGACTGACCCCGTTTTGTTTCGCCTCTTTGTCTTCCGTTTCCCCCTAGGTTTTCAGGGAGGAAATGTTGTTGTTAAATTCAGACCTCTTGTGCTCGAAGGTCATCATGTATAGCTGGTCTTCTCTTGGCTATGGTTGCTTCACCGCTTTATTTTGGGGAATAATTTATGAAAAGGTTTTATGCTTCTTTACTATTGCAAGACAGGTTTTGATGTATTCTGATGTAAAAGGCTTTAGACCTTATTTTATAAGGTAATGAAATTTGTTTTACTTCCGCTGTTTTATATATGTTCTGTCTTGTAATATTTCTGTGCATGTTTACCTCGATAATGCTTCACCAAACCTAGTGCATTCCCTTTGTGAGTGACCCTAGGGGAGGTGGGGTGTTACACATAATCCATTTACAAGTTCGTTCTAGGTCTAAACGAAACCGAAGGCACCTTATTCCTTATCCGATATGTCCAATACAGGAGAGAGGCCCTCGCATATCCGTCGATCTCCAAGTACATTTGGACGATCACCACTTATTACCTCGTCTTGGGTGTACAGCCCAACAAGACATCAATAATCATCCAAACGACATGAAGACCTCCGGTCTTCAACCACCGTCTTCATCGTCGACTTATCGTCGAATTTGTTATCCAGAATGCGTATAAACCCGGTCTTTCTGAATAACTCGCGTATATAATAAACAAGTGCTATAAAAACACAACATACGCCTCATTCCAATTCTGAATATTCTTTTATTCAAATATTCATATACTTTGGGAAAGGTTCCCATTGATTTTATCAAAGATAAATTCTTTAAATTTATTCTTTAATCTTCCTTTGGATGTCAATTCAAACGATGTTACGGTTTTTCACACTACTCGGGATTAGCGCACCTTACCGAAGTAATCATTTGTTTAATTTCCCAATCCCAACCTATTCATCCTATGGAGAAAAACTGGTAATACTCCAAAACTTACACCACGGTCTTATCAGTAAAATTAATTACCATTTCCTGTTCAAATCTAGTTAAAGATTTAGCTATCGCTTGGAGTAAAACTGGTAATACTGCTTTCCCGATTATTTCCTAAATTTGATAATTTAAATTATCACATTCCCTATTTAAAACTATTTAAAGATTCATTAAAATTCCACGTAGTTTTAGTCTTCCCAAAAATCAATATTAATGATTATTTAACTTTGGAAACACAAACATGTCGCATCGACAATCTACACTGTACTATTGATTTCTGCCGATATATAACCTCTAAGCTCGTACGTCTCAAAAAAGGGTATTAAGCAAGAGAATAAATTCTCCGCCACCAAAATGATATATAAATTTAGCAGAGATCAACCATACAGTTCGAAATACAATGACAGACATGTAATACTGCCTTTAACTGGTTTAAAGAAATAATGTCATTAAAAACACAGTTCACGATAAACCCAAATCACATTCCATTAATTATGGAATCTTCACGGAAAAACAAATCAATATATAATCTATATTAATTTCCATATCCGACTACTAATATAAATAGAATAACAGAAATGCCTTTTAAATTCCATATGTATTAACAGTCTTCCTACACAGAAGTTCACCTCGATTATTATCAATCGAATTCCATTCAATTCCAATTTAATATATTAAATTGGAAAATGTTACTTTGGAAAATTCCTGTTAAATCTTAATAAAAAGATTTATAAATTCCAAATCACATTTCACTGTAAATCGGGTTAAAGAACAAATGTCGTTAGAAACACAGGTCACAATAAACCCAATTCACATTCCATTTTCAGTTCCAATTAAATGTTAATTAATTGGTAATTCTTCTTTAAATCTTAATTAAAAGATTTATTCATTTCACACTAGGTTTAAGAACAGTGTCATTTAAAACACAGTTCACGACAAACCCAAAATCCAATTCAATATTAAATACAAGGCTCTGAATAGAAATTATATCGGCTTATATTCAATATCAAACTCTGAAATCAATAAATATCATATTGGAATAACGATATATATCTTCCAAATTCCTCCACAATATCCGTATAATCACGAAATCCAGTATCGAAATATTCCGAAGATAATTCCGACTCAAATCCACTCTAATTCATATATTGGAAATTCGGGTTATTTTTAAAACCGTTTCAAACCCAGTTTATTTATTTAAAATATTGGATTTTTAATTCAAGTTCATAACTAGTTCATTTCGATAAAAATATATTTTTATCCTTTCAAATATGGAATTTTTCATCCCAATTTGTTTCAAATCATTTATTATGATTTTACACAAATTATTGATATTTTTAATAATTTTATCAAGGCCCATACAGTCGATTTCCATAAACGGTCATTGAATAGCACTTACAGCAACCTTTTCCAAATTTGATTCGGACATGATTCCAAATCCAACTATTAGATTTCAAATCTCTTGTATTTGTTGGAAAGCTCTTTTTGATACAAAGCCAACGGTTCCGGTTTTAGGAGAACCTGATTGTTGGATCTCCCGTAATGTCCGTTCGAATTCAATGGTCGAAATTCGCGAACTGCCGCGGCGCGGCGCGTTCTATTAAGGTCATTCTAAATATATATATATATATATATATATTGTCGATTTCCATTTAAAACGTATTTTATAAATCGTTTTAAATTCATTTTCAAAACGATTTCTACTTCATATTCAATTTCAAATCAAAATTGAATATTCCATATCATTAATATATAAATGATAGTATTTTCAAAACATTAGATTTTGAAATCGCTTCCTTTTCGATATTCATTATAAAAATGAATAAAATCAATATAAATATCGTTCACATCAAATTGGCATTAATATAATCGACACGGCTTTATATATTTAAATATTTTCATGTCCATCCCAAAACGGACATCAAAATCAGATTTTGATCTTTTACTGAATATTATTTTAAAATATTCATTATTTTAAAATATTCGTTATTTTAAAATATTCATTTTTCTGAACTGGAATCAGATACATTCAATTAATATATAATGTTATTTATATGGATTTCATACAACACATGTACACAACAACAATCAAACACAGTCAACCATCATCCAGAGTGCATTCTACACTGCATAAGCATTAAATATAAACATTCAACGCTTACACAACTTGTCAACCAATCGATTGAAATACAACTAAATATTGGGATTAGTGTATGTCCAATATCATCCTAATACCCGTGTGGGGTTTCAGTCAACAAATAATGAATTTTATTTGTGTAGTTGGGCGATGTGTAAAATTTATCGTCCCAATCAATATCAGTCAAATGTGTGTACATAAACAAATTGTCCGATTTGTTTATGAATATTTATTTTATTCATATACACGTTAAAAATTATATTTTTAACTACAAAATATTTTATTTAACACATGAATATTTTATACAGTCCATTTCACATCACAAACAATTTTCACAACACCATCAAACAAACAAACAAGTCGTCCATGGTCTATGGACGACGGGTGTCTGGTGCTGCTAAGAGCCTTCTGCATCCTAGTATATATTTTAACTAGAAAATAAAATTAAAATGAGAAGTTCTCACCTTCGATTTCCACTCTGTCATTCTTTAAAGGACGGTTTCGATTCCGTTTTGATTTCAGTCCGTTCCATCGTCATATGTTTCACGCAGTTGATATAAAAAATCACATTTTTAATTCGCTACTCCTATAAAAATCATATTTTTATTTCGATACATATATAAAAATTCTATTTTTATCCTACTCAAAATATTATTTCATACATACGATAAAAATTATATTTTTATCTAACAAAAATAATATTTTTATATCGCTATTCAAATTATAAAAATTTAATCTTCTTTTATTATAAAGATCTAATCCTTTTGATTATAAAAATTGAATCTTTGTATGTTATAAAAATCAAATCTTTTCAAACGCTAAAAATCATATTTTTAACTTGCTTTCATGTTAATAAAAAACGTATTTTTATCTTGATGTTTAAACTATAAAAATCATACCTTTAATATGTTGTATAAATAATAAAAATCAAATTTTTATATTTTAAAACCAGAATATTTTATTTCTTTAAAACAATATATATTTATCTATAAAAAAACCAAATGTTAAATAATTAAACTAAATAAAATATGTTTAAAAGTTCACTGTGGTTGACCGAAGGGGGAGGAGGGGCGTCGCTGGAGGTTCGTCGGGGGTGGGGGCGCTGCTCCGGCGAGGTAGCGCTCCAATCGAGTTGGCGCGGTGGCCTGGGCTGGAACGCAAGCAATGGGGTGGTGCGGTTGGATTTTGGTCGTGGGGCGTGGTGTTGGTCGTTGCGTCGTAGGGTAGGGCGAGGAGATGAAGGAGAGGTCGGAGTGGGGAGGCGCGAGCGGCGGTTTGGCCAAAGCGACGGCGGGTGGCTACGAAGGGAGGCGCGCTGATCGATTTGGGGGAAAAGGGGTCGATGGGCTTCTGAGATAGGTTTAGAAATAGGAGAGGGGAGTTTGTATATATATTATTAATTATTTAAATTATCCAAAAAAAATTGTTTTTATTTTAAACTCCAAACAAAACCCAACGACTGTCGTCCCTAGCTTATTACCCTCATTTCGAACACAATGGAATATATTTCGTAACCCAGTTCGTTGTTACGATAAGTTTCCGATAAATTTAAAATATAAATCATTATATTTTAAATTCAAACGCACATTTTAATTTATCGGGGCCACATACTAATCTCAAAAATTCTAGAAATTTTTTTCTAGCTTCATATTGAACAAAACTAATTTCATCGAATTTGGAGACCGTTTGGAAAATGGTCATTTTCCAGCCGATTAAATTCGAACTGAAATGACCAAACACATTAAATTCGCAAGTCTCACGTATTAGTTCCAAAAAATATGAAATTGTAAACTAGCAAGAATTTGATATTCCGAATCCAACAAAAGTGGTCTCGTCGAAAACGGAGGTCGTTTGCAAAATTGCTATTTTTAAGGGCCATATTTCCATAGCGACTATTCTGAATTTTCAACCGGACATAACTTTTTTTCCCGCTATGAAATTTGGATTTTTCAGATTCTTTGGAAAGATATTTTCAATTGGATTCTAATATATTTGGTTGCACTAAAATCCGGTTTATTTTGAATCCTGTACATTAATTTGAAATTTGAAATCGAATTTTCAAACTACCGCGCCATTTCCAATTCCTTTTATAATTAAAATAAATATTTATATTCTAATTTCGTCGATAATAAATTTTTTGTCGTTATTATTTAAAATAAATCATTTTAAATATTCAAAATTCATTAAAATTGCTAAAATAAATTTTTTATATTAGTTCTGGTTTTCCTGGTTGTTACAGTGAATACAGTAGGTTGGCGGATTGCCAACCTACGACAGAAGGTTTTCATAGTGGGCCGACCATTGTAGCTAGACTAGTTAAAGCGCTGGAGCTAGACAGAAATTATCTAAACTACAAGCATTTCAAATTTCACGTATGGAGCAAATTTGAAATATAGACCTATGCCTAAACAGGGTAATCCTAAAGTGTAATTACATGCCGCACAAAGTACAGCTACACCGTAACATCTACACAAGCCTGTACCAAAAAAAAACAATTCAAACAATAGCATAGGACAAGAAAGGCAACACAGAGTACCCTAAGGCACTTCACGTCTAAAAAGGAATAAACAATAGTCCTAACTCACATAGCTCGCCTCCTAAAGAAGCTACACCAAGAAATCAAATCACTCCTTTGTGTACCCAAAGAGTACATCACAACCATGGAAGCATTGTTAGTAGAAAAAACGGCAACCAACCAGTACTCTACCAAACTAACATGGACCAAACCTTGCATAGACTCAAACAATCTCCATAGATAAATTGCAATATTGACTTGCACAAAGCACTACAACAAGGCAGTACAACATATGACCAGGAGTTGAGTAGCAAGAAAACACAGCCCAAACATTGACGATCAACCTTGGAGAAGTCCATATGTGGAGATTACTTTTGAACTAAACAAGCTCCAAGGAAAACAACTACCACAACATGTAATCATAAGTGCAAAAAACACTGACCTGGAAAGTAGTTGTTTGATAAAAACTGGGCAGTGCCACTACAAGTTCAACATACACACGAGCATTGCTTTACCAAAGATGCTAAGCATGGTGACAAACAAACATGAAAAATCAAGCCAAACAAAACAACCAACACCACTCAACCCAAGCGAAGACCGAACCTAGAAATTCCAAACCATTACTCCGGACCCCAAATACAACAAGATTCATACCAGTAAACAAACCAAATCATAGTCAACACCATATAAACTCCTTAACCCCACCACCAGAAGAAGCCAAGCCCACATCAGCTTAAGAAAGTCTCTTGTGAGGGTCAGCATCTCATGTAAATGGCCTAGTAGGAGTTCAAAGAAGAAGACGTTACCGTGCAAGACTGATTGCTTAAGAATCATCAATGGCAAAAAAGGGCTAAAGAAATAGAAAGGCATTTCGGATTTGAGACTTGGAAAAGGGAGTAGATTGTTGAGCTTCATCTAATAAACAGGCATGACAAAAGCAAATTCGGAACAAGAAGGTGAAAGAGAAGGAGAAAGGGTACAAAGTCGTATAGATTTGAGGTAGAAGAAGAAATTGCTATAAAGACCCGAAATCCCCCGATCTCCGAAGAGACGGAAAAGGCCGGATTAAGTTGAGAACATGATGCATTGGAACACAAACAATAGAACACTTCATTGCTATTACAATAATTACATTAGAGTACAAGAAGATAACCGAGTATGAATAACTAATATACATAAAAAAAATCAGAGATTTAAATTACATTAACAGCGGAAAAATAATGCATAACACAACTAAAAGAAATACACGGATACAGAGGTTTCCGAATATAGCTTTTACTGTAAATCCAGGATCCTGTGAAAATAATATCTGCAAATACCGAAACTGCTAGCTGTCCATGTGGAAAATAGGGGCATCCGTAGTTTAGGTAGACACAATAAACTCCGAATCAGCCATGGGACTGGCGTAAGAACTAAAACAGTTATTAAATCTTTACTTTAAAAGTTGGGAAATCATGGGATCACGCCGTATAACACGAAATGGGTTTACTCCACATGAATACCAGTGCATAAAACAAATAGCGCAATGCTTTTTGGAACAATAAAGCTATTACTAAACTCAGGTCCTATCACACAATACAACGCAAGCCGAAGGATAGAGTTTTACCTTATAATAGCCAAACATGCTTGGTATGTTTAAAAACAAATCGTTTTGATATTACTATAAGTATATAGTGTCAAAATCACTTCAGATATATATCTATCAATCATAGACAGTATGGGCACCATATATCATGTCGCCATTCTAGTTCTACAATTAAAACTGCAAAGTCATGTATTGGAAGTTGGATTTCCATCATGAACCAAGGTAAGGGATCGTCCATACCGATATCGAGACAATCTTGTCTATGTCTCAGACTCAGAGCTCGAGTGAGCTTTGGATCTTTAGGGCTGGTCCACACTTACATTAGTGGATTGGTAATTCCTGAACAATATGTTTCCCCGCCCTATGGGACGTAAGTCTGGTCAGTATGTCGACCATATCCATCCATCGGCCCCGTAGTGGCCGATATATCTGAGGTACTTCGCTTTCCATCATCCGCATAAGTAAAAATGTCTGGGCTCCATACCATGACACCACTTCTAGCTAGAAAGAAACGCATGTTCTCCCTGCAGTCCTCTCCTGTTTCTGGTTCATACCAGGGTGTGAGGCTCGTGAATTAACGCTACACAAAGCTATGCTATTTAAAGCCATGCTTTGATCATCAACCACAAGACTCTTCTTTTCGGTAGAAGCCTTGATCATTTGCATCTTAGCATGCCACGCTGACAATTCACGCCATGCGACTGATGTCTATCGATATATAACCTCTAAGCTCGTACATCTCAGAGAAGGATGTCAAGAAAGAGAATAAATTCTCCGCCACCAAACAGATATATATTTAATAGAAATCAATCAACACAGAATCAAATCCAATGTTAGACACACATCCATTTACTAGTTCGTTCTAGGTCTGAATGAAACCGGAGGCACCTTATTCCTCATCCCATATATCAAATACAGAAGAGAGGTCCTTGCATATCCAGTCGACCTCCAAGTACGTCTGGACGATCACCACTTATTACCTTGTCTTGGGTGTACAGCCCAATCAAGACATCAGTAATCATCCAAACGATGTGAAGATCTCCGGTCTTCAACCACCGTCTTCATCGTCGACTTAACATCGAATTAGTTATTCATAATGGGCATAAACCTGGTCTTTTCGAATAACTCGTGTATCTTATAATCAAGTGCTATAAAAACACAACATACACCTCATTCCAATCCAGAATAGTCTTTTATTCAAATATTCATATCTTTAGAGAAAGGTTCCCATTAATTTTATCAACGATAAATTATTTTAAATTTATTCTTTAATCTTCCTTTGGATGTCATTTCAAAAGATTTCATTATCTTTTCAATTCTAAACCAAATTAAGGTTTATCCAACTAGTCGGGATTAATGAGCCATACCAAAGTAATCATTTCTTTTATTATCCCATGGAGCAAAACTGGTGATACTCCATATCTAACACCACTGTGTGATCGACAAAAATTAATTACCATTTCCCGTTCAAATCTAATTAAAGATTTAACAATCACTTGGAGCAAAACTGGTGATACTCCATTCTCGATCATTTCCCAAATTTGATAATTTAAATTATCACATACACATTTCAATCTAATTAAATATTCATTAAATCTGCACTTGGTTTTAATCTTCCCAAAAATCATTATTAATGATTATTTAACTTTGGAAACACAAACATGTCACATCGACAATCCACGTTGTACCACTGATTTATGCCAATATATAACCTCTAAGCTCATACATCTCAAAGAAGGGTGTTAAGAAAGGGAATAAATTCTCCACCACCAAATAGACAAAAATCAACAATACAATTCGAAATACAATGTTAGACATGTAATCCTACCTTTAACTAGGTTAAAGAACCATTGTCATTTAAAACACAGTTCACGATAAACAAAAAATCACATTCCATTAATAATGGAATCTTCACGGAAAACAGATCAATATATATAATCGATATAAATTTCTGTATCCAACCAATAATATAAATGGAATAACGGCGAAGCCCTTTAAATTACATATATAGTAACAGTATTCCTCCACATAAGCTCACTTCGATTATTACCAAATCGAATTCCATTCAATTCCAGTTTAATATATTAAATGGGAAAACTTTACTTTGGAAAATTCCATTAATCTTAATTAAAAGATTACAAATTCCAAATCATATCTTCACTGTTAATTGGGTTAAAGAACAAATGTCGTTTAAACACTATTCATGATAAAACCACAATAAACTTTCCTTTCAATTCCAATTAAATGTTAATTAATTGGTAAACTCCTCTAAATATTAATTAGAAGATTTATTCTTTACTCAACTAGGTATAAGAACAGTGCCAATGAATACACCATTCACGACAAACCCAAAATCCAATTTAATATTAAATACAAGGCTCTAAATATAAATTATATCGGCTTACATTCAATATGATATTCTGAAACTAACGGATATCGTATTGGGAATAATGATATCTGTATCTTCCAAATTACCATATCATTATCCGTATAACCACAAAATCCAATATCTAAATATTCTGAAGATTATTTTCATTCCAATCCTTTCCAATTTATTCATTGGAAAATTATGGTTATTTTAAAACCCTTTCAAATCCAGTTTATTTATTTAAAACGTTGGATTATCTTTCTAGTTAACAATTAGTTCATTTTGATAAAAATATATTTTTATCTTTACAAACGTGGAATGTTTCATTCCAATTCTTTCCAAATCATTTATTATGATTTACACAAATTATTAATATATTTAATAATTTTACTAAGGCCCGTACAGTCGGTTTACAATAACGGCCACCGAACTGCATCCGTAGCGACCTTTTCCAAATTTGATTTAGACATAATTCTAAATCCAACCGTTAGGTTTCAAATCTCTTATATTCATTGGAAATCTATTTTCGATACGAACTCAACGGTTCTGGTTTTAGGAGAATCCGACGGTCGGATCTCCCGTAAGGTCAATTCGAAATCAATGGTCAAAATTCACGAACGTTAGCGGCGCCGCGTGTTCTATTCAGGCCATTAAATATATATAATATATATATTTCGTCGATTTCCATTTAAATCGTATTTTATAAATCGTTTTAAAAACAATTTCCACTTCAATTTCAAATTTAAATCAAAATTGAATACTCCTTATCATTATAATATATAAGTGATTTTTTTTTTCAAAATATCTGATTTTGAAATCATTTACTTTTCGATATTCATTATAAAATGAATAAAATCGATATAAATATCGTTCACGTCAAAATGGCGCATAACTAATCAATACGGCTTCACATATTCAATATTTTCATGTCCATCCAAATCAGACATCCAATTCACATTTTAATCCTTTACGGACTATTATTTTAAAATATTCATTATTTTAAAATATTCGTTATTTTAAAATATTCATTATTTTTAAATATTCATTATTTCCAAATGGGAATAAGACCCAATCAATTACTATATATATATATATATATTATTTTTGAAAGTTAAGCGCTAATTTTATTAATCAACGTAATATTTACAATTTTAAGCTCTCAAGCATATACAAGCATATGCAAGGCTTACAAAATGAATAATCTCAAAACATTACTAATTCACTGTAGCAAATTACATGACCCACAAATCAAAAGGCTACTGTGGTAAATGCAAATAACAGTAACTTGCTGCATAGCTCATTGAAGCTTGATGTATCCGATTAGTGAACCTCATAAAATCTTCCTATTTACAGAGTGTCCCATGATAAGTTTGCTAGCCTCGGGTCTACATCATGATAAACAACATAACATGAAATCTGAAAATTGAAGCCTCATGCAACCATAAAGAGATCCAAAAAACCAGCATATATTTTATTCATACGGATTGCATACATCACATGTATACAGCATCCATGATAAACAATCATCTATAGTGCATTACACAACTGCATAAACATTAAATATAAATAATTAACGCTTACAACAGTCTGTCAACCAATCGATTGACATACAACTAAATAATTGGGATTAGTGTACACCAAATATCATCCCAATACCCATGTGGGGTCTGAACCAACAAATACTGAATATTATTTGTGCAGTTGGGCGATGTGTAAAATTTATCGTCCCAATCAATGTCAGTTAAATGGGTGTACATAAACAAATCCTCCGATTTGTAAATGAATATTCATTTTCATTTCAGGAGAATTTATATCGTTCATATATACGTTAAAAATTATATTTTTAACGATAAAATATCTATTTCAACACTTGACTATTTTATATAACTCCTTTATACAACAAAAATGATATTTTTATTGCTCAAATATTTTATTCAACACATGAATACTTTATATTATTCCTTTATATAATAAAAATGATATTTTTATTGTCCAAATATTTTATTCAACACATGAATATTTTATATAGTTCCTTTATACAATAAAAATGATATTTTTATTATTCAAATATTTTATTCACAACACATTCAAAATCAATTTTACAACCACAATCCAAATTTCCACAATATTCCAAACAAACAACCATGATTTGTACAATAAATTGTGTCAGGGGCTTCTAAGCCCCGTCTGCATCCTTGTATATATTTAACTGTAGAATAATTAGAGTGAGAAGGAGTTCTCACATTGGGTTCCACTCCGTCATTCTTTATTAGACATTTTGGATTCCGTTTTGCATCCAGTCGGTTCCATCGCAATCTGTTTTACGCGGTTTATGTTAAAAATCACATTTTTAAGCAACGCTGTTTCTATTTAAAAATCACATTTTTATATTGTTATCTATATAATAAAAATGACAATTTATTAATGCTAATTTATTTTTAAAAACTAAAAATAGATCAATGCTTTATATATATAAAAATTTCATTTTTAAAACTAGGTTATTTCATTTTTAAATTACTTTACATATATTAAAAATCCTATTTTTATTCTATGTTAATATATATAGAAATTACATTTTTATACTATGGTATTTATATAAAAATCTCATTTTTAATCTACTCTAATTTTATATAAAAATCATGTTTTTATTTCAATGTTATTTATATAAAAATTATATTTAGACACCGATGTTATTTGTATTTTTAAAAATATGTTATTTATATTTTTTAAAACAACATTTTTAATCTATCCTATAATATAAAAAAAATCTGGTTTTTTAAAACAATGTTTTATACGTAAATTGATTCACATATAAAAACAATGCTTTATACATAAAAATAAAATAAAACCTTTCCTATGTAAAATCTGGAGCTCGTCGTTCTACTCCGGCCCTAGGGCACCCAACTGTCGCCTCGTTGCTCCACTGGCCATCGATCTACGTACGCCAATCGACGCACCTTGGTGAGCCGCGCCACCCCCCACAACCACGACCAACTCGCTCACCCCCTTCACCCGTAAATCGACCCCAAACCCACCGCCATCACAGTAGAAACTCCGCCTCTTCGTCGCACCAGAGGTCACTAAACTAGGATAGATTCGAAGATCCTGAAATTCTCTTCACTTTTCGCTTTTGAATTTTCGAACTTCATTGATTATCATGAGAGATCTAAGGGGATTTACAATCGAGCTTTTATCACCGTTTAATTCGAACGGAGGCGCAGAAAAATACGGGGGTTGACCTTTGACTTGGGTTTAGGAGCTTTTATACCTTTTTATTTTATTTTTATTAATATTTAATTCCAAAAATTTACGTTTACCTAACCGAACTCCAAATCAAGCCCAACGACTATCGCCCCTAACTAAGTACCCTTATTCCGGACACAATGGAATATGTTTCATAAGCAATTCGACTGTTTCGATCAGTTTTTCTTTAAGTTAAAATATAAATCAATATATATTGAATCTAAACATACATTTTAATTTACTGGGGCCACATACCGACTCCAAAAATTCCCAAAAAATAAATCTTGCTATGTTTTGACGATACGACCCTAGAAAAACTAATTTCATCGAATTTGGAGACCGTCTAAAAAATGTCCTTTTTCTGGTGGATCCAATTCAACTAAAATTGACAAAACACGTTTTAATTTACTACGCTCACATATCAATTCCAAAAATTATGAAAGTTGGAATCTAGCAATAATTTGAGATTCCGGATCCAATAAAAGTGGTTTCATCGAAAACGGAGGTCATTTACAAAATAGCTATTTTTAAGGGTTATATATTATATTAAAATATATAAAATTCCATAGCGACTATTTTAAATTTTAAACGGGACATAACGTTCAATTTATAAAGTGAAATCTAAGTTTTTCACATTCGTTATAAAGATATAGTTAAATAGATTCTAACGTTTCTAGTTTCGTCCCACTACAATAAAAACTCCATATTACAACTTTAATTTTACAACGGTGATAAAAGCACTGTTGTAATAAATATTTTTTACAACTTTTTTCTAGAAAAGTTGTAATAAACTTATTTTTAACAAATGTGTTACTTTGACAATTGTAATAAAAGCCTATCGCAACTTTTATTTTTTGACTGTTGTGACATATGACTATATTTTAATATAATTAACAACTAATAATTAATGTTTAATACATTTATGTTGGTTATTTATAATTAATAACTAATAATTACTATTAATAATCAAATAGGAAGTAATAATTAATAATCAATCTGTAATATTAAATACTTAGCAATTAAGAAAAATAATTAAAAAATATAGTTAATATTACATAATTACTATTAGATAGTTAATATTTAAAATATAATAATTAATGCTAATCATGAATAATCAATGATTGCTATTAATAATTAAGAAGTGGAGATTAATAATTAAGAAGAAGAGATTAATAACTAAGATTATATTTAATAATTAATTTATAATAACAAACGATTAATGAGAAATCTTTATTAATTAAAAAGTAATACTTATTATTTGTATGTAATATTTAATAGTTATGGGTAATAATTATATTTAACATCTAATATTTCAAAAAAAGTTTAATTTTTTCTAGACAAAACTTATAAAATATTGAATTTTTCACAAATTAATTTTAAAAAAAATCAATGAACTAGAAGTTTTATAAAATATCAAAAATTTCGAAAAACTAGTTAGTTTTTTTTTCTTATGATAATTGAACCTTAAAATTGAAATGAATATTTAGATGACTTAACCAACGTGATCTATTAAGTGTTGAAAATGGTTAATTGATTCCTATGAGAAATAATGTTGTGTATAGTGCTGAAAACATGCATTTCCTTTTTCTATTTGTTCTAACCACTACCAGAATTACTGAATTTAGTTACACTATTTTCTATGATGGAATTTTCCATCATTGAATTACAATGAATTTTCCATCATTGTATTGCAACGAATTAGTACATGTCACAGTATATCTTAATTGTTTTTTATTTTAAAATATACATATATTTAATAGTCAGTAATATTAACATTTTGAATAATAAATAATTAATATTCAATAATAGTTTTATAAATTAATACTAATTATTAGTAATAGCTATTAGGTAATTAATAAATAGTGGTTATTTTTTAATATTTACTGTTAAATATTTAATAGTAAATAATCAGTAACATGTACTAATAATTAACTTTTAATAGTTAGTAATATTCTTATTTATTTTTTTGGTAGAAAAGAGAAAGCATTTTTATGCAAAATGGTGGAAAAGTGGCTGTGTATGTTAACAAATAACGATGAAAGGCAGTAAAACTGAAATTTTGGCTCTAATATAATTCGTGTCTTGTATTTCTAGTGCATTCCATGGGCTGACCTCTCCTATTCTCTTCCATATGTCAAAATCGATCCCCAATTTCTCTTCCTCCAAAAAAAACTTACGCCTTCTTCATCCATTTTATCCCAAAATTGTTCAAAATCAGGTAATTTCAATGGTTTATCGGTTGCTTCAAGCATAGGACACGCGCGAACGAAAATAATCATGGTTTTCATGAAACTGATAATTAGATTCCAGCTTATTTTCTACTCCTCGCGTTGGTCGGAGACAGTCCTAGGTTCTCAGATGATGCCTTGTCGCCACCCCTTATCCTCACCGCTTGATGCCTCTTGCTGTTTCCACTTCGCCTAAAGAGGCTTTGAAAGGTTAGTGTTGTCTTTTGTTAGAATTGTATATAAAATGCCCCTTATTTAGTTTATTTCAATTCTTATCTAGTATTTAAAAGGCCTATCTTATCTATTATTGAAATTCTGGCACTGTTGAAAGATCCTTGGTTACTGAGTATGCATCATCAAATGAATTTCAAAATTATACAGTCTCAAGATTTCCTCGTTAGATTGTCAGTCAATAGTTTTACTTCTTATTGTAACTAAAAGCTCCCTGAGATAGTATTCCGTTTTTTATTTTTGTTTCTTGAATTTGTCGTTGAGTCTATAACTATTAGTATGAAAATATCTAATATGATCACAGGCTGCTATCGCTATTCAGATTTATAAGTAAAGTGAAAAATTCTACAAGTGATGTTCTGAAAGAGTCAACTGGAATCAAAAGAAGAGGAAAAAAATGTTGTACGTAGTTCTGTTGCTAGTGTTAGATGGTTTGTTCAGAAGTAGTTTCCAAGGAAATTCTTTGAATGAACTTCAGTTTTGCATTTAAAGTGGTACAAATAGAATCTCAAAGATGTTAGTTTTAGCTCCTGTACGGTATACTACATATTATTGAAAGAGCTAAAAAGCACTTTCTCGCATTTTGAAATAAAGAAGGCAAGTTATTATTAATTTTTGTACTTATCATTATGGTAGTGCACATGTCAAATATACTAATTATCATTACCCGTATTTATGTTCCTTCTATCGTTCTTGCTGGGTGGCGCTTCGTGATGGGGAGGCAGTGTGTTGTCAGGTACCGGGAATCACAGTGAGGAGAGAGGGCCGAACTCAGGCCGAAGGCGTAACAGTCAGTAGGTGATGGGGCTGTTTT
The DNA here is from genome assembly GCA_030737875.1 of Allium sativum. Lineage (NCBI taxonomy): Eukaryota > Viridiplantae > Streptophyta > Magnoliopsida > Asparagales > Amaryllidaceae > Allium > Allium sativum. The sequence goes on along the minus strand of CM060909.1, from coordinate 737,090,123 downwards.
GTACTAGTAAGTATTGTTATAAATTATGTAAGAATTTGTTAGTATTGTCACCTTATAATTAAACCTTTGAATAATACACATAAACATGTATTAGTGTCACCAATGGTCAGAATGATACAGAGAGACCTGACTATGTATATTATTATGTAACAGTCGAATGAATGTGTATGAATGATCAAGTAAATATCGACTACTACTTCAATCATTGTGAGTTTTCCATACCCAGTGCTCGGTACTGTTAGTTGAAAGGCAAAATGCCCAGTTAGAGCTATGAAGCAAACATGACTGTTGTCTGATTATATTACGAGTAAGTCAAAAAAAAATATGTATATATGCATATATGCATAGAATATTTTTGTTTAATTGTAAGATTCTTAATATTCTGCAAAGCTAATACTCGCAGCAGCCATTCTCGAGAGCTGGCAAGGAAGTTGTATCAAATAAGAGGTATATACATATATACACATGTATATACACATGTGTTTATTCCGCTTTCTTATTCTTTAAATCTTTTTTTTCGTTTTCAAAAAAGATTTATGCCATTTAAATTAAGATTGCATTTATACCTTTTATACCAAAATATTTATTTGTATGTATAATTCAGCTTTGTAGGTTTCATAGGTTTCGGAGGCAAATGAGCTTTGTATATTTTAGAGGCAATTCTTTATGTGAATAAAAGATATGAGGATAAATTAGGTGGAGGCCAATTACATTTCAGAGACAAATGAGCTTTGTAGATTTCATAGGCAAATGAGCTTTATAATTGTGTTAAAGACTTTCAAAGGAAAATGAGGAGGATTATTATAATTTTATACATTTTTATGTGGTATATGATTTGCATTTTGGATATAAAGTTGTAATTTTTATCAATGAATGGATCATGATGCCTTTAAACTTACATCTATTTCTTATGTTATTTATCTATTTGTTGTTACACATATATAATAAATAGATCTTCATGCATATAATTTGTGGATATATTACAACTGTAAAATAAAAGTTGTAATAAAATATATCATAACGGTTGTAAACAGTTGTAAAAATTAAAATAACAATGGTGCATAACTATTGTAATAAAGTTTATTACAACAATGGAAAAAAGTTGTAAAATATACATATTACAAAGGTGTTGCAACAGTGCAAAAAAGTTGTAAAAGATTTTAGTCTATTACAACTTCTTATTACACGACGGTTAGCCCACCGTTGTAAAATGTATATTACAACTGTTTTCCACTGTTGTAATAGGGTCATTTTGTTGTAGTGTCCAATTCTAATTTAAAATGAATTCTGTATACTCAATTGAAATTAGAAATCAAATTTTCAAACTACCACACCATTTCAGGCTTGTGTTGTAATTAAAATAAATTTATATTCTCTAACTTCAAATTAAATAAATTTTTAGGCATTAGTATTTAAAATAGTTCATTTTAAATATTCAAAATCCATTAAAATAGCTAAAATAAAAATTTTAAATTGGTTCTGAAAATCCGGGTTGTTATAATCTCCTCCACTTAAAATCTATTCGTCCTCGAAAAGGAACGGAGCTGAAAGTTGTTTAAGTAATCAACTTAACTTTCATTCTGGCTTTCGTTCTTCAACTTTTCAGTTTCTAAGAATTTTACAATTTTTCAGAAATTTGGCTAACACCCTAAGTTTTCGAATTTTTTTGCTATAACCTCCTTTGTACGGGGAGACCTTTAAAACTGCAACTTGCCTCACAGGGCCCTCATCAATCCAAAGGAAAAAGTAAAAGTCAAGCGGCTTGTCAATCGACTCATAAAATCATCAAACCCAAGAAATATAGTAAACATGTACCTATTTGTTGGGAATACAATTTTATTCCTCCTCTTAGCTTCCATGCTATGACCTTTTCATACATATGTATGTGCATGTATGCACTTTCAAACAATTTTCAATTCAGTTCAATATTTGATTCAATTTGGCTAAATTTACCATTTATTCACATATTGGTTAAATTAATTATCATTCCAATATTTCTATTAGTTAAACTAATAATCAAACATCACAACCAGCAATCAATTTGTTGGTTATCTTTTCAAATATATTACTTTATATATAGTCAATATTTCAATTTTTAGTGTCAAATCACAAGCAATAAATTCTAACTATGTTTTGGTTCTCACTCCAGTCAATTGGAATCATATAGATATCCCACTTTCGAAACTCGAATATAGACTCTGATGATGATATATCAATCATCAGAATTATCACCGGGAGACTAGAGTGTGATTCTATATCTATCCAGTATATTTGAGACTATGCAAAATCTTCATATACTCGATTGTCCAAATAAAATAAAATAAAATAATATACCTAAATACATATAATAAAATAAAATTTTCAAAACTAATTTTTTTAATAAATAATACTCTTCTAACTCATTCTAGGATACTACGGATCCTATCTCTAACGAATCATTCTTATTGGATATTACTAATCCAATCTCTGATGAATTCTTTCATTTGGTTCTAATGTGTGTTGTTCTCGAGCTCTATAAACCAAAGCTCTGATACCAAAATATAAAGACCCGAAATACCCTAATCTCCGAAGAGAAGAACAAGGACGGATTGAGTTGAGAACATGACGAATCAGAACACAAACAATAGAACACTTCATTGCTATTAAAACAATTACATCAGAGTACAAGAAGATAACATAGTATGAATAAATAATATACATCAGAAAAATATCAGAGATTTAAATTACATTAGCAGCGGAAAAATAATGCATAACACAACTGAAAGAAATACACAGATATAGAGCATTCTGAATATAGCTTCAGCTATAAATCCAGGATGTTGTGAAAATAATATCTGCAAATACCAAAATTACTAGCCGCCCGTGTGGAAAATAGGGGCACACAGAGTTTAGGTAGAAACAATAAACTCCGAGTCAGTCGTGGGCTGGTATGAGAAATAAAACAATTATTAAATCTTTACATTATAAGTTGGGAAATCATGGGACCATGCCGCATAACACGGAAGGGGTTTACTCCACATGAATACCAGTGCATAAAACAAATAGCGCAATGCTTTTTGGAAAAATGAAGCTATTATAAGACTCAGGTCCCATTACACTATGCAACACAAGCCGGAGGATAGATTCTTACCTTATAATAGCCAAACATGCTTGGTATGTTTAAAACAAATCGTTTTGATATTACTATAAAAATATAGTGTTAAAATCACTTCAAATATAAATGTGTCAATCATAGACGGCATGGGTACCATATATCATGTCGCTATACTAGTTCTACAATTAAAACCGCAAAGTCACGTATTGGAAGTTGGATTTCCATCATGAACCAAGACAAGGGATCGTCGTTGCCGATTTCGAGACAATCTAGCTAATGTCTCAGGCTTAGAGCTTGAGTGAGCCTTGGATCTTCAGGGCCGGTCCACACTTACATTAGTGGATTTGTAATTCCTGAACAATATGTTTCCCCGCCCTATGGGGCGTAAGTCTGGTCAGTATGTCGACCATATCCATCCATCGACCTTGTAGTGACCGATATATCCGAGGTACCTCGCTTTCCATCATCCACATAAGTAAAAATGTCTAGGCTCCATACCATGACACCACTCCTAACTAGAAAGAAACACATGTTCTCCATGTAGTCCTCTCCCGTTTCTAGTTCATACCGGGGTGTGAGGCTCCCGAATTAACGCTATACGCAAAGCTATGCTATTTAAAGTCGTGCTTTGATCATCAATCACAAGACTCTGCATTTCAACACAAGCCTTGATCATTTGCATCTCAGCATGCCACACTGACAATTCTTGCCACGCCACTGATGTCTGTCGATATATAACCTCTAAGCTCGTACGTCTCAGAGAAGGGTGTTAAGCAAGAGAATAAATTCTCCACCACCAAATAGATATATATTTAAATCATCAAATATAAATTCGATAAATCAAATAAATATATCGCTCGTTAGTGGATTCTATGACATTAGGGAACGATTAGAAACCACATTGGAGCGAAAGAAATCAAGGACACAAAACAATGACAGTTTGTCACAAAAATAGGGTGCCACAGTTCAAAGTACAATCACCAAGGTGATCGACAATGCATAATTCACATTACAACAACATACAGGAAATCAAAGGGATAACGGTTGTAATTTCGATTAACGAACGAATCGAAATCCCAAACTAGCACTTGAAGGTTTTAAACTATATCGGAATAGACTCAAAAGATATCGAGTCGATAATTCACGTTTTAGAGTCGTGAAAAAGGTTTATGAAATAATAAAAAGGCCACAATTGATCCCAAATAGTGTAAATTACTCTAAAATTCGTTTCATTAGAAATCTCTCGTCAAGACGGTTCCAAGCACCTGATTTCATTGAATTCCGACAACGTATGAAAAAGTTATGATCGTTTTAAGAATTCAACTATTTTCTGCCCTTTGATAGATGTCTGTTGCGTCGATCAGACGTCTGAAGCGATGCAATGGACGTCTGAGCTGAAGCCAATAACTATGTTCATTCCAGATAGTTCTATAGATGTCTGTTGCGTCGGTCAGACGTCTGAGCAGATGCAAAAAACTACTATAGTTACAAAGAGTTCTACAGACGTCTGTTGCGTCGGTCAGACGTCTGAAGCGGTGCAACAGACGTCTGAGCTGAAGCCAATAATTATGTTCATTCCAGAGAGTTCTATAGACGTCTGTTGCGTCGGTCAGATGCCTGAACTGAGCCAAATATTACATTTTGCCTAGGTAATGATATGCAATCGATTTTCGAACGAGCCCGGACCTCTCGCATTGATTCTAAACGTTTAGAGTGCCTGCATAAAGTCTCTAAAGCACAAAAACAACATGCATATACACACATTCATGTGCATAAACATATATACATAAGGTAACAATGATTTTGATTATATATTCAAAATATGAACTGAATTCCAAACTCAAGCCTACGAAAGCGATTCAAGCAACTTGTGAAGACTTAGAACTTTGTCTGGGGACAATGGAGCTTCATAACATCACCAAATCAACTCAAAACATATGCATAAGATCGTGTAAACAATCCTACTTATAATTTCAACTCAATGGAACATAAACATATGTAATCGGCTAAGTTACACTAACATAACCAATTCACTAGCACATGCAAACACATATGAACAATAAATTACACTTGTACAAGCCAATGGCTTGTGGCATAGATGTGAGTTCAAAAATAACTCACCATTGGCTCTTGAATATCAAGAAAAGGCTCCAACAAGGAAGAACAAGAACCCAAACGAGCAAAGCTCCTCTCTTTCATCAATTATACCTCCGAAATCGCCTCATGCATTCACATCCAAATATATATGTGTTAGGGTGGTGAGAAAAATCTGAAATGATGAGCTATGTAGATAAAGAAGAGGATAGAGAAGCTTACCCAAGTTGTCTCCTTGATTTCCCCTTTGATTTGAGCTTCTAATTGTAAAACATAGCTTAGGAATTTCTATTTCCCATTCCCCTTCCCCATTTCTATCTTTCTAAATTATTGGAGAATGAATGAAGAGGAGGAGGATGATTTGGGGTTATATGGTGAGCTAGATTAGCTCAACCAAGACCTAACCAAGGTGCCAAATTTCCGATTCTCAAAACATATCGATGCTTATAGGAAAAAAGGTCGTAAATGATGATCCAGACTCAATGGAAGTAGTCCGGAGTCCTAATTTTATCGTTTGTGAAAAACGAATTTTTGAGTGACACATCGGATACGACGATATATTTAAATAAAATATTTAAATCTATTATCATGGAATGAGCAGGTTGTTACACATTTCCACAGATTAGCTTAATATTTTTTTTCAAAGAAAGTGGCTGGAAGTTTCGTTTTTAGTAAAGGGGATATAATACTATTATGCAAATTCTATTTAAACACTAATATTTAATTAGTAGCCCCCGTAAAAATAATGATATTTTATAGACTAAAATACACTTACAAATTAATGTACTATCTATCAGACCAACATCTCTTCTTCTTACGTTGTTCTCCTGTACCTTTCATCAGCTCTAACCTCAAACCCTAATTTCAACAAGTATAAGGAAATTATCAAAATTTTAGTTCAGTCTGATGGATTTTGAAGAGGAGAATGAATTCCTAACAAATCCCAAGAAGTATATTGAATTTGTGTTGTTGTTTTTTTAGATTTCAAGTATTATAGTCGTGGAACCCAGATTGTGGTAATTTGAAACAAATCATGGAGGGCAGATAGTAGGTTAGAAAAAAATGCTGCTTGTATAATGGGTGGATTGTGGTATAACCATGTTCTAAAAGTGCATGGTACATGGACATACCACAGAGTTCCAGTACGTGGAATACATACTTTACACGAAGACAGCCTACGGGGTTTTTATAGTAATCTGATTTTTGTTGCTATTTTTAATTGCAGATTGCAGCGTATCCGATGGTGAAGAAATTGGCAACGAAGTGATATTAGACTATTCAAATGAGTTTACCACATATGATGTAAGTTTATTATAATAATCAATTATGTTGACAATTTTATATATATATATATATAATTTTATGTTGCAGATATATCCTTCTAAAGAAAAACTGATATATTGGGTCCATAGTATGGGAAAACGACTTGGGTTTGTTATTATAATATTGAAGTTAGATACAATTGCCTCAAGCAAAATACGTGGAATTATGTTAGGTTATGAACGAAGTGGGGCGTATAAAAAGAAAAAAGGAAAAAATCCGATGAACCCTCGAATGACTGGTACAAAAAAATGCAATTGTCCATTTAGATTAAAGGGTGAAAAGCTTGCTACGTTAGATGATTGGCGTTTGCATGTAGTGAATGGTGTTCATAATCATTCGGAGTTAAAAAATAGTAAAGGGCATTCTTATGTAGGACGACTAAGTAAAGACCAAACCAAGTTAGTGATGGAGATGCATAGAAATATGGTTAAAGCAAAGGAAATTTTGCATACGATTAAGAAACAAGATTCTACAAATAGTACCACTGTCAAAGCCATTTACAGTGTTATACAAGCCCAAAATTCCATCGAACAGGCATGTAGATCTCAAGTGCAATATTTGCTTAGCAAATTGAAATAATTTTGGTTATTATGAATGAAAAGCTTTAGATGGAACTGACATTATTAAAGATATATTTTGGGCTCATCCCACTAGTCTTGATTTCTTATGGACATTTCCTCGCATCATCATATTGGATTGCACTTACAAGACTAATAAATATCGAATTCCTTTGCTTGATATTGTGGGTGTTACAAGTACAGACATTACTTTTTGTGTGGATATTGCATACTTGGTTGCAGAAAACGAAGAAAACTACACATGGGCTTTAGAATGTTTGAAATTGATATTGGTTGATTATGAAGTTGAATTTCCTAAAGTTTTTATTACCGGTAGGGGGTTAGCATTGGTTAATGTTATCGAGTTTGTTTTTTTCCACAATGCTATGTACATGACATATAAAAAAGTAACATTCTTATATATATGCAAAGAAAAGTCAAAGGAATGGAAGTTGAAGAGAAGAAAGCATTTTTAAGTGATTGGAATGAACTTGTATGTTCTAAAAATGAACTAGCATATCGTGAAAATTTGCAAGTATTGCATGAAAGATACGCGAAGAATACATCATTGTTGAAGTATGTTCAAGAACAGTGGTTGGATATGTGCAAGGAACGATTTGTGCATACATGGACCAATGAGTATATGCACTTCAGAAACTGCACTTCGAATAGTTTTGTATTTTATTTTTTGCAAATATATTATATTTGTTGTAAAAAAATTCTTAAGTGTTAATGTTTTCATTTTAATCGCAGAGCTGAGTCTGCACATTCAAAGTTGAAGAAGTATTTGGCTAGTTCTCGGTGTAATTTTGAGCATGCTTGGTTTAAAATGCATTCCTTATTGGAGCTATCGTTTACGGAGCTCAAAGCATCTTTTGAACAAATTTTATCAAAAGTGAAGCATGTATTTCACATAAAAGAGTTCAAAAATTTGTGGGGAGTTGTTTCTCCTAAGGCATTATATTTGATTCATTCTGAAATACTTAGAATACAAGCCTTTTAAGATAATGATGTGTTATGCGAATGCGTGATTCGTAAAAGACATGGACTTCCCTGCGCTCATAAGGTAGTATGTCTTGGTGTATGTACACTAATACTTCATGAAATGGTTGATGTTTACTGGACACATCTTTTTCTTGTTAAAAGAAAGGAGAAAAAGGGAAACAAAGCAGAGGTAGTAGAAATAATGGAACAGCTTTGAATGATGTAAGAAAATGGATGTACCATACCAAACGCAAATTTATAAAAAAAAATTGGAAGCTGTTCAGCCACAAACATCAAATTAGGCTTCTCTAAAATGCAAAACCAGAACTCGTAAAGAGAAAGTAATCGAAGTGTCCAGTTTTCAACAAAACGGATGTTTTCTTCATTTGAGTTAGTTCCAAGTTTATCATCACAAAGTCTGTCTGTGGAGGAAAGTGTTACTGGAAAAAAAAACCTCGAATGGATAAACTTCCAATCCATAAACTAATCAAGGTATGTGTTGTTGATAATTTTCTCGTATTTCATAAATACTAGTAGCAAAGTTAACTAATAATTATTGCAATTTACTCGTAGGTGGATCAACTAAGTGTAGCTATGAGATAATATTTCAATCTAATACCGGATGAGATGAAGCCGTTCGTTATAGATATTATTGATGTAAAATCGGATGGTAACTATGGATATATATGTGTGCCTCCTTTGCTTGGCTTAGGGGAATCGTACTGGTCACAAATTCAAAGAGAATTGCATGACAAATTGTATGAACATCAGGCTTTTTACGACTGTGTACTCGTATAAAATGGTAAAAGTACGGTTCTCCTTAAAAACCTAAACTACGACGAAGATGATTTTGCACCTTTTGAAAAGTGGATGGCAATGCCAGAATTTGGTTTTATTATTGAATTAAATACAACATAGTGGTATTTAGTATTAGTGAGAGAATTACATTGAAAATACCTCCGCTTAGAAGAGAGGTGCCACCACCAATTCAGTGAAATGAAATTGGTATAGCTTTTGTTGAATAAAGCCATTTTGTACAATTTGTGCATTTAGTACCCACAATTATTTATATTAATTTTCCATCATATATTAATGTCTCTACTATATGTAGGTTAAGCTAGAGCCAAAACACCCGGTGCCACCTATTTTTGCAAAATGGTTCTCGGCTCATAACGTTGATGGAAGTAGATGGAAATTTATTTTCAACAGCCGGAAACAAGCTTATGATGAAAGAAACTAATTTGCCAAATAGAATTATTTTTTTTAGCCCATGGAAATGTAAGCTTTTGTGTTGAATTTTTATATTAATTGCAAATGGAAATAATGTATTGCATTTTGATGTTGAATCAAATTTGACTTGCAAATGGGAATGTTGTGGTAACAACTCGAATTTCGACAGACCGGTTATTTTTTTCAAAATTCCAATCTATCGAAACTCAAGTTGTTGTACTCTGGTATCCTGCAGAAAAGACCGAGACATAATATATGTCAGAGCTCAGAAAATATCTCATAGCGGAATGGATAAAATATAATATACTCAAAGTATAGCCTTATCGTATTAATAATATTGCCTAACCGGTATCCAAAGCTATCATGTCTTTGCCACAAACCTAACCAGTGAGTATGTTATTAGGAGGGGGTCAGAACACAAGTTCTGGTGACTAGATATAAATTATAAACTTTGGATAATCCTACATATATCATTCAACCATATTTTCTTAATTATTAGGTTATTCGAGTCAACATCACTCAAAGCTTACACACACGTCGTACCCACTTACTTCTCAGTGGATTGACCTAATATAGAATATATGTAGCTACCCCTCAATACTGAGGTACACCCCATAGTAACCCACTCGCACGGTCTCTGCCGTAATGCCACGGAAATGAACGCAATCCCTCATCCTACGCTAGAGTGATGCACGAATCTCTACATAACAATGTTATGTTCCACATATACCTGTCATTACTACGCTACGTAAGCGTACGGACTGCCATCGTCGATCGAATCAGATTTCATACTGGAGTAATGCCCTCAAGTCTACGATACCCCTCCTAGAGCCGACATGCATGTATCTAGACTGTCCCACATACGTATCGTCAATTGTAGCTCGATGCCTTAACCGCACGTCCTCTACTGTGCACCGAGTTCCATTGCAGGGTGATACAAGAAACATGGAACTCGTTCGGGAGCTTTTCCATATCTGTACAGGCCCTTCTTTAAGATCCTCTATATACATATATTCCTAGGGTCTGTTTTCATGGTGGCTAAGGCCCTACCTCGGCCCCACCCTAAACTAGTACAGACTATAAGAGCTAAACGACTGCCCCTAAAAAACAATCTAAACATGCATTTGGCGTCTTCCCTCGACCACCGTGCCGCGATAGTGAAAGGTGAATGGTCTATTGGTTTTGACTCTAGTCTTTTCGCATCCCACTGGTTGCCAACGACAGATATCCAACGATCTACTATCCTTGTTGGTCATGACCCTTCGCCTCCCCATTGATGAGACCGTCGAATCACCCTATTGTCACCGTGTCACAACATTCTGACCACATAGCTACTTTTGCAGTCAAGGCCCACCCACCTAGTAGTTACGCGCAGACCCAACCTCTGCGAGCACAACCTAAACATCTGCCACCACATAGAGGACTACTAGGAGCACCTTACGTATCTCAGGAAGCCGTGCGTTTTCCCTTCCAATCCTTCGGAGCCGACAAAATAATTAGATAAATGTGCGCTCCCCGTGCCTTATAACACCACGATGATCTACCCCATTGGGTTATTCACCCTCAAACGTGCAGAGTGGTCTAAGCGCCTCGCTATAATATGTTGTTAGACCCTATGTCCAAACATCCTTTTACACGCTTTCCTTACCTCATCAGGTTTCCATTTAACTTGATTATTCTCATTCATATTGAATTCTTAATCAAGTTACCAAGTTCCTCTTGCTTATTAATTTCAGTTATATAACTTAACCCATTTAAGTTCATTAATAAGCCCACAACATGTTATTCTCTAGATTGTGGCCCAAGGTCTGTAATCCATAATCTCTTTTATATTCTTGCTTGATTTCATTATTACAATAACATGTTCTAATTAATATGTAATTAAGTATATCTCAATTCACATGTTTTCTAGTAAACATGTTAGTCATTATTTATGATTAAATATAACTTATTTCATAAGTTTTCTTCATTCTTTCTCATTTAATCATAAATTCAATTTATACCACCACTACCACTTATCATTGTTTACTTATTAACTTAGCTCTCTTAACTAAGGCCCGCTAATAAGTTTCTCTACCCACTTATTATAACCTATGTTATAATTTCCTCTTGTCCCTAGGACAAGTCTAAACATGTTATTCATATCAGCGGGTCTCAGACTTCCAAGTTTACATATTACTTAATTTATAATTAATTACAACTTCTTATATTTCACAAATTCCCCCCCTTTTCTTAACTGGTTTTAGTTTTTCCCCATTTACTGATTACTTAATTTTACAATTAAGTGTCCCTTATCTCATTTCACCAGTTATCCCATTTCCATATCAGTTTATTATAACCTAAGTTATAGTATTCACTTGTCCCCAGGACAAGTCTACCTGTTATACAACATTTTCATTAATGTTATTTTATTATAATAGGTTATTGTCATTCCCCGTTTAAACCATTTTCTGTAGTAATCCATTATTCCTCATTTACTGTAATACATGTTCCTAATTTTTTTAAGGAAAACACTTCATGCACCATATCAGTTTGATTTATAGAAGGAATCGGTGATTTATTTTCATAACGTGTTTCCATTTAAACCGTGGTGGCAAGTAATTTCATTCCATTTTCTTGCTTTATTCACTGTGGCTTACTTGCAACCACGTTCTCAGAAATAGGTCATTTAGGGAAATACATCACTTTTCCTTCGCATCACAATATCTCAGTCCATTACATCGCTTCCTTTCTTATTTTCTGAGTTATACATTAAATTACCATCATTGACATTTATCCAAATCTTGTTATATACATACATACACACACACACTAGACTTCTCACATTAAGCCTACACTTGTCGACGCTGGATTTACCGGGCAGGTTCGAGCAGACTTCTACCATAAGTTGACTTAACCTCGTGTCTTAGTACCATTGCATGTTTTAATTATGCACTTAGACGCCTCACGTCGGATTTACCACTTGTGAATGCTGGATATGCCAGGCTGTTTCGAGCAGACTTCTATCACAAGTGTAATCTAACCTCATGTCTATGAGCGTTACAGTGTCAAATTACTGTGAATCTAGGCATGTACGTTCTTTAACTATTATTCCTATTTCATGTAAATTTTTAGGCATATTGTCCTTTTCATACGTTTACTGTAATCAAATTTACATGTCATTAAATTATGCTTATATTTTTTCGCATGTCCTTTTTGACATGTGTTTAATTCTATTTTGACATGTAAATATTTAATCGGGTAAGTATTCAAATACAACAAGTTAAACATGTCATTTACTCAATAATATACCACAAGTGAATCATGTGATTACAACAACAATAGTCACTACCCATTTTCTAACAAGTTTGTTTTCAACATGTAATCATTCCAACACTTTAACTGATTCAACATATGAATTATTCATATTAACATCTCAACTTGTTATAACGGTAATTCTTAATTATTCTGGAAAATTCATTTATACATAATGGGGAATGGTAAACGATAAGATATTATTATCTAAAATGTTATAGCTTGAACCTACTCACCTCCTACGCTTTCCCAATTTTGGATCTGATCCAGTTTTAGCATCCATGGTTTTTCCCTTAATCGATTCAAAACCTAATGACCATGGATTGATTATTTTCATTAAAAGAGAAAGGAAAGAAAGAGGAAGGAAATTGAATAGATTGGATCTAGATAATTACCTTACTATGATAAGAAATATGAACACCCATTTACAAACATATGTTCCTTCCCTTCAGATCTAGATCCAGAATTTTTCCTGAATAATAATCTTAATTTTCTGAATAGATTTGAGGAGGGAAAGGAATGGCAGAGCTTTTGTGTTGTCTCAGAAATATGAGACTTAGGGTAGGCTTTATAGGCGTATTTATAGGTGTTCAGCAACATATTTGGTCAAGAAATGAATCCACATTCACAAAACCGAATTCTACCCAGATCTGTATGGGGGTCGACCCCCCTTTGGGTGTCGACCCCAGGGTCGAACCAGTGGGTCGGTATGACCCCCAAAATGGGGTGGTTCGGCTATAGGGGCTTTCGTTTGCTAGTTTTGATTATTTTTTTATAATATTTTTATTTGTTTGTATATATATATAACTCTCTTGTGTGTATACAAACTTCTAGGCTTAATAACTTCTTCATACGATGTTCGTTTTACGCAAACCAGGTGTTTATCTTGACCAAAATTTCAAGACGGACGCAATGACGCAGTCCATTTTACTCAATTCTAAATATTCAATTAAGTTATTCTTATTTTTTTTTATCTTACAAATACGAGGTGTTACATTCTCCCACCCTTAGGAAATTTCATCCCCGAAATTTGATAGGAGTAAAATCAATTAACCCTTGGCATAATATACATCCATCATGTGTGCATACAATTTTTGCGAACATTGTGCACATGTGCAAAGTGAAGTATAACATAATAATGCATGTATGCCTAAGAGGTACCTCCTATGTGTATGCAAAATTTTCAAATATCCTTTTAAAAACATGATGCTCACATCCTAAATATACTGGCAGTTCTACATGAATGCAATATCTTGAAAATCAAAATACATTTTCATCCAAATTTTCCTACACTCTTACTGAGTAAGAGAGTAGTTCATCCAACTGTTGCATCCATAATCCTGGCAACCAACTTTATTTTTCGAATTTCAAAAAAGATCTAATTTTCTAAATTCAATTTCTTATGTTACAAAAAGATGGAAAACGGAAAATTTCACATCTTCCGTTTTTCTTTTATGTACCCTTTTTCAACTGTACTTGGATTTTATGGAACTATTTATAAAGATTCCCTATTTTCCTACCCAAGCACAGCCCATATAAGAAAATTTTCTTTTGTTAATGATTTCCTTTTCATCTTATCTTGGGAATCTTTATCTTTAGCCATCTTTTCTTATAACTTATCATGTTTGTTGCTTTACTGAATTTGATGTTTCCTTTTTAGTGGTACCTTCTCACTTTTCTTAGCTTATTTAATTATCTGATCTAAGTTTAAATTTAAATAAGCCTTCTAGTCCTTCAACTAAAACAGGAGAACAAACACCCTACACAGCTACTACTAAGGGCTAAGTATCTCGGGACTATGTCCCCCTCTGACAGAAAAGTCCAAACCATGGGATCCAAGATAGGTTTAGGTGTTACCCCAACTACCCAACAAGAATAAAATAATACAACGGTCCCAACAGAAATGTAGTACCGGGTTTTACCCCTAACATAGAAATTAGCAACAGGATCTAAACACTTACTTACCCTTTACTATCTAGTAGTCACTACTAATTCTAGCTGTGTACCAATAATTGTTTTAAGCAACACCCTAGGCTTTTCAATGCTTACGCATTCTATGAGAACTTACTATTATTCCAAGATAATTCTTGCTATCTGCTTCATAGCAACAAAAAAGTTCCCGTCTTCCCTAGGCACTAATCCTAAACTACTCCATACTTTAAAACATGGTTTGGCCTTTTTCATTTAAACTTTCTTCCAAAAATTTAAAAATGTCAAAACTTTATTTTCCTCATGAAAACTTACTTTTGCCCAACCATAAAAACATGTCATCTTAAAAAATGTAAATTATCATTTTTTTTTTCAAATCACAAAAGCTGGAGTAGATACAGACAACTATTTCTAAATCAGGTTTATAACTTGTTCTTACCTATAATGTCAGCTCAGTCTCTTACTACAAGGTGCAAACATTTTCTCAATTCTTAATTTCTACAACTCATTTTGTCCACCCTTACAAAACTCCTCTTCTAAAACAATTTATCAAAAATTATTGTTAAAAGAATAGAGATTTCAAAACTTTCTTTATTAAAAATTCTTGAATAAAATATAACAAGAAAACTAGCAAGCTGTACATGCTCTATAATATGCACCTTTTATTGAGAGAATTTTATCTTAGATAAATTTTTCACAAGAAATCACTATTTGCAAAATATACTCCATTTTACTTCAAAACCTGTAACACCCCGTATTTTCTGTAATCGTATAAGTAACAAATCAGAGAATAATTAAATTATAAAATAAGAATCAAGGGAAACGGGTTACGCCATTGCGTTCGTCTCGAAATTCTTCTTGGAAACGAGTCCGAGTTTTCGAGAAACGGAGTCCATATGAGGGAGATATGGCCCTCCGAAGTTTCAGAGAAATTCAGAATCGAAAACAGCTCGAAAATTCGAATTCAAAATCCCAGAACAGACTGGGTAGGAAAATTCCCGCCCATGGACCAGGTCGACCTGGGGTCGACTATAGTGTCGACCTCCCAGGGGCCAGGTCGACCATAGTGTCGACCTGGGGGGACCAGGTCGACCATAGTGTCGACCTGGGGGTCGACCTGCTCCCGAAACCCAGTTTTTTTAACCTGGTTCATTTTGATGTATCCGGTCTCGTTTCTGTCTAGATTCATCCGCCTAATCCTATATAAACTCAACCCTAGCCTCATTCTCTCCATACAATTTCATTCTGTCTATATTCTGCCTCTGTACTAATTAAAAATAAAAATGGCGTCGCTACCCTGCTGGAATCAAAACTTGGACTGATGAATCTTCTTCCAACCTGAATAGAATTAGAAGCTAAATCAAATCTCAAATCCAAGTTTAGAGCTATGACAATTAAAGAGGAATAATTCAGCATTTCTGCATCAACACTAGTTTATTTCCTTTCTAAAACCACGAAAGGCAAGTAAAGTTATTTTCCACTATAAACGTTAATTATGATTGTGACATGAATTGTAAATCTGAATTTGAGGTTATGTCTGTTCTGTTCTGTTTAGATCTATCTTATTCTATATCTCTTTCTTCTTTCTGTTCTATAGCCAGGCTACCACGAGCCTGAGCCAAATCTCATAAGAGATTAACGCATGAACGCTAAAATGTTTAGGACAAATAATGAATGATGCATAATTGGATAGGACTGATTCGACGACATGACATAAAATCTAAGGCATATAATTGGACATGTGGCATATTTAACATATGACTTGAGATTGAGGCATAAAATATATTGGACTTATGACTTGGGATTCGGGGCGTAGATTTAATCGTAAACATGAAACTAATTTGGATACATAGTACATGTTGTAATCTGGATCTGTAGTTAATTTGAGAAATAAACATATGTTAGATCTAGATCTGTTCATACTAGGCATGATAATCTGTGATTTGGGAGAAGGGGAATTATAGGACAACTTGAAACTTGGAGGCATAATGCATGTCTTAAATCAAGGTCTGATGTTAGAATTTAAAGATAATTTACAACATGTTATGCTTGAACGATAATGCATATTGAGGACATATTACATGTTATAGTTTAAAAATCTAGATTTTTGGGACATATTCTTTTATGTAAAAACTCATGATTTGAAAAAGGGATATGTGACTTAGGCGTAAAGACCCATACAAAAATAGGATAACTATTAATGTGAATGCGCCTAAATAAGGGTTTTTGGATATCTGGCATCATAGGCTATAATTTGGAATAATTCAGATTATTTATCGTGATTAATGGAGAATATTCTGTAATGTGCAATGTTTAATAAGGAGCATATGTGGCAAGTGAGTTTAGGCTAAATTTATGGTTAGGCAAGATATGATATATATATATATATATATCATCTGCTAAATCTGTTATATTGTTTAATCTGTTAGTTCTGTTATATTGCCTAATCTGCTAGTTCTTTTCCCTAAACTGCTAATTAGATTGAATTGCCTAATCTGCTAATTGTGTTAAATTACCTTATCTGCTAAATCTGCTAAATAGCCTAATCTACAAGATCTGTTATTTGTTTAATCCGTTGAATGATGTAATCTGTTGGAACTGAAATGCTGAAATTTAAAGTATAGGCTCGACTTAAAATTGAGCAGAACTTGTTAATAGAACCTCGAATAATCTGCTGTAATTTGTACAGAAGTTTAATCTGTTAAATAAACAGAATTAGTCTGATATCTAAAAAATCTGTATTGGAATGAATTGGCTACGACACGAGGTTAGACTCTGTTTGCGGTAGAAGCCTGCCCGGAACCAACCGGCTTAACCAGCGATCGCAAACTGTCAGTTTAATGTGAGAGGTCCTAGGCATAACTAAAATATGCTTAGACACGAGGTTAGGTCTGGCTTGTGGCAGAAGTCTGCCCGGAACCACCCGGCTTATCCAATGGCCACAAGCTACCGACCTAATGTGAGAGGTCTGTGCATTAATGCAAATCTGGGATAAGTATGATGTCTAAAACGTGTTGGGTGGATAGGGTTAAACCAATTGGACTAATGAATTAAACAAACCCGTTTCGTGAATCTGTAGGCCCAATTACAACGTTAGACAAATCTGTAAATTTGTTAAATCCGTATATCTAATCCGTTAGTCTGAAAACTTGTCTGATCTGTGAACTAGTTGATCTGAACTCTGTATGTCTGAACTTGTAAACAAGTTAATTTGAAATCTGTTAGTCTGGGGACACAAGGTTAGGAGGGAAATTACTTGTGTCATCTATTGTTTGGGACCCGTATTAGTTAGTAACCGTTTCTGGTATCAAAACTTTGACCCAACAGTAGGTAGGGTCCAGGCACGCTTACTAAACTAATTATAAGTGGTTCATTCTAATAATGGCAAGGGGTGTTGATGGTGCGTTCCAACCGGGTCATGTGCGTGCATGGATCCCGGTCTGCCTCTGAGGATGTAAGACGCCGTGACATCTGTAAATAGGCCTGTGCCAGTTGGTTGTCACTTTAGGGAGTGATACACCCTATTGTGGAGCCGACACAGGGTATTTATGTATTAGGGAGCCGATCGCTTGGGGTAGGGATTTATGGTACAATTAGTTCTGTCTGTTTCTATTGGTACCGTCTGTTTCTGTTGGGTGGCAATACCTGTCTGCGTGGTACCGTCTGTTCGGGAGGTAAAGGCCCATTTACTAGTGTACACCTAATTCTACATTCTATTTCCGTAGGGATTAATCTGTTTCTGTTTCTGTTCGGGTGGTAAAGGCCCATTATCAGCATTCTGCTTCTGTCTGTTTCTGTTCGGGTGGTAAAGGCCCATTATTAGCGTTCTGTTTCGGTGGAAATTATTCTGTTCCTGTTTCTGCTTCAGTTTAGACATTAGGGTGACACCTAATCCTGTTATACTAGTATTAGTGCAGAGAAATGAAAAGTAATATTATTCTGTTTCTTCTGTTTAACCTAAGTACATCTGTTGCTCCTGTTACTGTTATCTCTCATCCAGTTTTATTTGAATGCCATGATTATTATTATCTGTTCATATGCTGAAAGCCACTAGACTTGCCAGACTTTATGTCTGACCTTGCTTGTTTTCGCCCCTTTTCTTCCGTTCCCCCTCCCAGGTTTTCCAAGGAGGGAATACTTTAGCTTGATCCAGATTTCTTCTGCTTGAAGTACTCAGAGTGCTTAAAGTATGGATTGACTCTTTATGGCAGCTTCTGTGGGGATTATAATTTTAAAGTTTGTACTCTGATGATTTTCTGAACAAGACTGATATTTATGTACTTGAGTTTTTGGGAAAGATGTAACCAAACTGATTTCTATTTTCCGCTGTAATCAAATTATAAATTTCTCAAGTATTGTTTATCTGTCTTGTAAATTTCTGTTCTGTCTACTAAAATGCTCCACCAAAGTTAAGGCATTCCCTTTGTGAGTGACCTTAATGGAGGTGGGGTGTTACACTTGGTATCAGAGCTGAAGTTTACCAGATTTGATAAAAAGTTTTGAAAACTATTTTCAAAAGGGTTTTATAAAGGAAGTATTTTCAGAAGTAAAGTTTATTTTGAAAAACATAATCCCCAAAGAGCCATATATCTATCTTTTCCGTTCTCCGTTTAAAATCTTTTTCTTTCATTCTAGCATGTCTGGGAATCTTAACTTTCCAGAGGGCGTGCCAGTACCTGGCTGGTTCAGGAGGTACTTAGAGGCTAGGGCCAACGATGCAGGCCCAGCGGATATTCCTCCTCCAGCTGCAGCAATTCCTCCTCCTCCTCCCCCTCCTCGTGCAATTGCTTTTTCAAAGATCTGCAAAGATTTTAGGGCCATGGGTGGAAAGGATTTCAAGGGAACTGAATCATTCGTAGAAGCAAGGAACTGGCTCAAAGAAATTGAGGATCTGTTCGTTATCTTTGAGGTGGACGATAGGCAGAAGGTACAATTGGCGGTGTGGTTACTCAAGGACAGAGCTTCCTATTGGTGGGAAGCCACTAACGCCGAGAGATCGGTTGAAACATGGATGGATTTCAAAACAAGGTTTGAGACGAAATTCCTCTCGCAAGCTGAACGAAGTCTACAACTGGAAAAGTTCTTATCTCTTAAGCAAGGAAGTATGACGGTCAGGGAATACGTCAATCAGTTCAACCAACTGGCTAGGTTCGGGATAGATTTAGTCAACACCCAGCATAAAAAGGCTCTCCGCTTTGTTAAAGGATTGAACGAGCCACTGCACAGCCTAGCCATGACCCATGTACCCATGGGAGCGACTTACGAGAGATTGGTGGATATGGCACTACTGCACGAGGAAGACAACGACAAGAAATAGGCAAAGAAGGAAGAACCACAGAGCAAGAAAGCATGGCCCAAAAAGGAAACACAAAAGAAGGGTGAAAAGTCTGAAGATAAGAAGGAGAAAAAGTGCTTTACTTGTGGAAGCTCGACTCATCTGAACAAGGATTGCAGAAAAAGAAAGGGCACTTGCTTCAACTGTGGTGAGATGGGACACTTCACTAGGGACTGTCTGAAGAAACAAGGGCAAGGGCAGAGGGCAGGACCAACTTCTGGAAGGCAAGCGAACACTCTCGAGGCTAGTCGATAGGATAGAAATTGGAAAACTTTCTGTAGGAGGTTTAATTTCTTTATCTGATTTTTGGGTTAAAACTCTTTTCTGATTCTGGCGTTTCGATTCTGTAATCGATAATCTGCACTTGAATACTAGTATGGTTTCTGATTCCGCTGTAGACTCAGACCCATAAAGGTTATGACTCATCTAAGAGTGGTAAGTGGGGTATCTGTGTTGAGCGTTAAGTTGATTATGACGCATACATTCTGGGTTTTTATCATGCTTAGTTTCCTAAGAATCATTTAGTAATCTGCTCTGTACCGGTAATATGTAAATATCTGAATATTTCTGATAAGGTTGAGATTTCCAGTATTGACATTGTCTAAAGAGGGTAATCCTCTGGGTATCAATCTGATGTTGATTTCGGTCTTCGGGCTGACACGTAGGGGAATTTGTCTCTCAACCAAGGTTAAATGGAAACCAAGTTTTTGTTTTATCTGAACTCACTTCCATCATTCGACTGTATCCTATCGATCGAATCTTCGAACTTTAGGTAGAAACTAATTGGTGTAAACATGTGTTTGAGACATGTTATGTTTGATGGTTGCAAGTGGTTGCTAGTGGTTGCTCGTGGATGCATATACACACATTAGGCACTAGATCGGCTCGAAAACACTCTCATACTGCATATGGATGCGTGAGCATTTTCAATTTCTGTGGATGCAAAATGATTGACTCATCACATGGATGTTGCATATGAATGAATGGTTGTCACTCATATAAGAGTGATATGTATCAAATAGGAAAATTGCATACATGTTGGACTCATGGCACTAACAAAATTCGCATTAAGGAGGTCAACTGAATTAGTGGACTGTCTGATCTTTGCATTAGATAAGGAACATATATGCACACTTTTGCATATGTTCATACAACATTAGAAGTTTTCTAAGGACAATGGATGCTCGTGGATGACGGTTGAGTAGATGTATGACAGGATGGTAGGACACATTCTTCTCAACTTGAAGATTTCGGGGACGAAATCCTTTAAGGAGGGGAGAATGTAACACCCCATATTTTCTGTAATCGTATAAGTAACAAATCAGAGAATAATTAAATTATAAAATAAAAATCAAGGGAAATGGGTTGCGCCATTGCGTTCGTCTCGAAATTCTGCTTGGAAACGAGTCTGGTTTTTCGGAAATGGAGTCTGTATGAGGGAGATATGGCCCTCCGAAGTTTCAGAGAAATTCAGAATCGAAAACAGCTCAAAAATTCGAATTCAAATTCGAATTCAAAATCCCAGAACAGGCTGGGCGGGAAAATTCCCGCCCATGGACCAGGTCGACCTAGGAGTCGACTATAGTGTCGACCTCCCAGGGACCAGGTCAACCATAGTGTCAACCTGGGGGGACCAGGTCGACCATAGTGTCGACCTGGGGGTCGACCTGCTCCCGAAACCCAGTTTTTTTAAACTGGTTCATTCTGATGTATCCGGTCTCGTTTTTGTCTAGATTCATCCGCCTAATCCTATATAAACTCAACCCTAGCCTCATTCTCTCCATACAATTTCATCCTGTCTATATTCTGCCTCTGTTCTAGTTAAAAATAAAAATAACGTCGCTACCCTGCTGGAATCTAAACTTGGACTGATGAATCTTCTTCCAACCTGAATAGAATTAGAAGCTAAATCAAATCTCAAATCCAAGTTTAGAGCTACGACAATTAAAGAGGAATAATTCAGCATTTCTGCATCAACACTAGTTTATTTCCTTTCTTAAATCACGAAAGGCAAGTACAGTTATTTTCCGCTATAAGCGTTAATTATGATTGTGACATCAATTGTAAATCTGAATTTGAGGTTATGTTTGTTCTGTTCTGTTTAGATCCATCTTATTCTGTATCTCTTTCTTCTTTCTGTTCTATAGCCAGGCTACCACGAGCCTAAGCCAAATCTCATAAGAGATTAACGAACGAACGCTAAAATGTTTGGGACAAATAATGAATGATGCATAATTGGACAGGACTGATTCGAGGACATGACATAAAATCTGAGGCATATAATTGGACATGTGGCATATTTAACATATGACTTGAGATTGAGGCATAAAATATATTGGAATTATGACTTGGGATTCGGGGCGTAGATTTAACCGTAAACATGAAACTAATTTGGATACATAGTACATGTTGTAATCTGGATCTGTAGTTAATTTGAGAAATAAACATATGTTAGATCTAGATCTGTTCATACTAGGCATAATAATCTATGATTTGGGAGAAGGGGAATTATAGGACAACTTGAAACTTGGGGGCATAATGCATGTCTTAAATCAAGGTCTGATGTTAGAGTTTAAAGATAATTTACAACATGTTATGCATGAACGATAATGCATGTTGAGGACATATTACATGTTATAGTTTAAAAATCTAGATTTTTGAGACATATTCTTTTATGTAAAAACTCATGACTTGAAAAAGGGATATGTGACTTAGGCGTAAAGACCCATACAAAAACAGGATAACTATTAATGTGAATGCGCCTAAATAAGGGTTTTTGGATATCTGGCATCATAGGCTATAATTTGGCATAATTCATATTATTTATCGTGATTTATGGAGAATATTCTGTACTGTGCAATGTTTAATTAGGAGCATATGTGGCAAGTGAGTTTAGGTTGAATTTATGGTTAGGCAAGATATGATATATATATCATCTGCTAAATCTGTTATATTACCTAATCTGCTAGTTCTGTTATATTGCCCAATCTGCTAGTTCTGTTGCCTAAACTGCTAATTAGATTGAATTGCCTAATCTGCTAATTGTGTTAAATTACCTTATCTGCTAAATATGCTAAATAGCCTAATCTACAATATATGTTATCTGTTTAATCCGTTGAATGATGTAATCTGTTGGAACTGAAATGCTGAAATTTGAAGTATAGGCTCGACTTAAAATTGAGCAAAACTTGTTAACAGAACCTCGAACAATCTGCTGTAATTTGTACAGAAGTTTAATCTGTTAAATAAACAGAATTAGTATGATATCTGAAAAATCTGTATTGGAATGAATTGGCTACGACACGAGGTTAGACTCTATTTGCGGTAGAAGCCTGCCCGGAACCAACCGGCTTAAACAGCGATCGCAAACTGTCAGTCTAATGTGAGAGGTCGTAGGCATAACTAAAATTTGCTTAAACACGAGGTTAGGTCTAGTTTGTGGCAGAAGTCTGCCCGGAACCGCCCGGCATATCCAGCGACCACAAGCTACCGACCTAATGTGAGAGATCTGTGCATTAATGCAAATCTGGGATAAATATGATGTCTAAAACATGTTGGGTGGATAGGGTTAAACCAATTAGACTAATGAATTAAACAAACCCGTTTTGTGAATCTGTAGGACCAATTACAAAGTTAGACAAATCTGTAAATTTGTTAAATCCGTATATCTGATCCGTTAGTCTGAAAACTTATTTGATCTGTGAACTAGTTGATCTGAACTCTGTATTTCTGAACTTGTAAACAAGTTATCTGAAATCTGTTATTCTGGGGACACAAGGTTAGGAGGGAAATTACTTGTGTCATCTGTTGTTTGGGACCCATATTAGTCGGTAACCCTTTCTGGTATCAAAACTTTGACCCAAAAGTAGGTAGGGTCCGGGCACGCTTACTGAACTAATTATAAGTGGTTCATTCTAATAATGGCGAGGGGTGTTGATGGTGCGTTCCAACCGGGTCATGTGCGTGCATGGATCCCGGTCTGCCTCTGAGGATGTAAGACGCCGTGACATCTGTAAATAGGCCTGTGCCAATTAGTTGTCACTTTACGGAGTGATACACCCTATTGTGGAGCCGACACAGGGTATTTATGTATTAGGGAGCCGATCGCTTGGGGTAGGGTTTTAGGGTACACTTAGTTCTGTCTGTTTCTGTTGGTACCGTCTGTTTCTGTTGGGTGGCAACACCTGTCTGCGTGGTACCGTCTGTTCGGGAGGTAAAGGCCCATTTACTAGTGTACACCTAATTCTACATTCTATTTCTGTAGGGATTAATCTGTTTCTGTTCGGGTGGTAAAGGCCCATTATCAGCATTCTGCTTCTGTCTGTTTCTGTTCGGGTGGTAAAGGCCCATTATTAGCATTCTGTTTCTGTGGAAATTATTCTGTTCCTGTTTCTGCTTCAGTTTAGACATTAGGGTGACATCTAATCCTGTTATACTAGTATTAGCGCAGAGAAATGAAAAGTAATATTATTCTGTTTCTTCTGTTTAACCTAAGTACATCTGCTGCTCCTGTTACTGTTATCTCTCATCCAGTTTTATTTGCATGTCATGATTATTATTATCTGTTCATATGCTGAAAGTCACTGGACTTGCTAGACTTTATGTCTTACCTTGCTTGTTTTCGCCCCTTTTCTTCAGTTCCCCCCCTAGGTTTTCCAAGGAGGGAATACTTTAGCTTGATCCGGATTTCTTCTTCTTGAAGTACTCAGAGTGCTTAAAGTATGGCTTGACTCTTTATAGCAGCTTCTGTGGGGATTATAATTTTAAAGTTTTGTACTCTAATGATTTTCTTAACAAGACTGATATTTATGTACTTGAGTTTTTGGGAAAGATGTAACCAAACTGATTTCTGTTTTCCGCTGTAATAAAGTTATAAATTTCTCAAGTATTGTTTATCTGTCTTGTAAATTTCTGTTCTGTCTACTAAAACGCTCCACCAAAGTTAAGGAATTCCCTTTGTGAGTGATCTTAATGGAGGTGGGGTGTTACAAAACCTCATATGTACTTCTTTACATATTTAAAACTATATCTTTTAAGATTAAAACTTGAAAACACCATAAACCATTTTCCCAAAACTTTTTACAACTTCAAGTTCTTAAAAGTTAACAATGGGGTTAGACTCAAAGCGGGTTTCCAATTTTTCTAGGCTTTCCTAGACACTCCCAAGGTCAATTGTAACGGCACGGATTTCGCCCGGACCTAATTGATCGCTAAATCGACCAAGATCGTTCGAATCCCGCGTACGCTAACTTTGGGCATACAACACATTAGAACAAATAACAGAAGACTTTTATAAACATTATAATAATGTTACATCAGAGTACAGAATATCAGATTACATCGAATATAATACAGCGGAAGATAATTTACAATATTTGTAATACAGTACAGCGGAAGACAATCATTGCTCTGGACACAGCTTTACGCTTCGATCCAGAATCCTACTCAATAAATAATTATCTGCAAAACAAGCCACTTGACTGCCCATGTAAAAATAAGGGCACCCAAGTCTGCAAAGTGAAACAAACTACGAGTCAATCATGGGACTAGTATGAGAAATCCTACTTAACTTATCCAATAATGAGGCTAATCACAGGACCATGCTGGTAATGCAGAACGGGTTTATTCCATTGGATTGCCAGTTTATAAACATCAACCAAAAATAAACTTATGGATCTATAATGCCTCATACAACATGCAATTTTTTTCCAATCTACCCATTTAGGCTTAATCCATAAACTTAGATTTCAAAATCCAATTCTCTTTACAGAAATTATTTCTTTGGACTTTATTTCCCAATTTCTTTTATTTGAAATCATTTGAAATATATATCTAGCTTTTATAATAAAGTATATTTCACTTCGGGATCTCAAAAACAAAACATTTGGTAATATGAATTCCAAAACGTAATAATGTATACAAACAAGTATGCAACCAAATATCAGTTATGTTCCCTCAGGCAAGGTTGTATGCGCCTTATATATATATGTGTGTGTGTGTGTGTGCACCTAACGGCTATGCTAACGATGCACCATCCAACCTATGCGGGAAAACATAAACCGTTCTCCACTTTTAGTCACTCTCGGGTCACCCGCATCTTTAGCCATATACTAAATCATTTTATATCCCGAAGTATGGAAAATCGTTTCACAACATTATAATCACAAGTACTTTTAAATCTGTAGTACTTCACATTAGCAATTCACACATATGATCAGTCACTATTAATCACATAACCTTTGAGCTCATGCGTCTCAAAGAAGGGTCTTAAGCAAGAGCATAAATTTTCCGCCACCAAACAAATATGTTATGAGTAGCAACTAATCGGATACATGATGAACCACAATGTAAAACCATAATACACTTTAAAATCATTTCGAGATCATCGGGTTTAGCCCTCGAAATCCTTTTTGTTTTATAAAACATTTTATAAAACGTTCTCTGTCCAAAATCGGGAATACTATTCTTTTTACTTAAGAAATCTCATTTCAAAATCATTTATTAAATTTTGAAATAAACAACATCGCTAAACACCTTATAGTCAAATCGTGAAGTGTTTCACAAGGTGTTAGCACATAGATATCTTTATCCAACCCAATGCTAAATGTAAAACATATTTTGCTCATAAACTGGTCGAGCACAATCCAAACAGTCAATCCATCACAATCAATATCAGCACCCAAGTGTATTTGGTTCAATCACATTTCATATTACAATAAAAGAGTATTTTATTGTCTACACATTTTCTACATTTCATGTTATAATAAAAGAGTATTTTATTGTCTACACATTTTTACATTTCATATGCATACAATAAAAAGAATATTTTATTGTCTATACATTTTTACATTTCATATGATATTTTATTGTCTATACATCCTATGTTTAACATGACAAATAAAAAGAAGAATTTTTATTTGCATAACAATTTCTATGTTTCTAATGACAAATATAAAGAAAATTGTATTCGCATAACATTTCCAATGTTTCTAATGACAAATAAAAAGAATATTCTATTTACATAACAAATCCAATGTTTCTAATAACAAATAAAAAGAATATTTTATTTGCATAACAATTCCAATGTTTCTAATGACAAATAAAAAGGATATTTTATTTGCATAACCTTTTCAATGTTTTTAATGATAAATAAAAAGAAATTTTTTGTTTGTCTACATGTTTTCTACTTTCCTAATGACAAATAAAAAGAGTATTTTGCTACATCACATGTTATATATTTCTAATGACAAAATAAAAAGATGATTTTGTCAACATACACGTTTTATAACTCTAATGAAAAATTAAAAAGATGATTTTGTCAACACACATGTTTTATAACTCTAATGACAAAATAAAAGGATGATTTTGTCAACATACATGTTTTATAACTCTAATGAAAAATAAAAAGATGATTTTGTCAACACACATGTTTTATAACTCTAATGACAAATAAAAAAGATGATTTTATTTGCGTAACAAGTTCAATGTTTTTAATGATAAATAAAAAAAGAATATTTTATGTGCATAACAATTCCCCTGTTTTTAATGACAAATAAAAAGAATATTTTATTTGTCTACATGTTTTCTACTTGTCTAATAACAAATAAAAAGAAGAATTTATTTGCATGACATGTTCTACACTTCTAGTGTCAAATAAAAAGAAGGATTTATTTGCATAACATTTCCTATAACTCTAGTGTCA
The DNA here is from genome assembly GCA_030737875.1 of Allium sativum. Taxonomy (NCBI): domain Eukaryota; kingdom Viridiplantae; phylum Streptophyta; class Magnoliopsida; order Asparagales; family Amaryllidaceae; genus Allium; species Allium sativum. The sequence continues at coordinate 737,062,581 of CM060909.1, read as the reverse complement.
AATAAAAAGAATGATATATTTCCATAACATTTCCTATACTTCTAGTGTCAAATAAAAAGAATGATTTATTTGCATAACATTTCCTATACTTCAGGTGTCAAATAAAAAGAATGATTTATTTCCATAATATTTACTATACTTAACATAACAAATAAAAAAATGAATTCTTATTTGTTTACAAATTTCTATCTTTAACATGACAAATAAAAATGAGTATTTTTATTTGTACACAAATTTTCTACTTTAACATGAAAAATAAAATTGAATACTTATTTGTACACAAATTTCTATTTTAACATCACAAATAAAAATGAATATTTATTCGTACACAATTTTCTACGTTAACATGATAAATAAAAATGAATATTTATTCATACACAATTTTCTACTTTAACATGATAAATAAGAAGAAATATTTATTTGTACACAATTTTCTACTTTAACATGACAAACACAATTTTCTACTTTAACATGACAAATACAAATGTATATTTATTTGTACACAATTTTTTACTTTAACATGACAAATAGAAATGAATATTTATTTGTATACAAATTTCAATATCTAACATGACAAATAAAAATGAATATTTTTATTTGTATACAATTTCAATATTTAACATGTAAAATAAAAATGAATATTTTTATTCGCATATAATTCTATTTTAAACATGGCAAATAAAAAGAAATAATTTTATTTGCATACAATTCCTTCATTAACATGACAAATAAAAATGGTTTTTTTATTTGTATACAAATCTATTTTAACATGACAAATAAAAATGATATTTTTATTTTGTTGATCATTTTATTTCAACAAAACAAATAAAAATGATAATTTTATTTTGTTGATAATTCTATTTCAACAAAACAAATAAAAATGATAATTTTATTTTGTTGACAATTCTGTTTCAACAAAACAAACAAAAATGATAATTCTATTTTGTTGACAATTCTATTTCAACAAAACAAATAAAAACGATAATTCTATTTTGTTGACAATTCTATTTCAACAAAACAAATAAAAATGACACTTTTATTTGTTGACAATTCTATTTCAAACATGGAAAATAAAAAGAAATATTTTATTTGTATACAATTCCATTTAAACACGACAAATAAAAAGAAATACTTATATTTGCATACAATTCTATTTAATCATGACAAATAAAAAGAAATATTTTTATTTTCATACATTTCATTTTAAACATGGCAAATAAAAAGAAATATTTTTATTTGCATACATTTCCATTTTAAACATGGAAAATAAAAAGAAATATTTTTATTTGCATACAATTCTATTTTAAACATGGCATATAAAAAGAAATATTTTATTTGCATACAATTCTATTTTAAAGGCAAATAAAAAGAAATTTTTTTATTTGCATACTATTCCTACATTTACATGACAAATAAAAATGGTATTTTTATTTGTATACAAATCTATTTTAACATGACAAATAAAAATGTATATTTTTATTTGTATACAAATCTATTTTAACTTGACAAATAAAATTGATATTTTTTATTTTTCTACAATTCTAGTTTCAGCATAACAAACAAAAAGAAATATTTTTATTTGTTTACAATTTCTATTTTTCCATTATATTCAATTAAATTAACATATCACCACATACAGCATCAACCAATTCAAATCAAATCGCGTATATGTAAGAATTTCTAAACACGATAATAATTAATTAATTTAAATTATTTATAAAGAAATCTCACCTTGACCGGTTTCAGAATCGATAAAATGATTATTTTAGTCAAATTAAACAGGACGTTTAATTTGATCAAAAATATCAACAAGCTCCAAATCGCTTCTAGTCAGTTCTGAAATGTAGTGCTCATCAAGACGATTGCAACGCACACTGGTTTGTGCGACTCTGATATCGTACGACAAAGATATGAGCATTTGAATTCTAATTACATAATTAATTAATTCAAATAAAAAAACTTTAATTACATTTCCTTCTTCTAACCCTTCAGTAAAACCATCGTTCTTTCGTGGACATCACCGAAACCCAAACACCAACGTCAAAGCTCCACGTCGGCCACCACCAGAGGGCCAAAAACCATCATCTGTCATCGATGTTAGAACCGCCGCCCTGCCACATCCCCATGACCACCACAACTCCCAACTCAAGTTTCCCCATCGCCGGAAAAAGCCACCCCAATGCCGGATCTTTCAGTCCCCAATTCGAGCTCCACGAAGAACAATAGCCGATCACAACCGTTAAAAACATAGATCACACTTCCCTCTCCAATATTCGTTTTATAATCTTGATTGATTATTGAGTGGATTGAAGTTTTTGTGGAATTGATTCCGGAGCATTTTGGCCATTAATTCGAAGGAGGCGGCGGTTTGATTTTGTAATTAGGTTTAAGATATTCTCAATTTATAATAAAATATTATTTATTTATTTTTAGTTTGCAAAAACCCCCGTTAATTCCTAATAACACCAAATTTAGCCTAACAAATGTTGCTCCTAACCAAATACCCCCATTCTAGACACAATGGACTAGGTCTTGTCAGCCCATTTGATCATTTCAGCCCACTTTTATTTAAATTAAAATATAAATCATTTAATTATTTAATTTGATCATACATTTAAATTTATCGGGGCCACATACAGACTCCAAAAATTCCCAAAAAATAAATCTAGCTACGTTTTGACGATACGGTCCTAACAAAATTAATTTCATCGAATTTGGAGACCGTTGAAAAAATGGCCTTTTCTGGTCGATCCAATTTAAGTGAAATAGACCAAACACATTTTAATTTGCCACGCTCACGTAATTAATTCCAAAAATTATGAAAATTGGGATCTAGCAATAATTTGACATTCCGGATCCATCGAAAACAGAGGTCGTTTGTAAAATGACTATTTATTATATTAATATATATATATATATATAAATTCCATAGCGACTATTCTGAATTATAAACTGGGCATAACTTTTTATTCCCGTTATGAAATCTAGATTTTTCACATTCATTAGAAAGATATTTTTAAATAGATTTAAATATTTCTTGTTTTACTGAAATCTGATTTATTTTGAATCCTATACATTCAGTCAAAGTTCAAATTCAAATTTTCAAACTACCGCGCTATTTCTAACCCCTTTTATAACTAAAATAAATTATTATGCTCTAACTTCGATTTAAATATACATTTAATCGTTATTATTTAAAATAAATCCTTTAAAATATTCAATTTCCATTAAAATTTCTAAAATAAAATTTTTAAATTGGTTCCAAAATTCCAGGTTGTTACATCAATTCTCTAAACTATATATATTCCTAATCCATTTTTTTTAACCTTTTTGTAATAACCCGGAAAATACGAGCCAATTTAAAAATTTTAAATTGGTCATTTCAAAGGAATTTGAACAATTGAAATAGAATATTTCAATAAAATAGTGAATTAGAAATAGTGAGTCAGTTTGAAAATTTGAATTCAAACTTTGACTGACTGTGCAGGGTGGAAAATATAACGGATTTTAGTGAAACCAAAAATATTTAAATCTGTTTATCAATACCTTTCTAACGAATCTGAAAAATCAAAATTTCATAGCGGGAATCAAAAGTTATGGCCGAATGAATTTTCAGAAAGGTCGCTATATGGAATATATAGCCCTGGAAAATTGATATTTTGCAAACGACCTCGGAATTCGACGAAACCACTTTTGTTGGGTCCGGGATGTCAAATTATTACTAGGTTTCAAATTTCATAATTTTTGAAGCTAGTATGTAAGCGTGGCAAAAGAAAATGTGTTTGGTCAATTTTTGTTAAATTGGATCGACCAGCAAATGGCCATTTTTCAAACGATCTCAGAATTCGACGAAACTAGTTTTGTTGGGACCGCTGCGTCAAAACATAGCTAGATTTATTTTTCTGGAATTTTTCGAATCAGTTTGTGGCCCTGGCAAATTGAAATGTACGTTCAGAGTTAAAATTAAATGTTTTATACTTTAATTTGAAAAATAACTGATTGTAACAGTCGAATTGGCCAACGAGACATATCCCATTGTGTCCGGGATGGGGATATTTAGCTAGGGACGACATTCGTTGGGTTTGAATTGGGGTTCGTATGGGAAAACCCTAATTTTCTGAATAATATATATATCGGCCAATCAGAATTTTTCTTTCATAAATTAAAATAAAAAAACCCCGCTTCCTTCGAAACGAACGGCGAAACCCGTTCCAAACTTCCCCGACCGATCGCCGCCGTCTCAACCTCCTATCGCCGCCGCCACCACCCAGAATCGAACCGCCTCCTCCTCCTCTTCAAATCCGACCATACCTCAGCCTCCACCGTCGCCGCCTCTGCCAGAATCGGGCCCAGGAAGTCGCCGACTTCCCAGTGCCGCCCTGATCTCCATCGACCACCGAGCCACCCCAAACCACCACCGACAGGACCGCCTCTCCTTCCTCTTCCACGTCAGCACCCCCGATCGTCCCCTCGTGCCACGGATTTCGCGAAAACCGCAACCCTAGTTTCGAACCACTTAGAAAGGTGAGTCCTTTTTGATGTCTGCACTTTGAAAAATCATATCTTTTTGGTGTGTTGACGAAATTCGATGAAACAGGAAACATCGGGACCGCAAGGAAGCTCTCTACCACATAGAAGAAGCCGCGGATTTTTCTGAGTCATCTACGATTTTTAGCACTCCGAAAACCAATGTGAGAAATCTAAATTAAATGAATTTGAATGGAAAATGTCGTGTATAAATTATATAAGCGAAATATAAATTACGCACGTGTTGTATACCTCATGTACATGCGTGGTGTAAGCTATATAAGCGAAGTATATACATGCATAGAATAATTAATATATGTCTTGAAATGCAAGTGAAATATAGCAATAATATATATATATATATATATATATATATATATATATATATATATATATATATATATATTCTCCCCTCGTCCACAAACCATGGACGATATTTATTGTTGTGAATTGGTGTGAAATATTGGATGAAAAATGCGAATGGTTGGATAATTGTTTGTGGTTGATATTGTTTGGTTGTGGTTGAAAAATACCCATTGGTGATTGAAATGAGTTGGAAATATTTATGGAAATAAAAATAAAACATGCCGCCTGCGTGCGAAATAGATGCATGAATCCCCATTGTCAAAAACCGCGAGGTTTTAAGGTAGAGCGAGGAGCCGTACTAGGGACGGTGCCGGTTTTAACTACCCTGCCTTTATGCTACCGAAATTTTGAATAATATCCATGTGTTAGAATTATTTTCATATGTTGAAATTATCTTCATGCGTTGAAATTAAAGCCATATTCTGAAACTATATCCATGTGTGGAAATGTTCATGTGTTGAAAAGTGATGTGTGAAAATTAAATTCATTTGTGAATGAATGAAGTGTTTAAACAATAAAAATCACATTTTTATAATATATATGAAGTATGTAAAATATTCGCCTTATATATAAATAGTTTCAACAATAGAAAAATTCCATCTTTCTTATATGAAGAACATAAATAAAATATCCATGTGTGGAAATGCTCATGTGTTGAGAAGTGTGTGTAGTGGAAAAGTTCATGTGTTGAATAAATAGATCGGACAATAAAAATTACATTTTTATTGAAACTATGAAGTGTTGAAAACATCCATTTGTCGAATAAATATTTTAAATGATAAAAATATCATTTTTATCATATATGTGATATGCTAAAGATATGCGAGCGTTGAAATAAATATTTGTGAATGAAATATTATTTTTAACATGCATAGGAACTCAATAAAATAGTCATGTGTTGAAATATATTTAGTTCGCCAAAATTATCATCTTTGAAATGTGAAGTGTTAAAAATAGCCACTCGTTCAATTAAATATGCATGAGTTGAAATGTTCATTAATTAGCTAATGATATGATTTTTACCTATGCATGCAACATTAGAATGAATGGTGTTTTTAAACCGAAGTAAATCGGATATGAAGTTGAATGGAAAATGATAAGTGATAAAAATTGTATATATGTGCATGCATATTTATTGAACAGGTTATAGCAAAGGGGCTAGAGAAGAGGAATAAAATTTTGTGCCCGACAAATAGGTACACAATTACTGTTTTGTTTGGGTGATGATTTTATGAGCCTGTTGGCTAGCCGCTTGGCTTTTTCTTTTTCTTTTTGACATGAGACGCCCGTGTGGTTATTTGAGAATTTTCCCAGCCCCTCCCGTACAAAGGAAGTTATGGCGAAATTTTCCGAAATTTAAAGGCATTAGTGAAATAATTGAAGTGAAAACGATATAGGAATTTTTGAATGAACTATATTTATATAAATATAAATAAAATTAAAACGAAACGTGGCCGTGCAGTTCGTGTTTTGAAACCGTGATTTCAAACGATTAGTGCGGGGAATCCGACCATTGGATTTTCCCGAAACCGCAACCGTTGGGTTCGCCTTGGAAATATCTTTCCAACGGCACCAACTGTGTGAAGATCCGACGGTTGGATTGTCTGGAATGTTTAATTCAAATCTGAAGAAAAACAGCGCTAGAAATGATTATATATATATATATATATATATATATATATATATAATTAAATAAAATCGAATAACGACGCTGTAGTTCGTAAATTGAAATCGTAACTTCAAATGGCTAGTGTGGAAGATCCGACCGTCGGATTTTCCCAAAACTAAAACCATTGGATTCGTTTTGAAACGATCTTTCTAATGACATAGAATTTGTGAAGATCCAACGGTTAGATTTTCAGATATGTGTAAAACAAAATTAGTGAAAAATAGCGCTGGTGCATCGGCACGACCTGAAACGTCGTTTAATTAAATATGGCCATTTTAAAATAAATAAAAATGGCGATATATCGTTATAAAATACTATAGACGATATAGAGTGGAAATAAACCAATTTCGTTGTGTTTGCTTGATATGTGATGGTTGAATGTATTTAACTTGAAGATTATAACTAAGGAACTGAAATGTGAATGTTGAATAGTCCAACCATGTGATTAATTGATTTGAAAATCTAAATATTCGTGGGTTATTTGAAAAGGCCGAGTCCATCTCATTTCAAATAATCGATCGACGTTGAGAAGTCGAAGAGTTGAAGACGGTTGAAGACCGACGATCTCCACATTGGATGGATGGGCGCTACTGATGCTCGTGATTGGAGTAGCCACCATGAAGGAGCTGAAGTAGTAGCCGTCCAGACATACTGTTGATTGTACGGATATGCGAGGAATTGGTGCCTCCGGTTTCGTTCAGACCCAGAACGGACTTGTAAATGGACTGTGTGTCCGACATTGGATTTTGTTTTGTGCTGATTGATCTCTATTAAATATATATATATGTTTGGCGGCGGAGAATTTATTCTCTTGCTTAACGCCCTTCTCTGAGACGTACGAGCTCAGAGGTTATGTATTAATAGAAATCAGTCGCATGGAGTGGATTGCCTGTGTGGCACGTCTAAGTGGCATATGATCAAGGCTTCTATTGCAAAGCAAAGTCTTGTGGTTGATGATCAAAGCATGGTCTATGTGACATAGCTTTGTGTATAACGTGAATTCGCGAGCCTCACACCTCGGTATGAGTCAAAACGGGAGAGTGACTGCAGGGAGAGCACGACGTTTCTTTCTAGCTAAGGTGGTGTCAGTGACCTACCAGCCCTGACATTATATATACTTTTCACCTGTGTGGTTGTTGGAATGTGAGGCGCCTCGACATAGGTCTGTAAGGACCAGGAAACGTGTGTTCAGGAATTGCCAATCCTCAAAAGTAAGAGAGGACCGGCCCTAAAGATCCAAGGATCATAGTGGGGTCCTGGGACATTTGCTAAAGTGTCTCGAATCGGAGAGGAGCTTGCCCCTTGCCTCGACTCATGAAGGAATCTAGTTTCCAATACAAAATATGCGGACGTGATTGTATTACTAGTACGGCGACACAGTGGTATGGGTCATTTATGCCGCCTAGGATTGATATTTATGATTGAAATCACTTTTGAAACATATATGCACTAGTAATAATATCAAACACTTTTGTTTTATTCGTATGAAGCATTTTTGGCCATTATAAGGTAAAAACTCTATCCTCCGACTTGCGTTGCATTGTGTGATGGGACCTGAGTCTTATAATGGCTTCATTTTATAAAAAGCATTGCGATGATTTAATCATTTACTTTATTTCATGCACTAGCACTCATTGGAGTGAACCCGTTCCGCGAAAGTGGCGTGGTCCTTTGATTTGCCTTATTATTGTTGTTAATAAGTTAAGTAGATTTCTCATACTAGTCCCATGACTGACTCGTAGTTTGTTTCACCTTGCAAACTCGGGTACCCTCATTTTCACACGGCCAGCCTAGTTGCAGGTTTCTGACGCACTTTTGGCTCATGGCGAGGCTTGACTACACCGTGCTGACTTTGATTTTCTCCGCCATTATTGTATCTATATTATGATTCCGCCATTGGCGATGTAGAATGATATTTATTTTGTGTACTCTTTATGTATGATTCCGCCTCAAGAGATGGTGACTGATTATGTATCATTATGCACTAAGTTGTATCCTGCACTGTGCTCTCTGATGTGATGATATCTATATGATTTCGCTGTCATATGTGTGTAAATTATTCTATTTTCTGTTTATGCTATTATCTGTGATCTGCTAATGATGATTAATGTGTTATATTCCAATGATTATCCTTAACACCGTGTCACGAGGTTTTGGGATCGTCACACTTTTCCAATCTATAAGGTTTTCAAGCCCACTAACCCAAAATACTAATCATATGGGATTCACTTTCCTTTCATATAAAGTACATTGCACACTCCCTACCCAAATTACCTAAGGGTCTCGGATTTCCATATTCATTCCTTTAGTGTACAAAACAAACATCTCATTCTTTACCATAATATACTCTTTCTTTTTAGTGTGTTCCTCGATGGATCTAGTTATACATATAATATATTTATATTTATAAAAATACAAATAGGTTCACTCACTATTTATACAGGAATCCTAAACCTAATTTGTGACAGCCTGCCCCAAACCAGCTGGCATTTACCCGTAATGCACTGTGCCAATGCCCGACTAGCACAGGACGGTCGTCAAAAGAAAAGGGTTTGAAGCTATGAGTCATCAAAAACTTGTATTATATCTCACAATGCATGGAATAAAATATAAAAATAACATAATTTGACATAAAACAGGAGAGACAATGCGTAAGCTGAAAACTAAATCATCATAGCAGTGGAATCCAAATTACAGCTTATGATCCAAACCATTATTACAACTTCAAAATACTATCTCTAAAGAAAAATAGAAAAGGTACACTACTAATGCCCAAAGCAGTTATCAACAACAACACAGGGAGAATTTATGTAAATAATATGTGGAAGCCTCCTGCTCATCTCCGGACAGCTACTCGTGCATAATGTAACAACCCGAATTTTAATAACATGTTAAAACCATAAATCAAGGCAGAATTAATTTTTAAAACAAGAATCAAGGGAAACGGGTTGTGCCCTTGCGTTCGTCTCGAAATTCTTCTTGGAAACGAGTCCAAGTTTTCGAGAAACGGAGTCCGTATGAGGGAGATATGACCCTCCGAAGTTTCAAGGATTTTCAGAACAGAAAAACAGCTCGAATTTGAATTCGAAATTCAAATTCAAGCCCCAGCGCAGACTGGGAGGGAATTTTCCCGCCCAGGATCCGGTCGACCTGGGGGCCGACACTATGGTCGACCTCCCAGGGACCAGGTCGACCCTATGGTCGACCGGGGGGTCGACCTAGTGCTGAAGCCCAATTTTGAGCCTAGTTTCATTCTGATGTATCTAGACTTGTTTTGTGACCAGATTCTTGACTCCAATCTTGTATAAATAGCCTCCTAGCCCCATTCTCTTTACACCATTCTTTTCTAACCTTAGGCTGCACAAATTCTTGATGGACATGGCTTCTTCTAAATTAAATTAAACGTAAATTAAAACACGAAGACTATTTCTTGAAGACTACGGCTAGGAATTGCATATTGGGGATTTTCTGCTACAATCAAATCGAGATTCAACGATTCAACAATTCAACGACTAGTTTCTAGACTTGACTTCTGCATCTCAATTTCTTATTCCACGATCTGTAAGTTCTAATTACTTTGGATTTAACTTGTTAATTGTAATTTGGACATGAGATAAAGTGAGATTGGACTTAAGTACGATAATCGATTCACATCTATTCTTGTTTCCATCATGGATCTTGACATTTGGGAATATTGCTATGAAATCAGTTTGGACCTATTCATGTTGTAAATCAAACTCTTTCATGTCCATAACATTATCATGCCTATGATGTTGAATCAGTCTATTATTTACATGTTTGGGACTATCACCTTATGCCATGACTATCACCTTATTATGCTAGATTTGAAATCCTATTATTTTCTATATGCCAGTGATGTTGTAACCAATTATCTCAAGTTATGTCATGCTAGCCTTGTAATCCCTTTTATCACTTTATGCTTGTCCTTTTTGCCTATCTTAGTTTTGATGTTATTCCCTTTATTTCTGGATTTGGATCTACTTGTAATTTAGATCGATTCACGTTTACATGCGATGGGAATACGATTTGGGTAGATTAGGCAAAACTTGAATTGGTTATGAACATGAATGATGAACTTGATAATAGGCATAAGTTGAAACTTGACATGAAATTTGAACATGGACATGACACTAGGATAAACTTGAAAATGGCCAACTTGAGGTTGGGTTGAGTTTGCAGTGTAATTCTACCCGGAACCGCCCGAAAAATCCAGTGACTGCAGACAATAGGATCCAATGTGGGTAGTTGGTCATATCGCGCTTGAAAACCCGAGGTCAGACTGAGTTGTGGTGTAAATCTGCCCGGAACCGCCCGGCATATCCAGTGACCACAACATTAGGTCTGATGTGAGAGGTTGGGGTGCATTAATGAATTAATGCCACATGATAGGGTTAAGTTATGAACATGAAAGACAACACTTAACCAGCTTGACACCTGATTAGTGGGGTTAAGTCATGAAATTGAAAGACAACACTTAACCAACTTGACATGCTAGACTGATAAGGGTTAAGTCATGAATTTAAATGACAACACTTAACCTGCTGGACGGAAACCCTAGTTACGTGGTCCATTTCACCAGTAACCCACTTAGATGTATCATGGTACCCTGGAACTAGGCAGGGTGGGGCACGATTTCTGGGCTGATTATAAGCGACCAAAACGATAGCTGAGTTGGTGTGCCATTGTAGGTTTAGGCGGACTACGGTCGTGCACGTAGTCCGGAGTTGAAAAAGCAGGTATTGGGCATTAGTAGGTTTACACTGTGCATACTTGATTCGTGTTGGTGGTTGACACCATAAGGGTTGATACACCCTATGGTGGACCTAGCACAGGTAACTACATTCGTGATAGGTCCGTATGACACAGAAACACGACGAGCTAGAACTTGTAGGGAGCCGATCGATTAATGGATCGTTCTGTTGGACCTAGTAATGGGTCATTCATGATATTGGGCCAAGGGATCATTTCATGGTTAATATATGACATGGGTTTGGGATGCTAGTACAGTTGGTGCAGCGAGTCTTGAACATGCGATGCTATACTTGATTTATACTTGAATTATCATGCTATCTTAGTCTATCTTGCACATCTTGTCATCATCCTTATGTTTACTTTCAGTTTATACATGTCATGTTACCTTTACCTGTTTTTATGCTGAAAGTCACTAGGACTTACCAGTCTTTATGACTGACCCGTTTTCTTTCGCCTCTTTTTCTTTCGTCCCCCCCCCCAAGGTTCTCAGGGAGGAAACTCTAGCACTTAGCTTGGATTTCGCTTGCTTTCGATTCAACTCATGTACGGTTTGATCTTGAGCTATGCTATGGCTGCATTTCTGCTACCTTTGGGGAATTAAGCTACTTCTGTTGTTTTAAGTTTTATGCTTCTTTATCTATGCAAGACAGAATTTGTTGTAATGGAAAATGATGACTTTGGCTTTTCGGTGCTTTGGATGTAAAAGGTTTTGACTCTTCTTGAATGTAATGAAATTTATCTTTTGATTCTTCCGCTGTTTTATTTATGTTCTGTCTTGTAATATTTCTGTGTTTGTTTACCTCAATAACGCTCCTCCAAAACTAGTGCATTCCCTTTGTGAGTGACCCTAGCGGAGGTGGGGTGCTACACCTGGTATAAGAGCAGAAGGTTACCAGGCTGGGCAAAAGTTTTTAAAACCTTCTAAAACTATTTTCAAAACCGTTTACAAAGAAGCATTTTTCAAGAAAAGTCTTGTTTTATTTAAAGGCTATTCCCCAAAATCCATTAGCACTATCCTTTGTTTCCTCATTTTGAATCTCTTCTTTTTCATTTCAGCATGTCTGGGAATCTTAACCTTCCATAGGGAGTGCCAATACCTGGCTGGTTCAGGAGGTACTTAAAGGCTAGGGCCAACGATGCAGGCCCAGCTGATATTCCTCCTCCAGCTGCAGCGGTTCCTCCTCCTCCCCCTCCTCGTGCAAACGCTTACTCAAAAATCTGTAGAGATTTTAGGGCCATGGATGGAAATGATTTCAAAGGAACTGAATCATTCGTAGAAGCGAGGAACTGGCTCAAAGAAACTGAGGATTTGTTCGTTATCTTCGAGGTGGACGATAGGCAGAAGGTATAGTTGGCAGTATGGTTGCTCAAAGACGAAGCATCCTATTGGTGGGAAGTCACCAACGCTGAAAGACCTGTTGACACATGGATGGATTTCAGGATAAGGTTTGAGATGAAATTCCTCTCACAAGCTGAGAGAAGTCTAAAGCTGGAAAAGTTCTTATCTCTTAAGCAAGGAAGTATGATGGTCAAGGAGTACGTCAATCAATTCAATCAGCTGGCTCGATTTGGACTGGACTTGGTGAATACTCCTCATAAGAAGGCTCTCCGTTTTGCCAAGGGATTGAATGAGCCACTTCACAGCTTGGCTATGACCCACATACCTATGGGGGCTACTTACGAAAGGTTAGTAGACATGGCACTCTTAAATGAGGAAGACAAGGGCAAGAATGAGGCAAAAGCAGAAGTACTTCAAGATAAGAAAGGGGAAGGGTCACAGAACAAGAAAGCTGGTCCAAAGAAAGGCGGGAAGAACAACAAACCCCATGATAAGAGAAAGTGTAATTTCTGTGGCATTCTTGTACATCTGGTCAAAGGCTGCAGGAAGAAGAAAAGGAAGATGGGTGGCTGTTTCCACTGTGGTGAGACAGGACACATGGCTAAGGCATGCCCGAGGAAGCAAGGGCAGGGAGCTGAACCTTCTTCTGGAGGACAAGTCCATGCTCTCACAGTACCTCCGCAAGAACAAGGTAGAAGTATATCTATCGAAAGTTTAGTCTATCTTTTTGATCATCCTGTTCGAACCTTGTTTGATTCTGGCGCATCGCATACTTTTATTTCTTATGATATTGTTGAAACTCTGCACCTAAGTACTAGTCTAGTTGAGGATCGCGTTATTGTTTCAAATCCAATTGGTGGCTCCGCTCATTTATCTATGATTTGTGTGGATTTGAGGATTTCTATCTTAAGCGTAGAACTCATGTGTAATGCTTATGTTCTCGGATTTATGGGATACAGTTTGATTCTAGGCATGGATTGGTTGTCCAATAATGGAGCCATTCTCGATTGTGAACGAAGGGTAGTTAAACTCGTGACTCGCCTAGGTAATACCCTTGAAATTTCTTGTAACCCTATGGGTCCTGTCATGTTGTCTTATCTAGAATCTCTTGACTCGTCTATCGATGATTTGCAATCTGCAAGGGTAGTCCGAGAATATCCCGATGTCTTTGCTGAGGTTAAGGGGTTACCCCCTAAGCGCGAGATAGATTTCAGTATATATCTTGTTGATAATGCCAAGCCAGTTGCATTTCCCATTAGACACATGGCCCCTCGAGAGAGAAAAGAGCTTAGTAAGCAATTTAAGGAGTTGCTTGAGAAAAATTTCATTAGGCGATGCATTTCTGAATGGGGTGCTCCGGTGGTATTCGCTACTAAGGCAGATGGTTCGCTTCGTCTATGCGTAGATTATCATGAGTTAAACAAGCTGACTAAGAAGAATAGGCACCCACTACCGAGAATCGACGACTTGTTCGACCAGCTTGTAGGAGCGTCTGTTTTCTCTCAACTCGATCTAGCTACAGGATTCCATCAGCTTAGAGTGGCTGAGGATAGCATTGACAATACTGCGTTTAGGACTCCGGATGGTTTCTTTGAATGGCTCGTCATGCCGTTTGGATTGACGAATGCACCTGCGTACTTCATTGATTTAATGAGCAGGGTGTTCCGAGAGTTCCTTAACAAGTTTGTGGTGGTCTTCATGGATGATATTTTGGTCTTCTCAAAGGATGAGGAAGAACATGCTAGACATCTCAAGGAAGTCATGGATACGCTTAGAGCACACGAGTTAAAGGCTAAGTTCTCCAAGTGTCATTTTTGGAGAAAAGAAGTTCGATTTCTTGGACATGTAGTTTCTAAGTAAGGTATAGTTGTGGACCCCGCAAAGGCAGCTGCGGTGCAAGACTGGAAAGTTCCTAAGAACACAATGGAAGTGAGAAGCTTTCTCGGTTTTGCGGGCTACTATAGGAAGTTCATTAAGGACTTCGCTAAAATTTCAGCTCCTCTTACTAAGTTAACGAAGAAGAACCTAGCCTTTGCATGGGACATAGACTGTGACGTTGCTTTTCGAAGGCTTAAGAGAACCCTTACCACAACTCCAGTTTTGGTGTTACCCGAAGGAGGTAAGATGTTTACGGTGTACACAGATGCGTGCGGCACGGGATTAGGCGCTGTCCTAATGCAAGAAGGGAAAGTGATATGCTATGGGGGTAGACAACTTAAAGTTCATGAGAAAAACTATCCCACACATGACTTGGAATTAGCCGCGGTTGTTTTTGCGCTTAAGTCTTGGCGCCACTATCTTCTAGGTGAGAAGTTCGAGTTGTATACCGATCACAAGTCGCTTAAGTACCTCTTTTCGCAAAAAGATTTGAATCTAAGGCAACAGAGGTGGATGGAATTCTTGGCGTCGTATGACTTCGGTATAGCTTATACCCCTGGAAAGGGTAACGTGGTAGTAGATGCGCTAAGTAGGAAAAGGTTGACTTTGAGTCCTTTTTTTGTTGAAAGGAAAAGTCTAGAGTTTATAGCAACCTTTGATTTCACACCTACTGTTGAGTCGTTGGCTGGCACGTTAGCATCTCTCGAGTTAAGGCCTACGCTTCTAGACCAAGCAGGGACTTCACAGAAGGAAGACCCACAGATAGTCGAGATCATGGACAAGTTGATTAGAGGTGAGAAGTCAAGTCACCTCAGTAGATATTCCATAGATGACAAAGGATAGCTAAGGCATGATGGTAGACTATGTGTCCCACAAGTGGGAGACTTAGTGAAGAGAGTTCTCGAAGAGGCACATCACTCGAAGATGACTATACATCCCGGAGGGGATAAAATGTACAAGGATATGAAGTGCATTTTCTTTTGGAACGGGATGAAAAAAGACGTGGCGGAATTCGTTTCTAATTGCATGGTGTGCCAACAAGTAAAGGCCGAGTCGAAAAAGCTCGGTGGGCTATTGCATCCTTTGGAGGTTCCGCTGTGGAAATGGGAGAGTGTCTCGATGGATTTCATGGATGGATTTCCTAGGTCAAGGAAGGGCAATACTAGCATAGGGGTTATAGTAGATAGACTCACGAAGAGCGCTCACTTCATTCCTATGAAGAGCAAGAGGACCGCATCATGGCTAGCGTCTATATATCTTCGAGAAATAGTACGGTTGCACGGAGTTCCTTCTAGTATAGTTAGCGATCGTGACCCGATTTTCACTAGCGAATTTTGGAATAGTTTACAAGAAGCAATGGGTACACGACTAAGCTTAAGCACGGCCTATCACCCATAGACGGGTGGACAAACCGAAAGGGTAAATAGGGTATTAGAGGACCTTTTGAGACTATGCATTCTTGACTTTGGTAGTACTTGGGAAGATCACCTACCTCTCGTTGAGTTCGCGTATAATAATAGTTACCAAGCTAGCATAGGAATGGCACCATTCGAAGCTTTATACGGAAGACCGTGCAAGCCACTAACTTGTTGGTGGGAGTCGACGGACAAGCTCATATTTGGACCCGACATGATAAGGGACACTTCCGAGAAGGTTGAGTTAATACGAAGACGGATGAAAACGGCCCAAGATAGACAGAAATCTTATGCAGACAAGAGAAGGACAGACCTAAAGTTCGAAGTCGGAGATATGTTCATTATAAAAGTTTCTCCTTTACACAATATGGTTCGCTTTGGAGGGGTTGGAAAGTTATCACCGAGGTTCGTAAGACCGTTCCTTATCATCGAGAGGATTGGACAGATGGCCTATATGGTAGAGTTACCCGAGAGGCTGGCCGGAGTACACAATGTCTTTCACGTTTCGCATCTCCAAAAGTGCTTACATGAGTCTGCCGAAGTGGTTGAGCCAAGAATCCTTGAAGGCGTAGAAGTGGAAAAGGAAGCAACGTTGAGGCGAGTTCCGATTCGTATCTTACGAATGGAGATCAAGAAGCTAAGGAATCGAGAAGTCAAGCTAGTTAAAGTACAGTGGAGTGAAGACCAAGAAGATGCAACTTGGGAAACCGAAGAGAAGATACGCTCGCTATACCCATTTCTTTTTGGGGGGTACTTTCTCGATCTCTTTTTCCTATAACTTTGCATACCTTTGTATCATGTACATGCTTTTTCTATCCATGTTTGTCTTGTTATCTTCTCGATCCTATCTTGAGAACCTTAGGTAGAACCCTTTTGGATGTAAACATGTAACTGAAACATGTTATGGTTGATGATTGCAAGTGGTTGCTCGTGGTTGCATAACACACATTAGGAACTAGATCGGCTCAGTCACATATCTCATATTGCATATGCATGGGTGCTCATACTTGTATATGGATGGACACTTGATATGCTATCATATGGATGTTGCATATGAATGAATGTTTGTTCACTCATGTAGAGATTATAAAGTATGTTAGGAATTTGCATACATGTTGGACTCATTACACTAACATATTTTGCATTAAGGAGGTCTACCGAATCAGTAACCGCCTGATCTTTTGTATTAGATAAGTACATATACACACACTCTTGCATAAGTTCATACAACATTAGAAATCTTTTAAGGACAATGGTTGCTTGTGGATGATGGTTCAGTAGATGGTTGATTGGATGATAGGATTCATTCTTCTTAACTTGAAGATTTCGGGGACGAAATCCTTTAAGGAGGGGAGAATGTAACAACCCGAATTTTAATAACATGTTAAAACCATAAATCAAAGCAGAATTGATTTTTAAAACAAGAATCAAGGGAAACGGGTTGCACATTGCGTTTGTCTCGAATTTTTGCTTGGAAACGAGTTCGAGTTTTCGAGAAACGGAGTACGTATGAGGGAGATATGACCCTCTGAAGTTTCAAGGATTTTCAGAACAGAAAAACAGCTCGAATTTGAATTCGAAATTCAAATTCAAAACCCAGCGCAGACTGGGCGGGAATTTTCCCGCCCAGGACCAGGACGACCTAGGGATCGACACTATGGTCGACCTCCTAGGGACGGGGGTCGACCCTATGGTCGACCTGGGGGTCGACCTGGTGCTGAAGCCCAGTTTTGAGCCTGGGTTCATTTTGATGTACCTAGACTCATTTTGTGACCAGATTCTTGACTCTAATCCTATATAAACAGCCTCCTAGACCCATTCTCTTTACACCATTCTTCTCTAACCTTATGCTGCACAAATTCTTGATGGACATGGCTTCTTCTAAATTAAATTAAACGTAAGTTAAAACACGAAGACTATTTCTTGAAGACTACGGCTAGGAATTGCATATTGGGGATTTTCCGCTACAATCAAATCGAGATTCAACAATTCAACGACTAGTTTCTAGACTTGACTTCTACATCTCAATTTCTTATTCCACGATCTGTAAGTTCTAGTTACTTTGAGATTTAAACTTGTTAATTGTAATTTGGACAAGAGATAAAGTGAGATTGGACTTAAGTACGATAATCGATTCACATCTATTCTAGTTTCCATCTTGGATCTTGACATTTAGGAATATTTCTATGAAATCAGTTTGGACCTATTCATGTTGTAAATCAAACTCTTTCATGTCCATAACATTATCATGTCTGTGATGTTGAATCAGTCTATTATTTACAAGTTTGGGACTATCACCTTATGCCATGACTATCACCTTATTATGCTAGATTTGAAATCCTATTATTTTCTATATGCCAGTGATGTTGTAACCAATTATCTCAAGTTATGTCATGCTAGCCTTGTAATCCCTTTTATCACTTTATGCTCGTCCTTTTTGCCTATCATAGTTTTGATGTTATTCCCTTTATTTCTGGATTTGGATCTACTTGTAATTTAGATCGATTCACATTTACATGCGATGGGAATACGATTTGGGTAGATTGGGCAAAACTTGAATTGGTTATGAACATGAATGATGAACTTAATAATAGGCATAAGTTGAAACTTGACATGAAACTTGACATGAAATTTGAACATGGACATGACACTTGGATGAACTTGAAAATCGTCAACTCGAGGTTGGGTTGAGTTTGCAGTGTAATTCTGCCCGGAACCGCCCTGCAAATCCAGTGACTGCAAACAATAGGATCCAATGTGGTTAGTTGGTCATATCGCGATTGAAAACCCGAGGTCAGACTAAGTTGTGGTGTAAATCTACCTGGAACTGCCCGACATATCCAATGACCACAACAACAGGTCTGAGGTGAGAGGTTGGGGTGCATTAATGAATTAATGCCACATGATAGGGTTAAGTCATGAACATGAAAGACAACGCTTAACCAGCTGGACACATGATTAGTGCGGTTCAGTCATGAAATTGAAAGACAACACTTAACCAACTTGACATGCTAAACTGATAAGGGTTAAGTCATGAATTTAAATGACAACACTTAACCTGTTGGACGGAAACCCTAGTTACGCGGTCCATTTCGGCAGTAACCCACTTAGATGTATCATGGTACCCTGGAACTAGGCAGGGTGGCGCACGATTTCTAGGTTGATTATAAGCGACCAAAACGACGGCTGAGTTGGTGTTCCATTGTAGGTTCAGGCGGACTACGGTCGTACACGTAGTCCAAAGTTGAAAAAGCTGACATTGGGCATTAGTAGGTTTACACTGTGCATGCTTGATTCGTGTCGGTGGTTGGCACCCTAGGGCTTGATACATCCTATGGTGGACCTAGCACAGGTAACTACATTCGTGATAGGGCCGTATGACACAGACACACGACGAGCTAGAACTTGTAGGGAGCCGATCGATTAATGTATCGTTCCATTGGACCTAGTAATGGGTCATTCATGATATTGGGCGAAGGGATCATTTCATGGTTAATATATGACATGGGTTTGGGATACTAGTACAGTTGGTGCAGCGAGTCTTGAACATGCGATGCTATACTTGATTTATACTTGAATTATCATGCTATCTTAGTCTATCTTGCACATCTTGTCATCATCCTTATGTTTACTTTTTGTTTATACATGTCATGTTACCTTTACCTGTTTTTATGCTGAAAGACACTAGGACTTACCAGTCTTTATGACTGACCCATTTTCTTTCGCCTCTTTTTCTTTCGTCCCCACCCCCCCCCCCCCCCAGGTTCTCAGGGAGGAAACTCTAGCACTTAGCTTGGATTTCGCTTGCTTTCGATTCAGCTCATGTACTGTTTGATCTTGAGCTGTGCTATGGTTGCATTTCTGCTACCTTTGGGGAATTAAGCTACTTTTGTTGTTTTAAGTTTTATGCTTCTTTATCTATGCAAGACCGAATTTGTTGTAATGGAAAATGATGACTTTGGCTTTTTGGTACTTTGGATGTAAAAGGTTTTGACTCTTCTTGAAAGTAATGAAATTTATCTTTTGATTCTTCCGCTGTTTTATTTATGTTCTGTCTTTGTAATATTTCTTTGTTTGTTTACCTTAATAACGCTTCTCCAAAACTAGTGCATTCCCTTTGTGAGTGAACCTAGCGGAGGTGGGGTGTTACACATAACCACCTGACATGTCTCTAGTTTGCTCATTTAGGAGCACACAGAGTAATATGAAGAGACATAAAATTCTGGGTCATAAAAAAGTCTGGTATGAACGATGGCATCAAAATAAAACAATAACAGGTATAAATGATCACACATGAACCTAGACCTGCAACCAAAGAGTTAGAACAACAAGATGTACAGTACTCTAAGGTAACACTAACATAAAGTGTAAAATGGGAGCGTACATGTCATGGTGATAACAAACATCAAACATAGCAAACATCCTCACATCTCTCACTCAGTGCGTAAAGCACAAGATATCCAACACTTTGATCACCAAATCCTTCGCTACAACCACTTTGCCCTTGGAAGTCGTAATGACCCCATTACGCTGGTCCATAGCCACTAATCCTTTGCTACGATTACTTTGCCCTTGGGAGTCAATGATCCCATTGCACCGATCCATAGCCATGCTATGATCACTTTGCCCTTAGGAGTCTTAATGATCCCAATGTGTTGATCCATAGCCACTAATTCGTTTCTCAGTAGTGAACCAAAGCTGTAGATATCGATAACCCCTTTGCACATGTTCCATAGCAAAGCTCAACTCATGAAGTTAACTCGTTGGTTCCCATCTGGATCCTAAGTAATAACCTACCATTTGGACTTCCTTTGCAGGTCGGGTTTTGGTCTCCTCCGGATCAGTTCGGAATCAAGCTTCCATTCGGTTCGTCCTTCTTCCCCTCATTCAGTTCATGGTAATCACCCATGTTCATGTCGTGCCATCTTCACCTAGTCGGTTCGATTCGTGGAGAGTCCTCCGGGTCGTGACTCTTCGGTTCATGGCTCCCTGTTCAGCTCATGGCATTTGGGTTCAGTCGCGAGCTTCGGTTCGGGGTTGATACTCCGATTCGTGGCCACCAGGCGGTTTGAGATTGGGCTTCGCGGCCGTGGGAAGGTGATCCTCCAAGCTTCGGTTCGTGGTTCGTGAAGCGATTTAGGGAAGGCAGGCTCGAGCAGGAGGCTCGTGTACTTCAGGTCGGTTCATGAGGGGGTGTCACGATCTGGGTGAGGCGATCTGATTCGGTCCATTTCCTGCACCTCTTACAACAAGCTATTTACGCCATACGACGACGTTTTCGACCATTCTAACTTTACTAAATAATCATAAAACATCTCAAACAATGGCAACAACATATGGGTTTAACCAACAAGATCAAAACATCAAGCATATACGTTATTTTAGATCAAACTTACCCAAAAACATGATTTCCCCCTTAATCCACTTAACCACGTTTTAACTATAAGATTACCCAAATTTTCACCAGTGACAAAATAATATTTCAGAATTTATGCATATTTTTCCATACTTTTATGATGCATAATTTCGCTAATTATCACTAATCAAACCTAATTAGCCGTAATTAGTGAATAAAAGTGCAAATCACTAACCTTAGCCATAAATAAATTTCAGATCTGAAACTCTGACTAATTTTATTCGAATCCCAATTCAACACAGCAGCTCTACCTCCAATTTGATGTTAATGCCTTGATTTGATGTTGGTTAGCTTAATATTGGATTAAGAAGTGATTAGAAGGTGATTTGGGAGTTAGAGGCCATTGCTAGGTTTGAAGAAATGAAAGTGGCAGCTAAGAAAATGAAATGAGATGGTTTCCTAATTGATTTCAGCCTCCCCATAACCCTAATCCCAAAATGGGTAATGGGCCCATCCACTAATTACCCTATTAAGCCCGCTTAAGCAGTTTTTCACCCTCCAAATTTTGTTTCAGCTATATCTCCCAAACGGTAAGTCTGTTTGATTAATGTGACCACTCTACGGAAAGGTAGACCACAGTTCGAATCTAATGGAACTGGTTTTAGGTACAAACTCCTTAACAAACAAAAGTTATGGGCAAAACAAGATTTACCAAGGGCAAAATGGTCATTTCAAAATCGGAAAAAATCGTGAACATGGGAAATGACCCCAATAGTTGTTTCCCAAAGTTACACGACCATACGACTTCATATGAAGATGAAATGAATATTCTACGATCTCCGATGTGTAGAATGCGGGTCGTTACACTCTCTCCCACTTAAGAAATTTTGTCCTTGAAATTCCTTAACCAAATCATACAAAGGTGTCACGCATGTCTATCATCCATTTACAAACAATCAAACATACATAATAACACAACAAACCAATCTTAACATGCAGAATAATTATATTGCTATTAAAACCTTACCAGGCAAAGAGTTCTAGATGCGATTTCCTTATGTTCTCCTCTGTTTCCCAAGTACATTCATTCTCATTGTCACCCTATTGGACCTTAACCAGCTTCACCGTCTTCCTTCGACGTTACTTCGTATCATGTGCAAAAATACGAATCAGTCTGCATTTCACAACCGCCTTGGATTCTACCTCGATATCATCCAACTGATCTAGTAAAATAGTCATATCAGAATCGTGCACGAACTTTCTTAACTAGGAAACATGAAATACGTCGTGAACTCCCGCCATCTTGTCAGGCAACTCTACTTTATATGCTAAATTCCCAACTTGCTCGAGAACTGGGAATAAGCCAACAAATCTTGGTGCTAACTTGCCTCTCCTACCAAATCGAATCACACTCTTCAATGGAGAAATCTTGACGAATACCAAGTCACCAACGGAGAATTTTAAATCTCTTCACCTCTTATTAGCATAACTCTTCTGCCTATCTTGGGTAACCTTCATTCGTTGGTGAATAACTTTGATCTTATTCAAAGTTTCTCTTACTACATCTGGCCCAAGCGAAACTTCTCACCAGTTTCCAAACAACATGATGGTGAGTTGCACGGTTTTCCGTACAAAGCTTCAAATGGAGCCATACTAATACTGGACTGATCACTATTATTATATGTGAATTCAATTAGATGCAAATGGTTTTCCCATGACCCTACAAAATCCAATATACAAGCTCTCAAGAGATCCTCTAATACACGATTCACCCTCTCCGTTTGACCATCGGTTTGAGGATGGTACGCGATACTGAGATGTAACTCTGACCCTAAAGCCTATTGTAAGCTCTTCCAAAACCCACTAGTGAACAATGGATCTCGGTCACTCACAATACCTTTAGGTACTCTATGTAATCTCACTATCCACTTCATATACAGTTCTGCTAACTTAGTTGCCGTTCTATTTGACTTGACTGGTATAAACCTTGCACTCTTAGTCAATCGATCCAAAATCACCCAAATACTATCATGATCTGATCTAGTCCTCGGTAAACCATCAATGAAATCCATTGAGACTTGTCCAATTTCCATTCGAGAATTTCCAATGGTTGTAACAAACCACTTGGCTTCTTTTGTTTGGCTTTAACTAACTGGCAGTTCAAGCACTTGGATATAAACTCTCCAACGTCTCTCTTCATCCCTTCCCAGTAGTAGGTCTGCTTCATATCTCAATACATCTTGTTACCCCCGGGATGTATAGTCATTTTCGAGTGATGACACTCTCTATGCACTCCAACTCTCATTCCATTTACGTTGGGTACAACTAGTCTCCCATTCTTTTGAAGCCATCCCTCCCTATCAAGTCCATAGTTGTTCATTTCCTCACCATCGATGCCCATCTCTATCTTGGAGATGATTTCCAGTAGCTTAGGATCGTTCTTCTGGCTGGAACCAATCCGCTCAATCAAAATCGGTCTGATCGTCAAACTTGCTAACATCTCTGGATCCAATTCCAAATCAATCAAAATCCCGCGATATACTCCAGCACCTACTCAATGCATCAACTCTGCATTGCCCTTCCCGGGTGTGTATGCGATACTGAAATCATATAAAGATAAGAATTATAACCATCTCTGCTGACGAAGAATTAAATCCTTTGGAGAGAAAAAGTACTTTAATGACTTATGATCGGCAAACAATTCGAATCTTTCTCCCAATAGATAATGCCTCCACATCTTTAATGCAAACACGATCGCTGCCAATTCCAAATCATGGGTAGGATATCTTTTCTCATGCAGTTTCAGTTGCCGACTAGTATAAGCTACAACCCTACCTCCTTGCATTAGTACAGCACCTAGTTCGGTACCACAAGCATACGTGTATACCGTCATCTCTTCGTTCCCTTTAGGAATAACTAACACTGGTGCACACGTTAACCTTCCCTTTAGGCTCTTAAATGCGTTCTAACACCTTTCATCCCTGACGAAAGTTTGATTCTTCTTGGTCAACTGAGTTAACGGTGCTGTTATCTTGGAGAAGTCCTGAATAAACTTACGATAATATCCAGCTAATCCCAAGAAACTTCTCACGTCCATTGAATTCTTGGGCATAGACCAATCTTGCACCGTAGCTACCTTCGCAGGATACATGGCTACCATTTTATGAAACAACATGGCCCAAGAACCTCACTTCCCTCCTCCAGAAGTGACACTCAGAAAATATCTCTTTCAATTGGTTTTTTCTCAAAACCTTCATCACTATCCTCAAATATTCTTTGTGTTCTTCCTCTGTCCTCGAGTAAAACAAGATATCATCCACGAACACAAGAACAAACTTATATAATTGATCCTTGAATACCCTATTCATAAGATTCACAAAATATGTTGGTGCATTGGTCAACCTGAATAGCATGACCAACCACTCATAAAATCCAGACGGAGTCCGAAATACTGTTTTAGGTATACTCTCAGCTACTACTCGGAGCTGATGAAATCCTGTCATGAGATCTGACTGGGATAACACTCTTGGTCCATTCAACTGGTCAAACAAATTGTCTATCCACGGAAGAGGATACTTATTCTTCCTCGTCACCTTGTTCAACTCACGGTAGTCTACACATAAACGAAGGGAGCCGTCTGCCTTAGTAGCAAATACAACTAGTGCTCCTCTACTCGGAAATACTTCTTTAGATAAATCCCTTCTTCAAAAGATCACTTACTTACACCTCGAGCTCTCGCTACTCCCTTGGCACCATATGACGAAGAGGCATCATTATAGACCTAGCGTCTTTCACTAAATCGATACAAAACTCGATCTCTCGATGTGGTGGAAGTTCAGTCACTTCCTCGAAGATGTTCGGATACTCGCCAGCAATAAGCACATCTGACAACTCATCATGCGGGATGTCGAGAGAATTTAGAAAACAAGCCATCACCTCATCACTAGGTAGGAAACCAAACAGTACCCTCCGCCCATCATCCGCTCTAATGGTCACCGAAGACCCCTCACAGTCCACTACCACCACATACCTTTGGAGCCAATCGACTCCCGAAATATTGCCAAATCCAGTAAACCCAAAACAAAGCAATCACAAACAAACATACATCCATGACTTGATAAGACCAAATTTCAGCAAATCATACTAAGGCTAGTTGAACCACCGATCGGGTTCGTTACAACTAAAGGTCTATCGACAATCTCGAGTCCCAATCCCAACCTGTCTACTAGGTCACTAGATATAAAGGAATGGGAAGCCCGGTATCAAACAACCCTCGAACGTGAACATCATAAATAGAAAGCATACCTTGAATAACGACGCCCTTTCCCTTCTATAGTTGGGGTATTCAACGAAGAAGGAACAAAGTTGATAGCATATGCTTTCGCAGTCTGCTTCTCTTTAGGGGGTTGTGGACATTTAACCTTATAATGTCCCACTTGGCCGCAATTGAAGCACTTCCTATTCGCTGGCTTTGTTCGACAATCTTTGGCATAGTGGCCCTTCTTTCCACAACTATAGAACTCAACATCTTTCTTATTCTTCTTCTGACCATTCTTAGCTTGGTTCTGTTTCCTCTTATTCTATGAATTATTCTTGCCTCCACCGCTTGCCTGCGGCTTTGGCTTCCCTGTAGATGTAATAGCAACCTTGGCCTTTGACTTAGGGTAAAGGCTCTCAGATCTCAATTCCTTTCCCACAATAGACTTGAATGTCTCATCTATATGATTTATCAGCCTTTCCCACAGGTACTCATTTAGGCCAGTTATGAACCTCTCGTTCTTCTTCTCGGTGGTATCGATAAGCAATAATCCATACTTCGATAAGGTATCGAATTTAGCAATATATTTTGAGACTGTCCTACCATTCTGCTTAAGCTCCAAAAATTTCCTAAACGATTCTGATTTCTGAGCAGCTGGGATATACTTGTCACTAAAGCAAGTCTTAAACTGATTCCAAGTAACATGATCCTCAGGAGTAGCTGCTTTAATAGCATTCCACCAATTCATAGCTCGTCCTTATAGTTGACGCGATGCTAACCTCCTTTTCATTGCATCATTAATTACCAAATCCTCGAAGATGCGCTCACAATTATCAAGACAATCCTGAACCTCTGTAGCCGATTCCATTCCATGGAACGGCCTCCCACCAAGACTAGTGTAATCCTTGCAGAGCTTGGCGAAATCGGCCCTAGGCGCCTGTGCTACTGCACCACCACCGTTAGAAGCATTAGGAGTTGCTCCCTGAACATCCCTGAGCATCTCTCTCATGAAGGTAGTAAACATCATCCTCATATCAGGGGCATTCCTATTATTGGCCCCTGAACCCGTACTCCTCATATTTCGGCTCGTCGTCAAATCTGTAATGAGAAAATGATTAACCATCTCCTTAGTGGTGCCAGTGCAGTGGGGTTCATCCTTAAGTATACTAATAGTATATATTCATAGTTTTTGAAAATAAAAATATCACAAATACATGATCTCATATACGTATACTATCTCTCCATGATGTCTTCCCCTAGGTCTTGATTTAAATTATACAGCTTGCATAATCCTACATATATCGTTCAATCATATTTTCTTATTTATTAGGTTACTCAGGTCAACAACACTCAAAGCTTACACACACGTCGTACCCACTTACTTCTCAGTGGATTGACCTAATATAGAATATATGTAGCTACCCCTCAATACTGAGGTACGCCCCATAGTACCCCACTCGCACGGTCTCTGCCGTAATGCCACGGAAATGAACGCAATCCCTCATCCTACGCCAGAGTGATGCACGAATCTCTACCTAACAATGTTACGTTCTTCATGTACTTGTCATTACTACGCTACGTAAGCGTACGGACTGCCATCGTCGATCGAATCAGATTTCATACTGGAGTAATGCCCTCAAGTCTACGAATACCCCTCCTAGAGCCGACATGCATGTATCTAGACTGTCCCACATACGTATCGTCAATTGTAGCTCAATGCCTTAACCATACGTCCTCTAATGTGCACCGAATTCCATGGCAGGGCAATACAAGAAACATGGAACTCGGTCGGGAGCTTTACCATATCTGTATTGGCCCGTATTTAAGAGCCTATATATACAGATATTTCTAGGGTCTCCACGGTGGCTATGACCCTACCTCTACCCCTCCCTCAACTAGTAAAGACTACAAGAGCTAAACGACTGCCCCTAAAAAACAATCTAAAGATCAATTTGGCATCTTCCCTCAACCACCGTACCCCGATAGTGAAAGGTGAATGGTTTATTGGTTTTAGCTCTAGTCTTTTTGCATCCCACTGGCTGCCGATGATGGGTATCTGATGATCTACTATCCTTGTGGGTCGTGACCCTTCGTCTCCCTGTAGAGACGACCGCCGAATCATCCTATTGTCACTACGTTATAGCATTCTGATTGCATAGCTACTTTTGCAGTCAAGACCCACCCCACCTAGTAGTTACGCGCTCACCCAACCTCTACGAGCATAACCTAAACATCTTCCACCACACAGAGGACTACTAGGAGAACCTTACGTATCTCAGGAAGCCACGTGCTTTCCCTTCCAGTCCTTCGGAGCCGACAGAATAATCAGATAAATGTATGCTACCCTCGTGCCTTACAACACCACGATGATCTACCCCGTTGGGTTATTCACCCTCAAACGTGAGGACTGGTCCAAGCGCCTCACTTTAATATGTTATAAGACCCTATGTCTAAACATTCTTTTACGCGCTTGCCTTACCTCATCATTCATATTGAATTCTTAATCATGTTACCAAGTTCCTCTTGGTTATTAATTTTAGTTATATAACTTAACCCATTTAAGTTCATTAATAAGCCCACAACATGTTATTCTCTAGATTATGGCCCAAGGTCTGTAATCCACGATCTCTTTTATATTTTTGCTTGATTTCATCATTACAATAACATGTTCGATTTAATAGGTAATTAAAGTATATCTCAATTCACATGATTTCTGGTTAACATGGTAGTCATTATTTATGATTAAATAAAACTTATTTCATAAAATTTCCTCATTTTTTCTTATTTAATCATAAATTAAATTTATACCGTCACTACAACTTATCGTTGTTTACTTATTAACTTAGCTCTCTTAACTAAGGCCCATTAATAAGTTTCTCTACCCATTTATTATAACCTATGTTATAATTTCCTCTTGTCCCTAGGACAAGTCTAAACATGTTATTCATATCAGCGGGTCTCAGACTTCCAAGTTACATATTACTTAATTTATAATTAATTACAACTTCTTATATTTCCCAAAATTTCCCCCCTTTTCTCAACTGGTTTTAGTTTTTCCCCATTTACTGATTACTTAATTTTACAATTAAGTGTCCCTTATCTCATTTCACTAGTTATCCTATTTCCATATTAGTTTGTTATAACCTAAGTTATAATATTCACTTGTCCCTAGGACAAGTCTACCTATTATACAACATTTTCATTAATTTTATTTTTTTATAATAGGTTATTATCATTCCCTGTTTAAACCATTTACTGTTGTAATCCATTATTCTTCATTCACTGTAATATATGTTCCTAATTTTTTTTAAGGAAAACACTTCATGCACCTTATCAGTTTGGTTTATAGAAGGAATCAGTGATTTATTTTCATAATGTATTCCCATCTAAATCCGTGGTGGCTAGTAATTTTTTTTCCTTTTTCTTGCTTTATTCACTGTGGCTTACTTGCAACCATGTTTTCAGAAATAGGTTATTTAGGGAAATACATCACTTTTCCTTCGCATCGCACTAACTCAGTCCATTGCATCCCTTCCTTTCTTATTTTCAGAGTTAGACATTTAATTACCATCATTGCCATTTATTCATATCTTGTTATATACACAAACACACACACACACACACAAACCTCTCACATTAAGCCTACACTTGTGGATGCTGGAATTATCGGGTGGGTCCGGGTAGACTTCTACCTCAAGTTGACTTAACCTCGTGTCTTAGTACCGTTCCATGTTTTAATTATGCACTTAGACCCCTCACATTAGATTTTCCACTTGTTAATGCTGGATATGATGGGTGATTCCGGGCAGACTTCGATCATAAGTGCAATCTAACCTCGTGTCTAAAAGTGTTACAGTATCAAATTACTGTGAATCTAAGCATGTTCGTTCTTTAACAATTATTCCTATTTCATGTAAATTTTTAGGCATATTGTCCTTTTCATATGTTTGCTGTTATCCAATTTACATGTCATCAAATTATGCCAATATTTTGTCGCATGTCCTTTTTAACATGTGTTTAATTCTATTTTGACATGTAAATATTTAATCGGGTAATTGTTCAAATCCAACAAGTTAAACATGTCATTTACTCAATAATATACCACAAGTGAATCATGTGATTATAGCAACAGTAGTCACTACCCATTTTCTAACAAGTTTGTTTTCAATATGTAATGATTCCAACACTTTAACTGGTTCAACATATAAATTATTCATATTAACATCTCAACCTGTTATAACAGTAATTCTTAACTACTCTGGAAAATTCAATTATACAAAATGGGGAATGGTAAAAGATAACGTATTATTATCTAAAATTCTATAGCTTAAACCCACTCACCTCGTACGCTTTCCCAATTCTGGATCTGATCCAGTTTTAGAATCCATGGTTTGTCCCTTAATCAGATTCAAAACCTAACGACCATGGATTGATTATTTTCATTAAAAGAGAAAGGAAAGAAAGAGGAAGGAATTTGAATAGATTGGATCTAGATGATTGATTACCTTACTACGATAAGAGATTTGAACACCCATTTACAAACATCCATTCCTTTCCTACAGATCTGGATCCATAATTTTTCCTAAACTAATAATTTTAATTTTCTGAATAGATTTGAGGAGGGAGAGAAATGGCAGAGCATCTACATTGTCTTAGAAATATGAGACTTAAGGTAGGCTATATAGGCATATTTATCGGTGTTCAACAACGTATTTGGTCAAGAAATGAATCCACATTCACAAAACCGAATTCTGCCCAAATTTGTATAGGGGTCGACCCCCCCCTTTGGGTGTCGACCCCGGGGTCGACCCATGGGTCGACCCCAAAGAGCCTGGGTCGACCCAGCGGGTCTCGAGTCGACCCCCAAAATGGGGCTGTTCGACTATATGAGCTTATGTTTGCTGGTTTTTAATTTTTTTGATTTTTTATTATTATTATTTATTTGTATATATATAACTCTCTTGCGTGTATACAAACTTCTAGGCTTAATAACTTCTTCATACGATGTCCGTTTTACAAAAACCAGGTGTCTATCTTGACCAGAATTTCGAGATGAACGCAATAGCGCAATCTATTTTACTCAGTTTTGAATATTTAATTAAGTTATTTCTAGTTTATTATCTTAGAAATACGGGGTGTTACAGTTGTATTGCAATTTGATGTTGAATCTATATTTCAATTGCAAACCAAATTGTTGACTTGCATTGCAGTTGTATTGTTTAAATGATATTGTGATTGTTGAGATGCATTGTAGTATTTTGGTTTTGTATATTTTTTTTCAATTCTGAACACGCCTCGTAGGTAACCTACGTTAATTGGATTCCAGGTCGTATGATATCTATGCAGTTTGACAACTAACCATGTATAAATCATACGTGGCTGGAGCAATAACCTCGTACTAGGACCACGTGGTAAGCTAGACAAGTTAAACAATAAATATTTTGGAAAGGGTCGGAAAAAAATCCACGTATATCCTATACGGGGTTTTTAATTAATCCACGTTGAAACTTTTTGGGTTTTTATCAATCCTCGCATTTTTGTTTCGTGGTTTTGGTTTTATCCTCGTATAGTGTCTCCGAGGTAAACTGTCAAAATAAAAAAAATAACAGCAACAACAAAAATCAGAGCAAGCAGAATATAATATTATGTATTATCAAGTGTAGAACAATCAAACCAATATTTCAAGCAAACCAGAATTACAAGCACACCATAATTTCATAGAACAACAAGCTCATATTACACAACCAAAATACAACATCAAGTTCATATGATAGTTAGAAATACACATCCAAAATACAAGAGACCGAGCAAATCATAAATACCTTCCCTATCTAAATATTATGGTAAATGTAGCGTGCAGTGGCAACTCGAGCTTTGTAAACTTGAAGGTTAGCTGGTTGCAAAAGACCGTGCACATCATGAAGAGTCTGGTAAAAAAATTGTGACGTTAAGAGAAGACAAAAAATAACCATGGTGACATAGACAAGTCATAAACAAATTGTACTTATATGTATGCTGAAATGTAAACATACCAAGTATTTCATATGTTGGCTTAAAATGTGGTGCTTCAACCATTACATCATCAGGTAAAAATGCAGGGTTATGAACATATACAACACTATGCTCCTTATACCACTCCATATAATTATATGTGCAGCTCATAACAGACTGATTGAATGGTACTGACCTACGATCTTCTGCAATCACATGATGGTACCAATTCTTCCACATATTTTTCAAAAACGGGCAGTGCACCCGAGTGTATGTAGTAGATCTTTTACCTCGACGTGCATTTATCGCTACTGGTGGAATAGGGGACGTTGGAATGCTCTGAAAGCTACCAAATTGCCTAAGTACTCGATCGGGATGGTACGGCTCCACAACGTTCAAACATAAAATACAACTACTATGCCATGCTATATCATGGAATGGATGATACTGTCAGCAAATATGTAAGGATCAAAGATAACTTGTTCAACAATTTTTAAAAAAATTAATATTCATGACGTATGACTAATTAAAATTAGTGTTATTAAATAACAAATCGAAACATTTACCTGTTGAATTTGGATATTATCAAGAAATATGCGTAGATCAACGACTGAAGCACCACCATCTGTAGATTGGTTCCACCGAGCTACACTGGAAAAAATCTCGTAATACAAGTTCGTAGAAGGATGAAAGCACGGAAAATGCTCAAAAATCCATGACTCAAGCAAACATAGAAATCCAGCTGTCTATATAGGAATGCTAGTGCTGCTGAACCCCACGCGTATGTGTGAACCACATCCAATTTTTTTATTGCATCCAGCAAAGATATATGCACATGAGTCTTGTTTTTATCAACAAATATTGTGTTGCCAAGCATAAATAAAAGATATGCATAAGCAGCACGCCTAACTTCCCGATCAGACCACTCATCACTGACATCTTTGAATTTATCAAACAACACAGACAATGAAAGTTTGTATCCAACCCTCTCATTCATTTCTAGCCTAGCTTCTGCTTTAGTGAGGCCAAGGTACTTAGATAAAATACTACATGCTTGTTCCATGTCATACGACATACTCTGTATATGAAACAAAGATGTTACATCATCAAGAGTGATGGTCATCTCACCAAACAGAAAATGGAATGTATTAGTCTTCGGGTACCACCACTCTACAAAAGCAGATATCAAATTCTTACTCACACTCTTATAACAAGTGCTCACAATAGGAAACAAGCCATACATTTCAATAATAATATTGAATCTACTATCATTATCTGGAATCTTTCACTCCGATGCCTTCTATGCATGGTTAACACATATATGCATTGACCGTTCCTGACAGAAATAAAATTTACATTAATTACATAGAAGTTATGGAGAGATGTAATTACATATCAAAGACGTGGTCCCAAAAAATTAGTAAATAATTTAAATTACTAATAGATACATACCTGACAAGTCCATATCGTGGAAGCAACATGAGTATCAAACTCTCTAATCACATCATCGCTTTTTGGTCCACCTTTCTCATTTATGTCTCCTTCAGGTTCATCTACTTTAGCCTCATCTTCTTCCTCAGAATGACCATCTGTCTCCTCATCTTCATTCATCTTTGAATCCTCTCCCATCTCATCTCCTTCATCCCTTGAGGAGTCTGACCATCACCAACTCCATGTTCCTCATCTCCATCATCCTCTTCTTACTCCTCAGTTTGCTTGTCTGGTTGCTCGTCCGGTTGCTCATCCGGTTGCTCATCCTACTGCTCGTCACTATGCTCCTCGGATTGCTCATCAATGCTCCTCATCTTGCCTTGCAACCACCTCAAAATCCGATGCATCCATATCTTTCTTTTCCATTGCTGCTCGTCGTCTTCTTTCAGAAGCTGTCATATGACGTCTGCCCGTCTACAAATAAAACTTGAAAATTATAATAAGCACGCGTCAAATACGATAAACATAAAACACATACATTAATCAAACTAAACAAATCATTTCAATATTTTTTTCTAATTTTAAGTCACCACGCCGAGAGAATAAGTGGTTATCTTCAAGACCTCGCAGACAGAGTCTGTGGTATGCATCAAGACCTCACATACTCTCTTCGTGGTTCACAATTTAACCGCGCATATTCTCTTCGTGGTTCACAATTTAACCACGTATTGTCTACCCATGGTAGCTAATTTGTGCCCAAAAAAAATAAAAGTAACCAGCAAACACTAAAACAAATTGCCACCATTAACCCATAAATGACCCCAAATTTTCCAAGATCAAGCTGTTACAAGTACTAATTTTACCCAAATTTTACTCTTGAATTTCCCAAAGCATTCAAGACTACACTGTTACCAAATTTTTCATAAATTACAAAGAAAACACTTAACTTGCCGCCATGTCTAATCGACAGTGATGGAGGAGAGGCAGAAGACTCAACGACGTCAAAATGGAGGAGAGGCCAAATGTTGAACGAAGATGGAAGGTCTCAAGAAGGAAACGCGATTTGAATTTTAGGAGAAATGCTGCATGTTTTAATTTTAGGGTTAGAAACGTTAAAGTATGTAGGCAGGGGTATTTTGGGTAGGAACGAGGGGCTACTAGGTAATTTTATGGGTATGTTAATTCTTTACAAAAATGGGAGGGCTGCTAGGTAATTATCTGTGTTCGAATAGAATTTGCCTACTATTATTAGAATCAGCTTTTAGGTATACACAATATCGGTTATTAAATTATGAAATGTCAGCTTAGTGGAAAAACCTACAACATCATTTGTTTTTGTATAGGCACAGCGTTGTTAGTTTGATAGAACCTTAGTTGGCACTATGCATTTGATGATGGATGCAAGAAAGTTGCTGGTAGGCTTATCATATCTCATTCAATGCTATCTCAACTTTCCATGTCCCTGGTTTATTTTCTTGTCGTTACATGTAATCTTATCTATCAAATATCTTAAGCAACAAATTTGAACACCATCCTCACCATGGTATTCATATGTGATACAATAGTAACAAATTGTTGTGTACTTCTTGGGTATTGCAATTATTGATATCCAGAACATTATTGTGTATGGATAAAAAAAATTGATTATTTGAGTTTTAAAATATTTAAGGTCCTAAATATGGGCATGAATTTGAGTTCGTTACCAGCATGTGTGTAACAGAATTTTAGCACTCAATTTTTTTGGCAACATGCTAAGAAGGAAAACCAAACAAGCTTGATAATGAGCAAATAGTTTAAATGGTACATCATCCCTTTACGTTGTGCAAATTTTAATGCATGTCAAATTTTGTAGTCTGTTTATGAGATGTTAAACATTACTTTACATCATACAACATATTTAACATATGAGACAAAATGATCAGTTAGATATGTTAACATGTTTTATATATCAATGAAGTAATTTTATCCCGTAGGAAGGCAAAAATAGATATACCAGAGCTCACAATAAAATATCTGGTAGCGGATTGAATAAACATAATGGTAAGTGAATACTCACCATAATAATGACACTGACTAGCAAGTGTATCTGAGCCATAAAATCTTTGCCACTTGTCTAACCTGTGGATTTATATGAGGGAGGTCAAAACAAAACTTCTGGTGAATGGGCAAACTATACTTTTTAAAGATAACTTTGCACATACCATTCTATCACTGATTTACTTTTATTAGGTTATTAGAGTATATAACACTCTTGCCTCTATGCGTACATCGCACCCATCTACTTCTTGGTAGATTTAACCTAAGAATCCATATATATGTAGCTATATGCCCAATATATCTAAGTCTTACCCATAGTACCCTTCTCGAAAGGTCTATATCGTCATGCTACAAAAGCACACTAAACCTCCATTATTACGCTATGAAAGTGTACTAAACCATGCTACGAAGGCAAACTAAGTCTCCAATGCCATGCTACAAAAGCATACTAAGCCTCAATCGTGACGCTACGAAAGCATATTGTCTACTATTTGAGTTCCGCTAGAGAAGTCAGTCAGGGGATTTCTATATTTGTAAAGGACGACTTTGTTAGGCCTACAGTATAGATATCCATAAATTTGACATGTTTAGTTTCTCTGTGAGTATGGCCGCATTCGTCCCCTAACTAATGAAAGACCATTTTAAGAACTAAGTGACTGTGCCCTTAATGATCTGAACATCCAAATGGCATTGTTCCTCATCCAATGTCTTGATAGTGAAAGATCATTAGCCTGTTGGTTTAGCTATATTCTTTCCCCGTACTCGCTCTGATTGATGATGACAGGTATATGATAATCCACTATCCTTATAGGTCCAAACCACGAAGTCTGCTCTCAAAGCCGAGGCAACCGACGAATCCTAAAAATCATCCATCTAGTTTTCTAGCTGCCCTTAGCATAAATGCAGCCAAGGCATACTCTATGGGTGGAACCGTACAGACATGCGTATAGGGGCACAACTTTGTTAGGCCTAACTCAGAGGGCCATCTCAGAGTATTCTCATATCCCATAGAAGTCTTACACTTCCTTTAAGTCCCATCGAATAATATGTTGGATGTACTCCCACCGTATCTCTAGACACCTACGATGATTTGCCTCGTCAGGCTCTTCATTCC
The DNA here is from genome assembly GCA_030737875.1 of Allium sativum. Taxonomy (NCBI): domain Eukaryota; kingdom Viridiplantae; phylum Streptophyta; class Magnoliopsida; order Asparagales; family Amaryllidaceae; genus Allium; species Allium sativum. Next base: position 737,026,427 of record CM060909.1, on the reverse strand, counting down.
TTTGGACTGGATCAAATGCATATCGTTATTTTATTAGACCCTATGAAACAACCCACCTCCGTTAAGGTCACTCACAAAGGGAATGCCTTAATTTGGTGGAGGTTTATAAGTAAAAGCCACAGATAAACTCAAGATAGATATAGATACACATATTTTAAACAGCGGAAACCAACAGACTTTTATTTATCAATACATGTTCCAAAACAAAACATTCCACAATTGTCTCAAAATACTTCCATCATTACAACATCATAACTGTCTTGATTATTAAAGAAGCATAAAACATAAATAAAGTGACAAGAATCCCCATAGTGATATCCAAAGCCATAGTCCGAGCAAAAGAGACCCAAATCATACATCTACGTTCTTGGAACTTGAACAGAGCCTGACTGAGCTGAGCTGTTTCCTCCCTGTGGATCTGGGGGGTGAACGAAAGAAAGAAGACGAAAAGAAAATAGGGTCATACATAAAGCCTAAGTAAATCTAGTAACTCTTCGGTATGTGAATAAGAAAAGGGCATGATAGATATATTCTGAAAATAGGATAGTGTCACAAGCTAAGGGAGTGTCGAATGTACTATCGCACCCATACTATATCTCTGCATCTACTTGAGTTTACTCTAACTGGCTCCCCATGGTGAGGGTAAAGTGATCCCCAACTTTATTTAAAGATCGGCTCCTACTCGCGTTAACATGTGTCATACGGCCCCCAAGAATTGTAGATACCTATGGTGGTCCCACCATGGGGTGTATCAAGACCCATGGTGACGGCCCCGACACAAATTCTAGAAGGCATAGGTTGTACTACTGGTGTCCCCAGTGCCCTGGTTGTCTGCTCCGAAGTGTGTGCACGCCCACACCCCGTTAGACCTGCACTGTGCACCCACCACCTTCGTTTGTTCGCTTACAATCAGCCCAGTAATCGTGCTCCACCCTGCCTAGTTTTAGGGTACCGTTGATACCTAAATTGGGTTACTGCTGAAACAGGTCCCTCGTTACTAGGATTTTCTAGTCAAACACGTTAAGTGGTTAAGTGTCTGTATTTACCTAACCCCCACCCATCAATTCTTGTTAACATGTTGAATTTGGTTAAGTGTTATGGTTGACTTAACCCTACCACCTGTCCTTAGCCTCTTAGGAGCACCAGACCACTCACATTAGATAGGTATTGCTACGGTTACTGGATATGCCGGTCGGTTCCGGGCAGGTTTACACCGTAGCTAAGTCTAACCTCGGGTCTTTATTGAGCTCAATGCTTAACCACCCACATTGGATAGGTATTGTTGTGACTACTGGACAGCCGGGCGGTTCCGGGCAGGTTTACATCACAACTCAATCCAACCTCGGGTTAAGCATACCGTGTTTTCTAAATTTACATATTTTATTATTTTATATGTAAATGTCATATCTTTTATTCTTAGGCATAACAATTTATACCGCTTAAATGTCATTGTCATTGGCATGTGCCAAACATGCCAACATATATTTTCATGTTTTACACCCAACGTTATTACCCCCGTTTATACGTTCGCAACGTTATAACAAATGTTGGGCTCGGCACAATTCAGCCCAACTTTATAAGCGTAAGAAAAAGGGAAACTAAGAACATGTAATATTTTGCAACATATAAGGGTGTGTGGCGCATGAACTTGTCGTTTAGCGATACTAACATAAATGATGGGTCATGTGATCTTGCATTCAAATAAAAGTATAACAAAGTAGGTGGATATGAGATGGCATAGTTTAGGCTAATACAAACTTGTGTTTAAACATGTTTAACTTGGCATAATGTCAAACACAAAACTAGCATGATGTATATTCACAAAAAGGTCCAATTATAACATTTAATTCACATAGCCTATTTCAACATGAACTTGCATAGTTTATGAAACACAAACGATACTTAACATAGGTCCAATTTCACTTGCAAATAAACATGAACTCGCATGATTTATGAAACCCAAACGATGCTTAACATAGATCCAATTATACTTGCAAACAAACATGAAAGTGATAACATAGGCTTTGGGTCATGTAGGCATAAAAGGTTTCAAGTCTAAATCATGTTTTACATAAATTCTAATTTAGACTAAGGGAATATACATAGTCCATACCATCGACATATACATAAAGGGATCAGTTCTATTCTTTTGCCACAAACTTGCAAGTGTCATATACAATTGTTCAATAGGCTTGCATCAATCAATTTATGCCACAAACGTCAATACACAAGTCATGATAGAATCATCAAAATACATAGAATTTTATACAATACAATAACACAATTCTATTTTCATTCACATCGAATCACATCGCAATTCTTATTCATATTCTGAAAGGTTACTATACTTACAACGAATGCAGAATCTTGAATTCTGGATTCTGAATTTGAAATTGGAATGCGCTCCTTGGGTAGACTAACGTTGCATTGAAAACTTTTGATTTAAACTTTAAATCTTCTTCTTAGTTTGATTCGTCTCTAGGCTTTTCTCTTGACGGCTATGTTCAATTCCTCCCTAGCAGCATGACGACTCCTTTCTCATATTTTTGTGTGAATTTTCAGTTGAGAGTTAGGGTGTATTTATAGATTTTTTAGTTGTTTCGAGCCGTCAAATGAAGATAGGAGGAATCTAGGCCATTCAAAATTCAGAGAGCCAATCAAGAGGTGACACGTCAGCCCTAGTGACACACAGGGCCTCAGAAATTCGAGCCAGAGCCAGACCTGGCCAGCCAGGTCGACTAGGCAGGTCGACACCCAGGTCGACACTAGGTCGACCCGGGGGGGGGGCTAGATCGACACTGTGGTCGACCTGGGGTGACCAGGTCGACACCATGGTCGACCCTATGGTCGACCTGGTCTCTGGGTGGGAATTTTCCCGCCCAGCCCAGTTTGAACCTGAAATTCGAAATTTTGAAATTTAACTGATCTGTTTGAATTTAAATTTGATTCTAAAACTTCCGTAGGCCATAACTCCTTCATACGGAGTCCGATTCACGCAAACTCGGACTCTATCTTAAGCATAATTCCGAGAAGAACACAATGGCGTAACCCATTTCCCTTAATTCTTTCATTTAGAATTAATTATACTTTAATTTGTGAAGCTTAGCGTTATAGAATTCACGGGGTGTTACATTCTCCCCCCCCCCCTTAAAAGGATTTCGTCCCCGAAATCTTTAAGTTAGGAAGAATGTATATCCTACCATCCAACAATCCATCTACTCAACCAACAAACACATGCATCCACTTCCTTAAAAGACTTCTAATGCTTCGTGATCATATGCATAGTGAGTGTATATGTCCTTATCTAATGCAGAAATCAGGCGGTCTACTGATTCAGTTGACCTCCTTAATGCGAATTATGTAAGTTTCATGAATCCATTATGTATGCAAATTTTTCCTACTCATAATTCAACATGAGTGCACAACTATTCATACAAATGCGGCAACCATATGACAGCATATCAAGTTTCAACCATATAAAAATGAGAATACACATATGCATATGCAATATGAAGTGATTGAGCCGATCTATAACCTAGGGTGTGTGTGTATATGCATCCACGAGCAACCACTAACAACCACTAGCAACCATTTGCAGCCATCATCCATAACATGTTTCCAAATACATATTTGCATCCATTTGTTTTCTACCTAAGGAGTTAGAAAAGGACAAGGAGATATACCTAAAAGATAGATAAAGCATAACTTAAGGAAAAAGAGAGAGATCAAAGATGTACCCTAAAAAAGAAGAGGGTAGGCGGCGCGTATTCTGTCCTCAGTTTCCCAAGTCGTGTCTTCCTCGGCGTCGCTCCACTGAACTTTAACGAGTTTGACTTCACGGTTGCGTAGCTTTTTCACTTCCGTTCCAAGATACGGGTTGGAACTCTCCTCACAGTTGCTTCACGTTCCACTTCGGCTTCTTCTAGAGTGCTAGGTTCCACCACTTCCGCTGACTCATGCAAACACTTCCGGAGGTGAGAAACATGAAAGACGTTGTGAACTCCGGCCAATCTCTCGGGTAGCTCTAATCTATAGGCCATCTTTCCAACCTTCTCGATGATAGGAAACGGTCCTACAAATCTTGGTGCTAGCTTTCCAGCGGATCCAAAACGAACGAAGTTCCTTAAAGGTTATACCTTAAGGAAAACCCTGTCCCCAACCTCAAACTCAAGGTCGGTCCTTCTTTTGTCGGCGTAGGATTTTTGTCGGTCTGGGGCAGTCTTCATTCTCCTACGTATCAAGTCTACCTTCTCAGAAGTCTCCCGAATCATATCTGGTCCAAGTATAAGCTTATCTGTAGACTTGTACCAACAAGTTGGTGATTTGTACGGTCTTCCATACAAGGCATCGAAGGGCGCCATACCGATGGTAGTTTGGTAGCTGTTGTTATAGGAAAATTCCACTAAAGGAAGGTGATCCTCCCACGTCCCTCCAAAGTCGAGAATGCAAAGTCTCAAAAGATCCTCTAAAACTCTATTCACCCTTTCCGTCTGGCCGTCGGTTTGGGGGTGATATGCCGTGCTTAGACATAACTGTGTGCCTACAGCTTCTTGTACACTCCGCCAAAACTCACTTGTGAAGATAGGGTCTCGGTCACTAACAATGCTGGAGGGTATCCCATGGAGTCGAACTATTTCCTTGATATAAAGAGATGCTAGAGATGTGGGAGTCCTTCTACTCTTGATAGGTATGAAGTGGGCACTCTTAGTAAGCCCATCCACTATTACCCAAATGCTAGTGTTGCCTTTTCTCGACCTAGGTAGTCCATCAATGAAGTCCATTGAAATGCTATCCCACTTCCACTGTGGGACCTCTAAAGGATGAAGTAGTCCTCCAGGCTTCTTTTGTTCCGCCTTGGCCCGTTGGCAGGTCATGCACTTAGAAACAAAATCGGCCACGTCTTGTTTCATGCCATTCCAAAAGAAAGTCCTTTTTATATCCTTGTACATTTTATCACCGCCAGGGTGTATAGTCATCTTGGAATGATGCGCTTCTTCGAGAACCTTCTTTGTCAACTCCCTTGCTTGTGGGATGCATAATCTTCCATCTCGCCTCAGCCAACCCTTATCATCGATGACGTACCTACTGAGGTGACTGGAAGTCTCACCCCTAATAAGTTTATCAATCACATCGACAAGCTGAGGGTCTTTACGTTGTGCAGCCCCTACTGAGTCTAAGAGAGTAGGGCGTACTTCGAGAGATGCTAGCAAACCCGGTACAAAATCTGAGGAGGGCCTAAAATTAAAACTGGCTATATACTCCAGGCTTTGCCTTTCCACAAAGAGAGGGCTTAAGGTCAGTTTCTTACGGCTCAACGCGTCTGCTACTACGTTGCCTTTGCCGGGAGTATAGGAAATTACAAAGTCATACGAGGCAAGAAACTCCATCCATCTTTGCTGCCTCAGGTTAAGATCCTTCTGCGAGAAGAGATATTTCAACGATTTATGGTCAGTTTATAATTCGAACTTCTCACCTAGGAGAAAATGGCACCAAGACTTAAGCGCAAAGACGATGGCGGCTAACTCAAGATCGTGGGTTGGGTAGTTTTTTTCATGAACTTTTAATTGTCTTCCACTATAAGCTACTACCCTTCCTTCTTGCATTAGAATAGCGCCTAGTCCCGTTCCACATGCATCCATGTATACCGTGAACATTTTGCTTCCATCTGGCAAAGTCAGAACTGGGGCTGTTGTGAGAGCCCTTTTTAATCGTTGGAAAGCAAACTCGCAATCCAAATCCCAAGTGAACGCCAGATTCTTCTTTGTTAGCCTTGTGAGTGGGGCCGAGATCTTTGCGAAATCACTAATAAACTTTCGGTAAAAATCGGCTAGCCCAAGAAAGCTTCGAACTTCGGTTGCATTTCTTGGTGCCTTCCAATCTTGTATTGCCACCACTTTTGCGGGGTCCACGGCCAACCCTTCTTTGGACACTATATGCCCCAGAAATCTTACTTCTTTTCTCCAGAAGTGACACTTGGAGAATTTGGCTTTTAGCTGATGTGAACGGAGAGTTTCCATGATTTCTTTCAGATGTTGGGCATGCTCTTCTTCATTCTTTGAGAAGTTTAAGACATCATCTACGAAGACAACCACAAATTTGTTGAGGAATTCTCTGAACACCCTGCTCATTAGGTCTACGAAATAAGCGGGTGCATTTGTCAAGCCGAAAGGCATGACAAGCCACTCGAAGAAACCGTCTGGGGTTCTGAACGCCATTTTATCAATACTATCTTCAGCTACTCTTAACTGATGGAACCCAGTTGCCAGATCAAGTTGGGATAAAACCGTTGCACCTACAAGCTGATCAAACAAATCGTCGATTCGGGGAAGAGGGTGCCTATTTTTCTTGGTCAATTTGTTTAACTCCCTATAGTCGACGCAAAGGTGATGCGAACCATCCGCTTTAGTTGCGAACACCACTGGAGCACCCCATTCCGAAATGCTCCGTCTAATGAACCCCTTTTCGAGAAGTTCTTTAACATACTTACTGAGCTCCTTTCTCTCCCTTGGAGCCATGTGACTGACAGGTAAAGCTACAGGCTTTGCGTTATCCACAAGATATATGCGGAAGTCTATTTCCCACCTCTGAGGTAAGCCTTTCACCTCCTCAAAGACATCCGGATATTCCCGGACTACTCTCACTGATTGCAAATTCTCATCAGAAGCATCAAGCGACTTTAGATAACTTTGCATAACAGCATTCAAGGGATTACAAGAAATTTCTACAGTGTTACCAAGCCGAGTCAAGAGCCTAACTATTCTTTTCTCACAATCAAGAATGGCACTATTACTGGATAACCAGTCCATGCCTAAGATCGAACCATATCCCGAGAAGCCTAAGACAAAGGCATCACAACTAAACTCAACGCTGAGAATAGAGATTTTCAAACCCAAACAAACCATTGACAAGTAAGCGGAGCCCCCAATTGGATTTGAAACTACTAAGGGATCTTCTACCATACTAGTGTCTAGATGCAGAGATTCTACTAAGGCAGAGGAAATAAAAGAGTGTGATGCGCCAGAGTCAAAAAGTGTACGAACTGGATGATCATAAAGATAGACTACACTTTCTACAGAAATATTACTACCTCTTTCTTGCTGAGGTGCCACTAGCGCATGAACCTGACCCCCTGAAGTGGATCCAGCCTTATGTCCCTGCCCTTTCTTCTTTGGGCAGTCCTTAGCTTGGTGCCCAGTCTCTCCACAATGGAAGCAACCACCCATCTTCGCCTTTCTTTTCCAGCAGTCTTTTGATATATGGCCCATAATGCCACAGAAATTGCACCTTCTCTTCTCACGGGGCTTATTGTTCTTTCCTCCCATCTTGAAATCTGTTTTCTTTGCTTGTAGACCCTCTTTCTTCTCTTCCACCTTAACTTCTTTCTTACTGTGATCTTCCTCGTGTAACAACGCCATGTCCACCAAGCTTTCATAAGTCGCTCATGTGGATACATGGGTCATGGCAAGGCTGTGTAGAGGCTCATTCAAACCCTTGACGAAGCGAAGTGCCTTCTTGTGTTGGGTGTTTACTAAGTCTAACCCAAATCTGGCCAGCTGGTTGAACTGATTAACATATTCCCTGATCGTCATGCTTCCCTGTTTCAGAGTTAGGAACTTTTCCATTTGCAGGCTCCTTTCTGCTTGGGAGAGGAATTTCATCTCAAACCTCGTCCTGAAATCCTCCCATGTTTCCACCGCCCGCTGAGCATTGGTAACTTCCCACCAATAGGAAGCCTCATCCTTAAGCAACCATACCGCTAGTTGTATCTTTTGCCTGTCATCCACTCCAAAGATGACAAACAGATCCTCAGTCTCCTTTAGCCAGTTTCTTGCCCCTACAAAGGATTCGGTCCCATAAAAATCTTTTCCACCCATTGCCTTGAAGTCTCTACATGTTTTTGCGAAGGCATTTCCATGAGGAGGTGGAGGGGGAGGAGGAACCGCGACCACTGGAGGAGGGATGTCTGCTGGGCCCGCGCCATTCGCCCTTGCTGCTAAGTACCTCCAAATCCAGCCGGGAATCGGTACTCCTTCCGGGAGGTTAAGGTCTCCAGACATGCTGAAACAAAAAGGGAAAAATTCAAAATGAAGGATAGAGAGAGATAGATAGGGCACATGGCTTTGGGGGATTTTTTTCTTTTATAAATATAACACTTTTTCTTGAAAAATGCTTCTTTAAACTTTCTTTTGAAAACAATTTCAAAAACTTTTATCTTGTCTGGTAAACCTATGCTCTGATACCAAGTGAAACACCCCACCTCCGTTAAGGTCACTCACAAAGGGAATGCCTTAATTTTGGTGGAGGTTTATAAGTAAAAGCCACAGATAAACTCAAGACAGATATAGATACACATATTTTAAACAGCGGAAACCAACAGACTTTTATTTATCAATACGTGTTCCAAAACAAAACATTCCACAGTTGTCTCAAAATACTTCCATCATTACAACATCATAACTGTCTTGATTATTAAAGAGTCATAAAACATAAATAAAGTGACAAAAATCCCCATAGTGATATCCAAAGCCATAGTCCGAGCAAAAGAGACCCAAATCATACATCTACGTTCTTGGAGCTTGAACAGAGCCTGACTGAGCTGAGCTGTTTCCTCCCTGTGGACCTGGGGGGAAACGAAAGAAAGAAGACGAAAAGAAAATAGGGTCAGACATAAAGCCTGAGTAAATCTAGTAACTCATTAGTATGTGAACAAGAAAAGGGCATGATAGATATATTCTGAAAATAGGATAGTGTCACAAGCTAAGGTGGTGTCGAATGTACTATCACACCCATACTATATCTCTGCATCTACTTGAGTTTACTCTAACTGGCTCCCCATGGTGAAAGATAAGTGATCCCCAACATTATTTAAAGATCGGCTCCTACTCGCGTTAACATGTGTCATACGGCCCCCAAGATTTGTAGATACCTATGCTGGTCCCACCATGGGGTGTATCAAGACCCATGGTGGCAGCCCTGACACAAATTCTAGAAGGCATAGGTTATACTACTGGTGTCCCCAGTGCCCTGGTTGTCTGCTCCGAAGTGTGTGCACGCCCACACCCCGTTAGACCTGCACTGTGCACCCACCGCCGTCGTTTGACCGCTTACAATCAGCCTAGTAATCGTGCCCCCACCCTGCCTAGTTTCAGGGTACCGTTGATACCTAAATTGGGTTACTGTTGAAACGGGCCCCTCGTTACCAGGATTTTCTAGTCAAACATGTTAAGTGGTAAAGTGTCTGTATTTACCTAACCCCCACCCATCAATTCTTGTTAACATGTTGAATTTGGTTAAGTGTTATGGTTGACTTAACCCTACCACCTGTCCTTAGCCTCTTAGGAGCACCAGACCACTCATATTAGACATGTATTGCTACGGTTACTGGATATGCCGGTCAGTTCCGGGCAGGTTTACACCGTAGCTCAGTCTAACCTCGGGTCTTTATTGGGCTCAATGCTTAACCACCCACATTGGATAGGTATTGTTGTGACTACTGGACAGCCGGGCGGTTCCGGGCAGGTTTACATCACAACTCTATCCAACCTCGGGTTAAGCATACCGTGTTTTCTAAATTTACATATTTTATTATTTTATATGTAAATGTCATATCTTTTATTCTTGGGCATAACAATTTATACCGCTTAAATGTCATTGTCATTGTCATTGGCATGTGCCAAACATGCCAACATATATTTTCATGTTTTACACCCAACGTTAATACCCCCGTTTATACGTTCGCAACGTTATAACAAATGTTGGGCTCGGCACAATTCAGCCCAACTTTATAAGCGTAAGAAAAAGGGAAACTAAGAACATGTAATATTTTGCAACATATAAGGGTGTGTGGCGCATGAACTTGTCGTTTAGCGATACTAACATAAATGATGGGTCATGTGATCTTGCATTCAAATAAAAGTATAACAAAGTAGGTGGATATGAGATGGCATAGTTTAGGCTAATACAAACTTGTGTTTAAACATGTTTAACTTGGCATAATGTCAAACACAAAACTAGCATGATGTATATTCACAAAAAGGTCCAATTATAACATTTAATTCACATAGCCTATTTCAACATGAACTTGCATAGTTTATGAAACACAAACGATACTTAACATATGTCCAATTTCACTTGCAAATAAACATGAACTCGCATGATTTATGAAACCCAAACGATGCTTAACATATATCCAATTATACTTGCAAACAAACATGAAAGTGATAACATAGGCTTTGGGTCATGTAGGCATAAAAGGTTTCAAGTCTAAATCATGTTTTACATCAATTCTAATTTAGACTAAGGGAATATACATAGTCCATACCATCGACATATACATAAAGGGATCAGTTCTATTCTATTGCCACAAACTTGCAAGTGTCATATACAATTGTTCAATAGGCTTGCATCAATCAATTTATGCCACAAACGTCAATACACAAGTCATGATAGAATCATCAAAATACATAGAATTTTATACAATACAATAACACAATTCTATTTTCATTCACATCGAATCACATCGCAATTCTTATTCATATTCTGAAAGGTTACTATACTTACAACGAATGCAGAATCTTGAATTCTGGATTCTGAATTCTGAAATTGGAATGCGCTCCTCTGGGTAGACTAACGTTGCGTTGAAAACTTTTGATTTAAACTTTAAATCTTCTGCTTAGTTTGATTCATCTCTAGGCTTTTCTCTTGACGGCTATGTTCAATTCCTCCCTAGCAGCATGACGACTATTTTCTCAAATTTTTATCTGAATTTTCAGTTGAGAGTTAGGGTGTATTTATAGATTTTTAAGTTGTTTTGAGCTGTCAGATGAAGATAGGAGGAATCTAGGCCATTCAAAATTCAGAGAGCCAATTAAGAGGTGACACATCAGCCCTAGTGACACACAGGGCCTCAGAAGACACTGTGGTCGACCTTGGGTGACCAGGTCGACACCATGGTCGACCCTATGGTCGACCTGGTCTCTGGGTGGGAATTTTCCCGCCCAGCCCAGTTTGAACCTGAAATTCGAAATTTTGAAATTTAACTGAGCTGTTTGAATTTAAATTTTATTCTGAAAGTTCTGAAGGCCATAACTCCTTCATACGGAGTCTGATTCACGCAAACTCGGACTCTATCTTAAGCAAGATTCCGAGACGAACGCAATGGCGTAACCCATTTCCCTTAATTCTTTCATTTAGAATTAATTATACTTTAATTTGTGAAGCTTAGCGTCATAGAATTCACGGGATGTTACACCCTATATCTAATTTACCATTATACATTTTACTTATTTTTCTTTCCGTTTATTTACGATATTTTTTAATCCATTTATTCCGAATATTCATTATTTTTTCATCAACTTTATTAGTTACTAAAGAACCATTTAATAACCATAGAATTTCCTAGTTCAAAGTCCACCATCGAAGTTGTAAATCAACTTTACTAGTTAATAAAGAACCATTTTTTAACCATAGAATTGCCTAGTCGCAAGTCCACCATAGAATATCGTTTAATCACAAGACCACCATAGAATATCACTAAATCGCAAGGCCACTATAGAATGTCGCCTAATCGCAAGGCCATCATAAAATTTTGCTTATAAAACTTGATTCACACTTCAAGTTTATTCATAATAAGCTTTCCTTATTTCATTTCACTTTTTAAATTATAACTTCTATGTTATAATCTTGTTTTTACCATAAAATCATTGTCGTAGAATCGCGCTTACTAAATTTACAATTGTAAATTCATTACAAGCTTTCCTTATATTTTTTTATTTTTAGGTACAATTTTCAGGTTATTGTCTTTACTTTCGCCATAGAACCATAGCCACAGAATTATGCTTATTAAACTTAATCTACACTTTAATTTCATTTATGATAAGCCTTCATTTCTCACTCAATTATAACTTTCATATTGTAACCCAAACTGCTTATTATGATTCATTTCTCTCTTCGTAAAATTATCATAATAGATTACATTCATTTCTTATTTATCAAGTGTTTAACCCGATTTCTTACCACTTTACTCTACATAACCTCTATTACGTTTCCTCTTATTCGTTACGTCTTAGCAATTTATTCTTTATAAAGTTTGGCATGTTCCTATTTGATTGGTTATTAAAATTGCCTAATAATCTATTTCCATAGTTCAAGGTAATTGCAGCAATAGAAACCCGTAATTGCTAGATATCCTTTTTTATCATTTTTAGGATATTGGAAAGTGTGCAATATAGCTAAATCCTTATTTTGACTAATCCATGCATTTTTTTTTCATTTTATGCTTGCAGTTGTAAAGACCCGGAAATTCGAACACTTAATCTTTGAATATTGTAACAATTGGTAATATTGTTAAATGGTATAAATATGAATTTATAACCTTTTTAAATATCATTTAAATAATAATTATTGATACTATACTCATTTGGGGAAAATGCTTTCAAAAATATATTTTTGGTAAAATATTGATAAAATGATCAAAAACCGTTTTATCGATAAATGGCTATTTTCTAAGTAAAAGTTATTGAAAATTCTAGTGAATGTCTAATTAATCATTAGGAAAGTAATTAGCAAATAAAAATATTTTTTGTATTTATGGCTAACTATTTCGATGATGTCATCATTTTAAAAAATGAGCATTTAAGCAATTTTTTTGTATTTTTGGTATTTAAATATTTAATTAGGTATTTAATAATTCAAATATGCTTACTTTCATTATTTAAATAAGATAAGGAATTCATTTCCAAGTTTTGTTTACTTTGATAAATAATTAGATAAAGAAATAAAAATATGATTGAGTTTCAACTTTTGGATTTACAACTTATCGTTGAATGGAAGTTGTTACAGATCGTTGCAACGTTGTTTGGTACATTTATACACATGCGTATACATAAGTATAAGTATATGCATAATTAGTCACATCAAGAGTTTAGAAAATATCCTAAGTGTATGCATATATGTTCCTTATATGTATATAAATGAATGCTTAGTTCTTAAGTCTTGAAAAAGCAAACTTACCATCACCTTGCACACCTTTCACTTCACCTTATACACCATCACATCTCTCATTAAATGCATTAGGGTTTTAGGGACATTTTGGTCATTCCCATTCACATTACTAAGGCTATATAAAGGGAGGCATACCCTTAGAAATATATACACCATTTCTTTTCTTCTTCTTCTTTTTCTTAAGCTATATTAATGGCTTCTTCTTGAGTAATGGTGGTGGTGGAGGAGGAAGCAAGGAAAAGCAAGTGAAAGCAAGGAAAGCAAGGAAAGAAAGGAGGTTGCTAGTTTAGATCTTGGTTTTTATTCTTGGAGCTATAAGGATTAAGGTGAGTTTACTCACTATTTAGGACAGAAAATATAAACCATTTGCATGTCCTTAACTATGCTTAAAGTTGCTTGAATGTTAGTAACTTATGTTAAAAATGTTAACTTGATTCTTACTTTAAAAGTAAGCGACATATGTGATCCATGTTAACGGATTGAAACGGACTTTAATGGATTTGGAATTGGACTTGAATTGACTTGTATAACAAGTGGAATGGACTTAACACAAAGCACATAAGGATTAATAGAGAATTGACATATTGTGGACTTGAACTTGAAAGTGCACTTATAGCGATAGTCGCCATAGATGCAGTTTGAATTGTTGTGTTTTCAACAATTTGTAGGAACTTTGTAATGACATCTTTAGTGAATTGTTATGATATTAAATCTTGTTTTACTTGTATGCTTACTACCTTGAAGTTATTGAACAGTAAAATGCTAAGTAACCCATCAAAAATGACCAAAACTTCACTTGTGCAAAAGTACCCGTTTAACCTTGTTTTTTAGATTTTTAAAGTTCTGTAAAGGCACTTTAAGCTTATGTAAATTGTCTTATCTTTTTATATTATTTCTTAATTCTTACAAGAGTATTTTAAAGTATAAAATATCTTCTTGTCCAAAATATCTTCTTTTTTAAAATAACTTCTTTTTTAAATATCTTCTTTTCTAAAATATCTTCTTTTCAAAATATCTCCTTTTCTGAAATATCTTCTTTTCTGAAATATCTTCTTTTCAAAATATCTTCTTTTCAAAATATCTTCTTTCAAAAATATCTTTGCAAATAAAACAAAGGTTAGAAAATGTTATGAATTGCTAAACCTTGTCATGATTAAGTCACTAGATTAAAAAGGTAATTGATAATGCTTAACACTAATAAGCCAACGAAGTAGGCTTATCGATTTGTGAGAGTTAAGATTGATTTCGAGTAGGGACGGAGCAATTAGGCTGTAACCTGTCGGTTACACTCTTGACCGAGGAATAGATAAGTTGGGAATGTTGGAAACGTGTTAATCATGTTGATTACTTACTTGTTTATTGAATATCATGGATATTGTGCTTAATTCTAATAAGCCGACGAGTAGGCTTATCTATCTGTGTGTGTGTGTGTGTGTCAAGAATGGGTATCTAGGCAAGGGGTGATATGCAACTAGTGCTCTAACTTACTTGGCCTCACTCTTGACCGAGGGATAGTTAAGTTGATTATGTCGGATTCGAGTTAAGTGTACGAACCATGGTTTCAATAAGCTATTAATTGACTAGATAGTCAATTAGTCGACTATCGAGCTATACCATTATAACTTAAGAAGCATCGGGAAAGCTTCACGAATCCATACCAATGAGAACCCCCGGGGAGTAGTGTTGGTATGAAACGTCTCTAGCTTTCACTTACTTTTGAAAGAACTAGAATTGAGTTAACTGGAAATTCATCGATTAGTTTTGAAGACACCAGGATCGATAAGTGTTCTACTTATCGAATACCACTTCAAAACTAGAATACGAGTTCTCCGTTTTGGAATCCATTAAGAATCTATATGAAGATTTGGAATCTTATCGTGATGGTCTTATCTAAGTTGAGATTTGTGTTTTCGAGTGATGAATACTCATGTGAAAGATGCCGAACGAAACCACGACATCGGGTATGGCTAAAGACAAAGTAGGCTGCATGACCTGGGGTTTTGCTAACCCATGACATGATATATTGACTCCATATCTAGGGTATACATATACATGTTGTGCGCGTCGAGTAGGATATATTCGGTTCCACTTGGTGCACGCCGATGTTTTCTTGCGTGGGCTAGTCATGTTTACCTTATGGTATATTTTATCTAGAGATATACGACACTTGGAAGGTGGTTTCTGATCCTTGTGTATGGAGTTCGGATCCAGCTTAATCCGGAGAGATCTACAATGGAAAATCCAATATGCGAACATGCCTTATCAGTTTTGTTTGTACACTTAATATTCGTCGAATGTAACTAATGTAATCATTCCTTCTATGTGAATTTATTTATATTCTACACCCTAGACGTTATCTATTATACGACTATACTTCTCCTAATAAATGGTTGGATGTTATTGAGGGGATAACTGCTACAGACATACGTAAGGCCTCAGATTGCACTGATGTATGAGCTGTGATGCTGGGGGACAGGTTGGAGGAATCCAACAGGATACCTCAATATGATTGTTATAGTATTTATATTCATATATTGTATTATGAATTGATTGTGTGCTAAACCTAACCGTGGACCCCATTGATTATATAATGTTGTTATATGTGAAATTGTTGTGAAGTGAATATATTATTTTACATAATATATTGAGTTTGTCTATTTCACACAATTTGGTGTGTTTGGCATAACTGGACTGAATTGGAATAATACGGATTGGAATGGGAATTGGGAAGTAAATTAGAATGGACTTGAAAATAATAAGGTTTATTAAATTTCATAAATCTAAGCTTGAAGATTAAGAATGAAGGGCAATTTGGGCATTGTTGTTTGTGCATCGTAGGCTCCATGAGTCCTATTTGCGAATAGGAGAACTATGTTGGTTTGATCATGTATCTAATTGGGTACCCAATTTGATAAGGGTACGTTGGCAGTCATAAGTGGTAGTGATGCAGCCTCTTAAATAACATAACCCTTTTCTGTTTGTTGTTTGATATTTATCGATTATTAATATATCTTTTCTACTTACTATATTATATTACTATTCCGTTGTGAGATTCTGATATTGTCCTCTTTTCCTTAGTCTATTTTCTTGTTATTTTATTCCACCTTAACTTTTCGTCTTTCCAGCACTTGACTGCTCGGCACGTGAATACCGTAGATGTATTAGTGTCGACATTCGACCGTCGAAAAGTCAGGTCATTACATTTGGTATTATAGCACAAGGTTGAGCGAATGCCTTGGCTTTGGTTGGGCATGACTCATCAAGAGATAGGGTAATGGAATGCCCTAACATGAGTTGAGTGTATTATATATATATATATATATATATATGAGAGTGTGTATTTGTTAGTGCTAAAAATATATTTTAAGTTGTGTTAGTTAATCTGTTGAGTGGTTTATGAATTCTGGTCGATATGTGGGATGCCATAGTATCGATAGGGATTTCTAAATGCTTAAACAAGGAAAATCTACACAATATTGGTTTAAAAACCGGTAAATGAAATAATTTTACCTAGGCTTCTATTTCTGTACAAAATATAAAATTTCATAAATTGATATAGTCATTTATGATGTGTTTGGTTGTTAGGAATGATAATATTCAACTATTATCAGTTATTGAATATTAGTTATGCATGATCGGTTTATGATCATGTACTATTGCTTGTTGATTTATAACTAGTTTACGTTTTAAAAACATGGGTTGGGAAGATGGTAATAAGTGGGAACATTTGATATAAACACCTTGTGAATTAAGTTTCACAGTTTGACTGTAAGGCATTGAATGATGATGTTAGGTTAAATTGAATTTTAACATGACTCGTGTATTATGATCCGAGTAATGATAAGAATTTGTAAAATAAGTTAGATAAAGAAGTGCTTTATATAAATTATTGAAACTTGACTAAGTCATTTTACGAATCTGTATAGTTTATGCATTATGATTGTATAAATGTGAATAATGCCATGATTTTTAGTTTGGTAGGTTTCATTTGTTAAAATGAAATGGGATTTTCAATGATTTTGGATAGTTGAAAACTTTCGAATTATTATGGAACTTGAAGTTAAGTGTTTGTGAAAATATAAAGTTGAGTTTATATAAAACTTGAATTATTATAATAGCAAGTTAGAACAAGTTCAAAATTTGATTAACATACTTAACAAATTTGATGTTTGGATATACTTATAGAATGTATTAGAGTATTACATAGACGAACTTAAGTTAAACAGTGTTTAATAACTTGAAGTAAAGTTTAATGAAATGATTCATGAGTGGTTTTAATATTAATAAAGAAATACTAAGTGATAATTGAATGTCGAAAAAAGAGGAAGGATATTAGAATAAAATGGCATACTATTCATGCAAAAGAATTAATAAAGGATATTGGTAGTTAAGAAACCAATAGGATAAAAGATGTAAGATGTATGCAGGTCATTTCATTCGCATGGTTGACCTTGATACAGATTCAAGTACATGATTTTGAATTTAATTTACACCAGTCCGAACAAGGATTTTTCACTAGATTGTTAACGATGAATACTTGATATGGAATTTTGATATGATCCTGAAGTTTTCTATTATAGTATATGGCTATGTAAGGAAGGTGGAAGTTTCTAGTCGAGGAACCAGATCGGAGTCCGCACTAGAGATGTCAAGTAAGTTATGCTTGTTTGGAAGTAAAATCTTAAGCTTGGGAAAGTTATCTCATTGGACAGTGTGTACGGATGGTTTATATGCATTGTAAGGGATTTAACGCATATGGAAATTTTGGGAAATGACTCTTCGATTTGTTATGAGGTATTGTGAATCATCGACTAAGTAATCCCTAAGGCTGTTGAGCGTAAGGCATGCTTAGTAGATTGTTTAACATCCTTATGCGATGAGGGGGTTTGAATTTGAGCAAGCCATGGGATTTGTTTGCTAGTAGTGAGATACTGTTAAGTATCGATATTTATAGTTTCTTTGGTTGCTCATGTTGCAATTTCGGGGATGAGATGTTTTAAGTGGGGGGAATGTAAAGACCCGGAAATTCGAACACTTAATCTTTGAATATCGTAACAATTGGTAATATTGTTAAATGGTATAAGTATAATTTTATAACCTTTTTAAATATCATTTAAATATTATTGATACTAGACTCATTTGGGAAAAATGCTTTCAAAAATATATTTTTGGTAAAATATTGATAAATTGACTGAAAATCATTTTATCGATAATTGGCTATTTTCTCAGTAAAAGTTATTGAAAATTTTAGTGAATGTCTAATTAATCATTAGGAAAGTAATTAGCAAATAAAAATATTTATCATATTTATAGCTAACTATTTTGATGATGTCATCATTTAAAAAAAACGGGCATTTAAGGGAAGTTTTTGTATTTTGGGTATTTAAATAAGTATTTAATAATTCAGATATGCTTATTTTCATTATTTAAATAAGACAAGTAATTCATTTCCTTGTTTTGTTTACTTAAATAAATAATTAGATAAAGAACTAAAAATATGATTGAGTTTCAACTTTTCGAGTTACAACTTAACATTGAATGAAAATTGTTACAGATCGTTGCAACATTGTTTGGTACATTTATACACATGCGTATACATAATTATAAGTATAAGTATATGCATAATTAGTCACATCAAGAGTTTAGAAAATATCCTAAGTGTATGCATATGTGTTCCTTATATGTATATAAATGAATGCTTACTTCTTAAGTCTTGAAAAAGCAAACTTACCATCACCTTACACACCTTTCGCTTCACTTTACACACCATCACATCTCTCATTAATGCATTAGGGTTTTAGGGACATTTTGGTCGTTTCCCATTCACATTCCTAAGGCTATATAAAGGGAGGCAGATCCTTAGGAATATAGACACCATTTCTTTTCTTCTTCTTCTTCTTAAGATATATTAATGGCTTCTTCTTGAGTAATGGTGGTGGTGGAGGAGGAAGCAAGGAAAAACAAGTGAAAATAAGGAAAGAAAGGAAAGAAAGGAGGTTGGTAGTTTGGATCTTTGTTTTTATTCTTGGAGCTAGTATTTGCTAAGGATTAAGGTGAGCTTACTCACTATTTAGTATAGGAAATATAAACCATTTTCACGTCCTTGACTATGCGTAAAGTTGCTTTAATGTTAGTAACTTATGTTAAAAATGTTAACTTGATTCTTACTTTGAAAGTAAGCGACATATGTGATCCATATTAACGGATTAGAGCGGAATTGAATGGACTTTGAATTGGACTTGAATTGACTTGTATAACAAGTGGAATGGACTTGAAACAAAGCACATATTGATTAGTAGGGAATTGACATATTGTAGAGTAATGTTAAAAATGTTAACTTGATTCTTACTTTGAAAGTAAGCGACATATGTGATCCATGTAAATGGATTGGAACGGAATTGAATGGGCTTGGAATTGGACTTGAATTGACTTGTATAACATGTAGAATGGACTTGAAACAAAGCACATAAGGATTAGTAGGGAATTGACATACTGTGGACATGAACTTGAAAGTGCACTTATAGCGATAGTCGCTATAGATGCAGTTTGAATTGTTGTGTTTTCAACACTTTGTATGGAACTTTGTATTGACATCTTTAGTGATTTCTTATCATATTAAATCTTGTTATACTTGTATGTTTACTACCTTTAAGTTATTGAATAGTAAAATGCTAAGTAACTCAACAAAAATGACCAAAACTTCACTAGCGCAAAATTACCCATTTAACCTTGTTTTTTAGATTTTTAAAGTTTTGTAAAGGCACTTTAAGCTTATGTAAATTGTCTTATCTTTTTATATTATTTTGTTAATTCTTACAAGAGTATTTTAAAGTACAAGATATCTTCTTTTCTAAAATATCTTCTTTTCTAAAATAACTTCTTTTGTAAATATCTTCTTTTCTGAAATATCTTCTTTTCAACATATCTTCTTTTCTGAAATATCTTCTTTTCAAAATATCTTCTTTCTAAAATAACTTTGCAAATAAAACAAAGGTTAGAAAAGGTTATGAATTTCTAAACCTTGTCATGATTAAGTCACTAGATTGAAAAGGTAATTGATAATGCTTAACACTAATAAGCCAACGAAGTAGGCTTATCGATTTGTGAGAGTTAAGATTGATTTAGAGTAGGGGCGGAGCAATTGGACTCTAACCTGTCGGTTACCCTCTTGATCGAGGAATAGATAAGTTGGGAATGTTGGAAACCTGTTAATCATGTTGATTACTTACTTGTTTATTGAATATCATGGATATTGTGCTTAATTCTAATAAGCCGACGAGTAGGCTTATCTATCTGTGCGTGTGTGTGTCAAGAATGGGTATCTAGGCAAGGGGTGATATGCAACCAGGGCTCTAACTTACCTGGCCTCACTCTTGACCGAGGGATAGTTAAGTTGATAATGTCGGATTCGAGTTAAGTGTACGAACCATGGTTTCAATAAGCTATTAATTGACTAGATAGTCAATTAGTCGACTATCAAGCTATACCATTATAACTTAAGAAGCATCAGGAAAGCTTCACGATTCCATACCAATGAGAACCCCCGGGGAGTAGTGTTGGTATGAAATGTCTCTAGCTTTCGCTTACTTTTGAAAGAACCAGAATTGAGTTAACTGGAAATTCATCGATTAGTTTTGAAGACACCAGGATCGATAAGTGTTCTACTTATCGAATACCACTTCAAAACTAGAATATGAGTTCTACGTTTTGGAAGCGATTATGAATCTATATGAAGATTTGGAATCTTATCA
The DNA here is from genome assembly GCA_030737875.1 of Allium sativum. Taxonomy (NCBI): domain Eukaryota; kingdom Viridiplantae; phylum Streptophyta; class Magnoliopsida; order Asparagales; family Amaryllidaceae; genus Allium; species Allium sativum. The sequence goes on along the minus strand of CM060909.1, from coordinate 737,005,674 downwards.
TGATGGTCGGATCTAAGTTGAGATTCGTGTTTTCGAGTGATGAATACTCATGTGAAAGATGCCAAACGAAACCCCGACATCGGGTATGGCTAAAGACAGAGTAGGCTGCTTGACCTGGGGTTTTGCTAACCCATGGCAGGATATATTGGCTCCATATCTAGGGTATATGTATACATGTTGCACGCGGGGAGTAGGATATATTTCGTTCCACTTGGTGCACGCCGATGTTTTCTTGCGTGGGCTAGTCATGTTGACCTTATGGTATATTTTATCTAGAGATATACGACACTGGAAGGTGGTTTCTGATCCTTGTGTATGGAGTTCGGATCCATCTTAATCCGGGGAGATCTTCAATGGAAAATCCAATATGCGAACATGCCTTATCAGTTTTGTTTGTACACTTAATATTTGTCGAATGTAACTAATGTAATCATTCCTTCTATGTGAATTTATTTATATTCTACACCCTAGACGTTATCTATTATACGACTATACTTCTCCTGATAAATGTTTAGATGTTATTGAAGGGATAACTGCTACAGACATGCGTAAGGCCTCAGATTGTACTGATATATGAGCTGTGATGCAGGGGGACAGGGTGGAGGAATCCAACAGGATTCCTCAATATGATTGTTATAGTATTTATATTCATATGTTGTATTATGAATTGATTGTGTGTTAAACCTAACTGTGGATCCCATTGATTATATAATGTTGTTATATGTGAAATTGTTGTGAAGTGAATATATTATTTTACATAACATATTGTGTTTTTCTATTTCACACAATTTGGTGTGTTTGGCATAACTAGACTGAATTGGAATAATACGGATTGGAATGGGAATTGGGAAGTAAATTAGAATGGACTTGAAAATAATAAGGTTTATTAAATTTCATAAATCTAAGCTTGAAGATTAAGAATGAAGGGCAATTTGGGCATTGTTGTTTGTGCATCGTAGGCTCCATGAGTCCTATTTGTGAATAGGAGAACTACGTTGGTTTGATAATGTATCTAATTGGGTACCCAATTAGATAAGGGTACATTGGCAGTCATAAGTGGTAGTGATGCAGCCTCTTAAATAACATAACCCTTTTCTGTTTGTTGTTTGATACTTATCGATTATTAATACATCTTTTCTACTTACTATATTATATTACTATTCCGTTTTGAGATTCTGATATTGTCCTCTTTTCCTTAGTCTATTTTCTTGTTATTTTATTTCACCTTAACTTTTCGTCTTTCCAGCACTTGAGTGCTCGACAGGTGAATACCGTGGATGTATTAGTGTCGACATTCGAGGGTCGAAAAGTCAGGTCGTTACATTTGGTATTAGAGCACAAGGTTGAGCGAATGCCTTGGCTTTGGTTGGGTATTACTTATCAAGAGATAGGGTAATGGAATGCCCTAACATGAGTTGAGTGTATTATATATATATATATATATATATATATGAGAGCGTGTATTTGTTAGTGCTATAAATATATTTTATGTTGTGTTAGTTAATCCGTTGAGTGGTTTATGAATTCTGGTCGATATGTGGGATGCCATAGTATCGATAGGGATTTCTAAATGCTTAAATAAGGAAAATCTACACAATATTGGTTTTAAAACTGGTAAATGAAATAATTTTACCTAGGCTTCTATTTCTGTACAAAATATAAAATTTCATAAATTGATATAGTCATTTATGATGTGTTTGGTTGTTAGGAATGATAATATTCAACTATTATCAGTTATTGAATATTAGTTATGCATGATCGGTTTATGATCATGTACTAATGCTTGTTGATTTATAACTAGTTTACCTTTTAAAAACATGGGTTGGGAAGATGGTAATAAGTGGGAACATTAGATATAAACACCTTGTGAATTAAGTTTCACAGTTTGACTGTAAGGCGTTGAATGATGATGTTAGGTTAAATTGAATTTTAACATGACTCATGTATTATGATCCGAGTAATGATAAGAATTTGTAAAATAAGTTAGATAAAGAAGTGCTTTATATAAATTATTGATACTTGATTAAGTCATTTTAGGAATCTGTATAGTTTATGCATTATGATTGTATAAATGTGAATAATGCCATGATTTTTAGTTTGGTAGGTTTCATTTGTTAAAATGAAATGGGATTTTCAACGATTTTGGATAGTTGAAAACTTTCGAATTATTATGGAACTTGAAGTTAAGTGTTTGTGAAAATATAAAGTTGGGTTTATATAAAACTTGAATTATTATAATAGCAAGTTAGAACAAGTTCAAAATTTGATTAACATACTTAACAAATTTGATGTTTGGATATACTTATAGAATGTATTAGAGTATTACATAGACGAACTTAAGTTATACAGTGTTTAATAACTTGAAGTAAAGTTTTATGAAATGATTCATGAGTGGCTTTAGTATTAATAAAGAAATACTAAGTGATAATTGAATGTCGAAAAAAGAGGAAGGATATTAGAATAAAATGGCATACTATACAAACAAAAGAATTAATAAAGGATATTGGTAGTTAAGAAACCAATAGGATAAAAGATGTAAGATGTGTGTAGGTCATTTCATTCGCATGGTTGACCTTGATACAGATTCAAGTACATGATTTTGAATTTAATTTACACCAGTCCGAACAAGGATTTTTCACTAGATTGTTAACGATGAATACTTGATATGGAATTTTGATATGGTCCTGAAGTTTTCTATCATAGTATATGGCTATGTAAGGAAGATGAAAGTTTCTAGTCGAGGAACCAGATCGGAGTCCGCACTAGAGATGTCAAGTAAGTTATGCTTGTTTGGAAGTAAAATCTTATGCATGGGAAAGTTATCTGATTGGACAATGTGTACGGATGGTTTATATGCATTGTACGGGATTTAACGCATATGGAAATTTTGGGAAATGACTCTTTGATTTGTTATGAGGTATTGTGAATCATCGACTAACTAATCCCTAAGGCTGTTGAGCGTAAGGCATGCTTAGTAGATTGTTTAACATCCTTATGCGATGAGGGGGTTTGAACTTGAGCAAGCCATGGGATTTGTTTGCGAGTAGTGAGATACTGTTAAGTATCGATATTTATAGTTTCTTTGGTTGCTCATATTGCAATTTCGGGGATGAGATGTTTTAAGTGGGAGGAATGTAAAGACCCAGAAATTCGAACACTTAATCTTTCAATATCGTAACAATCAATAATATTGTTAAATGGTATAAGTATGATTTTATAACCTTTTTAAGTATCATTTAAATGTTATTGATACTAGACTCGTTTGGGAAAAATGCTTTCAAAAATATATTTTTGGTAAAATATTGATAAATCGACTGAAAATCATTTAATAGATAATTGGCTATTTTCTCAGTAAAAGTTGTTGAAAATTTTAGTGAATGTCTGATTAATCATTAGGAAAGTAATTAGCAAATAAAAATATTTTTCGTATTTATAGCTAACTATTTTGACGATGTCATCATTTTTAAAAAACGGGCATTTAAGGGTTGTTTTTGTATTTTGGGTATTTAAATAAGTATTTAATTATTCAGATATGCTTATTTTCATTATTTAAATAAGATATGTAATTCATTTCCTAGTTTTGTTTACTTAAATAAATAATTAGATAAAGAACTAAAAATATGATTGAGTTTCAACTTTTCGAGTTACAACTTAACATTGAATGAAATTTGTTACAGATCGTTGCAACATTGTTTGGTACATTTATACACATGCGTATACATAATTATAAGTATAAGTATACGCATAATTAGTCACATCAAGAGTTTAGAAAATATCCTAAGTGTATGCATATGTGTTCCTTATATGTATATAAATGAATGTTTACTTTTTAAGTCTTGAAAAAGTAAACTTACCATCACCTTACACACCTTTCACTTCACCTTACACACCATCACATCTCTCATTAATGCATTAGGGGTTTAGGGACATTTTGGTCGTTTCCCATTCACATTCCTAAGGCTATATAAAGGGAGGCAGATCCTTAGGAATATAGACACCATTTCTTTTCTTCTTCTTCTTAAGCTATATTAATGGCTTCTTCTTGAGTAATGGTGGTGGTGGAGGAGGAAGCGAGGAAAAACAAGTGAAAACAAGGAAACAAAGGAAAGAAAGGAGGTTGGTAGTTTGGATCTTGGTTTTTATTCTTGGAGCTAGGATTTGCTAAGGATTAAGGTGAGCTTACTCACTATTTAGTATTGGAAATATAAAACATTTGCATGTCCTTAACTATGCTTAAAGTTGCTTTAATGTTAGTAACTTATGTTAAAAATGTTAACTTGATTCTTACTTTGAAAGTAAGCGACATATGTGATCCATATTAACGGATTGGAGAGGAATTGAATGGACTTTGAATTGGACTTGAATTGACTTGTATAACAGGTGAAATGGACTTGAAACAAAGCACATATGGATTAGTAGGGAATTGACATATTGTGGAGTTATGTTAAAAATGTTAACTTGATTCTTACTTTGAAAGTAAGCAACATATGTGATCCATGTTAATGGATTGGACCGGTATTGAATGGACTTGGAACTTGAATTGACTTGTATAACATGTGGAATAGACTTGAAACAAAGCACATAAGGATTAGTAGGGAATTGACATATTGTGGACATGAACTTGAAAGTGCACTTATAGTGATAGTCGCTATAGATGCAGTTTGAATTATTGTGTTTTCAACACTTTATATGGAACTTTGTAATGACATATTTAGTGATTTCTTATGATACTAAATCTTGTTGTACTTATGCTTACTACCTTGAAGTTATTGAATAGTAAAATGCTAAGTAACTCAACAAAAATGACCAAAACTTCACTAGTGCAAAATTACCCGTTTAACCTTGTTTTTTAGATTTTTAAAGTTTTGTAAAGGCACTTTAAGCTTATGTAAATTGTCTTATCTTTCTATATTATTTCTTAATTCTTACAAGAGTATTTTAAAGTACAAAATATCTTCTTTTCTAAATATATTCTTTTCTAAAATATCTTCTTTTGTAAATATCTTCTTTTCTAAAACATCTTCTTTTCTAAAATATGTTCTTTTCTTAAATATCTTGTTTTCTAAAATATCTTCTTTCAAAATATCTTCGTTTCAAAATATCTTCATTCTAAAATACCTTTCCAAATAAAACAAAGGTTAGAAAGGGTTATGAAATGCTAAACCTTGTCATGATTAAGTCACTAGATTTAACAGGTAATTGATAATGCTTAACACTAATAAGCGAACGAAGTAGGCTTATCTATTGGTGAGAGTTAAGATTGATGTCGAGTAGGGACGGAGCAATAAAGCTCTAACCTACCGGCTTCCCTCTTGACCGAGGAATAGATAAGTTGGGAATGTTAGAAACGTGTTAATCATGTTGATTACTTTTTGTTTATTGAATATCATGGGTATTGTGCTTAATTCTAATAAGCTGACGAGTAGACTTATCTATCTATGAGTGTCAAGAATGGGGTGTCTAGGCAAGGGTGATATGCAACCAGTCCTCTAACTTACCTCGCCTCACTCTTGACCGAGGTATAGTTAAGTTGATATGTTGGAAACGAGTTAAGTCTACGAACCATGGTTTCCATAAGCTATTAATTGACTAGATAGTTGATTAGTCGACTATCAAGCTATACCATTATAACTTAAGAAGTATCGGGATAGCTTCACGATTCCATACCAATGAGAACCCCCGGGGAGGAGAGTTGGTATGAAACATCTCTAGCTTTCATACACTTGAAAGAACCAGAATTGAATTAATCATAAATTCAACGATTAGTTTTGAAGAGACCGAGATTGATAAGTGTTCTACTTATCGAATACCACTTCAAAACTAGAATACGAGTTTTACGTTTTGGAAATGGTTATGAATCTATATGAAGATTTGGAATCTTATCGTGATTGTCGGATCTAAGTTGAGATTCGTGTTCGGTTCGAGTGATGAATACTCGTGTGAAAGATATCGGACGAAACCTCGACATCGGATATGGCTAAAGACAGAGTAGGCTGCATGACCTGGGGTTTTGCTAACCCGCAACAGGATATATTGACTCCATATCTAGAGTATACTTATACATGTTGCGCGTGGGGAGTTGGATATATTTGGTTTCACATGGTGCGCGCCAGTGTTTTCATGCGTGGGCCAGTCATGTTTACCTTATGGTATATTTTATCTTGAGATACACGATGCTCGGAAGGTGGTTTCTGATCCTTATGCATGGAGTTCGGATCCGGTTTGATCCAGAGAGATCTTCGATGGAAAATACAATATGCGAATGTGCCCTATCAGTTTTGTTTGTACACTTAATATTTGTCGAATGTAACCAATGTAAACATTCCTTCTTTGTGAATTTATTTATATTCTACACCCTAGACATTATCTATTATACAACTATACTTCTCCTAATAAATGGTTGGATGTTATTGAGGGGATAACCGTTATGGACTTGCGTACGGCCTCAGATTGTATTGATGTATGAGCTGTGATGCAGGGGGATAGGTTGGAGGAATCCAACAGGATTCCTCAATATGATTGTCACAATATTTATATTCATATGTTGTATTATGAATTGATTTTGTATTAAACCTAACTGTGGACCCCACTGATTATATAATGTTGTTATATGTGAAATTGTCGCGAAGTGAATATATTATTTTATATATTATATTGAGTTTGTCTATTTCACACAATTTGATGTGTTTGGCATAACTGGACTGAATTGGAATAATACGGATTGGAATGGGAATTGGAAAGTAAATTAGAATAGGCTTGAAAATAATAAGGTTGACTAGATTTTATAAATCTAAGCTTGAAGATTAAGCATGAAGGGTAGTTTGGGAACTGCATTGTTGTTTGTGCATCGTAGGCTCCATGAGTCCCATTTGTGAATAGGAGAACTACGTTGGTTTGATCCTGTGTCTAATTGGGTACCCAATTAGATAAGGGTACGTAAGCAGTTACAAGTGGTAGCGATGTAGCCTCTTAAATAACATAACTCTTTTCTGTTTGTTATTTGATATTTATCGATTATTGATATATCTTTTCTGCTTACTATATTATATTACTGTTTTGTAGTGGGATTGTGATATTATGTCCTCTTTTCCTTAGTTTATTTTCTTTTTATTTTATTTCACCTTAACTTTTCGTTTTTCCGGCACTTGGGTACTCGGCACGTCAATACCGTGGATGTATTACTATCGACATTCGAGGGTCGAAAAGACAGGTCGTTGTAACAATTATGTTTTCTATTTTTCTTGCAAACTAAACTTTGGAATTATATTCCCTTTTTCCTAACAAATCAATATAGGCAATTTCTAACTTCATAATTTAATGGTTATACATAAATTCTTGCTCTTAATATATATTCCCAATTTGGCATAACTACAGTAAATTTAGACATAATTTGGCTTATACCCCTCTTTCTTTCAATTTCATCAATTTCTATATTCATTTTATTCTAATTCTAAAAGGTAATTTAAACAAATAAATGTTTGAATTCTCAGATTTACCATTCAATTACAAATTTACTGTACGTAATATTAATTTTATCTTGTCAACTCGCATTATGGTTATTTCACAAGTTTGTCCATTTTTAGTCCAAATTCCATTTTTATTATAGTTTTGGCATTACATGTTCTTTTAGCCAAAATTATCAAACCCTCTTTCATTCATAATTCCAATTGAATATACTTTCCAACACGTGCAAACAAAAAGGATTATATTCAATCACATAAAGTTAGATGTGCAAATTAGTCATATACATATGCCAGTATTCACTACGCCATAGATGGCCTACAGCAACCCTAGAGATGTGACGCAGTAGATGCCAAAAAGTGATATGTGGCAACACTTTTTCGGGGTTGCCTTTTATCGCGTTGCCTTAAAGTCAAAGGCAACACCTTTGCGACCCTACGGTAACATCAGTACAGGTGTTGCCACAGGTACCACTAGAACAAAAAAAATACCCTTTCACAACTGCCAAAAACAGTTGCAATATGTCTAGTACAGCTAGCAATCGTAATAAAGTAAACCCTTTTTACAACTGTTTCTAGCAGTTGTTAAAAAAAATTACAACTGTTAAAAGTAATTATACCTCAACTGCTATTAATCAAAATTTTCATAATATTATAATATATTATTATAACACAGTATTCAAACATAATATTTTACTCAAGTAAATATTTTATTTCAACATTTTAAACGGTACAAATTTTTTGGACTCCACTATTGTACATTCACTGGTATATTTCATATTTACATACATTCCTCACTATATTCTCACTCGATTCACTCATATACAGACTCACACAAACAACATAAGCAAGAAACACTACACTAACAGAAAAAACAAGCCAACAATGTATGGAACTAATTTCTATTCTGTAATAGGTAGGTAAGAGTCCTGACGTCCTCAATGTTAGCAGAAACACTGCATAGTTGAACATAAATGATCAAAACTGACCATAAGTGATCAAAACAGACCATAAATGAGATAACAGAATTTTATGTTGTATGATTAATATGAGTAATCATGTTTAATCTATGCTATATTGCAAGTTTGATTTCATTTCTTCCTTTTACCGTGCTTAGTCTATTTCATTTGTCAAAAGAATAATATAGCCTCAAGTAATCATGTTCCTGTTGGATCTACAGGTTGTGTTTGAAATGCCTCAACATTATCTGAGTTTAAGTCTTGTTAATCATACCATGATGTTTCCAATTACTCTAGAAACAATTACTTTAGAAAAATAAGACATAAATACCCAAAGAAACTTTCTTCCAAATTGCCTCTTGTCCGTTAAATGCAAAGGACGAGTTGATTCCTTGAAGAGCCATCCAATCAATCTCAGTCTCCCATCTTTCCCAATCCCACCATGCAAATGTATCTGAAATCAAAGTGTTGGATCAATCTCATAGGAGGTACAACATCCAAATTAATCAAAAGCCTATATCATACTGAATAACACATGTTGAATGAAATACACATCGTGGCATTACTAAACATGTGCTACTCAAACTTTCCCTCTGACTTTTAATCAAAAATTACCTCCAATGGTTTATTCATTTCACCTTCGGAATGCTCCATGCTACTAATATGCTCGGTGTGGTGCAGGGATGAGAGTCCTACCCAAGAAAAATCATTGGAATCGATATCCAACACTGAAGCATTTACATAATGAAAGAATGGCTTGCCCTATGAAAACATAAAATAAGAGCAGTATTCATAATCCACTAAAAAAGTTCATGGAACCATGAAGAATCAAAATAAAAGTGCTGAAAGCATTGCACATAATTTATAAACAGAACTTGTGCAGCCATCAATCTAATTAAATAGTGCTCTTGACATAAGGAAATGTTAAATTTGGTGATACAAAATCACAAATTGATTGGAACAAATTTGCAAAGAATGGAAAGTAAATATTTTTATAATGGGAATGCATTGATTGCATTTGATGAGATGGCAGAGAAATAAATGAAGGGATTAATTTCTTCCATCTATGCTAAAGAAACAGATTGATTTACTTTCTATGTTTGCACAATTGTTGTTATGGTAATTTGCCTCCATTATATTATTACCATATGTTGGTAATTTAATTAATGACACACATAGATTTGCACTGGCTATATATCGAGGGGTAGACTTTAGTGTAAATCCATCCTGGCTTGGAGCCAGTGATCCCCAATGGTGTCGCTTCTTGTTAAACCTGATTGAGGTTTGGATATGTAAACTCTTATTTTGTAATCTCTTGTAATTCTCTCATGTGGAATAAAATCTCTCTCTGTTAGACTGGACGTACACTATGATGATAGTGGAACCAGTATAAATATTGTGTCTCTTTGTTTCTCTATTATAGTTATTTACTATGTTGTTGATATAATAGAATAATTGCTATCAGATTAGATTAGTGTTCAATTGGAAAATCTAGATCCTATTTATTGCGCTTCCGTATATGCTCAATTTTTTCGTAATAGATTGGTATTAGAGCATGGCGATTTGTTTTAAATTGTGCTTCAATTATTTCTACAAAGGTTGGTAGATTCAGTAGTGATTATGCTATTACTATTTTGGAGAAAAGGAGACTTTGGTGGAGGAGATTATGTTGAGAGTGAAGAGCGTTCCAATCTGGGAACTTTGACGTGATATGGAGTTTACTGCATTGAAGGGACCATTGGATTTGGGAAGTTTTGATCATGTTTCTGACAGGGGTCTTCATGTTGATGATGCTCGAAGGATCCAAGATGATCAGGAAAGGAGCTCAGGTCAAGTGATAGACGGGTGTCGAGACAGAGATCATTGTGGTTTAGACATGGGTCTTCACGTTGATGATGCTTGAGGGATCCAGAGTGATCGAGGAAGGAGCTCAGATCAAGTGGTAGACGGGTGTCGATGTGTATTGCAAGCACTTTTAGACCGTTGGTTTATGCGTGGTGCAGCTCATGGTGGTAGATGCATCTTTTGCAGGCGGTAGGTGAAGCTTGTAATGGTTTTGATTAAGTGGCAGGAGAGAGATTTTTTTGGTGATTGAGAGAATAAATTTTTGGCCTTGGCGGTGTTGAGATTACTTTGGTGTCTGCCTTCTTTGTTATTTTGGATATTTGCAACAATTTGTTGGCGGGCGGAGACGTAGTCTGAGCTCGTTAACAATTGTGTGATGGGGGGTGGCTTTGCTGGAACCCATTTGGTAAATATTCATTTTTTGGTGTATCTCGTTGTGAAATTTTGATTGAAGGTGGAGTTCTGTTAAAGAGTTTTATGTTGTGAAGAGAATTTGATTGGAGATGGGGTGTTGCAGATATGTGATTTTCCCTCAAGGTGGAGTATTAAATTTGGTGATACAAAATCACAAATTGATTGGAACAAATTTGCAAAGAATGGAAAGTAAATATTTTTATAATGGGAATGCATTGATTGCATTTGATGAGATGGCAGAGAAATAAATGAAGGGATTAATTTCTTCCATCTATGCTAAAGAAACAGATTGATTTACTTTCTATGTTTGCACATTTGTTATTATGGTAATTTGCCTCCATTATATTATTACCATATGTTGGTAATTTAATTGATGACTCACATAAATTTGCACTGGCTATATATTGAGGGTTAGACTTTAGTGTAAATCCATCCTGGTTTGGAGCCAGTGATCCCCAATGGTGTCTCTTCTTGTTAAACCTGATTGAGGTTTGGATATGTAAACTCTTATTTTGTAATCTCTTGTAATTCTCTCATGTGGAATAAAATCTCTCTCTGTTAGACTGGACGTACACTACGATGATAGTGGAACTAGTATAAATATTGTGTCTCTTTGTTTCTCTGTTATAGTTATTTACTATGTTGTTGATATAATAGAATAATTGCTATCAGATTAGATTGGTGTTCAATTGACAAATCTAGATCCTATTTATTGTGCTTCCGCATTTGTGCATTTTTGCATAATAGGAAACTAAAATATCTACAGTACAAATGAGTGAAATGACACAATCAAACAAAAGTCAGCATATAAAATGAATGCTTCAATACACTTAATTTAGTTTTATAATACGAATGAAAAAAGCTCATAGAAGCTGCATAAATTTTTTCCTTCTGACAAGTCCATATTTTCTAACACCCACAATACTATCTACAAAGAAAATATGAGTCTGTGACTCCTTTAGAAACAAACAAATAAAACAAAAAAGAAGATCCATGGGATTAAGTCTGCTCATAAACATTGAGGGAACTACTAAGTTGGCTTCTAACATTAGCTTGGCCAAAATTTGAAGTTCAGCTTATAATCAAAATTTGTATGTAGTACATACCTCGCAACTCGGTACCTTCCAATATTTAGCTATCCAATATTCGTACTTCAAAAATGTAATACCTATGTGTCCGGTTTAATTTACAAGTAAAATAACAAACATTCATAAAGACATCTTCATGTTCTAATGATAATGAATATAAATCCGGAGTTAATGGACATATGTAATTATCAACCAGGTATTGGACAATTGCCTGACATTGATAGAAAAAATTATCGATGGTACAGCCGGAAAGTTGCATATACAATTTTACTTATCAAATTAAAAACTCATGCATAGTAGCATTGAAGAAATAAAACATGATAAACATATAATGTAATGCATGCACATTATTATTCAGTAGACTGCATCGAAGAAAAAATGATCTATGTTCGTACGTTGGTAGCAATGAAAGTGTATAGTGGTAGCGATGTTAGCACTGCACACATAGATGTGTTTTTCGCTGGTAATTTGAAGTGAAGCAATGTTTTTTAAGACTGTTGATGTTACATATCAAAGTCCTCAATGCCTAAACCAATTTGCCAGAATCCTTAGGATATTTCACATCAGTATAACCAGATATTGCATGAACAATAGTTGAATTAGCCTTCCAACGATTATGAGTTAAATGATTTTTTTGATACGATGAACTAAAATTTACGTGCATCTCAAATTTTTGTACGAATAATAGTCCATCCACAAGTAAAATCAAAGTGTTGAATCTCACCGGGAAACAATCAACCAATCCCAAAATTGTCAACCCTAAAATCCATACCTCGTTTTGAAGAATCAAACTAATATAAACCATTCTGCAAAAGTCGACTGCGCAGTACCTTCCCCCGATTTTGATTTTCTAAATCGATCTGCTTGTGATGAATCCATCTCGCAATTGCTGGAACATTAGATCGGGAAAATCGATCCAGATGTTGGTGAATTGAGCGTGACTTCCTTCATATTTTGGGAACATTGGCCACAAATTGTAAATAGTAATTATTTACTGAAAAACCCAAATAAGAAATTTAGTCAAGAAAAAGCCAAAAATGATTTTAAGACAGAAGGCGATAAGCAAAAACCCTAGATGGAATTTTTGATTTGCAGAATGAAAGGTGGAGGCGTGACAAAGCGATAATTGTATTCCAGCGGCAAAATGAAAACTTGGGACGAAGGAGCTGAGACAGTAAAGGAAAATTATTGAGGCGGATGGGCAACGTAGACCGTTTGATCGAATTCACGCGGACTGCTAATTTTGTTAATTTTTTAATTTGAAAATATCTATATCTACTGCAACACATGTTGATATCTATGCTAACACATTGAAGCGTGCGTTGCAATAGACAAAAAACCGCATAGCAATGGCAACATTGTAGTTAGCAACACCATGCATTTTCGTTGTGATGGGCCATTTATGGCGTAGTGATTGCAAATTTAGTATTTTGCGCATGACCAAAATTTAACACAATATGGTAAAATCCAACATAGGAAGGGGAAAGAGGACTGAGAGAATATCTTATTAATTTAACAGGAATCAAATGATGATATATATCGCTATTAAAAACAATAATTTAAATCCACTCACCTTGGATTTGCGCTCCAAGTTTTGGATCTGATTTGGTTTTAGATTTATTATTCATAGTCCTTTCTATATGAATCTACAAACTATATTTTCATGGATTTACAAATCAAAATAAAATAAGGAATAAAAGAAATTATGTAAATTAAGATCCGAAGAACTTACCTCATATGGACGTAAAATTTGGGCATCTAAACCTTATATCTACAACATATGCCTTCGAATCTTGAATCAGATAGCCTAAATCTAATATTTTATGTTTCTAAAGAATTGAAGGAGAAAGGGAATGGCAGGGCTTCTGCACCCATTTAGAAAAATATGAGTTTGATGTCTAGCCTTGTAGGTTTATTTATAGATGTCCAAATAAACCACATCCATCGGATTTAACGTAATGAAGTTGACACTGTTCGGACGATATAAAACAAACTGCCTCAACCCGACCTGGGTTGACCCATGCAATAAGTGGGTCGACCCAACCCATACGTAGGTCGAGTCTTGGGTCAACCCATCACAAGTTTAGGTCGATGCAGAAGTGTGTTAACACAACGGGCCACTGTTTTATTGTGCATGATTAGTTCTTTTGCGCGTTAGTTTTTAACATTATTCTAGTTTCCTAATTTACCTTGTTTTCTTCCATTTTTCACATGCCCTTAATTTTAAATTCAAACGCACACATTTTTGGAATTAATACGCGGATATTATTTGAAAATAAATTTATTTAGACACATTTACACTTATAGATATTTTTCCGACACAAGTCTCGAACGTTAATTTTTTTCCATATGAACTCCGTTTGGAACATATTATATATGTGAAATTAATCGGAAAATTAATACGAACACAATGGTACATGTCTCATAGCCAAATTATGTTCCAAAAGTGTCTATTTTTTACTATTAATAATTTCTGTGATTATTTTTGTTACTTTTATTATTAAAAATACGGGGTGTTACATTTTCCCACCATTTAGGAAATTTCATCCACGAATATTGGTAAGAGTAAAATTATATTATTCCTCGTATAATTTACAACCTTCATGTGTACATCCAATTTTACAATCATCTGTATAGTTGTACATATTGGGATATATCATAAAAATTCATGAATGCAATGAATTCCTAAGCAGTACCTCCTATATAAATTCACTTTTCGCGAAAATCTTGTGAAAACATGATGCACACAACTTAAATATACAGACAATTTCTACATGAAAGCAAAAATTTAAAAAATATATATCTTTTCATCCAATTTTTCATAAATCCTTATTGAATAAGGGCATAATTCATCCAATTTTTCTATCCATACCCTACCAACCAACTTTAAATTAGCGAATTTCAGAAAAGTCTAATTTTTTGAATTTGATTTCTCATATCAGAAAAAGGTAGGAAATTGAAAATTCTATATTTTGCACTTCACTTTTACACCCCTTTTCCCCATATTTGGAACCATTCAACACTATTATATAAACATTCCTATCTTTTTTCAAGCACAGTTTACATAAAAAGTATTTCTTTTCAATTTCCCGAACTTATTTTAGAGGAATCTACTTTTTGTTGTTGTTTTCATTTATTGCAGTTATCGCATTCATTGCTTTCTATAAATTTTGTTCATTCTTCTTTTAGTTATTCATCTTTTATCTCCGTCGTTATTTTATTTACAATATCATATGTTTTCATTCTTCTCTGGTGAGCATCAAAAACACCTAGAAAGATAATATCACACTAAACTAGTTTATTTTTCCACAGTAAAACAGAATACTAAATACAACTGCAAATTTGTATTAAAAGAAAACATACTCTGCTGCAATCACTACTAGGCGAAAGATACATTGGCTAAATGTGGCTATCCACAAGGATTAGGAGGCTTAGGACCATTTCCATTTTACATAAAAATATCTTCATCGTTGAATCTAGACAACCATAACACTCCTTCTATCCATCTACCACTCTCAACAACTCATGCCGAGTACCCTTATTCTCATTCCACCATAGTTAGGATAACAAGTCAAACCTTTCTATTTCCTTTAGAAGTGTTGAAAAATGATTTCCATTAATTACAAACCATGTCATAATTTCACTTACAAAAATCCCAAATTAGCACTTTCCAATCCATTTCCTCTTTATTTCAATTTTGTAAAATTTTATCTTCTCAAAACATTCCTTAAAAGTAAAAAAAAAAATTAGCACTTTAACCTAGTTTGGGTTCTTATTTATTTTAATACACGTTTCTTTTTCAAGAGGAATTAATAAGATTAAGTTTCTATTAATCATTTCTAAAGAGGACTTTTGTATTCTGTGAAAAGTAACAACAAAAATTCATTATTTTAATATTTTTATTTCTTTGTCGAAATAGGTAGTGCAAAATTATGGCATTTCAGCAATATTTTGTACACCTCTTTCGCTGCACATTTCCTTACCACTTTAACAAAACACATTTACGTACAAACTTATTGATTCATAAAATTTATCTTATAATTCTTCTTGTTCCATTAAGTAAAAGGGTGTCACAACCTGTTCTTTATGGAAAAACTTTTATATTTTATTTCAAAAACAAATATGTTGTTTTCTCTTACTCAAGATCACCTATTCACCACGTATGTCTAACTCACTTATATTCATGTTGTAACAACCCGAATTTTAAACAACATGTTAAGACAAGAATCAAAGCAGAATTAAATATTAAAATCTGAATCAGGAGAAACGGGCTATGCCATTGCGTTCGTCTCGGAAAAATACGCGAAATAGAGTCCGAAATTTCGTAAATCGGAGTACGTATGACCGAGATATGGCCTTCGGAAGTTTCACGAAAAATCAGAATTCAAAACAGATTTCAAATTTTCAGAAATCAGGCTAGGCGGGAAAAATCCCGCTAGAACCAGGTCGACCTAGGGGTCGACCTGGGTGGGCCAGGTCGACTGGGGAGTCGACCCCAGAGTCGACCTGCCTGGTCAGCCAGGTCGGCCTGGTGCACTTGTTTGGCTCCTGGGTCCTGTTTTGGAGGCTTGTGACGATTTTTGAGGGCTGGGATCTATCCTGGGGTTAATCTAACGGCCTAAACTACTCCTAATCTCTATAAAAAGACCCCTAAGCCTACCGTAAACCCTCACAAATCATTCATGCCACGAAGTGCTGCCCAAATCTTCATTGATCATGGCCTCCATCTCCAATTCCTAGCGACTATGCATTCAAATTGGGTTCAAATCAAAAGGTGCAAGCTTGCTACACCAAATAGAGGCCAAATCAACGTTGCTATGCGAGTTTCATGACGATTCTTCGACAAAGGAGCCACCTTTCTTCGTCAAGATGATGAATGATCCTTTTCCTAAGCCTCGCTAAGTAAGTTCTAGCTACTTCGAGATGTTAACGGTAGTTTAATGATGGCATGGGATAAAATGCGGTTAAACATAAGTGCTATAACCTATGTGAACCTAGTTTTGCCTCTAACCTTGAATATATGACTTGGAACTATGTTTTAGCGACTATATCATGTCACTCATGTTATGTTTAGCCTATAATATCATGAAAGATTGAACCTTTAACTTGTGAATGTGGGCATAAGACCTTAGAACCCCTTTTGGGCTTGTGAAATATGTGCATGAACTTAACTTGGGGCTTATGCAAGTATATGAACCCGAAAACCCTTATGATAATATGCAAGTTTGTGGCCAATCACCTTTTTATGTTATGCATGCTTGTGGCCAATCCCTTCTTGATTTGTCATGCATGCTTGTGGCCAAATTCCCTTATGATACTATGCATGTTTGTGGCCAAATGCTCTTATGACACTATGCATGTTTGTGGCCAAATTCCCTTATGACACTATGCATGTTTGTGCCCAATATGTTGGCATAACACCCTACTATGTGACTCGCTTCCACTTGGGTTGGAAATACATATGGGTAGCTTAGGAAAAACGTGGGTATGACACGAAAAACTTGACATGGGGCTTACATGAGAACATGAAATTCATGATACATTTAAATATGGTAATGACACGTGGGAAAACATGGAACTTGAACTAGACATGGGTGGGTTGTAAGTGTAAAAAAGACACTAGACCAAACATGAAAGTGGCCAACTCGAGGTTGGGTTGAGTTTGTAGCATAAATCTACCCGGACCCGCCCGGCTTAACTAGTGGCTACAAACAATAGGATCCAATGTGAGAAGTTGGTCATGTCGCGCTTAAGACCCGAGGTTAGACTAGGTTGTGGTGTAAATCTACCCGGACCCGCCTGGCTTAACTAGTAACCACAACAAGGTCTAATGTGAGAGGTTGAGAGTGCATTAATTAAATTAATGCCACATGATAAGGTTAAGTAAATTTGACTAATGACGCTTAACCGATATGACACGAATGGGTAGGTTATGTGGGACTGGGTTTGACTTCTTAATGACACTTAACCATGCAAGATGATTAGGGGATGGGGTTAAGTAATTTACACTTAACTAATCCGACTTGGTAATTAGATGGGGTTAAGTAGTTAAGACTTAACTAATCTAAACACGGTAATTAGATGGGGTTAAGTAACTTATACTTAACTAATCTAAACACAGGAATTCGATGGGGTTAAGTAATTTACACTTAACTAATCCGACTTGGTAATTAGATGGGGTTAAGTAATTAAGACTTAACTAATCTAAACACGGTAATTAGATGGGGTTAAGTAACCTATACTTAACTAATCTAAACACGGGAATTCGATAGGGATTAAGTTAAACACTTAACCAATCTAAACTTGGTAATTCAATGGGGTTAAGTAACCAATACTTAACCAATTTAACATGATAATTTAATGGGGTTAAGTAACCGATACTTAACCAATCTAATAGGTGGACCTGATAGGGTTAAGTCACAAGACCTTTTAAAAAGTAGGCTTAACCATGGTAATACGATTAGTGGATGGGGTTAAGCTAACCCATATTTAACCAATCCGACTCGATAATCTGATGGGATTAAGATAATCTATGCTTAATCAATCTAACATGATAATCTGATAGGGTTAAGACAAATAAATACTTAACCAGTTTGACTTGATAAGGTTAAGTCATGAGCTGCTTGGTACACTTAACCGACTTGTAGGGCTAAGCCTTGAACTTGAGTACTTAGCCAATCTTGACATGATTCGTAGGCGGGTTAAGTCATGAACTTGGATAACAACACTTAACCCATTTGACAAAACCCTAGCTCAGGGGACTAGGTTGGAAATCGTAGTTAACAAGGATAGTGGAAAGGGGGGCTAAGTGGTAAACCTTAGTTAAGGGTAACTAAGTAATAATTCTTAGCTAAGGACATGGACTAGTTCATAAAGAGATGAGTAACCTGGTACGGTAGGTCATCGCTTAGTATACGAGGAGGAGCAAGTTATCTGACTTGGATAAAAGCTCCAGCGAACTGGGTGACGAAGCGAAAGCTTCGGGGAACGTGAGGGTACTCTTGGTATCCCTCTGTGAGGTGGCGAGTGGTCCATGTAACCCGGCCTCACAGGGGTTAAGGTCTGCGGTAGAAGAGCCAAGAGTATGCCTTGGTTGCTATGCGAGCGACCTAAAGACTGGGATGGGTTAGCGTGGAGTCGGCGATACTTGATTTTGCCCCGGGATAGCATGTCGCCGACTACCTACCATCTTTAGTCAATCGTGTACGTACGGAAAGGCAGGGAACTCCCAAAAGACCATATACTAGCTATCGAGTTATGGGTGAGGTTGGCTATCTGGAAATGGGCATCGATGGGCCGTAGTGTAGTTCTCATACATGATTTTTCTTGGATTGTCTTTCAGTAGTTGAGGGAGGGGTCACGTGGGACCATAGCCACGGGTACAAAAACAGACCTTGATATCTGCAACAGCAGACGACTTAAAGCTCCCGACCGAGTTCCGTATTTCTTGATTTGCCCTGACACGGAACTCGGATGGCACATTGAGGAACATGTGCGTCTAGACATGGAAAACGATTCACGATACATACGCGGGATAAAGGGCGCGGTTGACGGGTAGCATAATCCCTAGTGGTCCTAGGTGGCTGAACCCAAACCGAGACACGGAAACGTTCATTAGGTAGCATAATCCCTAGTGGTCCTAGGCGGCATAAATCCTAAGTGAACGCGCGATAGTTCATGGTAAGGAAACATAGCTAGATCAAGGGTAGCAGTCAAAAATAACCTCAAGGATAAAACATTTACATGGGAAAGCCCGTATGGCCTACGGCAAGGGACTGAACTTATACATGGAAAGAGACATACGAGTTGGGAAAACCTACATATGCTATATATTTGGTTGATACATGACATTGGGCAAGGGACATTCATAGTTAACACATGACGCGGGTTGGGATACTAGTACGAGAGGTGCAGAGCAAATATACATGTTAGGACCATGAGAAATATACATGATAGATACCGTGGGACATTATACAGGATAGATACCTCGGGATATTATACTCGATAGAAACCGGACGATGTGATACCTTGACTTATCATGACACCGTAGTTTATCATGATATCTTAGTTTATCTTGCTACAGTAGTTCAGTTTGTTTTAGTTTATCTATCTTGTAGTCATCCTTATGTTTACTTTCAGTTTATGCATGTCATGTTACCTTTACCTATTTTTATACTGGAAGTAGATAGGACTTACCAGTCTTTATGACTGACCCCGTTTTCTTTCGCCTCTTGTCTTCCGTTCCCCCCCCCCCCCCCCCCAGGTTTTCAGGGAGGAAACACTGTTATCTAGTTCAGACTCCTTCTACTTGAAGGTCATCACGCATGGCTTGGACTTTTCTTGGCTATGGCTACTTTACTGTTTTACTTGGGGAATAATTTATGAAATGGTTTATGCTTCTTTTCTATTGCAAGACAGGTTTTGATGTATTCTGATGTAAAAGACTTTAGACCTTATTTTATAAGGTAATGAAATTTGTTTTACTTCCGCTGTTTTATATATATATATGTTCTGTCTTGTAATATTTCTGTGCATGTTTACCTCGATAATGCTTCACCAAACCTAGTGCATTCCCTTGTGTGTGACCCTAGCGGAGGTGGGGTGTTACATTTGGTATTAGAGCAGAAGGTTACCAGACTGGGCAAAAGTTTTTAAAACCTTCTGAAAACTATTTGAGAAACCGTTTTACAAAGAAGCATTTTTCAAGAAAAGTTTGTTTTTAAAGGCTATTCCCCAAAAGGCCATTAGCACTATCCTTTGTTTCCTTGATTGAATCTCCTTTCCTTTCTTTCCTCCATCTGTGGTCACAGTAGTTCTAGCTGTGACCAATCTTTGTTTAGCCACGTAGGTGTTTCCCGTACGATGGAGGTGGTTCTCGAGAGACCTGTTACCGTGGTACAAGGAAGGATAATAAGAGTAAGGATAAAGGACGCGAGCTTAAGGATAAGAAACTGTTGGTATGGCTTAGTCCATCAAGGAGGACAAGGACAAGATCATCGGAGAGGGCAATCGTACGCTCCCATTTCTAGGGTACCTAAAAGAAATGGTACCGTTTCTGGTAAAGGTTTAGTCGTTCTTTCCTATCATCCCGTCCAGACTTTGGTTTGATCATCGTATCGTTTAAGCCTGCTTGGATAGTTGAGTCTCTGCACCTTAGTACTAGCATGGTAGAGGATCCCAGCTTTTGTCCCAAAAATCTGGTTGGAGAGTTGGTCCATTTCTTCATGACTTGTTTGGATTTGAGAATGACATGTCTCAGCTACGGATAGATTTTAGGGATAAAATGGTCACCCAATAAGGGGTGCCATTCTCGGTTTTGGAAAGAGGGTAGTTAGACTCCCGACTCACCTTGGTGATACCCTCGAAGTCTCGTGTAACCTTTTGGGTACTGTCATGGTTAGTTACCTAGAATCTCGGGATGCAGTTGTTGGTAATCCGTTCGAATAGAATTCGCCACTAAGGCGGACGGTTCGTTTCGCTTATGCATGAGTTATGGGAATCACCCTAGTAAGTACTCTTGGCAACATGGATTGGCATCGGCAAACGAGATCCAGAATTCCCTAGTGAATTTTGGAGAGCTTGCACGAGTAAGTGGACACGTTTGAGCCAAGTATACTAGGGAAAGGATAAGTGAAAGTGGAATAAGAGGCGACAATTAAATGAGTTCTAACTCATATCTTGGAAATAGGGATCAAGGAGCTACGAAATCATGGAGTTAAAAAGGCGGTCAAGGCACCGAGGAATTAAGCTCAAGGAAACGCGACTTAGAAGACGTAAGGCTAGACATGCGCATCGTACCTCTGTTTAAGGGGTGTATCCATGATCCCTGGTTTTTCCTGTAGAGCTTGCTCGCATGTTATCCTTTGGTGGATATCCTCTCGGTCCTGTTTCTGTTACAAACCCCGTAAGGAGTTTGTCTTGTTTATCTCCTCGATCTTATCTTGGGAACCTTAGATAGAACTCTATGGATGTAAACATGTATTTGAAACATGTTATGATTGATATGGTTGCAAATGGTTGCAAGTGGTTGCTCGTGGATACGCGAATACACATTAGATACTAGATTGACGCGGTCACATTTCACGTTGTATATGCACGAGTATTTATACTTGTTATGGATGAAATTGAATGTGTTATCATGCGGATGTTGCATATGAATGAATGTTTGTGCACGCATATAGTACTTATATGACTAGGACTATTTGCATACATGTTGGACTCATGGCACTAAACATATTTTGCATTAGAAAGATCATTCAGGCCTGATCATCAGCATTAGCTAAGAAACATATACACACACGCTTTGCATATGTTCATATGGCATTAGAAATCGTCTAAGGACAATTGTTGCCTGTGGATGATGTTTTGAGTAGATGGATGATGGATGGTAGGATGCGTTCTTCCTAACTTGGAGATTTCGGGGACGAAATCCTTAAAGGAGGGGAGAATGTAACAACCCGAATTTTAAACAACGTGTTAAGACAAGAATCAAGGCAGAATTAAATGTTAAAATCTGAATCAGGAGAAACGGGCTATGCCATTGCGTTTGTCTCGGAAAAATACACGAAATAGAGTCCGAAATTTCGTAAATCGGAGTCCGTATGACCGAGATATGGCCTTCGTAAGTTTCACGAAAAATCAGAATTCAAAACAGATTTCAAATTTTCAGAAATCAGGCTAGGCGGGAAAAATCCCGCCAGAACCAGGTCGACCTGGGGGTCGACCTGGGAGTCGACCTAGGTGGGGCCAGGTCGACTGGGGAGTCGACCCCAGGGTCGACCTGGGGGGTCGACCTGCCTGGTCGGCCAGGTCGGCCTGGTGCACCTGTTTGGCTCCTGGGTCCTGTTTTGGAGGCTTGTGACGATTTTTGAGGGCTGGGATCTATCCTAGGGTTAATCTAACGGCCTAAACTACTCCTAATTTCTATAAAAAGACCCCTAAGCCTACCCTAAACCCTCACAAATCATTCATGCCACAAAGTGCTGCCCAAATCTTCATTGATCATGGCCTCCATCTCCAATTCCTAGAGACTATGCATTCAAATTGGGTTCAAATCAAAAGGTGCAAGCTTGCTACACAAAATAGAGGCCAAATCAACGTTGCTATGCGAGTTTCATGACGATTCTTCGACAAAGGATCCACCTTTCTTCGTCAAGATGATGAATGATCCTTTTCCTAAGCCTCGCTAAGTAAGTTCTAGCTACTTCGAGATGTTAACAGTAGTTTAATGATGGCATGGGATAAAATGCGGTTAAACATAAGTGCTATAACCTATGTGAACCTAGTTTTGCCTCTAACCTTGAATATATGACTTGGAACTATGTTTTAGTGGCTATATCATGTCACTCATGTTATGTTTAGCCTAGTCTATCATGAAAGATTGAAACTTTAACTTGTGAATGTGGGCATAAGACCTTAGAACCCCTTTTGGGCTTGTGAAATATGTGCATGAACTTAACTTGGGGCTTATGCAAGTATATGAACCCGAAACCCCTTTTGATAATATGCAAGTTTGTGGCCAATCACCTTTTTATGTTATGCATGCTTGTGGCCAACCCCTTCTTGATTTGTCATGCATACTTGTGGCCAAATTCCCTTATGATACTATGCATGTTTGTGGCCAAATGCTCTTATGACATTATGCATGTTTGTGGCCAAATTCCCTTATGACACTATGCATGTTTGTGGCCAATATGTTGGCATAACACCCTACTATGTGACTCGCTTCCACTTGGGTTGGAAATACGTTTGGGTAGCTTAGGAAAAACGTGGGTATGACACGAAAAACTTGACATGGGGCTTACATGAGAACATGACATTCATGATACATTTAAATATGGTAATGACACGTGGGAAAACATGGAACTTGAACTAGACATGGGTGGGTTGTAAGTGTAAAAAAGACACTAGACCAAACATGAAAGTGGCTAACTCGAGGTTGGGTTGAGTTTGTAGCATAAATCTACTCGGACCCGCCCGGCTTAACTAGTGGCTACAAACAATAGGATCCAATGTGAGAAGTTGGTCATGTCGCGCTTAAGACCCGAGGTTAGACTAGGTTGTGGTGTAAATCTACCCGGACCCACCCGGCTTAACTAGTAACCACAACAAGGTCTAATGTGAGAGGTTGAGAGTGCATTAATTAAATTAATGCCACATGATAAGGTTAAGTAAATTTGACTAATGAAACTTAACCGATATGACACGAATGAGTAGGTTAAGTGGAACCGGGTTTGACTTCTTAATGACACTTAACCATGCAAGATGATTAGGGGATGGGATTAAGTAATTTACACTTAACTAATCCGACTTGGTAATTAGATGGGGTTAAGTAGTTAAGACTTATTTAATCTAAACACGGTAATTAGATGGGGTTAAGTAACCTATACTTAACTAATCTAAACACGGGAATTCGATGGGGTTAAGTAATTTACACTTAACTAACCCGACTTGGTAATTAGGTGGGGTTAAGTAATTAAGACTTAACTAATCTAAACACGGTAATTAGATGGGGTTAAGTAACCTATACTTAACAAATCTAAACATGAGAATTCGATGGGGATTAAGTTAAACACTTAACCAATCTAAACTTGGTAATTCAATGGGGTTAAGTAACTAATACTTAACCAATTTAACATGATAATTTAATGGGGTTAAGTAACCGATACTTAACCAATCTAATAGGTGGACCTTATAGGGTTAAGTCACAAGACCATTTAAAAAGTAGGCTTAACCATGGTAATACGATTAGTGGATGGGGTTAAGCTAACCCATACTTAACCAATCCGACTCGATAATTTGATGGGATTAAGATAATCTATGCTTAATCAATCTAACATGATAATCTAATAGGGTTAAGACAAATAAATACTTAACCAGTTTGACTTGATAAGGTTAAGTCATGAGCTGCTTGGTACACTTAACCGACTTGTAGGGCTAAGCCTTGAACTTGAGTACTTAGCCAATCTTGACATGATTCGTAGGCGGGTTAAGTCATGAACTTGGATAACAGCACTTAACCCATTTGACAAAACCCTAGCTCAGGGGACTAGGTTGGAAATCGTAGTTAACAAGGATAGTGGAAAGGGGGGGCTATGTGGTAAACCTTAGTTAAGGGTAACTAAGTAATAATTCTTAGCTAAGGACATGGACTAGTTCATAAAGAGATGAGTAACCTGGTACGGTAGGTCATCGCTTAGTATATGAGGAGGAGCAAGTTATCTGACTTGGATAAAAGCTCCAGCGAACTGGGTGATGAAGCGAAAGCTTCGGGGAACGTGAGGGTACTCTTGGTATCCCTCTGTGAGGTGGCGAGTGGTCCATGTAACCCGACCTCACAGGGGTTAAGGTCTGCGGTAGAAGAGCCAAGAGTATGCCTTGGTTGTTATGCGAGCGACCTAAAGACTGGGATGGGTTAGCGTGGAGTCGACGATACTTGATTTTGCCCCGGGATAGCATGTCGCCGACTACCTACCATCTTTAGTCAATCGTGTACGTACGGAAAGGCAGGGAACTCCCAAAAGACCATATACTAGCTATCGAGTTATGGGTGAGGTTGGCTATCTGGAAATGGGCATCGATGGGCCGTAGTGTAGTTCTCATACATGATTTTTCTTGGATTGCCTTTCAGTAGTTGAGGGAGGGGTCACGTGGGACCATAGCCACGGGTACAAAAACAGACCTTGATATCTGCAACAGCAGACGACTTAAAGCTCCCGACCGAGTTCCGTATTTCTTGATTTGCCCTGACACGGAACTCGGATGGCACATTGAGGAACATGTGCGTCTAGACATGGAAAACGATTCACGATACATACGCGGGATAAAGGGCGCGGTTGACGGGTAGCATAATCCCTAGTGGTCCTAGGTGGCTGAACCCAAACCGAGACACGGAAACGTTCATTAGGTAGCATAATCCCTAGTGGTCCTAGGCGGCATAAATCCTAAGTGAACGCGCGATAGTTCATGGTAAGGAAATATAGCTAGATCAAGGGTAGCAGTCCAAAATAACCTCAAGGATAAAACATTTACATGGGAAAGCCCGTATGGCCTACGGCAAAGGACTGAACTTATACATGGAAAGAGACATACGAGTTGGGAAAACCTACATATGCTATATATTAGGTTGACATGAACCATTACATGACATTGGGCAAGGGACATTCATAGTTAACACATGACGCGGGTTGGGATACTAGTACGGGAGGTGCAGAGCAAATATACATGTTAGGACTATGAGAAATATACATGATAAATACCGTGGGACATTATACAGGATAGATACCTCGGGATATTATACTCGATAGAAACCAGACGATGTGATACCTTGACTTATCATGACACCGTAGTTTATCATGATATCTTAGTTTATCTTGCTACAGTAG
This sequence comes from Allium sativum, assembly GCA_030737875.1. Classification (NCBI taxonomy): domain Eukaryota; kingdom Viridiplantae; phylum Streptophyta; class Magnoliopsida; order Asparagales; family Amaryllidaceae; genus Allium; species Allium sativum. The sequence goes on along the minus strand of CM060909.1, from coordinate 736,979,524 downwards.
TTCAGCCTGTTTTAGTTTATCTATCTTGTAGTCATCCTTATGTTTACTTTCAGTTTATGCATGTCATGTTACCTTTACCTGTTTTTATACTGGAAGTAGATAGGACTTACCAGTCTTTATGACTGACCCCGTTTTCTTTTGCCTCTTGTCTTCCGTTCCCCCCCCCCCTCAGGTTTTCAGGGAGGAAACATTGTTATCTAGTTCAGACTCCTTCTACTTGAAGGCCATCACGCATGGCTTGGACTTTTCTTGGCTATGGCTACTTTACTGTTTTACTTGGGGAATAATTTATGAAATGGTTTATGCTTCTTTTCTATTGCAAGACAGGTTTTGATGTATTCTGATGTAAAAGACTTTAGACCTTATTTTATAAGGTAATGAAATTTGTTTTACTTCCGCTGTTTTATATATATATATATGTTAGGTCTTGTAATATTTCTGTGCATGTTTACCTCGATAATGCTTCACCAAACCTAGTGCATTCCCTTGTGAGTGACCCTAGCGGAGGTGGGGTGTTACACATGTTTTCTCTTAACCACTTATATTGTTTAACCCAACAACTCTCTTATGCACATTGTTCTTTTGAAAACAAATTTGCACAATTTACTCAAAAATAATTTTAATGCAGCTCTCAATATTACAAACTAGTAAATTTCTAAAACTGTAAACCTTAAAACTCTTCTTAGGATTTTTTTCCTATATCTATGCTTTCTTTCAAGTTCTTTTTAGAAGTTTAAATGTGGGGCTAAGTAAAAAATGGTTTCTTAATCTTTATATTCCAAAATCCTTTTCACAAAAAAAAAGTTCTTTCTCATTTATTGTTCCAAAGCTATGCTCGAACTGAAATCTGAGTCTAGCATCACCTTTGTGCCAAATGTGTGTATATATATATATATATATATATATATATATATATATATGTATATATATATGTATTCCTAATTCATTTTCCTTCATGCGCTTACTCAATTTACAAGGCTCTATTGTCCAACATACAAATCTAAAATACCAAAATTTCGGATATTAACATATGGAATTCTCCTTTTATTACAAAATATATTGTACACTTTATATTCTAGCCACTCATGAGCTTACTTTCTGAAATTCCCAAAACCATTGCCTAAGTGTACAAAACTAATATTCCAACTTTTTTTCCATGTGTTAATTCACTTACTTAGTGGGTTCGTCCATGGATCTAGGAATGTATATATATAATATTTATATTTTAAAAAATACAAATACGTCTACTCATTATCTATATAGGGATCTTGAACCTTAACTCTAATACCAGATGTAACAACTCAAATCTCATAGTGCCAATTTTTTTTGTAAAATTCTAAAATTTAAGTCCACTGAAACCCTAGTTGTTTGTCTGGTATCTTATAACGAACCAAGATTTTTAACATTTTAAATACATGAAATTTATTTGAACTAATATTTAAGAAATTTATATTTATTTATAATTTTAATCCGGTCTATTTAAACTATACTTGAATTAATTTGTATATGTAAATTTATATTTTAATATGGAATTTGAATGGTTTGAGAAAAATTTAACATTTGTAACATTTTTGAATATATTGTTATGAAATGAAAATTTTTGTTTTAAAATTTAAACATGAGTTTTATTTATGTAGATCAAATTAATTTTATACATGTTAAATTTGTGTTTTGGAATCAAGCTTATATTAAGAAATTATTTATAATCTTAGATTTAGTTTATTTTAAACTTGGTTTTGAATTAGTTTATATATGTGTAAATTTAGAAATTGAATATATAATCTAGTTGTTTAAATATTTGTAAACTTTGATTTTTATTTTTATTTGATAAGTTATAAACTAATTCATTTTATTTGTTTTGAATTTTGAATTTTATTTAAACTTGAGAGTTATTTAATTAAATTAGATTTAAATTTGGTTTAAAATTTTATTTGAGATTGTATTTCTAAATTTTGGTTGTATATACTAGTATAGTATTGTATACTAGTAAATAAATAGTATGCACTCTTGAATTTTTTTTGTTTGTATTTAATATTTGATTTTATTTGAAATCTAATCTATTTTATTTTAGTATTAAATCAAATTTTGTAAGTATAATTTTTTTTTAATGTTCGATTTAAATATGTCGTTAAATTAAATATTAGTGATATTTTAAACTAATTGAATTAAATGGTTTGTGGAAAAAAAATTGATTATTACATTTAACTTGATTTTATAAGTGCGAATTTAAAATTTTATATTAGAATTTAAGTTGTCTCGTTAAATTTCCCAATAGTTGTATATTTTAAAATTTTATTTGGATGCAAATAGCTCTACTTAATTTAAACATTAGCTGTATTTATAAATTTATTGAAATATATTGTTTGAATTTTATATTTTATTTAACTTGAGAATCTATTTTATTTTGTTGAGATTTAGGTTTTGGTTTTAAATTTAACTTAAGTCTATTTTTGAAATAAACTTGTATTCTTTACCAAGGGTAAAATAATTAGTATGTACTTTATTAAAATCATGTTTAATAATAGTTTTGCCACTTGTGAGATCATGGGACCCTAAAACACGTTGCAGACTTTGTCAGAGAAATCAACGCGTGTACGCACTCCTTCCTTTTATTTTCGCGTCACTTTTCATTTTTGTTTATTAGCCGAAACCAGTTCAAAATCAGTCTCTCCCAAATCCGAAATCCCCAAATCAGAGAACGATGGCTACCACCGAAATTCCATTCAACGCCTCGTCCTCCTCTGTCCCAAGTTCCATTCGCAGCCTCCCCTGCCACTCGAAAATCACCTGTAACCCTTCAGCTTGTCGCATGTTCGAGCCCTACGCCTACTGACTCTCGAGCGCTGCTAGGAAGCCGTGTAACCACCGCCTTCAATTGTATCGATCCGCCTCAAGTTTGTCTACAAACCGCAAATAGTCCCCTCGCCGTCATTCCTTCCTCGCTGTTCTTCTTCGCCTCGAATGGCTCCACCGCAAAACGAACCCGCGTAGATGCACCTCCGGCCTCTTCGTCCAGTCGATTCCCTCTGCCTCTCGTTTCAGTCCAATCCGAGCTTGACATGTTTTCTATATGGTTTTAAGGTGAGTTCGCTCGCAATTATTCCTGTTGAAGTGTATAACTAATGCCTTGTATATGTTCAATTAAACTGACTTCGCCTTGTTTCCATTAGGCTCTGTCCTATGCTGGTTTCATGAAACCATCTGGGTACATGCATCACTGATGATTGCTTTACACTTTAATGTTTTTGCACTTCTTCTCTGCTAGTCATGACGTTTGCTGTTGTACTTGCTGTTGCTTCGCTTACCCTTACTTCAAACTAGATTACATGCATTTTTCCCACTCATGGTTGGTAACTCAGAGTTTAACCTGGAAGCTTATTTTTCAGTGTCTAGTTGTTGGACCTTTGACTGTATATACAGGGACAACCATGTGTATATGCGAGTATATGTGTGTACAGCTGTGTTCTTGTATATACAGTGGTATTGTGAGGTCTTGGTATTAGGGTGGATTAAATATTGGGAAATTAGTCCATAACTAAACTATCTTGCCCTTACTGTCAATAGTGTTCATACACACATCCTGAATAAATGTCCTTATTTATGCATGTGTTAGGAAAAAAAAAGAAAAAAAAAATCTGAACATGATACAAACTGGTAAATGTTATAAGAAGTTAGGTACGCAGTTTAGTTCAATTCAATAGCCATTTTGTATTTTGTCTAGATGCCAATTTGAAACTTGTGACAGAAGTCCATTGTGACCAAAAAAGAACAATTCTTGTTTGTAGATTTGTGATTTTTTGACTTACTATAAGTTAATTAAATGTTACGGAAATTCCCTTGCTCTTCATTTCATGCAATGATCTAGACTGATTATGAGTGAGTCAATGCCATTGTTTGAAACTACTTTCATCAATGTTCACCTTTATTGTGAGGACATGCTTCTTAGGAAGCATCACGTTGGTCAAAGTATGAGAAAAAAGGGGGTACATGACATATGAGAAAATTCTCATTATATGTTTATGATTTTAACTGGGCAACTTAAGAAATCAGTTTTGGGTTTGTGTATATGTATTGATAGATCACGCACCATTAACCGGGCAACTAAAGAAATTAGTTTTGGCAACTTAAGAAATCAGTTTTGGGCTGATATATAAATAACTGGGAAACTTAAGAAATCTGTCCACTGCCTTGTTTAAACTTGAAAATCCCATACTGGACATCACATTTATATACCATGCACTTATCATTTATTACCATACTTGTTCCATGTAGTGATCATGCACCATTATTTGTTGAAACCTTGGAGATGTTGTAACATATTTACATGCACAGGCTAGTGATTTGAATTCACATCGGTAACTGTAAGGCTCGATTTCATTTTGTTGGTCCAAGATTTTTGTAGCTGCTGCCTTTCACCTCATGGCTCCATGCCTGCACTTCATTTTATTGCGTGAGCATTTCCCTGGTTAAATGCAGTTTCTTTCTTGTATAAATAAATGCATAGATACTAAGATGTTGTTTATCCATATGAGTATTTAATTTGATGTTTGAGGGTGTCTCAGTTAGTTGATTTATGTGTCATATTAGTTGAAATTATATGTTAAGTGCAAATGGTTTAACAAACCATGTTATTTAAGATTTGGGTGGAATTAACTATTACATCTTAGTTATTTATTGAAGTTAATTTACTTGAACAGTGATTAATCCTGACTCGAGTGTTTTATGTTTTTGCGTGGAACGCTCGGGTCATATTCGAGTGTTTCAAATTTAAAGATTCATCTCGCAAACCTGGATAGGAACGTGAAGCCGCATGACGCATACGTACGCAAGCCCGACTAAAAGCGTAAATCTTTATTTCAAAAATTTATGTATACATTATATTATTTTCCACTGTACAAATTCTGTAAAACTCTGATTTTATGTAAAAAAAAAATCGTTGTGAGTACTGTTGTTTATTTCTGTCTGTGATTCTGTGTGTTAATCTATTTAAACCCTGCATGCTAATAACGATTCGTTGTTTTGAGCGTCTTGAGTCGGTTTAATTACCGATACAAGACGTTAATAATAGCGAGTCGTTACATATCCAGTAGGAAGGAAAAGATAAATATATCAGAGCTCACAATAAAAATATCTCATAGCGAAACAAATAAAATATAATGGTAAGTGAATACTCACCATAATAATGAAAATCACTTTGCAAGTGTCTCTAAGATATAAAATCTTTGTCGCTAGTCTAATCTGCGGGTTTGTTATGAGGAGGGGGTCAGAACAAAAGTTCCGGTGAATGGACAAATTATACTTTTTAAAGATAACACTACACACACCGTTCTATCATTGATTTACTTCTGTTATGTTAATAGAGTTTATAACACTCTTTCCTCTACATGTACATTGAACCCATCTACTCCCTAGTGGATCAAACATGATAATCCATATAAATGTAGCTATATGTCCAATAAATCTAAGTACTACCCATAGCACCCTCCTTGGAAGGTGTCTATCATCATGCTACAAAAACGTACTAAACCTCCATCATTACACCACGAAAGCGTACTAGACCACGCCACGAAGGCACATTAAGTCTCCATCACCACGCTACGAAAGCGTGCTAATCCTCCATTACCACGCTACGAAAGCGTGCTAAGCCTCCATCGTCGCGCTACAATAGCGTACTATCTACTATTTGAGTTTCGCTATAGAACTCAATCGAGGGATTTCTACATTTGTAAAGGATAGTTTCATTAGGTCTACAATACAGATATTCATAGTTTGGTCTGTCTCTTTTCACAGTAGCTATGACCCCACTTGGCCACCCAAACTAGTGAAAGACCATTTCAAGAGGGAAGTGACTGTGCCCCTAACAAACAATCTAAACATCCAATTGGCGTTGTCCCACATCCAATGTCCCGATAGTGAAAGATCATTAGCTTATTGGTTTAACACTAGTATTTCCTTATACTCGCTCTTAATGACGATGACAGGTATTCGACAATCTACTATCCTTATTGGGTCCTGACCACGAAGCCTATTCTTGGATCCGAAGCAACCGCCGAATCCTAAAATTCATCCCATTTGTCTTTTAGCTGCCCTCTACATAAATGTAGACAAGGAATACTCTATGGATGGAACCGTACAGACCTGCCTTTGGGGATACAGCTTCGTTAAGCCTACTGCAGAAAGCCATCTCAGAGTATTTTCACGTATCATAAAAGTCTTGCACTTTCCTCAATTCTCATCGAATAATAAGTTGGGCATGCTCCCACCATGTCTCCAGACACATACGATGATTTGTCTCGTCGGGCTCTTCATCCCTTCAGTCTAAACCAAGTGCATACCACACTATGCCATAGATTGCATACAGCAACACCAGAGACGTGATGCAGGAAGTGCCAAAAAATATTGCTCTATGCCAAAAATGATATGTGGCAACACTTTCTTGGTGTTACATTTTGCTGCATTGCCTTAGAGTCAAATGCAACATCTTTGCGACCCTAGGGCCACATTTTCGTGGTGTTGCCCCAAATACTAATTTTACTTAAAAGTGGGCCCTACATTATCGATAGTAACACTTTTACCACCAATGGAAACGCTTTGCTAGTATATCACAACATTTACCATCACATACTGCAACATTTACTATCACATACTGCAACATCTACCATCACATATTACAACATTTTATTAAATATAATGATATTTATTGTATAATTTACTACTGACATAATTGGATATTCAAACACGAATTTTATTCAAATAAATATTTTATTTTAACATTTCAAATAGTACAAATTTTCTGACTCTACTATTATACATTCACTGGTATATTACAAAGTCATTTATATTTACATACATTCCTCACTACACTGTTACTCGATTCACTCATATACAGACTTACTAACACTTTCTGACACACACAGTCTTTCACTGCTTCCATATCTATCTATCCAGCCATCTTCACACCTGTCAAATATAGAGACATACACAGTGGACTAGAGAAAAAATAGATTTAAATTCATGCAGGTACAAATTTATTTTAAATTTTATTTATGTCGGATTTCTAGTGCACAATTCAAGAAAATACAAATTTTGAATTTTATTTGTCTGAGATTAGCAAATAATATACAACTCATTTCAAAAATCATACGATTTACAACTTATTATGTCATTACAATCAAATATATCATTTTTATGGATTAAAATTTTGATGACAATTCACTACGCCATAGATGGCCTATCGCAACGAAAATCCATGGTGTTGCTAGCTACAATGTTGTCATTGCTATGTTGTTTTTTGTCTATTGCAACGCACGCTTCAATGTGTTAGCATAAATATCAACATGTGTTGTAGTAGCCACGAGAATAAAATTATCAATCCGCGTCAACACGATCCAACGGTCCAGGTTAGCAATCCGCATCAATCAGATTTTTCTTACACCGCCTCAACTACTTTGCTCCAAATTTTCATTTTCCTATTGAAACATAATTCAGATATTTTCCTTTATTTCTTTTTCATTTGGATCTCTAATTTTCTTTCACCCCCAAAATTCTAATTCAGATCCAAAATTAGATCCATCCAATTTTGTTGCTCTTTCGCGATGGAGAGCTCCTTCACAATCCCTGTCAGGTAAATTCAACTCCAACCTTAATAAGTTTGATGTTTACGATTTAGATCTTCATTGTCGATTTTGGGTTTAGCTGATACTAATCGAGACTTCTAATCGGATCTTCAAATCGAGTAGAAAAATCAAATCGAGTTCGACTATCGCGAGTCCGTTCCTGTTGAGTTCAGCTGTGAGAATCGGTATTTTGTAAGTCTCTCTATATATATTTAGTATATGTCAATTTCACGTTTAAACCATCGACTAGGAAAGAAGCAAGTTTGTTTAGGAATTGTAAGATTTTAAATCTTTATTCAACTTTAGTTTTATTTTTCCAATCATTTCAATGAGTTTACATACGAAATGTCGATACTGCGAGTAATATGTTAGATGTAATGCGTGTCAAAAATGCTTCTTGAACTACGATAATTAGTGGCCACTGGCAGATAAAATTTCTCGAGGAGGGTTCAAGTTGGTTTTTTGATGTATATCTAAATAAGATTACTATAATGAGTCATGTATTTGTTTGTTCAAAGTTCGGAATATCTAGTTTGAGTAGGCTAGTGTTTTACTACGTATTTTTGTTGAATGCAACTAGCAAGTGTGTTGGAACTGTGATGTTCTAAACTGTGATGGTATATAGTATAGCCAGTACTTCAACAAACATGTAGTCTTTTTCCAAAGCATAAAACTGCACGTTAAGATTTATTTCAATTGTTAAATGATGATTGTGGTACACTTTGGACCATTTCTGAGTGTTCTGCTGAACATGAGAGTATATAACATAGAGCCTCCTCTCTCTTTACTTCTTGTTTTGAGTTCAAATGATATGAGCGCTCACCCTTGCTTTTTACTGGTTGTTCTCCTTAGCAGTCTATGACCAATTCATTATCTATAATGATCTGTTTGATTGAACAGTGACACTATATTTTTCTCACGATGTTATGTATGAGTCTGTAATCAGTCCATTTCCCCCCTTTTTGTCTGCTTACATGACAGTAATCATAAGTTATAAGGTCCATAGCCAATGTAATGTTGGGTTTGCAGGCTTTAACGCTAATTCTGTTGTACTGCCTTTTCAAAGGTAAATGCTGATGACTGCACAAAATCCTCGTGTACTACCCTCCTTCCTTAAATAAATTTGTCAGCACTTACTGCCATGCTCTCCCTGCTATTTATTATTGTGATCATTCAGTACTTTACATCTTAATACTCAAAAAACCGAGTTCTTATACTATCTTAAATGTTTCATATAACAAATAATTCAACTGCAAGGAAGAGTGCATATATAAAGGTGGCATTGTTTCATATAACAAATCATTCAGTACATTTATCATGCTGCTCAGCAGCAAATGACTAATGGCGCAGGAAGATGTAGGTGACTGGTACTTTAAATTCTTCTCTATTGTCTACTGCAAAGATATCCCTTATGTACTCATAGTTCTTCTTGAGTTCATGAATGAAATATTTATTTTATTTATTTTGCTTGTTTATGTGTTTGCTAAAGGGAAATAATTATATTTTCTTGTGTTTATCTATAGTTTTACTGAACAAAAACTTAACCTGAAATATTGTAGGGGTTCGCTGTTTCAAAGGAATCACAATCCAAACCTATTGTAATTCTTGGAGCTACTTTGGTTGCTAAGAAGGCTTGTGAGCTTGGTCTTGAGGTGAGACAAGTACACTAGTGTACTGGTAGGATGTGAGATGCCTTCATAAATGAAGGCATAGGTGTACGATGAGTATGGAGATGCCGGTGTTCTGAAATTTGATAAAGATATTTTGGTTCCTGCTTTGAAGGAAGATCAAATTTTGGTTAAGGTTGTTGCTGCAGCTCTCAATCCTGACGATTTTAAGTGGAGGCAGGGCAAATTTAAAGCTACTGATTCCCCCTTGCTTATGAGTTTATTTCTTAACATATTCATCTTTTGTTGTAACCTATTATTTCTTTTATCCTTGTTTGTTTTTCTCTCTTGAATCTGTATGCTTGCATACTTCACAAAAACAATAATCTGTATTTATGGCATATTATAAAGAAGGTAGGCAGCAACAGATATAGTTTCTCAAGTTAATTGGAATTGAAGCCTGATGGCATGCAGATGGATCTCCAATTAATTCAGATGGAAAACATGACTAATCTATTAGCATGATTATCCAGTTAAGCCTGATGGCATGTTGCTGCAAATTATGCAAGTGGTGCTGGTTTCTTGTCGCAGACTTTTAGCATGCAAGACGTAATCCATTATTCAATGTTAATGCTTATGCAGGAAAAGAAGCAAGCACATGGGTTGTAAGCTGGAGCTGGTGGTAATGCAATCTATAAGTACAAGAATTCAGGTACTAATTCTTCTACCATATTTCATGTCAAGCTGTTACCCTCTGTTGTTAAGTATGAGAGCATGTCATCTTGTAACATATCAACTATGCATGCTTTGACTTGTATGAATAGTCTCATTGCCTAGTTTTTGTTTTCTTCTCTGCCCTTTTGAAAATGTGAGCTGCTATATGAGTAATAGCTTTTTGCTTTACCTGAGTAATAGCGTTTTTGTTTTCGTTATAATGCATCTTTTCCAAATTGTGGTGTAGCGTTGGAGTTTACGCTTGTTGTTTTGACGGAGCAAAAGACAGGGATAACTTAAGTAATAATTCACAGAGTAGCACGAACATCAATGTTAAATGTGGGATATCGTCCAAGCCATGGAGTAGCATTCACAATGTAGTTTATATATAACTATTTTCGTGTATTTTTTTTTTGTTTATGTTGTATGTGTGAGTCTATATATAAATGAATCGAGTGACAATGTATTGAGGAATGTATGTAAATATGAATGATTGTGTTTGAATACTGTGTTATAATGATATTTATTATAATATTATGAAAATTTGATTAATAGTAATTGAGGTATAATTACTTTTTAACAGTTGTAAAACAAAATTTAACAAATACTAGAAACAGTTGTAAAAAAGGTTGACTTTATATGATTGTAGATATAACTAGTGGCGCATGCCAGTTGTAATAGACATATTACAATAGTTTTTGGCAATTGTGAAAGGGTATTTTTGTTGTAGTGGTATCCGTGGTAACATCAGTACTGATGTTAACATAAGGTCGCAAAGGTGTTGCCTTTGACTCTAAGGCAACGCGGCAAAAGGAATCCCCGAAAAAGTGTTGTCATGGATCATTTTTTGTCTATATCAACACTTTTTGGCACTTACTGCATCACTTCTCTAGTGTTGCCATATGCAATCTATGGCGTAATGATTCATTTGTTACGTGTTCACAATATATATGCAAACTGCTAATTGGCAATATGGTTCTAACTGATCATGATACATCGCCGTCATATAGCATTTTTGTTACAACTATATCATTTGAGAAGGTTAATGGTAGCATAATCTAATAATGATATATGCAGCTATTTTCTCTCTCTCTCTGTATGCTTAATACTATAATTGACCACGACACATATTCTGGGTACTAAAGGTGATTCACAGCCCGACTCCAATATCACATGAACCAAATTTAAGTACAACGAAATAGAAACTGAAAAGGAGAAAATACGTGGATAATTGCCATAGCATATCTGAAAGAATAACTTACAATATTCTTGGGATTTGTGGAACACACAACTCATTGCGATTTGTAGGGCTGCACAAAATTTGGTTGGGTCTGGTTGGACCAAATACTTCATCCGACCCGCATAGGTATGGGTTTAAGGTAGTTCAACCCGTATCTGACCCTATATTAGGTTGGATATGGGTTGGGTCGGTTTTAGTAGGGTTGGGTTGTGTTGCTTGAATAAAATAAAAAGTGAGAATATAAGGGATTTCTTTAAAATAATATTAAAATATTCAACATAATATATAAGATTTTAGCTAGCATAATGTATTTAAAATAATTGATTTATTATGAGACACATTTTATTAAAATTTCATTGTAAAATACATCATATGAAATTAATTTACAAAATAATAGAACAAGTGTTTCATTTTAATATACATTAAAATGCTCTTTAAATATATTTGCCAAATTCTATCTAGTTTGGATTGACATGAAATATGTTGTTCTATATATTCACTATAGAATACATAAACATTATTCTAGGATTATACTATTCAAATTTTAAGTGGGCGGATATTAAATTAGTTCTTTAATATAAGGTTGGATTGGCTTAAAGTAAGGTTACGTGGAACAAAATATCAAACCCAATCCGTATATAGTATGGGTTACAAATTGTAACCTATATCCGATCTGAACTAGGATGGGTTATGTTGGGTTTATGTGGGTTGGGTCGGGTTCGTGGTTTGGGTCGGGTTGGATATGTGTTGTGTGCAGCCCTAGCTGTTTGATTGAGGCCTAGAGCTTCAAGCATCTTCTACTTTTACTCTCTGGTACAAAATCTGTGAATAAGAAAGAAAAAGGAAATGTAAATTGTAAAGAGAGCGTGCTTTTATACGAACAATATGAACATACAAAAAGAAGAATTAATCATTTACATGCCTGAGAGGAACTCATATGGCTTCCCGGTGGAAACAGCTGAATGTGAAAGTAGATGATCATGATATGACTAACTATGGGTACTGGTTAAAGATCGTCGATAGAAGCATCAAGAGAATATAGGAAACTGAGCATAACTGACCCCGTGGGTTATAAGAAATCTTAGGAGTTCTACCATGGCACGTTAGAAGTCTAACAACTCTCCCCTCACAACTAGAATGGCACCATACATGGCTAGCCAATCCATTCCTAGAATAAGTATGTAACCCATAAAGCCAAGAACATATGTGTGGCATTCAAATTCGACGCCCGTGACAGAAATTCTCAAATTCATATGTGTTATAGATAAATAGTCGTTTCTCCTATGGGGTTTGAGACCACAACTGGATCAGAAATAATATTAATGTCTTGGTGTAGATTATCTACCACAGAATTGGACATGAATGAATGAGAAGCACCGAAATCAAATAGATTCCTAATAGGAGAGTCAAAAGGAGAAATAATACCTTCAACGGTGACTTTCCTACATGATCCGGTTCACCAGCATCTAGAGCATGAACTTGTTCTCCAGAACAATCCTGCCTTCTAACCTTGCATGTTGGGGCGTTACCTAGTGAAATGTCCAACTTGACCACAACTGAAACAAAAATTCTTCGTCATCTTACAGTCTCTCACAAAATGCCCCAAATATCTATTGCCATGGCACTTAACCTCTGTCTTGATCTGGGCATTGTCAGGTTTTCCTCCCTTCTTTGTCGCTTCCTTCTTGGGCCATCATTTCTTTTTCTCAGCCTTGGGTTTTTCCTCCTCGGTCTTAACTTCTTTCTACTCCTCTTTACCATCCTCATGCATCCAAGCCATGTTAACTAGCCTCTCGAAAGTCTCTTCCATTGAGATATGAGTCAATGTTAGTCCTTGTAGTGGTTGGTTTTATCCTTTTGCTAACCTTAAAGCCTTCTTATCTAGAGTGTTCACCAAATCCAAACCGAATCTTGCTAGCTGATTGAAGCTACTGACATATTCCTTTTCTAACATATCTCCTTGTTTCAAATTCAAAAACTTCCATTTGCATTTCTTCCTCAACTTGCGACAAGAATTTCATCTCAAATCTGCATCTAAACTCATCCCAAGTGTTTATCGCTTGCCCCGCTTGAGTCACCTCCAACCAGTATAAAGCTTCCTGTTTCAGTTTCCAGGCGGCCAACTGAATCTTTCTTCTATCACCGAGCTCCAATAAATCAAACATGTTCTCCGTTTCTCTAAGCCAATTATGTGCCACTATAAGACTCTCAGTAACACGAAATGGCTTGCCTTCCTTCAGCGTAGAAATCCTTACAAGGCTTAGAAAAGTTGACTACGGGATTGGGTGGAGCTAATGCGGCTGCAGTTGAGGGTGGGGCATTTCCTTGCACTTCTATAGGTGTTGTAACTTCTATGTATCTACGAAACCATGTCGGAATGGGAATGCCCTCGGAAAATTAGGAGCCCCAGACATGTTGAAAAAGAGACAAAACAAGGATTCAAAAAGAGTTCGAAGGGATATTGTAAATGACTTGAGGGGATATATTTTCCAAAAATTGGTTTTATTTGAAAATCTATAATATTTTTAAAAAAATCTCTGATCTTGTAACCTTAGGCTCTGATACCAACTGTGACACCCTACGTCCTTAATACCAAATTTTTTCAGCATAAGATAAGAAGCATCATGACAAATAAATGGCACTGTAGATGAAAATACAGTAAAATATACAAGTACGAAGTAAATGAAATAACAAGGCAAGGTAAAGATCAAGTAAGCTTCTCATTAATATCCCAAGAAAAAGTTTCTAAACCGACTACAAGAATATCAGGATTAGGTTTTACCATAATTACTACCCATGCGATCGGCTCCATATAAATGCAAATATCCTATGCCAGCTTCGGCAGTAGAGAATATCAGTCCCTAACCCGTCAATTTATAAGACACAAACTATTCGTTGTTATTACAACGTCTTAGTTCCCCTAGTTGAACCATGCACGATCATGACTCCGCCGGAACGCACCCGTACTCACCTTCTATCATTTGAACCTTTTACAATCCAAACCAGTAAAGCGTTTCCTGTCCCCAACCTAGTGCTATTCCCCTCTATGATACCAACAGGGATACTGAACGATACGAGTTCCATACAACAATATTGACACAAGCCACCCCCTAGGTTTGTTCCCACAAGTAACTAGGATATTAAGAATCCAAAAATGGGATGCAAACCACAAGACGTGGGACCTCTTAGCTTATTAACAGATTTAAGTTCATTAATAAGCATGGTTGTGAATGAAATTTTCTATAAATGTTATTCTGTGTACAACCCCAAAAAAGAAAAACACCTTCTCCGATGTATATAAATTACAGTAACTCGTTTTTCTTAATTACATCCAATCCACATATTTTTCCCTAACATGTTTTACTTGTTATTAAATTAAGTCCAATCTTTTTAGAATAACATGTTTGTATATTCTTTCCTTTTGTAATGACCCCAAATTTATAGTCAAAGTTTCTCAAGTTAAACTATGCCCAATTCTCCTTAATGTCAATACAAGTTATTCTAATTTACCCCAATTTATACGCAATTCTAACGAATATGGCCTAGGCTCAACATTAAATAATAAGGAAAAGGAGAAAACAGATCCAAAATAAATATATAGGCATAGAAAAGACTGTAAATAATTAAAAGACATAAAAGGGGTAAGGGAGAATGGTGTATATATAAACGTATAAAGTAAAACAATAGCATATAGACATATAAACAGTGCTACTTTTCAGGTCCAATAATTTACTATCAAAATACTTGTTTAAATAGGAGATCTAAAAATAATTAGATATCACAATGATTTGATTAAGGTCTAGAAAATGTCTCTTTAAATTGTTGTTGTAGAAAAACTAGAATTTCCCCCTTTAATCTATGTTTTGGCAGTACCTCGACATCTTCTTATTTTTATTTAGAAAATAGTTTGGAGGAAGAAGATTGAAGAACGTTTATTTGTAAGAAAATGGTGAGGCTGCTAACCTATTTATATATTAGCTAGGATGATTATGGACCATTACATATTAGGTTTATAAATCCAACCGTACACCTCAAGCTGAGTAATATCATATGTATTTGGCAAATAAAAGAGTCCAGATTCAACGGTAGGAATCTGTCTTGTATGCAGCTGGGTCGACCCACTTACCACCTCGGTCGACACATGGGTCGACCCGCCTTAGACCTGAATTGACCCTATGTTGACCCGGTTGGGGCTGGGTCGCCCACTTACCGTTGTTTTCTTCGTTCAGTTTTTATATACTACACATATTTTTTATATAATGTTTTAGTTTTATCTTCTTCAGTTCATAACTACTTCATTTTAATCTGATTTACGAAAACCCAGAGTCTCTTTGAACCAGAATTTCATAACGAACACAACGGTAAAGTCTATTTTACCTAATTCTTAATATTAATTTTGTTATCTTCTTAATATAATTACTATATATTATAATATAGGGTGTTACACATCATAGGGTATGTGTTGACATTTTCAGTTGTACGATTGTTGTTGTGTGTACTTCTTGTGGCTTTATTGTTTGATTCTGACCTTTGACTTTCACTAACATTGTTGTTGTCTTGTTGAGGTTGAATACTGCTTTCAGTGTTGGCAGGTGGATCCAGCTGCTCTTGACCTGGCTCACTTGTGGGCATTGAGAGTTGAGGGCTGTCGTTTGTCTTCCTTTGGTGCACTGTTATTTCAATCTCTTGCTTATCAGGTATGGCAAAACTAAATTCCCTGCCATTTTGAATTTTGTTGATTATTTTGATGATGACATTTTTGAATGGAAATTCCTCTTCATTGAGCACTACATGTCTTAACACATATATTTTTCTTTTGTTGTCCAGATACTTATATCCCATTTGATTGTTACCGTACACCAACGAGGTACATGGGGAAGATCAAAACTATAATTTGTGTGTATTGTAGGGTCTAAGATAAGGTAAACACTCACACCCAAATACTTTCAAGTGTTGATAATTAGGTTTACTGTTGAACAGAACCTATTGTGGACATTTGTACTTGAGTACTTTAGTCCGTAACAAGTTAATCAAGTGTACCGCAGTAGTAAAAGCTTCATGCAAAATTTTAAGGATATAAATGCCTGAGCTAAAAAGATAAAGTTGTTTCAACAATGTGCCTGTGTTTTCTTTCTATTATGCCATTTTTCTCTGAGGTGTGTAGGGACATGCAGTTTTGTGTGTTATAGCTTTCTTTCGAAAAAAATGTATTAGTCATGATTTTTTTTTTTACCACTATCAGTTTGAATATTTTTTCAGTTTATGACCAGTTAGATTTTTCAACCTTTGTAATATAATGTATGATAGTATTGCATGTTTCAGATTTAGATTTAAATAGGTAAATCCACATAAACCTTGAATAGGCATCAACATATGCAATGTTGTGCTTATAGCCATAATCAGAACAAACTGTTGCAGGTCCACATAAATCAGTGGCAATTAATTTTAGTGGTTGTGTAGTTTGTGTCAGAGTTAGGAAATGCAATTTTGTTACTTTCCCCAATTAGCAAAATTTGCAAACATAGGGAGTATACATGTGATTAACATAGAAATGTGTTTATTTTATGCTCTTATATCTTATCTTTTGTATATAAATAAATATTACTTGGTATTGTTTTGTCATTTTTACATATATGCCGATACAGTCAGAAAAATGGAAAATAGAGATCAAATTGCTGCATATTTACATTTGAAGACTTGCTGACGAAGATATCACATCCAGTTGCTTTTTGGACAAGAAAATAACTAGTAGAAAGGCCATATATATCACAGATCAGTGAAGAATTATCAAAGGAGCAAGAGGAAAAGAGAAAAGACCCAAATTTACTAATTTTCACCAGGGCCCATTTGTAATTCTCATTGTAAACTCTTTTGTGAATTTCCTAAGGCCCATTTGTCATTGTATTAGGGTTAGGGTTGGCTATTTATCCTATAAATACCCTTGTATTCTCATTGTAAACATCATTCAGTCTTTTTTTTCTTTTCTGCATTATTTAGCAATTAGTGTTGTCTACACAATTAGATTTGGTAGAACACTATTTGTATTTTGCACTTATTTTCATTAGTGATTGACCGTCTGATTAGATTCAGTGGTAATCCTAATTTTATTTCCTGTTTGTTATTTTAATTTCTTCAATTTCAATTTCTGTTCTTTTTACTGCTTCCTTAGGTCAACTGGATTGAATACATATTTGATTAGATTCAGATCTGATTCAATTCAATAATAGTTTAATTGCAGTTTCAATTTCGTTTGCTTTCAGAACCAACCTCAAAGATTTTTCTAACTCACCCAAGAAATTATATAAATAATTTAATTTAATTTACCTCCCTGTGATTCGACCTGCATACTACACGATCTGTGCGCTTGCAGAATTTATTTCAAATTTCGTGCTTTTCTATTTCATAGGAAAGCGTCAATCAAGTTTTTGGCGCCGTTGCCAGGGAGGTAACAGTTAAATTTTATTATTTATTTAATTTCTGATTCGTGTTAGTTTTTATTTTATTTTATTTCCTTTTGTTATCTTGTATATATATTAAAAAAATCTTGATTAGTTGGATTGGTATTAATTGTTGACACTATAATCTTCTAAGCAAGAGAAAAGAGGAAAACAAAACTTATCGAAGTTCCTTGATTTTATCTTCTCTTTTTTCGTTTATTTCTTCCCCCCTTTTCATTTTTTTCCTTTTATATTTCTTTTTCCTTCTCTACTTTCAAACAATTTTTTTAATTTTTTTTTCCTGTTTTCTTAGATTCTTTCTATTTTTGTTCTCTCTTTTATTGCTTTCCCTATTTCGATCTCCTTTCATTTTCTTTCAATTACCTATAAATTTCACGATTTCTTTCCTGTTTCAGTACATAGCCTCTCCTCCTCTATAAGTCTTAAAATAAAATAAAATAAAATAAAATAAAATCTTCCAGTTTTTCTTTAATTTCTTTCCATCTATTCCTTCCTTTTACTTCTTTCCAATTGTTCAATCTTTTAAAACAATAAACTAAAAAAAATAGCTTTTCTCTTTTAAGATCTTTCCCTTCTCTGCCTTGTAATTAATTCTCTGCTTTGTCATTTATTTCTTTCAATTTTTTTTCTTCCCCTTTGCATTTACAACTTGCTTTTTTTCCGGTTCCTTCCTTTCTTTATTTTCTTCCATCTTTTTACATTTGCTTTAATTACAAAAAAAAAAAATACCCTTTCATTTTCATTGATTTTCTACCTTTGACATTTTATTTTCTCTTTCTTTTATTTCTTTCCCTTTTTACTTAATCAATTCTGTACAAATTTCTTTCTTCTTTTATATGTCTTACCAAACAAAACAAAAGTACAAATTTCTCTCTTTCCGTTTTTTTTTCTTTCTTCCTTCTATATTCTCATCTGCCATTTACTAAAACCACATCACCCTTCATCTCGGAT
The DNA here is from genome assembly GCA_030737875.1 of Allium sativum. Classification (NCBI taxonomy): domain Eukaryota; kingdom Viridiplantae; phylum Streptophyta; class Magnoliopsida; order Asparagales; family Amaryllidaceae; genus Allium; species Allium sativum. The sequence goes on along the minus strand of CM060909.1, from coordinate 736,960,938 downwards.
CACCACTTTCAGACCATTACCCACATCAACCATTCCACCACAGTACCACAATCACATCCATACTCCAATATCACAGCAGATATCCAAATCGCAATAGCCTTATCCCATCAGTACCCAATTCGTAAACCAAAACCACAGATCCAACTGTTCACACAATCAAACCCACACCGTTGTTCGCCAACCTCGCATCCGCATCCGCCCTACACCGAGACACTCTGAACCGCCGACATCCTCTGAGATACCAACCATGAAACAACTTCCCCATCACTCAACCTTCCACCTTTTCATCTGTGACAACAACAAATCCAGAAATTAGAACTGCAAGCCAACCTTGCGTAAATTGTTTCTAAAAAATAAAAAAGGGGCATGAGACTTTTTGTTCAGTCCATTGCAATTTTAATTTGGGTGTAATTTTTGAGGAATTAACATAGTGCTGGGTACTATGAAAAGAAAAGAAGGAGCGTGCATTTAAAGAAGAAAAGGGGGCGTCATTTATCTGTTGACTAATTTTTGTGAGTTTCCCGGTTTAATTATTTGTGTGCGTAGTTTTATTTTACTTTTTGTTTAATTGGGGAAAGAAATCCATTCATATTTTTTTTGGGGAAGGGGAAAGATTTAGGTTTGAGCAGTATATTTGGACGCTGGTTGCTTTTATTTGAGTGCTTCTATATTTTTGGGCTTTTTTTAATTTGGGAAGCAATCTGTTTGTTCATTTCCTTAACTGATTGCCCTACTTTTGATTGCGTGGATTTTTAACTTAGTTGAGTATGTGTAAATTCTTGGCGTGTGACAAGCATGTTTTTTTTCTTTCTTTTTTTGTTTTTTCTTTGTCTTTTCCTTTTTGAATCTTTTTTTTTTCTTTTTTTGAGTTTTTTTATTTCTGGTTCGTTGAGTCTAGCTGAGATACTTTGCTTGTTCTATATTTCTTTTGGTCGAGTTTTGTTTGTTTATCAGTTTAGTTTTTTTTTTTTTAAAAAAAAAAGAATCCGATTTTGAGGTTTCTTTTTTCTTTCCCAATTCTTTTGTTTGCTCTCTCTCTTTCCTTTTCAAAAAAGGGTTCAAAGACCAGAGCAAAGATAAAAATTCAAAAAAAAAAAAATCAATCAAGGAACTCAAAGGTGAACAAATTTCAGATATTTGGATTTTAATCGCTATGGCTACTCAATTGCTCTCGACAGACTGCCATACACCACTGTAATTTTTTCTGAACTCTATAGGTGCTCTGCTGCAAAGAAAAATATATAGAAATTGCTTGTAAAAAATTTCTGCAGGGGCAGCGGCTTGCGTGTACAACTTTTTAATTTCTGTTAATTATTATTGTCTGATTGTTGTTGTTGACTGAAATTTTCATAACTATTGTCATCATTCTCATCGTTTTTCAACAGTAAAACTTGATTTTCAAAGTATTTAACTACTAGAGTGTGTTTTATGAAATTGATTGTCTCAAGGGTTTGATCGTGGATATATATTAGTTCAATTTATTGAACTTCTAACAAAAGAGGTTGCATATTACCCGTAAAACATTGGTCGTATCCCTTAGTATTTATACTATACGTGAATGACCATAAGACCCTCTTCCCCCTTCAAATCGAGAATATCAACGAATAAGATATACTTGAGTACGTTATTTATTTTGAATAAAAGCTACTTGTGTTAAAAATTTAAGTTTGGATTTTTCATATTTGATAACGATGAATGAGAAAAGTCTTAGCCACCATAATTCTTCTAGGGATTTTGAGATTAATAAAATTGACATGATTCAAACCACAGTTGATGAAACCTTTATTGACACTTCTGAAGCCTTGAAAATGTGTTTTAACAATTTCAACTCAATTTCGATGAGCTCGAATACACTTCTAAACTAAATAAACTTCTTAACCCAAAACCTATGTCATTTGAATCTAACCAAGGGACGTTGACTAATGTTTGCACATAAGAACTTCCTAAGTTAGACCTCAAACCCCTACAACAAGACGTTTAGTATGATTACTTGGACTCTACAGAAAATTTTCCCGTAATCTTGGCCTCCGATCTTACCGAGGACCAAGAAGAAAAACTTATGCATCTGAATGGTATAAATAACTGCCACAACCAAATTTGCATAGGAAAGATTTTTATTTCAGAAGTTATTGACATGTCTCTTGTACCTTAAAAATCACATATGAAATTATCGTACATCATTTTCGATAGAGGCAAGTGTGGGGGGAGAAAGAAGTCTCATTTTTCACATAATACTCATCATCATCATAGATTCCATTTTGTATATAACTGGCATTCGCATATAGTGGTTAAGCTTCATTTCATTTTACAGATAATTTTGCAACTCATTCACCTTTGGGTACGATCTTTCAAATTTAGAAAATGTTCACAGTGTGGACACTGTTTAGATCTAGTGTAGGGGGAGTCTGCATTGCATCCTTTTTATTTTTATTTTCTTTCTTTTTATTTTTTTCATTTTCATGCATTTAGATAGGACCATCATAAATTTTAGATCGTAGTAACATACCATAATTTTTTTTTGGGAAATACGACTCATTTTAGATTGATATAACAAAATAAATCAACAATTTTTAGTCAGCTGATAGTATTTTTTTCTCTCAACTTAGACCGAATAAGAAATATAATGAAAAGTTGAATTACAAGGATAATAGTGTAACTGGTACATAGGGAAATTCTTAGGTGATGGCCATGAAGTTTATTCTAAATTGTAGTCTTTGTTTAAATAAGTGGAGGACTTAAAATACTTATATTGGATTTTCGAATCTTTAAAACTAAGTTGTGTTAAGCTGATTTCGCGTAATCTCTCTTGCTTTTATATTTTCAATAATAATAATGATAGCAATCAAAGGGTATCCAACATTGCTTGTATATCTAGCGTTGGTGTGCAAACCCGCCAAGCTCTATCTGACTTGTTGTTGACAAAGTCAACGTCAGAATATCTTGGTCTCATTTTATGAGATTGGACACCTAAGGATTACCGACATGTTGATGATAAAGACAGTGTCGGTTTGCACAATCCGCCAAGTTCAGTCCCAACTCTCCGTCAGTCCGCAAAGCAGTGTACGGGTGGTATACCTTGGTCTTTAAGTTAGGTGTATGTAATTAATCGTAAATTTCTATTTTTATAGAGATAGAGAATAAGCGATGATGCCCAAACACTTCTTGACCTTATTGATTTGACTAGTCATACATAAGAAAATTAGAATACCACTTTACAAACTGTGACAAGCAAACTAAGAATTTATTTCATGGTTGCTTTATGTTATCAACCGAACTAACCGGCCAAACCAGAACATAACATTTGAAAACTTGATTTATAATGAAAATTTGTGACAAGTTGAGATATCTAAAATACAATCAACTGACTAGAAATTGATAACTTAATTCGTTGTACCACTTTCCTGAAACAAGTCGTGTTTTCATTTTTTTTGTTTTCAATAGCATACGTCCTCTGCATTCATGTAGTTACATTAGAACCATATCATACTGCATCTGGATTTTCTGGGTAGTATCCGTAGAAAACCCTCACGAGACACCACTCGTCCTATTAGGGACACCTAGAGGTTTAACGGCTTGTTGCATATGCTCAATGCAATCGTGTTTCCTATAAAAGTGTGACCTATCCATTGTAGTTTTTCATTTTTTGTTTTACTCGAGGACGAGTAAAAGATAAGCGTGGGGGTATTTGATTAACATAGAAATGTGTTTATTTTATGCTCTTATATCTTATCTTTTGTATATAAATAAACATTACTTGGGTATTATTTTGTCATTTTTACATATATGCCGATACAGTCAGAAAAATGGAAAATAGAGATCAAATTGCTACAAATTTACATTTGAAGACTTGCTGACGAAGATATCACATCCAGCTGCTTTTTGGACAAGAAAATAACTAGTAGAAAGGTTATATATCGCAGATCAATGAAGAATTATCAAAGGAGCAAGAGGAAAGACCCAAATTTACTATATTTCACTAGGGCCCATTTGTAATTCTCATTGTAAACTCTTTTGTGAATTCCCTAAGGCCCTTTTATCATTGTATTAGGGTTAGGGTTAGCTATCTATCCTATAAATACCCTTATATTCTCATTGTAAACATCATCCTGGAATTAATGAAGTTTTTTTTTTTTTTTTCTCTTTTCTGCATTTTTTAGCAATTAGTGTTGTCTACACAATTAGATTTGGTAGAACACTATTTGTATTTTGCACTTATTTTTATTAGTGATTGACCGTCTGATTAGGTTCAGCGGCAATCCTAATTTTATTTCCTGTTTGTTATTTTAATTTCTGCAATTTTAATTTCTATTCTTTATACTACTTCCTTAGGTCAATTGGATTGAATACAGATTTGATTAGATTTAGATCTGATTCAATTCAATAATAGTTTAATTGCAGTTTCAATTTTGTTTATTTTCAAAACCAACCTCGAAGATTTTTCTAACTCGCCCAAGAAATTACATAAATAATTTAATTTAATTTACCTCCCTATGATTCGACCTGCATACTACACGATCTGTGCGCTTGCAAAATTTATTTTAAATTTCGTGCTTTTCTATTTCTTAGGAAAGCGTCGATCAACATGCTTTACAGCCTTTACACTAGCATGTCCTAATTTGCTATGCCACAAATCAATTTTCGTGAAACATGCAACATTATTTTCAACACTTAAGGCATAGGAATTTTCACTATAATCAGATTTGACAGTATTATCAACATGAAACTTATACAACCCCTTACTCTCGTTACCTTGCAACACATTTTTTTGTGTTAGTATATCTTGGACAACACATGTGCTCGGATAAAAGTCAAAATACACATTATTATCTTTTGCAAATTGATTTATGGAGTTCTCAAATGATTTTTTAAATATAATTTCTTGGGTCCATCAATCTTTGCATTTCGTATGTGTGTAATGCGTACTGCCTTACCATTACTTACAAGAAAATTTATCAAATAGATTGTAATGTATGTCCCACACCAACGAGTTTTTATTAATATTTCACTATATGTATTTTAAAATGACGAAGCAGCTCGTGTTGAGAATTGAAGATGGTTAAGTTGGTGTGGATTAACAAAGTAAGTTTTGTCCGGTAGAGTCTATAGATAATCTTGAATATAAATATACTTTGCCTGCTTGCTCCATGCTATGATGCTCACATCTTGAATGTCAATATACTCCTCAAATCAACTCCATCACATCCCTAACCAAAAATGAAAGCTTTTTCTCCATTTTGCCTGGTTAAGTATTTTACACCTGATATGCATCATACACATATGTGACACAAACAAACCACATTGCCACAAATCCATGCATAATGAATTATATTAGTATAGTTGCATTAAAATATTAGAGTGCATTGGATTTTGAACGGGAAGAATTATTTGAAGGTGAATTGTTGCGAACGGGAATTGCGTTTGTTTTTACGGAAGGGGCAAATTGTAAGGGCCTCCTCGTCCTTGTCCTGACATACTGACAGACACAGCTGTATAAGTTTGTCTCAATCCATGGGCGAAGGAGCCGAACGAGATGGGCCAGCACCAGACCTGATCTGCGTATGAGCGGGACGACTCGAGATCTCAGTAGTATTGCCCCAAATAAAATTGTCAAAGATCTGAACCTCGTGCAGATGAACTGGTGGTGCGGCCGGAACTAGATACTGACATTTGTTAGTACAAATGCAGCCTCCAAACATAAGGTTCAGCTCTCTAAATCGTGCTGGAGCCCCACTCTTGACGCTAATGGCACCGTCACCCACCACTTGTCCGTCCCACCGACGGTATCCAACTGTTCGTCCTTAATCAGGTTACCCATGGTTAGCTTAAGCGTTTATGCATTTCTCTGCTTCCAACAAATCCATTTCTTTGATTTCCTTATTGATTAGGTTAAAGCACTTGCATGCATGCATGCATAGCTTTATCCTTTAATACTGTTTCAGTTTGTTAAAATCATGGTCACTTACCCTTTATTTGATTAACACGGTTACAAGGAAAAAAAAAATGGAGTCGCACTACTAGGATATGACTCATATCATTTTCATTAATGAATGCTATAAATTTTTGGAGTTCTTCCATTGGAATGGGTAAAAAAATGGAGTTGCTCCTTTTCATCACACAAATGTTTCATTCTGCTTGAACAATTTGTTTACTGATAATTTATACTGGACTTTTGTACCGAATGAATGACGTTTATTGTGTTTACTATCAAATATTCAGTTTTCATCTACTTTACTAAATGCTTTTTCTAGTAAAAAATCAGTTATTCACAATGCTTCTTCTCTTACTTTATAAGACTTTGGCTTTTGTATCTAAGAAGATACATTAAGAAATAAGAATGTCTGTTAGTATTAGGATGTTTTTTTTGGACTGAATTTAAATTAGTAATGATGTAAAACAAAAGTTAGCCCAAGGCAAAGCTTGATCCATCAAGAGGTAGATTATTTTGCAGGGACCCATTAGCTGCTATTTTTTAAAACCGTAAAGCATGCACTCTCACAAAATTATCGAAGTCAGCATTTGAATCGGAATGGAACTACACTCCATTACTTCAGTGGCTTCATTTAGCTTTCAAAACATCTATCTTATGATGATATCTACGGCTGCATTGAGTGTGCTACATCTAAAAAGGAAAAGTAGACAGCAGTGCAAATTTGAAATTTCTGAACAAACTATCTTCTTCATCTGCATTACTTTCTTTTACATAATTATCAGGACCTAAGAGTGTATGAACCGTGTATCACTCTTTTTACAAGAATAACAAGCATATATACCATTTCTTCAGCAATTCAAAACATATATACGGCTCAAATTTAAATATTGTATATTCTTCAACGATCGATCTCATCTTTTGTGCCTTGAAGTTAAAACTGAACCTTCAGAACTGTGTTTCATCCGCAATCGTTGCAGACTTGACTTTTTATGAGGAATTAGTGGTTAATTGATGTTCAAAAACATTGCAATATGACCTGAGAACGATCAGTGCATCTGACAAAAACTAACTTTCAATAAGCACATGCATTAACATACTAAGGTCTCAAATTAACACTTGTGGACATGAAACAAGGAGCAAATTGAATAGTATACGAATTTGAATAAAGTAGGAAGGAAATTGGTCAAAGCAGAATAGCATACAAAGTTGAATCAGAAATGAAATTTTAACATCGTGAGCTTCTCTTTTGTTGATTAAGTAAAAATTTTGTAATCAAGAGCAGTCGCTGGATCGAGTTCAATATTGGAGTACTACAACTTTGAACAAAGCAGCTGGATCCTATTTGATCAAATTCCAATTTGGTCGTTACATACGTCTAGGGATGAGTTGAATTATCTAACTGAGTTAGGGCTAAATGTAGTTGAAACTTAACTTTATCCTCCAAATTCCCACAATTCTTCTTCTGCCATTACTGAAAACGAAGAAATCCCCACCATGCAATATGCATGGCCTATTACTGGAAATTACCCTTTTATTTTATTTATTTTTTTATTTGTTTTTTTTTTTTTTTTTTTTTTTTTTTTTGATTTGACAATTTGCTGGCGAAACTAGCTAATAAGTAATCACCAAATTACATTCTTCTTCTGCTGCACTTTTCCAATCAAATGGGTACCCCTTGCCCAGGTTTAACGAGTTCCACCTTAATACTTTATAATTTTGAACTACGTACAAGTTGAAATTAAACTGCATCAACATTATTAATATTGGAATGATTTGTTTGTAGGAAAACTGGAATGGCCAGAGCTGGTTAATGCAAGAGGGTCGACTGCTAGAAGAGTCATTCAAGCAGAAAATCCGAATGTTACTGTTATCTACATAAAATGTGATGCTCCAAGAACCTTAGATTTCAGATGCAATCGAGTTTGGCTGGACATTGATAACGCTCCGAGTGGAGATCTTGCAAGAGGTAGGGTGTGCAGGGTCCCAAGAGTTGGGTAGATGACCCTCTTTCTCTCTATCTGTTTGTAGTTATTTCCTATGTATATTTACCAGAATAAAGATGTGCAATGGTGTTGTTGCAAGAATAAACGTTATGATCATAAGTGTGGTGTATATTATAATTACCAGAATAAAGATGAACTCGCTTTATCATTGTCGGAGAGAAATATTTATGCCTTTGTTTGAATGATGTGCAATTAATTTCATTAGTTCATGTCTTTGTTGTCTACAGCGTCGTTTGAATTGACTTATTTATTTATTATGCCTCTTTTCGGTTTTTGGAACCCAAAATGAATTTGTTTTGGGTTTTAAAAAATTAAAGATTGACTTATTTAAATCGATTCAAACCAGACCAAAAAGGATAGTGATGAATTTGTAAAGAAAACTACGATAGAATATAAGGTAAGTTGATGCGAGCCAGGATAATGGTATTGATGTTTGTTTTTTACCAGTATCGTTGTTTATCTTCTTAATAAGTAATCGATTACATCCAGACCAACGAATAAAATTACTAACCTCCAACCCAAGTAGTTTGTAGCGGATTCACGATTGTTATTCAACATAGGGAAGATAAACATATCTCTTTAGCTTAATCACAACTCTTGGAATTAGTACAAACATTAGATTAAATCATGGAAATTGATTTATTCTAATGATAATTTAATAATAAATAATTTATTCTAATGGTGAGTGCCTACACTGCAGTGTTATTTATTAGTGAAAATTAAGTAGACATCCCCATTATACTTTCATGTAGTAAAGTTGGTTTTTGTCAAAGTTTCAATGTAAATCCGGTTTTTATTTTCTAGAAACAACGAAAATTATTTCTAACATGTCAGCAACCACAGATGGTCCAAAGACCGTGCAAACGGTCCTCACACACTGGGTAGCAAGCCCATGTAGGGCATAAAAATTGAATCGCTATACAGCGGAAAAAAAAACGAAAACGCAAAATTGAATCGGAACTGGAGAAAAGAGAGAAGGCGGTTGAAAACAAAATCTCTTCGGTCTTCATACTTTGCACGAAAAGGGCCAAGCTTTGGAGAAAAAGGCACCAATCAACTAAAGAGACGCAAACACAAGGGGCAACCGACAAAAAATTAAAGAAAACAACTTCAACATCTCACATCTAATTTTAGGTATCCCTAATTTTTAAATTATCCAATTTAATTTAATTTTTGGTCAGTTGGTAGAATTATGATTGTATAATTCAAGATGACAATGTCGGTTGTTGATGTCTTTCAATTACTTTGTTTTTAGGTATATCACAATCCACAATTGTCATGAAACTTGCTTTTAATCTATTTAGCGTGTGTATAAATTTTAGTGTTCAATGTTAGGCAATAGCAATTTAATAAATAATGTCTTGTTAGGAAAAAAAAAAGGATGACTATAATAATGCAATTTAAATTCATTATATAAACGGTAGAATAGTGGCACATTTCTTAATAGTTGATATTGTTCACTTAACCTATTTATTATTATATTAACCAATTAGGCAATTACATCACAACTGACAATATCCTTGATTCAAATCAAAGTTGTTTTGTAATTTAGTTACCAAATTCATGATTATAACACCACAAAATAAAAATAAAATGAGCAAATTAAATCATGATCATAGCTGACCACTCCTAATTTGTTTTCTTATTTCAACTAATAGAAGAAAGAAAAAAAAATTCATTTAGAAGTGTGGAGCAGAGTTTGAATTTGGTTACATATGTTAGAATTTCTAAATGCTGAATGTTTTAACAAATTATCAATTTTTATCTATTAATTTGATGAACAAAATTGCTATTGAGAACAATTTTTTTTTCTTACTACAAATATTGAATTTTTTTTCACTAGAAGTCATATTTTCAATTTGAAAAAAATAAAAGGTAGTTGAAATGTTCCCACGAAAGCAACCATCTGGAAGTTCAAGCAGGGAAAAAAATAAACGAAGAGATAGCCAAATCATTAAGAGGGGCCTCTTAGCAAGTATGTTTCAAAAACGACAGATTCGGTTGATAATGCAGATTAATCTTGTGGTTTTGAGCATGGAATTGGTTCCGACGGTATAGTAGAAAATGAGACTGCGGTGAATGAAGGAATTACCGATGCAGAAGAAACATCACATGATATTGAGATTTCACCGCAATAAATAGTAGATGAAAATGATATCCAGTGTTTAGAACAATTGAATGAGACTAAGATCATGTCGTCGGAACAAGGTTTGAATATATATGATCCGGGGGTTTGGGATAATACGGATGGAGACAGAAGGGATTCACTTGCTGAGAAGGGTCCTATTAGGGAATTTAATATAATTTACCCTCAAGATGAAAATTATAGGACTTTCTCTATAAGTTATTACAAGAGACAAATGAGTAATGGAGAATATCATAATAGAAAATGGCTTGTTTATTCTAAGTCGACAGATAAAGTCTTTTGTTTTTGTTGTAAGTTGTTTAATGTAATGAGTTCAAAAAGTCAATTAGCAAAAATGGAATTAGATATTGGAGGCATCTGAGTGAGAGACTCACATATCTCACTCACATAACATGAAATAAGTAAAGAACACAGTCTTAACTATGCCGCCTGGGTTGAGTTGGAAAAAGACTACAATATAATCAAACAAATGATAAAAAAATATGGAAGATCTTATTCAAAAAGATAAAGAACACTGGAAACATTGGAAAATATATATATAACGGAGTTAAGAAGCTAAAAAACACAAATATAACAGCAAAAACCTGAAATAATCGAAGATTTGAAGGGGTTTGGAGTTTGAATTTTCGAATTTAGTGTTGAAAAGGGATAGAAATGGTGTGGATATATTGTTAGAAATATTATATATAGAGAGATAGAGAAAACTTCTTTATTATTTCAGTAAAGAGATGGCCTAATATAGGCAGATATAAACGCATCAAAATACCTAAAAGTAGGATCTAAAAACTAGATAAACATAGACTTGGTAATTACGCAGTATGAGTACTGCCACTTATTTAGGTAGACCTATTCAAATATAACTTCTAAAACCCTCCCTTAAACTAGATGTGCTGACGTCTAGTTTATAAAGTAATTATCGTCTTGCACGGACGAACTCGACCATAACTATAATCTCTGTCTCAACTGTTTTACGTTGATTGGTACTTTAATCATCAAAAGACACTCTTGGTTTTCTCTGAGGGATCCACTGACCTCTCCATTCGGGTCTTCCCTTGCATATGTCATCCCCCAACAATTGAGAACCGCGGCTCTTCTTCCTTACTTGTTGGATGACACAAAACCAAGTCTTCTTCACTCAGCCTACTTCGCATGTAGGCATGCCTATCTTCTCTTAGGCATATCATCAAACAGTTCTCGAGCGCTCTCCGTAAATGTCCAACCCCACAATCGACATTCTACTCTTCTTCTCTATCGCTATCCGCAACCAACGTTCTGCAGAACGTCTTCTCCATGCTGACATCAATGTTGCTTACACTTCCTTACATAACTCCACTTCAATACGGCAACATCAAAACTCACATTTCATTACCAATCACCAACAGCACAAGTTCCTTCTCCTTAATACAACTATAAAACTAACTGCCACCATCCACAAAATCCGTCCATCGTATCATTCACCAAAACAATAAAAACAGCTCAACCCCTCAACCAAAACCTGCACGTTACTCCTCCAACACACAACATATCCATTACAATCACCATACCATCGCCTCAACAATGAACACAAGCACAACCTGCTGTCATTTCCAATTCATTCTTTTTTTCTTTCTTCAAACATGAGCTTCCTTATAACACTGCACTCATGCTTGTCCACAATTGCTACGCACATAGGCCCACTCTGCCTATTTGTCAGTGCTTTCTCCATTCATCAACTCCATTGCACTCAAGCCCATGCTATTACTCGCATCCAAGTCCAACGCCTGAGGATTCAACATCTCACTCGTACAGCCTGCAGATTTTATGCATTCTCATTGCCAGCACTTTGCCTTTCACACGTAAACAAGCTGAGCTAGCTACCTACTCCCTTACTTATGCTCCATCTTCTTGCAGAAGTTATCGACTTGTCTGGGCTCACAAACAGAATTGTCCGTTTAAGGTTGTGCTCACAAACACATAAATTTCACTCACCGGAATAGTTCATCATCACGCCACTGTAAAACCAACACTTCATCTCCCCTCATCTTCATCACGCAGCACTACAATACAGTCCTACCACCTTCATCACAGTTCCCCATCGCCTTTACCATCTTTCACCATATCTTTACAAACTAACAATCAAATCGCGTCATCCTTCGAATCCTCCTGCTCTTCAAACACCTAACCCCAAAATCAATTCGGAACCACCTCATCAAATCACGCAAACCGCCATTTCCTACAGTAGCATCAACCCGCTCATCACCCGATTCGACTACCAAAACCCTCACCGCGTCAATCAAAAACAAATACCCCCAACGTCAACAAAGTTCACCGTCTCGAAAACCCAATCGCATACCCCGAAATCGAACCAAAGGTCCGATATCGAAGAGGATTTTTTTTCTTCAGTTTCTCCGACAATTGACATTATGTCACCACACTCCAAGGCCTCAATCTCATACTCCACACTTTCCTCCATCACACTTAAACAACCATGGCTTCATCAATACACAGCGCTACCAAAGCAAATACAAACAGTACAATACCGCCAACAAACACAGTGCATTCGTCAGCACTCCAGCAACTCCAATCACCGGTTACAACCTGCCATCGACCAAAACAAAATACAGCTTCATCTCCCGACTTCTGCAGCCTTCGTCCCCTGCAACTCGATCCAACAACTTGCTTTCTAGAATCCTTCCCTTCCACAGCTACAATCAAAAATTAACTTCCACTGTTTTTTTTTAATGCGATCCGGCGGATGACAACCTTTTTATAGTGGCTACCGTTGCCGGAAGAGATCACCTCAGATCTGAAAAACTCTTATGTTATCGCTCTGATACCAAATGTTACAAATATTATATACAAAGAGATGGAGAAAACTTCTTTATTATTTCATTAAAAAGATGGCCTAATATAGGCAAATATAAACGCATCAAAATACTTAAAAGTAGGATCTAAAAACTAGATAAACATAGACTTGGTAATTACGCAGTATGAGTGCTGCCACTTATTTAGGTAGACCTATTCAAACATGACTTCTAACACCCTCCCTTAAACTAGATGTGCTAATGTCTAGTATATAAAGTAATGAACTGTGATTTGCTTCTAAACATCGTTATCGTCTTGCACGGACGAACTCACCACAACTATAATCTATGTCTGGTTAGGCATGCTCAACTTTTACGTTGATTGATACTTTAACCATCAACAGACACTCTTGGTTTTCTCTAAGGGATCCACTGACCACTCCATTCGGGTCTTCCCTTGCATATGTCATCCCCCAACTAGTGAGAACCGCAGCTCTTCTTCCTTACTTGTTGGATGACACAAAACCAAGTCTTCTTCAGTCAGCCTACTTCGCATGTAGGCATGCCTATCTTCTCTTAGGCATATCATCAAACAGTTCTCGAGCGCTCTCCATAAATGTCCAACCCCACAATCAACATTTTACTCTTCTTCTCTATCGCCATCCGCAACCAACATTCTGCAGAACGTTTTCTCCATGCTGACATCAACGTTGCTTACACTTCCTTACATAACTCCACTTCAATACGGCAACATCAAAACTCACATTTCATTACCAATCACCAACAACACAAGTTCCTTCTCCTTAATACAACTATAAAACTAACATATATTGGGTGAGAGAAGAGAACCGGCGCATCCAGAATTTTTCTTCACGTCCGACGCGCGTCAAACGCGAAAGCTATCTTTTCAACCATTCGTCTCGAAAGGGAAAACGTGTGGGCTCACATATGATGCGTCAGATGCGTCGGACGCGTCTGAGGCCGACGTGTTAGATGCGTCTGACGCCGACGCGAACATTGACAGGTCAGTCCGAAAATCAAACGCTACCTTAATAAACAAGTACACGTTTGGCAAGTAGCACAAGTCAGTATATGGTCTACTCCTATTTATAATTAAAAAATTATTTACAACAATTAACAATCTCTCAGAGAAGTATAGAAAATATATTAAAAGACTAAGGTATGTACATACGTTTAAAAGAAAAGAAAAAAAGACTCCCATTTTAATGGATTTAGTGAACCTTTTACAGATGTATATACACACGGGTGTGTGTGTATATAGGTATGCATGTATCTTAATTGTCCTCATGTTATGTTTAGGGTTAAACAAAACATTTGCATGGAACTGGGATCAATATTCAATCCTTAAATCTACAAACATATACATAATATTTCAAACTAATTTAGGGCATGAATTATGGGACGGATCAAATTTGTCAACAAATGAATTACGCATTAATGCGTTTCTCTACTTCCAGTAAATCCATTTCTCCGATTTCCTTATTGATTAGGTAACCCATGGTTAGCTTAAGCACTTGCATGCATGCATAGCTTTATCCTTTAATACTGTTACAGTTGGTTAAAATCATGGTCACTTACTCTTTATTTGATTAACTTGTTGGAGATTAAATGGCAATAACAGGATTTTCTTTTTGATAAATTTTCTCACTTACTTCAGCAGCATGACTTACATGAATAGATACATATATGTAACCTAGCTTTTCGTGATGAATAGACATGACTTTACAAAAATGCATTTACTTCCAGGTCAGTTATAAATTAAAACAGAGTTCTAGATTACTAATTTAATTGCAAATTATATTTTTAACACCCCCTCTTAATTTGCAATTTTGAGCATATCTCTTGTCTTCTGAAGTTTATCGAATGAAACAGCCTTAGTAAGGAAATCTGCAAGTTGTTCGGTAGTCTTAACAAACTCCAGCCTTATTTCACCTTTGTTCACCATATCTCTAATGAAATGCTGCCGCAGTTCAATGTGCTTTGATCTGGAATGGAACACATGATTTTTTGTCATTGGAATTGTAGGCATATTATCACAATATATTGTCGTAGGCTGCTTTTGAACTATTTGTAAATCTGCAAGTACTCGTCTCAACCAAATAGCTTCACAAGCTGCATCCGTACCAGCAATATATTCTGCTTCCGCTGATGATAATGCTACAGATTTTTTCTTCCTTGAACTCCATGAAATAATATTAGTTCCAAGGAAAAATACATAACCTGAAGTGCTTTTTATGTCATCCATCAAACCAGCCCAGTCACTGTCGGTATAACCAATCAGCCTGCTCTCATTTTCTTTAACATACCTTATTCCCATTTTCTTTGTTCCTTGCAAATATCTCAAGATTCTTTTAGCTGCTGCAAAATGTAATTTACTTGGCTCATTCATGAACCTTGAAACCATGCTTACAGCTTGAACGATATCTGGTCTTGTATTCGTGAGATAAATCAGTGAACCAACTAGACTCCCAAACAGTTTTGCATCCACCTTTTCGGTTCCATCATCTTTTCTTAGCTTATCATTTACTGGCATTGGTGTTGAAGCTGACTTTCAATTCAACATGCTAAACTTCTTCAAAAGTGCTTCGGTATATTTTTCTTGAGAGATAAAAATCTCTCCTTTGGACTGCTTTACTTGAAATCCTAGAAAATACTTCATTGCTCCTAAATCAGTCATCTCGAAATCAGTCATCATTCTCCATTTGAAATCTTCAACCAAGCTCATATTAGTGCCCATGAATATAAGATCGTCCACATAAATGCAAACGATTAAAAAATCAATATTTTCCTTCTTTACATAGAGAGAAGGCTCATTCAAACTTCTATGAAATCCAATTTTCAGAAAATAACCATCAACCTTGCTGTTCCATGCTCTTGGAGCTTGCTTAAGCCCGTAAAGTGCCTTCTTGAGACGATAAACTTTAATCTCTTCTCCCTTTACTTCGAAACCTGGAGGTTGTTGTACATACACTTCTTATTCCAGCTCTCTGTTAAGAAATGCTGATTTGACATCAAATTGAAATACCTGAAGTTCTAATTGTGCTGCAAGAGCAAGAACAACCCGGATAGTTTCCATTCTAACAATCGGCGCAAAGGTCTCATTATAATCAATTTCAGGTATTTGAGAATAACCCTTTGCGACAAGTCTTGCTTTGTGTTTTTGTATGCTGTCATCTTCATGATACTTTGTTTTGAAAATCCATTTCAGCCCAATAACGTCTTTATGAGTCGGAATATCTACCAACTCCCATGTTTTATTCTTCTCAATCATAGCAATTTCTTCCACCATAGCTTTTCTCCATTTTACTTCTTTTGCGGCGTCTGCAAAGCTTTGCGGTTCACACATAAAAAGTGCATATTCTGATATTTCATATATGTCTTTCAAGGACCGAGTTTTTCTTATAGGTGATTCTGAACTTGAGTCTTCACCTTGATTTGAAATATTTGTGGGCCTATGTGGTGGACTTTGAGAATTTTCTTCAATTGATTCATCTTCCAGATTTGATTCATCTTGCGTTACTATATTAGTAGAACTTGATTCCCAACTCCAAGATGTCATTTCATCAAATATCACATCTCTTGAGATCACAAGCTTGCTAGTTGCAGGATTGTATAAACGGTATCCTTTTGATTCATCACTATAGCCAATGAAAATGAGCTTTTGTCCTCTTTTGTCAAGTTTGTCTCTGTTTGGTGTTGAGATATGTGAGTATGCAATGCAGCCAAAAATCTTCAAATGATCGACAACAGGCTTTTTCTTGTACCATGCTTCAAATGGCGTTCGATTAAGAATAGCCTTTGTAGGACATCTATTTAGGATATATTTAGTTGTATGCACAGCTTCAGCCCAAAATGACTTTGGTAACTTTTTGCCAATCATCATGCTTCTGGCCATTTCAGCAATGGTCCGATTTTTTCGCTCCGCTACTCCATTCTATTGAGGACTTCTACTAACAGTGAGTTGCCTTTGAATGCCTTTTTCTTTGCAATACTCTAAGAATGGCATGTAGATAAATTCGCCTCCATGATATGTACGAAGAGCCTTGATTTGGTGGCTAGATTGTTTTTCCACCAAAGCCTTGAATTTCAGGAATGTTGAGAAAGCTTCAGATTTTTCATTCTAAAAGTAAACCAACATCATTCTCATGTAATCATCGACGAACAAAATGAAATATCTTTTACCACCAAGTGAAAGTGCTCTTGAAGGACCCCAAATATCCGCATGAATAAGCTCCAAAGGTTCTTTAGCCCTCCAAGTTGTTTTTGGAAATGGAAGACGATGCATTTTTCCATATATACATCCTTCGCATACTTGAATTTTTATTTCAGTTTCAGGAAGACCGATCACCATGTTTTTTTTGCTTGAGTAGTTGCATCCCTTTGTAATTAAGATGTTCGTACCTTAAGTGCCAAAGTTGAGATTGACTGGTTTTCTCACTTGCAAATCCCACATTCTGTTCATGCGACATGATCATGGGAAATACTTTGTTTTGGCTCATTTGAACTGTAGCAATTTTACAGTTCTGTTTTTTGTTAAATATTGTGCATCTATCCTTATCAAAGAAAACTGAATAGCCTTTTCGTAGTAGTTGTCGAACACTGAGAAGATTGCTAGTGAGGTCTGGTACATAAAGAACATCCTTGATGAGCTTTTCTTTGCCTTCTTTTGTTCGAACTGCTATGGTACCTTTTCCTTTAGAGCAATGTAGCTTCCCATCACCAAGTTATACTTCTGAATTGAAGTTTTGATCAAGGCTAATGAAGATACTTTTATTTCCTGTCATATGGCTGCTGCAGCCACTGTCTACATACCAGACATTTTCTGGCTGTTGTTGGACTGCCATACATGAAAAAAGTTGCTCACCTTCATCCCAAGAGAAGTTTGCTTCATCCTTTGCATGTCTTTTCTGAAAGTAGCATTCCTTTTGTGAGTGGTTTGGATTCTTACACCTTCTGCACTTGAAGAAACAATAATTTGTTTCATGATTTGTTCTTCTACAAATTTTACAAAAAGAATTTGAACTTTTAGCATGATGATTTTCATTATAATTCAGCTTTGATTGGCTTTCCAGCCCATTTCTTTTTTTTGCTCGCAATGATCCTCCTCTGCCTCGGTTTGGACTTCCACTTCCTCGAGAAAAACCTCCTCTGCCTTGTTGTTGCACTCGAGAACTGTTGCTGGTAAGATTCATTTTTGATTCAAAGGCTTGCTCCAATGGTTGATTTGAGAATTTGTTTATTCTCTCTTCATGTGTTTGGAGAGAACTCATCAGGTCATGAAAAGAATATATAGACAAATCTTTAGATTCTTCTATGACAGCAACAATATAATCATATTTTGCGGGAAGGCTTCGAAGTACTTTTTGAACAATCTTTGTTTCTTCAATTGTGTCACCAAGACTTCTGATTTGGTTCACATTTCAGCAACTCGAGTCACAAAAATTTGCATTGTTTCGTTATCCTTTTTTGATAAATTATCAAACTCTCTCCAAAGAGATTGAAGCTTGATAGATGCTATTTTGTCATTGCCATGAAACCCCTTTTTCAAAAGATCCCAAGCTTGCTTTGCTCTTTTGACGCCATGAATTCTAGGATATATTGTCTTGCTCAATCCTTGTTGAATATATCTAAGAGCGCTTGCATTTTTCTTTAAATTTTGCTTGTATTCCCTTCTTTGAGCATCTGTCCATGCTGCAACATTCTGTGATGGCTCTGTAAAGCCATCTTCCACAGTTTCCCACAAATCCTGAGAAATGAATATAGTTTCCATTTGACTTGCCTAGTAATCAAAATGCTCTCCTTCGAATATGGGAACTTGATTTGGAGTATAAAAAAACATGGAAGGAGGAACTTGATTATTTGATGTTATTTTTCTGTGAATTAATTGTGTGAACCTTGCTCTGATACCACAAATTTGTTGGAGATTAAATGGCAATAACAGGATTTTCTTTATGATAATTTTTTTCACTTACTTCAGAAGCATGACTTACATGAATAAATACATATATGTAACCTGACTTTTCATGATGAATGGACGTGACTTTACAAAAATGCATTTACTTCCAGGTCAGTCATAAATAAAAACAGAGTTCTAGATTACTAATTTAATTGCAAATTATATTTTTAACATAACTCAGTTACAAGGAAATAAAAAATGGAGTCGGACTACTAGGTTATGACTCGTATCATTTTCATTAATTGAATGCTATAAATTTTTGGAGTTCTTCCTTTTGAATGGGTAAAAAAAATGGAGTTGCTCCTCTTCATCACACAAATGTTTCATTTTCTTTTCTTGTAGACTGAATTCACCATGACCTGAACTATGCCTTTTAACTGAAATAGGGCTATAAAGAGGAAAATTGAAAAGTCAAGCAACTATCAGTTAGTAAATTGTTCTGGCTTTGATAGATAAACTGTATGGCGATTTATATAGAAGAAGGAAGAAAGCATTGATGCAGTGCTATTGTGTGTTTGTTCAGTGCCTGCAAGAAAATACATGCAGAGAGAATGCCATGTCATATGAAATATATGCATACTCAGCTGCATTGGCATCGCCATGTGAAAGTATATAGCACTAAACTGAATGGGCACTATTACAGGAATACAGTTATGCGGTTCTGCTAAATCGATCATCTTTTTTCCTATTTCTGCAATTTTGACTTCAATGTTCCGATTGTGTATCTTGTTGGAAATAATCTTGGTTATTAAGGAAACAATTAGTGTGCGTTTGGTTTGTGTTTTCAATTTTCAATTTTGTGTTTTTTAAGCCATTTTCAATTTTGAGTTTTGAAAATTTTCATTATTTTAGAAAATGCGTTTGGTATGGAGTATTTTGAAAACACATTTTCAAAAATGAAAACGGAAAAATGCATTTGGTTTGAAGTATGTTTCTTTTGTTTTGAAGTTTTGAATTTTCCATTTTGTAATCCAAACAGCATTTACATTTAAACCATAATACATAATATACATTACTCATTATCCATATTCAATTGAACACACAAGAATAAAAGAAAGAGCCAAATGAAAAATATTACCATTATATCAAATTACTAATTAACAATTAGTAAACGACGAGAGAAAATATAGTAAGTCATAAACATAATAGTTAAGAACTAAAGAGTAATGAACACAAAGATTAGGAACTACATAGTTACATGAACACAGAGTTTAATAAAGCATAAAGTATGCAAACCTACAATAAAGATACCATAACGCACAAGCTAACAAAATCACCACAGGCGTTCTAAGACTGACAATCTTCTATGTTCCGGCATCATAACAAATCGCATCCTGAAATTGGGATTATCAAAAGCCTTCACTGCCTTTGTGTATACGTCATCAGAAACACCGTCAATAACATTTAATATATCCACACACACCATATCGCAATATGGGTCAGATGCGCCACTTTGACTATCATTTGTGTTGGGCGACTTTCCTTCAACTTCTACAATCTTTCTTTTCAAGTATTGCATTCTAAGTTGGGCTTCCTCGTTGCAAATTTCAATTCAAGAAGACCATTTTTCCATATAAAAGTCAACCTTTTCAGCATTACTAGCTTCATGTTTCTTGCGTCGTGGTTCATTTGTTGACATGTCATCACTTGAAATCCAAGAACACCCCCATGACTTTCACATTGCAACTTCACAACACTATGATACATGCTGTTAAATAACAAGAAACCTCATGATAAACATGAACATGAAATCAATAATTCATACGGCAACACAACATCATATTAATATGCAGTTGTATGACTGGAGCAAATTGGACTGTGCATAGGACAATTATTCATACGGCTGTTTAAGTTTTGTTATGTAATTCATATTGGGTGTAGTAATCAATAATTGGTAGTACCGTGAACATGAAATCTATCAGTAACAAGTTAATTATACATACAAAGTAGTAGATTATATTTTTCCTTCATATGATACTTATATGAACGTATGGTTTAACTGTTTTTTTTTTCCTTCATTAATAACTTAGAATCAACTGCAAACTTAGTCAAATATACAGTGTTTATTTTGAATACGCGGTGTTGATGCAACAAAACAATTATTAATAAATACGGTGTCATTTTGAACATATGGTGTAAAATTCAATAAATAGAAATGCACAGCAACTAGTATATCAAAAGATTCGCTAACGTAGGCCTGCATTTACCGTCTAATTTACAAAACATGAAAGAAAGACCATTTTATGTTTTCCATGTGTTATATGACAACATATTGCATTTACTGTCTAATATACATTCAACAGATTGTTAATTTAAGCTTTAATGCTACTTTTTTTAATGCTTTGTACCTATAGGGAATCAACACATGGGTAAAAACACATTTTTAGTGTTTTTACAATAAATTATCTTTTGATTGAATCTTTAAGGCATGCAAGAGATTTTTACTTTTATGCAGCTCATCCATTCAAAATTTAGTGAGTGCATACATCTCTTGTCAAAGAAATAGTGCCAGTAACTACTAACTAAAGTGAAATGAACACTGGATTAAATGGTTGACTAATAAGCTGTTAATGATATTTAAAATGCCTAGATGTTATACTCCACTTTAATCTATTTGTTGGTCATAATTAGCTTGTATTATTGTCATAATTACTGAAATAAACAATAAATTTATTGCTATAATTATTAAAATAAACTAACAGATTTGAATCACCTTCTATAGCAAAACAGAGTAAAGGCTTTTAATAGTATAAATTTTCTAATAAGTAAAATGTGCATAACTTTGATAACACATAAGAAAATCATTTGATGCAAGATAATCAAAACACTCAGGTGATAAGCATGAAGCTATTACTATAATTTGATGCAAGATAATCAAAACACTCAGCAAACTATCAGGGATGTAAACATCATAGGAAAGTTCATTCGAAATGTTGATCAAAACAGATGCAGAATCATTTGATGCAAGATAATCAATATATCATAAGTAGATTCATCAACGGTCTTGGATTCGATTTAAAAAAACCCAGTATATCTTTGAAACTAGACTGTTTGCTAACCAAGGGTATAAAAAAATAAGTAAAAACTACACAGTATAAAAAAAAAAAGTAAGAATTAGTAAGTCTTTGCTAAATTTGAATTTCTTTATTATGTTTCATGGTCTATTTATGATGCAACTGTATAGTTTTTACTTATGGTATAAAAAATAAGTAAAAACTACTTATGATATACTGGTTATAGTTGTTTTAACTTATTTTTTATAGTATATATTGCTTAAGCATTCGAACAAACTATACAGTTGCATCTAGATGAAACTAGACTGTTTGCTAAATATAATACTTTTTGCTAAATTCATAACAAATTCTGAGAAATATCTTTGATATGTTACTCTTTTTTTTTCTTTTTGAAAAATATTGTTTTTAAACAAAATAACATATCAAAGTCTTGTTAACTGGGCAATCTGTAATTAAATTTATAAACCAAGCAACTAAACAATACAAATATCTTTGCCTAAATAGTAGCTCATAAACGTTCTGTTTACGATACAAGATAATAGAAATAACGAAAACATCCTGATGAATGACAATAGTATAGCCAACGAATGCATTGGATATTTAAATGCTGATTATCATCAGGAAATCAAAAGATAACACTCATAAATTCTCCACACAATTCATAAAATGAAATATTTGATTTAGTTATTCTTCATATTAGTTGATAAGGATGAAGGTTAAGTTACACAACTTAATCAACTGCTTATATAGTGAAATATCTACAAAAATCTCAATATCAATACAACATTGGAATTGGATAACTGAAGCTCATCATTAACTAATTGGATAGCATAACATTAATTAGATAGCGTAACATTAAAAGTTGCATCAAAATCACCAAACGCAAGATGAAGTAAAGCCACATCAAAAACTTCAATTATTATCAACCTTATCTAGATTGAAAGCAAATCAAATACTTGAAAAAGCACGAAATAGAAAGGGATATAGTTTCGATTTTACCTTAAAACCGTTGAAACAGAAGTAGCTCGAATCCAAGAATAAACCCTAATTCATGCCGAAGAGAAGAGCCACTGTTATATATAAAAAAAACTTGATGAATTACTTAAATTGAATCAAAGGAGATATGAAAGAAGCAAAAAAGTTGCGATTTTACCTCGATTTAGCATGTTCGATGAAAATTGGAGAAGAGAAACAGTGCGTGTAACACCCCACCTCCGCCAGGGTGGCTCTTGCAAGCACTCTGACTTTGGAGGGGCGTTTGAATCAGGTAAACATGCATAATGATATATCAAGGCAGAACAAGAACATATGTATATATGTAAACAGAGTAAATAAGATAAGTAAAACAGCGGAAGATTTCAAACTATTTCAAAACAAGTCTGGTACAACATAATGTCAACTTTCCAAATACACAAGTCTAGAAAAAAACAACATCACTGGAAAAACTGAAATACATAAGTACTATCCCCAAAATACGTGATAACCATAGCTAGCTTCATGTCAAGACCGTACATGAGCTAAAATCCCACAAGCAAGCGATCAGAAATCCAAGCTAAGCTCCAATATTCCCACCCTGAGAACCTTAGGGGGGGGGGGGGGAAACGGAAGAAAAGAGGCGAAAGAAAAACAGGTCAGTCAAAAAGACTGAGTAAGCCCTACAACAATCAATGTAAACTGATAAAGTTAACTGGCATGAGAAGCAGGGATGAACATAAGGATAACAACATACTAGCATGATGATTAACTAACAAGCTAGATAAAGGTGTCATCGCATAGGCAGGTTTAAGGTTTTTGCACCACAGGTGTACTAGCAAGCTAACATGACTTGAATAAACAAGTATTGATCCCTTGGCCCAAGCTTTGGCCCAATAACATGAAGTGACCCTAATACGAGGTCCAATAAAATGAAGTGACCCTAATACGAGGTCCAATAACATGAAATGACCCTAATACGAGGTCCAATAAAATGAAGTGACCCTAATACGAGGTCCAATAACATGAAATGACCCTAATACGAGGTCCAACCAAACGGTCTAGTCGATCGGCTCCCTATAAGCCTAACTCGTCATGTGTTGGTGTCAATACGGCCCAAACATAATTGTAGTCAGACTGTGCAGGGTCTCCCGTCGGGTGTATCAAGCCCTAGGGTGTCAACCCCTGGACACCATAAACATAAGTGCACAGTCTCGATCTACTGGTACCCATGCATGTTTTCCCCGGCTTCGGACTATGTGCACGACCATAGTCCGCCCGGAACTACACCGGCGTACCACTCTGCCGTCGTTTTTGGTCACTTACCTCAAGTCCAGTAATCGTGCCCCCTCCCTAGCCTAGTCCCTAGGGTCTTAATGATACAAACTTGGGATTACTGCTGGAGTGGACCCCCATTGCTAGGATTTTCTAGTGGGTTAAGTACGGTTTAACCCTCTTGCTAATATTGGATTAACTTGGTTAAGTGTAACGATGAGTTCACGACTTAACCCTGATTAATCTACCAAGCCCACATTGATTAAGTATTAAGTGGACCATGACTTAAACCCTAATCATGAGGCATTAATTAATTAATGTGCCTTAACCTCTCACATTAGACTTCGTTGCGGTTACTAGTTAAGCCGGTCGGTTCCGGGTAACTTTATACCACAACTTGGTCTAACCTCGGGTTCAAGGTACAACATGACCAACTTCTCACATTGGGTCCTATTGTTTGTAGCAACTAGTTAAGCCGGTCGGTTCCGGGTAGGTTTACGCTACAAACTCAACCCAACCTCGAGTTGGTCACACTTATATTTTCTAAGTGTCATGTCCATTATGTTTCCAAAACATATTACAAGTTTTCAAGCATTTGGGTAGACCTAACTTAATAGGTAAATTCCCAATGGGTAGACCTAACTTAATAGGTAAATTCCCAATCTTATGTTTTTATGTCTTTTAAGTTTACCCAACCCCAAACGCAATCCCATCGCTTACATATCGCAATAGCGCATAAAGGATAGAAAGAGAGAACTTGGCATAATCATGACATAAAGGTGTTGACGCCACAAGTTTAACATGGTGGCATATGAAATGTACATATGTTCATATACTTGCATATTACATTTTTAGGCCTCAAAAGCATGCATAAAACCAAACTTATCATATTGGTGATACATGGTAATAAATGACATGTAGGAATGGCCATAAGTTCGCATTTAGCCTCACATGCAAGTTATCATAAGGGATATGATAACTTACATGTTGCCAAAATGCAACCTTTAGCATAAAGCTTGAAGCTTTAGGCTCATAAACCCAAGATAAGCTTGCATAACATGATAACATGAGCAAAATGATCAACCCAAACTTGCATAACATAACTTGATAAACTTGCATATCATAACATGGCAAACTTGCATAGCATAATATGGTAAACTTGCATATCATAACATGGCATACTTGCATAACATAACATGATAAACTTGCATATCTTAACATGGCAAACTTGCATATCATAATGATCAACCAAACTTGCATCATTCATTTAACTTTAGAGTTTAAATATGAAAGTAGAAAAGGGCTTACAATGCTTATGAAGACTCAAATGAGTATACGCAAATATAAGATTGAGACAAAGCCCTTATGCAATCAAATAAACCCAAAATGCAAGCTCCAATAGAAAAACCCTTGAGCAAAAATGATCAAAACCCTTGCTTTATGATGTAAATATGGAAACTTGACTTGAATGCAAGCTAATGACACTCATACAAGCTTGAAAACACTTGTATGCATGGAAAATCTTTCATAGAAATAACTTAGGAATTTTATGAAGAGAGTGGAGACCATGAGAGGAATGATTTTGCCATAGTTTAGTTGTATGAGTGAATAATGTTGATTTAGGCTTAGGTTAGGGTCTTATTTATAGAGATTAGGATTAGTTCTAGCCTTAGGATTAAACCCTAGTTCCAATCTCAGCCCTCAAAACCGAATCTGGCCCCCAAACTCAACACAACTCCAAAATGGTGCACCAGGCAAAACTGCCCGGCTGAACCAAGTCGACAGGGCTGTCGACTTGGGTCCAACCAAGTCGACTCCCAAGTCGACAGGGCTGTCGACTTGGGTGCTCTGGCGGGAACTTTCCCGCCTGGCCCAATCTGACCCTAATTTCCAAATTCAAACTTGAATTTGAAATCTATTTTTACTTTGATTTTTTCTGAAAACTTCGTTGGGCCTTAATCGGGTCATACGGACTCCGATTTCGAAAACTCGGACTCTATTTCGCGTATTTTTCCGAGACGAACGCAATGGCATAGCCCGTTTCCCTTGATTCAGATTTATAAATTAAATTCTGCCTCGATTTACGTTATAACAGGTTATTGAAAATACATGTTGTTACAGTGCGGCCAGAAAATGACGAGGGTAAAATAACGCGTTAGGTTTGTTTTTGATTTCGGTTTTCTATGTTTCAGCTGGGCCTGAAAACGTCAAAAACACAAAAAAAATCTGTTTTGGGTTTTCTTTGTTGGGCCTGTTTTTGAAAACGATAGTTTTTGAAAATGAATTTTTAAGAATGATAAAAGGAACATGTTTTTAATATTTTTCAAAATAGAAAACTGAAAATGAATCGAAAATGACAAACCAAACGCACCCTTAATTTTTACTTAATCAAAGGCAGTCGCCGGATCGAGTTCAATATTTGATCGTTACATACGTCTAGGGATGAGCTGAATTATCTAACTGAGTTAGGGTGCGTTCGCAGTCAAATGTAGGCACGTTCATATATTTTTTTTGCTCAATATTTGATCATAAAATGTGATGAGTTGAATTATCTAACTGAATTATCTAACTGAGTTCAATATTTGACCGTTACTTAATCAAAAGCATAAAACCCGAATGTTACTGTTATCTAACTGAGTTATCTATCTGAATTATCTAACTGAGTTCAATATTTGATCGTTACTTAATCAAAAGCAGAAAATCCGAATGTTAGTGATATCTACATAAAATGTGATGCTCCAAGAACCTTTGATTTCAGATGCAATCGAGTTTGGCTGGACATTGATAACGCTCCGAGTGGAGATCTTGCAAGAGGTAGGGTGTGCAGGGTCCCAAGAGTTGGGTAGATGACCCTCTTTCTCTCTATCTGTTTGTAGTTATTTCCTATGTATATTTACCAGAATAAAGATGTGCAATGGTGTTGTTGCAAGAATAAACGTTATGATCATAAGTGTGGTGTATATTATAATTACCAGAATAAAGATGAACTCGCTTTATCATTGTCGGAGAGAAATATTTATGCCTTTGTTTGAATGATGTGCAATTAATTTCATTAGTTCATGTCTTTGTTGTCTACAGCGTCGTTTGAATTGACTTATTTATTTATTATGCCCCTTTTCGGTTTTTGGAACCCAAAATGAATTTGTTTTGGGTTTTAAAAAAATTAAAGATTGACTTATTTAAATCGATTCAAACCAGACCAAAAAGGATAGTGATGAATTTGTAAAGAAAACTACGATAGAATATAAGGTAAGTTGATGCGAGCCAGGATAATGGTATTGATATACGTATGTTTTTTTGGGGATTGTTAAAGGGACTCCAGTTTTAGTTAAGGGGAGGACAAAATTTAAATTATTGTTCAATTGTTAAGGGGAGGATCAAAAAAATTAGCCTTCCCTTAAACATTTAATTAAAAATTCCAATATTAACCCCATAATCTTATTTAATGTAAATTTTAAAAGATAAACCCTAAATAATGAGCACAATTTAATGAAATAAAAAAGGGATATAGTTAACATAATGGAGACATAAGAAAGTTGTGTGGGTGATCAAAAGACATTAGATTAGGTAAGTTAATGAATATCATTTTGGAATTCGATGGTTCAATTTAAAATACTTAAGTATTCATGAACAAATCTGATCGAATATGTAAAATTGGAACATTAATTGAGATGCAGATGTTTTTGCGCCTTGGAAATGATAAGAAATTGTACTCGTGCGTATGCAAATCAGCGCGAAATATAAAAAGAATGATAGTGAATTGTATGTTGTGACAAGGGATAGTTTAGTCCATGTTTTTTCTAAAAAAAAAAAAAAAAAAAAACCCTCCCTTAACAATTTTTTTTTAAAGTGGAGTCCCCTTAAAATTGTCCTCCCCTTAACCAAAAGTGGAGTTTCTTTAACAATCTCTTTTTTTTTACCAGAGTCGATGTTTATCTTCTTAATAAGTAACCGATTATATCCAGACCAACGAATAAAACTACTAACCTCCAATATATCCTAGTAGTTAGCAGCGGATTAACGACTGTTCTTCAACATAGGGAAGATAAACATATCTCTTTAGCTTAATCACGACTCTTGGAATTACCAACATTAGATTAAATCATGGAAGTTGAATTATTCTAATGATGATTTACAAATAAATGATTTATTCTAAGAGCTTTTATATCCACAGTCGCGCAACGCGACTGTGGATATCCACTCCTGAAACGACCCAAAAATCGCCCTTGTAGGGAAATCGCCGGATACGCTTACTTTGGGCTACAACAACCTTAGAACAACAACAACAGACTTTTATAAACATTACAATAATGTTACATCAGAGTATATAATATATCAGAGTACATTGAATAAAATTACAGCGGAAGATAAATTTCAATAAATTAAATACAATAGACAGCGGGAGATGTGATGACCCCAAACCTCCACTAGGTGAAAGTAAGGAATAATCATATGGAATACAACATAAATATAACAATACACATCACTGATACAACATAGCAGAGGAAAAACCATAGAATAATAAAATTATAGCAGCGGAAATATAATGTCATAAACCACATAATCCCAACGGTCACAGAATTCCAAATTATTACATCAAGTTTGCAGAAATGGAAATAAGTTCCAACTCTCAAAATAAGCAATACGAAAGAAACAAGTCTAATGACTGAACTTAAAGATAGAAAAATGCAATAGAAGTAAATGATAGTTGTCCTCAAAGCTCCAAGTCATCACCTCTCCGCAAAAGCAAATCCAAGCAAAGATAATGAGCAACTCCAAGAAGACTCCAAACAAAGAATGAACCTATTTACTTGGCTGCCCGTGTAGAAAAGAGGGCACCCGAGTTTGCAAAAAGGTGAAACAAACTACGGGTCAGTCATGGGACTGGTATGAGAATTCATAACTAGTTTAGTAATAATAATATGACAAATCCAAAGACCACGCCGCTAATGCGGAACGGGTTTACTCAATGGATTGTCGTGCATAATTTAAAGTGTCAGAATGTACAACATCGCAATGCTTTCTAGAAAAATGGAATCACCATAAGACTCAAGTCCCATCACACAATGCAACGCACACCAAAGGATAGAGTTTTTCCTTATGGTGATTAAACATGCTAAATACGGCAAATACGAGTTTAATATTATTATTAGTGTATAATACAAACATTTCAAAATAAATGTATCAATCCTAGGAAACATAGCACCCCATCCTACTATATTTCCATACTAGTAATACAATCAAAACCGCAGGGTCGTATTTGGAATCTGGATTTCCATCTGAGTCAAGGCTAGGGAGGAGATCCTTACCGATTCGAGACACTCTAGCAATGCCCCAGGATTGGTACTCTGTCCAACCCTTGGATAGCTGCAGGGCCGGTCCACACTTACTTTTGTGGATTAGTTATGCCTGAACACACGCTTCTCGGTCCTTTTGGACCTATAATACGGCCAGTGGCGACCGCATAAACCGAGGCCTCGAACAATCCAACAACCACAATGAATAAATGTCAGCGCTGGTAGGTCCCTGGCACCACTCTAGCTAGAAAGAAACGTGTGCACTCCCTGTGTTCCCTTCTCCCGTTTTAGACTCCGCCGGTGTGTGAGGCTCGTGAAGTCACGTCATACACAAAGCTATGCCTAAACAGGCTATGCTTTGATCATCCCACAAGGCCTGCTTTTCAACAAGAAACCTTGATCATTGCATCTTAGTATGCCACACTGTCACTCCATACCATACCATTGCTTCTCCATCAATACATAAATGGGTGTTAAGTAGAGAATAAATTCTCCACCACCAATATTTATATATTAACAGAAAATCAACAATATGATATATAACGAAGTACGATGTCAGACACACCATCCATTTAAACTTATGCTCTGGGTCTGAACGAAAGCCACATCCGTTCAATCAACATGTTCGTTCGAACGACGATCATGACCTTGACTTGGGAGCAAATCAATTCAAAGCCTCAATCGCTGTCTTCCTGAGGGGAAGATTGACGGTCTTCATTAGTCGTCTTCTTCTTCAATTCTCACCGTCGTTTTGATTATTTGGAATGAGATTAACTCGGCCTTTCCAAATAATCTTCGTATATATATATATATATATATATATATATATATATATATATATATATTGGAAACTCTTCCTTATCGTTATTCCTAATTTATAACGATTATTTCTTATTATTTAATTAAAAATAATTAAATCTTTAATCAACTACGATTCAGATCAATGGCGATTTTGGTGCTGTTTTCAACCAATTTCGATTTTCACATATCTCAAAATCTAACCGTTGGATCATAACATATCTTATATCGTTAGAAAGAATTTTCCGAGACGGTCCTAACGTTTTCAGTTTTGGGAAAATCCGACGGTCGGATCTTCCGGTATATTCGTTTAAAGATATGATTTCAAAACGCGAACTACCGCGCTTGATTCGATTAATTTTAATTATATTTATATATAAATATATAAATAAATCGTTTGTTCTCATTCTTATGTACATTTTCATTCTCTTATCTTTTCATTTCTCCATTTACATGAAAATGTAATTTATAATTAGACGATGAATCATTCCTTTTAATTTATTTCATATCTCTATAATTTACCTTAAAATGTAAATTATAATTCATCGTACTATTTATTCCCTTTCATCTTTCAATTATATTATGATTCTATTTACATATAAAATATTCATTCTCTTTTGAGTGCATTCATAATTTCAATTACATCAAAAATGTAATTTTATTTTACGATGTAATTTTATTTTACGATGTAGTTTTCCTTCCTAATTACATATAAAAACGAAATCTTTATTTACATGATACATCCTTATTTATTTTATAAAATAAAAATGTAAACTATCATTTTTGCCACCTTCTTATTTTACTTACATTAAATAAAAGGTAAATTTCACCTACGGTGTAAATTCTTATATACATTACAAAAAAAATGCAATCTTTTCCCTATGGTGTGTTTTCCTTTTTACATACATTAAAAATAATGTATATTTATCCTACGGTGTAAATTACCCTTTTTTTTATTAACATTAAAATGATGTTCATTTTCTATGGTATAAATCCTTTTTATAATTACATTATAAAATAATGCAAATTAACATACAGTGAAATCCCATTATACTACATCATAAAATAATGTAATTTTAACCTACCGCATAATTCTCTTAATATTAACATTAAAGATAATGTTAATTTAAGCCTACCGTCAAATCCTTTTATTTTAACATTGAAAATAATGTTAAATCATCCTATGGTGTAATTCCTTTATATTAACATTAAATTAAATGTAAATTATCATACGGTGTAGTTCTTTTTATTACATTATAAAATAATGTAAATTATCATACAGTTGAATTTCTTTTTTATTAACATTATAAAATAATGTAACTTATTCTACGGTCAAATTCTTTAAATATTAACATTATAAAATAATGTAACTTATTCTACGGTCAAATTCTTTAAATATTAACATTATAAAATAATGTTAATGTCATACGGTGGATTTTCTTTTATTAACATTAGAAATAAATGTTACTCATCCTACGATGTAATTTCTTTTTATTTATAATATTAACATTGAAAAGGTTAATGACATCCTACGGTGTATTTTCATAATATTAACATTGAAAATGTTAATTACACATACGATGAAATAACTATTTAATTAACATTGAAAATGTTAGTTTTTCATGCATTGTAAAGTACTTATTATTTACACCAAGAATAATGTTAATTTCTCATACCATGTAAATTCTTATTTTTAACATTAACAAAAATGCTAAATTTGACATACGATGTAAATTCTTATTTTTAACATTAACAAAAATGTTAAATTTGACATACGATGTAAATTCTTATTTTTAACATTAACAAAAATGTTAAATTTGACATACGATGTAAATTCTTATTTTTAACATTAATAAAAATGTTAAATTTGACATACGATGTAAATTCTTATTTTTAACATTAACAAAAATGTTAAATTTGACATACGATGTAAATTCTTATTTTTAACATTAACAAAAATGTTAAATTTGACATACGATGTAAATTCTTATTTTTAACATTAACAAAAATGTTAGATTTGACATCATCGTAAATTCCTACTCATATATTTGCATATAAAATATGCAACTGTATTTCATCAAAATTTCCTATCATATATTTGCATATAAAATATGCAACTTTATTTCCTATGCAACTTTATTTCATGTCACATTCTTATCCTATGTAACCTAATAAAATAGGGAAATTCTATCATACGATGTAAATGCATCTTTTAATTACATAGAAAAATGTAGTTTTTATTCATGCGGTGAAAATTCTTATCTAAATAACATATAAAAATGTTATTTTACTTTACATCGCAAAATTCATTCTTTTACTTACAATGCAGAAATATTCACTTTTATGATTACAATGTAAAGATATCAACTTTTCATTTTGATAATGTAAAAATATCAACTTCTCTACTTTACAACGTAAAGATATTAATCTTTCTATTTTACAATGTGAAAATATTATCTCTTCTATTATACAATGCAAAAAGATTGTCTTTTTATTTACATCGTCGGATTTTCATCTTTTTGTTTTCAATATAAAAAGATTTGTCTTTTTATTCTAAGTATAAAAAGATCGTCTTTTTTTATTTATTTACATGGTCAAATTTTCATCTTATTTTAATTTCACATAATAATATGTAAATTCCACCACAAGTCGCATTCCTATTTTATTTGCATCCCATAAAAAGTAAATTTTCATCACATCACATAACAGCAACATCCAACCATGACAACAAATCCAATTCCAATAATTAACATCAAAGTAATTATAAGGTGATGTTTTAACTTGGCATATGTAAAATCAACGTAGCGTGATTAAACAAATACCCATAATTAATTATAATTAATTATTAATTCAGGTTTCTTCCCTAAATTTTCAGATCTAATATCATGCAATTCAGATCTAACAACATACGGGGTGAACAATTCGGATCTATGTTCTAAATATCTTAACATATTTGATCTACGGTTAACAATCATGCAAATAATAATTTAATAAATTAAATTAAATTAAATTTAAAAATAAAATTCTCACAGTGTTTGGTCAGAGAAGAAGATTCAGGTTCGATCAGATTTGATGTTCGAGTTCAAAACAATTGCGGATCTAGGACAATTCTAATGCAAATTCATAGGAAAAATCAAAATCAGCTTTTTACAACTGCATGTGTAACGCTTAAAAGCGTGGGAAAATCTGAAATAGAATTTACCTTAGAACGTTCAAAACTTCAAATTCGATTTTCTGGAGTTGTAGTTGACAAAACGACGAGCCGTTTGTTGGAGAAGGACCGGCTAGGAGAGAGCTATCTTCACCGGGAATTGGAGGAGGTGCGGCTCAACATGGGTGGCGCGGTGGGGGCGCAAAGGCCGCGGCTTTGGAGGGGTATGGTGGCTTCGACAGGGCACGGTTTGAGGTGATTCTTGTCGTAGAAGAAAGAGCTAGGGAAGAGCTTCGAAACGAGTACTCACACGCTAAATTCCGTTAAGAAACGAAGGAGAAAACTGAGAATGAAGTTTTGAAGAGTGGTGGGTTCAAGTGGCGGCTGAAATGAGAAGAGGAAGGACGATGAACAGTAAATTTCGGGTTTTATAATATTATTTAGGTTTTTCTAATCATTATTTAATAATTTAATTAGCCCGTTTTGGTCCAAACTCCGATTTAGGCCTGCTTACTGTCGTACTTAAGGTTTTGAGGCCTTCTGAACGCAATGGAACATGTTACAGGACCCAATTCCGAAATTTATTATGAGTTTTGGAATAATTATATTATTTTATTAATATTTTAATGTATACCGTACATGAAAATTCACCGAGGTCACAAATTAACTTCAAAAATTCTCAAAAAATATATTTAGCTATGTTTTGATGCTGTGGACCTAAGAAAATTAATTTCGTTCAATTCTGAGCCCGTATGAATTTTTAATGAATTTTTAAAGTCAAAAATTTGCCCGTTTACACTAAAAAATCAATTATAATTATATTTGAATTCTAAAAATTACCAAAAAATCATTTTTAGCTTTGTTTTGATGATACGAATCCAACAAAATTTATTTCGTTGAATTCTGAGACATTTTGAAAA
This sequence comes from Allium sativum, assembly GCA_030737875.1. Classification (NCBI taxonomy): domain Eukaryota; kingdom Viridiplantae; phylum Streptophyta; class Magnoliopsida; order Asparagales; family Amaryllidaceae; genus Allium; species Allium sativum. The sequence goes on along the minus strand of CM060909.1, from coordinate 736,926,673 downwards.
ATGGCTATTTTTAAGGCCAGTATATTTAATATTAAAAATACATTTTTAAACAAATAATTTTCGAAACTCGAAATATATAAGTTTTTACTGTTTTTCAATGCAGAAACATCATTTCGAGCTCAATGGAAGTGGTTTCGAGTCGAAATTCCTTTATATGTAAAAAGTAGCATTTTTGACCTATGCAAATTACCTAGCGACCTTCTAAAAATTGAATTGGCCATAACTTTTGATTTCCGCTATGAAATTTCGATTTTCCGGATTCGTTGGAAAGATATTTTTAAATAGATTCTAATATATTTGGTTTCACTAAAATCCGTTAAATTTTGCATCCTGTATGGTTAGTCAAAGTTCAAGTTTGACTTTTCAAACTACCGCGCTATTTCTAACTCTTTTTATAATTAAAATTAATTTATTCATTATAACTTCGATTTGAACCAAATTTGTGATCATTATTATTTAAAATAGATTAATCTAAATATCAAAACTCTTTTAAAATCACTTAAAATAAATTTTAAATTGGCCCCAAAATTTAGGGTTGTTACAGGAGACTTTTATGCTCTGGACACAGCTTTAGGCTTCGATCTAGAATCTTGCTCAAGAGATAAATATCTGCAAAAAGCTACTCGACTGCCCGTGTGGAAAAGAGGGCACCCGAGTTTGCAAAGTGAAACAAACTACGAGTCAGTCATGGGACTAGTGTGAGAATTCTTAACTAATATAACTAATAGCAATAACGCATATCCAAGAACCACGCCGCTAACACGGAACAAGTTTTATTTCAGTGGATTGCCGGTGCATAAATTAAAGTAAATCGTTAAACAACGCAATGCTTTTAAGAAAAATGAAACCATTATAAGACCCAAGTCCCATCACACAATGCAACGCAAACCGGAGGATAGGGTTTTACCTTATAATGGTCAAAAGATGCTTGATACGACAAAACGGATTTGATATTATTATTAGTGTATATATGTTTCAAAAGCGTTTCAATCATAATGTATCAATCATAGACGGCATAGTACCCCATCCTACTATGTCGCCATACTAGTTCTACAATCAAAACCGCATGAGGTCGTATTGGAAATTGGGTTTCCATCATGAGTCAAGGCTAGGGAGGAGCTTCTTACTGATTCGAGACGCTCTAGCTAATGTCTCAGGATCCCCCGCAATGAACCCTTGGAAAGCTACAGGGCCGGTCCGCACATACGATTTTTCGGATTAGTTAATCCTGAACACACGTTTCCCGGTCCTATAGGACCTAACATCCGAGGCGCCTCATTTCATCATCCACACAAGTAAATATCAGCCAGTTTAAGCACCGACACCACTTCTAGCTAGAAATAAACATGCTGCTCTCCCTTCGTTCCCTTCTCTCGTTTTAGACTCAACCGGGTTGTGAGGCTCGCGAAGTAACGTAATACACAAAGCTCTGCTTATACAAGATGTGCTTTGATCATCCCACAAGGCCCTGCTTTTCAACAAAAGCCTTGATCATTTGCATCTTGGCGTGCCACATTGACAATTCACACCATGCGATCAATCACTATTAATATATACCAGGGAGTTAAGCAGAGAATAAATTCTCCACCACCAAACAGATATACATTAATAAAAATAAATTTTATTTACATCGAATGAAATTCAACGTCGGACACACATCCATTTACAAGCTTATGCTCTGGGTCTGAGCGAAAGCCAAATCTGTACAAATCAACACTACGTCCGGACGGCCACCACTGTAGCCCCTTCAAGGTAGCTACTCCAATCACGGGCATCAGCAGTCGTCGTCCATTCGACGTGAAGATCGCCGGTCTTCAGTCACCGTCTTCAACTCTTCGACTTTCAATCGTCTTATGATCGTTTGAAATGAGATTGAACTCGGACTTTTCAAATGATCCTCGCATATATATATATATATTTAAAAACCATTTCATATCGTTAATATTAATTTATAACGATCAACCTTTATTTTTATTTATATAAAAATAATTAAATTCCATTTAACGACGCTTCAAGTCAAAAGGACGACCTTGGCGCTGTTTTCACCCAAATTTGTTTTACACATTTCTCTAAATCTAACCGTTGGAATTTAACACAATTCATAACATTGGAAAGATCTTCCCAAGGCGAACCTAACGGTTACAGATTTGGGAAAATCCGACGGTCGGATATGTAACACCCCGTAATTCTGTAACACTAAGATTCACAAATCAAGGCAGAATTAAATTTTAAAATCAAAATCAAGGGAAACGGGCTACGCCATTGCGTTTGTCTCGGAATTCTACATGAAAATGAGTCTGAGTTTGCGCAAATCGGAGTCCGTATGAGGAAGATATGGCCTCCGGAAGTTTCAGCGAAGTTCAAATTTCAAAACAGACTCAGAAGCGGGCTGGGCGGGAAATTTCCCGCCCAGGACCCAGGTCGACCAGGGGGTCGACCTGGGTACCCAGGTCGACCAGGGTGTCGACCTCCCCCCCCCATAGGTCGACCTCCCCGCTTTTTCCAGATCTGCAACCTGGTTCGTTTTTCTGTATCCAGACGCCATTCTGACCAGATTCGTTGACTTCTACACTATTAAAACACCCCTAGTCCTCATATTTTCTCCTCACAACTTCTCTATGCCTATACTCTGCTCTAATTCTAACTAAAATAAAATAATACGAAAATCCAAGACAAGGTTATGCTGCTCAAGTTTGTCAAGAAGAGATTCGAATCAAGATTAAAGCTTCAAGATAAGAATCAAAGGCTAACTCAAACGGTTTCGAGCAACGTCGCACGAATCATAGCAACGCCATCTTTCTATTCTAAAAACCAGTCAATGTAAGTCGGTTACTTTTTAGATTTGAACGTTTTCTCTATTCGTGACATGAAATTAAAGGAATAAAAGAATATGCCAAATCTTTCTATTTGAATCAGTGCTTATATCTTTGGACTTAATTAAGAACTGTTATGATTCAATGACCAATGAGACTGTGACTATGAAACTATGGACCTTAAAACCTTATGCCTCTTTGACTATGAACATTGCCTATGACTATGAACACTGCCTATGATTATGACTCATGACTATGAGAATTATTTCCTTGACTATGAACACAAGCCTATGCCTTTGATTAGGAAACATAAACTATTGCCTATGACATAACAAGGACAACTGTGACTAAACACCTATGATTCAGGACTAGGAAAGTGTTGCTTAAGTTTTGTGACTGTGAAATTGGGTCTAAACCTGATTATCTATTCTGTCTATTCTTGGTTTTCTTTGGTTTTTGATCTTGGGAATTTACCTATTAAGTTAGGTCTACCCATGTTCTTGAATCGACGTCGTTATTCAACCCTTTTTATGTCATAAGATTTTCAGACCTATAAGCCTTCGATGTTTTAGATCAATTTCAGTGTAATTCGTTAGGTCTGTAATTAGTAATTTATCATTTTATGCCAGTTATTATGTCTATCTTTTTCATAGAATCTTTGGTTCATTCCCTATTTTCTACGAATCTAGATTTATCTATAATCTAGATTGAATCACGATTATACGAACGATGGGAATACGATTTGGGCAAAATATGAAATTTACTAAAAACGTAGTTATAAACTTGGAAATTGGCATGAATTGGAAACATGTATTATGGCATGTTCATAAAAATGCAAATTGGATAAATTTGACATGAATTATAGGACGTGTAATTTGAATCTAGTATTGACTTGTAAATCTAGCATTTACATGAACTGTGAACTAGAATAATAAGTCTAGTTTGACATGAACTGTAATTAAATCATAATTGGATAGCTAATTTGGCCATAATTGCGAGTAATTGTCATGTTTGGAAAAAATAATGGTTAGTGACACTTAATTTGGTATAGTTTACATACCAAAAAGCATAAATATGATATAGAGGGGAAAATGGGCCAAAAGAATAAATGTTGACAATTTACATTAAAAGAGTAATTAGGAAATAAGTAAATTAGGAATGATTTACTTATAGAATTTGTCCTAAATGAGAAAATGTAAATTTAGACAAATTAAAGGTTTATTAACGACATCTCTTTTAATATTACACCAGAAGGTTCTAGGGTGACAGAGAGGATAGTGTCTAGGCTTGGGTTTGGAAAATACAAGTTTCCTGCTCTCCCTGGCTATCCCTAACTGATCCGACGGACGGTATGGTCACTTTCAAAACCTGATTTGAAAATTAATCAAAACCCTTTGAACTTAGAAACACGAATATGCCTAACCCAAGGTTAGACTGAGTTGCGATGTAAACCTGCCCGGAACCAACCGGCACATCCAGTAATCGCAACAATATCTGTCTAATGTGAGTGGTCGCGGCTTTAATTTATTTAGTTAAAGCTAGAACAAGAATGGTAGGGTTAAGTTAACTAAGACACTTAACCAATTCAACATGATAACAAAGCCAATGGGTGGGCGGTTAGGTTCATACAGACACTTAACACAGTTAAGCTAGAATGGGAGGGTTAAGTCCATAGGAACACTTAACCAACTTAACACAGTTAAGCTAGAATGGGAGGGTTAAGTCCATAGGAACACTTAACCCACTTAACATGGTAACAAGACAAGATTTGTAGGGGTTAAGTAACTAAGAAAACACTTAGCCAAATTAACATGTTAACTAGACTAGAGGTTGGGGTTAAGTAAAATTTAATACACTTAACCAATTTGATATGTTAGCTGGACTAGACCGTAGGGTTAAGTAAACTTGAGCACTTAACCATCAGATTGTGATAAAGAAATAGGGTTAAGTCTAAAACATGAAGGGATAATACTTAACCATTAATAACATGTTAGTTAAAATAGACGGGCAAGGTTAAGTTAAAAAGGAACACTTAACGAATACAGGATGAATGGGTAGGGTTAAGTAATAAGAAATACTTAACCAATATAACTTGGTTTGTGGTAGGGTTAAGTCAACCTGAATTACTGATAACACTTAACCAGTTTAACATGATAAATGAAGAGGGTTAAGTTAGCTTGAATTGACTAATGACACTTAACCAATCCAAATTGACAAGAAAGAGAACTAAGTAGTAAACCTTAGTTAAAAGGGACTAAGTAGTAAACCTTAGTTAAGAAAACAACGATTCTGGAAACTAAGTAGTAAACCTTAGTTAGCAAAACTAAGTAGTAATTCTTAGTATAACACGGGAAGGAGCGGACGTCCGTCTGACTAAAAAGAAGGCTCCAACGAATTGAGTTACGAAGCCCAAGGCTTCGAGGGGACGTGAGTGTACTCTTGGTATCCCTCTGTGAGGCTGCAGATGATCCTCCTGGGCCCACAGAGGTTAAGGTCTGCGTTAGAAGAACCAGGGGTATGCCTTGGTTGCAATATATGGCAACCTAAAGACTAGGATAGACTAGCGTGATTCGACGAGAAAACGGTAGCTCTGTGATAGCAACTCGTCGTCTACCATCCATCTTAAGTCAATCGAGATACGTGTAGCGGAAAGGCAGAGAACTCCAAAAGACCATATACTTGCTATCTAGTTATGGGTGAGGGTGGCCATAGGTTAGTGGGGCATAGGGGCCTGCGTATAGTTCTCGTTTTTCAAGGTGTGCCTTTCATTAGTTGAGGGAGGGGTCGAGTGGGACCATAGCCACTGGAATAAAAACAGACCTTAGCATCTGCATCGGCGGATATCTGAAAGCTCCCGACTGAGTTCTGTGTTTCTTGATTTGCCCTGCCACAGGACTCGGGCCGCACATTACAGGACATGTGCATCTAGACAAGCGATAACGATTCGCGATACATGCGTGGGGAAGTCTAGGAACGTATACCACTCTAGGTAGTGTGTCCTAGACTTGGGGGCATCGTTCGACAGGTAGCATAATCCCTAGTTGGACTAGGTGGCATAAACCCTGAATCCGAAAAGCGTTCAGCAGATAGCGTAAACTCTAGTGGAATCTAGAAAGCACTTGATAGAAAACCCTAGATTAGATCTAGGTAATAAATAATAAATGTATGCCTGAAGGCAATGGAAACTACAGGGATTGGGATCACGTTATCGTTACTAGTTGGGACACTAGTTAGGTGGTGTAGAGGTATAGAAATCAGTATAACAAGGAAATAGCGAAGCGGCGAAAGTATTAGAGCATATCCAGTTTATCTTATCTTAGCATATCTTGTGATTATCTTGTCTAATCTTGCTGAACCTATCGTCATGGTGTTATCTTGTATTCAGTTAATTCATGTCGTTTTGTTTTTCCATGTTCACATGCTAGAAGTTACTGAACTTACTCAGGCTTTATGTTTGACTCTGTTTTTCTTTCGTCTTCTTTTCTTCCGTCCCCCCCCCCCCCCAGGTAGTAAAGAAGGGAATAGTATAGCTCAGGTTAAGTTGGGTTGTCACTCTTTCCCCGCTTGAAGATTTGTCGAAGTTTTGCTTGGATTCTCTTTTCAGATGTTATGGCTGGCTCTTGCTACATTGGGGAATATAAATGTTGTTTTATGCTTCTTTATTTTGTAAGACAGATGATACTCTGATATTATAAAGAAATCGTTGTACAAACTATTTTATCAATAAAGCAAAGTTTTATTTTCCGCTGTTTAATTTCTGTCTGTCTTGTAATTTATCTGCATCTTTTACCCTAAATGCTCCACAGAACTTAGTGCATTCCCTTTGTGAGTGACACTAATGGATGTGGGGTGTTACACGTAGTATCAGAGCTGAAGGTTACCAGATCAGATAAAGGATTTGAAAAATTATTTTCAAAACGGTTTTAAAAGAAGCATTTTCAAAAGAAAAGATTTGTTTAAAAAGGCATATTCCCCAAAGCCATACGCACTATCTTCTCATCCTTTGTTTGAATTCTTGTCTCCTTCTTTCTTGAGTCTCTGGGGCTCCTGGCTTTCTGGGAGGTAACCTCATCGATGGGCGAAGTAGTGCCTGGCTTCCATCCATAGCCGTAGTTGTTTCACCTACGGCCAGTTTTCTTTCAAGCTTATAGGATTTTTTGTACGATGGAAGCAGCTTTCGAGAGATTTGTCAACATGACTACACACAGAAGAGGATGAGGAATTCATGGATGTAGATTTAGCTCACAAAGGAGGAAGGAATTATAAAACCTAAGACAAGAGGAAGTATCTTTACTATGGTGTGATAGGGCATATAATCAAGGACAAGGGCAAGAACGAGGAACAAGATTTTCAGAAGGGCAAGTACCTACTTTCGCCACCAAGCGTTCCTAGGAGAAAGGTAGTAAAGTTCTGTTGGAAGAGTCTGGTTTTGCTGTTCATACTCTTTCCTTTGGTTTTAGCGCTTCGCATTTGTTCATATCCACTTCCATAGTTGAGTCTCTGCACCACAGTACTTGTATAGTAGAAAGATCCCACTAGAGTCTCAAATCCAATTGGTGGTCCGACTAGTTTATTTTTGGTTAGTAGGAATTCGAGAATAGTTATCGAGTTTGCTTATATCATCTCACGTAGATCGTCTAAATTCGGAGGAGATATTCCTTGGGTGCTTGTCTGATATTGGTTTAGGCCTTTGGGGCTTGTACTTGAGGAATGTCGAGTTCGACTAGGATGGTTTGCGTGAGAGATGAATAGTTGTGGCAGGCACTCCAAAAAGCACGTAGTGACCTTTCGACCCTTATAGTTATGGCATGGTGGATAAGAGGGAGACCTCTAATCATCTTAGTACATACACTTGGTACCGTAATTGACATCTGTTTATTTTGGAAATGGAGGTCAGAAACTTCACAATCGTGAAGTTCAATTAGTTAAGATACAGTGGAGTAAAGCTCAAGAAGGCTAGATACTAGCAACATACCCTTTTCCTTAAGGGTGCATCCATGATTTCTTTTTTTAGGAGCTTTACGCATAATTGTTTCTCTCTTTCCAAAGTATATCCTCTAGGTCATATCTTCGATCCTTAGGTAGAAACTCTTTTGGATGTAAACATGTATTTGAAACATGTTATGGTTGATGGTTGCGAGTGGTTGCTCGTGAATGCATGTGCATACGTATTAGGCACTAGATCAGTTCGGACGCTTTCATATTGCATTTACAGATATGTAATTGTTTGTAAGTTGAACTTGATATGTTATCATATGGATGTTGCATATGGATGAATGGCTGTGCACGCATGTAATATTTACATAACTAGGGATGCTTGCATACATGATTGGACGCATGGCACTGACATGATTCGCATTAAGGAGGTCAACTGAATCAGTAGACCGCCTGATTTTGCATTAGATAAACACATATACACACACTATGCATATGAACATGAAAGCATTAGAAATCTTTTAAGGACAATGAATTCCTGTGATTGAATGATTGAGTAGATGGAAGATTGGATGGTAGGACACATTCTTCCTAACTTCAAGATTTCGGGGACGAAATCCTTTTAAGAGGGGGAGAATGTAACACCCCGTAATTCTATAACACTAAGATTCACAAATCAAGGCAGAATTAAATTTTAAAACCAAAATCAAGGGAAACGGGCTACTCCATTGCGTTCGTCTCGGAATTCTACATGAAAATGAGTCCGAGTTTGCGCAAATCAGAGTCCGTATGAGGAAGATATGGCCTCCAGAAGTTTCAGCGAAGTTCAAATTTCAAAACAGGCTCAGAAGCGGGCTGGGCGGGAAATTTCCTGCCCAGGACCCAGGTCGACCAGGGGGTCGACCTAGGGGTCGACCTGGGTACCCAGGTCGACCGGGGTGTCGACCTGGGGGTCGACCTCCCCCCTCCCCCATAGGTCGACCTGGGGGTCGACCTCCCCGCTTTTTCCAGATCTGCAGCCTGGTTCGTTTTTCTATATTCGGACGCCATTCTGACCAGATTCGTTGACTTCTACACTATAAAAACACCCCTAGGCCTCATATTTTCTCCTCACAACTTCTCTATGCCTATACTCTGCTCTAATTCTAATTAAAATAAAATAATACGAAAATCCAAGACAAGGTTATGCTGCTCAAGTTTGTCAAGAAGAGATTCGAATCAAGATTAAAGCTTCAAGATAAGAATCAAAGGCTAACTCAAACAGTTTCGAGCAACGTCGCAAGAATCATAGCAACGCCATCTTTCTATTCTAAAAACCGGTCAATGTAAGTCGGTTACTTTTTAGATTTGAACGTTTTCTCTATTCGTGACATGAAATTAAAGGAATAAAAGAATATGCCAAATCTTTCTATTTGAATCAGTGCTTATATCTTTGGACTTAATTAAGAACTGTTATGATTCAATGACCAATGAGACTGTGACTAAGAAACTATGGACCTTAAAACCCTATGCCTCTTTGACTATGAACATTGCCTATGACTATGAACACTGCCTATGACTGTGACTCATGACTATGAGAATTATTTCCTTGACTATGAACACAAGCCTATGCCTTTGATTAGGAAACATAAACTATTGCCTATAACATAACAAGGACAACTGTGACTAAACACCTATGATTCATGACTAGGAAAGTGTTGCTTAAGTTTTGTGACTGTGAAATTGGGTCTAAACCTGATTATCTATTCTGTCTATTCTTGGTTTTCTTTGGTTTTTGATCTTGGGAATTTACCTATTAAGATAGGTTTACCCATGTTCTTGAACCGACGTCGTTATTCAACCCTTTTTATGTCATAAGATTTTCAGACCTATAGGCCTTCGATGTTTTAGATCAATTTCAGTGTAATTCGTTAAGTCTGTAATTAGTAATTTATCATTTTATGCCAGTTATTATGTCTATATTTTTCATAGCATCTTTGGTTCATTCCCTATTTTCTACGAATCTAGATTTATCTATAATCTAGATTGAATCACGATTATACGAACGATAGGAATACGATTTGGGCAAAATATGAAATTTACTAAAAACGTAGTTATAAACTTGGAAATTGGCATGAATTGGGAACATGTATTATGGCATGTTCATAAAAATGCAAATTAGATAAATTTGACATGAATTATAGGACGTGTAATTTGAATCTAGTATTGACTTGTAAATCTAGCATTTACATGAACTGTGAACTAGAATAATAAGTCTAGTCTGACATGAACTGTAATTAAATCAGAATTGGATTAGCTAATTTGGCCATAATTGCGAGTAATTATCATGTTTGGCAAAAATCATGGTTAGTGACACTTAATTTGGTATAGTTTACATACCAAAAAGCATAAATATGATATAGAGGGGAAAATGGGCCATAAGAATAAATGTTGACAATTTACATTAAAAGAGTAACTAGGAAATAAGTAAATTAGGAATGATTTACTTATAGAATTTGTCCTAAATGAGAAAATGTAAATTTAGACAAATTAAAGGTTTATTAACGACATCTCTTTTTATAATACACCAGAAGGTTCTAGGGTGACAGAGAGGATAGTGTCTAGGCTTGGGTTTGGAAAATACAAGTTTCCTGCTCTCCCTGGCCATCCCTAACTGATCCAACGGACAGGATGGTTACTTTCAAAACCTGATTTTAAAATTAATCAAAACCCTTTGAACTTAGAAACACAAATATGCCTAACCCGAGGTTAGACTGAGTTGCGATGTAAACCTGACCGGAACCAACCGGCACATCCAGTAATCGCAACAATATCTGTCTAATGTGAGTGGTCGCGGCTTTAATTTATTTAGTTAAAGCTAGAACAAGAATGGTAGGGTTAAGTTAACTAAGACACTTAACCAATTCAACATGATAACAAAGCCAATGGGTGGGGGTTAGGTTCATACAGACACTTAACATAGTTAAGCTAGAATGGGAGGGTTAAGTCCATAGGAACACTTAACCAACTTAACACAGTTAAGCTAGAATGGGAGGGTTAAGTCCATAGGAACATGTAATCCACTTAACATGGTAACAAGACAAGATTTGTAGGGGTTAAGTAACTAAGAAAACACTTAGCCAAATTAACATGTTAACTAGACTAGAGGTTGGGGTTAAGTAAAATTTAATACACTTAGCCAATTTGATATGTTAGCGGGACTAGACCGTAGGGTTAAGTAAACTTGAGCACTTAACCATCAGATTGTGATAAAGGAATAGGGTTAAGTCTAAAACATGGAGGGATAATACTTAACCATTAATAACATGTTAGTTAAAACAAACGGGCAAGGTTAAGTTAAAAAGGAATACTTAACCAATAGAGGATGAATGGGTAGGGTTAAGTAATAAGAAATACTTAACCAATATAACTTGGTTTGTGGTAGGGTTAAGTCAACATGAATTACTGGTAACACTTAACCAGTTTAACAGGATAAATGAAGAGGGTTAAGTTAGCTTGAATTGACTAATGACACTTAACCAATCCAAATTGACGAGAAAGAGAACTAAGTAGTAAACCTTAGTTAAAAGGGACTAAGTAGTAAACCTTAGTTAAGAAAACAACGATTTTGGAAACTAAGTGGTAAACCTTAGTTAGCAAAACTAAGTAGTAATTCTTAGTATAACACGGGAAGGAGCGGACGTCTGTCTGACTAAATAGAAGACTCCACCAAATTGGGTTACGAAGCCCGAGGCTTCGAGGGGACGTGAGGGTACTCTTGGTATCCCTCTGTGAGGCTGTAGATGATCCTCATGGGCTCACAGAGGTTAAGGTATGCGTTAGAAGAACCAGCGGTATGTCTTGGTTGCAATATATGGCAACCTAAAGACTAGGATGGACCAGCGTGATTCGGCGAGAAAACGGTAGCCCTGTGATAGCAACTCATCGTCTACCATCCATCTTGAGTTAGTCGAGATACGTGAAGCGGAAAGGCGGAGAACTCCAAAAGACCATATACTTGTTATCTAGTTATGGGTGAGGGTGGCCATAGGTTAGTGGGGCATAGGGGGCCTGCGTATAGTTCTCATTTTTCAAGGTGTGCCTTTCATTAGTTGAGGGAGGGGTCGAGTGGGACCAGAGCCACTGGAATAAAAACAGACCTTAGCATCTGCATCGGCAGATAACTGAAAGCTACCGACCGAGTTCTGTGTTTCTTTATTTGCCCTGCCACAGGACTAGGGCCGCACATTACAGGACATGTGCATCTAGACAAGCGATAACGATTCGCGATACATGTGTGGGGAAGTCTAGGAACGTATACCACTCTAGGTAGTGTGTCCTAGACTTGGGGGCATCGTTCGACAGGTAGCATAATCCCTAGTTGGACTAGGTGGCATAAACCCTGAATCCGAGAAGCGTTCAGCAGATAGCGTAAACTCTAGTGGAATCTAGAAAGCACTTGATAGAAAACCCTAGATTAGATCTAGGTAATAAATAATAAATGTATGCCTGAAGGCAATGGAAACTACAGGGATTGGGATCACGTTATCGTTACTAGTTGGGACACTAGTTAGGTGGTGTAGAGGTATAGAAATCAGTATAACAAGGAAATAGCGAAGCGGCGAAAGTATTAGAGCATTTCCAGTTTATCTTGTCTTAGCATATCTTGTGATTATCTTGTCAAATCTTGCTGACCCTATCGTCATGGTGTTATCTTGTATTCTGTTAATTCATGTCGTTTTGTTTTTCCATGTTCACATGCTAGAAGTTACTGAACTTACTCAGGCTTTATGTCTGACTCTGTTTTTCTTTCGTCTTCTTTTCTTTCGTCCCCCCCCCCCCCCCCCCCCCAGGTAGTAAAGAAGGGAATAGTATAGCTCAGGTTAAGTTGGGTTGTCACTCTTTCCCCGCTTGAAGATTTGTCGAAGTTTTTCTTGGATTCTCTTTTCAGATGCTATGGCTGGCTCTTGCTACATTGGGGAATATAAATGTTGTTTTATGCTTCTTTATTTTGTAAGACAGATGATACTCTGATATTATAAAGAAATCGTTGTACAAACTATTTTATTAATAAAGCAAAGTTTTATTTTCCGCTGTTTAATTTATGTCTGTCTTGTAATTTATCTGCATCTTTTACCCTAAATACTCCACAGAACTTAGTGCATTCCCTTTGTGAGTGACACTAACGGATGTGGGGTGTTACAGGATATTTCGGTATAATCAACTAAAAGTACAATTCTATAAAGTGAACTACCACGCTCGATTCGTTCAATTGAAAATTGTTTATATATATGATTATATATATACATACAATCTCTTCGGCCATTTCATTATTGTGGTAATCATGACAAGTAAAGATATATAACATAACACATAATAATGTTTATTTTAATTCACATACCCAACCTATACATGCAATGTATATTATTTATTTATTTTACTATTTTCAATCTACACAAACATGCAATATCTTGTGCATCATTTCTAATTCAAACAAATTGATTATTCTGTGTCATTCTTTTCTTTACAAGCAAAATGATATTCTTGCTTTAATCTTTACACATGAAAATGTAAATTTCATATCTTTAATCTTTTAATGAAAATCTAATTCATTAAAATATAAATTTCATCGTTAAAATCTTTACTGAAATTCTTTTACATGAATATGTAAATTTCATACCGTTGTCCTTTTTAATGAAAACTCAATTGATTAAAATGTAAATCTTCTTCTTTAAGTTCTACTTACATGAAAATGTATTTTTCTCCTTCTCTTATTCACATTAAAATGTAAACTTTTCTTTTTACATTAAAAATGTAACTTTCATCTTTTTGATCTTATTTACATTAAAAATGTAAACTTTATTTCAAATCATTCTTTTATTTTATATTAAGAATGTAAATGTCTATTTCACATTTTATTTACATAAAAAAGTGTAACTTTTATTTCATCCTTTATTTACAAATAAAATGTAAATTTCTATTTAATCTTTCATTTACATATAAAATGTGCATTCCTATCAAACCTTTCTATTTACATATAAAATGTAAATTCCTTTATTTCCTTTATTTACATTGAAAAACATAAATTCTTTAATTCCTTTTTATTTACATTGAAAAACATAAATTCTTTAATTTCTTTTTTTATTTACATTGGAAGACACAAATAAAAAGGATGCACTTTTATTTCCATATCGTATTTGCATTGTGGAATGCAAATAAAAAGGTGAGCTCTTACTTCTAAGTTTTATTTACATTAGAGAACATAAATAAAAGATGTACATATTCTTCTATGTCATAATTGCATTGTGAAATGCAAAATAAAAATGGAATTTTATTTTCTATGTTATATTTGTGTTAGAGAACACAAATAAAAGACCGTTTATTTTCCTAAGTTATATTTACATTGAAAAGAATATTTTAATGTACTCACATATTTTTATATATGTTTTCTTTTCCTCTTTTCAGCATGTTAAAATTAATGTTTTTAACATATAAATATTTTCTAACATGTATTTTCCATCATGTTAAGAATATGGTTTTTAACCTTTTATATTTTCTATCATGTTCTTCTAGCAATGTTATAAATAATGTTTTTAACATACTTACCCTTTTCTAACAAATTTTCTTTCCTTTCTATATAAGCATGTTGAAAATAATGTTTTCAAGATATGAAACTTTTCTAACATTACATGTAAACAATGAAAAGAATATTCTTAATGTTTAACATTTTTAACCATTCATATTGACAAAAAAATAATATTTTTTTTTTGAATCAATGCTAACAAAGTGACTATTTTACATTGTTGATTCTAAACAAAATAAAAAGTGACATTTCTTTCTTCCCAATTCTAATAAATTAAAAGGTGACATTATTATAACATAAATGGTATTTTTTTTATTCTAATATGTCATTTCTAACAGAAATGTTATTTTTATTTTCCTAACATAATCTTAACAAAATGTCATGTTTAATTACATAACATATTCTTAACAAAAATGGTGTTTTGTTTCTAATGTGACATTCTAACAAAAACGGCATTTTAATCTTAACATTCTATAACATGTCATTTTTGTTAACATGTCATTATTTTAAACAAAAGATAATTTTGTTTAACATGTCATTTCATAGCCAAATAACAATTTTATATGACATAACAATTCATAGCCAAATGAAAATTTTATTATGTTTATAATAAATGACATTTTCGTTTCACAATGCTAATTTCAAATAAAATGACGAATCATAATTTTGTTGATCTAATTCAACAAAATGACAAATCAAATACAACAATTGTACTTTGACTACAAGGACAATTTTTAATTCAATTATTTCAATTTTTCAAAATCGACAGTTTTTCTCCTATCACTCTAACTTGTCCAATTTAAAATTCTAATCTAATTATTATTCTTCAACAAAAATAAGTATTTTTATATCCAATAATTTTGTTCAACAAATTGATATATTCGTTCCATCTAATTTTATTATAACAAATATGATATATTTGGTTTCAATTAACCCATTATAACAAATGTGATATATTTGGTTTCAATTATTCAGTCATGATATATTTATTTACGACAATCAAATTTTAACCTACATGAGAATTCTAATCCGCATATCAATACAACAGTATTATCAGCCCTACCAAATCATGTATGTAACAAAAAGAATTTAGCGACATAATTTCACAACATAATTTCTTAGAACAGATTACATATCATGATTCAGTATTTTAATTGTATATAAATAAATAAACAGAATTTCTCACCATCGGTCTTTATTTTTGAATTTTCTTGAAATTCTGATCTGCTCTATTTTGGTTCTGGTTAGTGTCATGCTGTATATCTTGGAAAGACGAGTCCAACGCTTCTTACGGTTCGTAAAACGGACCTCGTATGAAAGAGTTATGGTATTTCAAGTGTTAATTACTAAATTAATTAATTAATTAGTGAATTAATTAAGATTTATACCTTCTTCCTCATCCAAGATTTCGGCTGACGTCAAAACCCATTGGTCCATTCCTAGGGTTCCATTTTTAATCCAAATCAAAGGGCTTCGTCACAATCAGGTTACGCCACGACAGAGAGCTACGAAAGGTGCACCAAGGGGGGCCGGAATGGTGAAGCTCGGCTGAGCCTAGGGGGAGGCCGACGGGGGTTTTTGCCGCGGGTTTGGGTGCTCGGTTCGAGGAAAACATGGCACCAGGAGAGATCCAACCTTATAGAAACATAGAGGAGAATAAGAGCTTTGATATGGTATATAGTTTGTCTTCTAATTCGTAGAGAGGAAGGAGATTTTAATGGGGAAAAATGGGAGATTTTCGGCCATTGGAAGAGGGTTTCGACAGCTATAGGAAAAGATTAGGGTTCGCGGTATAGTACGATATTTATACAGTATACATAGCGTATTTTCCTATTTAATTAATTTAATTAATTCAAAAATTCATGTTTATCAATATGAACACCGAACCAAACCCAAAGAGTGTCGCCCCCAGCTAATAACCCCCATCCCGGACACAATGGAACATGTTTCGTAATCCAGTTCGGCTGTTACGATATGTTTTTCTTAAATTTTAATTATAAATCATTTAATTATTTAATTTAACCGTACATATAAATTCACCGGGGCCACATATGGACTCTAAAAATTACAGAAAAATTATTTCTGACTTTCTTTTGTTGATACGGTCCTAACAAGACTAATTTCGTCGAATTCTGAGACTGTATGAAAATGGCCTTTTTCTAGTCGATCCAATTTGACTGAAACTGACAAAACACGTTTTCTTTTGCCACGCTCACATATTAATTCGAAAAATTCTGGAAAATTAAACTTAACAATAATTTGACATTCCGGTTCCTACAAAAGTGGTTTCGTCGAAAACCGAGGTCGTTTGCAAAATTGCTATTTTTAAGGGTTATATATTATATTAAAATATATATAATTTCTACAGCGACTTTTCTAAATTTTTAACTGGACATAACTTCTAATTTTTAAAACAAAATTTCGATTTTTCAGATTTGTTAGAAAGATATGGTTAAACAGATTTAAATATTTTTGGTTTTACTGAAATCCGATTTATTTTGCCTCCTGTACAGTCAGTCAAAGTTCAAATTCAAAATTTCAAACTGCGGCGCTGTTTTAAACTCCTTTTATAATTAAATTAAATTTATTTGTTTTAACTTCAATTAAAATAGAATTTGGTCGTTATTATTTAAAATAAATAATTTTAAATATTCAATTTCCCTTAAGATTTCTAAAATAAAAATTTTAAATTGGCCCCAAAATTCCAAGCTGTTACAGTCTCCCCACTTAAAAAAAATTCGCCCTCGAAAAGGAACGAAGCTAAAGTGTTTAATTACCTAACTCAATTTTTCATTCTTTATTATTCATTCATTGGTTTAAATAATTTTGTAGTTGATTAACTTTTCAAAAATATAGCTTTAATATATTCAAAAATCATATTTTCTAAAATAGACTATAATTACAAATATGTATATTATAAGCTTGTTACTCTCAACTCATTCTAAGGCATTACTGACCCCATCTCTAATTAGTTTTCTTATTCTAGGATACTGCTGATCCTATCTCTAATGAGTATTCTTATTGGATATTACTAATCCAATCTCTGATGAGTCTTTTGCTCAGTTCTAACGAGTTGTACCCCAAAGATTTGAGCTAACCAAAGCTCTGATACCAAAATGAAACGGCCCAAAAATCGCCCTTGCAGGAAATCGCCGGATACGCTTACTATGGGCTACAACAACATTAGAACAACAACAGTAGACTTTTATAAATATTACAATAATGTTACATCATAGTACAGAATATATCAGAGTACATTGAATAAAATTACAGCGGAAGATAAATTTAAATAAATTAAATACAATAGACAGCGGAAGACTTCTATGCTCTGGACACAGCTTTAGGCTTCGATCCAGAATCTTGCTCAAGAGATAAATATCTGCAAAAAGCTACTCGACTGCCCGTGTGGAAAAGAGGGCACCCGAGTTTGCACAGTGAAACAAACTACGAGTCAGTCATGGGACTGGTGGGAGAATTCTTTACTAATATAACTAATAGCAATAAGGCAAATCCAAGGACCACGCCGCTAACGCGGAACGGGTTTTATTCCAATGGATTGCCGGTGCATAAATTAAAGTAAATCGTTAAACAACGCAATGCTTTTTAAAAAAATGAAACCATTATAAGACCCAAGTCCCATCACACAATGCAACGCAAACCGGAGGATAGGGTTTTACCTTATAATGGTCAAAAGATGCTTGATACAACAAAACGGATTTGATATTATTATTAGTGTATATATGTTTCAAAAACATTTCAATCATAATGTATCAATCATAGACGGCATAGTACCCCATCCTACTATGTCGCCATACTAGTTCTACAATCAAAACCGCATGAGGTCGTATTGGAAATTGGGTTTCCATCATGAGTCAAGGCTAGGGAGGAGCTCCTTACCGATTCGAGACACTCTAGCTAATGTCTCAGGATCCCCCGCAGTGAACCCTTGGAAAGCTGTAGGGCCGGTCCGCACATACGATTTTGCGGATTAGTTAATCCTGAACACACGTTTCCCGGTCCTATAGGACCTAACATCCGAGGCACCTCATTCCATCATCCATATAAGTAAATATCAGCCAGTTTAAGCACCGACACCACTTTTAGTTAGAAAGAAACGTGCTGCTCTCTCTGCGGTCCTTCTCCTGTTTTAGACTCAACTGGGTTGTGAGGCTCGCGAAGTAACGTAATACACAAAGTTATGCTTATTCAAGCTGTGCTTTGATCATCCCACAAGGCCCTGCTTTTCAACAAAAGCCTTGATCATTTGCATCTTGGCGTGCCACATTGACAATTCACGCCATGCAATCAATCACTATTAATATATACCAGGTTGTTAAGCAGAGAATAAATTCTCCACCACCAAACAGATAAACATTAATAAAAATCAATTTTATTTACATGGAATGAAATTCAATGTCGGACACACATCCATTTACAAGCTTATGCTCTAGGTCTGAGCGAAAGCCAAATCCGTACAAATCAACACTACGTCCGGACGGCCACCACTGTAGCCCCTACAAGGTAGCTACCCCAATCACGGGCATCAGCAGTCGTCGTCCATTCGATGTGAAGATCGTCGGTCTTCAATCACTGTCTTCAACTCTTCGACTTTCAATCGTCGTATGATCATTTGAAATGAGATTGAACTCGGACTTTTCAAATGATCCTCGCATATATATATATATAAATCATTTCATATCGTTGATATTAATTTATAACGATCAAACTTTATTTTTATTTATATAAAAATAATTAAATTCCATTTAATGACGCTTCAAGTCAAAAGGACGACCTTGGCGCTGTTTTCACCCAAATTTGTTTTACACATTTCTCTAAATCTAACCGTTGGAATTTAACACAATTCATAACGTTGGAAAGATCTTCCCAAGGAGAACCTAACGGTTACAGATTTGGGAAAAATCCGACGGTCGGATATTTCGGTATAATCAACTAAAAGTACAATTCTATAAAGTGAACTACCACGCTCAATTCGTTCAATTGAAATTTGATTATATATATATGATTATATATATATACATACAATCTCTTCGTCCATTTCATTGTTGTGGTAATCATGACAAGTTAAGATATATAACATAATACACAATAATGTTTATTTTAATTCACATACACAACCTATACATGCAACGTATATTATTTATTTATTTTTTACTATTTTCAATCTACACAAACATGCAATTTCTTGTGCGTCATTTCTAATTCAACAAAAATGATTATTCCGTGCCATTCTTTTCTTTACAAGCAAAATGATATTCTTGCTTTAATCTTTACACATGAAAATGTAAATTTCATATCTTTAATCTTTTAATGAAAATCTAATTCATTAAAATATAAATTTCATCGTTATAATCTTTACTGAAATTCTTTTACATGAATATGTAAATTTCATACCGTTGTCCTTTTTAATGAAAACTCAATTGATTAAAATGTAAATCTTCTTCTTTAAGTTCTACTTACATGAAAATGTAATTTTCTCCTTCTCTTATTCACATTAAAATGTAAACTTTTCTTTTTACATTAAAAATGTAACTTTCATCTTTTTGATCTTATTTACATTAAAAATGTAAACTTTATTTTTAATCATTCTTTTATTTTATATTAAGAATGTAAATGTCTATTTCACATTTTATTTACATAAAAAAGTGTAACTTTTATTTCATCCTTTATTTACATATAAAATGTAAATTTCTATTTAATCTTTCATTTACATATAAAATGTGCATTCCTATCAAACCTTTCTATTTACATATAAAATGTAAATTCATTTATTTCCTTTATTTACATTGAAAAACATAAATTCTTTAATTCCTTTTTATTTACATTGAAAAACATAAATTCTTTAATTCCTTTTTTTATTTACATTGGAAGACACAAATAAAAAGGATGCACTTTTATTTCCATATCGTATTTGCATTGTACAATGCAAATAAAAAGGTGAGCTCTTACTTCTAAGTTTTATTTACATTAGAGAACATAAATAAAAGATGTACATATTCTTTTATGTCATAATTGCAATGTGAAATGCAAAATAAAAAGGGAATTTTGTTTTCTATGTTATATTTTTGTTAGAGAACACAAATAAAAGACCGTTTATTTTCCTAAGTTATATTTACATTAAAAAGAATATTTTAATGTACTCACATATTTTTATATATGTTTCCTTTTCCTCTTTTCAGCATGTTAAAATTAATGTTTTTAACATATAAATATTTTCTAACATGTATTTTCTATCATGTTAAGAATATGGTTTTTAACCTTTTATATTTTCTAGCATGTTCTTCTAGCAATGTTAAAAATAATGTTTTTAACATACTTACCCTTTTCTAACAAATTTTCTTTCCTTTCTATATAAGCATGTTGAAAATAATGTTTTCAAGATATGAAACTTTTCTAACATTACATGTAAACAATGAAAAGAATATTCTTAATGTTTAACATTTCTAACCATTCATATTGACAAAAAAATAATATATTTTTTGTTGAATCAATGCTAACAAAGTGACTATTTTACATTGTTGATTCTAAACAAAATAAAAAGTGACATTTCTTTCTTCCCAATTCTAATAAATTAAAAGGTGACATTATTATAACATAAATGGTATTTTTTTTATTCTAATATGTCATTTCTAACAGAAATGTTATTTTTATTTTCCTAACATAATCTTAACAAAATGTCATGTTTAATTACATAACATATTCTTAACAAAAATGGTGTTTTGTTTATAATGTGACATTCTTAACAAAATTATATATTTTTATTTTCTGGTCGATCCAATTTGACTAAAACTGACAAAACACGTTTTCTTTTGCCATGCTCATATTAATTCGAAAAATTCTGGAAAATTAAACTTAACAATAATTTGACATTCCGGTTCCAACAAAAGTGGTTTCATCGAAAACCGAGGTCGTTTGCAAAATTGCTATTTTTAAGGGTTATATATTATATTAAAAAATATATAATTTCTACAGCGACTTTTCTAAATTTTAAACTGGACATAACTTCTAATTTTTAAAACGGAATTTCAATTTTTCAGATTCTTTAGAAAGATATGGTTAAATAGATTTAAATATTTTTGGTTTTACTGAAATCCGATTTATTTTGCCTCCTGTATAGTCAGTCAAAGTTCAAATTCAAAATTTCAAACTGTAGCGCTGTTTTAAACTCCTTTTATAATTAAATTAAATTTATTCATTTTAACTTCAATTAAAATAGAATTTTGGTCGTTATTATTTAAAATAAATAATTTTAAATATTCAATTTCCCTTAAAATTTGTAAAATAAAAATTTTAAATCGGCCCCAAAATTCCGAGTTGTTACAACTCCCCCCCTCCCCCAAGTAATTCAGGAGGGTGCATGCTTTTTTTTAAAAAAATTTTTGCAAGTGTGCTGTAATCGCTAGCCCACTACAGAAAGTAGTGGAGCATGCAAAAAAAATTTAAAAATAAGTGAAAAAAAATATGGGCCCTTTTGAATTACTCTGGGAGTCGCGAGTGGATATCCACAGTCGTGTTGCGCAACTGTGGATAGAAAATCTAATGTTACTTCCAATAATACAATTAATTTCATTGTCTTTTTGTGTAATTCTACATGTATTTTTTAAGTTTCTTTACGTAACCAGAACTAGGTAAAGATAAATTTCAAGCAAAGGCCCATCATGCCGAGCCCCTACCATCCTTAAGTATATATGCACGTGCACATGAATACATTTCAAGAACGGTTTTGATTAGCGACGGTTTTTAACCGCGGCAGCCGTCGTAAATTATTGTTAAAAACAGTCGCTATATATATATATATATATATATATATATATATATATATATATATATATAACCTGACGCTGACAAAATAATGTCATGTCTAGCAATGGCTCCATAATGAAACTAGCTACGGTAAACTAGCTACGGTTGGTGATGACTAATCATATCACGTGGTCTGTTTGTGAACTATCTTGTTTGTGTCGCAAACCGTCGCCAACCGTTACAAATTTACCGTAACAAGTCGTTGCCAACCGTAGCTAATTTACAACTATAAGTCACAGCCATCCGTCGCCAACCGTAACTCTACATGATTGAAAATCTGTCACCGACCGTCATTATTCTAAAACTTATGTTGTTTTCAAGCACTATACTTCCCTCAAGTCATACATACACATATCTACTCATTCTGCAACTCATATACGATCTATTCCACAACCCAACATGTCATATATATAATTTAATTCAATACACAAACCAACATATACATTATAAACCAACTCATATACCACAAACTAACTAATAAACCATAAATAACAACATTAAACATTCCATAACAAACCATCATATCCAAAACCATCGTAACAAACCATATTCACAAGATTGTATCCACATACCAACATCATATCCACAAACCATCAAAAACAAACCATATCCATAACCATTACATATTTATATTTATAAAAGCTACAAAAAAGACACGTACATACCCATCTCCATCATCATCATCCACATCATTCCCATCACCTGATCCATCCTCATCTCTAGACATCCTCCCATAGTTGGATAAAATTGCAGTGACCCGCTCATCGAGCATGACGGTCAGTCCGCTATTGCTCCGATCCTACAGCTCAGCCATCTGCTAACGGAGCATGGCAGTCTCCGCCTTCTACCGGGATACCCTCTAAGAGGCCTGGGTCGTCGCCACCAGAAATATATTATATTATGAATTGTAATTTATATTGTTCTATATATCATCAAGGTTGATGTAATGATCTCAAACAACACAAATATAATATAACAATACATATAATCATAAGCAATCAACATGTAACCATATCATATCCAAATTCACCACAAGTTAACGCATCTGCCAAATATATTTATTTATGAAAATTCCTACTTTATTTTTTTAAAATCCTTCCATTTTATTAAATAAATTGTTATAGTTCAAAAACTACTGCACCATGATTTTTCGAGAAATTTGATTTTGATATAATCCAAAATCTACCAAATGAAATCTCAAATTTTCTCTTCCACTAGGAAACTATAATCCGATTGATTCAGAAGATTCTTGTTTCAACTAATTTCGACTTATATTGTATCATATATATGCATTCAAAGTTTAAATCATAAAATTATGAGCTGTTGTTGCGCGACGATCTCGTTTTAATTATATTTAATTTATATATTCAGGTTTCGCTAAATTAAAATTAGACATCAATAGTGATTTTATTTATAAGTTCTTTTGGTTATGTAACTGTGGTGGGTTTTAATCTGTACAACTAATTAGTACACTAAGTATTATAGATTTTACAATACTATAATTAAGGATTAAATAGCATTTATAACTTAGTTAATAAAAACCTCTATGTTTTTGAAACCGTAGAGTCTGTCCTGGGTAGGCGGGTCAATGATGGTGTCTTAGATGCCATTGCACTACTCTAGAGTCGGGTCACAACCTGAGGACTGTTGGTTTTTTTTTCTAATTAATCGGCAGCGGAATCAAACATTAAAACCATAAATCAGGATTCAAGCAAAAATCAATAGATCGAGTAATACGTACCAATTTTGATTTGCAGGAATCGCGACAATGATTAATAACTGAATGTGTCGAATCTTTTGAACACAACCCTGATGGATGGCAACTCTATGGTATCCACATGAACACTTCTTCTTTTCATCTTCACGAATTTGAGAAGGGAGATCTGGTACTAGTAAAAAACCGAGACTTTTCTCCTTTTTAATTTGAGTTTTCTTCTTTACTAAAGAGAGAGAGAGAGAGATGGCTCCTTTCAAAATAAGTGAAAACCGATTAAAACGAGGGAAACGTGGTAAACCAATTCTGATGCGATAATATCAACTGCTTGATATATTTTAATCATTCAAAAATATTCCCTTCCATTTTAACGTTTTTAGTGTGTGATCCTATATGCAATTATAATGTTGGAAAAAATTTCAAATTACATTTAAAATTATAAACATTGAGCAACATCTATAATACATTGTTGTTACCCAGATTATAATAAAATCAATGATTCGATACAATCTTGTATGTGACCAATGTTTAACGTAATTTAATCCATTCAAACACTATATCCAAGATTAAACTCAAGGCATGTAACAGTATCATCCTCTTTATCACTTAATCCTTTTATCTTGATGCATGAGTATATTATATGTAACAAATCAGTATTTATCATGAAAATATTTTAATGACATCCATCTTTGACCCTCTCATATTATATACATGAAAATTACAACAAAATGACCATATTACGACGGTGGAAAACCGTTGTAAAATACATTTTACAACGGTGGGGTAACCGTCGTGTATTAAGAAATTGTAATAGACTAAAATATTTTATAACTTTTTTGCACTGTTGCGATACCGTTGTGATATGTATATTTTACAACTATGTTTCACCGTTGTAATAAAGTTTATTACAACTGTTATGCACCGTTTTTGTTATAATTTTTACAACTGTTTATAACCGTTGTAATATATTTTATTACAACTATCATTTTACAGTTGTAATATATCCACAAATTATATGCATAAAAATCTATATATATTATATATATGCAACAATAAATAGATAAATAACATAAGAAATAGATGTAAGTTTAAAGGCATCATGATCCATTCATTTATAAGAATCACAACTTTATATCCAGAATACAAATTATACATCATATACCACATAAATGTATAAAATTACAATTGTCCTCATTTGCCTCTGAAAGCCTTTAACCCAATTATAAAGCTCATTTGCCTATGAAATCTACAAAGCTCATTTGCCTTTGAAATGTAATTGGCCTCCACCTAAAGCTATCCTTATATCTTCTATTCACAGGAATTGCCTCTAAAATCTATAAAGCTCATTTGCCTCTGAAACCTGATAAAGTCACTCGTCAGCTTTTATTGCTAGATTATCGCTTAAATACATTGAAGCACTTCATCCCACTATATGAGTCTAGGTATTTCAGGAAAAAAAATAAACAATCTCAACTGGGATTTACTCTGTAAGTTTATTCCCTTTTTAAGTTGGTACAAAATAAATTTAGAAAGCATTAAAATTATATAAGCAAATCATACCTGATAAAAGAAGGAAAACTTATAAAAAGGTAAAACAAAAGTTTTACATAAATTACAAGTTCGGCTCACCGCATGTATTATCTCCATTCTTGTCGACATCCAGGTTTCAGTGGCAGTAGTCCCACTAGTATAGGTGTGTTATGTCCCTTCTTTTGTTAATCTGTTTGCTCCTCTATTGTGATTTTGTTTTGGTCTTTTCCACGCTGAAGTTGGTAGAAGAGCAAGCAAGATGATTTAGATAACATACGAATATACATTCATGCACATTCATACATAGAGATACACATAGACATGTACATGTTACACAAACATTAATAGGTAAATCAACCATAATATGCTAAGATCTAGCAAAAATAAATAGCATCAGTTCTTTGATGGTGCAATATTATGAGGTAATCATTAATATTGTGTCATTTCTCTTACTTAAACATTGCAAATTTGTAAAGTCGCTAAAATCTTTATTAATAAAGCTATAATATTATGATTCTCACACTTTTCAAAATGTTATAAAAAAAAATCAAACCTTGGAAATAACATAGCAATAGGAGGCTCCTGATAGTAATTCAATGAGAAAAGCGTAAGAACTAAAAGCATTGGAGGAAAGGAAAAATCCATTAAGACACGTTATAAACATAAGAACTAAAAGCATAAACCAAATGTATCCTTCATACCAAAGAGCTCATCAGAAACATCCAATCCCAAACAAAATGCCTACTTATGCATGTAGATACTCGTGCTGAGATATGTACCCAGTGCCTAAACATCAGACACGACAACAATCCAAAAACAGAGGGATCTTCCAACAAGTCACTTCCAAGAAGGAATTAGCAAGAGACCAGACTATGTAAAAGAATTTCCCAATAGACAAAATGTTATAAATTAATTAACATGTATGCACAAACATGTGGCGTTATATAATTCTAATTTATGTCTATTGAAATTACATACAAAATCAATATTTAATACAATAAGATATGTTTGTTTACATGCATGTTTACCGCACATAACAAAGATCTCTTCTCAATAACCATTCTAAAAATTGTGTATTTTATATGCCACCCAGAAAATATAGAATAGGATTGTTGTAAAATGTTACAGAAGTCTGCTAATTAATATTTACGAAACTGAGAGTGACTCAATACATGTTCGAATGATCATATTCAGATCTATGTAAGAAAACCATATATACAGGAATAGTGGTATAATATTAAATATTTAACAAGAAAGCTACAAATCCAATGTGAATAGGTAATAAAACGTAGATGCATACATTTTTGAAGGGTTCATTGTCAATGCTTGGTTTTTCACCTTCATATGTCCTATGAGTTTACTGTTCAAAATACATCCACAAATTATTGAAGATTTTGAATCAATACTTGTTTACATTAACATCTAAGTTATCGGACATTGTAAGAGGAATCAAAATCTCCAACTATAGAAAGGGGATTTTTTGAATAAGCATTTATGCAAACACTTCTTATGCAACCAACATTAAAAGCCACAGTAAATTTTGGCAGCTTCATTACATCCAACCGCCTGGACGTTATCACGGCATTTACCATTATAATTCAACACATCCAATAGATCACCAAGATGTATTCTTAAAAAGAAAAGAAAAGGAAACAACGAAATGTAGTTCATAAAAGAACCAAACAAAAAAAAACAGCAGCAATGTTATTCTGAAAAGCCACAACTTTTCACACAAACACACCCAACGTAATGTAATTTTGTAAAGAAGCAGCAGTAACAGTTGCTTATTCGCCATTATAATACAGATGCAGTAAAAGGACTCACCTTCAAATCCTCAAGCCAGTAGCCGAGACCTTACTGCATCAATTTGTAGTTAGACTTAGATGAGATAAAGGATTCACCTTCAAATCCTCAATGGCAAGCAGCATCTCCTCTTTTCACGACGAAACCCAGATCCGTGCTATCGGATTCGGGTTTGAAGGTGAGGGGAGGTTTCTTATTGGGTTTGGATTCGGGGGGAGAACATTTGAAGATGAGTGAAATTGAAGATACGATGGGAGAGGAGAGAGGGTGCGCGCTAATTATTACTGAAAAGTAATTTGAGAGCCAAAAATTTGGTTTTGGAGCCTAAAACAAATCTCGTTTCGGAGCCAGAATTTCAATTTGGAGTGAACGAAAATTTGTCTGTTATAACAAAAAGCATGGTATTTACTTATGTTCATTTGCAAAAATACAACACATGGGATATATTAGAGCCAAAATTTCAGTCTCCTGCTTAAATTTCATATTCTGCGTTGACATAAACAACCTATTTTCTTTCAGAGTCGGTTTTTTATTGATTATGATAAAAATTCATCCAAATTTATAAAATCAAAAGTCAGAATTTAATAAATAAAAATTATATTATATATATAATATCACTACAACAGAATCACCATATTACAACGGTGCAAAACAGTTGTAAAAGACTTTTTACAATGGTGGTTCGACCGTTGTATATTAAGAAGTGTTAATAGACCAGAATCTTTTACAACAGTTATACACCATTGCAGACACCATTGTAGTAAAAGATTTTACAACTTTTCTGTACCGTTGCAGTAGAAGCTATTACAACTATTATGCACCATTGCAATAAAATCTTTTACAACTGTTTTGCACCGTCGTGACTGTTGAGACGATATGATTTTTATTTAATGATACATTACATCTCGTAAAGAAATAAATATTTATATTGAATAAAAATGATATTGCATAGAATTTGATACTTAAACAGTTATTTTATTCAATTAAGTATTTTATTTCATTATTTGAAATAGTACAACTTTTTGATCCCACTATTATACAACTATCTATTATATAATACAGTCAATTACATACATACATTCCTCACTACAGACTGCTCATTCAGTACACTCAGTTACATATACACTTTCGTAAAAATACACACACACACACACTAACACACACTGAATCTTTATATGCTCCAACATCTAGTTCAATCACATGTATATGAATCACGTAAAGATTGTGAATCATGGAATCAAAGCGGATCCTAAAAGAATAAAAGGATTCATACAAAGATCCACCTGCGTCCATGTCATGTTGTAACCAAATTTACAGCAATAACTAACCTGAAATAAATCAATGAACTTATAAGATGATTACAAAAGATCATAATTTCCAAGCACAATTTTAATTTAGCATACTAGTAAACATAAAAGCAAACATAAGTTTCTTACCTTAGCACCACCATCTAACACAAAAACTTTACCGTGGTCAAATGATGATATAGCTCCAACATCAATGTCTAGCTACGAACCTGCCCACATAAATTATTGATCAATACATAATTTGCATATAACTGCTTTTTTCTTTTCTTGTTAACTAAATACAGATTAGTATATTATTATAATCAGAACAAAGAGAACATGACGTAATTATTACTAAGATAACCAACACATGTTGGTTTACCACCTACCTATCCAATTCAAACTATATTAAAAAAAATGAAAAAGAAGAGAAGGTTTTTCATTCCACCAAGTTCATTCATGGTAGCTCAGGAAATTTCTCTCTATGTCCTATGGATACCAATATGTGTCTCTTATCTATTCACACAGCCTTATATGAGCAAATATATATATTTCAAATTGACATGCAATAATTGTATGTAAAAATATATATTTAATTTTAGCTTGAAGGAGATATGTGTTAAAGAAAGAATAAGTATTAGATATTTAAATAAGAAAAACATCGGGAAATGTCAAATAATATGATAACATAATGAACCCAAAAAAAGGAGAGGTGGATACATTATCTAACAAGATCACCATATCATAAAGCTCACAGGAAAAATAGAGATCCAACCCTCTTACTTTTGCATGTTCCAACTTTATGTTTAAGTTAATCACAACAGTATGCCCAACCGATAAATTTTAGGATAAGAATGGGCTGTGAGAATCAACTAATAATAAACAACAGTGGCATGCAAATCCTGATCATATTTCAAAGCCTAAGCATATTTCAAGGATTCATTCAGAATGCATGTGTACAAAAATTTTTGCATAAGAATTAAAAAATGGTATTTTATGTCTCATTCTAAATTAAGGAGTACTAATGAGAAAGGGAAGTTGAACAAAATAATTAAGTAATCCTATAAGTTGTTAGGCACTGTAAGTGGAATCAAAATTTCCAGCAATAAAATGTGGATTTTTGGAATAGGCATTTACACAAACACCCCTTGTGCAACCGACATCAAAAACCAAGCCATAGGAAATTCAAAAGCTTCATTACCTATCAATATCACAACATTTACCATTATAATTCAATACATCCAAATGATCACTGTATTCTCACAAAAAAAGGAAATAACATAATGTAATTCTGAAAATAACAAAAAAAATAGTAGTAGTGTAATTTTGAAAGGAAGATGGAAGGAAGCGGCAGTAATGCAATGAGTCGGTTCAATTAAAAAAAAAACGAGAACGAAATAAATAAAACTCTGGAAGGAAGCAGTAGTAACTATATGGTCTATATCTAAAAAAACTTTGCCTTTTATACAAGAAGCAGAAAGTATATTTCAGGCATTAATTTGTAAAATATATAAGAAATTGAAATCCAAGCATCACTCAGAAAAGGGAAAATAAGATTCCCTGGTAAAGGTCCGAGTGTATTGATCCTATGAATCTAATACGTATTCGAATAATAACACAAATTTTTAAGACCTACCTCTACTGCTTCAATGTAGTGTTTTAGATCCCACGTATTGATACCTTCGTTTTCTGCATCTCATTACGGGTTATTTTTCAAAATGATCTCGCTCTAATGATGGCACAATGATCGGAATTTACTTTGTGAGTTATAGTCGGAGAGGAACGTTATGTTTGCTGAAGGACTTATTCAGGTCGTTCTGCTTTCCCATGGGATCTAGATCTCAAGGTGTACAGAACTAAATTTCTAGCCAATGATAGGTCTAAGTCGGATTAACAGTTAATTTGCGAACATAAATCATGTTGCAGCATAGGAAAACTAAGCAATTTAGTGAAACCCTAAGCTGAGCAAAAGACGAAGGACTTGGGAATGGGAAAGCGGCAGGGAATACTTTTATTCAGCGTAAAACGGAGCATGTGAAATTATAACAGTTAGGCACCAAAAATTTCAACTGGTGCTTCTTTTTCACACATTTAACTTTTGACTCTTGGTTTAATTGATTAATTGATACTAACGAAAATAATTACAGCTAACCATATTTCGGTGCTTTTCTACACGGGTATTGTTATTGGCACTCCCTTTTTGATTAAGAGGCATCCCTGCCAAAAATGAAAATTCAGTACAGTCCCACCGTTTTTCAATTTTTATCATTTTCGATGATCCTTTTCTGACTTTCAGACCTAAACTTGACAGAACCCCAACTGAATTCTGCTGAAAAGTTCGGTATCACCTTACCGAACTTCAAGCGTGACGCCCCTTAACCAAAAGTGGAGTATCAGTAACAATACCCTTCTATACCCTACATAATATTATTTCTTATACTAACGGGATAACCAATCTCGACAATCCATTATGTTATTATAGGTTGCATTGGCTAAGTCATTTAAATATTCATTCCGACTTTGAAATCCATTACCGTAAGAAATAAAAGAAAATTTAATGCTAAAATTTCTCAAAAGAGGAAACAATCAAGTTTCGAAATTTGAATATTTTATAAAGTATTAAATTTATTTAACTTTTTATCGATTTATGAAAATTTCAATATTTTATAAATATTTTAAAATATAGTATAAAAAATTTCAAAACTTTGAACTTTTTAAAAGTGGCAAAATAAACTAGTAATTTAATATTAATAATTACTATTTTGAAAGTTATTTAATATGGTAAGTTAAATAATATATAATAGTTATTTATTAATCTTATGATTTTTCTTTTTTTTAATTTTATGAAAACATGTAATAGAATATTATATAAATTGCTTGAAATTTTTAATAAAATATTTAAAAGTAATTATTTAATTATTTCTTCTTAATTAGTGATTCTTACTTCTTATTTATTGATTACTAAAATTAATTATTCGTTACTA
This sequence comes from Allium sativum, assembly GCA_030737875.1. Taxonomy (NCBI): domain Eukaryota; kingdom Viridiplantae; phylum Streptophyta; class Magnoliopsida; order Asparagales; family Amaryllidaceae; genus Allium; species Allium sativum. The sequence goes on along the minus strand of CM060909.1, from coordinate 736,895,225 downwards.
AAAACTAATTTTTATTTATTTATTTTTAATTTCTAACAATAATACATAATTATTATTTATTAATTATTATATAGCAAAAAGAAATTATTAATATTAGTTATTACATATTTTCAAATAAACTATTTATTATTATTAAACAATAGTTATTGAGTATTAATATATATTTATTAATTATCGAACTTTTATTAATAATTAATATGGTATTTTTGTTGTAGTGTAGTCATATATTACAATAGTCAGAAAATAAAAGTTGTGATAGGCTTTTATTACAACTGTCAAAATAACACAGTTGTTAAAAATAAGTTTATTACAACTTTTCTGGAAAAAAGTTGTAAAAAAACATTTATTACAACGGTGATTTTACCACCGTTGTAAAATTAAAGTTGTAATATGGTGTTTTTGTTGTAGTGTATGAATTACTTGAGAATTATATTTTATTTAAAACATAAATATTACTTATAAACAATAGCTATTATTAGCCAGTACTTACTCCTTCTTAGTTATAATTGAATATTAATTATAAAAAGTTAGTTATTATGTATATGTTACTAGTTATTAACTAGTTATTAGTTATTTCATATTTTAAATTATTAGTACTATTTATTAATTGTTATAACTGGTAAAAAGTAAGAGTTCTTAAAAATGAGAATCTATTACTAGAGACCCAAAAAAATGTTGTGATAGGTCTTTATTACAACAGGCAAAATAAAAAAGTTGTTATAAACATGTTTATTACAACTCTCAGGAAATGACAGTTGTAGGAAACCTTTATTACAACTGTTATTTTTTGACAGATGTAAAATTACAGTTGTAATATAGTATTTTTTATTGTAGTGAAAGCATGACCGTGTATTTTAATGTCTCACTCAGTCAAGAGGCCTATGGATATCATTACTTACATTGTAGGGTCGAATTCCATCTAGACCATTCATACTTTTCAATCGATTCAAGATGTGCCCAGTATTCACCTTTATCATTTACTCTGTTAAGAGTAGCTTTTGATGATATCAAAGCACAAGTTGTTGAACGAAGTGACCAAGCATGCACTAGCTGTTGGAGTTAAAGTTATTTCAGTTTGTTCTTTGTTTTTTGAATTATTGTCAGAATTAATCAATTTTTGTTAGCTGCATTTTAGGAAGCTGAATTGGTCTAGATTGTTAGCACGTTTATCTGAATTTGCGGCCAAATCAGTTTATCACATTAAGCCACATTTCTAGGCATCATTGAAAGTGTAAAAACGTGTGTTGATTTTTAGTTTCTGTATTTGACATATAAAAGCCTTGTTCTGCATTAATAAAGCAGACAAAAATTTCATCAAAGAACTAGTTTTTTCTTGTATTTCTCTTGTTAATTGTTAATTGTCAACAATTGGTATCAGAGCTAGAGGGTAATCTAGGGACTTGATTGAGTGTTTCATGTGAGGATTAAACACAAGGAAAACACAAAGAGAAACAATGCAAAACAACAACAATGATGTTGGTGGCAATGGGAACTCGATTACCCAGTTGCCTATGTTCAAAGGAGTGAACTACCATTTTTGGAGCCTAACACTACAAGAAATATGTATGTTTACAGTGTTGAAAAATCGCTGTTATAGCCTTTAACAACGTTTTGACGAATGCTGCCTAACAACGTGCTATTATAGGTCCCTGGATATATTACAACGTTTTCAAAAATACTGTAGAAAATTGACATACTACAGCGTTTCAAATGGTGTTGTACTTATGTTTATACAACGTTTTATATTGTTTTAGAAATGTTGTTATTATCCCTTTTCTACAGCGTTTAGCCACATATCACAGCATTTCTCGAAGTTTACAAGTTCTTTCCTATCACAGCGTTTTGCCACATATCACAACGTTTCTGGAAGTTTACATGTTGTTTACTATCACAACGTTTTGCCACATATCACAACATTTTCTACATCATCACAACATTTATATATTGTAGTATCAAAATATTCATGCACAAACATATCAACAACATGTAAACATATATCAACCAACTAATCATATAACATAATATTCATACATAATTTCCATAAAAAAGTAACACCATAAACTAAATTTACACAATATCCATCAAACAAAGTCACGATATTTACAAATAAAACAAAATTTCGATAAAACAGGTTTGCACCAAATACCAACAAAATGAACATCTAAAAGTTACTGCTTTCTCCGTAATCAAATACCACAAGCGGTCTTTTTGTTGAGGGATCTTCAGAAGCGCCTAACGATATTCTGATTATAGCCGAATGCACAACGATGCCCATCCCCTATACCTATACACATGTGTTCATGTTAGCATTTGGTCATGATTACACATTAACAAGAAAACAGTGCTCGATAACAAGAAAAAAGAATACAAGGAGAAAGTTGATGATAACATAGCATACTTGTTAATATATTATAATAGTTAGCTAATTTTTATAATGCTTAGTTAATTTTTAATTATTTCTATAATTATTATAGAATAGTTGGTAATATTTTATATTTTAATATACTTAGTTAACTTTTATAAACTAAACTTCTAATTTTCTATAAATTTAGTAAACTTAGTTAATTTTTATAATACTTAAATAATTTTTATAATACTTAGATAATGTTTATAATAGTTGGTTAAATTTTATAATAGTTAGTTAATTTTTATAACAGTTAGTTAATTTTATTAAAATTAGTAAACTTAATTAATTTTTTATAATAGTTAGTTAATTTTTATAATACTTAGTTAATTTATAACACTTAGTTAATTTTATAATACTTAATACTTAGTTAATTTTATAATACTTAGTTAATTTTATAATACTTACTTAATACTTAGTTAATTTTTATAATGTAGTTAATTTTTTATAAATTTAGTGAACTTAGTAAATTTTTATAATACTTGGTTAATTTTTATAGTAGTTAGTTAATTTTTATAATAGTTAGTAAACTTAATTAATTCTTTATAATAGTTAGTTAATTTTTATAATGCTTAGTTAATTTTTATAATACTTAGTTCATTTTTATAATACTTAGTTCATTTTTATAAGTTTATTTATTTTTATATAAATCTTAGTTAATATTCTACTATTATAAATCTTATTGTTATTATTATTATAGAGTTTTGGCTATGTTTTGTATTTTTATGTACTTTGTTAATCCTATATGAATGCCATGAACATGTAGTGTGATGAATATAATTACTTACAGAAAAATATGCAGAAGCATCATCGTCGTCGTCATTGGAAAGGCTCAAGGGATGTCTCATTAACAAAAGGACCATAGGTTGCACAAGAAAAACAAGTAATAAGTTGACATCGCATACAACCAACCGGTCGATAGAAAGAAAACTAGAAACAACAGCAAATTCCAAACGTCTGAACCTATTTTCAGATGTTTGACCTGATTCAGACGTCTGAAAATAAGTTCCAGACGTCTGAAATGGATTTCGGCCAACACCTTGAGACCATTTCAGACGTCTGAAATTTATTTCAGATGTTTGAAAATGTTCTCGAGCAATTCCAAGGCTTGGTATAGACGTCTGAAATAAATTCAGAAATCTGACTAGTTCTGTTATTGTTTTCCAAAAAAACATGTTTATTCTAAGATGAACATATATAGTTCCATATTGACCATAGTATTCATTCCTTATTCCAAGATGAACATGTTTATTCGATCCATCATCGTATATGTGTTTTCACTAGTATAAATTACATACCATACCAATGCATACGAATGAATGGATTGCGTTTAGCAAGTGCGATAGGGACGTACTAACGTCGAAGTATTGTATTGCAAATTTTACTCATGTAAATAAACAACTAGTTGAATTTACTTGAATTTTACAGGAATGGCTAACCTGGCAATTTTGAATGAATCTGGAAAGTTGATATGTATCAAGAAGGCAATTTTGTCTTCATTAGTTTAGTATTGATCACTAATTATAACAAGAAGGCAACGTTCATCAACAAGTATATAATCTGGTAGTACACATGAGACGACCCCAAACCCCGTACTGACGGTGGCAAGGGTAATCCTTGGAATATAACACATAAACAGATAACAGGAGAACAGAAATAAATAAATACACCAGATAATGCACAATAGAATATACTAGAAAAACGTAATCATCAGAGTTACACAGTATACTGGATCATACTTAGTACAAATACTGTTCAGCTATACATAAATGTCTACAGCGGAAAACAAACAAAATATGTACAATAGGAGCTGAACAACATAAAATAGATAAATGATAGAATCCATCTTTAGCTCCAGCTATCCGGATAAAGCCAGCTAAAACCTGAATACAAGGCTGCCAGTGTAGAAAAAGGGGCACCCGAGTTTGAAAGTGAAACAAACTACAAGTCAGTCATGGGACTGGTATGAGAAATCTACTCAACACATTTAAAATATGGCTAATCACAGGACCACGCCACTTTCGTGGAACGGGTTTACTCCATCGGATCGCCAGTGCTTTAAAACAAATCATTCTTTGAAACATCGCAATGCTTTTTATAAAAATGAAGCCATTATAAGACTCAGTTCCCATCACACAATGCAACGCAAACCGGAGGATAGAGTTTTACCTTATAATGGCCAAAATATGATTGATACGAATAAAACAAAAGCATTTGATATTATTACTAGTGTTTATATGTTTCAAAAACAATTTCAAATCATAACTATCAATCATAGACGGCATTAATGCCCCATACCACTATGTCGCCATATATAGGTATACAATCAAAACCGCACAGTCACGTATTTGGAAATTGGATTTCCGTCATGAACCAAGGCAAAAGATAGTCCTTACCGACTTCGAGACTCTCTAGCCCGAGCCTCCGGAACAGCCGCAACTGCCCCTTGGAGCGACAGGGCCGGTCCACACGGAGTGGATATAGAGCCTGAACAATACGTTTCCCCGCTCTTTGGGGTGTAAATGAGTCAACAAATGACTCCATCCGTCCCGGATCGACCGATATAACCGAGGCGCCTCGCAACAACAACAACCACATAAGTCAATCTCGTTAGGGCGTGTAAAACCACTGACGCCATTTCTAGCTAGAAAGAAACGCATGTCCTCCCTGAGGTCCTCTCCCATTTCTGGTTCATACCGGGGTGTGAGGCTCGCGATTTCACGTTATACACAAAGCTACGCCACGTAGGCGGTGCTTTGATCATCACCACAAGATTTTGCTTTTCAATAGAAGCCCTGATCACTGCATCTTAGCATGCCACACAGGCAATTCACACCGTGCAACTGATGGCTATCAATCACACAGAGTAAATTCCAATGTCAGACACACTGTCCATTTGCAAGTCCATTCAGGGTCTGAACGAAACTGGAGGCACTATATACCTCGCAAACCCATCGATCACCATGTACGTCTGAACGATCACCCCTCATTATCCATATTTCGGGATGCCTCCCAATCAGGACCTCGGTTACCATCCAAACGAGGTGAAGATCTCCGGTCTTCGACCACCGTCTTCATCATCGATTTCTTATCGTCGATTCAGTTATTCAGAATGGGATAAATCCGGTCTTTCTGAGCAACTCGCATATATAATAACCAAGTGCAACACTAACATACACACGCATCATTTCAATTCATTAGTCACTAACCTTCAATCAGTAAGAGAACGATTTCCCAAATATTAACCCCGAAGGCCGAAACCAACATCAGATCAATACCCAAGAAACCATTCGACTTAGCCAACCTTCAGTTATTTTCTAAATTTCACATCTATATCGTTTATAATATTTTATAACGATTTATCGCTATTTTTATTTATTTTAAAATAGCCAATTTATTCAAAACGACGCTTCAGGCCATAACGCGGCTGTGGCGCTGTTTTTCTTCAGATTTGATTTACACATATCTGAAAATCTAACCGTTGGATCTTCACAAAATTTACATCATTAGAAAGATCTTTTCAAAACGAATCCAACGGTTCCAGTTTTGGGAAAATCCGACGGTCGGATCTCCCGGTACAATCGTTTGAAATTTCGATTTCAAAATACGAACTACAGCGTCTTATTCGATTTAATATAATTATATTTTTATATATATATATAAATATAATCGATTCTGGCGATGTTTTTCTTCAGATTTGAATTAAACATTCTAGACAATCCAACCGTTGGATTTTTACAAAGTTGGTGCCGTTGGAAAGATATTTCCAAAGCGAACCCAACGGTTGCGATTTCAGGAAAATCCGATGGTCGGATCTCCCATACTAATCGTTTGAAATCACGGTTTCAAAATACGAACTGCAGCTTCGTTATTCGATATATTTCAATTCTATTTATATATATATATATATATATATCGATTCTTCGATTTTAAAACTATATGAATTTCAAACATTTGATAAAAATGATATTTTTATCTAACTGTCTTCTATTTAACCACTTCACTATTTTTAGCAATTCACGTATATAATAAAAATGTGATTTTTATTGTAAAACAACTCATTTCAAAACACGGTTATTTTATATAGTTCATATAGGTAATAAAAATATGATTTTTTTTATTATAAAACAATTTATTTCAAAATACGACTATTTTATATAGGTAATAAAAATATGATTATTATTATAAAACAATTTATTTCAAAATATGAATACCACTCAACACATGAATTTCAATTCAACGAATGAATTTCGATTCAACACATGAAGGTTTTCTATAGTTTGTATATATAGATAAAAAGGTGAATTTTATATTTAAAACACGAATACCATTCAACACATGAATTTCAATTCAACGAATGAATTTCAATTCAACACATGAAGGTTTTCCATAGTTTGTATATATAGATAAAAAGGTGATTTTTATATTTAAAACACGTATACCATTCAACACATGAATTCTATTCAACGAAGGAGTTTCAATTCAACACATGAAGGTGTTCTATAGTTTGTATATATAGATAAAAAGGTGATTTTTATATTTAAAACACGTATACCATTCAACACATGAATTTCTATTCAACGAATGAATTACAATTCAACACATGAAGGTTTCCTATTCAACGAATAAATATAGTTTCAACAAATGAAAATAATTCTAACACATGAATATTATTCAAAATTTCGACAGCATAACGGCAGGGTAGTTAAAACCGGGACCGTCCCTAGTACGGCTCCTCGCTCTACCTTAAAACCTCGCAGTTTTTGACAATGGGGATTCATGCATCTAGTTCGCACGCAGGCGGCATGTATATTTTTTCATTTCCACAAACTAATCCTATGTGGTTTCAACCAAATATTTCTCAACCACAAACGGGTATTTTTTCAACCACAATCAATCAGTATCAACCACAAACAATTCCAATCAACCATTCGCTATCAATCAATTTTCACACCAATCACAACCAATAAATATCATCCATAGTTTGTGGACGAGGGGCATGTATATATATACATATATATATATATATATAGTATTTCACTTCTATTTCAACACATATATAATTTTTACAATGCATATACAACTTATACATCGAACATACAACTTATACAACGCTTATACAAGAGGTGTACAATGCTTATATAACTCATACATCGATTATATAATTTATACATCGTTGTTTTCTATATCATTTATAAATTAGAAATCTCACATTGGGTTCCACTCCACCAAAAATAGCAGAAGGCTCAGAAAAATATGTGGTCTCTTCTAGAAGGTAAAAGACGTCTGCACGAGTCCACTGTCTCTTGTTTCACTGAATTTCGATAACACAGCAAAAAGATATGATTTTTACAAGTTTGCAACGCTTTAGAGTGTTATTTTCAGTTAAAAATAATCAAGGCCTCATACCTCCTTTGAACGTTCAAATCTAGGGTTGCAATTTGCAATCAATCCGTGAAGCCAGAGGACGATCGGCCTTCGCAGCGTCGAAGGGCTAGGAGAGAGCTTCGCGCGCGTGGGGGAGTGGGCAAGCTCGGTAGACCCAGGTGATGGCGGCGGCGCTCCAAACAGGTCTACTTCGGGGACCCGATACGGCCAAAATACTCAATGATGTCTGATAAATCCGGTATGGATTTAAAGCTCTTCGAATCCTCTTCAAAATGGATCAAAGTTTGCTTGATTTTGTTTGGAATTGGAAGAGAAATCGAGTCGGGAAGTTTGGAAGGGTTTTCCACCGTGCGCGCCTGATGATCGGGGAGAGAGAGAGAATGGAGTGGCCAATCAGATTTTTCCATTTAATTTATATATTTTTAAATTTTCAAAAATACCCCTTTCACACACGAACCCCGATCCAAACCCAACGACTGTCGTCCCTAGCGTTTTACCCCCATTCTGAGCACAATGGGATATGTTTCGAAGACCCATTCGACTGTTTCAGTCAGTTTTCCTTCAATTTAAAATATAAAACATTCAATATTTAATTTGAACGTACATTTCAATTTGTCAGGGACACAAACTGATTCGAAAAATTCCAGAAAAATAAATCTGGCTATGTTTTGACGATATGGTCCCAACAAAACTAGTTTCGTCGAATTCTGAGACCGTTTGCAAAAAGGCCCATTTCTGGTCGATCCAATTTAACTGTAATTGACCAAAACACATTTTCCTTTGCCACGCTCACATACTAGCTTCAAAAATTATGAAATTTGAAACCTAGCAATAACTTCACATCTCGGATCCAGCAAAAGTGGTTTCGTCGAATTCCGAGGTCGTATGCAAAATGGCCAATTTCACGGGCTATATAAATTCCATAGCGACCTTTCTAAAAATTCATTTGGCCATAACTTTTGCTTTCCGCTATGAAACTTCAATTTTTCGGATTCGTTAGAAAGGTATTCACTAACAGATTCAATTATTTTTGGTTTCACTCAAATCCGTTTTGTTTTGCACCCGGTACAGTCCGACAAAGTTTGAATTCAATTTTTGAAACTACAGCGCCATTTCAGGCCTTGTTTATAATTAGAATTAATTATATTCGTTTTCAAACGTCAATTCAAACTTACTTTTCACCATTGTTATTTAAATTATTTATTTTAAATATTTAAAATCCACTATTTTAGCCAATTTAAATTTTTTTAATTGGTTCAGATTTTCCGGGTCGTTACAACACAATCTTGTCTTCATTAGTTCTACCTAGTTCAGTATTGATCACTAATTATAACAAGAAGGCAAAGTTCATCAACAAGTATACTGAACAACTAATGAAGACAAGAAGTAATATTAGGATAACTTCCACTGTGAACAGTTTTAAGTTTAGCTTAGAAGAAAGTAACTCACATAAACATGTGTAACAAACCGATAATCAGTAGTTCTGTTATGGAGTCCAAACTTCGGCACACCATCAAGTGCCAATGTATGCAATTTATCTAAAAGCCAGAAAAAAGAAAGAGTTTAATGTTAGGTAATTACAACAATAAATATAACGGTGGTTGTACCAGAGAAATTCATACATGATAAATCACTGATGTATATTAAAAAAACTCACTAAATAAGCTAAAATAGTCTGCTGCTACTCATGGTTTGTCGCAAAGCTCTTCAAAAGGAAAATACGCACATCAATTTGCCCCCAACGGTACCTAAATAAGTCATTTTAATGCAATATTCAGTTTAAAAAACAAATAAACTAAACATTCAACACATTAGGTTTACTAAAGTAACCTGCAAATGTCTTCACATGACAAACTCCATTACTTGTGGAGCAGGAGTTTCTTGGCCAATTATACTAATATAAGTTTTTTGTAATCAGGCTAAGAACTAATTTCCCTCACTCTCTGTAGATTGTCCACTAATGATCTAATACGGCTGACAGAAGGTTCCAGTTCAACCTAATACTGAAATGTTAGTATGCGTTTAATAGTAGTAGTAAGTAAAACATTTTAGAACAAATACCTTGCATGCCACAAGATGGTGCTTTATCAACTTCAAAATACAATTTCCATATTTCTCCAACTCAGCACTTGAACAAGTCAAAGAAAATGTAATAAAAGTACTAATAAGAGTGATTAAAAGTAGTAGTAGAAACAATGAAATAGTCAAATGAACTATTGAAATGCACACTTTGTAGCTCTTTCTTTCAGTTCCATGTACGAAGATTGGAAATCCCAGGTTATGCTTATGGACCTGCTTAATTGTCTATGAATGTATTTTCCATGTTATGCTTATGTTACACTAACTGGTATTAAATTGGATACCAGATTTTCAATGGTACCAGTTAGTGTAACATAATCAATTTAATACCAGTTTTGCATATTTACATAAGTGTTCCATTATTGTACATATTATCAAACTTATATATATAAGTGTTCCATTATGCAGGACATTTAGAATGACTTAACATTCTAATGATAAGCGAAGATTGCAGTTGAGCAAAGATTTAAGATTGGAATCTAAACAAATTAAGTTTTGGTTTTCAGAATCGAAGAACACAATTGAAGGGAAACTCTTGTCAAATTTACATGTTTCTTACATTTTCCAAATTGGATTATTGTTCAAAGTTATTTTGATTTCATCGTGAGACTGGAAAAACCTTAAAATGCAGGGTATCCAAGTAATTAATAGTCAGTACATTGAAGAAAATGAAAGGCTGAGAGGCATACAGAGTAAATGGAGAGCTTGAGCAGCTATGCTTGAATGAGCACTGGAAGCAGAAAGAGTGACCAACATGGAACTGCAAAAGAACATTTCAAAACTATGTAAACAAGCTTCTAGTAGGTCAACTGATAAACATCATGTGCTAATGAAATTACCTATCCTCTCACAGATTTACATGGAATTACCTATCCTCTCACACATAGGGAATAACCCATAAAAAAACTTGATAAATATCTTGTGCTAATGAAGATCAATCCACTTTTCTGAACATTTATCAACATAAGACATTTTTCTGAAATTAAGATGGATTCTTTTTGTAATAAGATCAATCAACTTTGAAGCTTTTGAATCATATGCTAATGAAGCATCTGTATTCACATGTCATTTGTCTTTAGTTAAATGCACAAAGGCACTTATATTCAATATGCATCACAAATGATGGTTACAGGTTCTTGGCATCATGTAAAATACTTCTGAACATACATTTGTCGACAAAGTTACAAGAATAATTCATGCCATGATTTTATAGTATTTATTAGCAATGACTATGTATTATGTAGCTCTTTTCCATTGGGAAAACAACGCCAAAAGAAGTCAAGTCTCGGTCGAACAATTGCATCCTTAATCACATCGGTAATAGCACCAGTTAAAAACTAAAGTGAGAGTTTAGAACTAAGTTAAAAACTAAAGTGATAGTCTGTATAGCAATGCAGTTACTAAAGTGATATTTTTTAAAGATGGTCCAAGTCTTAAACTTTTTTAATTTTAAAACAGGATCACCAGAAATGATCTCTACCAAACCATCAGCTTTGGTCAGAGCTGCAAACATTCATCGCTTCAAAAAAGAATCAGCACATCACAGACAGACCATGAAACATAAACTGCATATTGGAACAACAACTGTTTTTGATGTAGGAAACAGTAATTACTTCTGTATTATCCATTGGTAAACAATGTTGATGAGAAGGTTGCAAGAAGTATCAACATTTAGAAGGGAGGTTGCTGCAATCAAAGTAAACAAAGAATCCCGTAGATATTAAAATGGGATCACCTTAGTAAGGAAAACATCTACATTAGACTGAGCAAATGGAGTGAAAGATTCAAACACAAGGCTAAAAGGTAATTCACAGTAAAATGGGATCGCCTTAGTAAGGAAAATATCATAATTCTCACTCATCCATACGCAACTATCTATATGTATGGCCTCACTTCTACCAATAGAAGTCTATAAATCACGTTAACCAATAGAACACAACCAAAACTTTTGATCTGTACCCACAATTAATCAACAGAACTGCTAAACAAACCTTTTTAATTGTGTGAAATTGTTGATCCTGACAGCTTGAACCTGGCAACCATTATACGAAAACAGGTTTCAGAAATTCATTTTTGTAACCAAATATCTTGGTTAATGGCCCATGTTAAAATCTATCATACAAGCAAGTGAATGTTAAGTGAACCTTGAAATTGTTAACTTGCATGCCCTAAATGGCCCATATTATATTGATTATCAGCCAAACCTAGCATTTCTTTACTGTAAACTGTTGGGAATACACACATCCGACATTTATTTATCTATTTATTTGTGTACATATTACACTAATTTTAAACTGCTTTGAGTCCCCAATCTTAGTATAGTATCAACATTGATACATGTATTACTTTAAAAAAAAGATAAAGATAAACAAATAAATATCAGGATATAGGGATATTCAAAGATTCGTCTGAAAATAATTAGCCCAGCTGGTAACTTACAAGCAGCAGCTTTTTCGAGATCAACAACGCACATGTCGGAAAGTCTGACTAGATAGAGAAGAACATCAGACAACTCCTCTCCTAAATTAACTCAATTTGTCTGTAGCATTATTACTTCTATAATTAGCATCTTTTATTTAACTTTCTATTTTCTCGTTGACAAAGACCATCTTTTGTTAATAATTTGGCTGATAGATTTACCAGAGATGAGTTCTCTTTGCTAAACTTTTACTAAGATAGAAAAAAGAGAAGGAATGATGGCCACGAAAAAAGTCAATCAGCAATCCTAAATAACAGAAACGTTCCAGGCATTTTGGCTTCTACAAACAAATTTGCTCCTTGCTAAACTTTTACCTAGGCTTTACAAATGTTTATAAATGTTTACCATAAGTAACATTTGATAAAGACTAACAGATCTGTTTTATAAATGTTTATGTAACAAAGTATTTACTAGTCATAATGCATCGATTTCATAAACTAGCCGAATAACGCCCATGAAATTTAGTGAAGACACTATAGAGTCCATATTTTTACGCTTAAGTATTTCCAAAAAGCATACAAATAGTAGAGCTTGTTGTGTCGGGTATCATGTATATTTAAACATAGGAAAATAATTACATACCAAAATACCCTAAAATCTTTGTCCGATGCAAGAATTTGAAAAAGAAAAACTTCATTTTGATGTTAATGAAAGATGCAAGAAATTAATGTGTAGAAGCAATGGTCAAGCACTTCTTTCAGTGTGGAATATATTCTGATAGGGTATATAAGCATTTCTTTCAATGTGTATTATATTCTGAGAAGGGTGAATATACTGAATACCCATTAACAACTTGGGTATTCACTATCACTATAATATGGGTATATGAATTTCAATTGTACAGAACAAGTTCAAGTTTTTCTACAAGCATAAAACAAAATTAAGTTAATCCACTAATTTATATCTCCACTAAAAAACTAAGTAGTCCCAAAATGCTAACAGTCTTCGAGATAAATTACTATTGATTCAATTCCTACTTTTGATTCAATTCCTATTTTTTCTACATATCGAAAGACTTGTTTAAAATCAGCAAACAATTTATATAATACTTAAAGTATATTTTGTATACTCCACGATAAATTACCTTGGATGGTATTCATCTCCTGTAATAGTTGCACCTCAAGAATGAAAAACTCTGTGAAAGCGCCTATTTGGGATGAAACATATGATAAGAAGCTCTCTTCTTAATATATGCATCAAAAACACGCAATAATACACAAACCTAAGTACCTGAGGCATGACAATTCGGATCAACAACTAAAATTAACATAAAAATTGACTAAATAATTAAATCTGAACAAGTTAAATTAGGGTTATTCAGTAAAAAGGATGTACCTGAGGTATTAATGGCAAATTAGGGAAGTGAAGATTAACAAAATTGAAGAACATGCGAAATATTAAAAAAAATGTGGAAGAAGGAAATAAACTAGAACACAGGGAGGGAAAGTACGAGGGAAAATGAAATTTTCGAATGAGGATTATGGAAAGCGGGGGAAACAGAAGATGGGAGTAGTGAATTGCGCGGCCTCTGAAATTAGTTGGAAGACCGCCAGTTATTTTCAAACTGCCTTAATTACTCAACGTTTTTCTATGTTGTTTTAAGATATTACTACTTATCAAACGGTTCAACAACAATAGTCGGTGTAAAATGTTGTCTTTTAGTATTGTTAAAAGTCGTTTTTCTTTGTGTAAAGATGTAAACTCTCTTTAGACCACAGGAGTTATGAAGCATTGTGGAAGATGGATTTACTGATAATGCACCAATAGAGCCAGATCAAGCACTAGGAGACAAGAGAAAGAAGGATGCAAAGGCACTTTACATCATTTAGAAATCTCTGGATGATGAAGTGTTCCGAAGAATTGCAACAGCTTATACAACAAAAGAAGCTTGGAGAACTCTCAAGCAAGAATACTCGGGAGACAATAAGGTGATTACAGTGAGACTGTAGTCTCTTAGAAGAAAGCTTACTGCACCTTATATACCAGAGCAGAACGGAGTAGCAGAGAGAAAGAACAAAACTGTGGTGAAGATGGCAAGATGCATGCTAAAGGCCAAATCTTTGCCAAATGAGTTCTGGAGTGAGGCAGTGGTAACAACAGTATATATACCCAAATTGTCTCCTAAAGAAGCTGTCATCAACTCAACTCCATTTGAAGCATAGAGATTGAAAAAGCCCTCTGTAAGTCACTTATGAATTTTTGGCTGCATAGCTTATACTTTGGTGAATTTAAGAACTAAGCTAGATAACAAGGCAGAGAAATGCATATTCATTGGCTACTTAATGGAGTCCAAAGAATACAGGTTCTACAATCCAGTTACGAAGAAGATCATCATAAGCAAAAATGTGATCTTTGATGAATATGCAAGTTGGAGCTGGTGTGAGTCAAGTCAGAAAAAAGAAGAGATGCAGAAATTTATTATACTTGGAGAACTTGTTAAACCTGCTATGGCGCCAACACAAGAAATTCCTCCAACAACACCTCATGTGTCATCAACATCCTCAAGTAGTCAGAGTTCACCATCATCTCATTTTCATCATAAGAAAATCTCCTTCACTACGTGTAAATCTCTAGCTGAAATCTATGAGAATTGTGACTTTGCTTTATCAGTCATTGAGCCTACAGGATTTAATGTGGCCATTACTCAACCTGAATGGTAAGAAGCAATGAATGAGGAAATTAATGGCATTCAAAGGAATGACACATGGGAGCTAGTGAGTTTGCCCAAAGATAAGAATTTGATAGGTCTGAAATAGGTGTATAGAACTAAGTACAACTCTGATGGAAGCATCTCAAAGCACATGGCGCGACTTGTAGCATAGGGATATGCTCAACAGGAAGGGATAGATTATGAGGAGACCTTTTCTTCTGTTGCAAGATTTGAGACAGACCGGATTGTTCTTGCTCTAGCTGCATAGTGGGAATTACAGGTCCTCCAACTTGATGTAAAGTCTGCTTTTCTCAATGGAGAATTTTAGAAGGAGGTATTCGTTGAGAAACCTCAGGGATTCACCAGAAAAGGTGAAAAATATGGTGTATAGACTGAGAAAAGTTCTTTATGGACTAATACAGGCTCCAAGGGCATGGTACAACAGAATTGATGATTTCTTCACCAAAACAGGCTTTAATAGAAGTGAAAATGAGCCTATATTGTATGTGAAGAAAAGAGGTATGAATGATTTCATCATTGTTTGCCTTTGTGTTGATGATATCATATATTTTAGTTCTTAATATAGCATGTTATACGAATTTAAAGACTCGATAATGAATGGGTTTGAAATGTCTGATTTGGGAGTCTTGCAGTACTTTCTTGGTTTGGAAGTAAAGCAAGAAAAGAATAGGATTTTCTTGTGCCAGAGAAAGTATGCAAATGATCTACTTACGAGATTTCACATGGAGAATTGTGAGAAAGCAAAAAAGGCCTATGAATGCTAATGAGAAACTGCAAAAGGTTGATAGCACAAAGAGTGCAGATAAGAGAATTTTTAGAAGCATGGTGGGAGTCAAAATTATCTCACACACATTAGACTTGACATTGCCTTTTCAGTCAGTGTTATGTCGAGATATATGCATTGTCCCACTAAGCAGCATCTTGGAGCAGCCAAAAGGAACCTAAAGTATGTGGTAGAATCTCTGGATTATGTTATTTGGTATGAAAGTGTAAAAGACTTCAAGGTAAGAGGCTACACAGACAGTGGTTGGGCTGGTTGTGTTGATGACAAAAAAGTACATTTGGATCTGTGTTTGACTTAGGATCATGACCTATTACTTAGAGCTCAAAGAAGTAAGATACAGTGGCGCTAACATCTTCAGAAGTTGAGTACATAGCTATGGGTGTTGCAGCTATGCAATTACTGTAGTTGAAGAAGCTATTGAAGGATCTATGTTGTGAGCAACATAATGCATTAGAAATATGGTGTGATAACAAGTCCACTATAACTATAGCAAAAAAATCCTGCATTTCACGCCAGAACTAAGCACACTGATGTGCAGTACCATTTCAACAGAAAACTGGTACTTGAAGGACAGATTGCTTTGTAATTTTGTGGAACTGATTTTCTGTAATGACCCGCCATTTTGATAGTGTCGAATCGATAAAATGTGTCAACTCGAAACGTCCAAAACAACATATTGTTATTAGCTTCTGAGGTAAATAAAATAAATCACAGAATCACAGATCACATACACGGAGCAATATAATACCTCGCAGCGGAAAATACAAAATACAATAGTAGTTCATGAAGCTACTAAATAAAAATTTACAACAGAGTTTACATAAATAATACAGCAGAAGTCTAATACAATAAATAATTGATAATAGTTTGAAACAGAATGACAGAAGTAACTGAATGACTGACACAACTGATCGACAGGTAGATATAGGTGAGCAAATCCCACAATAAACTCCAACTCCAAGTACGAATCTCGAAACTGGAAACTTGATCTGGCCCGAGCAATAATGAAAAACAAAACAACTCGGATCAGGACTAACATTCTCATGGAAGTAAATCAACTCAAATGAAATGTTCGATGAAATGCAAATCAGTAACTTAAAGGAAGTTTGGAATCACCATCCTTTAAGGATCCGTCAAACTAATACTATATAGTATAATATGCTATATACAATAGTATCTATCCGTAAAGTAAAATATCAAAATAGCATAAGTGAGATTACCATGATTACCCTTACATCGTTTATATATTCCCATAGTATATACAGTACTGTAATTCCTCCGTAAACTGGAGGTTGATCAGAGGGCACTCCATATAAAACAGTACAAAACAAAGTCGTAGTAGGCTCCTATAAGGTATGTGAAAAGGCATGCAAGGAATGCTAGGGTGGACTCACCGTTTGTAGAGCCGGACTAGTGGTAACGCATAGTAGCTACTACCGCCCACCTCGATACACACTCCCATAATTAAAAGGGCCCAAATCGAATCTCAACAGTAATAGAATAATATCGAAGAAGTGTGCTCGATAAGAGGTATGACCTCACTTGGTCCGTGCGTAGCTCCTGTTTTAGCCACATCAGGTTGATTCAAGGTAGTCAGGTCTCGTAATTAATATGAAATAAAATAAAATGGAGTCGTTCGCCAAATCATCCCCTTTATTCTGGAATTCCACCGCGTACACAGTTGTTAAAGTGGTTTTCGGTATTGGCAGAGAGTATGACAATAGCCGATCCCGGTTTCTTTAACAACCAAACGTTTACATTTTTCACATCGTGGCCATTATTTTATAAATTGCTTTAAAAAATAGTTTATACGAATTCTCATATTCGAATTTGAAATCAAATTTAAATACCTAACTTCAATTATATTAAATTTTGAAAACATCTCACGAGAATCACTTAAATCAAATCGATTTAAAACCATATCGAAAAGATTTCAAAATATAGTATAAGCAAATACTATACTATTTAACTTCGATTTTTTTATAATTTTTGAAAATATTCACATAACGATTTCAATCCAAATTGAATTATATTTAAGAAATACCCTAAATATCTCAATCTCCGTTTAATTCAATACCAAAACATTTTAACCTCGATAATATTTTGGTTCATTTTGTATTCGCAAAAATTCAAGTTCGAAACAATTCAAATAATTCAAATCTAACTCTTCTATTCCGATTTATACAGTTCAAACAAAACATATCGTTCCATTCCAATTAAACATGTCATATTCTAAATAGTTCAAAATCATTCGTTAAAGTTCAAAACAATTATAAGATTATTCTTATAACTCGGCTTATACAACTTCTTAATTCATACCAAATCAATTATATAATCAATTGTATATATAATATTTATAGAATTCATTTCGAACCAATTATATATCCAAAATAAAAATCAATTTATGCAATTCAAGATCATTTCTTATAAAATTCCAAAACAAATATTGAAATTCGGGTTCAGTTGATTTAGAATCAAATTCATTTCATCCCCTATAGATTCACATTCATTCTTTTGGAAATCTTAAATTCAAAACAATTCCATAATTCAAATTCATATCTTATAATTCATTCGTTAAACCAAGTATCGCTATATAAATTTAAATCTTTATACTCAAATTCAAATCTTGAAATCTTAACTTATCCAACTTGACTTTAATATTAAAGTTTATAAAATACAAGTAAAAGGAAAATAACTTTTGGAAATATATATATATATATATGTTTATAAAATTCTAAAATTAATTAGAATATAGATTATAAACATATATAAGATTAAAATAAGTTTAAAATAATTATTTATAAAATATAAAAGTTAAAAATACTTATATAATTAAATTATATAGTTTAAAATAAATAAATTATAAGTAAAACTTAAATAAGCATTAAATCTATAATTACTTATAAAAAAATATTTTTAAAACATATATTTCAAAATTATAAAAAATTAAGTTTAAAATATAAATATATAAAAATATAAATCTTAAGGATTATTTAAAAATCAAATTCCAAAAATTCAAAATACTTCGAAAATACGACCAACGGTGCCCGTATATAGTTTTCTACCTTATGGTCAAGTGATACGGATATTTATCATTTCAAATCCGCAATTTATAAAATTTCTACCGGTCTATCATTTCAACTCGCGATCCCAAATTCAGTAAAAATCGTTCAGTCTATCATTTCAACCCATAACGATTTTTCCTATTCTAATGTCTGTTCGGGTATGTATCATTTCAACCCTTAGTGATTTTCCTAAACTAGGGGTATCCACAACATAACAAATCATCACATATCATCAATCACATCATAGTCATATATAATCAGTGTACATACATGTCATATGAATATCGTGTCACTTATGAAAGTGTATATTTTAAACGAACAATTTCTACTAACAATGCTATACATTTCACAACGATTCATTTAGTTGATCTAACATCTATGAAATAATGTGAGTCAGGTGTGAGATAAACTCACCTTTTGTGGCATAGAAAAGGAGGAGGCAAGAGGATCGATACAGAATGGAATAAAGACTTCTAGACACAACTCCGAATGGATTCAACTCGATGATCATTATTTATATAAGAGGAGGCTAAGGAATATCCCAATGGATCGGCTATTGGTTTTGGGACGGTACAGTATTGGGTTTTGGAACAATTTCAGAACTCAACACAAATCTCGACTCAAAAATAACACAATGGATTTTTTCCAAAAATAATATATAAATAAATATTTATATATACATACACAAGAAAACAATTATATATATATAATTTCATATCATAGGAAAAATTATAAAATATATATTTAAAATTCAACATACACCAAAAACCGATCGTAAAAATATATATTAAAACATGCACACCACACAACACATCAAAAATATAATACACATTAAAACTATATAATTTCCCCTTTTAAACTAAATATACACACACACCAGATCAAAATAAAGTAAACATCACTCGAAATTATACATATTTATTATATATGAACCATCTTAAATAAAACACAGTACTAACATATATTTTCCTTTGAAAACAACTAAATGCAATCCACATAGCACACATACTCACGCCTAACACAAAAAGAACTCACGCCACAAACAACGCCCACCCAAAACTCACGCAAACAGAAAAGAAATACTCGGAAAGGGTTCAGATGGGAGTCGAGCAGCAGGAGTCTACCACGGTGGGCTTCAAGGGGCGGGGCAGGTTTTGGGGATGGTTAGATCTACGAGGAGAGGGGCGGAGGTTAGTTCGTGGAAGAAGGGGAGGCTCCAGCATTGTAGGGAGAAGGGGCAGTCACTGGTGAACGGAGGCTGACCCATGGTGGTCTGGGCGGCACAACTGCGGAGGGGCCAGGTCCGAGAAGGTGGCTCAGTACAGTTGCAGCTGTAGGGGCGTGGACTTTCAGGTCAGCGGATTGTTGGGTTCGGACTTTAGGTGATAGCGAGGTAGAAAGGGTGGATGCGGGGAAGACATGGTCCGTCTTCGGTGATGGAAGTTGGAGGGATGGCTGATGGGGAGACTCGCGAGTAATGGGGAGGTGGAAAAATGGCTGCTGAGAAGTTTTGTTCGATGGGAAGAAAGGGACTTAATGTAAAGAAAAACGGAGCTGACCCTTTTTATTTACTTTTTACGAATTGAAAAGTGACATCGGGAATCGAAGACAACGCATTGGAAAGAAATACAAAACAAAAGGTTTGGGAAAGGAGACTTGGCATTGGAATATGGAAGGTGCAACGAATGGACGTTCAAACGAAATAAAGAAAAGGTAACCAAGAAGAAGAGCCAACGTTTTAAATTTTAGAAGGTGTAGATTGTTTCCAAACTAAAAAGGAAACAACCATTAGATTTGAATTTCAAAATAGCAACCGGATGAGGTAAGAAGAAAATGAAAAGTGACCGTTTGATGGTAGGAACAAACAGTTTCGTAAAAAAAAATCAAAAATGGTTATCTTGTAAAATCCTAAAACGATATAAGTTTCTAAATCGTAAATCAATATATATATATATATATATATATTTATAAAAATCAAAGAAAATAAAACAAACAAACCAAAATTTAAATTTAGATCATTAAATAGAATATACTTAAAAAAATTGGGGTTGTTACGTTTTCAGAATGTTGATATGTTTACAAAGCTCTGAATCAAGTCAAGCATCAACACTTCATGGAGAAGATAGGCATGTGCAAGCTTGGATCAAGGGGAGGTGTTGAATGAAGTGACCAAGCACGCACTAGTTGTTGGATTTTAAGTTATTTTAGTTTGTTTTATGTTTTTTGAATAATTATCAGAATTAATCAATTTCTGTTAGCTTCATTTTAGGAAGCGATATTGGTCTAGATTGTTAGCACGTTTATCTTAATTTGTGGTCAAATTAGTTTATCTCATTAAGCCACGTTTTTAGGCATCATTTAAAGTGTAAAAACATGTGCTGATTTCCAGTTGCTGTATTTGGCATATAAAAGCTTGTTCTGCATTAATAAAGTAGATGAAAATTTCAGCAAAAAAGAAGAAGAAGAAGTTTTTTCCTGTCTTTCTCTTGTTAATTATTAATTGTCAACACAAGCATCCTTGCGTACAAATATAATGATTTCAAGTTCGAGGACCATTACATCATTGTCACTATGAGAATTACTTATGATACTACTTTCGCGAAATTTTTCTCATGGGTCTGTTCAATACACTGTTCTCTAACACGTATGTAACGAACTAGGATTTTCGACTCTGAAAATCAACACAAAACTACCATATTGACTATTCAGACATCAGAAATACCTGATCAATAATAGAAAGAAGTTAGAGGGTGAGAATAGATAAGATAGAAAATTAGAATAGAAGAAGAAGAAGAAGAACACAATCAGAGTAATACGAATCTCACAGTGGAACGAACAAAATATAATATATAACATAACTTTGCAATAAAACAGTATAATAACGTTATCAGAGTAGAACACTTACACACAGCGGAAATAACAATAGCTATATAATCCTAAAGCCTCCTGCTTCAAGCTCCTCCAAGTATATCTGTAAAGACCTGAACTACTTGACTTCCCGTACAAATATGGGCACCCAAGAGTTTAGGGAAAACAAAATAAACTCTCGGTCAGTCATGGGACTGGTGCGAGTAAACTCAAGTCATCGGTATAACTTTTCAAAATCCTTTTCAAAAGAAAAGATAATCGCAAGACCAATCCACACATAAACATAGACGATTTTTACCTTACGATAACCCAAAACAGTTTTGGAAATCAATACTTCTCTGATATTATAATAATGTCTAATCACAAGTAATTATCAATCTAGCAGAACGCTTGCATCTCCCGTTCCACATATATAGTATACAAACAAAACCGCGGGCGCTTATTGGAGATTGGATTCCAACTATGACAAGGTATGGGACCACATGCCAATAGTGTATCTCTAGAGGCAAATACACTGGGTTCAACAAGAACATCTTGTAACCCGGCCCTCACATGACCGACTACTCATTTCTCTTGAGTGTATCGAATGTATATCACCAACGGTTGGGAGCTACCCACCGTCTTCCCGAAAAGGGACAACATCGAATAGATAAAAGAATGAATTGGATTTTCTCTATATAGGTGATATACACCCTAATGGGAGCGACCCACTTAGCCATGCTGCCTGCCCGATTTCTGTCATTTCCCGGTTGATGAGGCTTGAGGTCATAACGTATCTTTTGAAACACTTGACCACCATTCACTTTGAATGCCACATCGTCATACCCGTCAAATCACAAATTGATTTCCCCAAAAATACCATGTGTATAAAGCTAAGAGAAATGAATTCCTTCACCACTAAACGTAAGCACGTTTGAAGAGATCAACTTATGCGATCTGTTAGATGTACTCTGTCATACATTCATCCATTCACGTTTGTCCTGGGACTGGACAAACCGAAGGCACTATTCTGTAAACAGGATAGCCCTTGCATAACTCCATCTTCAATGGTTGTTCATCATATTTGATCGCAATGCTAACATCCATACAGAGTGGTTTTCAGATAATGATTCTGATCCCGTTCTCTCCGTATTGACGACGGAAAAAAGGTCAAAAACTTCGATAGTCGATGATTTAACTATCAAAGAAAAACAGGTGTGGAAACAACGATATTATTTCCAGATGGAAATTCTACCAATCAATCAGCAGTCAAAGGTTTATTTCTTTTAATTAAATTATCATTAATTTATCCATTTTCCCTTTCTATATATTCGTAAATTCCAAATTTCAAAATTTGGAAAACATACTTTATAAATCATTTGGACCACATCACCATATTTACTTCTATTTCTTATTTCCTATATTGGAAAACATTTTTAATCCTTATTTGGAAAAAACGTTTCCAAACTCCTTCATCTGATTTAAACCGATGTTTAAATCAAACATCACTAAGCCAATATAAACCATTTCACTCATTAACTAAATTCACTAAATCAATCTTCACTATCGAACCTCACCCATCCCTTAGTTAAAAACGAAGTCAATCAAGTTGGGGTATAATTACCTCTCAGACCTTAACTGAACAACATTTCTAACCTCAAAATAGACAAAGTTCACCTTTAAATCTTTAAGAAACTTCCTTGCGAAGCTCTCGGATTCTATTTACGAATCCACTTCCTTTACAAATCATTTGATTATAACTAAAATGATATACTTCCATGCTTTCAAAATATATTAACTTAAATATACCTCTTATATCTTAATTTGGATAAATAAACAAACCACTAATTTATTAACAAATAAGTAAAACTTGATTTGAAACAGAAAGTAAACATTACTTTCCTTAATTCGGTATAATCGAATTCCAATGTATAATTCACTCTCGAATAACCACTATACGATAATTCTCTTTTGAATAAACTATATTCGATTCCTCTGTTGGAATAACTAATATTCGATAATCCTTTTCTTCGAATAATATATTCGATAATCCCTCTTTGAATAAACCATATTCGATAATTCTCTCCTTCGAATAACTATATTCGATTTAAATCACTCCGAATGAACTATATTCAATTACTCTTCTTGATTAAACTATATTCGATAACTCTACTTCGAATAAGTGATATTCGATAAATTCCTTTTGACTAACTCTATTTAATCTACTAATACTCGACTAACTTGAAGTTGATTAATTCCATTGAATAACCCTAATTCGATTTACCATAGCTGGTTAACTCTAACTGATTTATTCTAATTGGTTAACTCTAACTGATTAACTCGACTTAATTACTTCTATCGATTAACTAATGTTTGATTTGACTCCGTTCGCTTGACTCTAGATCGCAGCGATCACAATGGTTACGCCTGATTCCCTCAGGAAATATCCAACCGCCGTAGGCTATCTATAGCCCTGCGAATTACGCTAGCAGTCGTACGGAATGGAAAAACATCCTAACTAACTGTGTTTGACTAACACTAATTGAAAAACTAATATTCAATTAATTCTAATTCGATTAACTCTATCTAATTAACTCTACTTTCATTCAGTTTCAAATATCGATGTTGAAATCGATTCTTACTTCTCTATATAAGTCCTGACCTATACATTCTATTTATCCAGTGATAAACGTTTCATTTGATTTGAAAAATATTATTCATAAATTTATCTTCTCAATCTATCGGTCAAGATAGATTTTATTTAAAACCTTTGCTTTAAATCCATATCATATTATACTCGTGTGCGAAGCACAGGTTTAAATCTTTTCAAATATAAAATCCTCTTTTTCTACAACTCTAGTCACTTTTCAAGTATTTTCTTTTATAATCTATTTATTAACAAAATAAATCCCTTTCTGATAATTCTATTCATTCTATAAAATATTTTCTATTTATAAAATCTAATGATTTTATAAGTAAATCCTTTGATAATCTAACTATTTCCTTTTCTATTTATTTTACACATATTTCCCCTTTCTATTTTATTTATTTTTCAAATAAATATCCCTTTTCAATTCTATTTGAAAATAGTTTACAAATATTTCTTTTATTCAATTCTATTTGTAAATGTTTTACAAATATTTTCCTTTAATTATATCTATATAATTCACAAATAGTATTCCTTTTTAATCTATTTATTTCTAATTAAATAGTTTTCTTTTTATAAAATCTTTTAATTTTATAAATATTTCCTTTTCAATATAACATTGAAATTTTCCTTTTTAACATTCCAATATTCCCTATGGTGTTTAACATACCATATAACAATGATCGGCAGCATTCAACTATACAAAATCAACAACAGGTTTCATATCACATCATATAACACAATATTTGAAAAAAAACAGTAAAATAAATGTTGAGGAACCCAGTTGGGTCCCTCCAACCTGTTTCCCTGCAACCACAGATGTTAAACAATAAAATTAACATGGATGTGAAGTATTCTGATAACAGAATTTATATTCGATTAACGATTTATAACAATATCGTTATCTATATTTTCAATCAACTGACTAACAGTTCAACCAAACAGCCAACGCACAGCAAACAACCATTATTTATAAATTCTAAAAATATTTTATAAAAATATAAATTTAGTAGAGTTAGTGAGATTACTCACCTTTCGCGTTAACCGTTAAATAACGATTTGCGTCTGTTGGTTAAGATGGACAATTTATTTTGCAATAAATTGTAACGGGCTCCAATGGGCTTCCAGTCAGTTCCATCGTGTAGTGTCCGCCCATACTATCCCGACGTTTCCTGTTTTGTCAAATTCTGATATCGTATAGTCAAGTTATGATTTTTACAATTTAGATGATCATATAAATAATCAAATCCATTTCCATTTGAATTGGCTCACCCCAAAACTGTCGGCCCGAATACCCAGCCTAAACCATTTTTTTGAGAAGTCCAGACCCGCTTTAATCTCCTCCCCCAAAATATCTTCTTCATCGATTCAACAGAGTACCAGAAATGCCATTACTAAAAAATCATCCCTTCAAATTGACACCACATTCCACCATTTCACAAGCTGATAACACCCTTCAACTTCGGTTCCTTCCCTCTTCAATCTTATATAATCCATCACTACCTCGAGTCATCCAGGAAAGGCGCGACTTCCAGACCTCAATCGGCCATTTCACAACCTTCCTTCAACCACACAATGTCCTTTCTTCGTGAAACCGAACCCCGAGGCCACCTGAGTTTACCTCTCCCGCATCTCCATCCCCGTACCTCCTCAATACGCAACTCGCATCTACCAATCACGATGCGTCTCTAAAACCATTCACACCCAGTACAGAACTCGCTAATTTTTCTCTCGCGATATACTCCGAAAGTTTGCAAACAACTACCTCTTCCCCTTATAAATCCGAAACCCTTCACCACAACCAACATAGAAGCTTTGATTTCACAAACAGATCAGCCCTAAACCCATGGACGCGAGCTGTGTTTATACAGTGCGACAAAAAATGTATCAAACCCCACAGAAAACTATAACAGATCGAAATACATGTTGATAAGAGTTCAAATATGTGTATCATATAATTTATAGATTTTCCATTGAATTAAAAATGAATTTAGAAGTTCGCGTTTTCAAAGAGGAGTGGCGGCTGAAAGGATTTTGACTACGGGAAGAGTAGAAATAGGTTATAAAATCCTAAGGACTATTTATAGGAAATTATAATATTTATTTAATCGATTATTTTATTAAATTATATTGAACTGCTGCTTGTATTGGTGTTCTAAAAATTCCTATAATCACATACGATACCCAAAAATCACGAAACTGGGCCTGCAGCTACAGTTCGACATTACAGTCCCAATGAAACTAGTTTCGTCGAATTCCGACTCCATTTGCTCATACATCGTATTTTTAACTGTCGAAATACTGACTGTTTTTCATTCTATAAATCCGTACGGCCACACACTGACTTCAAAAAATCACGGAAATTGAAATCTAACAATAATTTAATATTGCGGATCCAACAAAAATTAGTTTCGTCGAATTCCGAGGTCGTTTAAAAAACTGGCTATTTTTAAAGCTCTGAATAACCCTTTTAAATATATAAATATATTTAAAAACATTTAAATTTAATATATGAAAATAAATATTATCGTATATATTCACAACAAAATATCATACTGTTACACTGGGTTTTACAACTCGATATTTCAAATCCAGTTTTACACAGATATTCGATTAATATTTAAAAATCCATTTTAAAATATAAATAAATCGATATAAATTATAAAGGAATTCCATAGAGACTTTTCTAAAATTTGATTTGGACATAAATCAAAATCTACACGACGAAATCTCGATTTTTCTCTTTCATTAGAAAAATATACTTCACCAGTTCCTAACGTTTCTGGTTTCACAGAAATCCGATTTAAAACGAACCCTGTATATTCAGTTGAAGTTTAAATCGCCAAATAGCGAACTGCCGCGCCATTTCAAGCTCAATTATAATTATATTATAATTATACGTTCAAACTACCGTTCAAATAATATATTCGTTATTCTAATTCAATTCTAAACTGAATTAAATATCACTGATGATCCAATTCACACCATATTGTGAATTCCACTATTTTTGACTATTTCAGAAAATAAATATATTATTATATTATATTATTTATTTTAATTCAATATTCACTATAATTTAATTCAACGACCATTTTAATCTCACAATCCCTATTTATATAATTAAATAAATTAATTATTATATGGTAGAAAATGCGGGTCGTTACATTCTTTCCCCCTTAAAATAATTCCGTCCTCGAAATTGCTAAGATAGAGAACAAACTCTATTGACTTGTACAAATTTATTTGTTTTACTTACCAACCTCAATTTCAACTGAACCAATTTAATTTCAATTCAAATATTCATTTATTTCTGTTAACGAAAATTTTCAAAAATTCTGAAAATTTTCTAACATCCGAAATTTTTGAAAAATTTCGCCAGCACCTCCTTTGTACCAGTCAATAGTTCAAACCCCAACTCGCCTCTCTAGGCCCTTTCCAATCCAAAAGAAAATCAAATAGCCAAGCAGCTTGCCGATTCGGCACATAAAACCTCATATGGAAACTTAAACATGTACCTTTTGTCGGGCATACCATTACATCCTTTTATTCTTCTGCCAATTCAGCATATACCAAAGTCATCCCAATCAATCTCTGATCAATTTATTCTCAACACAGCTATTCGCTTAAACAAGCCAATTACCCTTTCAAACTCAAGTTTCATTCTCGATTCTGAACTCCTAACTCATCAATCCAATACCATTTCAGATTCTATCTCACAATTTAAAATGATCCCACTTGATATATTATATTCCCATTTAAATTTATAGTTAATTGATTTTAATTCAATTCATATTTGCTTTCACAAATCCCTTTAAATTAGTTTTTAATTCAAACAATCTGTCTTCTGGGAGTTTTTAAACAGCTTAGCTTTTTCTAAAGTCAATCATTTCCTTTCGGGGTTCAAAACAACTTCCTTTCTCAAAACAATTTTTTTGGTAGTAATCCGTCACTTAGAACTCAAAAACGAACACCGATGATGTGGCCAGCATTATCATCAGAGTTATTTCCCAGCTATCCAAGTGAGTTCAATACTATATCACTTATCAAAACCATATTAAACACTTTCATTTTGAAATCTTTTTCAAAATATCATTCACGATGCTTCTAAACAATTTAAAATCTCCCAGGATTTTAAAATTTTCATATACTTAGCTCAAATCCACTTACAAACACTTTTTTCCAGTTTTCAGAATTTTGGTTTCAATTCTAATTTAATTCATATTTAATTAATCTGCTTTTAAATTATACGAACTCAAATTGGTTATTTATATAACCATTTTCAATAACAATCAACCAACACATCACATATACTATAATACTTCAAATATAAATATTTTCTTTTATATCCAAATATAATTTGAGTAAAATTATTTCATTTACCCTCTTTCAAAACATACTGTGTCGGTTTACCGTATTCAAGCGTTTAGAAACTCTTATCGATACAGTGGATCAAACTGATCGACCAGAATTCACAAACAACTCAACCAATAAATCTTCACAATATAAAACATTTTTTATAAAATCTACAAATACGTTCACTCATATATATACACTCAACTCAATCAAGGTTATTACTAACCCCATCTCTACTGAGTCACGCCACATAGCCAAGGTAATCACTTAACCTTCAGCTCTGATACCACTATAACGAACTGAGATTTTCGACTCCGAAAATCAACACAAAACTACCATGTTGACTATTCAGACATCGGAAATACCTGATCATTAATAGAAAGAAGTTAGAGGGTGAGAATAGATAAGATAGAAAATTAGAATAGAAGAAGAAGAAGAACACAATCAGAGTAATACGAATCTCACAGCGGAACGAACAAAATATAATATATAACATAACTTTGCAATAAAACGGTATAATAACATTATCAGAGTACAACACTTACACACAGCGGAAATAACAATAGCTCTATAATCCTGAAGCCTCCTGCTTCAAGCTCCTCCAAGTATATCTGTAAAGACCTGAACCACTTGACTACCCGTACCTAAGAGTTTAGGGAAAACAAAACAAAATAAACTCTGGGTCAGTCATGGGACTGGTGTGAGTAAACTCAAGTCATCAGTTTAACTTTTCAAAATCCTTTTCAAAAGAAAAGATAATCGTAAGACCAATCCACACATAAACACAGACGGTTTTTACCTTACGATAACCCAAAACAGTTTTGGAAATCAATACTTCTCTGATATTATAATAATGTCTAATCACAAGTAATTATCAATCTAGCAGAACGCTTGCATCTCCCGTTCCACATATATAGTATACAAACAAAACCGCATGCGCTTATTGGAGATTGGATTCCAACTATGACAAGGTATGGGACCACCTGCCGATAGTGTATCTCTAGAGGCAAATACACTGGGTTCAACAAGAACATCTTGTAACCCGGCCCTCACATGACCGACTACTCATTTCTCTTGAGTGTATCGAATGTATATCACCAACGGTTGGGAGCTACCCACCGTCTTCCCGAAAAGGGACAACATCGAATAGATAAAAGAATGAATTATATTTTCTCTAGATAGGTGATATACACCCTAATGGGAGCGACCCACTTAGCCATGATGCCTGCCCGATTTCTGTCATTTCCCGGTTGATGAGGCTTGAGGTCATAACGTATCTTTTGAAACACTTGACCACCATTCACTTTGAATGCCACATCGTCGTACCCGTCAAATCACAAATTGATTTCCCCAAAAGTACCACGGGTATAAAGCTAAGAGAAACGAATTCCTCCGCCACTAAACGTAAGTACGTTTGAAGAGATCAACTTACGCGATCCGTTAGATATACTCTGCCAGACATTCATCCATTCACGTTTGTCCTGGGACTGGACAAACCGAAGGCACTATTCTGTAAACAGGATAGCCCTTGCATAACTCCATCTTCAATGGTTGTTCATCATATTTGATCGCAACGCTAACGTCCATACAAAGTGGTTTTCAAATAATGATTCTGATCCTGGTCTCTCCGTATTGACGATGGAAAAATGGTCAAAAACTTCGATAGTCGGTGATTTAACTATCAAAGAAAAACAGGTGTGGAAACAATGATATTATTTCCAGATGGAAATTCTATCGATCAATCATCATTCAAACATTAGTTTATCCATTTTCCCTTTCTATATATTCGTAAATTCCAACTTTCTAAATTTGGAAAACATACTTTATAAATCATTTGGACCACATCACCATATTTACTTCTATTTCTTATTTCCTATAT
The DNA here is from genome assembly GCA_030737875.1 of Allium sativum. Classification (NCBI taxonomy): domain Eukaryota; kingdom Viridiplantae; phylum Streptophyta; class Magnoliopsida; order Asparagales; family Amaryllidaceae; genus Allium; species Allium sativum. Next base: position 736,864,629 of record CM060909.1, on the reverse strand, counting down.
TGGAAAACATTTATGATCCTTATTTGGAAAACGTTTCCAAACTCCTTCATTTGATTTAAACCGATGTTTAAATAAAACATTACTTAGCCAATTTAAACCATTTCACTCATTGACTAAATTCACTAAATCAATCTTCACTATCGAACCTCACCCATCCATTAGTTGAAAATGAATTCAATCAAGTTGGGGTATATTTACCTCTCAGACCTTAACTGAACAACATTCCTAACCTCGAAATAGACAAAGTTCACCTTTAAATCTTTAAGAAACTTCCTTGCGAAACTCTTGGATTCTATTTACGAATCCACTTCCTTTACAAATCATTTGATTATAACTAAAATGTTATACTTCCATGCTTTCAAAATATACTAACTTAAATATACCTCTTATATCTTAATTTGGATAAATAAACAAACCACTAATTCATTAACCAATAAGTAAAACTTGATTTGAAACAGAAAGTAACATTACTTTCCTTAATTCGATATAACCGAATTCCAATGTATAATTCACTCTCGAATAACCACTATCCGATAATTCTCTTTTGAATAAACTATATTCGATTCCTCTGTTCGAATAACTAATATTCGATAATCCTTTTCTTCGAATAATATATTCGATAATCCCTCTTCGAATAAACCATATTCAATAATTCTCTCCTTCGAATAACTATATTCGATTTAACTCACTCCGAATGAACTATATTCGATTACTCTTCTTGAGTAAACTATATTCGACAACTCTACTTCGAATAAGTGATATTCGATAAATTCCTTTTGACTAACTCTATTTAATCTACTAATACTCGACTAACTTGAAGTTGATTAATTCCATTGAATAACCCTAATTCGATTTACCATAGCTGGTTAACTCTAACTGATTTATTCTAACTGGTTAACTCTAACTGATTAACTCTAACTGATTAATTCTAACTGATTAACACGACTTAATCACTTCTATCGATTAACTAATGTTTGATTTGACTCCATTCGCCTGACTCTATATCGCAGCGATCACAATGGTTACGCTTGATTCCCTCAGGAAACATCTGACCGCCGTAGGCTATCTACAGCCCTGCGAATTACGCTAGAAGTCGTACGGAATGGCAACACATCCTAACTAACTATGTTTGACTAACTCTAATTGAAAAACTAATATTCAATTAATTCTAATTCGATAACTCTATCTAATTAACTCTACTTTCATTCAGTTTCAAATATCGATGTTGAAATCGATTCTTACTTCTCTATATAAGTCCTGACCTATACATTCTATTTATCCAGTGATAAACATTTCATTTGATTTGAAAAATATTATTCATAAATTTATCTTCTCAATCTATCGGTCAAGATAGATTTTATTTAAAACCTTTGCTTTAAATCCATATCATATTATACTCGTGTGCGAAGCACGGGTTTAAATCTTTTAAAATATGAAATCCTCTTTTTCTACAATTCTAGTCACTTTTCAAGTATTTTCTTTTATAATCTATTTTTTTATAAAATAAATCCCTTTCTGATAATTCTATTCATTCTATAAAATATTTTCTATTTATAAAATCTATTGATTTTAGAAGTAAATCCTTCGATAATCTAACTATTTCCTTTTCTATTTATTTTACACATATTTCCCCTTTCTATTCTATTTATTTTTCAAATAAATATCCATTTTCAATTCTATTTGAAAATAGTTTACAAATATTTCTTTTATTCAATTCTATTTGTAAATGTTTTACAAATATTTCCCTTCAATTCTATCTATTTGATTCACAAATAGTATTCCTTTTTAATCTATTTATTTCTAAATAAATATTTTTCTTTTTATAAAATCTTTTAATTTTATAAATATTTCTTTTTCAATATAACATTGAAAATTTCCTTTTTAACATTCCAGTATTCCCTATGGTGTTTAACATACCATATAACAATGATCGGCAGCATTCAACCATACAAAATCAACAACAGGTTTCATATCACATCATATAACACAATACATGAAGAAAAAAAAACAGTAAAATAAATGTTGAGGAACCCATTTGGGTCCCTCCAACCTGTTTCCCTGCAACCACAGATGTTAAACAATAAAATTAACATGGATGTGAAGTATTCTGATAACAGAATTTATATTCGATTAACGATTTATAACAATATCGTTATCTATATTTTCAATCAACTGACTAGCAGTTCAACCAAACAGCCAACAAACATCAAACAACCATGATTTATAAATTCTAAAAATATTTTATAAAAATATAAATTGAGTAGAGTTAGTGAGATTACTCACCTTTCGCGTTAACCATTAAATAAAGATTTGCGTCTCTTGAATCAGATGGACAATTTATTTTGCTATAAATTGTAATGGGCTCCAATGGGCTTCCAGTCAGTTCCATCGTGTAGTGTCCGCCCATACGATCCCGACGGATCCAGTTTTGTCAAATTCTGATATCGTATGGTCAAGTTATGATTTTTACAATTTAGATGATCATATAAATAATTAAATCCATTTCCATTTGAATTGGTCACCCCAAAACTATCGGCCCAAATACCCAGCCTAAACCATTTCTTTGAGAAGTCCAGACCCGCTTTAATCTCCTCCCCCAAAATATCTTCTTCACCGATTCAACAGAGTACCAGAAATGCCATTACCGAAAAATCATCCCTTCAAACTCACACCACATCCCACCATTTCACAAGCCGATAACACCCTTCAACTTCGGTTCCTTCCCTCTTCAATCTTATATAATCCATCACTACCTCGAGTCATCCAGGAAAGGCGCGACTTCCAGACCTCAATCGGCCATTTCACAACCTTCCTTCGACCACACAACGTCCTTTCTTCGTGAAACCGAACCCCGAGGCCACCTGAGTTTACCTCTCCCGCATCTCCATCCCCCTACCTCCTCAATACGCAACTCGCATCCACCAATCACGATGCGTCTCTAAAAACATTCACACCCAGTACAAAACTCGCTAATTTTTCTCTCGCGATATACTCCAAAAGTTTGCAAACAACTACCTCTTCCCCTTATAAATCCAAAACCCTTCACCACAACCAACATAGAAGCTTTGATTTCACAAACATATCAGCACTAAACCCATGGACGCGAGCTGTGTTTATACAGTGCGACAAAAAATGTATCAAACCCCACTGAAAACTATAACAGATCGAAATACAGGTTGATACGAGTTCAAATATGTGTATCATATAATTTATAGATTTTCCATTGAATTAAAAATGAATTTAGAAGTTCGCGTTTTCAAAGAGGAGTGGCGGCTGAAAGGATTTTGACTACGGGAAGAGTAGAAATAGGTTAGAAAATCCTAAGGACTATTTATAGGAAATTATAATATTTATTTAATCGATTATTTTATTAAATTATATTGAACTGTTGCTTGTATTGGTGTTCTAAAAATTCCTATAATCACATACGATACCCAAAAATCACGAAACTGGGCCTGCAACTACAGTTCGACATTACGGTCCCAATGAAACTGGCTTCATCGAATTCCGACTCCATTTTCTCACACAGCGTATGTTTAACCGTCGAAATACTGATTATTTTTCACTCTAAAAATCTGTAAGGCCACACACTGACTTCAAAAAATCACGGAAATTGAAATCTAACAATAATTTAATATTGCGGATCCAACAAAATTAGTTTCGTCAAATTCTGAGGTCGTTTGAAAAACTGACTATTTTTAAAGCTCTGAATAACCCTTTTAAATATATATATTTAAAAACATTTAAATTTAATATATGAAAATAAATATTATCGTATATATTCACAACAGAATATCATACTGTTACACTGGGATTTACAACTCGATATTTCAAATCCAGTGTTACACAGATATTCGATTTATATTTAAAAATCCATTTTAAAATATAAATAAATCGATATAAATTATAAAGGAATTCCATAGCGACTTTTCTAAAATTTGATTTGGACATAAATCAAAATCTACACGATGAAATCTCGATTTTTCTCTTCCATTAGAAAAAATACTTTACCAGTTCCTAACGTTTCTTGTTTCACAGAAATCCGATTTAAAACGAATCCTGTATATTCAGTTGAAGTTTAAATCGCCAAATAGCGAACTGCCACGCCATTTCAAGCTCGATTATAATTATATTATAATTATATGTTCAAACTGCCGTTCAAATAATATATTCGTTATTCTAATTCAATTCTAAACTGAATTAAATATCACCGATGATCCAATTCACACCATATTGTGAATTCCACTATTTCTGACTATTTCTGAATTTAAATATATTACTATATTATATTATTTATTTTCATTAAATATACACTATAATTTAATTCAACGACCATTTTAATCTGTTAATCCCTATTTATATAATTAAATAAATTAATTATTATATGGTAGAAAATGCGGGTCGTTACAACGTATTTACGTACTGAAATCAATATCTTACATATTAATGATCAATGAGATATGATCATCAATCAATCAACATACTAGTTTTAATGTTTCATTGTTGTCCTATTTACAATGAGACTTGACATGACATTTAACAACTACAATACATATCATATTATATAATCTCATGCCAGGTCACTTACTTAAAACTATATAATGTTGTATTATTACTCTAAGGACCTTTATTATATTAATATTTATATTAAGCAGCAAATGCAACATAATAAATTATTTATTCAAAATAAAACATACACTACAAGAAAGGCTGTAAATAGCGACAAATTTTTAGCAATGGAAAATTCCGTCGCAAATTAACGACGAATTTTCGTGGACTTTGTAAGGGATACTAATTTGGATTTTATATGTCAACTTATTTTAAATTATTACCATCGAATCTTATTTTTGTCGCTAAATCATTGGAAATTGCAACACTTTACCGTCATAAAAAATTTAATGCTAAATTCCGTTGTAAAAAGAGGCTGTTTACCGTCATCATAATTTTGAAGCTATTTTTGTAGTAGTTTTTCAAGAGATTTGAAAAGGACATTTATATTTATTTATAAGATGTTTTACATTTGTGTTTTTGCTTAGTAATTAATAAGTAAATATAAATTTTAAATAATTAATGTTAATAATATACCAATAATAAATAATTACCATTAAAAGTAAATAATATTCAGTATTTAGTATTGACTAATTATTAATTACTATAAAATATAAATAAGAGGTAATGATAATTCATAAAATATGTTAATATTCGATGTTTAATTAAATTTATTTTGATAATCAATGATTAATAAGTAATTTTTAAACAACTAAAGAAATTACTATCAAGAAATTATCAATAAATATTTAATTTTAAGAATATGATTAGTATGCATTAATTAATAAATAATTAGTAATTAAGAAAAACAAAATTTTCAAAGTTTAAAAATAAGAAATTGAATAAATATCAAAGAATTTCGAAATTCAAAAAATTCAAACATTACCATACAGGTAATTTAATAATTAATAATTACTATTAAATAATAAATAATAATTATTTTATAATATTAATTGACATATTTTGTATAATTAATTAATTAATGGTTTATAATATATTTTTAGCAACTGCGTTTCCATGACAGTTGCAACAAACGTATTATTTGCAACAGCGCTTCTAAACTTGTTGTAAAAAAATATCTTTAGCAACTTTTTTTCCCCTTGCGGTAACTGTTTATTATAACAAATAACTGATAATTGATTAATAATTAGAAAATATTTAATAATAAAGTTCTATTAGTTAATTCATAATTTGTATCTAAAATAGGTACATTTGTGAATTAATTATTTTTTGTTACTAATAATCGTTGATATATTTGTTTTAGTTTATTTTAAGTATTTCTAAATCTATACTAAATTATTACCTAAATTTTATATGAAATTTGAAATTAATATTAATATTTAATTCAATATTTAAGTAAATGTAAAATTATAAATCACTAATGTCATTGTTTAGTAAAAATTAAATACAATAAAAAATAGGATAGTTGAAGTTTTTTAGTAAAGATACATCTATCTTGTATCTGAATAAATATTTTTAAATAGTAATTTTCTTGTATAAGTGTTATGCGCAGGTTATCAATATTCCAGATTGTGACTTTCTGGTTTGATAGTACGGTTCAAACCTCATAAAACACAAGTCACGCCAATTAAATTTTGGCTCTGAACATTGAAATTTTGGCTCCATTCCCTTAAACCTTGGCTCCAACTTCTGCAGTTAATCTAAAATTTTCGCTACAACGCTCTTTAAGTCAAATCCCTAAATTCTTATCCAAAGTCGTCCGATAATTCCATAATCCAATTCAACAACCAATTCCTTAAAATCGAACATGAACCTGAAGAGGGCTGCCGAATCGGACTCAAAAGAGCTACGCGACCTTGAACCAGAGACGGAAAGTGGAATGGTGTCAGCTATGGAAGAATCGGCTGGACCCCAGGTGCATCCGTCATTGAATAAACTAGGTCAGTCATGGTTGTTACTCCAAGTTTTTTTAGTCAATGGATTTGTACTCTGATAAGCGGTTTGAAAGAAGTATTGAATCGTTAGGATGTATATTACGAGGAAACTGTGGCGATACTAGAGGAAGCTGAAGTTGAATGTTTTTAGATTTGTTTTTAAACCGCTTCTTACTGTATATATACCTACAGATATGCAGTTTTTGATTATAGATCGATTTCTGATGCTTGACAACTTTATATTTATATTCTTATGAATATAATCTTGGATATATGCATTTTACATATTTGTTATATATTAGAAAACTGATTTCCTGTTGGTGCAATTGGAGGTTTTAGGTTGCTGGTACACCATTTCCTGTTGGTGCATCTGATACCCTGATTTTTGGCTTTGAATCTTGGCGCATCTGATACCATGGAAGTGTCGGCGATCAGGTGATACAATGCTTTAGGTTGCTGGTAAGGGTTGATATTATTTTTGTGTCTATTTTCCTGACTGTACCATTCCTATTGGTGCAATTGGGTAAGAAAGACTGCTACTTGTTGTAGCTAAGATTTCCCATTGGTGTTTTTTTTTTAATCAATATTTGAGTTTTTTTTGGTAGAAAATATAACATGCACTCATGTTTACATGCATGAATCTATAACTTCTTCCCCTCTTTGCTTGCAGGATAAAGTAGGAAGTACAGTATGAATATTGGCGTCTTCCTTAATCAAAAAATACAATATGATAAATCTAGTCTACATACATAAGGTTACCTAAATTTAGGAAGAAGCCTCTGCTTCCATGTTCAGTATCCGCTCTGCTAATAACAAATCATCCGGTGTCGTCACCTTGATGTTTGTATAAGAACCTTCAGTTATGTAAACAGGATGCTTCAAGTGTTCCATTATTGACACACTACAGCTATTTCTTTCACTTTCTTCATTTTACAGAATGTAAGAAAACTATATAATGCGATTGCTTGTCCTATAAGTGGGAGATATTGCTTTGGCATGTTTACCCCCATTCTTTTTCCTTTCCCTCCAGCTAACAATACCACGGAAACACTCTTCTCTTTCACAGTAATATCACTCTTTGCTTTGGCTTCATTTATCATCTTGCGGACAAACCTCTTCGGAGTCAAAGCTGTTCGCTTCGCCGCGTTAGCTATTCGAACTTGAATAATAGATTGACTGAATGAGAGAGCAGGGCAGGGGTTATCTCATTGCTCATGCGTGCGGATGTATTGATATTTAATTTGCTACTGATGAAGTGGGAATGAAAGTAGAAGAATTCAATGGGAGATTAAGCATTTTACGAAGCTAAGGCTTGGGTGTCAACGGAAGAGGAGAAACAAAACCAAAAACAGGTCTAGTTATTTGTTATAACATATTTATATTAACGAGAGTAGAATAAGGTTAGAAAATATTCTATTTGAAAAAAATGTAATGTTGAATGTTGATTATGAGACAAGTGATTAATATAATACATTGATTATGAGATGTGTGTTGACATCAATTGTATTGTTTTTACATTAGGATTATATATATATATACACACACACACACATACATATACATAGGCAGATCAGAAGGGGAATAACAACGGATTACCAACAATAAATGAAGGTTAAGTTTATCTCAATTTAATTTTCATCGCTAATCTCTTGGCAATTAGCAAGGATTTACCAACGCCTTTTATAAATAATAATTTATTATAAATTAATTATTCGTCGGTAAATAGTTGGTATATAAATTAAAATAAAATTAATAAATAAAATTTTATTTTTATTATATAATTAGTAAAACGATGAAAAACCTATGCCAAATTCCATTGTAAAAATTGGACATGTATACCGTCATGGTTTTTACTGACCATAACACTATGTATGAAATCCATTGCTAAGGTCTATTTAGCGACGGATTAGAAGCGAATAATGCGCTGATATATGCTGTTTTTCTTATAATGATAGCATTAATGATGTTGTTCAATCACATCAAATGGATTGCCTCTAGGGCAATGTATTGAGTGGAAAGATGCAAAATGAGAGTATTCCCTAGCTTTCGAATCTACAACTTCATGTTTTTTCGTTTGCTTACTTTTATTGAAAATATGGTGTGGAACTGAAAATATTACTAATTAATGTTCTTTCTTACGTCTATGACAGGGGCTTGGCATGATGGGCGTTTGTTTTAAAATTATCTTTACCTGTTCGGCTGTTCACGTAAAGAATCTTAAAAAATACATGCAGAATTGCACAAAAAGACAACGAAATTAATTGCACTATTGGAAGTAAGGAAAAAAGAAGCGATGAGACATGAGCTCTTTTGTCAATTTGCTCTACATGTCAACAGCAGTTTAAGCCTTTCCAGCCTCTTATTAAGCTACTTTGTCTATTTGTTCCATATTAGACTCTTGTCCATCTGATAAAGTAACGTATTTTCTAATAAGAACGTAAGATCATATGTACTTATCCTACAATTGAGAGGAGCAAGTAAGATCGTAAGCTTATATATACATATAGGCTTAATGCTTTCCTGTTAGTTCAGGCTTAGATTGAATCTAGTAGAGAATAGATGGGTACCCCTTGCCCAGGTTTGAGTATTACCTTAGAATTATGAGCTACAAGTAGAAACTGTACCATCAATATAAGTAATGTTGGAATGATTTGTTTGTAGGAAAACAGGAATGGCCAGAGCTGGTTAACGCAAGAGGGTCGACTGCTAGAAGAGTCATTGAAGCAGAAAATCCAAATGTTACTGTTATCTACATAAGATGTGATGCTCCAAGAATCTTAGATTTCAGATGCAATCGAGTTTGGCTGGACATTGATAATGCTCCGACTGGAAATCTGGGAAGAGGTAGGGTGTGCAGGGTCCCAAGAGTTGGGTAGATGATGATCTCTCTCTTCCTCTGTTTGTTAGTTATTTTCTATGTATATTGCAATGGTGGTATTATAGGAATAAACGGTGTATAATTACCAATATAAGGGTGATCTCGTCTTATCACTGTCAGAGAGAAATATATATGCATAGATGCAAAAAAAAAAAAAAGATCCTTTATCCATTGTTGTTTGAATGAAGTGCAACGAGTTTCATCAGTTGATGACTTTGTTGTCTAAAATCTTTTTGGTTTTTGTAACCCAAAATGAATCTTTTTTTTTTGTGTTTAAAAAAAAAAAAAAACTTATTTCACTGCCAAAAAACATCTACTTGGAGACTGAAATTCAAAAACAGAATGTTCACAGTCCGTAATTAAAGGCAGATCGAAGACTAAAAAAATTCAGTTTTTAGTTACAATAATTAGTAAATGAATTTCAATTTCAAATCAATTGCAAAAGTAATAAGACAAATTCTATTTTAACCAAAGAATTTTAAGATTTGATTATGATTTTTATTAAATTTTAAAATACATAAAAACATCCTGTTTTAAAATTTTGTAAATTAAGTTTAGGTTTTTTGAAAATCATTAAAATATCTAGAATCAACATAAAAAACATTAAAATTTCAAAGCTTAATTTATTCTATAATTATCTTCGTATTCATGTAAGAAAAATACAAAAAAAAAAAAAAAAATACTTCAAAATAAAAATAAAAAAATACGCTTAAGCGATATTGCAGGAAACTTGCAATTTCCCAAAAAAATGCAGATATGACAACAATTGTATTGAAATGTTACATCCTTTTATGCAATTTTCCGGATTGTTTCGGACTTCCAAATTTGATTTCCATACGTATTCAAACATCACATTATTACAGAAAAAATATCAAAAAAATAATAATGAAACACTGCGTACAAATGAAAAATACATCATTTTCAGTGAAATTGCAGAAGAAGAAACAACTATACAGAAAAATTGCAGTAGAAGAAGAAACAACTATACAAAAAAATTGCAGTCATTTTCTATGCATTGCATGTCCAGTATTTCCTTTTAGACTGAACAACTTGATTACACATGCTTCATAGGTAAGTAGAGCCCTCTGCAACACAACTACACTAGATTGCACTTAACTGCACATGCCCATCCAATAACTGAAAACTAACACCACCGATTTCCCTTTATAAAAGAATACATGTTGATGAATAAACAGCATTTCAGATAAAGTGAAAACAAAAACACTTAATTTCAGATAAGGTGAAATGTAGGAGAGAACTGGCTGAAATGTGGAATGGGATTTTAACACAACTTCGACCTTCGTTTTCCAAACATTTTCAGTGCACTTTTTGTAACATTTTGGAATGTTGTTTGCCAAAGTTTACTAAGAGACGCATGTATCCGACCGACTATTTTTTAATTGATCAAGGTAGACAGATAAATATTAACCATCCATTCCAATCGACCTTTTTTTAATCGACCAAGGGAAATCCCCTCAACTTCAGATACACAAAAATTACAGACTAATTTTCAAGCCTGCAACCTGCAGGAGATAAGCCTCAGTGAATGGCATGAAAGGCTATTTACTATTTTTCAGCCAGCAACAATATTCCATGCTCTGGGCTATATACTTTATTTCACAGGTGTATAATACAGGAAATCGCGTGCAATCATCATAATTTTGGGGTCATGCAACGTTAATCATGCATACATGAACAGCTCAATCTTCTTAAGACAACCATTCCTCTGTTACTTTTCAATCGATTGCATGCCTCTTCTCGAAACAGTATACAAAAAGAAAAGCTACAATTTAACTCAATTCATTCAATTCGAAAGATGTTTTCAAAAGTATACCATACATGTAAGCTGCCTACAATTATTCTGAAACTCTTTATTTCCACTTGCTTATGTTTAATGATTATATATCTCTTTGTTTGTATGTATATGTGTATTTTTAACCTTTCCTTCATATATTGCCTCACCTCAACTGATGCCTTCTTCATCGTACCTATACACGGATATCTCCTTCAAACTATAGTTTTCATGACCGGTCCGCAAGTCGAACTGCGACGACTCATGATTTAAGATTTGAGGGTTCGATCGGTTGAACCGTCAGAACCGTGCTTTTAAGTTTTTGCTATTTATACATATGATTTTGATTAATTTTGATTAGAAAACTTATATTCTTGTAAATTAATTTTAATTGTCTAAATATATTCATACTCATATTTTAATTATCTAAATAAATTTCCAAAACAGCAATGTAATAACGTGCAGAATATGATATAATGTAAAAGAACTTGCTGTGCTGAAGACATGCAGGCAAAAATGGACTTAAAACAGTCCCACTTCATTGATTCAGATACACAGCTACTGTAACCCGCTCTGTATAACCAATAGATGCTACGACATTTACAAACGGTAGGCTGTTAGAGCCTTGGGACATCGGGCTGGGCCTTATAAATGAGGCTGAAGTCTAAATTTTTTCCAGTCACTCGAAATATTTGTTGGGCTTCTGGACTTAAAACCGCAGTTTAGGCGGCAAAACCATGGTTTTAACTGTTTTTGGACTGTGATGTCTCCTGTTTCAAGGTTAACCGTGGTTGGATCGATGGTCTGACCCGGTCTTTAAAACATTGCGTCAAGCACTTGAGAGCTAACAGGCACAACAAAGTATTGTTGCTCAATACAATTCCGCAACATAATAACCTTTTATAAAAAGAAACATATGATAAAGAATTTTTTTCTTTATTTATTTAACTTATAACAAAAATATGTTACTTTTAAAAGTTGTTACATAAATATAGGTCAGTTTTGATGACGTGGGCAACTGGCATCATCCAAGATGTCGCCAGTTATTATTATTATTTTCATCTTTTCACGAAGACGACATCGCAAATGTCACCAAAAGAAGTTAACATGTTGGCGACATTCGAAATAACGTCAATAGACGATATTTTGGTTCCCGCCTCGTTCTATGATAAAACCAATCTCCTCTCTTCCTCTTTATTTCATTTCTAAACCATCACTTTCCAAAACAAAAAGCTCTTCCTAACTTCAAATCTAAGCAAAAAACCTCCTTTTTCATTAGAATTCACTAGAATGGTCTCCCCATCGTTTCAATTTCCTCCTATTAGTAAGTAATACTTAAATTTTGTGATAAAAAGGTAGTTTTCCACATTTGAAGGTTTTGAGATATATTATGATGTATATGATTAATTGATTTGTTATTGTTGATGGTAAATATGTCGTAAACATCCAAGATTCTTATTTACGTAAGAATTATAGTTTCGCGTGGAAATAAAAGTACATATAGTAGTAAATAATATGACAGATTTATAGTGGTTCGGTCCCATGATGGGCCTACCTCCATTTTGGAAGAGTCGTTGATACTTTATTAAAAATAAAGAGTTACAAGCTTAGGACTATCTCATGACATCCTTTTACAAACATTTCTAAGTAATTTGAGGTCATAATCATCATATATGAATATTGGGAAAAGTCACTTTTATCCTTCTTCTTCTTCAAAGAATGGATGCAATTAAAGAGGTCACTTGGAGCTCTCAAGAGATGTCAAATCAACCAATTTCCAACCCCTTTGAAGTGTGAACTTGAGGTTATCTATCGTGGAGTGGTTAGGTGAGAGTAGGTAGGAGTAGGGGACCACAATAGTAAATCTCGGACCCTAGAGTGCAGGCCTCTAGAAACTCGGAAGCCCCTCATCTCACTTAGGAAACTCGTATCCCTCACTGGGGTACGGATTTCGTAACCCATGGGGCACGAATTTCGTACCCAGAGGGGCACGTTGATTTCTAGGGCAAACTCGGAGGAGGCGAGGCTTAGAGGGACTCGAGATCTAGGGGTCTGAAACATTGGTGTTCAAGATGATATATATGGCAAAGTTTTGAGGGGCTGTGAGGCTCTTGTCTGCATGACCTTTTCCCGGGTTGTTTCCTTAGCTTCTTGGCGACACTTCGAGATATAACATCACACGATGTGTTGAGTCAAGCGTATCTTTTGTACTTTTGGGAAACAGACCAAATGATCCGTTAACATTTGCCCCCCAATGTACGTCTTGTCTTGACATGATGTGATTTAAGTTGGTGGAAGTATTCTGTTGAATCGTCGAATTCCTGTAAACACATGAAAAAGATATTAATTGTCGACTTTAGTTACATCGTAACGTGAACGAGTTGTTACCGTGGTGATGTTGTGTTTATGCTTGCATGTTCTTTAGTGTAACTTTACGCGATGTCAGTGCAAGTAGGAAATGATAAGTAACATATGTAGAGTGAATTGGAACGTACGCGAGTGCACGCTTGCGAGTTTTCTCTCTTTACGTACACTATTTCGTATGCGCGCATGTATGCATCATTATGTATACATATATATTATTTTGTTCATCTTCATTTTTCTTTTTTGAAAACCCGTACCCCAAGTTTGGGGTATGATAATTTCGTTTCCTGTGTGGGGATACAGAATTTCCTATCCTAGCGGGATACGAGATTTCCTATCCCATTGGGGTACGAGAGTTTGTAACCCCCAAAAGGGATATGAAACATCATTGGGTTAGTCCTATCCCCATATAAAAACCGCGCATCCCTCTCTTCTTCTCTCCTCTTTTTTTTTTTTTTTTTTTTTTTTTTTTTTTTTTTTACTATCTTTCTTGTCTGCAATTCGAGTTTGAACCCCTGACTCCGAACCCAATAAATCACAAACGACGAAAGTGACAAGTAGGTGGATTTTCCGATGCATAAAACCCCGCTCGAGCTCGGCCATGGTTCCTAGAATTCCCTAAAGCGGATCTCAAGGTAGATTGGGATAAGTCGTGACCTTGGGCTTCGGATCGGAGCTCGGGGGATGAAGGACCGTGTTCTGATTGGCGGTTGAGATAGGATTTTAGGTTCAAGCGCGCGTACGAGCTCAATACTCAAAGAGGTGGGAGAGCGTGAGTCGTTTGGAGGAGTTTGGAGAAGAAAGAGGAAGGAGGAGATGAAGTGTCGACCGCAATTGTGGAAATTCTTACCCCTTCGAGGGGTATGAAATTTCGTACCCCTTGCGGAGGTACGGATCTTCGTGCCCCTTGTGAGGGTACGAAATTTCGTGCCTCCAATATAGGGTACGAGATGTTGGACCCCGCAAAGAAATGTACTAGATTTTGGACGCCGTAACGGGGGTTACGAGATTTTGGACCCCGTAAAGGGGTGTACGAGGTTCTTGCTGGCCTCAACATTTTGAGTCTGCCTTAGCCATACTTCACCTTCCTTGTTCGAGATTCTAACTCCGTACAACTCGCCCCTGGGTTTACGCCGCGCTCGCGTCACTATACAACTGGGTCGATACTCACTGTAACCATACTTGGACTAATGATTCATCCTAGCATATAGGAATAGAGCATATATACTTGAGATGTGACTGAACTTATAGAACAGTTGGCCATGTTTCATCGATTCAATTTGTAATGTAGTCACGATTCAACATGAACCCGGGAACGTTGGTCGAATGCGATGATGGTTACTATCCTCGGGACTTGTGATTATCCTTGTGGCCCAAGTTCCCGAGTTATAAACTGTATTGTCATGGTTCTGCACAACACCACACGCACATATTAGTTTGCACCAACACGAGGGGTACATGTTATACAATTGCGATGTCTAACGCTAGTATGTTGAAAGTTTAGCTTAAAATGAAGACAAGGTCTATGATAGAGAAGACTTCGAAAGCCGAGGCTTTTTTGCCTTCATTACGCACATCTGATTCAACTAGCATTGTTAGCTTGGAGGGCAACGAGCTTGAGACTTCCGGAAGGTCCACTCCTTCTCAGGCGATAGGTTCACCGGAAGCGTCTGGTCATGGGGTACATCCGGAAAGAGAACACTCCCGGTCGAGCATAAAGGAGGTAGAGCATGTAGATATCATTTAAGGAAGTGCGTTGGTGGCATCGGACATGTTGGCGGGTGCGTTTATACTTGAAAACCCACCAGGTTCGGTGTCGTCGAATATGGATGCAATGGCGTTGTGGTTCTGCATTCCCAAAAGAGATGTTCTTGCCCCTGAAAAGGACGATAGGGCTCACGCACCACACAGAGGTGTACATTGCCTAGAACAGGTAGGTATGCACTCATGGATGCGTGCCCGCGGCTAACAATTTTATTCGGGATATGCTGTACCACTTTCGCCTTGCGCCGTCACAGCTTCATCTAAATGCGTACACTTCTCCTCTTGGTACCTACGTTCTCTATAGGGAGTACTTGCAATTGGAACCCACCGGAGAGGATATCAGATATTTATTTCAGTTGAAGAGGAGAGCCACCACCTCACCATCTCAATATTTCTTGGAGGCTTCGCCCAGTACTATGTTCTTCAATGAGACATGGCCTAAGATGACTGTATACAAGCACGATTGGTTCTTTGTGCGTGGCCCTCCCAGGTTCACCAGAAGATGGTTGGAAAGAAGTAAACATTTCATTTTACTTTTAGTATCGAGATTTGTGGTTTATTAGTAGCTTAGGTTTTTTAACTCTATTCTTACATGACAGGAAATCCTGAGCGTCTTGAATCTTTGTTGGCCATCCCGACTGAGTCACGTTCCACCGCGAGTGTTTTGAACCAGGACTGACTTCGTCATGTAGGCTGCTCCCTTAAGATCGGGCAATAATTAGGCCAGCTATCGCCAGTGGTGGAAAGAAAGCGGAGGTCAGAAAATAAATGGGTTCTCCTAGTCGGAAGAGGAAGACGCCTTATATCGGGTCTAAACCAAGAAAGGCCACGAAGGTTCTAGAGGGGACTGGCAGAGGCGATATTGGTGATGAGGAGATGATTTCCAGGGATGAGGACGCATCACGTGCCCTTATTCTACCTATGATGGATAAGGCACTGGTAGGAGCATCGACCTGGTCGCAGTCTCCAACAACTCCGTCAGAGACCGCCATCTCGCTCAAGAAAGAAGGCCAGTTTGAAGAGCTTAATAAACTTCCGCTAGACTTGCCTCCCTGGTTTGGTACGAAAAGTATGGAGGAACTAGCTTCTGCCGGAGAGTTCACTCCTTTGGGCGAACCGCTATCTGGTATGTTGAGAGGACATTTATCATGCACATTCATATACACTACATGACACATAATTTGTTCGTATGTGTAGATTATCTAACTCTAAACTGTTTCTTTGGCAGGTGATATGGTGAGAGGACGAGGAGGCTGAGGCTATGGGTACAGTGGTCACTGATTCCTAAGAAACACTCTTCTTGACAGCTTCAGAAAAGAGACTAGCTTGTTTGGTGACTCTCTGCCTTCACACGATTGTGGCAGCAAACACCATCACAGAGAATGAACCCGACACTCCCCGAATCCTCCACCTTCAATTCGGTCATCTGAGGCAGACTCTAGGCTCGACATAGTGGGCGCTCGACATTCCTAGTCGATAGCTCCCCCCTCATACTGCAACTTTGGATCCTACTTATGCCCCTAGAGGGAAAGAGACGGAGTCTAGCTGCCATAATAAGAAGGAGTTGGCGAAGAATAGGCAAGATCTAGTGGTGCCCGAGACCCAGGAGCTTTCCATTGAGGAGAGGAAAGAACTGTTAAAGCAGAAGTTCCCCCAACATTATTTCGATGAGCTAATGTTCCTTCCCGATATTAGTCCGGTCCCTTGGGTAAACATCGAAGAGGTGTGGATGCAGGTGAGAGATGCATATTTCTAGGCTAAAGATCTTACTAAGTACTCCTTGCACCTTTCAGACTTGATTAGAAAGAAAAATGTTGAGATCCAGAGTTGGGGGCCGACTATCGATGCCGAGCGGACCACCATCCGTAATTTGGAGAAGGAGATAGGTAAATATGCTTCCCGTGGTGTACTTATTTCATTTTTCACAGTTGTACCCTCGAATGCTAACTTTTTGCGTTGTTGTCACAATGGAGTTGAAGGAAACGTATGAGAAGCTAAAGAAGGAGGCAGAGCATGCAACTTCGATCTTCAAGGATACAGTGGACTCACTAACAATCGAGAATACTGCCTTAAAAAGGGATAAAATCGATCTGGTAGAAGTGAACGCCCAACTGGAGAAGGATAATGAAAATGTATCCCAGCATCGAATGGAAAATGATGCCCTGAGGAAGGAGAACGAGAGGTTGAAAGTTGAGAATGAGGGGTCTCAGAAGCTTCGAGAGGCATTGCCGAACTGAGGAGGAAACTGGAGGAGGATAAGAAGGAGAAGGAGGAGGCCGAGGATAGTAGCAAGGATGTACAGAGCTCGGTGGATGGGTTGAAAGCTGAGCGCTTGAGGGAAGTGGAGAGCTTAAAGGAGGAGATCGAGGATGTAGGGGCCCGGGTGGAAGCATCCCTAGAGGAGCATATACGAAACACGTATGTCAAGGCCTTAAAGTTTCGTGGAATCTCATGGGATAGAGATTACCCTTGGGTGGTGGCCCGCACTTGGGAAAGGTTAGTGTCGTATGAGGCTTGGCAACGTCAGGTGGATGTGGGAACTCTAAATGAGCATCAACCGATGATAGAGCTCCTGACTATTGAAGAGTGTAATAAACTGGAAGAAGGGGGAAGATTGTTATAGGAGGATGCTGAGAGGGAGAGATTGGAAAAGCAAGTTGCTGAAATGGGGTAGTTTGTAACTACTGAGAGCGTAATAGTCACTCAGACATTTGCAGAAAGCTCCTACCTACTGCCAGCTCCAGCATCCAACATAACCGGTGGTCCTATTGTTCCAGCTCAAGCATCAACTGAGTATGACCCCGAGCATCTAGGATTGGGAGTGATAGAATCTACTTTGACCGCTACAGTGGCCACACTCCCTATTATATCCACACCATTCCTTTCTGGAGGTAAAGTTTCATTACCGCGAATACCCGATGATGGCGTGATTACCGAATGTATGGACTAAAAGGTTGAATTTATATTGTGCAGCCCCTCCTGGAGCTGATGTAACACTGGGATTTTCCCCATGCTTCGCCAAACAATGAAAACTGGGTTAGGACTGCAAGGGATACAATTTAAAGAGGGAAGCGGCCAGGTGGACACGTTTTCAGATGTTGAGCTAGGGTCCCATATTTATAAGTACCATCTATAGGAGGGAGAGGTCATGGACGTCTAGAATGTCCATGTGACGGGTTTGGTGGAGGCAAATGTGTCGACGATGCAGGCAATGGTGGAAGACTAAAAAGCCAGATGGTGGCAAAGTCTGAAGAGAAGGAGGAGAAGAGGAGGCAGGACGAGGCTGCCATTCTGGAAGCAAAGCTCAAGGCCAGGAAGGATGTCGAGAAGAAGGTTGATGCTGTAGCAGCGAAGGAGAAGGCCGATGTCGAGGCAGAAAATGTGAGGGTTGTCGGAGAGGCCTGGGTGAAAAGAGCCACTGATGAGGTTGAGAAGGAGAGAATTTCCGCGGAGGCTTGGAAGGAGGAAATCAATGATGATGCCAAACAGAGAGCCGCGACGACTTATGAGAAACTCAAGGCCAATGACATTATGAAGCTTAATTTCAAGAAGCTAGCCAATTGGAAGGCTGCCAGAGAGGCTAAGAAGAAAGCAGAGCTAGAGACCAAGAAAGCTTTAGGAGAGGGTGACACTGTGTTGGCTCTTGCTTCCGAGGCTGCCCCTAAACCACTACAGTGCATTTCCCCTTATGGAGATCACGGACATTACAAGTGGCGGGGATGATGGAGGAAGGCATACCTCGGTTTCTCATGAGTATGTTACTCCTACAAGTGTAGCGGGGGAAAAACCGTTGGAGCTTCGGAAGAAAGACGTTCATCCCTGGTGATCTGCTGGGTGTTGAATCTGTTCAAAAGAAGAAAATAAAGAAGAATAATGATTAGCATTAGTAATTATCATAGATGTTACCGATATTTTGGTTATGTAGGCTGACAGTATACGCAAGTACGACCCTCGCTTTTGATCCTTAAAGGCACGGTGTGGTTTTCATGTACACCTTATCATTAGAAAGAAAGTATATTAGATATGTAGTTTGCTTTTGATATGTGAAAAGGAAATATCAATTAACTTTATCGAAAATCACATTTCATGTTAAGTGTTTGTTAGCCTACTTTGTGAACTAGGCAACACAAAGTCAAGAAACCAACTGTTGAAGAATATTTCAAGTTATGCGACTCCGGTTCGGATCGGAAGAAAGCTCCACAATTCAGGTTGATAGCAGCGTATCGGTTCGGATCGGGTGAATTCTCTGTTCGGATCGAATATCTCATACTGGATAAATTGGCAAAGCATACCTGATCGGATCGGAAGGCCAATGAATCTCAGGTGGATCGGAAAGCCGTCTGCTTGCCACGACTTCGGAGCGGAGCGGAGTAGGATCAGAGAAGAAGAGACGTCCAAGCTACTCCGGTTCGGGTCGGGTATTCCGATCCGAACCCTCCAACCTTCATGTCTCCGACCCGTACCCATGATCCAGAAAAATCTCCTATAAAGCCGCCTGGAGAACCGGACCGGATGTGACCAATTCCTACCCCTAACGTCCATCTCATTGATGCGTTGTCTGCTTGATGGCCCATCCGAACCCGAAGAGAGGGCGATGGATGACACGTGTTCCGACCCGGATTGCATTTCAGGCAAATTCACACCTATAAATACCCCAACTAGAGACAAAGAGAAGGATCTTTTTCAGCACTTTTGAGAATCCGAGTACTTCCACTATTCGAATTCCTTCACTCCCGGAAAATCCAAACCATCTTTCATTCCTTGTTTTTATCTTTCTGAGTGAACAAAAGTGAGTTGTGAGCGAATCTTACATTGTATTTGTAATTGAATTACTGAATATAGTGAAACCTAAGTGGACGTAGGCATTTCTTCGCCGAACCACTATAAACCTTGTGTGTTCTTTTTTATTTCTGCTTTATTTTATCTTGTTTCTAATCAATTTGGGTGTTAGAACCACATTTGGGTCTAACAGTGTTCGAATGTTCGTCTCAAGTTTTCTAGCATCCTGTACTTGTACAAGCGTACTTATTGTTACACTTACAGAAATGCGATTTGTGATCCCGCTCTGGGGGAGTCCTACTCATGCGAGGATCACGTGCTGGTTCCGAACGTGGGACTTCCTTTGTTAAGGAGTCCCAAGGTGCGTGGGATCCAGGCCAGGTGCCTTCTTTCTTGGCTCGCCCGGAGTTCGTTAGTCCTAATTTGTGAGAAGGCATGACATCGCGTTTCGTCCGACTTTTGACTCTCCCATTGTTCCTTCGAGTTTAGAGCGCGAGGGCATCATTTATTCGCCAAAGGGTGCCCGGATCCAGGCCCGGTGGGTCAGATTGTGGTCGAGGGGCTGCCTCCAAGCCCGGAGAACTAGGACAAAACGATTTATGCTCGGTCTCGTTGCTGGGCCAAGGTTTGAGAGGTACACGGATCCTGACCCGATGAGTTGGAGAGAGTTGTACAAGTGGTCGGTATCACACTAGCTCGGCTGGTGGGCTGCCCCCAATTCTGGGGACTCGAAAGCAGAACGATTTACACTCCGTCTCGATGCTGGGCCGAGATTCGAGTAGAGTTGTTTATGCTCGGATGCGTCGCAGGCCCCAGACTCAAGAGATGTTATTTATGCACAGTCTCGTCGTTGGGTTGAGATTCGAGTGGCAGCACCGGCTCCCGTGCTCGAGGTACTTATCCAACGCCATTGGTGTTTGCCATCGTTGTTGGTTCGATGCTTGGGCGGTGGTACCTGCTCCCGTGCTCGGCTGACTGTGTGTGAAAGTCTGTTGTGATGGCCAATCGAACATATCACGTAGGAAATAAACATAGAGAGGAAACAGAGAATTGAACATCGTCTTTACTAATAACTTTGGCAGTAACAGCCTTTACAATGCCTTGAATTTCCAGAAAACAAAACATCATTGGAAAGCAGGAAAACTGTACACTAAGTTACGTGAAGTAGAGGCAAATATGTTCATTGTTTCATGCCCTTGGGAGCTCGGCTGCGTCTACGGTTGCTAATCTCTGAGTTTCCATTGTATAACGTACGGATCTTTCCAACGAGGTCTGAAATCAATCATTGTGGGAAAGATCCGTTTCAAGACGAGGTCGTCGATATTGAGATCATTGTGGCAGACTTTAGGGTTGAAGTACCGGGCAACTCGTTGACGCTGAGCGGCAGCTCTGAGCTCAGCCTCGTTCCTTTTCTCCTCGAGAAAATCGAGCTACTCTAGAAGTAGGTCTTGATTGGTTTTCAGATCATAATAGGTAATTCGATGAGACTAAAGCTTTAGTTCAATGGGATGACGGCTTCGGATCCATAGGCAAGGATGAATGTAGTGTGGCCGGTTGCTTTTGGATGGTTCGCTAGGCCCACAGGGCCAGAGGGATCCCATTTGCCCATAAGCCTCCGGCTTTTTCCACACGCTTCTTGATGATGGATTTAATCACTTTGTTGACAACCTCGACTTGCACATTGGCCTGAGGGTGAGCCACCATCGAGAATCTCTTTTCGATGTTATGGCACTAATAGTAAGTCTTGAATTCTACGCTCTCAAACTGGGTTCCATTATCTGAGATGATGGCCTAGGGACTCTGTAGAGGATGATGATATGGCGGATGACGAAGTTGATTACTTTCTTGGTGGTGATCGTAGAAAGAGCTTCAACTTCTGCCCATTTGGTGAAGTAATCTACTGCAACGATGGCATAACGCGCCTCGCCTTTGGCCATTGGAAGAGTCCAAATAATGTCTATTCCCCACATGGAAAACGGCCAAGGACTGACCATTTGCGTCAACTCCATAGGCGGAGCTCTTGGAATCTTTGAGAAACGTTGGCATTTGTCACGCTTGCGGGCATAGTTCGCGGCATCTTGATCGAGTGTGGGCCAAAAGTAGCCGTGCTTGTTGATTTATCTCGCTAGGCTTTACCCCCCGTGTGGTCGCCGCACTCGCCTTCATGCACGTCTGTCAGTACATGGTCGGCGGCGTCGTGGGATATGCACCAGAGTAGCAGGACAGAGAAACCTCTGCGGTGGAGCACCCCATCCAGAATGATGTAGTGAGATGATGTAATGACGTCGTTCTTCTGTTCCCACTGGAACCCATCATCGGCCTCGACAATCCCCCTATGCCCGATCCTCCATGCCGTCGACCGTCCATCCGATGCCTCTACACGAACGCCCTGACCTCGCCTTCTCTACGCGCTGAACCTCCTCCAGCTCGCACCCCCTTAGCCTCGTGAAAACGGATCCAAGCGCCACCCCTTTGGCACGAAAATTCGAGGACCACACTGCTTTAAAACCCATCTCCATCGCTCAAATGAAAGAGCTCGATATGCTGAACGATTTTCCCATTATGAATTCAGATATTAATGTATGGAAAAATCGTTCAGCATATCGGGCTCTTTCATTTGAGCGATGGAGATGGGTTTTAAAGCAGTGTGGTCCTCGAATTTCCGTGCCAAAGGGGTGGCGCTTGGATCCGTTTTCACGAGGCTAAGGGGGTGCGAGCTGGAGGAGGTTCGGCACGTGGAGAAGCGAGGTCAGGGCGTTCGTGTGGAGGCATCGGATGGACGGTCGACGGGCTGGAGGAGCGGGCGCAGGGGGATTGTCGAGGCCGATAATGTGTTCCAGTGGGAACAGAAGAACGACGTCATTATAGTTGGTATCAGAGCCAATAACCAGCCGGAATTGTGGCTCCTGTGTGGACCACAGCGCCTGGGTAAGGTGTTTGTGAGCCAACGGGGACGTTGGGCTTTGTAGGAGGGTAGAATATAACACCCCTAAGTCCCACATCATGGAAGCCTGTGTGAAATGGATACTTACAGTATAGCTCATCTCCTACTAACGCCGAGGCCATTTGAGGAACAAAACCCCACACCTATATGGTGGCTAAGTTGGGGACAATATCTTGCGTGATCGGAGGTATGGGTTGTTACAGATGATTGGCGAGTGAGCGCTCATCTTTCTTTGTAACGCCTCGGGAGGGTTCCACATTGCAAATAGTTCTTAATTGGTGTCATCCAAAAATTAGGCTCGGTTTCCATTACTGAATCACTCTATATCTGATTAATGCTCGGAGAGCTGAGTACTTCGACCGGGGCAAGTCCTGTAAACCGCGCGTCCCCAGAGCTTGCCAGTTTGGCTAGTGTGTCGTCTTCTTCATTATGTTCTCGAGGGATATGCATGATGATGTAGTGGTCGAAGTGTTGTATATAAAAAGTGTTGTATACACAATTATATGATTTTTTTTTGATGATAACAACCAAATATATAATTATAAATGTGTTTGTAATGTACTGTCTCATATATATAATCACAGACAGGAATATAATATTTATATTCAAATAAAATACAACTGTACAGTCATTCAGATATTTATACAGTATTTTGTTCAAATATAAATGTTTTATTTCAAATATTCAAACAATACAACTATTTATAACTCCACTATTTGAACACATCACATTTCATATACATTCCAGAATATTGTACTTGTAAATAAATTGTATATAATAGACAAGTTTGTTTGAACATAATAAAATGATATTTTATTTCAAACAATTTTTTTAATACAAACATCCGTACAATTCTGTTGTTACATAGCTCCTCACTATAACACTGTCTATCCATTTCATATATATACAATCACTCAATTTACATTTCAATTTACAGACACATTGACACTGATACATTGGCATGTCTTCATATTGTCTTCATCTTCAATCTTTTGTCTTCACAGCTCAGTCAATCCAGTCTTCATACCTGTCATATACAGAAACACACACAGAATATGGAACAGAAATAATTTTCAAAATACATACAAATATTATTTTATTTTTAAATTTTTTATTTGCCTCAGTTTTCTGGTGTGTTTCTCATCATTTTTCATGACTTGATCTGATTCATCTGTGTCTAGGCAAACAGTTTGTATATGTATAGGGACAAGAAATTTTTTGATTGACTTCATGTACACACGTGCATATATATATATATATATATATATATATATATATATATATATATACACACACACATGTGCACTGCCTCGCCAATCAGCGTGCAACTGAGGAGTAGCCACGTGGACCATCTCGACTCGGTGCAGCATGGTCAAACATGAAGACAGTGCACAAAGTCAACATAGTCAACTCAAGTCAAAGTGGTCAAGGCAACTCAACGATAAAAACAACAAATTCAATGTGCAACAAGAATTCCAAGTGTACACAGCAAGGTTACAAGCATGGGAAAATGGTCGAGCTAGTGCAAAATGGACAGTGCAACAATACACATGGCAACAACTACTCAGCATGTTCAAAACTGAACATATCTTCATGTACATGGTGGTACATACATGCAGCACATATGGTAATACAAGAAATGGCACATGTATGAATTTTATTCATAGCTCAAGCAAGTCAACATACATCACAAGAATGGATCAGACCAAGCTTTACAAAGTTGAAACAAAAGTGGTCTAGTTCAATTGGCAGCAAAGTTCATAAATGATGCAACATCATACCAGAATAACTTAAGGCAACTAGTTGGCTAATATACTGTACAGATGGACACAACATGCACAAGTAGGGTAATCAGACAGCTAACAGCATGGCAAATCGACACATGGATGGTGATCAAGTCCATGCACATATTCATGGTCAAGGTGACATATTCAAGCAGAAAACAGGGATGTGATATGTGCAAGTCAAAGTTGCAATAGCAACTATACATGAGTCAAGGCCAAGTTTCAGGAATGGAGAAATCAGAGCATAATTATGAGATAAATCAGTGGACATTGGCTCAGCATGTTCAAGTAACAAAGGGAAGGCAACATCAAATTTGAAGAAATCAGAGAAATATTTTAGGCAAGAGATTTCAATGCATATGTTTCATAGCAGAGCAGTCAATCAAAGTTTTTAAATCATTCGAATTCAAGCAAGGCAAGAATCGAATCCAATTCCAGGAATGTTTCCTGTTTTTGAATCAATCAGGAAATTCATTCAAGGCAACAATAAAAAAGGGAAACACAAATCAACCAAGCAATCAAATCAAGCCAATAAATTGTAATCAGAGTTTTAGGGTTTCGTTCCTACCCTATTTTAACACCGATTACATCATTGGCAATAGAGATCGAACCCACAAAAAATCAACACGAAAAATTCAGAGAAATCAATTTTAAATCAGAAGGAACTCACATATTTTTCTGGAGATTTTCGATCGCAACAAATATACTCCAAATCGACGAGACAAAGAGCCAGAGAGCATTTCCAAATCGGACGAGCAAAGCCATTAAAGAATCAAGCTTCGGAGTTATCACAACATCATTTGATCAAGTCAACGAATTGATTTGGGAAGGATTTTGAAAACCCTAGTGACGGCCGCCATTATCTTTTTCCAAGAACAAAGGATCGGGTGAATAAAATTTGAAATGGGCCGGCCAATTTTTCATTCGTGAAAGGGATGACCCTTCTACTATAACTCCTAGGGTTTTATTTGTTTATTTATTGTTTTTTGTTGTTTTTAGTTTCATTTGAAAATAGGTATATTTGTTTTCTAGTTTTTGTTTGTAGAAACTAGGTGATCCAGTCACGGTGTTTAACTGGCAGTTCACTAGTCTGTAAAACTAGGGTTACCGGTTACGGGTTCGTAATCAGGGGAAATCTGATCTAGGGGATTAGATAAGTCTATGGTTTTGAGCGTAGGGTTAGAATAGGAGCAGGGTTTACAAGTGTACATGGTCTGTATGCGGGATCTGTTCTATCACCTAGTAGAAACCTTAGGAACGTAGCAGTAGGCAGGGTTTTGCCGAAGCTGGGTATATCTGTGTGTGATTTATTTTCTGCATTTCTGTTTCTGCTATATTATGGGATCTGTTTATTATTATATATCCCGTTAGATTTCTAATTCAGTTAAAAACTGTGATAAACCCTATTCACCCCCCTCTAGGGTTAATCTAGATCCAACAAGTGGTATCAGAGCAGGTTATTTCATTAACTCTAGAGTCATGGATCATCCTAGTTGTTAACCGATAGAGAGTCAGTCCAGTTCATCTCCAACTATTTTCGATGGAACAGATTTTTTAAACTGGAAATCCAAAATGGAATTTTATTTAAAATCTATTAATATTAAATGTTGGGATGTTTTTATCAATGGGTTTAATAGTGTAGATATTACATTCAATGCTCGTGCTATGAAAATTATATTTGATTATCTTAGTACTGAACAGTTTAATCTTATTTGTCATTATTTATCTGCACTGAAAATCCGGGATACTCTCAATACGAAGTATGGAAGATCTGACTACCATAGCTCAAAACCCTAGAATGTCAACTCTGATTCAGATCTATGCTTGACAAGTCATAGAGATGAAAATTCAGATGGACCAGATGATGGAGAATCAACAAATGCTGAAACAAAAAATCTCTCATATGAAGATTTGGTTTACATGTGTCTTGATTTAACGAAATCTGTTGATAAACTCCAACTGAAAAATAAGTCTCTGAAACCTAAGAATTTTGCGTTGGCCAGCAAAATTGAAAATTTGAAATCACAACTAGAATATGTTAAAAATTCTTCAAATTCAGTTTGCAAAAATTGTTTGAAATTGAAAACCAATCTTGTTCATCTCAATAAAAATATTCAAAAGGTTGAAAATGAAATTCTGAGCTTAAATGGGAACAAGACTGAGTTATCAAATTTGAATAACCTTCTGCAAAAGGAATTTGAAAATTTTAAAATAGATATAAATTCCTGAAATTGCTGAAAAGGAGAACTTGTTGAAATCAAATTTGATTTTAAAAGAACTTGAAAATGAGATTGAAAAATCTAAGAAATTTGAGTCTGAAAAGCAAAAACGATTTGAACTTGGAATTTTTGAATCCCAAGCCAAAATTAAATTGCTTGAAAATGAGAATTTGGTTTTGAAACAGTCCAATGCTGAACAGAAGATCGATATAAATAATTGCTCAAATTTATTAAAAGAAAATAGCAATCTAAAATCCAAAATTCAATGAATCAACTTTGGATAAATTTTCTAATGGGGAAAAATCATTGAATATGTTGTTACAAAACCAAGTTTCTATTGGAAATAAATCTGGTCTTGACTTTGGGAATATCAATCGTTTTGATAGGATGAATTCAAATGATTTTAAAGACACTTCAAATTGTCTTGGAAAAGATTGTTTTGAATTTTTAAACTCTGGCAATTCAAAAGATTTTTTGAAACATAAACAAAATAACAAACCATTCTATCATTCTTGGACCTCAAAAAGAAGTAAAGTGAATTCGTCTAATTTCAAACAGATCTAGGTCCCTAAAGGTACTTTGGTAAATTCTGATGGATTGTTATATAAACAAGTTTGGGTACCTAAAGCTATGAACAAAACTGTGAGTGGTTTTACAAAATTTTGTTAGACCACTCGATTCTCTAAACTGTTAGGTACCAGAGGTGGCCGAGGAACTGCTAAGCAAAAGAGATTTGGATTCAAGCTGCTCAATACTTCTGTAATCATTCACAGCTCCTTAAGCCAAGACTGTTGAGTTAGAGAATTATTTACTCACGTCAATTTCAGTTATAACATCTAAACTCATCTTTGTAAATATTTTTTGTATTCCTTCTTCTATCCCTTCTTTTTTTGTTTTCTGTTTTGTCTCTGTCATCTCAATGTAACTTCTTCTGGGCTTCATTAACTTCCAATTGTAGAACTCATATTTTCTGGAAAATTCGCTTTAGTTGAATAGAACTCTGATGTTTTTAATCATTTCCAGATCTTGAATTTATTTTTGTAAATATCTGCTATTGATTTGAAGTTTGTTTTCTGATTCTCTGAATTTATAACAGTGTCGATGTATTAGTGCCATATCTTGAACACTGTTAATTTGAATTCTAAACTTTTGATGATCTTAAAAAACAATTGAAATTTCACACAAATTTGTTGTTTTGAGTTTCCTCTAATTCAGTTTAGAAAAGGTTGAAATATTATACTCATTATAGCACACTGCTACTTATCAATCGTGATAATTTCAGTGATTTTTTTAGATTGGCTTAGATATTCTTGAAACATTGCTTACATCTTGAAATTCTCTGTTATTCATGATCATCTAGTTTGGATTTTTGTTTGTTTAAGATCATTTGAAATTTCTGATACTTTGAATCTCACACACCTCTCATATATGCAATTATTAATCATGTGTGATTGATTCATAGTATCTAAAGAATTACATTTATTTCAAGTGATTTTGAATAAACCACTATTTTTGGATCATGAATTTTCTTTCAATCTTGATGTAAAGATTCTAAAAAATTCTTTGTACTTGTCAGAGATACTTGTGAAAAATTCTTTGAAAATCCGGTCTTAAATCTCTCTATTTTTTCATGATTATTTGATTTGAAAACATGTTTGTTCAAAATCATTTGAAGTTGTTGATTTATTGAATCACACACATAACTTGAATCTGAAATTTATATTCTGGTGTGATTGATTCACTGATTCTTGAGAGTTTCATATTTCTCACAAATAAATGGTATTTTTGTTCATTTGATCATGAATCATCTTATGTGACCGTCATCTTGACAAGTATGACTTGAAACTATTTTCGTGCTGCTATGATACTGTTTTGAAAAATGTTTGTTTTGGAATCACCTGTTTGCTGCTCTGATACTTGTGCATAATCTGTTATCTTGTCTGCTTGGGCTTTGTACGTAATAATTCTTTTGTCTATGATATTCTTGTTCAGTATCATGTTATAATCTTCATGAATAAAGACATCAAGTGGTATCAGAAGTGCTGAATCTTTGTATATATATTTTCCCTCTTGCTTTGTATAGATCTTTTCATTTTTCTCTTGTAATTGATTTTCAATTTTAAAATTAATTATGGATCATTCATTCAGAAATTAAAATCAATATCCAAATTGAACTGTATTTATAATTCATCAAAATTATTACCAGATTTTGAAATTGTGATGAATTGTGACTGCAGTATATTTCACAACAAGAGGAGACTTTATTTAATATTTTCATGATGGCTGAACGTTTATTATAATATCTTTGAATTGGCAATTATTTCACGATCATCTCCTTTATCTATCATCTTTCAGCCATCCATGATAATTTTATATTAATGTGGAGAGTTAATATGTTTTAAAATCCTTTTGAATAAACAGTGGAAACATTTGTGATAGAAATGGGACTATGTTATTATTCAGAATTAGTGATAATTTAAAATTTTCAATGATCCTGATAAAATTGAGCATATTTCATGATATAATTAATTTAGAAATTTATTTCATAGTCCATCTCTGTACCTACCCCATTTTCTATCATTCATATATTGGTTTTATATACTGAGGAGATTTTTTTTTCTATTTAAAGATGAAAATGATAAAATATATAATTAATACATAAGCGTGTCGTTAACCTCATTTAAAAATCCAAGCTCTGGTTATGCATGGTTATGAGATAACTTATAATTTAAGCTGCGACTGACCTCATTTAAAAATCCAAGCTGTGGTTATGAGTGGTCAGTGTGTTCTTAAATAAAATAAAAAGAAAAAAGAAATATTGTGCTATAAATTGAAATTAATCTGGAATTCTCCTTGGTGCATAAAAACCAGCCTATTAATCCATCTTTCTAATCTGTGAAATGTGTTGAAATCTTATGAAGTATTATGATTTGTTGATTAATAGCTATTGGGATTTGAGATTATACGGTTTTTTCACTTAAATTGAATTATTAATTATAGTCCAAATCCGTCACTGTTTTTTAAAATTCATTTTTATAAAATATTTTGAAAATAATTGAAATTCATATTTATGTAACTTTCCTTATTTTTATAAAATTCATTGTAAATCCATCATTCTACAATGTGAAATATGCCACCTGTTCTCAGTTTATTATGATTTTTGTTTGATTGATTGAAATTTATGATGACTGTTCTTCCTCTTAAGCTGAAATTATATTTTTAGTCATTTTTCATTTATATTTTAATTTCTGAATCCTTTTGATGATAACAAAAGTTGGAGAATGGGTTGAGATTTTGATTTATGAGTGAATATTTTATAAATATTTTTATCTTTGAAAAATAAAAATTAATTCAATTTTCATTTTTTTCACTCATTCACAGTTATAGGGGAGTTTCTGTTGTAGGGGGAGCATTCAAGTTAGGGGGGTTCAGTTTTACACTGTCAAACACATTCATTATATTCAAAATATTAAATATTTGTTTGTCATCATCAAAAGGGGGAGATTGTTGTATATAACAGTGTTGTATACACAATTATATGATTTTTGTTTGATGATAACAACCAAATATATAATTATAAATGTGTTCGTAATGTACTGTTTCATATATATAATCACAGAAAGGAATATAATATTTATATTCAAATAAAATACAACTGTACAGTCATTCAGATATTTATACAGTATTTGGTTTAAACATAAATGTTTTATTTCAAATATTCAAACAGTATAACTATTTATAACTCCACTATTTGAACACATCACATTTCATATACATTCCAGAATATTGTACTTGTAAATAAATTGTATATAATAGACAAGTTTGTTTGAACACAATAAAATGATATTTTATTTCAAACAATTTTTTTTATACAAACATCAGTACAATTCTGTTGTTACATAGCTCCTCACAATAACAATGTCTATCCATTTCATATATATACAGTCACTCAATTTACATTTCAATTTACAGACACACTGACACTGATACATTGACATGTCTTCATATTGTCTTCATCTTCAATCTTTTGTTTTCACAGCTCAGTCAGTCCAGTCTTCATACCTGTCATATACAGAAAGACACACACAGAATATGGAATAGAAATAATTTCAAAACACATGCAAATATTATTTTATTTTTAAATTTTTATTTGCCTCAGTTTTCTGGTGTGTTTCTCATCATTTTTCATGACTTGATCTGATTTATCTGTGTCTAGGCAAACAGTTTGTATATGTACATGGACAAGAAATTTTCTGATCGACTACATGTACACACGTGCATATATATATATATATATATTGTAACACCCCACACCCGCTACGGTCACTCACTAAGGGAATGCCATAACATCGGTGGAGTATTTTAAGTGAATATAGAATAGAAAAATTACAACAAGACAGATATAAGTTATACTTGAGAATTTAAAACATCATTTCATTGCAGCGGAAAGTAAAACATGTTTGGTTACACCAAAACCATAAACGAGAGTCAAGTACATAATATCCATCCTGATAAAACAAAAGTACATAATCCCACTACATAACTTAATAGCCATAATAGAAAAGATAAATTGAGCTTTACATCCACGGTCCAAGCTCCAAAAGATAGATAAAGCAGTCTGATCAAAGGCCACTAGTGCCAGGCCCACTCTGATAACCTGAGGGTTGGGAAAAAGATAAAAACAACGGGGGTCAGACATAAGTCTGAGCGAGTCCTATAACTTTAACAATACAATCATTAAAGTAACCAGAGTAAGACATAAGCTTGATATACGGTAACGACTGGGGATAAATGGCTACACTAAGCAGCCAACTAGACTTAGGATGAACTAAGATAACCGTAAAGACGCATCTACCCACCCAAGGATAATTACTACACTGCACCACACCAGTCATTCCCAATTTAAAGGTTGATCCCACTAAGTATACTTAGTAATCTATAATTAGTAGTTTCGTGTACCCCTAGCTGACTACATAGGTGCCGTCTGCCCCTATTTCCACTAGGTGTACCCACTACCCCCCATTCGATCGGCTCCCTAACGTAGATACCCGTGCTGGCCCCACAGTGGGGTGTATCATCCCCCAAAGTGGCAACCTGATAATATCAACGGTGCACGGCTTATACCTACACGATGCAACAACGTCTTACTTACCGGCCCGGGTCCACACACGCATATGAAACCCGTTGGACTTGCGTTGCCACCGCTAACCCGTTTTGGCCTCTTACAGTCAAGCCCAATATGCGTGTCCTGTCCTCGACTTGGGTCGAGCCCACAAAGATACGTTTGGGATATTGGTTGAAATGGGCCCCCACAAGCTACCCACCTAAGCTTGTCATTTCTAGTGAATCCCACTTAACCCTTTAACCATGTCCACTTACATGTTATAAATTTTGGTTAAGTCTTTTAATCATATTTTAATTGCCACTCAAGGCACCCACTAGATTTCCACATGCCACCCAAGCCACTTACTTGATTCCCACATGCCACCCAAGGCACTTACTTAACCCTTTAATCATGTTTAATTACATGTTCCACTTTGGTTAAGTATTCTAATCGTATTTTCTATTGCCACCCAAGGCAACCCACTAGTTTCCTCATTCCACCCAAGGCACCCCCACTAGTTACTACATGCCACCCAAGGCACCCACTTAACCCCTCATGCCCCACTACATGCTAATTTGGTTAAGTGTTTCTTAATTAATTAAGATCGTAACCTTTGTAAAGACCTCTCACATTAGACTGTCTTTTATGGCAGCTGGATATGCCGGTTGGTTCCGGGCAGCCTTACACCATAACAGAGTCTAACCTCGTGTCTTTACACTTGTCACGTATTTAGTTTATGACTAGGACCTCTCACATTGGGCCAATCATTTGTAGCCGCTGGATTTGCCGGTCGGTTCCGGGCAGTCTTATGCTACAAAAGGGTCCAACCTCGTGTCTTAGTCGATTAATTGCACCTAATTAATCACCCCCATAATTTGTATTAATTATACCTAATTAATTACAAATATTTAAAAATATGGGTAGACCTAACTCAATAGGTAAATTCCCAATTCCATAATATGGGTAGACCTAACTTAATAGGTAAATTCCCAATTATGTCCATCCACTTTATGGTATGTTTAATCATACCAACTTCACACAATTTTATGTGTTCATTAATTTTTACCCCATCGTCCCCACGTAAATACGTTAACATGACATACTTTAAAAGAGGAGATTCATCATACACACAATGGGTTCAACTTAGCATATCATTAGCATTATCATGGGTTTAAAAGGTGTCAACTTGCATATATGACCATAAACCCAACTTGCATAAATAACCAACCCAAACTTGCATGAATCACATATGTCATAAATATGGTAACTTGCATAAATGTTCATGTCATAGACCTATCATAAATGTGTCAACTTGCATACATGTCATAGGTCTAAAAGGGATGAACTTGCACATGTACTTATGTCATACAAAGGGGGTAAACTTGCATATGTATGTATGACATACAAAGGTGTAAACTTGCACATGTTACTTGCATATAATCAACCACCAAACTTGCATAACATGTCATATATAGACTTGCATATAATCAAACACCAAACTTGCTTAACATGTTACATATGAACTTGCATATAATCAACCACCAAACTTGCATAACATGTTACATATGAACTTGCATATAATCAACCACCAAACTTGCATAACATGTTACATATGAACTTGCATATGTATGTATGACATACAAAGGTAAACTCGCATATGTTATGCATATCACTAATCCAAACAACTTGCATAGATTATGCATATTATAGATCCAAACTCATAGGTTAAACTTGCATGTCATGTCACTTATTTCACACATGATTCTAGCATAAAACCAAGCATTTAACTTGCATAAAACCAAACACTTAGCATGCATAAAACCAAATACTTAGCATGCATAAAACCCACCACTTAACATGCATAAACCCAAACACTTAACTTGCATAAACATAGTGTCATCATGAATAAGTGTTAAACATAGTGATTAGCAAACTAGCATCATAACATATGACCTAAAACCCATTGATCCGCAAGCAAAACCATATGATCTCATCACATCTCATCTACTTAGTTTAGCAATTGGTTATTAAAGTGATAGAAACTCACAAACTCCAAGATTAGCTCCTTAGATAGTTGCTAGAGTTGAAGTAGAGGTGTATTAGTAGTTGATTAGCTTGCAATCCTCTTCTCTAATTAGTGGAGGCTCCTTCTAAGTTGCATTTTGGCGGCATGATGGCATAGATTCTATTTTTAGTATGGATTAGGGTAGTCTTAGGGTGTATTTATAGGATTAGGTTGTGTTTTAGACCCTTAGATTAACCCTAGGTTAGTTTAGGTCCGTCAGATTTCGTCCCAAGCCCTCCAACCCAGCCCAAAACTCAACCAGGTGCACCCAGGCCAGAATCAGCCGACAGGGCAAGTCGACAGCCCTGTCGACTGCCAAGTCGACAGGCATGTCGACAGGCAAGTCGACAGCCCTGTCGACAGCCAAGTCGACTTGGCTGGGCGGGAGTTTTCCCCCCTGGCCCCCATTTCTGCATGTTTCGAAATTCAAATTTCCCGAAAACTTCTTTGGGCCTTAACCGGGTCATACGGACTCCGGTTTACAAAATTTGGGACTCTATTTCGCGTATTTTTCCGAGACGAACAGAATGACGTAACCCGTTTCCCCTGATTCTCACATCTGAGATTATTAATTCTGTAATTAGTGAATATCAGTGTTAACTGAAATTCGGGGTGTTACATTCTCCCCTCCTTAAAGGATTTCGTCCCCGAAATCTCCAAGTTAAGGAGAATGCATGTCCTACCATCCAAACAACCATCTACTCAATCCATCAAACACGGGCATCCATTGTCCTTAAAACAATTTCTACTGATGTATGAGCATATGCAAAAAGTGTGTGTATATGTTCCCTATCTAATGTATGAACATATGCAAACCGTGATAGTGCCATGCATCCAATATGTATGCGAAAGAACCCTATCGACACATACTATATCTACATGAGTGCACAATCATTCACCAAAATGCATCATCCATATGATAACACAACCATTATACATCCATAAATATAGCTACCTACACACAATTATATGCAATATGCAATATGAAGTGATTGAGCCGATCTAGTGTCTAGAGTGTGTGTATATGCATCCACGAGCAACCACTAGCAAACACTTGCATCCATCAATCATAACATGTCTCAAACACATGTTTCAACCATAGGTTTACCCTATCTAAAGGTCAACGGCACTAACAAGAGGACATACTAAAGATAAGATAAGTACTAGACAAATGATAAAGGAGAAGTTAAAAGACATACCCACAAAAAGGAATGGGTATAATGAACGCATTTTCGCTTCCGTCTCCCAAGTAGCGTTGCTCTCATCTTCTCCCCATTGCACTTTGACTAGTTGAACCTCCCTGTTTCTCAACCTCTTAATCTCTGACCCAAGGATGCGTGTAGGAGCTCGTCGAATAATCGCATCACGCTCTATCTCTACTTCTCTAAGCAAGCTCGGCTCTACCACCTCTGCGGTCTCATGTAGGCACTTCCTCAAATGTGACACATGGAATACATCATGTACACCACTAAGTCTGTCGGGCAACTCCACTCTATCGGCCATCTGTCCAATCCTTTCCTTAATAGGAAACGGTCCAACAAACCTTGGTGCTAACTTCCCAACAGATCCAAAGCGAACCACATTCCGTAACGGAGATACTTTGACAAAGACCATGTCCCCAACATCAAACTCAAGCTATGTTCTCCTCTTGTCCGCATAAGATTTCTGTCTGTCTTGCGCCGCTTTCATCCTTCTTCGAATCAAGTCAATCTTTTCCGAAGTCTTCCTAACCATATCGGGCCCAAGCAAGATCTTATCCGTAGATTCCCACCAACATGTAGGTGATCGACAAGGCCTTCCATAAAAAAACTTCGAAAGGAGCCATACCAATACTAGACTGAAAGCTGTTATTATATGCGAACTCCACCAATGGAAGATGCTCTTCTCATGTACCTCCAAAATCTAAGATACATAGCCTCAAAAGGTCTTCTAAAATGCGATTCTCCCTCCCGGTCTGGCCGTCCGTCTGAGGATGATTTGCGGTGCTCAAACACAACTGAGTCCCTACCGCCTCTTTCAAACTCTTCCAAAACTCGCTAGTGAAGATAGGATCTCGATCACTCACTATGCTGGAAGGTACACCATGCAATCTAACAATCTCTCGAATGTAGATTGAAGCTAGCCATTGAGCAGTCCTCTTACTCTTCACGGGTATAAAATGGGCACTCTTAGTAAGTTTGTCTACCCCAACCCAAATTCCCGTATTACCCTTCCTCGATTGGTAATCCATTGACGAAATCCATCGAGACACTATCCCACTTCCATAGCGGAACCACCAATGGGTGAAGCAACCCACCGGGTTTCTTTTGCTCCGCTTTTACTTGTTGGCACACCAAGCATCTAGCGACATACTTGGCCGCGTCTTTCTTCATACCGGCCCAAAAGAAAACTCGCTTCATGTCTTGGTACATCTTGTCCCTACCGGGATGAATGGTCATCTTCGAATGATGTGCATCATCAAGTATAGCCTTCCTCAAACCCTCGTCTTGCGGTACACAAAGTCTACCGTCTCTACGCAACCACCACTTACCATCTAGGGTGTACCTACTCAAATGGCTGAACGACTCCCCCTCCTCATGAGCTTCTCTACTAACTCAACCAACTGTGGGTCATCTCGCTGTGCTCCGCCAATCCGCCCCAAAAGAGTAGGCCTAACCTCCAAGGAGGCTAGCAAACCGGGTACAAAGTCAATGGAAGGTCTAAAGTCAAACATAGAAATAAACTCTAAGCTCCATCGTTCAACGAACAATGAACTCAAGGACAACCTTTTTCTACTTAAGGCGTCCGCTACCACGTTACCCATGCCATGGGTATACGCTATCTCAAACTCATAGGATGCTAAGAATCCCATCCACTTTTGCTGTCCTAAGACTATACGCTCGAAGAGTCTCCAACACTTCCCTAAGATGTAGGGCATGCTCTTCTCCACTTTTAGAGAAAACCAGGATATTACCCCATCCAAAATCATCACAACTGTCCATCTCTCACGCAGACCACCCTAGTCGAACTCGACATCCCCCAAATGCAAGCCCCAAAGGCCTAAACCAATATCAGACAAACACCCAAGGGATACCTCCTTCGAATTCAGACAACCTACGTGAGATGATACTAGTAAAAACGGCTAA
Source organism: Allium sativum (assembly GCA_030737875.1). Lineage (NCBI taxonomy): Eukaryota > Viridiplantae > Streptophyta > Magnoliopsida > Asparagales > Amaryllidaceae > Allium > Allium sativum. The sequence goes on along the minus strand of CM060909.1, from coordinate 736,827,368 downwards.
ATAATTAAACCCTTGTCCAACTCTGGATGTCCTCGCCAGTCTCGCTCCAAAACCACCGTTTATCCCATAACAGGCTTTGCTCAACCTATTGAGCACATACGAAAACTTATTTCGCTCCTAGAAAAGACCAAGATGTCATTTACAAAGACCATCACGAACTTATTTAGGTACTCCCTGAACACCCTTCTCATCAAATCAATAAAGTATGAGGGGGCGTTCGTCAAACCAAATGGCATCACCAGCCACTCATAAAAACCATCTAGAGTCCTAAAGGCAGTCTTCTCTATACTATCCTCAGCCACTCTCAACTGACGAAACCCCGTGGCTAAGTCCAACTGTGAGAATACTGAGGCGCCAACTAACTGATCAAAGAGATCATCAATCCTCGGCAATTGGTGTCTATTCTTCTTTGTGAGTTTATTTAGTTCTCTTTAGCCTACACAAAGTCTGAGGGACCCATCCTCCTTCGTGGCAAAAACTACTGGAGCACCCCACTCCGATATACTTCGTCTTATGAACCCCTTCTCCAGCAAATCGCCTACTTGCTTATGGAGTTCCCTCCTCTCACGAGGAGCCATGTGGCACACTGGCCAAGATACTGGTTTGGCATTGTCTACCAGATATATTCGTAAGTCATTCTCCCGCTCCAGAGGTAAGCCCTTCACCTCCTCAAACACATCCGAGTATTCCCGGACCACTCTAACAGATCGCAAACTCTCGACCGACGTGTCAAGCGATTCTAGATAACTTAGCATAACAGATTCCATGGGATTACAAGAGATCTCGAGAGTGTTACCCAAGCGGGTCTTAAGCCTAACAACTCTCCCTTCAAAATCAAGAACGACACCACTACTGGATAACCAGTCCATGCCCAAAACTAACCCATAGCCCGTGAAGCCCAAAAAGCATCACATCTAAACTCAACGCTAAGTATTGAAACTTTCAAACCCAAACACATCATGGAGCCCCAATTGGGCTTGAAACAACTAAGGGATCATCTACTAAACTGGTGTCTAAGTGCAGTGACTCAACTAACAATGATGAGATAAACGAACTCGATGCGTCAGAATCAAATAAAGTTCGAACCGGATAATAAAGAAATCCAAATTCCAACCTAGACGGTCCTATCCCCATCTGGTACACTAGCCGTGAGGGAATACAACTACCCTCCAGGAGATTCCGTACCTTGCCCTTGCCTCTTTGGACAATCCTAATAAGGTGTCCTATTCCTCCCAAAAGGATAACTACTAGCCCTCTTCTTCCCATTCTCCACTCGTAACCTCCCATCAAAATGTGGTTTCGCTCTTCATTAACCAAACAACTATTTGAGCCTTCCTCCCATCGTCTATCCAATAGGTACCTACAAGTCCTCCTCCTTCTTGAACCAACTTCTAGTCCGACTAATGTCTAAGTCCCTTGAAGTGGTTTTCCATTCTTATCTATCTTAGAAAGATCATCTATACGCGGAGGGGAAACTCAAAACGAGAGAGGAAGAGATTCAAAACGGAGAATTTGAAAGATATAGATATGGCTATTGGGGATTATGCTTTTCTTTCAAAAACTTTTCTCTTAAAAGACATGTTTTTGAAAATACTCCTTTCAAAAATATTCTTAGAACATAGTTTTTCTAAAAAAATTATCTGTTCTGGTAACCTTAAGCTCTGATACCACGTGTAACACCCCACACCCGCTACGGTCACTCACTAAGGGAATGCTATAACATCGGTGGAGTATTTTAAGTGAATATAGAACAGAAAAATTACAACAAGACAGATATAAGTAATACTTGAGAATTTAAAACATCATTTCATTGCAGCAGAAAGTAAAACATGTTTGGTTACACCAAAACCATAAACGAGAGTCAAGTACACAATATCCATCCTGATAAAACAAAAGTACATAATCCCACTACATAACTTAATAGCCATAATAGAAAAGATAAACCGAGCTTTACATCCACGGTCCAAGCTCCAAAAGATAGATAAAGCAGTCTGATCAAAGCCCACTAGTGCCAGGCCCACTTTGATAACCTGAGGGTTGGGAAAAAGATAAAAACAACGGGGTCAGACATAAGTCTGAGCGAGTCCTATAACTTTAACAATACAATCATTAAAGTAACCAGAGTAAGACATAAGCTTGATATACGGTAACGACTGGGGATAAATGGCTACACTAAGCAGCCAACTAGACTTAGGATGAACTAAGATAACCGTAAAGACGCATCTACCCACCCAAGGATAATTACTACACTGCACCACACCAGTCATTCCCAATTTAAAGGTTGATCCCACTAAGTATACTTAGTAATCTATAATTAGTAGTTTCGTGTACCCCTAGCTGACTACATAGGTGCCGTCTGCCCCTATTTCCACTAGGTGTACCCACTACCCCCCATTCGATCGGCTCCCTAACGTAGATACCCGTGCTGGCCCCACAGTGGGGTGTATCATCCCCCAAAGTGGCAACCTGATAATATCAACGGTGCACGACTTATACCTACACGATGCAACAACGTCTTACTTACCGGCCCGGGTCCACACACGCATATGAAACCCGTTGGACTTGCGTTGCCACCGCTAACCCGTTTTGGCCTCTTACAGTCAAGCCCAATATGTGTGTCCCGTCCTCGACTTGGGTCGATCCCACAAAGATACGTTTGGGATATTGGTTGAAATGGGCCCCCACAAGCTACCCACCTAAGCTTGTCATTTCTAGTGAATCCCACTTAACCCTTTAACCATGTCCACTTACATGTTATAAATTTTGGTTAAGTCTTTTAATCATATTTTAATTACCACTCAAGGCACCCACTAGATTTCCACATGCCACCCAAGGCACTTACTTGATTCCCACATGCCACCCAAGGCACTTACTTAACCCTTTAATCATGTTTAATTACATGTTCCACTTTGGTTAAGTATTCTAATCGTATTTTCTATTGCCACCCAAGGCAACCCACTAGTTTCCTCATGCCACCCAAGGCACCCCCACTAGTTACTACATGCCACCCAAGGCACCCACTTAACCCCTCATGCCCCACTACATGATAATTTGGTTAAGTGTTTCTTAATTAATTAAGATCGTAACCTTTGTAAAGACCTCTCACATTAGACTGTCTTTTATGGCAGCTGGATATGCCGGTTGGTTCCGGGCAGCCTTACACCATAACAGAGTCTAACCTCGTGTCTTTACACTTGTCACGTATTTAGTTTATGACTAAGACCTCTCACATTGGGCCAATCATTTGTAGCCGCTGGATTTGCCGGTCGGTTCCGGGTAGTCTTATGCTACAAAAGGGTCCAACCTCGTGTCTTAGTCGATTAATTGCACCTAATTAATCACCCCCATAATTTGTATTAATTATCCCTAATTAATTACAAATATTTTAAAATATGGGTAGACCTAACTCAATAGGTAAATTCCCAATTCCATAATATGGGTAGACCTAACTTAATAGGTAAATTCCCAATTATGTCCATCCACTTTATGGTATGTTTAATCATACCAACTTCACACAATTTTATGTGTTCATTAATTTTTACCCCATCGTCCCCACGTAAATACGTTAACATGACATACTTTAAAAGAGGAGATTCATCATACACACAATGGGTTCAACTTAGCATATCATTAGCATTATCATGGGTTTAAAAGGTGTCAACTTGCATATATGACCATAAACCCAACTTGCATAAATAACCAACCCAAACTTGCATGAATCACATATGTCATAAAGATGGTAACTTGCATAAATGTTCATGTCATAGACCTATCATAAATGTGTCAACTTGCATACATGTTATAGGTCTAAAAGGGATGAACTTGCACATGTACTTATGTCATACAAAGGGGTAAACTTGCATATGTATGTATGACATACAAAGGTGTAAACTTGCACATGTTACTTGCATATAATCAACCACCAAACTTGCATAACATGTCATATATAGACTTGCATATAATCAAACACCAAACTTGCATAACATGTTACATATGAACTTGCATATAATCAACCACCAAACTTGCATAACATGTTACATATGAACTTGCATATAATCAACCACCAAACTTGCATAACATGTTACATATGAACTTGCATATGTATGTATGACATACAAAGGTAAACTCGCATATGTTATGCATATCACTAATCCAAACAACTTGCATAGATTATGCATATTATAGATCCAAACTCATAGGTTAAACTTGCATGTCATGTCACTTATTTCACACATGATTCTAGCATAAAACCAAGCATTTAACTTGCATAAAACCAAACACTTAGCATGCATAAAACCAAATACTTAGCATGCATAAAACCCACCACTTAACATGCATAAACCCAAGCACTTAACTTGCATAAACATAGTGTCATCATGAATAAGTGTTAAACATAGTGATTAGCAAACTAGCATCATAACATATGACCTAAAACCCATTGATCCGCAAGCAAAACCATATGATCTCATCACATCTCATCTACTTAGTTTAGCAATTGGTTATTAAAGTGATAGAAACTCACAAACTCCAAGATTAGCTCCTTAGATAGTTGCTAGAATTGAAGTAGAGGTGGATTAGTAGTTGATTAGCATGCAATCCTCTTCTCTAATTAGTGGAGGCTCCTTCTAAGTTGCATTTTGGCGGCATGATGGCATAGATTCTATTTTTAGTATGGATTAGGGTAGTCTTAGTGTGTATTTATAGGATTAGGTTGTGTTTTAGACCCTTAGATTAACCCTAGGTTAGTTTAGGTCCGTCAGATTTCGTCCCAAGCCCTCCAACCCAGCCCAAAACTCAACCAGGTGCACCCAGGCCAGAATCAGCCGACAGGGCAAGTCGACAGCCCTGTCGACTGCCAAGTCGACAGGCATGTCGACAGGCAAGTCGACAGCCCTGTCGACAGCCAAGTCGACTTGGCTGGGCGGGAGTTTTCCCGCCTGGCCCCCATTTCTGCATGTTTCGAAATTCAAATTTCCCGAAAACTTCTTTGGGCCTTAACCGGGTCATACAGACTCCGGTTTACAAAATTTTGGACTCTATTTCGCGTATTTTTCCGAGACGAACACAATGACGTAACCCGTTTCCCCTGATTCTCACATCTGAGATTATTAATTCTGTAATTAGTGAATATCAATGTTAACTGAAATTCGGGGTGTTACATATATTTACACACACACACGTGTGCACTGCCTCGCCAATCAGCGTGCAACTGAGGAGTATCCACGTAGACCATCTCGACTCAGTGCAGCATGGTCAAACATGAAGATAGTGCACAAAGTCAACATAGTCAACTCAAGTCAAAGTGGTCAAGGAAACTCAACAATCAAAACAGCAAATTCAATGTGAAAATAGGATACCAAGTGTACACAACAAGGTTACAAGCATGGGAAAATGGTCGAGTTAGTGCAAAATGGACAGTGCAACAATACACATGGCAACAACTACTCAACATGTTCAAAACTGAGCATATCTTCATATACATGGTGGTACATACTTGCAGCACATATGGTAATACAGGAAATGGCACATGTATGATTTTCATTCATAGCTTAATCAAGTCAATATACATCACAAGAATGGATCAGACCAAGCTTTACAAAGTTGAAACAAAAGTGGTGGTCTAGTTCAATTGGCAACAAAGTTCAGAAATGATGCAACATCATATCAGAATTACTCAAGGCAACTAGTTGGCTAATATACTATACAGATGGACACAACATGCATGAGCAGGGTAATCAAGACAGCTAACAGCATGGATGGTGATCAAGTCCATGCAAATGTCCATGGTCAAGGTGACACATTCAAGCAGAAAACAGGGATGTGATATGTGCAAGTCAAAGTTGCAATAGCAACTATACATAAGTCAAGGCCAAGTTTCAGGAATGGAGAAATCAGAGCATAATTATGAGATAAATCAGTGGACATTGGCTCAGCATGTTCAAGTAACAAAGGGAAGGCAACATCAAATTTGAAGAAATCAGAGAAATATTTTTGGCAAGAGATTTCAATGCATATATTTCATAGCAGAGCAGTCAATCAAAGTTTTTAAATCATTCAAATTCAAGCAAGGCAAGAATAGAAACCAATTCCAGGAATGTTTTCTGTTTTTGAATCAATTAGGAAATTCATTCAAGGCAACAATCAAAAAGGGAAACACAAATCAGCCTAGCAATCAAATCGAGCCAATAAATTGAAAACAGAGTTTTAGGGTTTCCTTCCTACCCTATTTTAACACGATTACATCACTGGCAATAGAGATCGAACCCACAAAAAATCAACATGAAAAATTCAGAGAAATCAGTTTTAAATCAGAAGGAACTCACATATTTTTCTGGAGATTTTCGATCGTAACAAATATACTCCAAATCGACAAGACAAAGAGCCAGAGTGCATTTCCAAATCGGACGAGCAAAGCCATCAAAGAATCAAGCTTTAGAGTTATCACAACATCATTTGATCAAGCCATCGAATTGATTTGGGAAGGATTTTGAAAATCCTAGTGACAGCCGCCATTATCTTTTTCCAGAGACAAAGGTTCGGGTGAATAAAATTTGAAATGGGCCGGCCAATTTTTCAATTGTGAAAGGGATGACCCTTCTACTATAACTCCTAGGGTTTTATTTGTTTATTTATTGTTTTTTGTTGTTTTTAATTTCATTTGAAAATCGGTGTATTTGTTTTCTAGTTTTTGTTTGTAAAAACTAGGTGATCTAGTCCCGGGGTTTAACTGGCAGTTCACTAGTCTGTAAAAACTAGGGTTACTGTTTACGGGGTCGTAATCAGGGGAAATCTGATCTAGGGGAATAGACCTATCTAGGGTTTTGAGCTTAGGGTTAGAATAGGAGCAGGATTTGCAAGTGTACATGGTCTTGTATGCGGGATATGTTCTATCACCTAGTAGAAACCTTTAGAATGCAGCAGTAGGCAGGGTTTTTCCGAAGCTGGGTATATCTGTGTGTGATTTATTTTCTGCATTTCTGTTTTTGCTATATTTTATGATCTGTTTATTATTATATATCCCGTTAGATTTCTAATTCAGTTAAAAACTGTGATAAACCCTATTCACCCCTCCTCTAGGGTTAATCTAGATCCAATACGAAGTTGGTGAGCAGTTCGCGAACCTAAGCAAGGTAGGGAGCAAGCCGTGCTCTTTGGCCTGGTACTCTCCCTGTACTTAACGCACGATGATCTGTGAGTAAGAGTTAATTTGGATGGCCATGATGTTAAGTTCGATTGCGATTCTAAGTCCATCTATCAAGACCTCGTATTTTTGGTCGTTGTTAGTAGTAGGGAAGTTGAGCTTCAAAGCATAGCATGTTGGGGGCTCTTCTGGTGCGGTAAGCATGACCCCACTCCAGAGCACTTATTATTGGAAGGCCCATCCACGAATAGTTTCCATTGAATGTCTGGGGCTTCGACCGAGTGGATATTCCTCCAGGGTGGTGAATTCCACTATGAAATCGGCGAGGGCCGCCCGAAGATGGCTTGGCGAGGGATGAATGTGATTTCAAACTTACTCAGCTCTATGTTCCACTTTAATAGCCTCCCCGTTGCCTTAGGTTGCTGCAGGACCTGTCGTAGCGTCTGGTCAGTACAGACTTTGATAGGGTAAGACAGAAAGTAAGGTCATAGCTTCTGGAAGGAGATTAACAAGAAGCAGGCTAGCTTCTCGAGCTTTAGGTAGTTCTTTTCTGCTCCCATCAATCTCTTACTGATGTTGTAAATGGGTTTTTGACACGACCTTCAATACACACAAGCGCTGAGTTGATTGCCTGCATAGAAACAACCAAGTAAACATATAAGTCCTCATGGTCTACAGGTTTGGACAAGATACGTGGTCACTCTAAGTGATTCAGGAGGTCCTTGAATGCGGAGACACACTCTGAGGTCCACGCGAAGTTTCGCTTCGCCTTTCTAAGTAATTGAAAAGGGGAATACATTTGTTAGTGGCTTTGGAGTTGAATCGACTTAAAGCGGCGACCTTCCTATTTAAAATTTGAACATCCTTGATGTCCTGAGGGGCTTGGATTTCCCGGATAGCTTTGATCTTATCTGGATTGGCATCGGTGTCTCAGGAATTGACAATGAAATACAAGAATTTTCCCGATGCAATGCCGAAAGAGCATTTCCAGGGATTGGGTTTAATGTCAAACTGGCATGGGACATCGAACATTTTGAAGAGGTCATGGATTTGGTCGTCTGATACTTTTGATTTTACAAGCATATTGTCCACATACACCTCCATGGATCTTCCGATCTGGTCCTTAAAAATAAAATTGACCAGTCGTTAGTAGGTGGCTCCTGCATTCTTAAGAATAAAGGGCATGACGCGGTAGCAGTAGAGCCCGAGGTTGGTTATGAAAGAGGTATGATCCTGGTCGGGGAGATACATCAGAATATGATTGTAGCCTTAGTAGGCATCCATGAAGGATAAAAGCTGGTATTTGGCGGTTCAACGATCCGGTCGATCTTCGGGAGTAGGAAGCTATCTTTGGGACAAGCCCTATTCAAGTCTGGGAAGTTGACACACGTTCGCCACTTCTCGTTTGCTTTCTTGACCAGGTCTAGGTTGGAGATCCATTCGGGTTAGTGGGCTACTCGGATGAAATCGTTGTTGAGGAGCCTATCTACATCTTCTTTAAAGGCGCTCAATCTTTCGGTTACCAAGAATCGACGTTTTTGTTTGACCGGAGGTTGCAAATGGTCGAGATTTAGCATGTGGCAAGCGACCGTAGGGTCATTGCCACACATATCATAGTGGGTCCAAGCGAACACATCTAGGTTGGACCTTAGGAATTCCACATGATCTTCTTTTACTGTAGGGTGGAGCTGCGATCCAGCTTTCAAGACCTTTGTCGGGTCGTCGGGGTTGACCGGAACATCGACCATAGGTTCAACTGGGGTAGCCCTTTCAGAATCGGGCTCTTCGTCTTCCCTTAGATCAAGATTATCGAAAAGACGGCAGTGGCTCCTGAGCCAAGGATCAGATGCCTTTGATTGCTATGCGAATATGGTCTTGGTGCAAGAAGGCGGAGGCATAATCTTGCCATTGTCCTTATTACGCGTGTTCTTCCACTTTATTGCATACTCGAGCTGTTGCTTGGTCCCCCTTGACTGTGCTGATCTCGTTTTCCATTGGGAACTTCATTAGGAGAGACCATGGTGACATGCAGACCCAGAATTCTACAAGGAAGGGACGTCCAAAAAAGACATTGTATGGAGAGATGACGTTGATAACCATGAAGGTGAGATTTCAGATACTGCTCCGATCCTCCTCTCTAAGTTCTACAGGTAGGTCAACCATTCCTACGGGGTGGTTGGAAGATTTGTTGAAGCCATGGATCATGGCATGGCAGGGTTCAAGTTCTTGGTTTCCAACTTCATTTGATTGTGGGTTGCTTTGAAGATGATATTAGCCGAACTTCCTGAGTCGATCAATATCCTTCGGACGGAAGCAGGGCCGATCTGAGTTGTAATCATGGGAGGGTCTGTCATTGGGATCTCGATTCCCATAGACTCTCTTTCGCGAAAGACGATGTCTCCCCACAATGTTTTATGAAGTTTGTGGGTTTGGACTCATCCATAGTGGAGCAAGCTTCGTAGGTGGCGTGCTTTATAGAGGTTACGTACTCTTCCATTTTTCGGAAGCTTTCGCGCATGGGGTAAGGCTTACCACAGCTAGTGTTAATCACAATGCCCCATCTTTGACTGGACGGACCTGGGAACGTATTGGAAGGTATTGGAGGACCCGTAGTTATTTCGAGAGGAACAGGGTCTTGAACGTACTGTTCCAGGCGCTTCTTGCTGATGAGCTTTTCAATCGTGACCATTAGATGACGACAATCATTATTATTGTGTCCATACATGTCGTGGTATCAACGGTATCTGCTAGAGTTCTTCAGCGAATTCCCTAGTATTTGGCTTCTTATATTGAAGCGTGTTGCATGTTTCCAAGTAGATTGTCTCCAAGTCTTGATTCAGTGGAGTGTAAGTCCCGTAAGTGTGACACCCCACGTCCGTTAATGTCACTCACAAAGGGAATGCATTAAGTTTCGTGAAGCATTATAGGTAAACAGACACAGAATATTACAAGACATATATATAGAATAAAAGTGGAATAAAAACTTTATTTATCATAAGATACAATGGTCCAAAACATCACATATCTGAAACATAAAAGCCTATTACAACAAAAAAGTTACTGTTTGTACTTTAAAAATATCAGAGTACAAAAAAGAAGTAAAATTCCCTAAGAGCAAAATATAACCATAGCAACAAGGATAGGAGCTTGAGCCATACATATTAGCAGCGTTAGCAAAAATAAGCAGAATCACGGTCAAGCCTGAGTGTTTCCTCCTTGACAACCTGGAGGGGGGGGGGGGGGGGGGACAGAAGAAAGAAGGAGAAAAAAAGGTCAGGCAAAAAGTCTGGCGTGTCTAGTGACTTTTGCCAAGTAAATAAATAAAAGTAGCATGATAGGCATATAAAGTGGATAAGAGAGATCACTACATAAATGGCAGGTGTGACAAGGTAGACAGGATAAGGTGTATATGCTTCTAATGATTACTCTGCGCTATTACTATTATAACTAAAATGAGGTGATCCCTTACACTTCAAGGTGGTAGACTTGGGCATACATCCAAATATACCCTAACTACTACCTTAATTGATTGGCTCCCTACTCCGTAGATACTCTGTGTCGGCCCCACGGTAGGATGTATCACGTCCAAAAGTGGCAACCACTCACTGATATGCACAACCCCATATCTATAGGTGTCATAGTCGTCTTATCCCCTTCTTCCCGGCTCATGCACGCATATAGGTCGATTTGCGCCGCCCACGCCATCCTCCATGTTTGAATCTCTTACAATCACTCAGTAAGCATGCCCTTTCTCCGACGTAGTATGAAGTACATTTTTTGATACCAACTCCGGGTTACTAGATGAAACGGATCCCGCACAATATGATAGAAGCTCTCCCCTTATCTTGTCCCCACTAGGTTTTCTTTGGCTATGTATACCACTAGGTGTCTTTAATTATATATCCCTATTATTTCTACAGGTTATGCTTACCTTAAAAGGTGTCTTTAATTACATAACTTTATTATTCCAACCGGTCATCTATACCACTAGGTGTCTTTAATTACATAACCTTATCGGGATTAGTTTGTGGGCCTATATGTAAATATTACCCACCCCCTCCAGACTTGCTTAACCCATCCACTATCCAATCAATTTTTATTAACCATAAATTTAGTTTACAATCATACAATCCCTATGGATTAGATTTGGTTAAGTATTCCAATTTATTACCATGTCCATTTATGGTTTATAACGGGCTAGACCTCCCACATTAGGCCTACAACTTGTGGATGCTGGATATGCCAGTCGGGTCCGGGAATTCTTACTCCACAGTTGGGTCTAACCGCATGTCTTAACCCGATTCGTATTTGCACACTTAGACCTCCCACATTAGGTTCAACATTAGTGGCTGCTAGATATGCCGATCGGGTCCGGGAAGACTTCCATCACTAATGCAACCTAACCTCTTATCATAAGTGCCATTAAAATTTCTAATTGTAATCCTAGGCATTTATTATTAATTATTCATATGTTAATTATAGGTTTTATGCCCCTTTTTCTCAATTATGTCCATAATTGATTTTATGCCAAATTTGTTCATATTCATTACTCCAATTAATAACCAAATTAATATTCAAATTTCCAATTATGCCTATATGTCCAATTATAATCATAATGGATTATATGTGCAAATTCATATCAAGTTATGCCAAATCTAATATTTCCCCCGTCCCCTAACTAACGCATTTGCAGATATTTGGTGGCATACCTAAGCTAGAAAGTAGCCTAGGCATATACAGTAAAAAGGGAAAGGTGATGGGAAAAAAATGACAATAGTGATCATTATAACAAAGGTGACAAGAACATATATATTGGCATAGAGACGTTTTGGTATAATAGTAAGGTAGACATAAAAATAGATCTACTGAACATGCAATGATAAAACTAGATCTAACATAATTATAATGTGGACATAAAAACAGATCTAACATAATTAAGATACATAGCAAGCATGTTTAGTTCTAAACAAAGATTTATATGTCCAAACAATGACATATCTAAGTTAGCCACAATATGACAGGTAAAAGATGATCTACATAAAGGATTAGATCTAAACAAGGTTTTAACTGTCCAAAAATGACAGATTTATATTAACCACAATATAGATGCAAACCAAGATCCACAAAGGTGACGTAATAGATTAACCACAATTGATATAGATTTAGAAAAGTAGATCTATCATGACATAGCTTAGGATCCAATAACAGTATAGATTCATAATTTACAACATATCCAAATCACAGTCTTTCACAAATTATTTTTATTCATTTAAACCTAAAAGTAACTAACTCACAGTGTTTGGATTGTTAATATGATAGAAGAGAAGCTGTAGGTGTGGAATCTATGCGTGAATCTCAGAATTTGATTTGCAGAAGATGAATAGAATTAGGTTTAGTCCAGTCACTGATAGCATTTGGCCTCCATTGCATTCTAGGACAGAAAACATGAAAAATGGATCTTTATTTATCGCTGTCGGCCTCCAAACTGACTATACCACATCAACCATAGGGGTGTCTACACCCCTGTGGGTTGGTCGACCCTGGTGTCAACACCTCTTAAGGGGGGTCGACCCCGGTGTCGACACCCCTCTAGGTGGGTCGATCCCTAGAGCGGAAATTTGCTGCCACTTTTTATTTTTCAAATTCGAACTATTTTTGATAAGATTCTGACTCATCTCTGACTCATGTGTGTATATATATATATAATCTTTTTACGCATATACAAACTTAAAACCCTCATAACTGCTTCATACGATGTCCATTTACACAAACCAAATGTCTGTCTTGACTAGAATTTCGAGACGGATGCAATGGTGTAGTCCGTTTTTCTTAATTCCGAATATTAAATTAATTATAATTTAATTTATCCTCTTTTACTGTCGCTAGAAATTCAGGGTGTTGCATTCTCCCCTACTCAAAGAATTTCGTCCCCGAAATCTCTAAGTTGAGAAGAATACATATCCTACCATCCATCATCCATTTACTCATCCATCAATCACTGGTATCCATTGTCCTTAAAGACTTCTAATGCTTATATGAATATATGAAGCGGTGTGTGTATATGTCCCAACACTAATGCGGAAATCAGGCGGTCTACTGATTCAGTTGAAATCCTTAATGCAATGTATGTTAGTGCTATGAATCCAATATGTATGCAAGTAATCCTATTACAACATGTGAATTCTATATGTGTGCACACTCATTCGTCCAAATGCAACATCCATATGCTAACACATTCATTTCTATCCATAAAAGTAAAGAAAATGCACACACATCTATATGTAGTGTGATAGTGATTGAGCCGATCTAGGGCATAATGTGTGTGTATATGCGCCCACAAGTAACCACGAGCAAATACTTACATCCATCAAACATAACATGTCTCAAACACATGTTTACATCCATAGGATTCCTATCTAGAGGTCAAAAATACTATGGATAAGATATATTCAAATGATAGAAACAAGTACAGATAAAACTTTTTGAAAAAGGAGTTAAGAACATACCCTCGAAAAGAAAAGGGTATGAAGCACGAGTTTTGTTTTCGGTCTCCCAAGTCGCATCCTCTGGGTTATCTCCCAATTGTACCTTTAGCAACTTGATTTATTTATTTCATAACCTCTTAACTTCTGATCCAAGAATACGGGATGAAACTCGTCTGACTGTCGCCTTCCGTTCTACTTCCATTTCCTCTAATATACTTGGTTCAACGATTACCGCGGTGTCATGCAGGCACCTCCGCGGATGGAAAACGAGGAAAACATCATGAACACCGGATAGATTTTCTGGGAGCTTTACTCTATAGGCCGTTTGGCCAATCCTCTCGGTTATGGGAAATGGTCCCACGAACCTAGGTGCCAACTTCCCTACCGATCCGAAGCGAACCACATTCCTCAGAGGTGATACTTTGATAAAAACTAAGTCTCCTACTTCAAATTCGATGTCTGTCCTTCTCTTGTCTGCATAGGACTTCTTCCTATTTTGAGCTGTCTTCATCCGCGGTCGAATGAGGTCAATCTTTTCGGACATTTCTCTAACCATATCTGGTCCAAGTAATAATCTTTCTTTAGATTCCCACCAACAAGTTAGTGATCTATAGGGTCGTCCGTATAATGCTTCGAAGGGTGCCATGCCGATTCTGGACTGATAGCTGCTGTTATAGCCAAACTCTACTAAAGGAAGGTGCTCTTCCCAAGTCCCTCCGAAGTCTAGGATACACAGCCTTAAAAGATCTTCAAGAATCCTGTTCACCCTCTCGGTCTGTTCATTGGTCTGAGGATGATAAACGGTGCTCAAACACAACTTTGTACCTAATGCTTCTTGCAAGCTCCTCCAAACTTTACTGGTAAAGATGGGGTCATGATCTCTTACGATGTTGGAAGGTACTCCATGAAGACGAACTACATAAATTGTTGCCAACCATGATGCCATCCTCTTACTCTTAACTAGAATAAAATGAGCACTATTAGTGAGTCCATCTACCACAACCCAGATACTAGTGTTGCCTTTCTTCGACCTAGGCAAACCATCTATGAAATCCATAGAGACACTCTCCCATTTCCACCGAGGAACCTCCAAAGGATGATGTAATCCACCAGGCTTCTTTTGCTCAGCTTTAACTTGCTGGCAAACTAAACATTGGGAAGCAAATTCGGCCGCATCTTTCTTTATCCCAGCCCAAAAGAAAACCCACTTCATGTCTGTGTACATCTTATAACCGCCTGGATGAATGGTCATCTTAGAATGGTGGACTTCTTCTAGGATTGCCTTTATCAAGCTTCCAGTTTGAGGAACACAAAGCCTTCCATCTAATCACAATCACCCCTTTTCATCTATGGTATGTCGACTGAGGTGACTAGAAGTCTCCCCTTTTCAGAGCTTATCCATGACGTCTAAAATCTGTGGTCACCTTGTTGCAAAGCTCCTATCTGATCCATAAGAGTTGTTCGTATTTCTAATGATGCAAACAAGTCAGGCAAAATCTCGATGGAGAGTTTAAAATCAAAAGTTGAGATGAACTCCAAGCTCTTCCTCTCCACGAACAGAGGACTTAAGGCCATCTTCTGCCTACTTAGTACGTCAGCCACCACATTACCCTTGCCAAGGGTATAAGCGATCTCAAAATCATAAGAAGCTAAGAACTCCATCCACCTTTGTTGCCTTAAATTGAGATCTTTCTACGAGAACAGATACTTGAGAGATTTATGATCGGTGCATGACTCAAACTTCTCTCCAAGTAAATAATGATGTCATGTCTTTAACGCAAATACTATGACAGCTAGCACTTGATCATGGGTGGGGTAGTTCTTTTCATGAACTCTCTACTGTCTACCCACATAACACACTACCTTCCCTTCTTGCATCAGAACCGCACCAAGCCCTGTATTACATGCATCAGTGTAAATGGTAAACACCTTACTTCCATCAAGCAAGGTCATGACTGGGGCTGTTGTCAGAGCCCTCTTCAGTCGTTGGAAAGCAACATCACAATCCATATCCCATGAAAACGCCAAATTCTTCTTTGTCAGCCTGGTGAGTGGGGCTAATATCTTTGTGAAGTCCTTAATGAACTTCCTATAGTAACCTGCCAACCCAAGAAAGCTTCTCACCTCGGTTGCATTTTTAGGAATCTTCCAATCTTGCACCGCAACCAACTTGGTAGGATCTACAACTATCCCTTCTTTAGAGACCACATGCCCTAAGAATCTCGCCTCTTTTCTCCAAAATTGGCATTTGGAGAACTTCAGCTTAAGCTGATGGTCATGGAGAGTTTCCAAAACTTCTCTCAAATGTTGGGCATGCTCTTCTTTGCTTTTAGAGAAGATCAAAATATCATCAACAAAGACTACAACAAATTTATTTAGGAATTCCCGAAACACCCTACTCCTCAGATCGACAAAATAGGCGGGTGCATTCGTCAGCCCAAAAGGCACCACTAGCCATTCAAAGAAACCGTACGGAGTTCTAAAAGCAGTCTTATCTATGCTGTCCTCAGCCACCCTCAACTGAGGGAACCCGTGGCCAAGTCTAACTGAGAAAATACCGAGGCATCAACAAACTGATCAAATAAATCACCAATCCTAGGAAGCGGGTGCCTATTCTTCTTAATGAGTTTACTCAACTCCTTATAGTCAACAAAAAAACAAAGCGAACCATCCGCCATAATTGCGAATACTACTAGAGCACCCCATTCAGATATGCTTCGTCTGATAAACTCTTTCTCAAGTAGCTCCCCTACTTGCTAACTCAGCTCCCTCCTTTCCCTTAGAGCCATATGGCGCACTAGTAATGCAACTGGCTTTGCATTGTCCACCAGATATACGGATGTCGATTTCGCGCCTTGGAGGTAAGCCCCGTACCTCATCAAAAACTTCAGAATAATCCTAGACTCTAGAACAAATTGCAGATCGTCGATAGATGCATCAAGAGACTCTAGGAAACTAAGCATAACCGACCTTTGTGGGTCACAAGGAATCTCGAGGGTCCTTCCATGACAAGTCCGAAGTTTAACGACCCCCTCTCACAATCTAGAATAGCACCATACGTGGTAAGCCAATCCATTCCTAGAATCAACATGTAGCCCATAAACTTGAGCACATACGCATTGCATTCAAACTCGATGCCTAACACAAATATTTTCAAACCTTGACAAATCATACATAAATGAGCCGAACCACCAATGGGGTTTGAAACAACTACAGGACCTAATACAAATCTAGTAATTAAGTGCATAGATTCAGCAACAGAACTAGATATAAATGAATGTGAAGAGCCAGAATCAAAAAGTGTTCTAATAGGATGGTTTGAAAGAGAAATTAAACCTTCCACAGAAATTTTTCTACCTCTATCAGGAGCACTGACCGCGAGAGCATGCACCTGCCCTCTAGAAGTTCCTGCCCTTTGACCTTGTCCCTGTGATCCCCGTTTCTTCGGGCACTCTCAAGCGAAGTGTCCGTCAAGTTTCCTTGTTTGAGTGCTAAGAATCTCTCTATCTGCATGCTTCTCTCAGCTTGGGAAAGAAATTTCATTTCGAACCTCTATCTAAAATCTTCCCACGTTTCCACCGGATGTCCATCTTGGGTGACTTCCCACCAAAATATGGCTTCATCTTTCAATAGCCAGGCGACTAACTGAACCTTCCTTTTATCCTCCACTTCAAAGATTACGAGCAAGTTCTCGGTCTCCTTGAGCCAATTCCGTGCTTCTACGAATGTCTCGTTCCCACGGAATGGCTTCCCTCTCATAGCATGGAAGTCTTTGCAAATCTTAGCGAAATTATCTGCTCTTGGAGGGGGAGGAGGAGGAATGACTGGTGCAGCTGGTGGAGAACGTTTCCATGGCCTTTGGCAGGCACCGTGCCCTCCGGATACCTATGGTACCATCCGGGTATTGTAACAATCTCTGGGATTTTAGGAATGTTTTTCTCCGTAGACACGCTGGAAAGAAAAAGGAAGAGATTTAGACAAAGGACCGAAGGATATTACATATGGCTTTGGGGAAATATATTTTTCTCAAAACTGACTTTTCTTTTTGAAAATGCTTTCTTTTAAAACTTTTTGAAAATAATTTTCAAAAACTTTATCCAATCTGGTAACCTTCAGCTCTGATACCAAGTGTGACAACCCACATCCCTTAATGTCACTCACAAAGGGAATGCATTAAATTTCGTGAAGCGTTATAGGTAAACAAACACAGAATATTACAAAACAAATATATAGAATAAAAGCGGAATAAAAACTTTATTTATCATAAGATACCATGGTCCAAAAACATCACATGTCTGAAACATAAAATCCCATTACAACATAAAAGTTACTTTCTTGTACTTCAAAAATATCAGAGTACATAAAAAAAGTAATATTCCCCAAGAAAAAAATATAGATATAGCAACAAGGATAGGAGCTTGAGCCATACATATCAACAACTCAAGAAAAAGTAAGAAGAATCACGGTCAAGCCTGAGTGTTTCCTCTATGAGAACCTGAAGGGGGGGCGAGGGGAGGGGGAAATGGAAGAAAGAAAAAGAAACAAAAAGGGTCTAACGTAAAGTCTGGCGAGCCTAGTGACTTTTAGCAAGTAAATAAATGAAAGTAGCATGACAGACATATAAAGTGGATAAGAGAGATCACTACATAAATGGCAGGTGTGACAAGGTAGACATGATAAGGTGTATATGCTTCTAATGATTACTCTGCACTATTACTAGTATAACTAGAATAAGGTGATCCCTTACACTTCAAGGTGGTAGACTTGGGCCTACGTCCAAATATACCCTAACTACTACCCTAATCGATCGGCTCCCTACTCCGTAGATACTCTATGCCGGCCCCACGGTAGGATGTATCACATCCTAAAGCAGAAACCCCTCACTGATATTCGCAACCCCATATCTACAGGTGTCACGGTCGTCTTATCCCAAGCTGCCCTGCTCATGCATGCACATGGCCCGGCCGGTTTGCGCCTCCCACACCGTCCTCCAGGTTTGTATCACTTACAATCAGTCAGTAAGCATGCCCCTTCTCCGACCTAGTACAGAGTACATTTTTTCATACCTACTCTAGGTTACTAGACGAAACGGATCCCACACAATATGATACAAGCTCTCCCCCTTGTCTTGTATCCCCATTAGGTTTTCTTTGGCTATGTATACCACTAGGTGTCTTTAATTACATAACCCTATTATTTCTACAAGTTATGCTTACCTTAAAAGGTGTCTTTAATTACATAACTTTAGTATTCCGACCGGTCATGTATACCACTAGGTGTCATTATTACATAACCTTATCGGGTTAAGTTTGTGGGCCTATATGTAAATATTACCCACCCCCTCTAGACTTGCTTAACCCATCCACTATCCAATCAATTTTTCTTAACCATAACTTTAGTTTACAATCATACAATCCCTATGGATTAGATTTAGTTAAGTAATCCAATTTATCACCATGTCCATTTATGGTTTATAATGGGCTAGACCTCCCACATTAGGCCTACAACTTGTGGATGCTGGATATGCCGGTCGGGTCCGGGCAGTCTTATTCCATAGTTGGGCTTAACCTCGTGTCTTAGCCCAATTCGTATTTGCGCACTTAGACCTCCCACATTAGGTTTAACATTAGTGGCTGCCGGATATGTCGGTCGGGTCCGGGCAGACTTCCACCACTAACACAACCTAACCTCATGTCATAAGTGCCATTAAATTTTTTAATTGTAATCCTAGGCATTTATTATTAATTATACCTATGTCAATTATAGGTTTTATGCCCCTTTTCCCCAATTATGTCCATAATTGATTTTATGCCAAATTTTTCATATTAATTACTCCAATTAATAACCAAATAAATATTCAAATTTCCAATTATTCCTATATGTCCAATTATACTCATAATGGATTATATGTCCAAATTCATATCAAGTTATGCCAAATCTAATATTTTCCCCATCCCCTAACGAATGCATTCACATATATTTGGTGGCATACCTAGGCTAGAAAGTAGCCTAGGCATATACAGTAAAAAGGGGAAGGTGATGGGAAAAATGACAATAGTGATCATTGTAACAAAGGTGACATGAACATATATACTGGCATAGACACGTTTTGGCATAATAACAAGGTGGATATTAAAATAGGTCTAGTGAACAGACAATGATAAAACTAGATCTAACATAATTACAATGTGGACAAAAAAAAAGATCTAGCATAATTAGGCTGATATAACAAGCATGTTTAGGTCTAAACAAAGATTTATATGTCCAAATAATGACATATCTAAGTTGGCCACAATATGACAGGTAAAAGATGATCTACATAAAGGATCAGATCTTGACAAGGTTTTAACTATCCAAAAATGACAGATTTATATTGACCACAATATAGATGTAAACTAAGATCCACAAAGGTGACGTAATAGATTAACCACAATTGAATTAGTTCTAGAAAAGTTGATCTATCATGACATAGCTTAAGATCCAATAACAGTATAGATTCATAATTTACAACATATCCAAATCACAGTCTTTCACAAATTACTTTTATTCATTTAAACCTAAAAGTAACTGACTCACAGTGTTTGGATTGTTAATATGATCGAAGAGAAGTTGTAGGTGTTGAATCTATGCTTGAATCTCAGAATTTGATTTGCAGAAGATGAATAGAATTAGGTTTAGTCCAGTCACTGACAGCATTTGGCCTCCATTGCATTCCAGGACAGAAAACATGAAAAATGGACCTTTATTTATAGTTGCTAGCCTCCAAACCGACTATGCCATATCAGCCCTAGGGGTGTCGACACCCCTGTGGGTTGGTCGACCCTGGTGTCAACACCCCTTAAGGGGGGTCGACCCCGGTGTCGACACCCCTCTAGGGGATCGACCCCTAGAGTAGGAAATCTTCCGCCACTTTTTATTTTTCAAATTCGGACTGTTTTGGATAAAATTATGACTCATCTCTGACTCATGTGTTTAAATATAATCTTTCTGCTCGAATACAAACTTAAAACCCTCATAATTTCTTCATACGGTGTCCATTTTACGCAAAACAAATGTCTATCTTGACCAAAATTTCGAGACGGACGCAATGGCACAGTCTGTTTTCCTTAGTTCTGAATATTAAATTAATTATAATTTAATTTATCCTCTTTTGGTGTCGTTAGAATTTTGGGGTGTTACTGTAAGTTTGGTAGCGACCGGGCTTCTTGGGATCTATTGGAACCTGGTTGTTTTTGCGACCGCCCTTCCTATTGCTTTTCAACTTAGATTTGTAAGGGACTACTCCTCTACCCTTGTCGGGGACTCTCTAATTCGTTTTCCTTTTGATGCTGTCATCGATGGTTTCGGCGTGTGGATTGTTGGAGTGGTTGCCGCGAGAAGTTGGATTGCGTCTTGCTTTTCCCGACATAGTTCCGACTTTTTCGTAAAAAGATTCAAGGCTCTTGGGATGTTTCCTTCGATCCATGCTCTAAATTCGGAAGTAAGAAGGACACCTTTGGTAAGCTAGAAGAGTATGGTGCGAGGCTCCGGATCGTTGGCCTCGGCAAGGGTGGTATTGAATCATGAGAGGTAACTCTTGAGTGATTATGCATGCCCTTGGTAAAGGTTGGAGAGGGTATTCTTTGGAGTTGGAACGTGCATTCTGAATTGTTTAACTAATTCCATGGCTAGTTGGTTGAAGTTGCCGACAGAATGGAGTGGAAGGCGACAGAACCCAAGTTGAGTTGTGGCTAACAAGAAGACTGGGAAACATTTGCATGACCACATCTGTGGCCTGACTGGAATCCATTTGCCATTTATAGCGATTTAGGAAGGCACATAGGTCGGACGCAATAGCATGTTGAAGCGTCAGGGCCACTCGGCTTCGTGCACAATTGTAGTGAAGGGATTACGCCTCAAGTGGGTTTCTCATGAGTCGTTGTCGTTCCCGCATCGTTCTTTCATGATCCTTTGTACCATATCGGGGAGATATTTTGGATGGGGGTCTTCCAGTGGAATCCATTGGTTTCGATGAACTTCAGGAGTTTGGTTCCGTGTACGTCTCCTGTGATGCACATCCGGGTCATCCTCTTCCATGTCGTCGATGTCGATGGTCTGGTTTTTGTATGGCTGGTGAGATTGAGCGGGCTGGTGTGCCTCCTGATTCGGAAGTACTTGGGCTTGCTGGGTTATCAGAAGCGTAGGCCCCTGGTTCTGAGCGTCGTAGTTGGGTTCTGTCGAGGAGGGGATCAGTTGCTCAGACACGGTTCGTCATTGATAATCAACCGGGAATGGTCACGGTACTGTGTTCCCCCATTGTAAGTAGTGGTAGTTCGATCACCATTTCCATTACCATTGTCATTGTTGTTGCCATTAGTATGGGTGTCGGAGCAGACGACAACGTTACTGATGAGGCTAAGCCTCCTTCTTTGATGTGGGCTCCTTGATTCAGAAGAAGAGGTTTCCGAGATAGTACGCCACAGTTGGTCATTGTTCTAAGCGAGTTGAAGTTGAGCAACGATGCTTTGACTTTCTTGAAATTCGTGCATAAGGTCGATATTATTCTTCAACGATTGATTGAGTTCAAGAGTTGTACATTCGTACCTCATATTAAGCATGTGGATCTACGCTTTGATTGTGGGAGCTTCGAGGTCCACAGGAGGAAGGGTATCGGTTTCGGTCGGGATATCCGACGGTTGAGGTTGTTGAGATGTTCCAACTTTGGCTGCAACAAAAGAGTCGATCATTGCATTCTTTGGTCTCTTTTCTTTCGTAAGCGAACTTGGCAGCATGTTAGAGATGGATCATAAAGTGCGTCGGAGTCAAGATGGTGATGTGCGACAAAGAAGAGAATCTGAGTTTTCTCAGTGAAAGCACCAAAATGTTGACAACAAAATATGTCATAAGCACCCAAGATTCTTAATTACATAAGAATTATAGTTTCGCATGGAAATATAAGTGTAGAAAGTAGTAAATAACATGAGACATTTATAGTTGTTTGGTCCCGTCAGGGGCCTATGTCCATTTTGGAAGAGTCATTTATGTATTATTGACATAAAGAGTTACAAGCTTAGGAATATCTCATGACATCCTTTTACAAACATTTATAAGTCTTTTGAGGTCATAATCACCATATATGAATAATGGAGAAAAGTCACTTTTTCCTTCTTCTTCCTCTATGCATGGATGCCATGAATGAGGTCACTTGGAGCTCTCAAGAGATGTCAAATCAACCAATTTCCAATCCCTTTAAAGTGTGAGCTTAGGGGTATTTATAGTGAAGTAGTTAGGTGGGAGTAGGTAGGAGTAGGGGACCACAACAGTAAATCTCGGACTTTAGGGTGCAGGCCTCTAGAAGCTCAGACCGCCCTCATCTCGCCTACGAAATTTTACCCCTTACTGATGTATGAAATTCGTAACCCATGGGGTACGAATTTCGTAACCCATGGGGTACGAATTTCGTACCCTGAGGGGCACATTGATTTCTAGAATAAACTCGAAGGAGGAGAGGCTCAGAGGACTTGAGATCTAGGGTCCGAAACATAGGGGTTCGAGATGATAAATATGATATATTTTTGAGGGGATGTGAGGCTCTTGTCTGAATGACCTTTTCCTGTCTTGTTTCCTCATCTTCTTGGCAACACTTCAGGCTATAACATCATACGATGTGTTGAGTCGATCTGTCCTGTGTACTTTAGGGAACCGGACCAAAAGGTCGGTTAACAGTTATACAGTTTCTATAGCATCTGTTGACGTCAAAAGTTGGCCTAGTAATAGTCAACCCCAAAGTGTGTTGTTCACACACAATTATAATCACAGAGTACAAGAAAAAGAAAGTGAACACAAGAGGCACAATATTTTTATAGTGCTTCGGCTTCAACCAAGCCCATGACCACTTTATAATCTCTGTTTATACTATCGATTATAGGTTATAGTTGTTTTTTATTGAAAGAAAGTAGAGAGAGAAGTGGTTTATACACAAAATCCTTATGTTATATTTGAAGATTGCGGCATGCTATTTTTGGAGTACCGACAATGATTTTTTGTGTAGAGAATCCAAGATTTTTCCGATCCTTTCTATTTCTGGTAAGGTGGTATTTATAGGCGAGAAGGTGGGTTGAGTTGCATGCAATGTGGCATGCATCTTTTTCGGTGTCGGCTACGTGTAACTCGATCCCAAAAAGTAGTTGAAGGTGGAGGGATTCGGTCTCCTGCTAAAGAACAGTTCTCCTCGAGAACTGTTGCATATGTGGAGCTCGAAATCTGGTGCATGAAAAGTAGTGGAGGTCAAGCTGACTGATTCTGTAACAACTTGAATTCCGACAGACCGATTTTTTTTTAAATTCTAATCTGTCGAAACACGTATTGGTTTGTCAGTTATGCTGCAGAAAAGACAGAGATATAAAATATATCAAAGCTCAGGAAACAACTCACAATGGATAAAATATAATAAAATCAAAATATATCCTCAACCAAGTAATAATACTGCCTAACCAATATCCAAAGCTATCATATCTCTGCCACAAATCTAACCTGCGAGTATGTTATGAGGAAGGGGTCAGAATACAAGTCCTGGTGAATGGATTTAAACTACATATTTTGGATAATCCTATTATACCGCTCAGTAACATTCTCTTATTTATTAGGTTATCGGTGTTAATTGCACTTAAGGCTTACACACATGTAGTACCCATCCATGTAACACCCCGTATTTTCTGTGAGCATTAAAGTAACGAATTAAAGAATACTTAATTTTAAAAGTGAAAATAAGGGGAAACAGGTTTTGCCATTGCGTTCATCTCGGAATACTTCTTGAGATAGAGTCCAAGTTTGCGTGAATCAGCCTCCGTACGAAGAAGTTATGGAGTTCAGAAGATTTCAATTTTAAACGAAAAATTGAACATAAATAATAGTTTAATTAAAAAGCAGTTCAAATTCAAAAATTCTGAGAGAAGCGGTTGGGCGGGAAAATTCCCGCCCATAGGGGTCGACTCCCCCGGGGGGGGGGGGGTCGACATAGGTATCGAACCCCCAAGAGGGGTGTCGACTGGGGTGTCGACCCCCATGTAGGGGTCGACCCCCACGCCCAGATCTAGACTGTTTAGTCCAGTGACATTTTCTAAGTCATTAGGGCATATATGTCGACTTCCGGTTGCCTCTGTTTGGTCTGGATAGCTCTGATTTCACCTAGGATGATCTAACGACTCTCATTAATCTAAACTTCTATATAAACAACCCCAACCCTCAACCCCAAAACCACATAAAATTGCTCTCTGAAGTTGTCATGCTATCCATGGACAAACTAGTGTAGCCTCCATTTTTCTCTAACCTACAAGTCAAGTTTGGAAGTCCCAAATCAAATCAAAACTAAAGAATCAGTAGTCAACATCAAAGGATAGCTTTTCAGTTTCAGAAATCAGATCCTAGAAAACAAGATTTGTTCTTTTGTTTGTAAGTTCAGTTATTCTTTAGATTTGAACAAATAAAAGTCATGACTTGTAATGAAGAGAAACTAGAATTATGCCTATTTGTAAGATAATCGTATTCTGATTCATGTTGCAATTCTGAAATTACCTATGCCTACGTGACTATTGTGATTAATACAACCTATCATGTTGTATATTAAATTGGTGATGGACTTATCATGTAGTATTTTAAATTGGTGATGAACCTATCATGTTGTATAATAATTTGGCAATGAACCTATCATGTTGTTTATAAGTTTGGTGATTTCTTATGCTATGTTATATGCAAGATCATAAGCTAAGTCATGTTCATATATGCTTATATGTCTAGATCTACATGCTTAGATGTTTAGATCTATATTAATTTGATTCAAATCAAATGCAAGTTCACATTTACATGCTTAATTAAATTTGTGTAGTACTATGCCAAATTTATATTACACATGCTTAGTTGATCTAAACTGTTTTATGCCATTGGAATGTTACATGTCCCTTTTCTTTTTCCCTCTTTGTTTATGAGTTTGGCTAATTTGCGGGCCTTACGTCCTATGAAATTTATGCGAACGAATAACGGGGGATACGGTGGGAGAAATACTAAATTACATGCTATTGGCATAGATTGGCTCATAATCATGTAAGTAATTAATGGCATGGAATGGTATAATTTGTATACCAAGAAATTATGGACAAAATGGGACATGACTTGAGTTGACAACATTGGTGGATAATTTACATATAAACATAAATAGTAAATATGTAAATTAATTAAAAGATGATTGTGCCTAACCCGAGGTTAGATTGAGTTACGGTGTAAGGCTGCCCGGAACCGCCCGGCACATCCAGCAACCGTAACAATATAGATCTAATGTGAGAGATTAGCGCATTAAGCCCGAAAAACAAGAGGTTAGATTGAGTTGCAATGTAAGACTTCCCGGAACCGCCCGGCACATCCAGCGACCGCAACAATACATATCTAATGTGACTAGTTGGTGCTTTAATGATTGAATTAAAGATAAGAAAGGCTAAGAATGGTAGGGTTAAGTTAATTAAGACAACACTTAACCAATACAACATGTTAACTAAACTGATGGGTGGGGTTAGGTTAATTTGAGAACACTTAACCATTTTAACATGTTGATTAGAAAACCCGAGTAACTGGGACCCATTTCAGCAATAACCCACATAGATGTATCATGGTACCCTGATCTAGGAAGGGTGGGGCACGATTACTGGGCTGATTATAAGCGGTCAAAATAATGGCGGGTGGTGCAGCAGTGTAGGTTTCGACAGAGTATGGGCGTGCACGTACTCCGGCATGGACAAATCAGGCACTGGGCATAAGTAGTATACACTGTGCATCTTGATTTTGTGTCGGGTTGCCACCACAGGAATTGATACACCCCATGGTGGGACCAACACATGTATCTACAATCAAGCGGGGCCGAATGACAGAAGTCATAAATGCATGTGAGTAGAAGCCGATCGATAAAAGGGATCATTTTGACATGAACACACGATGCTAGTTGAAACACTTGTTAGTAGTGTAGAGAAATAGAAATGAGTGCGATAGTATATTCAGTTTACCTTGCCTTATTTATCGTTATCTTATTTCTATGGTATTGTCCTAGGTTTAGTTTATTCATGTCATGATCCTTTTACCTGTTTACATGCTAAATAATCACTGGACTTAGCAGACTTATGTCTGACCCGTTTTCTTTCGCCTTCTTTTCTTCCGCTCCCCCCAGGTCTGCAGGGAGGGAATACTTCAGCTTAGTGCATATCTTTTTCAAGTTTGAAGAGAGTAAACGTATTACTTGGATTCTCTTTTCTTGGGCTATGGCCGTGGTTACACTTTTATTGGGGATTTATGCTGCTTTACTTCTGTTTTATGCATCTTTATGTACTTGGAGAAATAAATCAAGATAAATGTTTTGTTGTAATAATTTAGAAGTAGGGTTATGAGACAATGCTTGTAATGTTTTAACTGGGTCACACTATTTAATAAATAATTTCAGTTTTCCGCTATTTATATGTCTGTCTTGTAAATTACTTGTACCTTTTACCTATAATACTCCACCAAAGTTAATGCATTCCCTTTGTGAGTGACCTTGATGGAGGTGGGGTGTTTACACTTGGTATCAGAGCAATGGTTTACCAGATCAGATAAAAGTTTTTGTAAACTATTTTTTTTTAAAAAAAGAAGTTTAAAGAAGCATTTTCAAGAATAGTGTTGTTTTATTTTAAAAAGCATAATCCCCAAAGCCATATGCACTACATTTCTATCCTTTGTTTTGAACCTTTTCTTTTCATTTCAGCATGTCTGGGGATCTTAATCTTTCTGAGGGCGTGCCGGTACCTGGTTGGTTCAGAAGGTACCTGGAGGCTAGAGCAAATGACGCAGGCCCAACAGACGTTCATCCTCCCCCATTTGCAGCTGTTCCTCCTCCTCCTCCTCCTCCTCCTCGTGCCAATGCTTTCTCGAAGATATGTAGAGACTTTCGAGCCATGGGTGGAAAGAACTTTAATGGGACTGAATCATTTGTGGAAGCAAGAAACTGGCTCAAGGAAAGAGAAGATTTATTTGTTATCTTCGAAGTGGACGATAGGCAGAAGATACAATTGGCTGTGTGGTTACTTAAGGACGAAGCCTCTTATTGGTGGGAAGTTACTAATGTTGACAGGCCAGTTGAAACTTGGGAGGATTTCAAAATGAGATTTGAAATGAAGTTCCTCTCGCAAGCTGAACAAAGCCTACAGATGGAGAAGTTCTTAGCTCTCAAACAGGGAAGCCTATCAATTAAGGAATATGTCAACCAGTTCAACCAACTGGCTAGATTCTGATTGGAGTTAGTAAACACTCCACATAAGAAGGCTCTTCGTTTCGTTAAAGGGTTGAACGAGCCACTGCACAGCCTAGCTATGTCCCATATACCTATGGGTGCAACTTATGAGAGACCAGTGGACATGGCACTGTTACAGGAGGAAGATAAGGATGGCAAGAAAGAGACAAAGGTGGAAGTACCTTAAGACAAGAAAGTGGAGGGATCACAAAACAAGAAGACGGATTCCAAGAAAGGCGGGAAGAATAACAAACCCCGTGACAAGAGGAAGTTTAATTTTTGTGGCATACCTGGACATCTGATTAAGGATTGCAGAAAGAAGAAGAGGAAGATGGGTGGTTGTTTTCAGTGCGGTGAGGCAGGACACATAGCTAAGGACTGCCCAAGAAAGCAAGGGCAAGGGCAGAGGACTGGATCTACTTCTGGAGGACAGGTTCACGCTCTCATAGCACCTCCGCAAGAACGAGGTAGAAATATTTCCGTTGAGAGTTTAGTTTATCTTTTTGATCATCCTGTTTGTACTCTCTTTGATTCTGGCGCATCGCACTCTTTTATATCTACTGCTTTAGTTGAATCTCTGCACCTAGACACCAGTATAGTAAAGGATCCCTTGGTTGTTTCAAATCCAACTGGGGGTTCGGCTTATTTATCGATGATTTGTTTGGATTTGGAAATTTCTATACTAAGCGTTGGATTTAGATGTAATGCCTATGTTTTGGGCTTCACGGGCTTTGAGTTGATTCTAGGCATGGATTTGCTATCCAGTAATGGTGTCGTCCTCGATTGTGAAAAGAGAGTGGTTAGACTTATGACTCGCCTCGGTAACACTCTCGAAATCTCTTGTAATCCAATGAATATGTTATGCTTAGTTACCTAGAATCTCTTGATCCGTTTGTTGAGAACCTGCAATCTGTTAGAGTAGTTTGTGAATACTCGGATGTCTTTGAAGAGGTGAAGGGTTTACCTCCGAAGCAAGAGATAGACTTTTGCATATACCTTGTTGATAATGCAAAACCCGTTGCTCTAACCGTTAGACACATGGATCCAAGGGAAAGGAAAGAGCTCAGCAAGCAAGTTAAAGAGTTGCTTGAAAAAGGGTTTATAAGGCGGAGTATTTCTGAATGGGGTGCTCCAGTGGTGTTTGCAACCAAAATGGATGGTTCACTTCGCCTATGCATTGACTATAGGGAGCTAAACAAGCTGACCAAGAAGAATAAGCACCCACTTCCAAGAATAGATGACTTGTTCGACCAGCTTGTACGTGCATCGGTTTTCTCCCAACTAGATCTGGCTACTGGGTTTCATCAGCTAAAAGTGTCTGAGGACAGCATTGATAAGACCGCATTCAGGACCCCGGATGGTTTCTTCGAATGGCTTGTCATGCCTTTCGGCTTGAAAAACGCACCTTCTTATTTTGTTGACTTGATGAGTCGGGTGTTCAGGTAGTTCCTTAATAAGTTTGTGGTGGTCTTCGTGGACGACATTTTGATCTTCTCGAAAAGTGAGGAAGAGCATGCTTTGCATTTAAGGGAAGTCATGGATACTCTTCATGCACACCAGCTAAAAGCAAAATTCTCCAAATGACATTTTTGGAGAGAAGAAGTAAGGTTTCTCGGACATGTGGTGTCCAAAGAGGGGGTAGTTGTGGATCCCACAAAAGTAGTTGCGGTGCAAGATTGGAAGGTCCCCCGGAACGCAACCGAAGTACGAAGTTTTCTCGGACTAGCAGGCTTTTATAGAAAATTCATTAAGGACTTCGTGAAAATCTCAGCACCACTTACTAGATTGACAAAGAAGAACCTAACTTTTGCTTGGGATTTGGATTCCGATGTTGCTTTCCAACGACTGAAAAGGGCTCTAACAACAGCCCCAGTTCTGACATTTCCTGATGGGAGTAAGATGTTTACAGTGTACACAAACGCATGCAGAATAGGATTGGGCGCTGTCTTGATGCAAGAGGGAAAAGTTGTTTATTATGGAGGAAGACAGTTGAAGGTACATGAAAAAAACTACCCAACTTATGACTTAGAACTAGATGCCATTGTTTTCGCTCTTAAGTCATGGCGTCATTACCTACTAGGAGAAAGGTTTGAATTGTTTACTAATCGTTAAAGTACCTTTTCTCACAGAAGGATCTTAACTTAAGACAATAAAGGTGGATGGAATTTCTGGCCTCATACGATTTTGAGATTGCTTATACTCCTGGCAAGGGAAACGTGGTGGCATACACCTTGAGTAGGAAAAAGCTGACCTTAAGTCCTCTCTTTGTAGAAAGGCAAAACTTGGAGTACATAGCAAACTTTTGACTTTAGACCTTCCTTTGAGTTTGTACCTAGCTTGTTATCAACACTAGAGGTACGGCCCATGCTTTTGACTCAATATGAACCGCACAACGTAAAGACCCTCAGCTAGTTGATGTGATGGACAAGCAAATGAGAGGTGAGACTTCTAGTCACCTCAATAGATAGTCCATCGATGACAAGGTTTGGTTTGAGACGGGATGGAAGACTATGCGTCCCACAAGCAAGAGATTTGGTGAAAATAGTTCTCGAAGAAGCACACCATTCTAAATTGACCATACACCCAGGTGGGGACAAGATGTATAAAGACAGAAAAAGTTTTTTTTTTTTGGAATGGCATGATGAAGGATGTAGCTGAGTTTATCTGTAAATGCTTGACATGCCAGCAAGTCAAAGCGGAGCAGAAGAAGCCTGGTGGTCTGCTTCATCCTCTAGAAGTCCCACAGTGGAAATGGGATAGCATTTAGATGGACTTTATTGATTGGTTGCCTAAGTCAAGAAGGGGCAATACCAGTATTTGGGTAATAGTGGACAGGCTCACTAAAGCGCTCACTTTATACCTGTTAAGTGTAGGAGGACTGCCTCATCGTTAGCATCCATTTATCTTAAAGAGGTGGTTCGACTGCATGGAATACCCTCTAGTATAGTAAGTGATTGAGATCCTATCTTTACGAGCAATTTTTGGAAGAGTTTGCAGGAAGCTGTAGGCACACAATTATGCTTAAGCACTGCCTATCACCCTCAAACCGATGGTTAGACGGAAAGGGTGAACAGAGTATTAGAAGATCTTTTGAGATTGTGCATTTTTGATTTTGGAGGGACATGGGAGGATCATCTTCCTTTGGTAGAGTTCGCCTACAACAATTACTACCAAGCTACCATAAGCATGGCACCCTTCAAGGCTTTGTATGGAAGACCATGCCGATCGCCAACTTGTTAGTGGGAGTCTACAGACAAGCTCGTAGTTGGGCCGGACATGATTAGAGAAACTTCAGAGAAGGTAGACTTGATACGAAGACGAATGAAGACTGCACAAGATAGATATAAGTCCTACATTGATAAAAGAAGGACTGACCTTGAGTTTGAGGTTGGAGACAGGGTTTTGCTTAAAGTATCTCCTTTGAGGAACGTCTTTCGCTTTGGGTCTATAGGAAAATTGGCACCAAGATTTGTAGGGACATTTCCTATTATTGAAAGGATTGGGAAGATGGCTTATAAAGTAGAGCTTCTCAAAAAATTGGCTG
The DNA here is from genome assembly GCA_030737875.1 of Allium sativum. NCBI lineage: Eukaryota > Viridiplantae > Streptophyta > Magnoliopsida > Asparagales > Amaryllidaceae > Allium > Allium sativum. Next base: position 736,795,914 of record CM060909.1, on the reverse strand, counting down.
GAATTCATAATGTTTTTCATGTCTTTCACCTACGAAAGTGCTTACATGAGTCGGAAAAAGTGTGGAGCCAAGCATACTAGAGGAAATAGAAGTGGAGCGAGAAGCGACGGAGAGGAGAGTTCCAACTCGCATTTTAGGGACAAAAGTCAAAGATCTACAAAACCGTGAAGTCGAGCTTGTTAAAGTTCAATGGAGTAACGCTGAGGAAGATGCGACTTGGGAGACTGTGGACAAGATACGCACAGCCTACCGTTTTCTTTTTGAGGGTACATCCTTGATCTCTTTTCCATAAGTTTATGCATGCTTATATCTATCTTTTAATTATATCTCCTCGGTCCTATTCTTGATCCTTAGGTAGAAATCAATGGATGTAAACATGTATTTGAAACATGTTATGACTGATGGTTGTAAGTGGTTGCAAGTGGTTGCTCGTGGATGCAAATACACACACATTAGGTACTAGATCGGCTCAGTCACTTTCATATTGCATATGCATACATATATTTGTATATGGATTGAACCTTGATGTGTTATCATATGGACGTTGCATTTGTATGAATGATTGCGCACTCATGTAGAAAGAATGATTAGGAATATTACATACATAATGGACTCATGGCACTATCAAGATTTGCATTAAGGAGGTAAACTGAATTAGTAGATTGCCTGATTTTACATTAGATAAGGACATATACACACACTATGCATAAGTTTATGAAAATCATTAGATACCTTTTAAGGGCAATGGATGCCTGTGATTGAATGGTTGAGTAGATGGATATTGGATGGTAGGATATACATTCTTCTTGACTTGAAGATTTCGGGGACGAAATCCTTTAAGGAGGGAAGAATGTAACACCCGTATTTTCTGTGAACATTAAAGTAACGAATTAAAGAATACTTAATTTTAAAAGTGAAAATTAGGGGAAATGGTTTCGCCACTGCATTCATCTCGGAATTCGGCTTGAGATAGAGTCCGAGTTTGCATGAATCGGACTTCGTATGAAGAAATTATGGAGTTCATAAGATTTTAAGTTAAACGGAAAATTGAATATAAATAATAATTTAATTAAAAAGCAGTTCAAATTCAAAAATTCCGAGCGAAGTGGCTGGGCGGGAAAATTCCCGCCTATAGGGGTCGACTCCCCCACGGGGGGTCGACATAGTTGTCGACCCCCCAAGAGGGGTGTCGACTGGGGTGTCGACCCCCTCGCCCAGATCTGGACTGTTTTGTCCAGTGACGTTTTCTGAGTCATTAGGGCATATGTGGCTACTTATGGTTGGCTCTATTTGGTCTAGATGGCTCTGATTTCTCCTAGGATGATCTAACGGCTCTCATTAATCTGAACTTATATATAAACAACCCAACCCTCAACCCTAAAACCACATTAAATTGCTCTCTGAAGTCGTCATGCTATCCATGGCCAAACTAGTGTAGCCTCCATTTTTCTCTAACCTACAAGTCAAGTTAGGAAGTCCCAAATCAAATCAAAACTTGAGAATCAGTAGTCTACATCAAAGGATAGCTTTTCGGTTTCAGAAACCAGATCCTAGAAAACAAGATTTGTTCTTTTGTTTGTAAGTTCAGTTATTCTTTAGATTTGAACAAATAAAAGTCATGACTTGTAATGAAGAGAAACTTGAACTGTGCCTATTTGTAAGATAATCGTATTCTGATTCATGTTGCAATTCTGAAATTATCTATGCCAGCGTGACTATTGTCATTGATACAACCTATCATGTTGTATATTAAATTGGTGATGGACTTATCATGTAGTATGTTAAATTGGTGATGAACCTATCATATTGTATAATAATTTGACAATGAACCTATCATGTTGTATATAAATTTGGTGATTCCTTATGCTATGTTATATGCAAGATCATAAGCTAAGTCATGTTCGTATATGCTTATATGTCTAGATCTACATGCTTAGATGTTTAGATCTATGTTAATTTGATCCATCTCAAAAGCAAGTTCACATTTGCATGCATAATTAAATTTGTGTAGTACTATGCCAAATTTATATTACACATGCTTAGTTGATCTAAACTATTTTATGCCGTTGGAATGTTACATGTCGCTTTTCTTTTTTCCTCTTTATTTATGAGTTAGGCTAATTTGCAGGCCTAACGTTCTATGCAATTTATGCGAACGAACAATGGGGGATACGTTGGGAAAAATATTAAATTACATGCTATTGGCGTAGATTGGCTCATAATCATGTAAGTAATTAATGGCATGAAATGGTATAATTTGTATACCTAGAAATTATGGACAAAATGGGACATGACTTGAGTTGAGAACATTGGTGGATAATTTACTTTTAAAGATAAGTAGTAAATATGTAAATTAATTAAAAGATGATTGTGCCTAACCCGAGGTTAGATTGAGTTTTGGTGTAAGACTGCCCGGAACCGCCCGACACATCCAACAACTGTAACAATATAGATCTAATGTGAGAGGTTAGCGCATTAATCCCGAAAAACCCGAGGCTAGATTGATTTGCAGTGTAAGACTACCCGAAACTGCCCGACACATCCAGCAACTGCAACAATACATATCTAATGTGACTGGTTGGTGCTTTAATTAATGAATTAAAGCTAAGACAGGCTAAGAATGGTAGGGTTAAGTTAATTAAGGCAACACTTAACCAATACAACATGTTAACTAAACTGATAGGTGGGGTTAGGTTAATTTGAGAACACTTAACCATTTTAACATGTTGATTAGGAAACCCTAGTAACGGGGACCCATTTAAGCAGTAACCCACATTGATGTATCATGGTACCCTTAACTAGGCAGGGTAGGGCACGATTACTAGGCTGATTATAAGCGGTCAAAATAACGGTGGGTAGTGCAGCAGTGTAGGTTCCGATGGAGTATGGGCATGCACGTACTCTGGCATGGATAAATCAGGCACTGGGCATCATTAGTATACACTGTGCCTCTTGAATTTATGTCGGGTTTCCACCATAGGAATTGATACACCCCATGGTGGGACCAGCACAGGTATCTGCAATCAAGCGGGGCCGAATGACACAAGTCATAAACGCATGAGAGTAGAAGCCGATCGATAAAAAGGATCATTTTGTCATGAACACACGGTGCTAGTTGAAACACTTGTTAATTGATGCAGAGAAATAGAAATGAGTGTGATAGTATATTCAATTTACCTTGCCTTATTTATCGTTATCTTAATTCAGGGTATTGTCCTAGGTTCAATTTATTCATGTCATGATCCTTTTACCTGTTTACATGCTAAATAATCACTGGACTTACCAGACTTATGTCTGACCCGTTTTCTTTTGCCTTATTTTCTTCCATTCCCCCCTCCCCCCCAGGTATGCAGGGAGGGAATACTTCAGCTTTGTGCAGACCTTTTTCAAGTTTGAAGAGAGTAGATGTATTGCTTGGATTCTTTCTTCTTGGGCTATGGCTGTGGTTACACTTTTATTGGGGATTTATGCTGCTGTACTTCTGTTTTATGCTTCTTTATGTACTTGGAGAAATAAATCAAGACAGATGTTTTGTTGTAATAATTTAGATGTTGGGTTTTGAGACAATGCTTGTAATGTTTTGACTGAGCCATGCTATTTAATAAATAATTTCAGTTTTCCGCTGTTTATATGTCTGTCTTGTACCTTTTACCTATAATACTCCACCAAAGTTAATGCATTCCCTCTGTGAGTGACCTTAACGGAGGTGGGGTGTTTACAATCCACCTCTCATTAGATTAACCTAATACAATATATATATATATATATATATAGCTACCCCAATATTAAGGTACATCCAATAGTACTCCACTCGCATGGTCTCCACAGTAACACCACAGAAATTTGCACAGTCCCTTTCCTACGTCAGAGTGACATACAAATCTATATAGCAGTGCAACATTCCTCATAGACCAGCCATCGCCATCCTATGTAAGCATATAGAATGCCACCTTCGAATCATTCGATCGAATCATATTCCAGCACAAAGTAATTCCCTGAAGTCTACGATACACCACCCGGAGAAGACATGCAAGTGTCTAGACTTTCTCATGTACGCATCGTTTATCGTACTCGATGCATCAACCTATATGATGCACCATCCGGAAACAATATGAATATATCCGCACATATTATCTTCTATGCACTGAGTTCCGTAATAGGGTTATATAAGATGCACGAAACTCGATCGATAGCCTTTTTAGATATCTACATACAAAGATGCTATGGTGTGCATTTTCACAGTGGCTATGGTCGCACTTGACCCCTCCCTCAACTAGTGAAAGACAAATAGAATTGAGAGCTAATGACATGGCCCAGGAAAACAACAAACAACAAATCCTAATTGGCATGTCACTCACCCAAAGCCTTGATAGTAAAAATTCTATGGTCTATTGGTTTAGCTCTCCATCTTTCCATATCACGCATCACGCTGACTGTCGATGGCTGGTACCCGACGACTACTATAAAACAGGTGGTTAGACTCGCCTAAGGCAAACAAATAAAATGTTCATAACCCGCTTAGTCACAAGGCAACAGGATAGTCGAATCACCTATGCCACCCTACAGCCTTCTGATTACCCACTAAATTAAGGTATACTCACAGGGTAGTAACACGTAGACCCGACCTCTGCAAGCACAACCTAATGCTGCCACACCGTACATAGGACTAGCAGGAGTACCCTTCATGTCCCAGGAAGCTGCGTGCTTCCTCTTCCAGTCCTTCGGAGCCAGCAGAATATCAGCAGAACAACAGGAAGAATAGGCAGAATAATCAGATGGATGTGCGTTCCCTTTGTGTCTCATAACACCACGATTGTGACACCCCGCGTTCGTTAATATCACTCTTTATCAGAAGGCATTAAGTTTCGTGAAGCGTTTTAGGTAAACAGAAGCAGAAACATTATAAGACAGATATAAAATAACAGCGAAATTTAAAACTTTATTAAGAAGAAAACATCGTGGTTCAAAACATAGTTACATCATAAGTCTAAAATACATAAAACCCAGTACATCAACTTAAAACTTCTATCTTGTACTAAAAGCATCAGAGTATAATAAACATAAAAGGAGCATAATGCCTGAAATATTACCATAGCAGCGAAGATACGTAATCAAGTTGTACATCTAAGCAACTCTAAGCAAAATGAGAGAAGAATCATGATCAAGCTTGAGTATTCCCACTCTGAAAATCCGGGGGGGGGGGGGAATGGAAGAAAAAGAAGAGGAAACAAAATGGGTCAAACATAAGTCTAGTGAGTCCAGTTGCTTCTAGCATATAAATAATTAAAATCATCATGACAGGCATATAAGTTGTAGAGAGAGATAACAGTGTCAAAAGACAAGTATAACAAGGTAAATAGGATAAACAGAACATGCTTTGTGCTTCTTAATACTTTTCTCCCTCTGCACCAATACTAGTATAACCGAAGCAAGATGATCCCAACAAGTACAAGATGGTAGACTTAGTTATACTGTAGTGAGAGATTTTACCCCATAAAATAACAGGTAGCCCAACAGAATTGATGGGTGTTACCCCCAATGATAATAACGGGCTTCTAAACAGGCGAAACTAAATGTACCCTAATCGATCGGCTCCCTAACCCATAGATACCTGTGCTAGCCCCGCAGTAGGATGTATCACTTCCTAAAGTGGCCACCCCGTTACTTCCAAGATGCACAGCTATATCTACTGATATCACAACTTCTAATTTTCCCGATCAGGTGGATCTACGCACGCATATGATCTCGATGGAACGCACTGTCAGACACCTTTCTCCGAATATCCTCTTATAATCAACTCAGTAAACGTGCCCCGACCACCAACCTAGTTTGGGGTTCTCCGTTTGATACCGATATAAGTTACTGACTGATACGAGTCCCACACACCAGATGATACAAGCTTCCCCTTAGGCTTGTAACCACACTACTAGGATTTCAGCAGGTTATGCATATTAGTTTAACAAGATTGCATAATCTCAACATGTTAAGTTTGTGGGCCTATATATATAAATATTGCCCACCTCCCAAGATTTACTAAACCCTCCTAGTGATTCAAACAAGTTTACTCAACCCCTACTCAAGTTAACTGGTTAGTGTAATCCTTATGGATTCAAAAAGGTTAAGTATCACAAGTTTATCACCATTCATTCATTTATGGTTATTAATGCGCTAGACCTCCCACATTAAGCCTAGAACTTATGGACGTTGGATATGCCGGTTGGGTCCGGGTAGACTTGTTCCACAGATCGGACTTAACCTCGTGTCTTAGCATGTTACGTGTTTATGCACTTAGACCCCTCACATTAGATTCACCACTTGTGGTCGCTCGATATGCCAGGCGGTTACGGGCATACTTCTACCACAAGTGTAATCTAACCTCGTGTCTAAGTGCAGTTACAGTTTCTAATTCTTTAAATGTGACGGCCCGAAAATCCGTACTATCTAAGTTGACTAATACAACACATGTCCAACCCAAATAACACAGAACTATGAGTCATTAATAGAAAGAAGTTAGAGGGTGAGAAATAGAAAGAAAAAAATTAGAATAGAAGAAGAAGAACACAGAATCTCACAGCGGAACGAATAAAATATAATATCATATAACAAACTCTTTTGAATACAAAATGATGTACTGTACATACATACCATTATCAGAGTGCATACAACATTTGATACAACGGAAATAACTCTAAATAACTATCGGTGAAGCCTCCTGCTTCAAGCTCATCCAAGGGTATCTATAAAAGCCTGAAACACTTGACTTCCCGTACAAATTTGGGCACCCAAGAGTTTAGGAAAAACAAAACAAAATAAACTCTGGGTCAGTCATGGGACTGGTGTGAGTAAACTCCAACTAATTTATTTAACTTTGAAAAAAATCTTTTGAAAGAAAAGGTAATAGTAAGACCATCCCACGCATAAACACGAACGGTTTTTAACTTACTATAACCAAACCATTTTTGATATCAAAATCCAGTGATATTATAATAATGTCTAATCAAATAAATAACCAAAAAGTAGAACGCTTGCGTCTTACGCTTTACATACATAGTAAAAATCAAAAAAACCGTAGGGCACTTATTGGAGATTTGATTCCCACTATGACAAGGTATGGTACCACCTGCCGATAGTGTATCTCTAGAGGGGAATACACTGGGTTCAACAAGAATGTCTTGCAACCCGGCCCACACATGACCGACCACTAATTTCGCTTGAGTGTATTGAATGTATATCACCAACAGTTGGGCTCAATCCACCGTTTCCCGAAAAGGGTCAGCATCGAAATAGATTAAAGAAGTAAAAGGGTTTTCTCTAGATAGGTGATTATACACCCTAATGGGAGCGACCCACATAGCCATGTTGCCTGCCCGATTTTTGTCATTTTTCGGTTGTGAAGCTTGAGGCTACGTCTATCTTTTAGAACATCTGGCCACCATACACTTTGAATGCCACATCGTCAAACCCATCAAATCACTAGTTGATCTTCCCAAAAATATTACGGGTATAAAAGCTAAGAGAAACGAATTTCTCCGCCACCAGACGTAATACCTTTAAAAGATCGTCCTACGTGACCGTTAGGAATACTCTTGTCAGACATTCGTCCATACAAGTTGTCCTAGGACTGAAAAAACCAAACAGCCCTTGCATTTCACTCTGTCTTCGATAATTTTCAGCATAATCTAATTCGCAACGCCTATGCCTATACGGAGTGGTTTTTGGATAATAAATCCAACCAGTCTCTTCGTATTGACAACGATGGTAAAAATCTTTGATAGTCGGTGATTTAACTATCAAAGGGAAAAACAAACATCCATCAAACAATTTCACAATAACTGGTCCATTCTAATATTTTATATTAAATTCATTTCTTAGTGAATTCTATATATATCGTTATATCGATTTCTATTATCAAAATTTCTTAAAAATATTCAAACTCCTTAAATTTCCGGAAAATTTTGCCAGCACCTCCCCTGTACCGGTCAATAGTTCAAACCCCAGCTCACCTCTCTAGGCCCTTTCCATTCAAAAATAAAATAAAAAAGCCAAGCGGCTTGCCGAATCGGCGCATAAAACCTCATATGGAAATTGAAACATGTACCTTTTAGTCGAGCACTTAAATTATAAATCTTCATACTCTTCATTCACTTTATCCCATACCTGTCTAATATATATACACCTGCATTTCCATTCCATTTCAATCCGTTCAGCACTGTTTTACTTTAATCGCTTCCCATTCGCTAATTAATTAGCTTCCTTGCTTAGTTTACTTTTAATTTGAACATATTACGTTCAAAAATATTTGTATTCACTTATATACAAATCAACCTCAAATCCCTTGCTCGCTTTCAAATTCAACCCCCGGTTTCATATTCAAATTCCCACTTTTATTATTAACAAGTCCAATCCACTTAACACCGTTAAGTTTGGCCCAAACTTTAATTAGTAATTTCTTTAGTTAACTTCATTTTATAATAAAAATCTGATTTTTGCTCCAAATCACTCCAGTTACTCCATGTGAGTTCCTATCTATTTTATAACTTAAATTCGGATTTTTTTTCTAATTGAAATTGGGATTTTTAGTCATTAAAATTCCTTTATTTTATTTAATAAACCGTTATGGTTTTAAACAATTATGGCGATGCTTTTCTGAAATTTTGATTTTGACATAACTCAAAATCTATAAAACGAAATCCAGATTTTTATCTTTCATTTGAAAACTATCATTGAATAGGTCCGGAAGTTTCTTGTTTCATCGGATTCCGAGTTATATTGAGTTCCGTATACTCAATTGAAGTTCGAAACGTCGAACATCGAACTACCGCACCACAACGAGTTCGTTTTAATTATAATTTAATTATAAATGTTAACTTCGCTTTCCAATCTCATTCCTTGATGTATTTAAATATAAATTAAAACCGTTTTCCAAATCTAACTTAAACCTCCAATTTTTCAGAATCGTCGATTATTTTTCTTCAATTCACAATTCAATTATAATTAATATTTACAACTTAATTGCTACACTAAATTCCCATTTCCTATGCAAATAAATTATTTATAAAACTCAATATACTCGAATTCCAAGCATAAATTTCTTTTATGGGAAAAATCAATTAATTCACACCCCTTATCATTACAAACTAGTACCACCCCTCGATAATAGTGAAGTGATTAAAGTTGGGGTATTTTATTTACCTCTCAGACCTTGACCGACAACGTTCTTACCTTGGGATAGATAAGAGTTTGTAATAAAAGAATTAATTCAAATCTCACCTTTAATTCCCTTAAATATAGGGTTTTACACGCCATACTTAATTTGGATAAATCTATTTCCAAATAATCTGATGGAAAATATATCATCAATTTTATAATATTATTCTTAAACTAATTTCCTCATTATATATATATATATATAACAACTTCCCATTCAAAAATCTACTTGAACTAAATTCTTATTTAATTTATTTCCATCTCTTATATATATATAAATATATATATATATATATATAAACATAGAATCTATTTCATATTAAATTTTATTATTATAACTTATATATACATATATATATATATAAACATAAAATATATTTTCATACTTAAATATTAAAGTATCAGCTTCTTGGGTTATAGTTCTAAAATATGATTTCAACTAGATAAAATCATAATTTTCTTTCTAAAAAAATTTGCATTTGTAAATTCGACAAAGTCGAATTCTAAAAATAAATTTGATGGATTTATTTCAATTTAGATTATATTCCGAACATCAGAACAAATTTTATCGTTTTCTTCTTGAACCAATTCCAAAATCACTTTTTAAATTCATCAAAAGTTCAAATTACCCAATTATAGTTACTTTCCTTTATTTATAAATATCGTTTATAAATTTCATTTCCTGTTTTAGATATTGAAACAAGTTTCGATTTCAAATTACCTTTGAAATCCAATTTCCACATTAGAAAATACATTCTCCCTTTTTAAGTTCATACTTGAATTTAAATTTATAAATTATCCAATGACAATTTTTATCTTTAATTTATAAATATATTTTATAAATTACACTTCTTGTTTAAATATTAAAACAAGATTTTATTTCAAATTTAATTTGAAATTCCGTTTCTATTTCGGAAAAATAATTTTCCTTTTTAAAATCACGCTTGCATTCTCGTTTTTCGAATTATCAAATGATAAATCTCTTTTCAATTATAAATATCGTTTATAAATACAATTACTTGTTTTTATTACTGAAAACAAGTTAAAAATTTCAAAACCGTTCGAAATTCAATTTCTATTTTGGAAAATGTAAATTTTCCCTTTTAAATCTAAAAATCATGTTTTATGATATTTCTAAATATAAATAGTTTTGGGCCAGTGATATTCAATAATTCAAACATTCAAACCATCAATCCAATTCAACACATTACATATATAAATATGTAAACAAAAATAAATAAATTTAAGGAATCCAGTTGGATTCCTCCAACCTGTTTTCCCTGCATCCACAAATGTTGGTACCAATCATGTTTCAAGGCAGGATATCGCGGTATAAAAGGGGATCCACTTATATACGTGGGTCGTAGGGTCATCCGCTAATGATACTGCGGGCATCCGCTAATTGTACTAAGGGAAATATCTAATATCCAATATATATAATAGGCACAATCACCAAACCTAATATAACTAATATATGCAATAATCAAAACTGGTAAACAATTCATAAATGCAACCAAGCAGTCAATAATTTATTTTTAATGATAAAAATAAATTTTTAAGTGAGATTTACTCACCTTGATTTATTTTTCGAATATCCTCTTTATTTCCATATCTGCATTTACGAATCATCTCCAATGAATCTATTTGTGCCTACAATTATTTATTTATCGATTAACATTAATTTATTTAAATTAACCTAACAAATAAATAAATAAATCTATGTATTTTAAATTAAATAAAACATATACCTCGTCGCCTTCGACCAAGACACTACACTGCCTTTCCTCATTCCAGTCATTTCGACCCCTCCCAATCATCTCCAACGAACAACAATTCTGCAAACAATCCCCACAACCACTCTTTAGAATGAATCCAGTGCTTTTGAAATGGGTGTGTTCAGAAGGTTTAAGTCCAAGGGTATGGAGATAAAGGTAGGACTTTTTAAACCACTAACATCATGATTTCTAACTTACACCCAAATTGTTTAAAAAAAAAGTGATATAGATGGAGGGTAAATACTTTAGGTTCAGTTGATTACATAGGTTTTAAAAGGAAAGATATCCCAGAGTCTTAAAAATGAAGATAGCCCAGAATATTTGAAAATATAGATAATTCTAATGGGCTTAAATCAATATTGTTTAAAAAAGCATATATCATGATATGATAGTGTTTTACAGTAAAGTAAAGAGTAAGACTTCCTTGTATTAGAATATGACTTCAAAGATGAATCAATCATAAAGAGGTGTTTTCAAGGAAATATAATTAGGGAAGATAGCCGAGAATTTACTATACCGAGATAGTGCAAATAGTCCAGATTTAACAAAACTCAGATATGAAAGTATCATAATTATCTGAAAGGATTTAGAAAAGAAAACCCATATAAGACAGTAGTCAGAAATTGTTTTTAATTTTTTTTTAGATGGAATAATGGTATAGGATTACCTGAAAGGTCTTGAAACACTACACCTACCACAATTCCATCACCCTCCTCATTCTCTTATGCCGGCTCGAACAACAGGAACCGACTCATCACCTAACCGTGATTTTATTCCTCTCTTTTATCTTCATTCAGTCAATGCAATCCGCTATCGATTCCACCATTGAACCCTACATCAAAATCCTTACAATCTTATCACCAAAATTTTCAACTCGAACCATCTAAGCCCATCGCGACCTGCTACCATTCAGACCCTCTACCACTGTCGCTCTCGAACCAGTACACACTAAATCAAACTCGAACACCACAACTTCACTTTCAAACCCTAATTTACTGCGCCCTTCTGTCAATAACCCAACGCCATCGTTGATCGGTCCAACGACGACCCAATAAACCTTCGCTCGCGACCCTAAGATGGGTTCGAACGATCCCTAAATTGTATCGCACTTAAAACAAGTGATAAGCAAGCGAAGTCTGGTTCAATACAAGCTTCACGAAGTCTAAATTTCCTTATTCTACATCGCGACCCAAATCAATTGTGAGTGCTTCAGGAATTCTTCGAATTGGCCCCGAGCTCCAGATGCCATCGCGATTTCTAATTGCGATTTTTTTATTAAAATCAAAGGCGGTTTTCGATTTAGAAGAAGAAATGAAAAAAGAAAGGAATGGATTGAATTTGTTTGTTTTCTTAGTGAAGGAAATGAATTTGGGTGGGTGCGATTTATATAGATTGAGAGGGAGACAAACGTATGGGGCCATTAAAAAGATGTTTCTTTGATTTAGATGGAAACAGACAATATTTTCAGCTCGAGGAAAGGGATGTCTACGTGATTCAGTTCATAAGCCGGCTTCGTGAATTCTGAGTGTATAGGTTAACTTATGGAAAAATATACTTATTTATTTAATTTCATTGCATTTTAATTAAAATATTTTGTGGTCCCGTAACTCAAAATCTCGAACCGCCATTTAACCGTAACGACAGGAGCAGGCTCTGAAATTAAATTCGATTGTATAAAGAAGATAACTAATTTAAATTGACGATTAATAATAAATTCAGTTGATATAAATTGATTTCAAAACAATTTAATTCATTAAAAATAAATAATTATTATCACTCTAATTTGATACAAAATTTATATCAATTGACTGAATCGTCTCGATATAATTTTAACTCAGCATTCAATTATTCAATACATTCGATATTAATTCGTATATCGATTTTAAATCGATAAATTCAATACAAAAATTCATTTATAGTTCAAATTAAATATTAAAACTAATTTAAATATTCATTATAAAATAGCTAAAAATCCGGGACGTTACATTCTTTCCCCCTTAAAAGAATTTCGTTCCCGAAATTACTAAGGTAGAAGAAATGGTACAGACCCGTTAAATTTTCAAAAATCCACTTTGTTATAATTCAACATTTTATGTTCTTTAACTCAAGTCTGATACAACTTTAATTTTTTATGGGAATATTAAATTTCAATTCGTTTAATTGGTTTCCCTCATTTTGATTTATTTAACTTGCTTGAGTTAAATTTAGATTTCAGTATTCAAAACCCTTGGGTTTTTATTTCAAATCCTTTTTGAAATCACATAAATATATCCACAAATATTAAGAACCATACCAAATTCAAAATATTTGAATTTTTCAAAACAGGGTTTCTAAAAATAAATTTCAATTCCAAATTTCACTATGGTAGCAATCCATCACTTAGAAACTCGAAAATGAATACCGATGATATGGCCATCCATCGTCTGAATTATTTTCCAGCTACTGAAGTGATTTCATTGCTTTATTACCCTCAAAAATCCATTCAAACTGATTTTCATTCAAAATCCTTCCAAAACATAACCATAATATTCCAGAAAATATTTTTTAGATATCCGGGATTTAAATTCCAAATTCAATATTTAATCCAATTTTAATTTCTCTCAATCATATATACAAGTTCTATTTGGTTATACATAACCATTTTTGATTTAATAATCTAATTTAATTATAATCTTAATATACACATTCATATACTATAATAAATTCGGAAAATTATTCCTTTTATATGAAAATACAGTTTTGGGTAAAATTATTTCGTTTACCCAGCTTTAAAAAGATATTGTGTCAATTTACTTTGTTCAAGTGTTTGTAAATCTCTACCGGCCACGATAGCTAAACGCGTCGATGTGGAATTTATATATCACTCAACAGATCAATCAACACGATATAAAACAGTTTTTATACAAATCTACAAATATGCTCTATCATATATGCACTCAAACTCATTCTGGGGTACTACTAACTCTATCTCTAATGAGTAAACCTCCACCAAATCCTAGGTGCTCGCTCAACCTAAGATCTGATACCAACTGTGATGACCCACAAATCCGTACTATCTGAGTTGACTAATACAACACACGTCCAACCCAAATAACACAGAACTACGAGTCATTAATAGAAAGAAGTTAGAGGGTGAGAAATAAAAAGAAAATTAGAATAGAAGAAGAAGAACACAAAATCTCACATCGAAACGAATAAAATATAATATCATATAACAAACTCTTTTGAATACAAAATGATGTGCTATACATACATACCATTATCAGAGTGCATACAACATTTGATACAGTGCAAATAACTCTAAATAACTATCGGTGAAGCCTCCTGCTTTAAGCTCCTCCAAATGTATCTGTAAAAGCCTAAAACACTTGACTGCCCGCACAAATTTGGGTACCCAAGAGTTTAGGAAAAACAAAATAAACTCTAGGTCAGTCATGGGTTTGGTGTGAGTAAACTCTAACCAATTTGTTTAACTTTGAAAAAATCCTTTGAAAGAAAGGTATAGTAAGACCAGCCCACACATAAACACGGACGGTTTTTACCTTACTATAACCAAACCATTTTTGATATCAAAATCCAGTGATATTATAATAATGTCTAATCAAATGAATAACCAAATAGTAGAACGCTTGCATCTCACGCATTACATACATAGTAAAAATAAAAAAACCGCAGCGCGCTTATTGGAGATTGGATTCCCACAATGACAAGGTATAGGACCAACTGTCGATAGTGTATCTCTAGAGGGGAATACACTGGGTTCAACAAGAACGTCTTGCAACCCAGCCCACACATGACCGACCACTCATTTCGCTTGAGTGTATCGAATATATATCACCAACGGTTGGCTCAAACCACCATTTCCCAAAAAGGGACAGCATCGAAATAGATTAAAGAAGTAAAAGGAATTTCTCTAGATAGGTGATTATACACCCTAATGGGAGCGACCCACATAGCCATGCTGCCTGCCCGATTTTTGTCATTTTTCGGTTGTGAAGCTTGAGGCTACGTCTATCTTTTAGAACATCTGGCCACTATACACTTTGAATGCCACATCGTCAAACCCGTCAAATCACTAGTTGATCTTCCCAAAAATATTACTAGTATAAAAGCTTAGAGAAATGAATTTCTCTGCCACCAGACGTAATACCTTGAAAAGATCGTCTTATGTGACCGTTAGGATTACTCTTGTCAGACATTCATCCGTACAAGTTGTCCTGGGACTGAACAAACAAAACAACCCTTGCATTTCACTCCGTCTTCGATTATTTTCAGCATAATCTAATTTGCAACGCCTATGCCTATACGAAGTGGTTTTCGGATAATAAATCCAATTGGTCTCTCCGTGTTGACAACGATGGTCAAAAATCTTTGTTTGTCGGTGATTTAACTATCAAAGGGAAAAACAAACATCCATCAAACAATTTCACAATCACTGGCCCTTTCTAATATTTTATATTAAATTCATTTCTTAGTGAATTCTATATATATCGTTATATCGATTTCTATTATCAAAATTTCTTAAAAATATTCTAACTCCTTAAATTTCCGGAAAATTTTGCCAGCAACTGTAACGGCTGGAAATTTTCGACTCCTCGAGAGTCGAAAATTCCGTGACGTTAGTGAAAGAATTTAGAAGGTGAGAAAGAAAAGATAGAACTAATAGAATAGAAGAAGAAGAACATCAGAATCATCAGAGTAACACGAATCTCACAGCGGAACGAATAACATATAATATATAACATAACTTTGAAGTAAACAGTTATATATATACAATAGCACTTATCAGAGTACAACACTTACAACACAGCGGAAATAACTATAGCTATAAAATCTTGCCGCCTCCTGCTCGAAGATCTCCAAGTATATCTGTAAATCCCGACTACTTGACTGCCCGTACAAATTTAGGCACCCAAGAGTTTAGGGAAAACAACAAAGTAAACTCCTGGTCAGTCATGGGACTGGTGTGAGTAAAATAGTTTAAAACAGGTATAGGATATCTCATAAGACCACGCCGTGAATACGGAACGGGTTATTCTCTTATGAGTATCTGAACAACTTTGACAGGCATATCATTGTGATATTATAATAATGTCTAAGTACAAATAGGTATCAATCTAGCAGAAACGCTTGCATCTCAGGTTCTACATACATAGTATAAAATCATAAACCGCAGGGCGCTTATCGGAGAATGGATTCCAACAGACAAGGTATGGGAGCACCTTCTGATCAGTGTACTCTAGAGGTGATACACTGTAGGTTCAACAAGAACGTCTTGCAACCCGACCACACATGACCGCTCACTCATTTAGCTTGAGTGTCGCGAATATATTGCCACCACGGTTATAGGCCATCAAACCGTCATCCGAAGATACAGAATCAAAAAGAAGTATAAATATGAATATTCCCTAGATCGGTGACAATACACCCTGCTTGGGAATGACCCAACTAGTCATGCTGCCTAGCCCAACTTTTGTTACTTCCTAGTGTGAGGCTAGAGGCTACGTCTATCTTCAAAACATCTGATCACCATTCACTTTGAATGCCACATCGTCATACCCGCCAAATCACAAATTAACTTATCCAAAAATAACACGGGTATACAGCTAAGAGAAACGAATTCCTCCGCCACCAAACGTGAATACGTTTGAACAGATCAACTTACGCGATCCATTGGATATACTCTGTCAGACCTTCTTCTATATACGTTGTCCTGGGACTGGACAAACCGAAGGCACTATTCAGTATATCCATCTTAGTCACTGTTATCTAAGACTTATACAACAGCCCTTGCACTTTACTCCGTCTTCAATCTATCTTTGGCATATATTGCTCGCAACGCTTATGCCGATACAGAGTGGTTCTTTGGATAATAATCCAACCGGTCTCTCCATATTAACAACGTTAAAATGGTAAAAACTTCGATAGTCTGTGAGTTAACTATCAAAGAAAAACAAGTGTGCAAACAACGATATTATTTCCAGACGGAAATTATATCGAACAAACATCTTTTAACATATATCTCTTTGGTTCATTTCACATCTCCTATTTCCCTATATTCGACATTTGCTATTTTCTAATGTTTAGAAAATATATTTATTAATACTGGAAAACATTTCCATTCCTTGTTTTCTATATTAGAAAACAATTCTTATTCTTCTTTGGAAGATATTTCCAAAACTCCTACATTTGGATTAAGCAGATGTTTAGATAAAACATCGCTATACCAACTTAAACCATTTCCCTAAATTACACATTTCACTTAACTCCTCTTTACTGCCAAACTTTAACCATTCCTTAGTTAAAACGAAGCCAATCAAGTTGGGGTAGAACTACCTCTCAGACCTTAATTGAACAACACTTCTAACCTTGAAAATAGGTAAAGTTCGCTTTAAATTCCTTTAACTAACTTCCTTACTTAACCTTTCTGTCGAATAACTATATTCGATTTACTCTTTCCAATTAACCCTAGTGGACTGACCCTATTTGATTAACTCTATTTGCTTAACTCTATTTGATTAACCCTATTCACTTAACTCCTATCGAATAAACTATATTCGATATCTCCTCCAACACTATTCGAATAACTATATTCGATTAACTTCTCTAACTCTACTCGAATAAATTATATTCGATTAACTCTTTTAACTTTACTCGAATAAACTATATTCGATTAACACTTTCTTTCGAATAATTATATTCGATTAACTCTTCGTCTAACTCCTTTGGATTAACTCTTCGAATAACTCCTTTGGATTAACTCTTCGACTAACTCCTTCGGATTAACTCTTCGATTAACTCCTTCGGATTAACTAACTTCGAATAACTCCTTTGGATTAACTAACTTCGAATAACTCCTTTAGATTAACTCTTCGACTAACTCCTTCGGATTAACTCCTCGATTAACTAACTTCGAATAACTCCTTTGGATTAATTCTTCGACTAACTCCTTCGGATTAACTCTTCGATTAACTCCTTCGGATTAACTAACTTCGAATAACTCCTTTGGATTAACTAACTTCGAATAACTCCTTTGGATTAACTCTTCGACTAACTCCTTCGGATTAACTCTTCGATTAACTCCTTCGGATAAACTAACTTCGAATAACTCCTTTGGATTAACTAACTTCGAATAACTCCTTTGGATTAACTCTTCGACTAACTCCTTCGGATTAACTCTTTGATTAACTCCTTCGGATTAACTAACTTCGAATAACTCCTTTGGATTAACTCTTCGACTAACTCCTTCGGATTAACTCTTCGACTAACTCCTTCGGATTAACTCTTCGATTAACTCCTTCGGATTAACTAACTTCGAATAACTCCTTTGGATTAACTAACTTCGAATAACTCCTTTGGATTAACTAACTTCGAATAACTCCTTTGGATTAACTAACTTCGAATAACTCCTTTGGATTAACTAACTTCGAATTACTCCTTTGGATTAACTCACTTCGAATAACTCCTTTGGATTAACTAACTTCGAATAACTCCTTTGGATTAACTAACTTCGAATAACTCCTTTGGATTAACTCTTCGACTAACTCCTTCAGATTAACTCTTCGATTAACTCCTTCGGATTAACTAACTTCGAATAACTCCTTTGGATTAACTCTTCGACTAACTCCTTCGGATTAACTCTTCGATTAACTCCTTCGGATTAACTAACTTCGAATAACTCCTTTGGATTAACTAACTTCGAATAACTTCTTTGGATTAACTAACTTCGAATAACCAATATTCGATAACTATTCTTCGAATAAATAATATTCGATAACTCTTCTCAAATGAATCACATTTGATTTCTCCACTCGAATAAACTATATTCGATTTCTCTTCTCTCGAATACACTATATTCGATAACTCTACTTCGGATAAGTGATATTCGACAACTCTACTCGATTAACTCTACTTGGATAACTCTAACTGATCAACTCTAACTGGTCAACTCTAACTGGTCAACTCTAACTGGTCAACTCTAACTAGTCAACTCTAACTGGTTAACTCAACTGGTTAACTCTAACAGATTAACTCTAACTGGTTAACTCTAACTGGTCAACTCTAACTGGTCAACTCTAACTGGTCAACTCTAACTGGTCAACTCTAACTGGTTAACTCAACCGGTTAACTCTAACAGATTAACTCTAGCTGGTTAACTCTAACTGGTCAACTCAACTGGTTTAACCTAACAGGTTAACTCTAACTGGTTAACTCAACTAGTTAACTCTACTGGTTTAACCTAACTGGTTAACTCGTCTTGATTAACTGAACAAATCCACTTAGTTTAACTTAGCTAATTCACGTTGATTAACTCTAACCGATTCACTTAGTTTAACTCAACTAATTCACTTCGATTAACCACTTAGTTAACTTAACTAATTTACTTCGATTAACCACTTAGTTTAACTTAACTAATTCACATCGATTTATCACTTAGTTTAACTTAACTAACTTACTTTGGTTAACCTAACCAATTACTTTGTTTAACTCGACCAACTTGCTTTGATTTACTTAACCAATTACTTTGTTTAACTCGACTAACTTTGCTTTGGTTAACCTAACCAATTACTTTGTTTAACTCGACTAACTCGCTTTGGTTAACTTATGGTTTTTAACACATCATCTAACAACGGTGAATATTTGTCCAAACACGCATAATCACAACGGATTATATACATCACATTATATGTCACAATATATAAATCACAGTAAAAATAACTGTTGAGGAATCCAGTTGGATTCCTCCAACCTGTTTCCCTGCACCACAGATGTTAGACAACAACAGTATAATATTCTGATAAACAGAATCAACATATAACTATTTGACGGTTTATATATATATATATACGTAAATATATATATATATATATATATATATATAAAATCTCTACTAACTGACTAGCAGTTCAATCAAACAGTCAACATACAGTCAAACAGACAATATCTAGTAGTTCTAAGAATACACTGTAAAAATAGAACTATTTAGAGTTTGTGAGATTTACTCACATTTGGACGATCATCGTCAATGACGATAACCATCTCTTGATTCAGACAATTTATTTTGCCATAAATTGTAACGTGCTCCGATTGACTCGCGGTCAGTTCCATCGTGGAGTGCTCGTCCATACGATCCCAACGCAACTTACGGTTTGTGAAACTGATAACGTATGCCACAGTTACAACATTTCGAAGTTTATACATTGTTTTAAATTAAAACAAAACTCTAATTAAATTTGAATGGGCCTCACCCCCTTATATTTCCGGCCCAACCACCCTCCAAGCCCAACCATTAACAACCCTTCTTCCTCTTTGCAAAACACGACCTGCTCCTCAATGCCATTTCAATCCCTTCCTCCTCCCTTATCTCCTCCTTTCCGCCACTGTTCACCGAACCAAACCCATCCACCGCTTCCTCTTCGAATGCCGCACCTCACCATCCCCATTTCTTCCAGCTCGCGCCCCCCCAGTAAAATCCGACATCAACCCAAAACTGACGGCCTCAGCACAGCACCGAACCTTTTCAGCGTCGAACCCCCCTATATGCACCAGTACCTGCGGAATTTCCTCCTGAGTCCGAAACCGACTTCCATTCCTTCGATCGAGCCACTGATCCTTCGCCAAACCCAAACCTAGTTCGCCTACCCAAAAACGAGCGTCAAACCAGCATCGTCGAACCCCACATAACGGGTACCCAGACGAAGAGCAAGTGGTCGTGATTTCATATATATATGATTTACCCTTTATCTCTTTTTATTTGAAATGTTTTTGATTTTACAAGTGAGGATGTTCTTCTGTGGAGAACAAGAAAGTGACGGCGCAGAAAAATCTGAGGGATTAGGTTTTAAGGAAGGTAAGGGAGGGTATTTATAGCCCATAAAAATATCTAGATATTTTTATATTAATATTTTAATAGTTTATTTAATCTTTTATATTCATTTCTGACTTCTAAAAATCTGTGTGATCACACACGATACCCAAAAATCACCAAACTGGACATGCACCTTCAGCTCGACATTACGGTCCCAACGAAACTGGTTTCGTCGAATTTCGACTCCGTATGCTCACACAGCGTATTTTTAACTGTTGAAATACTGACTGTTTTACACTCTAAAAATATCTACGGTCACACACTGACTCTAAAAATCACGAAACTGGAAACCTAACAACTATTCGACATTGCGGATCCAACAAAACTGGTTTCGTCGAATTCCGACTTCGTATGCAAAAGTGGCTATTTTTAATGCTCTAAACAGCCTATTTAAATATATAAATATATTTAAATATAATTAAATTAATTATTTAAAATTAATTATTATCGTCTATATTCACAGTGGCATACCATACAGTACAGAATATTCCTGTATTTATTTACAGCTTGATATTACCTCGTCAGAGTTATATCGATGGTCGATTTCTATTTAAATTCTTATTCAAAATATAATTAAATCCTTATGGTCAGGGCGCTGCATTCTTGAGAATTTGATTTGGACGTAACTCAAAATCTATACGACGAAATCCCGATTTTTCTCTTCCACTAGAAAGATATACTCCACCTGCTCCACACGTTTCTTGTTTCACAGAAATCCGGCTTAAAATGAATCATGTACATTCAGTTGAAGTTCAAATCGCCAAATTGCGAACTGCCGCGACGTTTCAGGTTCGTTTTAATTATAATTATAAACTATAAGTTCGAACGTTTTACTTTAAGTTATCGATATCGCCAAATCGATATATAAATAATTAAATAAATTAATTATTCGACAGCTAACAAAACGCGCCATTACAGCAACTCCCCTGTACCGGTCGGTTGTTCAAACCCCAATCGCCTCTCTAGGCCCAGAAAATCAAAAAGTCAAGCGGCTTGCCGATTCGGCGCATAAAACCTCATATGGAAATTGAAACATGTACCTTTTTGTCAAGCACTTAAAATATAAATCTTCATACTCTTCATTCATTTTATCCCATACCTGTCTAATATATATACACCTGCATTTCCATTTCATTTCAATCCGTTCAACACTGTTTTACTTTAATCGCTTCCCATTCGCTAATTAATTAGCTTCTTTGCTTAGTTTACTTTTTGTTTGAACATATTACGTTCAAAAATATTTGTATTCGCTTATATACAAATCAACCTCAAATTCCTTGCTCACTCTCAAATTCAACCCCTAGTTTCATATTCGAATTCCCACTATTATTATTAACAAGTCCAATCCACTTAACACCATTAAGTTTGGCCCAAACTTTAATTAGTAATTTCTTTAGTTAACTTCATTTTATAATAAAAATCTGATTTGTGCTCCAAATCACTCCAGTTACTCTATGTGAGTTCCTATCTATTTTATATCTTAAATTCGGATTTTTTTCTAACTGAAATTGGGATTTTTATTCATTAAAAATTCATTTATTTTATTTAATAAACCGTTATGGTTTTAAATAATTATGGCGTTGATTTTCTGAAATTTTGATTTTGACATAACTCAAAATCTATAAAACAAAATCCATATTTTTCTCTTTCATTTGAAAACTATCATTGAATAGGTCTGTACGTTTCTTGTTTCATCAGATTCCGAGTTATACTGAGTTCTGTATACTCAACTGAAGTTCGAAACGTCAAATAGCGAACTACCGCGCCGCGGCGAGTTCGATTTAATTATAATTTAATTATAAACATTAACTTCGCTTTCCAATCTCATTCCTCGATGTATTTAATTATAAATTAAAACCGTTTTCCAAATCTAACTTAGACCTCCAATTTTTCAGAATCGCTGATTATTTTTCTTCAGTTCACAATTCAGTTATAATTTATACTTACAACTCAATTGCTACACTAAATTTCCATTTCCTATGCAAATAAATTATTTATAAAACACAATATAATCGAATTCCAAGCTTAAATTTCTTTTATGGGAAAAATCAATTAATTCACACACCTTATCATTAGAAACTAATACCACCTCTCGATAATAGTGAAGTCGTTCAAGTTGGGGTATTTTATTTACCTCTCAGACCTAGACCGACAACGTTCTTTCCTTGATATAGATAAGAGTTTGTAATAAAAGTCTTAATTCAAATCTCACCTATTATTCCCTTAAATATAGGGTTTTACATGCCATACTTACTTTGGATAAATCTATTTCCAAATAATCTGATGGAAAATATATCATCAATTTATTACATTATTCATAAACTAATTTCGTCATTATATATATAACAACTTCCCATTCAAAAATCCACTTGAACTCGATTCTTATTTAATTTATTTCCATCTCTTATATATGTATAAATATATATATATAAACATAGAAACTATTTCATTTTAAATTTTATTATTATAACTTATGTATACATATATATATATATATATAAACATCAAATATATTTTCATACTTAAATATTGAAGTATCAGCTTCTTGGATTATAGTTCTAAAATGTGATTTCAACTAGATAAAATCATAATTTTCTTTCTGAAACAATTTGCATTTGTAAATTCGACATAGTCGAATTCTAAAAATAAATCTGATGGATTTATTTCAATTTAGATTATATTCCGAACATCAAAACAAATTTTATCGTTTTCTTCTTGAACCGATTCCAAAATCAATTTTAAATTCATTAAAAATTCAAATTACCCAATAATAGTTACTTTCCTTTATTTATAAATTTCATTTCCTGCTTTAGATATTGAAACAAGTTTCAATTTCAAATTACCTTTGAAATCCAATTTCCACTTCAGAAAATAAATTCTCCCTTTTTAAGTTCATACTTGAATTTTAATTTATAAATTATCCAATGATAATTTTTATCTTTAATTTATAAATATCTTTCATAAATTACACTTCTTGTTTTAAATATTTAAACAAGATTTTATTTCAAATTTCATTTGAAATTCCATTTCTGTTTCGAAAAAATAATTTTCCTTTTTAAAATCACACTTGCATTCTTATTTTTCGAATTATCAAATGATAATTCTCTTTTCAATTATAAATATCGTTTATAAATATAGTTACTTTTTTTTATTACTGAAAGCAAGTTAAAAATTTCCAAACCGTTCGAAATTCAATTTCTATTTTGAAAAATGTAAATTTTATGTTTTAAATCTAAAAATCATGTTTTATGATATTTCTAAATATCAATAGTTTTGGGCCAGTGATATTCAATAATTCAAACATTCAAACCATCAATCCAATTCAACACATTACATATATGAATATGTAAACAAAAATAAATAAATTTGAGGAATCCAGTTGGATTCCTCCAACATGTTTTCCCTGCATCCACAAATATTAGTTACATAAATAATACCGATCCTGCTTCAAGGCAGGATATCGCGGTATAAAAGGGGATCCACTTATATACGTGGGGCGTAGGGTCATCCACTAATGATACAGCGGGCATCCGTTAATGGTATGGCGGGAAATATCCAATATCCAGTATATATAATAGCCACAATCACCCAACCTAATATAACTAATATATGCAATAATTAAAATTGGTAAACAATTCATAAATGCAACCAAGCAGTCAACAATTT
Source organism: Allium sativum (assembly GCA_030737875.1). Taxonomy (NCBI): domain Eukaryota; kingdom Viridiplantae; phylum Streptophyta; class Magnoliopsida; order Asparagales; family Amaryllidaceae; genus Allium; species Allium sativum. The sequence continues at coordinate 736,771,398 of CM060909.1, read as the reverse complement.
ATTTTTAATGATAAAAATAAATTTTTAAGTGAGATTTACTCACCTTGATTTATTTTTCGAATATCCTGTTTATTTCCATATTTGCGTCTACAAATCATCTCCAATGAATCTATTTGTACCTACAATTATGTATTTATCAATTAACATTAATTTATTTAAATTAACCTAACAAATAAATAAATTAATCTATGTATTTTAAATTAAATAAAACGTATACCTCGTCGCCTTCGACCAAGACACTACACTGCCTTTCCTCATTCTAGTCATCTCGACCCCTCCCAATCATCTCCAACGAACAACAATTCTGCAAACAATCCCCACAACCACTCTTTGGAATGAATCCAGTGCTTTTGAAACGGGTGTGTTCGAAAGGTTTAAGTCCAAGGGTATGGAGTTGAAGGTCACCCAAAATGTTTTAAAAAAAAAAGTGATATGGATGGAGGCAAAATACTTTAAGTTCAATTGATTAAATAGGTTTTAAAAGGAAAGATATCCCAGAGTCTTAAAAAGGAAGATAGCCTAGAATATTTGAAAATATAGATAATTCTAAAGGGCTTAAATCAATATTGTTTTAAAAAGCATATATCACGGTATGATAGTGTTTTACAATAAAGTAAAGAGTAGGACTTCCTTTATTAGAATATGACTTCAAAGGTGAATCAATCATAAAGAGATGTTTTAAGGAAATATAGTTAGGGAAGGTAGAAGAGAATTTACTATACCGAGATAGTGCAAATAGTCTAGATTTAACAAAACTCAGATATGAAAGTAGCATAATTATCTGAAAGGATTTAGAAAAGAAAACCCATATATGACAGTAGTCAGAAATTGTTTTTAATTTTTTTTCTTAGATGGAATAATGATATGGGATTACCTGAAAGGTCTTGAAACACTACAACTACCACAATTCCATCACCCTCCTCATTCTCTTATGCCGGCTCGAACAACAGGAGCCGACTCTTCACAATAACCGTGATTTTATTCCTCTCTTTTATCTTCATTCAGTCAATGCCATCCACTGTCGATTCCACCATTGAACCCTACATCAAAATCCTTACAATCTTATCACCAAAATTTTCAACTCGAACCATCTAAGCCCATCGCAACCTGCAACCATTCAGCCCCTCTACCACTATCGCTCTCAAACCAGTGCACACAAAATCAAAGTCGAACACCACAACTTCACTTTCGAACCCTAATTTACTACGCCCTTCTATCAATAACCCAACGCCATCGTTCATCGGCCCAAGGACGGCCCAACAAACCTCCGCTCGCGACCCTAAGATGGGTACGAACGATCCCTATATTGTATCGCACTTAAAACAAGTGATAAGAAAGCGAAGTCTGGTTCAATACGAGCTTCACGAAGTCTAAATTTCCTTATGCTACATCGCGACCCAAATCAATTGCGAATGCTTCCGGAATTCTTTGAATTGGCGTCGAGCTCCAGATGCCATTGCGACTTCTAATTGCGATTTTTTTATTAAAATCAAAGGTGGTTTTAGATTCAGAAGAAGAATGAAAAAAAGAAAGGAACGGATCGAATTTGTTTGCTTTCTGAGTGAAGGAAATGAATTTGGGTGGGTGCAATTTATATAGATTGAGAAGGAGACAAATGTACTGGGCCATTAAAAAGTAGTTTCTTTGATTTATAAGGAAACAGAAAATATTTTCAGCTCGAGGAAAAGGATGTCTGCGTGATTCAGTTTACAGCTCGGCTTCGTGAATTCTGAGTGTATAGGTTAACTGATGGAAAAATATACTTATTTATTTATTTCATTGCATTGCATTTTAATTAAAATATATCGCGGTCCCGTAACTCAAAATCTCGAACCGCCATTTAACCGCAACGACAGGAGCGGGCTATGAAATTAAATTCGATTATATAAAGAAGATAACTAATTTAAATTGAAGATTAATAATAAATTCAGTAGATATAAATTGATTTCAAAACAATTTAATTCATTTAAAATAAATATTTATTATCACTCTAATTTGATACAAAATTTATATCAATTGACTGAGTCGTTTCGATTTAATTTTAACTCAGCATTGAATTATTCAATATATTCGATATTAATTCGTATATCTTTTTTTAAATCGATAAATTCAATACATAAAAAATATTCATTATAAAACAACTAAAAATCTGGGACGTTATAGTAAATCTAGGCATTTTCATTACCAACCAATTTTCATGTTTATTATGCCCCAAATCCCTGTCTATTCTATGATACAAGTTATGCCTAAATTAAGATTAAGATCAAGATATAGATTATACCTCCAATTCCCTAGTTTTGGTTCAAGGTACAAATTATGCCCAAAATTCCCAATTATGTTTACAATAAGAATTATACCCCAAATTATCATTCCCAATCATTCCCAATTTCGTGCATTTGCGTATTTTAGCGATATGCCTAGGCTCGAAGGTAGCCTGGCAATAAAAACAAAAAGGGAAGAAGGGGAAAAGAGAACAAGAATAGGCATAGCAAATAAAATTGGCATAAGATGATAGAATTGATCATACTAACAGAATAGGCACAGTGACATGATTAGGCAAACTAACATAATAGGCATACGGTGACACAATTAGGTAAACTAACATAATAGGGATATCATAAACATGCATGATGATATTTAAACAGTGGATCAGGTATACAAATAATGGTAGGTCTGTTATGATTTCAGGTTACTAATAAGCATAGGCTTAGATCCAAACTTATAGGCTATTACATTTTAGGTGTTTATATCTAAAAATAACATAGACTCACTGTGATTGGATCTAAAGAATAAAATATTTGATTGTAGTTGTTGTTGTACATGTCTCTAAATTATTATAACTTGTTGTTGAAGAAGAATAGGCTAGATAATACTGAGTTTGGGCAGCACCTCGTTGTTGCCAATTATTTAGATGAATAAAAACAATGGGATTAAGGTCCTTTATTGTAATGTCTCGTATACTTGCAGTATAATAATTAATTTATTTAATTATTTATATAGTGATTTAGAGGATTTTATGGTGGTTTAACTAAATAAATTTGAATATTTAATTAATATAATAATTAAATAATATATTTAATTCTAAAATAATCAGAATTAGTTGAAATGGCAATACGGTGTGAATTGGGCAATTCAAAATATATAATTCAGTTAAGAATTTGAATTAGAATAACGAATATATTATTTGAACAACAGTTGAACGTATAATTATATTATAATTTTAATCGAGCTCGAAATGGCGCGGCAGTTTGCTATTTGGAGATTCGAACTTCAATTGAATATACAGAATCCGTTTTAAATTGGATTTCTGTGAAACAAGAAACGTTCGGAGCTAGGGAAGTATATTTTTCTAGTGGAAGAGAAAAAATGGGATTTCGTCGTGTAGATTTTTATTTATGTCCAAATCAAATTTTTGAAAAGTCACTATGGAATTCCTTTATAAATTTTAGCAATTTATTTATATTATAAAAGGATTTTTTCAATATAAATTGAATATCGATTCAACCGAGATTTGAATATCGAGTTATAAATCCAATTGGAGCTATACGATATTCTGTGTGAATATATATACGATAATATATATTTATTTATATTTAATTTAATTTTTTTAAATATATTTATATATTTAAATGGATTATTTAGAGCTTTAGAAAATAGCTATTTTTGCAAACGACCTCCAAATTCGACGAAACTAATTTTGTTGGATCCGCAATATTAAATTTTTTCTAGATTTCAATTTTCGTGATTTTTGAAGTCAGTATGTGGCCATACGGATTTTTAATGTGAAAAACAGTCAGTATTTTGACGGTTAAAAATACGCTGTTGAGCAAACGGAGTTGGAATTCGACGAAACCAGTTTCGTTGGGTCTGTAATGTCGAACTGAAGATGTATATCCATTTTCGTGATTTTTGGATATCATGTGTGATTATTGGAATTTTTAGCAATAAATACATATAGCGTGTGCTTAAAAATAAATAAAATAATCAATATAAATATTATTTAAATCTATCTATAATTAATAACTCTTATTTCTCTAAACCTAGACTTTTCATTCCACAGTCAAAACATTAAGTCGCCAGTTCCATTCTCTGAAAACACAATATCCTATTACTCAAAAATCAAAATAAAATCCAAACTAAAGCTATAATTTTCCACATAAATATATTTGTAATCTCCTTGAGTTGCTCTTCATTATCATCTGAAGTTTTCTGGGTTCGGTGCTTGTTTTATGGTAGTGGTTTTCGGAACGGCGAGCTAGGGTTGGAAGATTCAAGGTGTATAAGCTTTGATTCAGGAATTGGTTGTCAAATTTGTGCTCAGGGTGGAGAATCATGTATGCGTACAAACTTTTGTGGCATTTGGAGGAAAAAATGTCGTTCAAACATTGGGGGGCGGTGAGCAACCATGGGACGCATTTCAGAGGGGCACTGTGAGTTGGCAAATAAATATATGGGAGGGTAGAGGAGGAGTGAGAGATGATGCTGGTGGCTTCAGTTGGTGTTTTTGTGAAGGGGGACGGGAGTTCGAAGCTTCCAAAGTCTGGAAATGCCCTCCGAGTTATAATCTGGAGTGGACGTTCTATTTGGGAAGAAGGATTGCGGGTCGGTTATTTAAGGGATAATGGGCCAAGTCAAAAGGGTAAAGCCCAATGGAAATTTGATTAAGTTTTATTCAAATCTAAAATATGTATCAACTTGTTAATGTAATATCTTCGTCATATGATATCAGAATTAGACGAAACAAGATCCTTTAGAATCGTATGGACGATAATTTCGAAATGGAATAGATTGGGAGTGAATTGGAGCTCATTACAATTTATGTCAAAATAAATTATCCATTTGAATCAAGCAATGGTTATCGTTATTAACGATGATCGTCCAGTGTGAGTAAAACACACCAACTCTATCAGTTATATATTTATAACATATTTTTAGAACAGATAAATGTTGATTGATTGCCATGTGCTAACTGTTTGGTTGAATTGCTTATGTATTGGTTGAAATTATAGATAACGATATATATAAATCGTTAATCAAACATTGATTCTGTTTATCAAAATATTTCATATTGAAATGAAGTTGATGTTAATTATTTTTTTAACATCTATGGTGCAGGGAAACAAGTTGGAGGGATCCAACTGGATTCCTCAATATTTATAATACTATTCTTTTTATATATTGTAATATATGATGTGATATATAATCTGTTATTGATTATGTGTGTTGAATGATATCGATCATTGTTATTTGGTTCTTTAAATACCATAAGAAATACTGGGATGTAGAAAAGGGGATTTGTAAAGTGTATTTTGACAACAAATTATTTATATAGAATTAATGGATTTTATATATAAAAAAAGGATTTTTTTAAAAGAAAATAATTATAAAATCAAAGAATTATAGAAAAGGAAATATTTGTGAAACAAATAGAAAAGGAAATATTTGTGAAACAAATAGAAAAGGAAGTATTTGTAAACCATTTACAAATAGAATTGAAAAGGAAGTATTTGTAAACCATTTATAAATAGAATTGAAAAGGAAATATTTGTAAAAAATTTACAAATAGATTATAAATGGAAATATTCATTTATGAAATAGGTAGAGTTATAAAGGAAATATTTATTTAGAAAATAAATAGATTATAAAAGGAAATACTTGAAAAATGAATAGAACTGTATAAAAAGAGAATTTTACACTAGGAAGGTTTAGACCCATGCTTCGTACACGTGTATAACAGAATATGAATTCAAAGTGAACATTTAAGAGAAATCTGTTTTAACAGATAAAGTAAGAAGATTAATTTATAAATATGTTTTATAAATTAAGCAAATTATTTTATCATTGGATAAATAGAAAATATAAGTCAGGACTTATATAGAGAAGTAAGAATTGATTTCAACATCAATATTTGAAACTGAATATGGATGAAGAGCAAATTGGATAGGGTTAATCAGTTAGAGTTAACCACTTAGAGTTAATCGATTAGAGTTAAATCGGAATAGAGTTATTCAAATAGAGTTAATCGAACAAGAGTTAGTCGAATATTAGTTATTCGAATAGAGTTAATTGAATTATAGTTAGTCGGATTAGAGTTATTCGAATATAGTTTATTCGAAGAAGAGAGATTATCGAATATTAGTTATTCGAAAGGAGTTATCGAATATTAGTTATTCGAAAGGAGTTAATCAAATATAGTTTATTCGAATAGAGTTAAAGGAGTTAATCGAATATAGTTTATTCGAATAAAGTTAAAGGAGATATCGAATATTAGTTTATTCGAAAGGAGTTATCGAATATTAGTTATTCGAATAAGAGTTAATCGAATATAGTTTATTCGAAAGGAGTTAATCGAATAGAGTTTATTCGAAAAAGAGTTATCGAATATTGGTTACTCGAAAGAGATTAATTGAATATAGTTTATTCGAAAGAGAGTTAATTGAACATTGGTTATTCGAAAGAGAGTTAATCGAACATTAGTTATGCGAAGAGAGTTAATCAAATATTAGTTATTCAAAGAGAGTTAATCGAATATTAGTTATTCGAAGAGAGCTAATCGAATATTAGTTATTCGAAAAAGAGTTAGTCAAATATTAGTTATTCGAATAAGAGTTAATCGAATATAAGTTACTCGAATAAGAGTTAGTCGAATATTAGTTAATCGAATAGAGTTTATTCGAATAGAGTTAAAGGAGTTAATCGAATATAGTTTATTCGAATAGAGTTAAAAGAGTTAACCAATATAGTTTATTTGAATAGAGTTAAAGGAGTTATCGAATATAGTTTATTCGAAAGGAGTTAATCGAATATAGTTTATTCAAAAGGAGTTAAGTGATAAGAGTCAATGAACTAAAGTTAATTGAGTTAAAGTTAATGGTGTTAGGGTTAATTGATTTGAGTTAATCGAGTTATATTTTGGAGTTAGATATTTCAGAAGTAGGGATTTTAACGCTATAGTTATAATCAATGTTTTTCAATAAAGAAGTGGATTCGTAAATAGAATCCGAGAGTTACGTAAGGAAGTTTGTTAAAGATTTACAGGGTGAACTTTGTCTATTTCGAGGTTAGAAATATTGTTCAGTTAAGGTTTGAGAGGTAGTTATACCCCAAGTTGATTGACTTCGTTTTTAACTAAGGAATGGTTAAGGTTCGATAGTGAAGGAGTTAATTGAATTTAGTCAATGAGTGTAATGTTTTGAGTTGGCATAGCGATGTTCTATTTAAACATCTGTTTAAATCCAGTGAATGAGTTTCGGAAATGTTTTCCAAATATAATCAAAGATATTTTCTAATCATAAAAAATGAAATGTTTGATGATAAAGAATACTGGAATGACAGTGATACGTGAAAAAGAGATGGAAATGTTTTCTAATGATTAATAATGTATATTTTCTAAATTTAGAAAATAAGGAATGTTGAATATAGGGAAAGAGGAAATGTGTAAATTGATGAACTAAAGAGATAATGCTAAATGATGATTGAACGATATAATTTCCATCTGGAAATAATATCGTTGTTTGCACACGTATTTTTCTTTGATAGTTAACTCACCGACTATCGAAGTTTTTAACCATTTTTCCGTCGTCAATACGGAGAGACCCCGATCAGATTCATTATCTGAAAATCACTTTGTATAGGCATTAGTATTGCGAATCAAATAGGATGAAGATAATTAAAGATGGAGCTATGCAAGGACTGTCCGGTTTACAGAATAGTGCCTTCAGTCTGTCCAGTCCCAGGACGAACTGTATGGAAGAATGTCTGACAGAGTATATTTAATAAATCGCGTAAGTTGATCTCTCCAAACGTATGTACGTTTGGTGGCGGAGGAATTCATTTCTCTTAGTTGTATACCCATTATACTTTTGGGGAAATCAATTTGTGATTTGGCGGGTATGATGATGTGACATTCAAAGTGAATAAATGTGTGATCTGTCAGAGATAAGCGTGGCCTCTAGCCTCACAATCGGGAAATGACAAAAATTGGGTAGGCAGCATAGCTAAGTGGTTGGCTGCCAAGTAAGGTGTATTATCACCTATCTAGAGATATTCATTTCATTCTTTAATCTATTTGATGCTGTCCCATTCGGGAAATGGTTGCTGATCACAACCGTTGGTGATATACATTCGATACACTCAAGCGAAATGAGTGGTCGGTCATGTGTGGCCGGGTTGCAAGATGTTCTTGTTGAACCCAGTGTATTCTTCTCTAGAGGTACACTATCGGATGGTGGTTCCATACCTTGTCATAGTTGGAAATCCATTACCGAATAAGTGCTCGTGGCTTTGATTGTATACTATATATGTGGAACGTGAGATGAAAGCGTTTCTGCTAGATGATTATTTAGTTGTGGTTGATAGACATTATTATAATATCAAAAGAGTTTTGATATAAGTTTATCGTTTCTTTCAAAAGGGATTTTTGAAAGTTAAATCAAATGTTTTGGATTCTCATAAGGGAAAAACATGTTCCGTTATACGGCGTGGTCTTATGAGATATCGTTTTTATTGCTCAAACTGTTTTAAATTGTTTTACTCACACCAGTCCCATGACTGACCCAGAGTTTTTTTTGTTTTATTTCTCTAAACTCTTGGGTGTCCAATTTTGTACGGGCAGTCAAGTAGTTAGGATTTTATAGATATACTTGGAGAGCTTGGAGCAGGAGGCTTTAGGATTTTATATCTATAGTTATTTCCGCTGTGTTGTAAGTGTTATACTCTGATAATGTTACTTTATACATATACTGATTTTATTTCAAAGTTATATATCTATTATATGTTGTTCGTTCCGCTGTGAGATTCATGTTTACTCTAATGTCGTATGTTCCTATTCTTCTTCTATTCTAAGTTTCTATCTTATCTATTCTCACCCTCTAATTTCTTTCAAGGACTATCCGGTATTTCCGATGCTTGATTAGTCGACATCGTGTTGGTGTCGATAACCATGATCGCGAAAACCCGGGTCGTTACATTTATATAGCCTAGGGTTCACGAATCTGGTCAGAAAATAAGTCCACATATGCACGAATGAATCTGGTTCGGATCAGGGGGTGTTGACACCCCTGTGTGGGTGTCGACCGGTGGTTCGACACCACATAGCTGGGGTCGACCCCCAACGGTTCTAATTCCCGCATTGGTTCCTACCTTCTAATTTCGAACTGAGTTGAATTCTGGATTTTGTTTTATTTATTTATAAGTGGCTTATATGTTTATAAACTTCAAACCTTAATATTTTCTTCATACGATGTCCGTTTTACGCAAACTTAAAGTCTATCTTAAGCAGAATTCCGAGACGAATGCAATGGCGCAATCCATTTTACTAAATTATCAATGTTTAATTAAGTATTATTTAATTCATAATTATAGTGTCTTTTAAAATTACGGGGTGCTACATTCTCCTCTACTTGAAAGATTTCATCCCCGAAATATCCAAGTTAAGAAGAATGTATATCCTAACATCCATCATCCATCTACTCATCCACCAATCACAGGCATCCATTGTCCTTAAAAGATTTCAAATGCTTATATGAACATATGAAAAGGTATGTGTATATGTCCTTAAACTAATGCGAAAGATCAGGCGGTCTACTGATTCAATTGACCACCTTAATATAATGTATGTTAGTGCCATGAATCCAACATGTATGCAAATAATCCTATTATAACATGTAGTTCTATATGCGTGCGAAATCATTCATCCAAATCCAACATCCATATGATGATACACCCACTTTCATCCATAAAAGAAGAAAAATGCACACACATCCATATGCAGTATGAGAGTAATTGAGCCCATCTAGTACCTAATGTGTGTGTGTATGCATCCACAAGTAACCACTAGAAACCACTTGCATCCATCAAATATAACATGTCTCAAACACATGTTTACATCCATGGGATTTCTACCTAAAGGTCGAAGATTCGATCGATCTAATATACTTAAATAATAGAAACAAGCATGAACAAAATCTTTGGAAAAGAAGTTAAGAACATACCTTTGAAAAGAAAAGGGTGCAAAGCGCGAATCTTGTCTATGTTTTCCCAAGTTGCATCCTTTTGGTAATCTCCCCACTGAATTTTCATCAACTTAACCTCTCGGTTTCGTAGCTTCTTAACTTCTGATCTAAGAATATGGGTAAAAACTTGTCCAACTGTTGCCTCCCGTTCCACTTCTACTTCCTCAAGCATACTCGACTCAACTACTTCTGCGGTATGATGCAAACATTTCCTTAAATGGGAAACATGAAAAACATTATGAACGCCGGATAGTCTCTCTGGTAGCTTTACTCTATAGGCTATTTGGCCAATCCTTTCTGTTATGGGAAACAGCCCTACAAACCTTGGTGCCAATTTCCCTACAGATCCAAAACGAACTACATTCCTCAATGGTGATACCTTAATGAAAACCATGTATCCTACCTCAAACTCAACGTTTGTCCTTCTCCTATCTTCCTAGGACTTGCCAATCCTGGGCTATCTTCATGCGCCTACGGATAAGATCAATCTTTTTTGAAGTTCCCTTTATCATCTCAGGTCCAAGTAGAAGTCTTTTTGTATACTCCCACCAACAAGTCGGTGATCTACAGGTTCGCCCATACAATGCTTCAAAGGGTGCCATGGAAATACTAGCCTGATAACTGTTGTTGTAGATGAACTCTACCAAAGGAAGATGCTCTTCCCAAGTACCTCCGAAGTCTAGGATACATAGTCTTAAAAGATCCTCAAGAACTCTATTTACCCTCTCCATTTGTCTATTGGTCTAGGGTGATAAGTAGTACTCAAACACAACTGTGTACCTAATGCTTCTTGCAAACTCCTCCAAAATTCACTGGTGAAAATGGAGTAACGATCACTTATGATACTGGAAGGTACTCCATGTAGACGGGCAATCTCGCAAAGATAAACTGCTGCCAACCATACTGTCGTTCTCTTGCTCTTAATAGGAATGAAATCAACACTCTTAGCAAGTCTGTCCACTATAACCCAAATACCGGTGTTGCCTTTCCTCGATCTAGGCAAACCATCAATGAAATCCATCAAGATGCTCTCCAACTTCCCCTATGGAACCTCCAAAGGATGAAGTAAACCACCGGGCTTCCTTTTCTCATCCTTGACTTGCTGGCAAATCAAACATCGAGAAACAAACTCTACTACATCTTTCTTCATCCCAGCCCAAAAGAAAACCCTCTTCATATCACTATCCATCTTATCATCGCTTGGATGTATAGTCATCTTAGAGTGATAGGCTTCCTCAAGGACTATCTTCAACAAACTCCCAACTCGGGGAACACAAAGCCTTCCATCTTGTCGCAACCACCCTCTATCATCCACGGAATACCTACTGAGGTGACTAGAAGTATCCCCTCTACTGAGCTTATCCATGATGTCTGAAATCTGTGGATTCTCTCGCTGTGAAGTACCTATCTGGTCCAATAGAGCAGGTCTCACCTCCAACGATGCCAATAAACCAGGTATATACTCGGTAGAGGGTCTAAAACCAAAAGTCGATATAAACTCCAAGCTTTTCCTCTCCACAAACAGCGGACTCAAAGTCATCCTCTGCCTACTCAATGAGTCTGCCACCACATTACCCTTGCCACGGGTATACGCAATCTCAAAATCATAGGATGCTAGAAACTCCATCCATCTTTGTTTCCTTAAATTAACATCCTTCTGCGAGAACAAGTACTTGACAGATTTATGATCGGTGTACAACTCGAACTTCCCTCCTAGTAGATAATGGCGCCAAGTCTTAAGCGCGAATACTATGGAAGCTAACTCCAAGTCATGGGTAGGATAATTCTTTTCATGGACTCTTAGTTGTCTACCTCAATAATATACTACCCTTCCCTTTTGCACCAGAACCGCACCAAGCCATGTACCACATGCATCAATGTATACTGTGAGCACCTTATTCCCATCAGGCAAGGTTAAGATTGGGGTTGTTGTCAGAGCCCTCTTCAATCGCGGGAAAGCATCGTCACAATCTATTTCCCATGAAAATGTCAGATTCTTCTTCGCCAGTCTAGTGAGCGGGGCTGATATCTTTGCGAAGTTCTTAATGAATTTCCTATAATAGCGCTAATCCAGGAAAACTCCTTACCTCCGTTGCATTATTTGGGATCTGCCAATCTTTAAATTCCACTACCTTGGCCATCCTCAATTGATGAAACCCCATGGCCAAGTCTAACTGAGAGAAAATAGATGCACCAATAAGCTGGTTAAACAGATCATCTATCCTCAGAAGTGGGTGCCTATTTTTCTTAGTGAGCTTATTCAAATCTCTATAATCCACACATAAGCAAAGTGAACCATGCGACTTAGTGGCGAATACTACCGGAGCACCCCATTTAGATACGCTTCGCCTAATAAACTCTTTCTCAAGTAGCTCCCCTACTTTCTTGCTAAGTTCCCTCCTTTCTCTTAGAGCTGTGTGGCGCATAGGCAATGCAACTGGTTTTGCATTGTCTACCAAGTACGTATGAAAATTGATCTCGCTCCTCAGAGGTAGGCCCCGTACCTCCTCGAAAACAACCAGATATTCACAGACTACTCATACAAATCACAAATCATCGATAGATGCATCAAGTGACTCTAGGAAACTAAGCATGACAGATCCATTAGGGTCATAAGAAATCTCAAGGGTCCTCCCATTGCAAGTCAAAAGTTTAACGTCCCTCCCCTCACAATCCAGAGTGGCACCATACATGTCTAGCCAATCCATCCCTAGAATCAAACCATAGCCTATGAAATAAGATATGTGTCGCACTCAAACTCGACGCCCAACACAGATGTTCTCAAACCCCGACAAATCATAGACAGATGAGTCGTACCCCCAATGGGGTTTGAGACAACAACGGGATCCAAAACCATACTAATACTAAGGTGCAGAGACTCAACAACAGAATCAGATATAAAAGAATGTGAAGCGCCTGAATCAAAAAGAGTTCTGATAGGTTGATTGGAAAGAGAAATCAAACCCTCAATGGAAACTTTCCTACCTCTATCTGTTACACCGGCCATGAGAGCATGCACTTGCACTCCAGAAGATCCTTCCCTTTGCCCATGTCCTTGCTTCTTTGGGGAATTTTTAATAAGATGTCCGACCCATCCACAATGGAAACAAGCGTTCTTCCTTCTTTCATCTATGTTCTCTTCTTAATCCAACATTTTTCTCATCCTTGGACCGTGCTCCTTAGCCTTAACTCCCTTATTCTCCTCTTTACCATTCTTGTGTAACATGTTTACAAGTCTCTCGAAAGCTTCCTCCATCACACAGAAATCTTTACGAAGTTTGAGAGAAAATTAGCCGTAGGCGGAACTATTGTGGCTATAATTGGAGGTTGGGCACTTCCTTTCTCTTCGACATGTGCCACAGTTTTAACATGCCTATGGAACCATGTCGAAATGGGTATACATTTTGGGAAGAATCAGTTCCCTAGACATGCTGAAAAGAAAAGGAAAAGGGACTCAAGCGGGGAATCGAGAGATATTTTATATGGATTTGTGGAATATGTTTTTCAAAACAGACTTTCTCTTTTGAAAATGCTTTCTTTTAAAACCTTTTTGAAAACAATTTTCAAAATCTTTTATCCAACCTGGAAACCTTCTGCTTTGATACCAAATGTGGCATCCCACGTCCGCTAATGTCACCCTTTATCAGAATGCATTGAGTTTCGTGAAGCGTTTTAGGTAAACAGAAACAAAAACATTACAAGACAGATATAAAATAACAGCAGAATTTAAAACATTATTAGGTAGAAAACATCGTGGTTCAAAACATAGTTACATCATAAGTCTGAAATACATAAAACCCAGTACATCAACTTAAACTTCTATCTTGTATGAAAATCATCAGAGTATAATAAGCATAAAAATAGCACAATCCCCGAAATATAGCCATAGAAGAGAAGATACGAAATTAAGCAGTACATCTAAGCAGCTCCAAGCAGAATGAGAGAAGAATCATTATCAAGCTTGAGTATTCCTACCCTGAGAACCTTAGGGGGGGGGGGGGCGGAACAGAAAGAGGAGGAAATAAAATGGGTCAGACATGAGTCTTGTGAGTCCAGTTACTTCTAACATATAAATAAGTAAAAACATCATGATAGTCATATAAGTTGGAGAGAGAGATAACATTGTCATAAGGCAAGTATAACAAGGTAAACAAGATAAACAAAACATGCTTTGCGCTTCTTAATACTTTTCTCCCTCTGCACCAATACTAGTATAACCGGAACAAGATCCCAACAAGTACAAGATGGTAGACTTAGGTGTACTTAGTGAGAGGTTTTACCCCATACAATAATAGGCATCCCAAAAGAACTGACAAGTGTTACCCCCGACGATAATAATGGGCTTCTAAACAGGCGAGACTAGATGTACCCTAATTGCTACCCTGATCGATCGACTCCCTAACCCGTAGATGCCCGTGCTGGCCCTACAGTAGGATGTATCACTTCCTGAAGTGGGGAACCCGTTACTTCCAAAATGAACAGCTATATCTACTAATGTCACAGCGTCTTATTTTCCCAAGCAGGCGGACCTATGCACGCACATGACCCCGATGTAACGCACCGTCAGACACCTTTCTCCCAAATGACCTTTTATAACCAGGTCAGTAAGAGTGCCTTAACCCCGACCTAGTTCGGGGTTCTCCGTTTGATACCGATATAGGCTATTGACAGATACGGGCCCCACACACCGGACTATACAAGCTTCCCCTAGGCTTCCATCCCCACTTCTAGGATTTCAACAGGTTATGCCTATTAGTTTAACAAGATTGCATAACCCTAGCAGGTTAAGTTTGTGGGCCTATATATATAAGTATTGCCCATCGTCCCAAGATTTACTTAACCTCCCACTAATTCAAGCAAGCTTACTTAGCCCCTACTGAAGTTAACTGGTTCATGAAATCCTTATGGATTCAAACAGGTTAAGTATCATAAGTTTATCATCATTCATTCATTTACAGTTATCAATGAGCTAGGCCCCCCCACATTAAGCCTACAACATGTAGACGCTGGATATGCCGGTTGGGTCCGAGCAGACTTCCACAAGTCGGACTTAACCTCGTGTCTTAGCATGTTACATGTTTATGCACTTAGACCCCACACACTAGATTCACCACTTGTGGTCGCTGGATATGCCGGGCAGTTCCGGGTAGACTTCTAACACAAGTGTAATCTAACCTCGTGTCTAAGCGCAGTTACAGTTTCTAATTACTATAAATCTAGGCATTTTCATTACTAACTAATTTTCATGTTTATTATGCCCCAAATCCCTATCCATTTTATGATACAAGTTGTGCCCAAATTAAAATTTAGACTAAGATATAAATTACACTCCCAAATCCCTAGTTTTGGTTCAAGGTACAAATTATGCCCAAAATTCCCAATCATGTTTACAATAAGAATTATGCCCCAAATTATCATTACCAATCATTTCCAATTTCGTGCGTTCACGTATTTCAGCAATATGCCTAGCCTCGAAGGTAGCCTGGCTATAAAAACAAAAAGGGAAGAAGGGAAAAAAAGGAAATAAGAATAGGCATAGCAAATAAAACTGGCATAAGATGATAGATTGATCATACTAATAGAAAAGGCATAGTGACATGATTAGGAAAACTAACATAATAGGCATATGATGACATGATTAAGAAAACTAACATAATAGGGATATCATAAACATGCATGATGAGATTTAAACAGTGGATTAGATATACAAATAATGGTAGATCTGTTATGATTTCAGATTACTAATAGGCATAGGCTTAGATCCAAACTTATAGGCATGTAAATATTATATTTTAGGTGTTTATATCTGAAAATAATATAGACTCACTGTGACTGGATCTAAAGAACATAAGATTTGATTGTAGATGTTGTAGCAAAAATCTCTAAATTTGTATAACTTGTTGTTGAAGAAGAATAGGCTAGATCAAACTAAGAATCCATTTTTGAAAATAACAGTAGATCTGCAAGAATTTAGGAATTGTAGGCTAAAAGACAATACAGATTCAAATTTGGATGCTTTCAGGTGAGTGAGAATTTTATATATAGTGTACAATAATCTGATTACTTCATTTGTATTAACTCAAAATATATTCTTATGTGTTCAACAGATCTGTTATAGTTTGTGTCAGATCTGAAGAATAATTGTGGTTTGAATAATATTATCATTTTGTAGGCTTACTAAATTGTCCATAATGTTGTCTATAATTGTGTTTAAAAATATTGTGGTCATTTTAAATACCATGGATCTGGAAATCGGTCTCCTAAATCATTATAAAATGTAGTTTTATTCCAGATCCGCAGTTTGGTGTTGATTGGTGGTTCATGTAAATTTTATTAAAAAGATATAAACCTGTTTGTGTTCAGTCCTATTTAGGTTTTAACTTCATTATTTTAAATAGCCCTTTTTTTCTTTTCAGTAAAAAGACATTATTTGAAATCAATAAGAAACATGTATTTAAACAAAAAAGAAAGGGTTGTGTAAATTCATGTACAAATATCGATTTATGTATGTTTGTGCATAATTTACATCAACCATTCCAAAAACATACATATAATATATTTCTTATGATTTGAAATGTGTTTATTTCCCTTTAAAATTGTTTTAGGAATAATTTAGAATAATTACAGTTAATGACCTTTTGTAAGATTTGGAATCTTAATACAAGATTGAACGCAAAAAGGATTGTTTTGGTTATTAACTTAATAGAAACATTAAATTGAAAAATAATAAAATAGAAGAATACTTACTACGTTAACTGCACGATGATATATATATATATGTATGTATTGGCCGTTGCCGTGAATGTAATTGATTTGCTATAAATAAGGTCATAAAGAAATAATAACTATTGTAACCATTGCTGATCGGGGAAAATAAATTGAATTAGATAGTATGTATAAATGGTTACAATTTAATAACAATGACTAGAAATAGGAATTGTAACTTCAATTAAGTAGATAAATAATTCTTACAACATATATATATATATATATATATATAAGAATGAATCAAGTTAAAATATAGAAAGATTTAAGGAGTTACAATAACTTGTCTAGAATAATAAGCGAGTGATACAATAGGGGCATTCATTGGATTAAATTGGTGACTTAGGAAAATATGACCGTTATGGTCATAAATGGAAATAAACCCATTAAACAGAAATAAATTGAAATAAATGGAATAAAAAGGGGATTAATGGGCATTGGTTGCCATTTAAAATACTAATTCCAATAATGGAACAATTAAATAAATATACTAGGACAGGAAAGGTATAGACTCTTCTTATTCTATACTAGTTAGTCTAGAATTAATATAATCAGAATTGGACTTAGTAGGTTAATGATGCGAGGTCTGTTACCTTATTCGATAGAAGTCAGCTCTTTCCACCAGTCGAATATATGTTCAACTAATGTGAGACATTACTGATCGTAGTATCCCATGACGAAAGTAAGTTTGCGTATGTGGATTATTTCCAACTTTAAGGTTTTCTTCATGAGTGAGACTCGTGAATTAACGCTATACACAAAGCTATGCTATTTAAACTCATGCTTTGATCATCAACCACAAGACTCTGCTTTTCAACAAAAGCCTTGATCATTTGCATCTCAGCATGCCACACTGACAATTCATGCCATACGACTGATGTCTATCGATATATAACCTCTAAGCTCGTACGTCTTAGAGAAGGGTGTTAAGCAAGAGAATAAATTTTCCTCCACCAAACAGATATATATTTAATAGAGATCAATCAACACAGAATAAAATCCAATGTCAGACAAACATCCATTTGCAAGTTCGTTCTGGTTCTGAACGAAACTGGGGGCACCTTATTCCTCTTCCCATATGTCCAATACAGGAGAGAGGTCCTGGCATATCCGGTCGATCTCCAAGTACGTCTGGACGATCACCACTTGTTACCTTGTCATGGGTGTACAACCCAATCAAGACAACAGTAATCATCCAAACGATGTGAAGACCTCCGGTCTTCAACCACCGTCTTCATCGTCGACTTATCGTCGAACCAATTATTCAAAATGGGTATAAACCTGGCCTTTCCGAATAATTCGCGTATCTTGCAATCAAGTGCGATAAAAACACAACATACGCCTCGTTCCAATTCTAAATATTCTTTTCATAATATAAACCAAATTAAGGTTTTCCAAACTAATCGGGATTAGCAAACCTTATCGAAGTAATCATTTGTTTGATTTCCCAATCCCAGCCTATTCATCCCATAGAGCAAAACTGGTAATACTCCATATCTAACACCACGGTGTTATCGGTAAATTTAATTACCATTTCACATTCAAATTTAATTAAAGATTTAACTATCGCCTGGAGTAAAACTGGTGGTGCTCCATTCTCGATCACTTCCCAAATTTTATAATTTAAATTATCATATTCACATTTCAATCTAATTAAAGATTTATTAAAACTTCACTTAGTTTTAATCTTCCAACAATCATTAGTTAATGATTATTTAACTTTGGAATCACAAACATGCCACATCGACAATCTACACCGTACCATTGATTTCTACCGAAATATAACCTCTAAGCTCGTACGTCTTAGAGAAGGCTGTTAAGCAAGAGAATAAATCCTCCGCCACCAAACGGATATATATTTAGCAGAGATCAATAATACAGTTCGAAATACAATGTTAAACATGTAATCCTGTCTTTAACTAGGTTAAAGAACCAATGCGTTTAAAACACAGTTCACGATAAACCCGAAATCACATTCCATTAATTATGGAATCTTCACGGAAAACAGATCAATATATAATCGATATCAATTTCCGTATCCGACTAATAATATAAATGGAATAACGACAAATTCTTTTAAATTCCCTATATATTAATAGTATTCCTCCATAGAAGCTCACTTCGATTATTACCAAATTGAATTCCATTCAATCCCAATATTTTAAATTGGAAAACTTTAGTTTGGAAAATTTCCATTAAATCTTAATAAAAATATTTATAACTTCCAAATCACATTTCACTGTTAATCGGGTCAATGAACGAATGTCGTTAAAAACACAGTTCACAATAAGCTCAATTCACATTCTATTTTTATTCCAATTCCTAAATATAACTGGAAATTCTAATAATCTTAATTAAAAGATTTATTCTTTTCACAATGGAGTTTAAGAAAGTGTTAATGAAGACATCATTCACAACAAACCCAAAATCCATTTTAATATTAAATACAAGGCTCTGAATAGAAATAATATCGGCTTATATTCAATATCAAATTCTGAAACTAACGGATATCATATTGGGAATAATGATATCAGTATCTTCCAAATTCTCATAACAATATCCGCATAATCGCGGAATCCAATATCGAAATATTCCAAAGATTATTTCCATTCTAATCCATTCCAATTTATTCATTGGAAAATTCTGGTTATTTTAAAACTATTTATAAATCCAATTTATTTATATAAAAATTATTGGAATATCCTACTAGTTAATAACTAGTTCATTTTGATAAAAATATATTTTTATATTTACAAAAATGGAATTTTTCATCCAAATTCTTTCCAAATCATTTATTATGATTTTACACAAACTACTAATGTTTCTAATAATTTTATTAAGGCCCTTTCAGTCAATTTCCATAAACAGTCATCGAACTGCATTTACAACAACCTTTTCCAAATTTGATTTGGACACAATTCCAAATCCAACCGTTAGAGTTCAAATCTCTTATATTCATTGGAAAGCTCTTTTCGATACGAACCCAACGGTTCTAGATTTAGGAAAATCCGATGGTCGGATCTCCCATAATGTCAATTCGAAGTCAATGGTCGAAATTCACGAACGGTCGCAGCGCGACGCGTTCTATTCAAGCCATTAATACATACATACATATATATATTATATATATATTTCGTTCAAAACGTATATTATAAATTCATTTTAAAACGATTCCCACTTTTATTTAAATTTTAAATCAAAATTGAGTATTCCTTATCATTATAATATTTGAATGATAATATTTTCGAAATATCAAAATTTGAAATTATTTCATTTTCTATATTCATTATAAAAATGAATAAAATCGATATAAATATCGTTCACGTTAAAATGGCGCATAACTTATCAACATGGCTTCAAATATTTTTGTATTTTCATGTCCATCCAAAATCAGACTTCAAATCATATTTTAATCCTTCACCGAATATTATTTCAAAATATTCATTCTTTCTAAATTGGAATCAGACACAGTCAATTACCATATGATATTATTTATATGGGTTTCATGCACAAATGTACACAACAATAGTGATACACAGTCAACCATTATCCCGAGTGCATTACACAACTACATAAACATTAAATATAAATATTAACACTTACAACAGTCTGTCAACCAATCGATTGGCATACAACTAAATAATTGGGATTAGTGTACATCAAAATTTCATCCCAATACCCGTATGGGGTTTCAACCAACAAATACTAAATATTATTTGTGCAGTTGGGCGATGTGTAAAATTTATCGTCCCAATCAATATCAGTTAAAAGGGTGTACATCAACAAATTGTCCAATTTGTAAATGAATATCTATTTTCATTTTAGGAGAATTTTATGCCATCCATATATGCGTTAAAAATTATATTTTATTTAATTCAACACTTGAATATTTTCTATAGTTCATACATTCGGCAAAAATAATATTTTTATTGTTCAAACATTTTATACCACACATGAATATTTTATACAGTTCATGTACACATTAAAAATTATATTTTTAATGAATAAATATTTATTTCAAAAAAATTCGACATTATAACAGCGCGATATAAAAACCGGAGTAATGTCTAGCACCGCCCCTATCCTGATACTGGCTTGCGCCATACACAATAATCAATTCAATCCACAAACCACAATACAATTCATTTTCAACACAACCAACTTTCCACAATATAATCCAAACATACAATCATGGTTTGTACAATAAATAGTGTTGGAGGCTTTTAAGCCCCGTCTGCATCCTAGTATATATTTAACTGTAAAATAATTAGAGTGAGAAGGAGTTCTCACATTGGGATCCACTCTGTCATTGTTTTCTGACGCTCTGAATTGCCGTTCTAGCTCTAGAATTTGCAAATGAGCTTCAATCTTCGCACCGTCATTTTTTTAGCATAAACACGCCATTCCGGACAACTTTCGCCTAAAGGACTTCCTTCCGAAAATGCCCCATTTCGCCGGAATTCGCGAAAATACATTATTTGGACAACAGATTTTTTGTGCATTTTCCGGGCTGCTACACAACCCAAAATATGACTTGCATATACCCAAATCAAAGAGAAAATCGTGCTCTTCGATTTTGGCATTGTGGAGTTTTGGCCAAAAGCGCACGGTTTGGGAGATATGGGCTCGGGAAAGTCTGGGCTGTGGTGTACGCGCCGGAAATAATAAAAATTGGATTTTTATTTACCGGGTGCCCCATAGGCAGCAGTCAAAAGTTGAGGAGGCGCGGTAGGTGGCGGCGGAGGTCTGATGGTCGGGGGTGGTGGCGCAGTGGAGAGGCGACAGCGAAATGGGGGTTCACGGTGGTTGTTCGTCGCGGGTTAGGTCTTTTGGGGCCAGGGAGACGAACGGAGGGAGGAGGAGACGGGGGAGGGGTTTTGGCGGAGCCAAAAGGGGGCGATGGTGGCGCGGCGCGGGGAGGGGGGCCAGGGGATACAATGGCGACGACAAAGGGTTGGCTGAAGGGGGCGATGGTTTTTTTTTTTGAAATTTTGGGGCTCGATTTTAATTGTGACAGAGAATTAGGGTTAAAGCCCCTTTATATAAATATATAAATATATATATATATATATATATATGTTTTATTTACCAAAAAAATATTTTTTCATTCTAACTCCAAATCGAACCCACCAACTGTGGTCCCTAGCTAATTACTCGATTTCGGACACAATGGGATATGTCGCGTATGCGAATTCGACTATTACGATCAGTTTACATCAAATTTAAAATATAAATTAATATAACGTTCAAAATTGATTTCAACGTACATTTAATTTACCGGGGCCACATACTGACTCCAAAAATTCCAGAAAAATAAATCTAGCTATGTTTTGATGATACAGTCCTAACAAAACTAATTTCGTTAAATTTGGAGATCATTTGAAAAATGATCATTTTCCAGTCGATTAAATTCAACTGAATTGACCAAACACGTTTAAATTCATCACGCTCACAAATCAATTCCAAAAATTATGAAAACTGGAATTTAGCAATAATTTGACATTTCGTATCAACAAAAGTGGTTTCGTCGAAAACGGAGGTCATTTGCAAAATGACTATTTTGAGGGCTATATACTATACAAAATATATTTAAATTTCATAAGTACTATTTTCAATTTTAATCTGGACATAACTTTCAATTCTCGTTACAAAATCTGGATTTTTCATGTTCGTTAGAAAGATATAATTAAACAGATTCAAATGTTTCTGGTCTTACTGATTTCCGATTTATTTTGAATCCTATACATTCATTTGAAATTTAAAATCGAATTCTCAAACTACCACGCCATTTCAGGCTCATTTTATAATTAAAATAAATTTATATTTTCTAACATTAATTTAAATAAATTTTTAGTCGTTATTATTTAAAATAAATCATTTTAAATATTCAAAATCCATTAAAATAGCTAAAATAAAAATTTTAAATTGGTTCTGAATTTCCGGGTTGTTACACGATGGCTCAAGATTTAAATGGGGATCAATGGGTTAACTTCTAAAGTTGGACTTTGTTGTGGGACGGGTGCAAAGGGGTTACCGATATCTATAACTTTGGTTCACTATTGAGGTAGGTGGCATTGACTATGGACCAGTGGGGTTAGAGGTTGCATGGAGTCGTACTCCACCAGGGCTCCCAAAGACAAAGTGGTCATAGTGATAGTTGTACGGAGTTGCCGTCATGGCCCCAATAGTTCTGGTGATCAAAGTGGTAGATATCGTATGCTTTACGTATTGAGTGAGTGATGTTTGATGTTTGCTATCATCATGACACGCACACCTCCATTATTTTGACATTATATGTTAGTGTCACCTTAGAGTATTATGCATCTTGTTGTGCTAACTCTTTGGTTGCAGGTCCAGGTTCAGATATGATTATTTACGCCTGTTATTTCTTTATTTTGATGTTATCACTCATACCAGAATTTTGTCTGACCTAGAGTTTTATGGCTCTTCTTATTACTCTGGGTTCTCCTAAGCGAGCAGACTAGAGACATGATAGGTGGTTATGCACGAGTAGCTGTCCGGAGACGAGCAGGAGGCTTCCACGTACTATTTATGTATATTCTCCCTATGTTGTTGTGGTCATTGCTTTGGGAATTAGTAGTTTACCACTTTTATTTCCTTTTTGGAGACAACATTTTGAAGTTATAATAATGGTTTGGATCATAAGCTGTATTTTGGATTCCGCTACTCTGATGGATATGGTTTAGTTTTCAGCTTATGTAGTGTCTCGCCTGTTTTATGTAAAAGTTATGTTATTATTATGTTTTATTCCATGCGCTGTGAGATATACTACAGGTTCTTTGGTGATTCATAGTTTCAAATCCCTTCCTTATGACGACCGTCCCTTGCTGTTCGGACACTAGCACAATGCATTTTAAGGGAAATGTCGGCTGGTGTGAGGGGGGGCCTGTCACAGTTCTCATTCTTTCTCATGCTTGGTATTGACGTAGTGACTCACTCTTATAAGGTTGTTATCCGATTTGATACTAGTCTATCCTATTTCGTTTCCGCTATGAGTTATTGTATCATACTCTGATTATGTTCATGCTCATTTATTTGAAGGTACCGGATTTACATGCTCCATGCTTGGATGAATTCAAGTTCGATTTCTGTCAAAATTTGGGCTTAGAAAAATGTGGGGTGTTACAAGTCTAGCAATGGATTCTGCTGTGGAGAACGCGCGCGAAAGGGGTCATCGATACGCTTGGTTTTAGCGGTTACTCGTAAAGAGGAGGTAATGGGTGTGATGACCATTTGGACCAGAGGGGTCCTCCTGGTTTCCAATAATGGAAGACTTATGGCATTCACCTTGACCAAACGGGGGTCCTTACCTTGGTCGTACAAGTAGGTACAATTTAGCCCCTTACCAATCGAGTGGCATGGATTCTAGTACCATGGTAGCCAAGTGTTATCGTATATCTAAGGCACTGAGCGAGTAAATATGAGGTTGGAAGATGGATGATATGTTTTCTTAATCATTTATCACCATAGGGGCATCATGTTACATGGATATATCAATTCAAATATTTGGACATCCATAGTGTTCTGACGAAGAATACACCCATATAATTATAATAGAGTAGTATATATATGATTATTATACGTGTTGACTCTATGGATGTAGGGGCAGGACGGGTATGATTCTCCAAGCCCTCCGTAACGTATATAATATTATGACTTTTATTGCAACACCCCACCTCCGTTAAAGTCACTGACAGAGGGAATGCCTTAACTGCGTAGGAGCATTATAGGTAAAAGATGCAGATAAATTACAAAACAGACAAATAAAGCATCGGAAAATAAAGTCATTTTATAAACAACTTAATTCAGTCAAGCTTCTACAACAATTTCCTCAATCATAATTAAATGTAATACATAGAACTTCTGTCTTTATTTAAAAACTTCCAAGAATAAAAGAAGCATAAAAACAATGATATTCCCCGATAAAGCATGAACCAGCCATAGCAGCGGAAGAGAGAGAGAGTCCAAAGCGATACACCAACTAATATTCAAGCTTAGAAAGAGAAGAGGTCCAAGTTAGGCTGAGCTATTCCCTCCCTGACTACCTGGAGGGCGAAACAGAAGAAAAGAAGCGAAAGGAAAATGGGTCAGCCCAGTAATCCTGAGACCAGTGGGTTATGGTTAAGTGTAATGCTTATGTTTTGGGCCTCACGGGCTATGGGCTGATTCTAGGCATGGACTGGCTATCCAGTAATGGTGCCGTCCTTGATTGTGAAAAGAGAGTGGTTAGACTCATGACTCGCCTCGGTAACAATCTCGAAATCTCTTGTAATCCCATGAATTCTGTTATGCTAAGTTATCTAGAATCTCTTGATGCGTCTATTGAGAATTTGCAGTTTGTTAGAGTGGTCCGTGAATACACAGATGTGTTTGAAGAAGTAAAGGGCTTACCTCCAAAGCGGGAGATAGACTTTTGCATATACCTCGTTGATAATGAAAAACCCGTTGCTTTACCCGTTAGACACATGGCTCAAAGGGAGAGAAAAGAACTTAGCAAGCAAGTTAAAGAGCTACTTGAAAAGGGGTTCATAAGATGGAGTATTTTTGAATGGGGTGCTCAAGTTGTCTTCGCAACCAAAGCCGATGGTTCACTCCGCCTATGCGTGGATTTTAGGGAGCTGAACAAGCCGACCAAGAAGAATAGACACCCACTCCCAAGAATTGACGATCTGTTTGATCAGCTCGTAGGTGCACCCATTTTCTCCTGACTATATCAGGCTACCGGGTTTCATCAGCTAAGAGTGGCTGAGGATAGCATTGACAAGACCGCATTTAGGACCCCGAATGATTTCTTCGAGTGGCTTGTCATGCCTTTCGGCTTGACAAAAGCACCTGCCTATTTCGTGGACTTGATGAGTAGGGTGTTCCGGGAATTCCTCAATAAGTTTGTGGTGGTCTTCGTGGATGATATTTTGATCTTCTCAAAGAGTGAGGAAGAGCATGCTCAGCACTTAAGGGAAGTCATGGATACTCTTTGTGCACATTAGTTGAAAGCCAAACTCTCCAAATGCCATTTCTGGAGAGAAGAAGTTAGATTCCTTGGACATATGGTGTCCAAAGAGGGGTTAGCCGTGGATCTTGCAAAAGTGGTTGTTGTGCAAGATTGGAAGATTCCACGAAGCGCAACTGAAGTCCGAAGCTTTCTCGGGCTAGCAGGCTTTTACCGGAAGTCTATCAAAGACTTTGCAAAAATCTCAGCTCCACTTACAAGGTTGACGAAGAAGAACCTAGTTTTCGTTTGGGATTTGGATTGCGATATTGCTTTCCAACACTTGAAAAGGGCTCTAACAACAGCCCCAGTTCTGACATTGCCTGATGGGAGCAAGATGTTTACCATATAGACGGATGCATGCGGTACAGGATTAGGCGCTGTCTTGATGCAAGAAGGGAAGGTAGTAGCTTATGGTGGAAGGCAGTTGAAAGTACATGAGAAAAATTACCCAACCCACGACCTAGAATTGGCGGCCATCGTTTTCGCTCTTAAGTCTTGGCGCCATTATCTCCTAGGTGAGAAGTTTGAATTATTTATTGACCATAAATCGTTGAAGTACCTTTTCTCGCAGAAAGATCTCAACTTGAGGCAGCAAAGATGGATGGAGTTTCTTACCTCATATGATTTTAAGATTTCCTATACTCCTGGCAAGGGCAATGTGGTAGTAGACGCTCTGAGTAGAAAGAAGCTGACCTTAAGCCCTCTCTTTGTAGAAAGGCAAAGCTTGGAGTATATAGCCAACTTAGACTTTAGACCCTCCTTTGAGTTTGTACCTGGCTTGTTAGCAATGCTGGAAGTGCAGCCTACACTTTTGACTCAAACGTGAAGACCCTCATCTAGTAGATGTGATAGATAAGCTGACTAGGGGTGAGACTTCGAGTCACCTCAATAGATACTCCATCGATGATAAGGGATGGTTGAGACGGGATGGAAGGCTATGCGTCCCACAAGTAAGAGATTTAGTGAAAACGGTTCTAGAAGAAGCACACCATTCAAAGCTGACCATACACCTAGGTGGAGACAAAATGTATAAAGACATCAAAAGAGTTTTATTTTGGAATGGCATGAAGATGGACGTAGCTGAATTCGTTTCTAAGTGCATGATATGCCAGCAGATCAAGGTGGAGAAGAAGAAGCCTAGTGGTTTGCTTCATATTCTAGAGGTCCCACAATGGAAATGGGATAGCATTTTGATTAACTTTATTGATGGGTTGCCTAGGTCAAGAAGGGGCAATACCAGTATTTGGGCAATAGTGGACCGGCTCACAAAAAGTGCTCACTTTATACCTGTCAAAAGTAGAAGGACTGCCTCATCTCTAGCATCTCTATATCTTAAAGAGATAGTTCGACTGCATGTGATACCTTCCAGCATAGTAAGAGATCGAAACCCTATCTTTACAAGCGAGTTCTGGAAGAGTTTGCAAGAGGTTGTAGGCACACAACTATGTTTAAGCACGGCCTACCACCCCCAAACCGATGGATAGACGGAAAGGGTGAACAGAGTCTTAGAAGACCTCTTGAGATTATGTGTTCTTGACTTTGGAGGGACATGAGAAGATCATCTTCCTCTGGTGGAGTTCATCTACAACAATAGCTACCAAGCTACAATAGGCATGGAACCCTTCGAAGTCTTATACGGGAGACCATGTCGATCACCGACCTGTTGGTGGGAATCCACTGATAAGCTTATACTTGGGCCAGAGATGATTAGGGAAACCTCAGAAAAGGTGGACCTAATAAGAAGACAAATGAAGACTGCTCAAGATAGACAGAAGTCCTATGCAGATAAAAGAAGGACCAACCTTGAGTTTGAGGTTGGAGACAGAGTGTTCCTTAAAGTATCTCCTTTGAGGAATGTTGTTCGCTTTGGATCCAAAGGAAATTGGCACCTAGATTCATAGGACCATTTCCTATCATTGAAAGAATTGGGACGATGGCGTACAGATTAGAGCTACTTGAAAAGTTGGCTGGAGTTCACAATGTTTTTCATGTTTCTCACTTATGGAAGTGCTCACATGAGTCTGCGGAAGTGATGGAACCAAAGATACCAGAAGAAGTAGAAGTGGAACGAGAAGCAACAGTGAGAAGAATCCCAACTCATATCTTGGGAATGGAAGTCAAAAAGCTACGCAACCGTGAAGTCAAGCTTGTTAATGTACAAAGGAGTGACAATGAAGAAGACGCGACTTGGGAGATCGAAAGCAAGATACGCGCAGCCTACCCTTATCTTTTTGAGGGTACATCTTTGATCTATCCTTTATCATAAGTTTATTCATGCTTAGTTATCTTCTTGGTCCTATTTCTTAATCCTTAGTAGAAATAAATGGATGTAAACATGTATTTGAAACATGTTATGGTTGATGGTTGCAAGTGGTTGCTAGTGATTACTCGTGGATGCATATCCACATACACATTAGGTTCTAGATCGGCTCAATCACTTTTATATTGCATTTGAATATGAACGCATGAAATTGTATGTGGATTGAAACTTGATGTGTTATCATATGGACGTTGCATTTGTATGAATGATTGTGCACTCATGTAGAATTATGAATAGGAAAAACTGCATACATAATGGACTCATGGCACTCTCATGATTCGCATTAAGGAGGTCAACAGGATCAATAGACCGCCTGATTTTGCACTAGATAAGAGATATTTACACGCACTCTGCATATGTTCATATGACATTAGAAGTCTTTTAAGGACAATGGATGCTTGTGGATGATGGATGAGTAGATGGATGATTGGATGTTAAGATGCATTCTTCTTAACTTGAAGATTTCGGGGACGAAATCCTATAAGGAGGGGAGAATTTTACACCCTGAATTTTATGAGTATATTAAAGTTAAAAAAAATTCAAGAACAATTAATTTTTAGAAGAATAATTAAGTGAAATGGGTTGCGTTATTGCGTTCGTCTCAAAATTTTGGTCAAGATAGACATTTGGTTTGCATAAAACAGATACCTTATGAAGAAGTTATTAAGCCTTGAAGTTTGTATGCATATGAGAAAAATATATATATAGATATATATAAAAGTTAAATAAATAGATATGCAAAAAAGTTCAAAACAGCGAATCGGAAGGGGGAATAACTGAACCGGCTCATTTTTGAGGTCAACCCAAGCCCCGCTGGGTCGACTAGGGGTTGATTCAGGGTGTTTGGCTATCAACCCGTGGGCCGATTCGCTCTATGGCAGATGTGGCATCTGATTGGTTCTGATGGACTCCTTGCTGAGTCATTAGGGCTGATGTGGCTATTCTATTTTGTTTGAATGGATTTGATTTGCTCTTGGTTAATCTGACGGTTCCTATTAAATCAAACTTCTATAAAAGCAACCTAATACCTCAACCCTAAATCATGTTAAAAATCAAACCAAGAGCTGTCATGCTGCCGTTGGACAACCTCAAGTAGCCACCGTTCAACTTGAAGCAAATTAAAAGAGACAAACCAAATCAAATCAAAATTAACCTAAAAAAACGATTGTCTACATCAAAGGCGAGCATTTCTACTTTAGAATACAGATTCCAGAAATCAAGATTGTCTTTTGTAAGTGTAGTTATCTTTTAGATGTAAATAAATTTAAGATGTGATTTGATATAAAGCGAAAAATAGAATTATACCATGTTGTATAATATTGACAATGCTAATTCCTATTTGTTTCTTATGATGATTTTATCATGAATTGTCTTGGAATGTTTGTGGCTTATTAGACTTGGTGTTGGATCTATTAAATATTGAGAATGGAACTATCAATATCATATGCAAATT
Organism: Allium sativum; assembly: GCA_030737875.1. NCBI lineage: Eukaryota > Viridiplantae > Streptophyta > Magnoliopsida > Asparagales > Amaryllidaceae > Allium > Allium sativum. Next base: position 736,741,834 of record CM060909.1, on the reverse strand, counting down.
ATATGTTTCATGTTAAGATCTACATATATATGTTTATATGATTAATGCAAGTTGTATGTATTATGTTAGATCCAAGTCTAGGTCTATATATATATATACATATATATATATATGTATATTCACATGCTTTATGTTAGATTCATATGCCTATATATATATATATATATGTTCATATGTTCATATGCAAGTTACAAGTTTTATGTTGGATCCATGTCAAGATCTATCTAGGTTCATATGATTAATGCAAGTTATATGTTTAATGATATATCCAAGTCACGATCTAATTATACATATGTTCATATGCAAGTTACATGTTAGATCCAAAGTTAGATATATATTTATATGCATGTTTGTAAAGTGGACTTATGCAAGTTCACCTTGTAAGATTTAGTCCACACCTATATGTTAATATTAAAATTATACATGCCTTGAGATTGGACATGTCATGATTATGTCATATGCTAGTTTATAATTGAGGTTATGTACACACATTCCTAGATCTACATATTAACATGTTTTAGGCTTATGATTATCTAAGTCTAAAATATATGCAAGTTCATGTGACATGTTAAATTATATGAATAAAGTTTTATGCAAAATTCACATGTTTGTTTGAATCTATATTATGCATGTTCCCTTCTTTACCTCTTGTTTATAAATTGGGCTAATATGCGGGCCCAATGACTTTATGTGATTAATACGAATGAACAAACGGGGGTAACGTTGGGATAGTTATTAAATCAAAACATGTTAATAATGTAGGTGGGCCCAAAACCATGTAAATGGTTAAGGCCATGAATGGTATAATTTATACCGTTAGTCTTGAACATAATTAAAATATGTGACATGAAACACTTGTAGAAAATTCACATATATAAAATGTAAAAGATGAATATGCCTAACCCGAGGTTAGACTAAGTTATTGTGTTAACCGGCCCGTAACCGACCGGCACATCCAATAACCATAACAATACCTGTCTAATGTGAGAGGTTAGTGCATCAAGCCCAGAAAGACCCGAGGTTAGACTGAGTTATGGTGTAAAACTGCCCGGAACCGACCGGCACATCCAGTAACCACAACAATACCTGTCTAATGTGAGTGGTTGGTGCTTTAATTAATTAATTAAAGCTCATGAACAATCAAGCTAGAAATGATGAGGTTAAGTAATTAAGGGAACACTTAACCAACTAAACATGTTAACAAGATAAGATTGGTGGGGTTAAATAATTGAGGAAACACTTAACCAACTTAACATGTTAACTAGACAAGATTGATAGGGGTTATGTCAAACAAAGGACACTTAACCAATTTGGCATGTTGACCAGAAAAAACCTACTAACGGGGACCCGTTTCAGTAGTAACCCACATGGATATATGAAGGTACCCTGAACTAGGCAGGGTGGGGCACGATTATTGGGTTGAATATAAGTGGTCAAAAAGGGCGGTGGTTAGGTGCGTCAGTGTATGTTCCGACGGAGTACGGGAGTGCATGGCTCTAGAGTGGAAAAAGCAGGCACTGGGCACCAGGCGTACACTTGTGCATCTTTGAATCGTGTCAGGGTTGATATTATAGGACTTGATACACCCTATACTGGAACCAGCACAAGTACTTAAAAATCACATGGGGCCTCATGACACTGGGAATACATGAATGTGAGTAGGAGCCGATCAATACATGAATGGGATCACTTTATCATGAACATACAATGCTAGTTAAATAGCTCTTAGTGGGTGCGATAGCCAAATCTAGTTAAATCTTACTTTACCTCATTTTAGGACTACCCTATCCTTGTGGAATCATTCTAAGTTCAGTTTATTCATGTCATAGTCTTTTACTTGTTTACATGCTATTAAATAACTGGGCTTACTAGACTTATGTATGACCCATTTTCCTTTCGCTTCTTTACTTCCGTTCCCCCCCCCCTCCCCAGGTCCGCAGGGAGGAAACACTTCTGTTACTCTAGGTTAGCCAAAGCTTGAAGACCGTAGATGTAAGGCTTGGACTTTCCTTTTTGAGCTATGGCTATGGTCAAGCACTTGTTGGGGATTTATGCCATTTTTTTTAGTATTGCTTCTTTATGTTTTCAAGACAGATTAAAAGTTGTAATAATTTGGAAGATTGAAACTGTTGTTGAATTGTTGTGTTGAACAAGTATTTATGAAATAATATTGATATTTTTCTGCTGCATAAATTTTCTGTCTTGTAACTTATTAGTATCTTGTACATTAAAATGCTCCACCAAAGTTAAGGCATTCCCATTGAGAGTGACCTTAACGGAGGTGGGGTGTTACACTTGGTATCAGAGCCAGGTTTCGACCCTGGGACCTTTGGGTTATCGGCCCACCACGCTTCTGCTGCGCCACTCTAATGGAAATGGTGAGGTTAAGTATTTAAGGGAGCACTTAAACATAAGCATTACCTTAACGGGATTGGTGAGGTCATGAGTCTAACCGCTCTCTTTTCACAATCGAGGACGGCACCATTACTGGATAGCCAGTCCATGCCTAGAATCAGCCCATAGCTCGTGAAGCCCAAAACAAAAGCATTACATTTAAACCCAACGCTTAAAATAGAGATTTCCAAATCTAAACAAATCATTGACAAATAAACTGAGCCCCCAATTGGATTTGAAACAACCAAGGGATCCTCTACTATATGGGTGTCTAGGTGCAAAGATTCAACTAAAGCAGTAGATATAAAAGAGTGCGATGCGCCAGAATCAAAGAGAGTACGAATACAATTATCAAACAGATAAACTAAACTCTCAACAGAAACATGTCTACCTCGTTCCTGCAGAGGTGCAACGAGAGCATGAACCTTCCCTCCAGAAGAAGATAAGGGATGGTTGAGACGGGATGGAAGGCTATGCGTCCCACAAGAGACTTAGTGAAAACGGTTCTAGAAGAAGCACACCATTCAAAGCTGACCATACACCTAGGCGGAGACAAAATGTATAAAGACATCAAAAGAGTTTTCTTTTGGAATGGCATGAAGAGGGACATAGCTGAATTCGTTTCTAAGTACATGATATGCCAGCAGGTCAAGGCAGAGCAGAAGAAGCCTGGTGGTTTGCTTCATCCTCTAGAGGTCCCACAGTGGAAATGGAATAGCATTTCGATGGACTTTATTGATGGGTTGCCTAGGTCAAGAAGGGGCAATACCAGTATTTGGGTAATGGTGGACCGGCTCACAAAAAGTGGTCACTTTATACCAGTCAAAAGTAGAAGGACTGCCTCATCTCTAGCATCTCTATATCTTAAAGAGATAGTTCGACTGCATGGAATACCTTCCAACATAGTAAGTGCTCGAGACCCTAACTTTACAAGCGAGTTCTGGAAGAGTTTGCAAGAGGTTGTAGGCACACAACTATGTTTAAGAACGGCCTACCACCCCCAAACCGATGGACAGACGGAAAGGGTGAATAGAGTCTTAGAAGACCTCTTGAGATTGTGTGTTCTTGACTTTGGAGGGACATGGGAAGATCATCTTCCCCTGGTGGAGTTCGCTTACAACAATAGCTACCAAGCTACAATAGGCATGGCACCCTTCGAAGCCTTATACGGGAGACCGTGTCAGTCACCAACCTGTTGATGGGAATCCACAGATAAGCTTATACTTGGGCCAAACATGATTAGGGAAACCTCAGAAAAGGTGGACCTAATAAGAAGGCGAATGAAGACTGCTCAAGATAGACAGAAGTCCTATGCAGATAAAAGAAGGACCGACCTTGAGTTTGAGGTTGGATACAGAGTGTTCCTTAAAGTATCTACTTTGAGGAATGTTGTTCGCTTTGGTTCCAAAGCGAAATTGGCACCTAGATTCATAGGACCATTTCCTATCATTGAAAGAATTGGGACGATGGCCTACTGATTAGAGTTACCTGAAAAGTTGGCTGGAGTTCACAATGTCTTTCATGTTTCTCACCTACGGAAGTGCTTACATGAGTTTGCGGAAGTGGTGGAACCAAAGATACTAGAAGAGGTAAAAGTGGAACAAGAAGCAACAGTGAGAAGAATATCAACTCGTATCTTGAGAACGGAAGTCAAAAAGAACGGAAGTCAAGCTTGTTAAAGAACAATCGAATGACAATAAAGAAGACGCGACTTGGGAGACCAAAAGCAAGATACGCGCAGCCTACCCTTATCTTTTTGAGGGTACATCTTTGATCTCTCCTTTATCATAAGTTTATTCATGCTTAGTTATCTTCTCGGTCCTATTTTTTGATCCTTAGTAGAAATCAATGGCTGTAAACATGTATTTGAAACATGTTATGGTTGATGGTTGCAAAGTGGTTGCTAGTGATTGCTCATGGATGCATATGCACATACACATTAGGTTCTAGATCGGCTCAATCACTTTCATATTGCATTTGCATACGAACGCATGAAATTGTATGTGGATTGAAACTTGACGTGTTATCATATGGACGTTGCATTTGTATGAATGATTGTGCACTCATGTAGAATTATGAATAGGAAAAATTGCATACAAAATGGACTCATGGCACTCTCATGATTCGCATTAAGGAGGTCAACTGGATCAGTAGACAGCCTAATTTTGCACTAGATAAGAGATATATTCACACACTCTCCATATGTTCATATAGCATCAGAAGTCTTTTAAGGACAATGGATGCTTGTAGATGATGGATGAGTAGATGGATGATTGGATGTTAAGATGCATTCTTCTTAACTTGAAGATTTCGGGGACGAAATCCTTTAAGGAGGGAAGAATGTAACACCCCAAATTTTCTGAGATTATTAAAATTAACAAATTCAAGAACACTTAATTTTTAGAAGTAGAATTAAGTGAAATAGGTTGCACCATTACGTTCTTCTCAAAATTTTGGTTAAGATAAGCATTTGGTTTGCATAAAACGGATATCTTATGAAGAAGTTATTAAGCCTTGAAGTTTGTATCCATATGAGAAAAATATATATATATAAAAATTAAATAAATAAATATGCAAAAAAGTTCAAAACAGCGAATCGGGAGGAGGAATAACTGAACCGGCCCATTTTTGAGGTCGACCCGAGCACCGCTGGGTCGACTAGGAGTTGATTTAGGGTGTTAGGCTGTCAACCCGTGGGCCGATTCTCTCTAAGGAAGATGTGGCATCTGATTGGTTCTGATGGACTCCTTGCTAAGTCATTAGGGCTGATGTGGCTATTCTATCTTATCTGAATGGCTTTGATTTGATCTAGGTTAATCTGGCGGTTCCTATTAAATCAAACTTCTATATAAGCAACCTAATACCTCAATCCTAAATCATATTAAAAATCAAACCAAGAGCCATCATGCTGCCATTGGACAATCTCGAGTAGCCGCCGTTCAACTTGAAGCAAATTAAAAGAGACAAACCAAATCAAATCAAAATTAAACTAAAACAACGATTATCTACATCAAAGGCGAGCATTTCAACTTCAGAATACAAATTCCAGAAATTAAGATTGTCTTTTGTAAGTGTGGTTATCTTTTAGATGTAAATAAATTTAAGAAGTGATTTGATATAAAGTGAAAAATAGAATTATACCATGTTGTATAATATTGACGATGCTAATTCATGTTTGTTTCTTGTGATGATTTTATCATGAATTGTCTTGGAATGTTTGTGGCTTATTGGACTTGGTGTTGGATCTATTAAAGATTGAGAATGAAACTATAAATATCATATGCAAGTTATATGTTTCATGTTAAGATCTACATATATATTTTTATATGATTAATGAAAGTTGTATGTATTATGTTAGATCCAAGTCAAGATCTATATATATATATATATATATATATATATTCATATGCTTTATGTTAGATCCACATGCCTATATATATGTTCATATGTTCATATGCAAGTTACAAGTTTTTTGTTGGATCCGTGTTAAGATCTATCTGGTTCATATGATTAATGCAAGATATATGTTTTATGATAGATCCAAGTCACGATCTAATTATACATATGTTCATATGCAAGTTACATGTTAGACCCAAAACTAGATCTATATTTATATGCATGTTTGTAAAGTGGACTTATGCAAGTTCACCTTGTTAGATCTAGTTCACACCTATATGTTAATGTTAAAATTATACATGCCTTGGGATTGGACATGTCATGATAATGTCATATGCTAGTTTATAATTGAGGTTATGTTCACACATTCCTAGATCTACATATTAACATGTTTTAGGCTTATGATTATCTAAGTCTAAATTATATCAAGTTCATGTGACATGTTAAATTATATGAATAAAGTTTTATGAAAATTTACATGTTTGGTTGAATCTATATTATGCATGTTCCCTTCTTTACCTCTTGTTTATAAATTGGGCTAATATGCGGGCCCAATGACATTATGTGATTAATACGAACAAACAAACGGGGGTAATGTTGGGATAGTTATTAAATCAAAACATGTTAATAATGTAGGTGGCCCAAAATCATGTAAATGGTTAAGGCCATGAATGGTATAATTTATAGCATCAGTCTTGAACATAATTAAAATATGTGACATGAAACACTTGTAGAAAATTCACATATATAAAATTTAAAGATGAATATGCCTAACCCAAGGTTAGACCGAGTTTTGGTGTAAACCTGCCCGGAACCGACTGACACATCTAGTAACCACAACAATACCTGTCTAATGTGAGATGTTCGTGCACCAAGCCCAGAAAGACCCGAGGTTAGACTGAGTTGTGTTGTAAAACTGCCCGGAACCGACCGGCACATCCAGTAACCACAACAATACATGTCTAATGTGAGTGGTTGGAGCTTTAATTTATTAATTAATTAAAGATCATGAGCAATAAAGCTAGAAATGGTGAGGTTAAGTAATTAAGGGAACACTTAACCAACTTAACATGTTAACAAGACAAGATTGGTGGGGTTAAGTAATTGAGGAAACATTTAACCAACTTAACATTTTAACTAGACAAGATTGATATGGGTTAATTCAAACCAAGGACACTTGACCAATTTAGCATGTTGAATAGAAAAACTCTAGTAACAGGGACCCGTTTCAGCAGTAACCCACATGGATGTATTAATGTACCCTGAACTAGGCAGGGTGGGGCACGATTACTGGGCTGAATATAAGCGATCAAAAGGACGGCGGTTAGGTGCTTCAGTGTAGGTTCCGACGGAGTACGGGCGTGCACGGGCTCCGGAGTAGAAAAAGCAGGCACTGGGCACTGGGCACCAGGCGTACACTTGTGCATCTTTGAATCGTGTCAGGGTTGCCATTATAGGACTTGATACACCCTATACTGGAGCCAGCACAAGTACTTAAAAATCACGTGGGGCCGCATGACACTGGGAATACATGAATGCGAGTAGGAGCCGATCAATACATGAATGGGATCACTTTATCATGAACATACATTGCTGGTTAAACAGCTCTTAGTGGGTGCAGAGAAGTAAAAGTGGGTGCGATAGCCAAATCTAGTTAAATCTTACTTTACCTCGTTTTAGGACTACCCTATACTTGTGGTATCATTCTAAGTTCAGTTTATTCATGTCATAGTCTTTTACTTGTTTACATGCTATTAAATAACTGGGCTTACCAGACTTTTGTATGACCCATTTTCCTTTCGCTTCTTTTCTTCCGTCCCCCCTGGTCCGCAGGGAGGAAACACTTCTGCTTAGTCCAGGTTAGCCAAAGCTTGAAGACTATAGATGTAAGGCTTGGACTTTCCTTTTTGAGCTATGACTATGGTCAAGCACTTATTGGGGATTTATGTCATTTTATTTTCAGTATTACTTCTTTATGTTTTCAAGGCAGATGAAAAGTTGTAATAATTTGGAAGGTTGAAACAGTTGTTGAATTGTTGTGTTGAACAAGTATTTATGAAATAATATTGATCTTTTTCCGCTGCATAAATTTTATATCTTATAATTTATTAGTATCTTGTACCTTAAAACGCTCCATCGAAGTTAAGGCATTCCCTTTGAGAGTGACCTTAACGGAGGTAGGGTGTTACACTTGGTATCAGAGCTTGTTAAAGTACAATGGAGTGACAATGAAGAAAATAGGACAATACCATAAAAACAAGGTAACTAAAGACAAGATAATTGCAAGGTGAACAGAATGCGCTTCTACTTTTTCTCTGCTTCGCTACTACTATGTTAATCTAATTTCTATATTTATCTCTGCACCACCTAACTAGTGTCTGTAACACCCCACCTCCGCCATGGTATCTCTTGCAAGCATTCTGACTTTGGAGGGGAGTTTGAATCAGGTAAACATGCATAATGATATATCAAGGTAGAACAAGAACATATGTATATATGTAAACAGAGTAAATAAGATAAATAAAACAGCGGAAGATTTCAAAACTATTTCAAAACAAGTCTGGTACAACATAATGTCAACTTTCCAAATACATAAGTCTAGATAAAAACAACATCACTGGAAAACTGAAATACATAAGTACTATCCCCAAAATAAGTGATAACCATAGCTAGCTTCATGTCAAGACCGTACTTGAGCTAAAATCCCACAAGCAAGCGATCAGAAATCCAAGCTAAGCTCCAATATTCCCACCCTGAGAACCTGGGGGGGGGGGGGAAACGGTAGAAAAGAGGCGAAAGAAAAACAGGTCAGTCAAAAAGACTGAGTAAGCCCTACTACAATCAATGTAAACTGATAAAGTTAACTGGCATGAGAAGCAGGGATGAACATAAGGATAACAACATACTAGCATGATGATTAACTAACAAGGTAGATAAAGGTGTCATCGCATAATCAGGTTTAAGGTTTTTCACCACAGGTGTACCAGCATTCTAACATGTCTTGTATAAACAAGAATTTATCCCTTGGCCTAAACTTGGCCCAGTATCAGGTGTTTGACTTAAATCAAGATCCAACTTCTTGGTACCAATTCTAGTATAACAGGAATAGGTGTTACCCCAATGTTTACATCGAAACAGGACGGAACAGAATGGTCCATACAGAGATAGAGTTTGGGAAAAATGGGCTTTTACCACCCTAACAGACGGTACCACGCAGAAACAGACGGGTGTTACCACCCAACAAAACAGACGGTACCAACAGAATCAGACAGAGCTAAGTGTACCCTAAATCCTACCCAAGCGATCGGCCCCCTAATACATAAATACCCTATGTCGGCCCCACGATAGGGTGTATCACTCCCTAAAGTGGTAACCAATTAGCACAGGCATATTTACAGATGTCACGGCGTCTTACATCCTCAGAGGCAGACCGGGATCCATGCACGCACATGACCCGGTTGGAACGCACCATCAACACCCATCGCTATTATCAGAATGAACCACTTATAATTAATTCAGTAAGCGTGCCCGGACCCTACCTACAGTTGGGTCAAAGTTTTGATACCAGAAAGGGTTACTGACTAATATGGGTCCCAAACAACAAATGACACAAGTATTCCCCCTTGTGTCCCCAGACTATCAGATTCAGATTAACCTATTAACAGAGTTCAGACATACAAAGTTCAGACGATCAGTTTTCAGACTAACGGATCAGATAACAGATTTACAAACTTGCCTAACTTGGTGTCGGTCCTACAGATCTGCAAAACATGTTCGTTTAATTTATCAATCAGGTTAGTTTATCCAGACCAGGTATCAAATCGGTTCTTAGCCTTATCAAATTACTGAGTTGGATTGGTTAAGTATAGTTCAACTTAACCCCGTTAAATTACCGAGTTCAGATTGGCTAAGTGTAGGTTAACTTAACCCTTTTACTAATCATGGATAAACTTGGTTAAGTGTAACGATGGGTTCACGACTTAACCCCGATTAATCCACCAAGTCCAAATTGGTTAAGTATTAAGTGGACCATGACTTAACCCTAATCATGAGGCATTAATTAATTAATGTGCCTTAACCTCTCACATTAGACTTTGTTGCGGTTACTAGTTAATCCGGTCGGTTCCGGGTAGCTTTACACCACAACTTGGTCTAACCTCGGGTTCAGGGTACAACATGACCAACTTCTCACATTGGGTCCTATTGTTTGTAGCAACTAGTTAAGCCGATCGGTTCCGGGTAGTTTTACGCTACAAACTCAACCCAACCTCGAGTTGGTCACACTTATATTTTCTAAGTGTCATGTCCCTCATGTTTCCAAAACATGTTACAAGTTTTCAAGAATTTGGGTAGACCTAACTTAATAGGTAAATTCCCAATGGGTAGACCTAACTTAATAGGTAAATTCCCAATCTTATGTTTTTATGTCTTTTAAGTTTACCCAACCCCAAATGCAATCCCATCGCTTACATATCGCAATAGCGCATAAAGGATAAAAAGAGGGAACTTGGCATAATCATGACATAAAGGTGTTGAAGCCACAAGTTTAACATGGTGGCATATGAAATGTACATATGTTCATATACTTGCATATTACATTTTTAGGACTCAAAAGCATGCATAAAACCAAACTTAGCATATTGGTGATACATGGTGATAAATGACATGTAGAAATGGCCATAAGTTCGCATTTAGCCTCACATGCAAGTTATCATAAGAGATATGATAACTTACAAGTTGCCAAAACGCAACCTTTAGCATAAAGCTTGAAGCTTTAAGCTCATAAACCCAAGATAAGCTTGCATAACATGATAACATGAGTAAGATGATCAACCCAAACTTGCATACATAACATGGCAACTTGCATATCATAACATAGCAAACTTGCATAACATAACATGGCAACTTGCATATCATAACATAGCAAACTTGCATAACATAACATGGCAACTTGCATATCATAACATAGCAAACTTGCATAACATAACATGATAGACTTGCATAACACATCATAGTAAACTTGCATATCATAATGATCAAACACAATTTGCATCATTCATTAACTTTAGAGTTTAAATATGAAAGTAGAAGAGGGCTTACAATGCTTATGAAGACACAAAAATATGACAAAGCCCTTATGCAATCAAATAGACCCAAAATGCAAGCTCTAATAGAAAAACCCTTGAGCCAAAATGATCAAAACCCTTGCTTTATGATGTAAATATGGAAACTTGACTTGAATGCAAGCTAATGATGCTCATACAAGCTTGAAAACACTTGTATGCATTGAAAATCTCTCATAGAAATAACTTAGGAATTTTATGAAGAGAGTGGAGGCCATGAGAGGAATGATTTTGCCATAGTTTAGTTACTTGAATGAATAATGATGATTTAGGGTTAGGTTAGGGGCTTATTTATAGGATTAGGACGTGTTTTAGACCCTTAGATTAACCCTAGGTTAGATTAGGACCATCAGATCTCGAAAGCTTCCAGAAAACAGCCCCAAAACACAGCCCAACCCAAAATTGGTGCATCAGGCCAAACTGGCCGAGCACCCCCTGTCGACACCCAAGTCGACAGGGCTGTCGACTTGGTCCTAGCCAAGTCGACTGCCCAGTCGACAGGCCTGTCGACTGGGGTAGCTAGGCGGGAATTTTCCCACCTGCGCCCAATGGCCCCAATTTCGAAATTGAACCTGAATTTTAAATCTGTTTTGAACTTTGAATTTTCAGAAAACTTCTTCGGGCCTTAACCGGGCCATACGGACTCCGATTTTCGAAAACTAGGACTCTATTTCGCGTATTTTTCTGAGACGAACGCAATGGCATAGCCCATTTCCCTTGATTCAGATTTATAAATTAAATTCTGCCTCGATTTACGATATAACAGGTTATCAGAAATACGGGTTGTTACATTCTCCCCTCCTTAAAGGATTTCGTCCTCGAAATCTTCAAGTTAGGAAGAACGCATCCTACCATCCATCATCCATCTACTCAAATCATCATTCATGAGCAATCATTGTCCTTAAAGATTCTAATGCGGTATGAACATATGCAAAAGGTGTGTGTATATGTTCTTATCTAATGCAAAGATCATCAATGCAAAGTATGTTAGTGAAATGAATCCATTATGTATGCAAATAGTCCAAATCATATAATACTATATGTGTGCACAAACATTCGTCCATATGCAACATCCATGTGCTGAATTAACCATCTTGCAACCATAAGAATTGATAATGTACACACGTCCATATGCAATATGAGAGTGTATTTCAAGCCGATCTAGTGCCAAGTGTGTGTTTATGCATCCACGAGCAACCACTAGCAACCACTTGCATCCACTTGCAACCATCAAACATAACATGTCTCAAACACATGTTTACATCCATAGGATTCCTATCTCAACAAGATACAGTCGAGTGATGGAAGCGAGTACAGATAAAACAAAAACTTGGTACATATACTTACAGACTACTAGTACAGATCAGATTTCCCCAAATGATTCTTAGGAAACTAAGCATGGTAGAAACCCAGAATGTATTCGTCATAGTCACCCTCATGCCCAACACAGATACTCTCAAACCCCAATTTATCACAAACAGATGAGTTATAACTTTCAGGGAGTTTGAGACTATTACCAGATCAGACGCAAGACTAGCATTAAAGTACCGAGTTTCCATTACAGAATCAAAATACCAGAAAAAAGAGTTTCAAACTGAAAATTAGACAAGGAAAATTAAACATCCTACAGACAAATTATTCTAGCCCTAATCTATTCACTCGCCATGCGAGTATTCACCGTTCCTTCCGATGTAGTCCCTTTCTTCTTCGGGCAGTCCCTAGTGAAGTGTCCCATCTCTCCACAGTTAAAGCAAGTGCCCTTCCTCTTTCTGCAATCCTTGTTTAGATGAGTTAAGCTTCCACAAGTAAAGCACTTCTTTTCCTTCTTATCTTCAGACTTCTCCTCCTTCTTTTGCATTTCCTTTTTGGGCCCCGTTTTCTTGTTTTGAGACTCATTCACCTTGACCTCCTTCTTTGCACCCTTGTTCTCTTCATTGAGTAGGGCCATATCTACCAAACTCTCAAACGTGGCCCCCATGGTCACATGAGACATAGCTAACTCCTGTAACAGCTCATTCAATCCTCTAGCAAAACGAAGAGCCTTCTTCTGGGTAGTACTCACCATATCCAAGCCAAAACGAGCTAACTGATTGAACTTGTTCACATATTCTTTGATGGACATGTCTCCTTGCTTCAAAGCAATAAACCTCTCCATTTGCAAATTCTCTTCAGCAGAAGACAGAAACTTAAGCCCGAATCTTGTCCTGAAATCGGCCCAAGTCTCAACAGGCCTAGTACCATTGGTGACTTCCCACCAATAAGCGGCTTCATCCTTCATAAGCCAAACCGCCAACAAGATCTTCCTCTGATCGTCTAACCCAAAGATAGCAAATAAATCCTCGGTCTCTTTCAACCAATTCCGGGCCTCTACAAAAGTCTCGGTACCTAGAAAGTCCTTGCCACCCATTGCTTTGAAGTCCTTGCAAATCTTCGTGAACTCTACTGGAGGACGCTGAGGGGGAGGAGGAGGAGGAACCTCAGCGATAGGAGGAGGAGGAACATTAACCACCGGAGGAGGAGTAACATTTGCGGGGCCGGCTTCGGTCGCCCTAGCCTCCATAAGTCTCATATACCAAACAGGAACTTGCACTCCCTCTGGGATAACAAAGTTATCTGTCATACTGAAACGAAGGAAAAGATAGGTTCAGAACGAGGGAACTAAGAATAGATGACTAAGGATTGTGTTAATGGCTTTTTGGGGAATAGCCTTTAAAACAAACTAGACTTTTCTTTGGAAAATACTTTATACTTGGTTTTGAAAATAGTTTTCCAAAAGTTTTAAAAACCTTTTTGTTCCTTCTCGTAAACCATATGCTCTGATACCAAATGTAACACCCCACCTCCGCCAGGGTATCTCTTGCAAGCACTCTGACTTTGGAGGGGCGTTTGAATCAGGTAAACATGCATAATGATATATCAAGGCAGAACAAGAACATATGTATATATGTAAACAGAGTAAATAAGATAATTGTAACAACCCGTAAAATGCGAGCCAGTTTGAAATTTTTATTTTGGCAATTTTAGCGAATTTTGATTATTTAAAATGAATTATTTTAAATAATATCGTCGAGAAATTTATTTTGAATAGAATTCGAACGTATATATTATACGCGTCGTCGTTAGAATATAAATATTTATATATAATTATAAATAGAATTGAAAATGGCGCGGTAGTTCGATAATTCGATTTCAAACTTCAATTGAATGTACCGGGTGCAAAACAATCCGGATTTTAGTGAAACCAAAAAAAATGGAATCTAATAGTGAATATCTTTCCAACGAATCCGAAAAAAATCAAGATTTCACATCGGGAATCAAAAGATATGTCCAGTTGAAAATTCTGAATAGTCGCTATGGAATTCAGACCCTTAAAAATGGACATTTTGCAAATGACCTCGGATTTCGACGAAACCACTTTTGTTGGGTCCGTGATGTAAAGTTATTGCTAGATTTCAAGTTTCATAATTTTTCGAATCAATATGTGAGCGTGGCAAAGGAAAACGCGTTTGACCAGTTTCAGTTGATTTTAATCGACTGGAAATTGGCCATTTTTCAAACGGTCTCAGAATTCGACGAAACTAGTTTTGTTAGGACCGTATCGTCAATACAAAGCTAGAAAATATTTTTCTGCAATTTATAGAGTTAGTATGTGACCCCGGTAATTTGAAATGTACGTTTAAAATTCAATATAGCGATTTAAGTGTAAATTTAACAGAAACTGATTCAAATAGTCGAATCAGCCTACGTGGCATATCCCATTATGTTCGGAATGGGGGTTAAACGCTATGGACGACAGGCGGTGGGCCTCGTTTAGAGGTCGTATGTAAAAGTCAACCTTTTTAGAAATTAAAATAATTAAATAAAATAATAAAAATTAAAATTCTTTCATATACCCCCCCCCCCCCGATTTCATTTCAGAACCAAAATAAAAAAAAAGGGGGAAAAAACCCCCGATCTCAGGCCAGTCGCCCCCCCCCTTCACGCCGTGCCACCACCCGCCCCCTCCTCCTTCTTCTCCACCGCCTTCTCCTTCCTCTCCTCTTCAGACTTCGAGGAAGCACCCCAATCCTCGACTCGCGCGCCCGACGCTCCACCGAACCCTAGCTTCGCCTGCGCCACCCAGCGCCTCCACCCGCCGCCACTGCAGTGCCTCCGCTCCCCCTCCTCCGCCCTGCTGATGAACGCGAACCCCCACCCTCACCAGTTCGACCCAAGATGAAGCCTCCCCCCCCCCCCGAATCGACCCCCTCCGCCGTAAGATCCACCCCCGCCTGGCCCTCGGCGTCGCAACCCCCTCCCCTCGACGCCCGCGAGTTCGAACCCCCCCCCCCTCTCTCTGTAAGTCCATTTTCTTTTTCTTTTTTTTATTTATTTATTATTTTATTTCTGTTTTTATTTTAACAGATATAAAACTGATTTTTTTTAGATTTATAAAACTGATTTTTTTTAGATTTATAAAACTGATTTTTTTTAGATTTATAAAACTGATTTTTTTAGATTTATAAAACTGTTTTTTTTTTTTAAGATTTATAAAAACTGATTTGTTTAAGATTTAAAAACTGTTTTTTTTTAGAATGTAAAAACAGAATTTTTGAAAAGAATTTTAAAAAAACTGATTTTTAAAGAAAATAGAAAAAGGTTTTAATCTTTTAAAAGAAAAAGATTTGAACTTGCCAAAATAAAGATCATATCTTTAAAATAGGAAAGACGGGATTTTTATTAAGTAGAAGAAGTAAAAATATGATTTTTATATTTTTAAAGTATTAAAAATATAATCTTTACTATATCGGAATATTAAAAATATGATTTTTATATTTTTAAAGTATTAAAAATATAATCTTTATAGGATAGAGAATATAAAGATATCATCTTTGTACATGTAGCGAAATAAAAATCTGATTTTTATTTTATATACGTTGAAGTAAAGTGATGATTTTTATAATGATGAAATCTATATTTTTGAAAAGGCGAAATCTTTATATAGAGAATAGCGTTATAAAAATAGAATTTTTATCTATATATTAGCGGTAAGGAAATATGATTTTTATATATTGAATAGCATAGTAAAAATTCGATTTTTAAATATATGAAGTGATTATAGAAATATGATTTTTAAATTGAAAGTGAACAAATAAAAATGTGATTTTTATTTTAAAAAAAACATCGAAATATAAAAATGTGTGATTTTTATATATATAGTGACTACGAGCACAAGAAGATGATAAAAAGGCGAGAAGAAGAGTCAAGATGATTGGATAGCTTTCGGTGAGAACTTCTCACCTTTCAATTTAAATTTTCTAGTTATATATATATACTAGGATGCAGACGGTGCTTAGTAGCACCCGACACAATCGTCCACAGACCATGGACTTGTTTGTTTGGTTGCATAGATTAGTTATATGATTTGATTAGAATTTGGTTGTTTGGTGATTTGATTGATGTGTGAATGGCGTGGGCCTTCACTAGACCGGGGATAAGGCTAGGCCTTGTCCCGTTTCTAGTATCGTGCCGTTATGCCGCCGAAATTTTCTAAAATATGTTAGAAAAATAAAAATATCATTTTATTGTGTAAATGAATTGAATAGAAATTCATAGGTTGAAATAAAATGTTTTATCGTTAAAAATATAATTTTTAACGTGAAGTGAATAAAATAGAATATTCATTTACAAACCAGACGGTTTGTTTATGTACACCTATTTGGAGGACATTGATTGGGTCGATAAATTTTACACATCGCCCAACAGCACAAATAAAATATGTGTTTGATTGTTTGAAACCCCACACGGGTGTTAGGATGAAATAGGCAGTTCACTCATCCTGATTGATTAAATATGTCGATCGATTGATTGACAGGCTGTTATAAGCGTTAGATATTTATATTTGATGCTTATACAGTGTAGTGCACTTTGGTTGATGGTTGATTATTTTTCAATGTTATTATATACATGTGTTGTATGAAAATCCATATAATTAACTTTATATGGTAATTGATTGGGCTTCATTCCAATTTGAAAAATAAAGAATATATAAAATAAAGGTTCATGTGTTGACAATACTCATCCTTTGAGATTGGTCATGTGTTGAACGAAATATTTTGATAATAACAACTATTTTGAAAAAGAAATATTTGAAATAAAATATTTGGAATAGAAATATGTGAAGCCGTGATGATTAGATTGACGCCATTTTGACGTGATCGATATTTATATCGATTTTAAACGATTTCGAAATGAATTGAATATATAACGATTTCGAAATGAATTGAATTGAAAACGATTTCGAAATGAATTGAATTGAAAACGATTTCGAAATGAATTGAATTGAAAACGATTTCGAAATGAATTGAATTGAAAACGATTTCGAAATGAATTGAATTGAAAACGATTTCGAAATGAATTGAATTGAAAACGATTTCGAAATGAATTGAATTGAAAACGAATTCAAATTGAATTGAAATTTGAATTGAATAGAAATGAATTTTAAAACGAATCTATAAAGAAGAATTCAATTGTGATTTGAATTGAAAAGGAAGTTGAAAATGTTTTTGAAACGAATTCAAAACTATTTATATAATTCGTTTTAAATAGAAATCGACGAAATATTATATATATATATATATTATATATATAATATAATGGCCTGAATAGAACGCGCCGCGCCGCGGCAGTTCGTGAATTTCGACCATTTATTTCAAATGAACATTGCGGGAGATCCGACCGTCGGATTCTCCTAAAACCGGAACCGTTGGGTTCGTATCGAAAAGAGCTTTCTAACGAATATTAGAAATTTGAAATCTAACGGTTGGATTTGGAATTATGTCCAAATCAAATTTGAAAAAGGTCGCTGTAAGTGCAGTTCGATGGCCGTTGATGGAAATCGACCGTACGGGCCTTGATAAAATTATTAAAAATAGTAATAATTTATGTAAAATCATAAGAAATGATTTGCGAAGATTTGGGATGAAAAACTCCATGTTTGAAAAGATAAAAATAGATTTTTATCGAAATGAACTAGTTTTGAACTAGAAATATAATTCTATTTATTTTTAAATAAATAAATTGAATTTGAAAAGGGTTTTGAAAATAACCAAAATTTCCAGTGATTGCATTGGAGTGGATTTGAATCGAAATTGTCTTCGGAATATTTCGATGTTGGAATTCGTGATTATACAGATATTGTTATGGAAATTTGAAAGATATATATTTATATCGTTATTTCCAATACGACATTTGTTAGTCGTAGAATTTGATATTGAATATAAGCCGGGATATTTTCTATTCAGAGCCTTGTGTTGAATATCAAATGTGATTTGGGTTTGTCGTGAATGGTGTCTTCACTAACACTGTTCTTGAACCCAGTTGTGAAAAGATTAAATCTTTTTATTTAGATTTAATGAAGTGTACCAATTGAATAATATTTAATTGGAATTGAAGTGATATTGATTTTTGGGTTTATCGTGAACAGTGTTTTAAATAACACTCGTTCTTTAACCCAATAATTAATGGAATGTGACTTTGGGTTTATCGTGAACTGTGTTTTAAATGACACTGATTCTTTAACCCAGTCAAAGATTAAAACTAAGTGGAGTTTTAATGAATCTTTAATTAGATTGAAAAGATCGAGAATGGAGTATCACCAGTTTTACTCCAGGCGATAGTTAAATCTTTAATTAGATTTGAACGTGAAATGGTAATTGAATTTACCGATAACACCGTGGTGTTAGATATGAAGTACTACCAGTTTTACTTCATGGGATGAATAGGTTGGGATTGGGAAATTAAAACAAATGATTACTTCGGTAAGGTTCGCTAATCCCGACTAGTTTGAATTGAGATTCAAAAATAGATTAAAGAATAAATCCAAGAAATTTATCTTGGATGAAATTAATGGGAACCTTCCCTATGAATGTGAAATCAGAAACTAACTGTCGGTTAGCTAAGCAGAATGGTTTTCTGGATATTGATCTGATGTTGGTTTCGGCCTTCGGGGTTAATATTTGGGGAATTATTCTCTTCATTAATTTACGGTTAGTGACTGATGAATTGGAATGAGGCGTATGTTGTGTTTGTGTAACACTTATTTAAAATATACGCGAGTTATTTGGAAAGACCGGGTTTATCCCATTCTGAATAACTGATACGACGATAAGTCGAAGATGAAGACGGTGGTCGAAGACCGGAAGTCTTCACGTCGTTTGGATAATTACTGATGATCTTGATTGGGCTGTACACCCAAGAAGATGGAAACAGTTAGTGATCGTCCAGACGTACTTGGAGATCGATGGATATGCGGGGTACTAGGTGCCTCCGGTTTCGTTCAGACCCAGAACGGACTTGTAAATGGACTGTGTGTCTGACATTGGATTTTAGTCTGTGTGATTGATCTCTATTAAATATATATCTGTTTGGCGGCGGAGAATTTATTCTCTTGCTTAACGCCCTTCTCTGAGACGTACGAGCTCAGGGGTTATATATTGATGGATATCAAACGCATGGAGTGAATTGCCTGTGTGGCATGCCTAAGTGGCAATTGATCGAGGCTTCTGTTGAAAAGCAAAGTCTTGTGGTGATGATCAAAGCACGACCTTTGTGGCGCAGCTTTGTGTAACGTTTGCTTCGCGAGTTTCACACCCGGTATGAACCAAAAACGGGAGGGGACATCAGGGAGGACTTGCGTTTCTTTCTAGCTAGAAGTGGCGTCAGTGGTTTTAAACGCCCTGACGAGTTTGACTTATGTGGTTGTTGCTGTTGCGAGGCGCCTCGGATTGATCGGTCGTTCTCGAACCGATGGAGTCATTTAGTGGCTTACTTACACCCCATAGGGTGGGGAAACGTAGTGTTCAGGCATAATAATCCACATCGGTGGACCGGCCCTGACGATCTAAAGGGTTGATGCGTTCTGATCCTGAGGGGCGGGCTAGAGCGTCTCGAATCGGTTGAGGACTATCTTTTGCCTCGGTTCATAGATGGAAATCCAATTTCCAAATACGTGACATTTGCGGTTTTAATTGTAGAACTAGTACGGCGACATGATATATGGTACCCATGCCGCCTATGATTGATACTTATGATTTGAAGTTGTTTTTATACACTATGCACTTATAATAGTATCAAATGATTTGTTTTAAACGTATCAAGCATTCTTTGGCTGTTATAAGGGAAAACCCTATCCCCCGGCTTGCGTTGCATTGTGTGATAGGACCTGGGTCTTATAACAGCTTCATTTTTCTTTATTTAGCATTGCGCTGTTTGTTTTATGCACTGGTATTCTTGGGAGGAAACCCGTTCCGTGTTATACGGCGTGGTCCCTTGATTTACCTAACTTTTAAAATAAAGATCAATAACTGTTTTAGTTCTCACACCAGTCACATGACTGACCTGGAGTTTATTGTTTTAACCTAAACTCTGGGTGCCCTTATTTTGACACGGGCAGCTAGTAGTTTTGGTTTTGCAGATTTATATTCACAGGATCCTGGTTTACAGCTGGAACGATATCCGGAAAGCTTTGTATCCGTATATCTCATTCTAGTTGTGTATTGTATTATTCTCCGCTGCTATGTATTTAAATGTAATTTAAATCCCTGATATTTCTGTGTAATATTCATTTATACTCTGTATATTCTTGTAATCTGATGCATTGTTGTAATATACAATGAAATGTTCTTCTGTATGCGTTCTGTTTTGTCCTGTTCTCAAACGATAGGGCGTTTCGAACGGCCTGGATCGGTTTAGCGACTGGTTCGGACCGAGCGAAATTCCTTCTCGTCACAGTTGGTATCAGAGCTTTGGTTTACAGAGCTCGAGAACGAGGCACATTAGAACCATATGAAAGAATTCATCAGATATTGGATTAGTAATATCCAATTAGAATGACTCGTTAGAGATAGGATCAGTAGTATCCTAGAACGGGTGTGAAGAGTATAGTTTTGAAAATAAAAACAAGTTTTGTTTTGAAAATTTAAATCAACTATTCGTATTTGATTATTTATTTTATATTGATTAGGACAATCCAATATATAAAGATTTTGCATATACGCCTTGCAAACGTGTATTTGAAGTTTTAATATACTGGATAGATATAGAATTACACTCTAATCGCCCGAAGGTGATTTTGATGATGGAGCTCCATCATTGGAATTTATATTCGAGTGACGAACGTGTAATATCTATATATTTCCTATTGACGGGTGTGAGAACCAAAATTAGATAGGGCCTATTGTTGTGATTTGGCATCAAAACAAGATTTTCAGTATATGTATCAAAATTATGAATTTGATAATCTAATTCACTAATTGATTGATGTTTGTGTTGTTTGTTTATTTGTTTGCTAATTTTTAGCCATTTAGCCTAATTGAATCACATATTGAATTATATTGAAAATTGGTTGCATTTGCTTGCATATACATATACTTACATTGAACAGGTCATAGCAAGGAGGCTAGAGCCAGAGAATAAAATTTGTTTGCCCGACAAATAGGTACATGTTTACTACATAATTTACTGTTTTGTTTGGGTGATGATGATTTTATGAGCCTATGGGCTAGCCGCTTGGCTTTTTCTTTTTCTTTTTGAGATCTGAAGGACCGGGGAAGCTATTTGAAATTCCCCGATGCTCCCGGTGTAGGGGAGGTTATGGCGAAATTTTTCAAAAATTTAGGGTGTTAGCCAAATTTTTGAAATTTTGAAAATTCTCAGAAACTGAAAGGTTGGAGAATGGAAGCCAGATCGAACGTAGAGTTGAATTATCAAACCACTTTCGACTTTGTTCCTTTTCGGGGACGAAAAGTTTTAAGTGGGGGAGATTGTAACAACCCGTAAAATGCGAGCCAGTTTGAAATTTTTATTTTGGCAATTTTAGCGAATTTTGATTATTTAAAATGAATTATTTTAAATAATATCGTCGAGAAATTTATTTTGAATAGAATTCGAACGTATATATTATACGCGTCGTCGTTAGAATATAAATATTTATATATAATTATAAATAGAATTGAAAATGGCGCGGTAGTTCGATAATTCGATTTCAAACTTCAATTGAATGTACCGGGTGCAAAACAATCCGGATTTTAGTGAAACCAAAAAAAATGGAATCTAATAGTGAATATCTTTCCAACGAATCCGAAAAAATCAAGATTTCACATCGGGAATCAAAAGATATGTCCAATTGAAAATTCTGAATAGTCGCTATGGAATTCAGACCCTTAAAAATGGACATTTTGCAAATGACCTCGGATTTCGACGAAACCACTTTTGTTGGGTCCGTGATGTAAAGTTATTGCTAGATTTCAAGTTTCATAATTTTTCGAATCAATATGTGAGCGTGGCAAAGGAAAACGCGTTTGACCAGTTTCAGTTGATTTTAATCGACTGGAAATTGGCCATTTTTCAAACGGTCTCAGAATTCGACGAAACTAGTTTTGTTAGGACCGTATCGTCAATACAAAGCTAGAAAATATTTTTTTGCAATTTATAGAGTTAGTATGTGACCCCGGTAATTTGAAATGTACGTTTAAAATTCAATATAGCGATTTAAGTGTAAATTTAACAGAAACTGATTCAAATAGTCGAATCAGCCTACGTGGCATATCCCATTATGTTCGGAATGGGGGTTAAACGCTATGGACGACAGGCGGTGGGCCTCGTTTAGAGGTCGTATGTAAAAGTCAACCTTTTTAGAAATTAAAATAATTAAATAAAATAATAAAAATTAAAATTCTTTCATATACCCCCCCCCCCCCCCCGATTTCATTTCAGAACCAAAATAAAAAAAAAAGGGGAAAAAAACCCCCGATCTCAGGCCAGTCGCCCCCCCACCCCCTTCACGCCGTGCCACCACCCGCCTCCTCCTCCTTCTTCTCCACCGCCTTCTCCTTCCTCTCCTCTTCAGACTTCGAGGAAGCACCCCAATCCTCGACTCGCGCGCCCGACGCTCCACCGAACCCTAGCTTCGCCTGCGCCACCCAGCGCCTCCACCCGCCGCCACTGCAGTGCCTCCGCGCCCCCTCCTCCGCCCTGCTGATGAACGCGAACCCCCACCCTCACCAGTTCGATCCAAGATGAAGCCTCCCCCCCCCCTCGAATCGACCCCCTCCGCCGTAAGATCCACCCCCGCCTGGCCCTCGGCGTCGCAACCCCCTCCCCTCGACGCCCGCGAGTTCGAACCCCCCCCCCCTCTCTCTGTAAGTCCATTTTCTTTTTCTTTTTTTTTTATTTATTTATTATTTTATTTCTGTTTTTATTTTAACAGATATAAAACTGATTTTTTTTAGATTTATAAAACTGATTTTTTATAGATTTATAAAACTGATTTTTTTAGATTTATAAAACTGTATTTTTTTTTTAAGATTTATAAAAACTGATTTGTTTAAGATTTAAAAACTGTTTTTTTTTAGAATGTAAAAACAGAATTTTTGAAAAGAATTTTAAAAAACTGATTTTTAAAGAAAATAGAAAAAGGTTTTAATCTTTTAAAAGAAAAAGATTTGAACTTGCCAAAATAAAGATCATATCTTTAAAATAGGAAAGACGGGATTTTTATTGAGTAGAAGAAGTAAAAATATGATTTTTATATTTTTAAAGTATTAAAAATATAATCTTTACTATATCGGAATATTAAAAATATGATTTTTATATTTTTAAAGTATTAAAAATATAATCTTTATAGGATAGAGAATATAAAGATATCATCTTTGTACATGTAGCGAAATAAAAATCTGATTTTTATTTTATATACGTTGAAGTAAAGTGATGATTTTTATAATGATGAAATCTATATTTTTGAAAAGGCGAAATCTTTATATAGAGAATAGCGTTATAAAAATAGAATTTTTATCTATATATTAGCGGTAAGGAAATATGATTTTTATATATTGAATAGCATAGTAAAAATTCGATTTTTAAATATATGAAGTGATTATAGAAATATGATTTTTAAATTGAAAGTGAACAAATAAAAATGTGATTTTTATTTTAAAAAAAACATCGAAATATAAAAATGTGTGATTTTTATATATATAGTGACTACGAGCACAAGAAGATGATAAAAAGGCGAGAAGAAGAGTCAAGATGATTGGATAGCTTTCGGTGAGAACTTCTCACCTTTCAATTTAAATTTTCTAGTTATATATATATACTAGGATGCAGACGGTGCTTAGTAGCACCCGACACAATCGTCCACAGACCATGGACTTGTTTGTTTGGTTGCATAGATTAGTTATATGATTTGATTAGAATTTGGTTGTTTGGTGATTTGATTGATGTGTGAATGGCGTGGGCCTTCACTAGACCGGGGATAAGGCTAGGCCTCGTCCCGTTTCTAGTATCGTGCCGTTATGCCGCCGAAATTTTCTAAAATATGTTAGAAAAATAAAAATATCATTTTATTGTGTAAATGAATTGAATAGAAATTCATAGGTTGAAATAAAATGTTTTATCGTTAAAAATATAATTTTTAACGTGAAGTGAATAAAATAGAATATTCATTTACAAACCAGACGGTTTGTTTATGTACACCTATTTGGAGGACATTGATTGGGTCGATAAATTTTACACATCGCCCAACAGCACAAATAAAATATGTGTTTGATTGTTTGAAACCCCACACGGGTGTTAGGATGAAATAGGCAGTTCACTCATCCTGATTGATTAAATATGTCGATCGATTGATTGACAGGCTGTTATAAGCGTTAGATATTTATATTTGATGCTTATACAGTGTAGTGCACTTTGGTTGATGGTTGATTATTTTTCAATGTTATTATATACATGTGTTGTATGAAAATCCATATAATTAACTTTATATGGTAATTGATTGGGCTTCATTCCAATTTGAAAAATAAAGAATATATAAAATAAAGGTTCATGTGTTGACAGTACTCATCCTTTGAGATTGGTCATGTGTTGAACGAAATATTTTGATAATAACAACTATTTTGAAAAAGAAATATTTGAAATAAAATATTTGGAATAGAAATATGTGAAGCCGTGATGATTAGATTGACGCCATTTTGACGTGATCGATATTTATATCGATTTTAAACGATTTCGAAATGAATTGAATATATAACGATTTCGAAATGAATTGAATTGAAAACGATTTCGAAATGAATTGAATTGAAAACGATTTCGAAATGAATTGAATTGAAAACGATTTCGAAATGAATTGAATTGAAAACGATTTCGAAATGAATTGAAAACGATTTCGAAATGAATTGAATTGAAAACGAATTCAAATTGAATTGAAATTTGAATTGAATAGAAATGAATTTTAAAACGAATCTATAAAGAAGAATTCAATTGTGATTTGAATTGAAAAGGAAGTTGAAAATGTTTTTGAAACGAATTCAAAACTATTTATATAATTCGTTTTAAATAGAAATCGACGAAATATTATATATATATATTATATATATAATATAATGGCCTGAATAGAACGCGCCGCGCCGCGGCAGTTCGTGAATTTCGACCATTTATTTCAAACGGACATTGCGGGAGATCCGACCGTCGGATTCTCCTAAAACCGGAACCGTTGGGTTCGTATCGAAAAGAGCTTTCTAACGAATATTAGAAATTTGAAATCTAACGGTTGGATTTGGAATTATGTCCAAATCAAATTTGAAAAAGGTCGCTGTAAGTGCAGTTCGATGGCCGTTGATGGAAATCGACTGTACGGGCCTTGATAAAATTATTAAAAATAGTAATAATTTATGTAAAATCATAAGAAATGATTTGCGAAGATTTGGGATGAAAAACTCCATGTTTGAAAAGATAAAAATAGATTTTTATCGAAATGAACTAGTTTTGAACTAGAAATATAATTCTATTTATTTTTAAATAAATAAATTGAATTTGAAAAGGGTTTTGAAAATAACCAAAATTTCCAATGATTGCATTGGAGTGGATTTGAATCGAAATTGTCTTCGGAATATTTCGATGTTGGAATTCGTGATTATACAGATATTGTTATGGAAATTTGAAAGATATATATTTATATCGTTATTTCCAATACGACATTTGTTAGTCGTAGAATTTGATATTGAATATAAGCCGGGATATTTTCTATTCAGAGCCTTGTGTTGAATATCAAATGTGATTTGGGTTTGTCGTGAATGGTGTCTTCACTAACACTGTTCTTGAACCCAGTTGTGAAAAGATTAAATCTTTTTATTTAGATTTAATGAAGTGTACCAATTGAATAATATTTAATTGGAATTGAAGTGATATTGATTTTTGGGTTTATCGTGAACAGTGTTTTAAATAACACTCGTTCTTTAACCCAATAATTAATGGAATGTGACTTTGGGTTTATCGTGAACTGTGTTTTAAATGACACTGATTCTTTAACCCAGTCAAAGATTAAAACTAAGTGGAGTTTTAATGAATCTTTAATTAGATTGAAAAGATCGAGAATGGAGTATCACCAGTTTTACTCCAGGCGATAGTTAAATCTTTAATTAGATTTGAACGTGAAATGGTAATTGAATTTACCGATAACACCGTGGTGTTAGATATGAAGTACTACCAGTTTTACTTCATGGGATGAATAGGTTGGGATTGGGAAATTAAAACAAATGATTACTTCGGTAAGGTTCGCTAATCCCGACTAGTTTGAATTGAGATTCAAAAATAGATTAAAGAATAAATCCAAGAAATTTATCTTGGATGAAATTAATGGGAACCTTCCCTATGAATGTGAAATCAGAAACTAACTGTCGGTTAGCTAAGCAGAATGGTTTTCTGGATATTGATCTGATGTTGGTTTCGGCCTTCGGGGTTAATATTTGGGGAATTATTCTCTTCATTAATTTACGGTTAGTGACTGATGAATTGGAATGAGGCGTATGTTGTGTTTGTGTAACACTTATTTAAAATATACACGAGTTATTCGGAAAGACCGGGTTTATCCCATTCTGAATAACTGATATGACGATAAGTCGAAGATGAAGACGGTGGTCGAAGACCGGAAGTCTTCACGTCGTTTGGGTAATTACTGATGATCTTGATTGGGCTGTACACCCAAGAAGATGGAAACAGTTAGTGATCGTCCAGACGTACTTGGAGATCGATGGATATGCGGGGTACTAGGTGCCTCCGGTTTCGTTCAGACCCAGAACGGACTTGTAAATGGACTGTGTGTCTGACATTGGATTTTAGTCTGTGTGATTGATCTCTATTAAATATATATCTGTTTGGCGGCGGAGAATTTATTCTCTTGCTTAACGCCCTTCTCTGAGACGTACGAGCTCAGGGGTTATATATTGATGGATATCAAACGCATGGAGTGAATTGCCTGTGTGGCATGCCTAAGTGGCAATTGATCGAGGCTTCTGTTGAAAAGCAAAGTCTTGTGGTGATGATCAAAGCACGGCCTTTGTGGCGCAACTTTGTGTAACGTTTGCTTCGCGAGTTTCACACCCGGTATGAACCAAAAACGGGAGGGGACATCAGGGAGGACTTGCGTTTCTTTCTAGCTAGAAGTGGCGTCAGTGGTTTTACACGCCCTGACGAGTTTGACTTATGTGGTTGTTGCTGTTGCGAGGCGCCTCGGATTGATCGGTCGTTCTCGAACCGATGGAGTCATTTAGTGGCTCACTTACACCCCATAGGGTGGGGAAACGTAGTGTTCAGGCATAATAATCCACATCGGTGGACCGGCCCTGACGATCTAAAGGGTTGATGCGTTCTGATCCTGAGGGGCGGGCTAGAGCGTCTCGAATCGGTTGAGGACTATCTTTTGCCTCGGTTCATAGATGGAAATCCAATTTCCAAATACGTGACATTTGCGGTTTTAATTGTAGAACTAGTACGGCGACATGATATATGGTACCCATGCCGCCTATGATTGATACTTATGATTTGAAGTTGTTTTTATACACTATGCACTTATAATAGTATCAAATGATTTGTTTTAAACGTATCAAGCATTCTTTGGCTGTTATAAGGGAAAACCCTATCCCCCGGCTTGCGTTGCATTGTGTGATAGGACCTGGGTCTTATAACAGCTTCATTTTTCTTTATTTAGCATTGCGCTGTTTGTTTTATGCACTGGTATTCTTGGGAGGAAACCCGTTCCGTGTTATACGGCGTGGTCCCTTGATTTACCTAACTTTTAAAATAAAGATCAATAACTGTTTTAGTTCTCACACCAGTCACATGACTGACCTGGAGTTTATTGTTTTAACCTAAACTCTGGGTGCCCTTATTTTGACACGGGCAGCTAGTAGTTTTGGTTTTGCAGATTTATATTCACAGGATCCTGGTTTACAGCTGGAACGATATCCGGAAAGCTTTGTATCCGTATATCTCATTCTAGTTGTGTATTGTATTATTCTCCGCTGCTATGTATTTAAATGTAATTTAAATCCCTGATATTTCTGTGTAATATTCATTTATACTCTGTATATTCTTGTAATCTGATGCATTGTTGTAATATACAATGAAATGTTCTTCTGTATGCGTTCTGTTTTGTCCTGTTCTCAAACGATAGGGCGTTTCGAACGGCCTGGATCGGTTTAGCGACTGGTTCGGACCGAGCGAAATTCCTTCTCGTCACAATAAATAAAACAGCGGAAGATTTCAAAACTATTTCAAAACAAGTCTGGTACAACATAATGTCAACTTTCCAAATACACAAGTCTAGATAAAAACAACATCACTGAAAAACTGAAATACATAAGTACTATCCCCAAAATAAGTGATAACCATAGCTAGCTTCATGTCAAGACCGTACATGAGCTAAAATCCCACAAGCAAGCGATCAGAAATCCAAGCTAAGCTCCAATATTCCCACCCTGAGAACCTGGGGGGGGGGGGAACGAAAGAAAAGAGGCGAAAGAAAATCAGGTCAGTCAAAAAGACTGAGTAAGCCCTACTACAATCAATGTAAACTGATAAAGTTAACTGGCATGAGAAGCAGGGATGAACATAAGAATAACAACATACTAGCATGATGATTAACTAACAAGGTAGATAAAGGTGTCATCGCATAATCAGGTTTAAGGTTTTTCACCACAGGTGTACCAGCATTCTAACATGTCATGTATAAACAAGAATTTATCCCTTGGCCTAAACTTGGCCCAGTATCAGGTGTTTGACTTAAATCAAGATCCAACTTCTTGGTACTAATTCTAGTATAATAGGATTAGGTGTTACCCCAATGTTTACATCGAAACAGGACGGAACAGAATGGTCCATACAGAGATAGAGTTTGGGAAAAATGGGCTTTTACCACCCTAACAGACGGTACCACGCAGAAACAGACGGGTGTTACCACCCAACAAAACAGACGGTACCAACAGAATCAGACAGAGCTAAGTGTACCCTAAATCCTACCCAAGCGATCGGCCCCCTAATACATAAATACCCTATGTCGGCCCCACGATAGGGTGTATCACTCCCTAAAGTGGTAACCAATTGGCACAGGCATATTTACAGATGTCACGGCGTCTTACATCCTCAGAGGCAGACCGGGATCCATGCACGCACATGACCCGGTTGGAACGCACCATCAACACCCATCGCCATTATCAGAATGAACCACTTATAATTAATTCAGTAAGCGTGCCCGGACCCTACCTACAGTTGGGTCAAAGTTTTGATACCAGAAAGGGTTACTGACTAATATGGGTCCCAAACAACAAATGACACAAGTATTCCCCCTTGTGTCCCCAGACTATCAGATTCAGATTAACCTATTAACAGAGTTCAGACATACAAAGTTCAGACGATCAGTTTTCAGACTAACGGATCAGATAACAGATTTACAAACTTGCCTAACTTGGTGTGGGTCCTACAGATCCGCAAAACAGGTTCGTTTAATTTATCAATCAGGTTAGTTTATCCAGACCAGGTATCAAATCGGTTCTTAGCCTTATCAAATTACTGAGTTGGATTGGTTAAGTATAGTTCAACTTAACCCCGTTAAATTACCGAGTTCAGATTGGCTAAGTGTAGGTTAACTTAACCCTTTTACTAATCATGGATAAACTTGGTTAAGTGTAACGATGGGTTCACGACTTAACCCCGATTAATCCACCAAGTCCAAAAATTGTTAAGTATTAAGTGGACCATGACTTAACCCTAATCATGAAGCATTAATTAATTAATGTGCCTTAACCTCTCGCATTATACTTTGTTGCGGTTACTAGTTAAGCCGGCCGGTTCCGGGTAGCTTTACACCACAACTTGGTCTAACCTCGGGTTCAGGGTACAACATGACCAACTTCTCACATTGGGTCTTATTGTTTGTAGCAACTAGTTAAGCCGGTCGGTTCCGGGTAGTTTTACGCTACAAACTCAACCCAACCTCGAGTTGGTCACACTTATATTTTCTAAGTGTCATGTCCCTCATGTTTCCAAAACATGTTATAAGTTTTCAAGAATTTGGGTAGACCTAACTTAATAGGTAAATTCCCAATGGGTAGACCTAACTTAATAGGTAAATTCCCAATCTTATGTTTTTATGTATTTTAAGTTTACCCAACCCCAAACGCAATCCCATCGCTTACATATCGCAATAGCGCATAAAGGATAGAAAGAGGGAACTTGGCATAATCATGACATAAAGGTGTTGAAGCCACAAGTTTAACATGGTGGCATATGAAATGTACATATGTTCATATACTTGCATATTACATTTTTAGGCCTCAAAAGCATGCATAAAACCAAACTTAGCATATTGGTGATACATGGTGATAAATGACATGTAGAAATGGCCATAAGTTCGCATTTAGCCTCACATGCAAGTTATCATAAGAGATATGATAACTTACAAGTTGCCAAAATGCAACCTTTAGCATAAAGCTTGAAGCTTTAAGCTCATAAACCCAAGATAAGCTTGCATAACATGATAACATGAGTAAGATGATCAACCCAAACTTGCATACATAACATGGCAACTTGCATATCATAACATAGCAAACTTGCATAACATAACATGACAACTTGCATATCATAACATAGCAAACTTGCATAACATAACATGATAGACTTGCATAACACATCATAGTAAACTTGCATATCATAATGATCAAACACAACTTGCATCATTCATTAACTTTAGAGTTTAAATATGAAAGTAGAAGAGGGCTTACAATGCTTATGAAGACACAAAAATATGACAAAGCCCTTATGCAATCAAATAGACCCAAAATGCAAGCTCTAATAGAAAAACCCTTGAGCCAAAATGATCAAAACCCTTGCTTTATGATGTAAATATGGAAACTTGACTTGAATGCAAGCTAATGATGCTCATACAAGCTTGAAAACACTTGTATGCATTGAAAATCTCTCATAGAAATAACTTAGGAATTTTATGAAGAGAGTGGAGGCCATGAGAGGAATGATTTTGCCATAGTTTAGTTACTTGAATGAATAATGATGATTTAGGGTTAGGTTAGGGGCTTATTTATAGGATTAGGATGTGTTTTAGACCCTTAGATTAACCCTAGGTTAGATTAGGACCATCAGATCTCGGAAGCTTCCAGAAAACAGCCCCAAAACACAGCCCAACCCAAAAATGGTGCATCAGGCCAAACTGGCCGAGCACCCCCTGTCGACACCCAAGTCGACAGGGCTGTCGACTTGGTCCTAGCCAAGTCGACTGCCCAGTCGACAGGCCTGTCGACTGGGGTAGCTAGGCGGGAATTTTCCCACCTGCGCCCAATGGCCCCAATTTCGAAATTGAACCTGAATTTTAAATCTGTTTTGAACTTTGAATTTTCAGAAAACTTCTTCGGGCCTTAACCGGGCCATACGGACTCCAATTTTCGAAAACTCGGACTCTATTTCGCGTATTTTTCCGAGACGAACGCAATGGCATAGCCCATTTCCCTTGATTCAGATTTATAAATTAAATTCTGCCTCGATTTACGATATAACAGGTTATCAGAAATACGGGTTGTTACAGTGTCCCAACTAGTAATCTGTAAAAAATGATAATCATAATCCCAACCCCCCGTAATTGTGGTAGCCTTCAAGTGTACATCTATCGTGAGGATTCCACCTCAATCACCCTAATTGCCATGAACATGTTAGATGTACCCTTACTACCATATCGATCAGCTCCCTACTTGTATTCATGTTCCATGTGTCTGTGTTAATCGGCCCTCTCTTGCGTGTAGAGACACTGTGATTGTCCCACCATAAGGTGTATCAATCCTTATGATTGCAATCCGACACGATTCAAGATGCACAGTGTATAACTACTGGTACCCAGTGCCTACTTTTCCCACTCCGATGTACGTGCACACCCGTAAACTGTCGGAAACTACACTGACGTACCCCCTGCCGCTGCTTTGACCGCTTATAATCAGCCCAGTAATCGTGCCCCACCCTGCCTAGTTCAGGGTACCGTGACACATCCATGTGGGTTACTACTGAAATGGGCCCCCATTACTAGGGTTTCCTATTGGTTAAGTTTGTGGGCCTATATGTACTAATATTACCCACCAACCCGATTTGTACTTAACCCTCCCATCGATTCAAGCATTTTTAACAAACGGTTAAGTTTTGTGGGCCTATATGTGCTAATATTATTCACCTACACGAGATGTACTTAACCCTCCTATCGATTCAACCATGTTTATTTAATAGTTAAGTTTTGTGGGCCTATATTTAATAATATTACCCACCAACTCGATATGTACTTAACACTTCCACTGATTCAAGCATGTTTATTTAATGGTTAAGTTTTGTGGGCCTATATTTACTAATATTACCCACCAACCCGATATGTACTTAACCCTTCCACTGAATCAAGCATGTTTATTTAATGGTTAAATTTTGTGGGCCTATATTTACTAATATTACCCACCAACCCGATATGTACTTAACCCTCCCGCACATTACGCCATATTAGTTAAGTGTTGTCCGCTCATGTTAACTTAACCCACTCATTCATCATGTCATGTTGGTTAATCATTTCTTATTAACTTGACCCTCCTTACTTATCTTGTTGGATCGGTTAAGTGTTTCCTATTAACTTAACCCCGTTCGTTCATCAAGTTATATTGGTCAAGTGTTTCTTGTTAACTTAACCCCACGTATTCATCTTGTTGTATTGGTTAAGTGTCATCAATCAATTAAAGTTAACTTAACCCACCTACGTGTCATGTTACTTTGGTTAAGTGTTGTCTTCTTGAGTTAACTTAACCCTACTACAAATTAAATTATATTGGTTGAGTGTTGCCCTCTTATTTTAACTTAACCTTTCCATAAATCAAGTTATATTAGTTAAGTGTTTCTAAATTTACTTAACCTCACCCACTTGTCTAATTAACATGTTATAAAGGTTAAGTGTTCTAAATTTACTTAACCGCACCCACTTGTCCAATTAACATGTTATAACGTTTAAGTGTTCTAAATTTACTTAACCTCATCCACTTGTCTAATTAACATGTTATAATGGTTAAGGGTTCTAAATTTACTTAACCTCACCCAATTGTCTAGCTTGATTGTTCATGAGCTTTAATTAATTAATTAATTAATAAAGCACCAACCACTCACATTAGACAGGTATTGTTGTGGTTACTGGATGTGCCAGTCGGTTCCGGGCAGTTTTACACCACAACTCAGTCTAACCTCGGGTCTTTCTGGGCTTGATGCACTAACCTCTCACATTAGACAGGTATTGTTGTGGTTACTAGATGTGCCGATTGGTTCCGGGCAGGTTTACACCACAACTCAGTCTAACCTCGGGTTAGGCATATTCATCTTTTACATTTTATATATGTGAATTTTCTACAAGTGTTTCATGTCACATATTTTAATTATGTTCAAGACTGATGGTATAAATTATATCATTCATGGCCTTAACCATTTACATGGTTTTGGGCCCACCTATGTTATTAACATGTTTTGATTTAATAACTATCCCAACGTTACCCCCGTTTGTTCGTTCGTATTAATCACATAAAGTCATTGGGCCCGCATATTAGCCCAATTTATAAACAAGAGGTAAAGAAGGGAACATGCATAATATAGATTCGACCAAACATGTAAATTTTTCATAAAACTTTATTCATACAATTTAACATGTCACATGAACTTGCATATAATTTAGACTTAGATAATCATAAGCCTAAAACATGTTAATATGTAGATCTAGGCATGTGTGAACATAACCTTAATTATAAACTAGCATATGACATAGTCATGACATGTCCAATCCCAAGGCATGTATAATTTTAACATTAACATATAGGTGTCAACTAGATCTAACAAGGTGAACATGCATAAGTCCACTTTACAAACATGCATATAAATATAGATAGAGTTTTGGATCTAACATGTAACTTGCATATGAACATATGTATAATTAGATCGTGACTTGGATCTATCATAAAACATATAACTTGCATTAATCATATGAACCTAGATCGATCTTGACATGGATCCAACATAAAACTTGTAACTTGCATATGAACATATATATAGGCATATGGATCTAACATAAAGCATATATATATATGTATGTATATATATATATATATGTATATATATATATGTAGATCTTGACTTGGATCTAACATAATACATACAACTAGCATTAATCATATAAACATATATGTAGATCTTAGCATGAAACATATATCTTGCATATGATATTGATAGTTTCATTCTCAATCTTTAATAGATCCAACACAAGGTCCAATAAGCCACAAACATTCCAAGACAATTCATGATAAAGTCATCGCAAGAAACAAACATGAATTAGCATCGTCAATATTATACAACATGGTATAATTCCATTTTCACTTTATATCAAATCACGTCTTAAATTTATTTACATCTAAAAGATAACTACACTTACAAAAGGCAATCTTGATTTCTGGACTCTGTATTTCTGAAGTTGAAATGCTCGCCTTTGATGTAGACAATCGTTGTTTTAGTTTAATTTTGATTTGGTTTGTCTCTTTTAATTTGCTTCAACTTGAATGGCGGCTACCCAAGGTTGTCCAACGGCAGCATGACGGCTCTTGGTTTGATATTTAGTATGATTTAGGGTTGAGTTATTAGGTTGCTTATATAGAATTTTGATTTAATAGGAACCGTTAGATTAACCTAGAGCAAATCAAAGCCATTCAGAAAAATAGAATAGCCACATCAGCCCTAATGACTCAGCAAGGAGTCCATCAGAACCAATCAGATGCCACATCTTCCATAGAGCGAATTGGCCCACGGGTTAACAGCCAAACACCCTGAATCAACACTTAGTCGACCCAGCGGTGCTTGGGTCGACCTCAAAAATGGGCCGGTTCGGTTATTCCCCCTCCCGATTCGCAATTTTGAACTTTTTTGCATATTTATTTATTTAATTTTTTACATATATCTATATATATATATATTTCTCATATGCATACAAACTTCAAGGCTTAATAACTTCTTCATAAGGTATCTGTTTTATGCAAACCAAATGTCTATGAGACGAATGTAATAGCGCACAACCCATTTCACTTAATTCTTCTTCTATAAATTAAGTCTTCTTGAATTTGTTGATTTTAATATTCTCATAAAATTTGTGGTGTTAAATTTACCGTACTTTGAGATTTGTTTATTTCTCACGCCAGACTTTTGTCTGAACTATGGTTTTATTTCCCTCGTGTTATATTGGGTGCTCATCCATGATGCTGATGAGCAAACAAGGTGACATGTAATAGTTTTATTTGGATCTGCACAGGTGCATCCACAGGAGGCGATGTTTTACTTATTAATCCTTATTGTTTATTCCACTCTATGACACTATGAAGCCTTGATTGTGTTATGTATTCTTAGCCGAAATAGTTTACCAATTTGAGTTTATTTATCACTTGTATAAACTCTATTACTATTCTATATAACTTTGTGAGCCTGTATACTCTGATTATATAGTTTTATTATTATTACTATCAAATTTGTTTTATATATGTGATTGATTATTATATGTTATCTGATTCGCTTTAACAAATAATACAGATTATGTGATTGTGTTTAAATTCTGTGTTCTTTTCTTTTTCTTTTAGTGCATTTTTTCTTTTCTTTCCTTTTATCATTCTTTTATACTATTTCTTTCTCTTAACAATCGGTTTACATTAATTTGGTTTTGTACAACATAATTTTTTTGTTATGAGCACTGATCATATATGATGGGTCGTCGCACGTGGTATCAGAGCTAATGTTGCATTGTTTAACCTAAGAAGTGTTGAATTCGAGAGTTAGCATATGTGAGAGAGTACGTATTTGTATATTTTGATATTCAAATCTATATATTAGTACTATATACAGTATACGTTGTTTCTCACACGAGTGTTATAGAAATAGTTTTCCCTATTAGCTTCATGTCGTACTGAACACTTACTGGGGACGATCTAGCGATCGAGAAATACATTTAATTACTCTGCTTCTAGAGTTGAAATTCGTTCAGATTCGAGGAATACTAACCTCCATTTACATTTTTGTTTTCTGTAATGGTACGAACCATTATCCAGTAATCTCTAGTTGGTTTTGGCACTCAAATGCGTCGATTGATTGTGCCTCATTATATGGATAGTTATGTATCCATATGGTATACTGTTACTTGGAATGGAATTGGCTATTGTAGTGCGAGAATTTTTTGAGTTGATGCAAGGCTTTTCTTACTTGGAGTTAGAGTTACTAAATTAGGATTTCTGTAACACTCCGAAAAATCAACTTAAGAAAACTAAGGTAATTTGATTTAAAATAAATAATAATAAGTTAATAGGCTAAAAATGGAATTTTGTATAATTGTGAATCGGGCAACGAAAGAATCGTTGTTGCGTTCATGCCGAGATTCTGATCTGTTTTCATATTTTGCTTACTGAAAACGAAAATCATATGTAAAAGATATTAATAAAACAAGTTATACATAAATATTAACATGCAAGGTTGGAAATTTAAATAGATTTAATATAAACTAGAATATATTTATTTATAAATTGGCATGAAAGAATCCTCCAATAAGATATGAAGTTGAGTGTATATGTTCATATGCAATGGGAACAAAGATAATCAACATAAGGGAACATATCAAAGCAACCAATTAAGAAATGAATAAAAAGCAACGTCATTGGAGAAATAAATTCTCCCAACCGACTCCAGAAGGGGGGTTATAGGAGAGCGGTCGACCTAGGGGTCGATCGCCCTCCTATAGAAGGGGTCGGTAGCCCTTCTGGGTGTAGAGGTGAGTGTTGTGTTTTTTTTAAGGAGTTTTGTATAAATTGCATTGGTTATATTGTCCATATTTAATCTAAATAATTTATTGGTCTACACTTACAATTGCAACAATAAAAAGAACTCCCAAGCCACATTCAAAACTCTATTTTCATTCCTCTCTACACCTTCATTTTGCCCTTCTGCCATTAC
Organism: Allium sativum; assembly: GCA_030737875.1. Lineage (NCBI taxonomy): Eukaryota > Viridiplantae > Streptophyta > Magnoliopsida > Asparagales > Amaryllidaceae > Allium > Allium sativum. The sequence goes on along the minus strand of CM060909.1, from coordinate 736,704,563 downwards.
AAATTCCAGAGAAAGGTTAGGATTCCTTCAACCTCCTTTATATTCGTTCTACCTTCTCAAATCTAAATTGTGCATAAGCACATTACCTTGCAATACTAGCATCATTGCTAAGTCTAGTGTCTTTAATTTTCTATTATGACTCATTTAAGAAAAGTTTAGCTTTGGAGTAACAAGTTCTTATGTTTCCAAATATTTATGTTGTACTTATCTTTATGCCTTTTGTATCTTAGTCTCTGTGATTGTTTCTTTATACCTAGACACTCCACATTTTTTTAGCATGGCTTATTTGGGAAATGCTAAAGGGAATAAAAGAGATCGAGCAAAAGAGAATAAAAAAGCAACTGGATTTAACTTATAAACATGCCAAACTTATATATATAATTTGTTTGGGCCTTCTATTTTATTTTACTCTTTTTTATTGTTAAAAACTCCAGTGTTAACTAGGATACATACTGCAAAGCGCAGTTCGAGAATTTGCAACTCAATGGCTGAGTTGTGGTAGAGTTTTAAGCGTACTGGTTAGAAAAATTAGGTAAGCTATCATGATGATCACGAGTTTATAATGTCTGTAAATGTCGAATTGTTTAATTTCTAGCAGAATACTTGGAGTAGAGTTTCAAAAGTAAGGTTAGAACGATCAGGTGAGTGAGTATCACGAGTTAACAGTGTTTGTAAACATCAAATGGTCAAATTAGTAATAGAAATCTTGATGGTAGAAGTAGGTAGGGTTTGCTTAAGCTGTGTAAAATCTAAGTATTATTTATTTTTCGTAGTTACTCTATTGATATATGTGCTGGAAATTTTATTTATTGTTCTGTGAATTGTATAATAAACCCTATTTATCCTTCCTCCTCCTCTCTATGACTAATTTGATCCTGCAGTATGGATACTTGGACAACGTATTTGCATACACGAGAGTTGATATGTCAGTTGCAATGTAAATCCATCCATCTTTGCATTGTAAATCACTCCATCTATGCATGAATGTGCCAAATCATGTATACAATATTAAGTTACACATGCACATATGCGTACATGATACACATATATGCTTATATTAAATAAAATACTATTTATGAATTAAATATAATATTATTCTTATTTAAATAGGGAATTCTAAATAAGATTCTAAACAAAAGTATAATGCATAAGCGCAATAAAAACCAACACTAGGTATTTTTTATGAAATTCGATCATTTCTTCTTCTACAGATTTATCAAATCCAGTGCTTCATGGAGATGAAATATGGAGTCCAAAGGCAGCTAGCGTATTTAATTTTTCACTATTCATGTATAGTTTCCATGCTTGATTTATTACTATATAAGAATAAATATATACAAGAATTGATGTACATTTGTACTTTATGGAATTATGCACTAAGACCCTTTACGTTTCGTATATGAAATTTCAACATGTTATATATGAATATGCCATTACATTATACTTACCTTTCCTCCATAAGACATGGCTCGTTGGCAAATCATGCGTTTTTTTAACCGAAAGAAGATAAGGAAGGTGTAAGTTTGCGAAAAAGGAATGCGTTCATTTTACGAAAGGGGCAATGCGAAATGAGAAGTTATTATTTTATTATTTGTTTATATTATTATTTTATTTATGTTAATTATTTTTAAATACATACGAAATAAAAGTCATATTTCAGAATATAAAATACAAATGCAGAAATAAAAGTATTGAAAAAAAAGCTGAAAATAAAACAAATTACAAGCTCCTTTTCAATTTCCTAATAAAGAAAAATAACAGCCTTACTAAGCTGCTCGAAGTTGTCCAACAATGCATGCAAAGTATTGTAAACTTTGCTATCATAATCAACCAAATAAATCATGACCTCCCACTCTTCGTAGTCGTCTCCCTCTAGCCACACTTTCTTACACCTATAAGAATCAAATCATGAGACAAAATGCCACCATCTCTATATGGCGATGTAGGCACTCTGGTACTGGTGATCTCCACAACATCCCCCCAAAGATAGTTTCCATGAAGATGTGCATCAGATTGCAGCTGAATGGGACGATGATGTGTTATAATGAACTGACATTTGTCAACCGCACGCAGCCACCAAAAATCACGTCCAACTGCGTAAAACGATCATGCAAGGCTTGTCTGTACTTGAAGGATACCTGGAAGCAGCTACGTCCCATCACTCATCGGTTCCACTGACCATGTCATGTTCCTCATTCCAGAAGCCACCTAGAATTTGTAGCAGCTTGTTCCACGGGTTCCCTTCATACTTTAAATTGTGAAACTTATTCTTCGTTTGTCCAGTGTTGTAGTCCAGGTTAGTGCGGTCGATGAATATCACAGTAATCGCATGGCGCCACAGCGCAGCACAGTGAACACGCATATCAATGTTTTTGTAAGAAGCATCGATAAATGTGTTTGTTCGGTTGATGTTCCAATCAACGATAATGCGGGTGGATGAAGCAACAGATTGGTTAGACATTCTAAAAAAGGAAAATAAAAATAATTCAGAATAAATTGTAAAAAATATATATATATATGGAAGATAAAAATATGAAAAATGAGAATATATAAAAAATATCTAAATCAATTGATGATGAAAGCTTGAAAAACTACTTAAATTTTTGGATTGTATGTGTTCTGTTTGGTGAATTAGGAAATAAAAATAGGATCATACATATAAATGGTGAAAATATATGGCTGTTGGAATATCATTCATTCACATTAGATTTATGTCCGACACGTCGGTCGCGAACGATTCCAACATTTCAATTGACTACACAGTTCAGTGGTCCTATGTCCGATGTGTTGGATACAACCGTGAACTGAAACTACCCAGAATGAAAAAACGCTACCATGGTGTTATAAGGCTCCATTATGTTATATTCTACCATTTCAGCCTTCTATTCATCGTACTTGGAGAACATGTGTCAATTAGGCATGAACTTTAAGGTTTATAAACATATTATTCCAGGTTTCCATATAGGATTCCTCTTGGGTAAGTTAATTTGTTCTGGCGAGACCATTGGAAAGCTCCAAGTTTTTGGGTAAGATAATTACTCAATAAGATTAACCCTTATCGTCAGCCGTCAAAATTTCGAACTTGGAAAGAATTATTGTTGATTGTCTGCCAATAAAATGACTGGAGGCGCCTAATATGTTCTTATAAAAAAATTTCTCAAAGCATACATGAATGATGCATTGTGCAAAATTACGACAACTAGATATGAACAAGAATACAAGGCACAATAAAATGTAAAAATGTTTGCACTAGAAGAAAGAGAAAAATGTTGACAACAGATATACGTATATGCTTATATAAAATAAAGTACTATTTATGAATTAAATATAATATTGATCTTATTTAAATAGGAAATTCTAAGTAAAATTCTAAAAAAAAAAATAGGACGCATAAGCACAATGAAGACCAACACTGGGTATTTTTTATATGAAATTCACTCGTTTCTTCTTCTACAGGCTAGCCAAATCCAGCACTTCTTGGAGATGAAATATGGAGTCCAAAGGTAGTTAGTGTATTTATAATTTCTCACCATTCATGTATAGTTTCCATGTTAGATTTATAATTATATGAGACTAGACATGTACAAGAGTTGATGTATTTTGCAGTTAATGGAATTGTGTACTAAGACCTTTTATGTTTCGTATATGAGATTTCTATGTTACATATGAACATGCCATTACATTATATTTACCTTTCCTTCATGAGCCATAGTTTGTTTGTATTGAATACATTATATGTCCAACCCAAATAACATAAAATTACAAGTCATTACGGTCAGCGGGACAAACAAAATATAATATATTAAATAACCTTTGAAATACAAATTTGTATTGTATATGCATACCATATCAGAGTACAACAGATATACATCACAGCGGAAATAACTCTAAATAACTAATGGTGAAACCTCCTGCTTCAAGCTCCTCCAAGTGTATCTGTAAAAGCCTGAAACACTTGACTTCCCATACAAATTTGGGCTCCCAAGAGTTTAGGGTAAAAAAAACAAAATAAATTCTAGGTCAGTCATAGGACTGGTGTGAATAAACTCCAACTATATTGTTTAACTTTGAAAAATCTTTTGAAAGAAAAGGATAAAAGTAAGACCAGCCCACACATAAACATGGACGGTTTTTACCTTACTATAATCCAAAACATTTTTGATATGAAAATCTAGTGATATTATAATAATGTCTAATCAAACTAATAATCATTTAGTAGAACAATTGCATCTCACGCTCTACATACATAGTATAAAAATCAAAAACCATAGGGTGCTTATTGGAGATTGGATTCCAACTATGACAAGGTATGGGACCACCTACCGATCAATGTACTCTAGAGGGGATACACTGGTGTTCAAAAAGAACATCTTGCAAACCGGCCACACATGACTGGTCACCCATTCAGCTTGAGTGGACCGAATGTATTATCACCCTTGGTTGTCGGTCATCCAACCGTAATCCGTAAGATACAGAATCCAAAAAAGAACAAATGAATTTTCTCTAGATCAGTTATAATATACCCTGCTTGGGGGAGACACAACTAGCCATGTTGCTTGCCCGATTTGTGTTATTTCCCCGTTTGTGAGGCTTGAGGCTACGTTTACTTTTTAGAACATCTAGCCACCATTCACTTTGAATGCCACATCGTCAAACCCATCAAATAACTTGTTGATTTCCCAAAAATATTACGATATAAAAAGCTATGAGAAACGAATTCCTCTGCCACCAAACATAATATCTTGAAAAGATCGTCTTATGTGATCTGTTAGGCACACTCTGTCATACATTCGTCCATACAAGTTGTCATGGGACTGGACATACCGAAGACACTATTTTGTAGCAGAACAACCCTTGCTCCATCTTCAGTTATCTTCAGCATAATCTAATTCACAACGCCTATGCCTATACGGAGTGGTTTCGGATAATAAATCCAACCGGTCTCTCTGTATTGACAACGATGGTCAAAAACTTCGATGGCCAGTTATTTAAATAACGAAGAAAACAAAACATCCATCAAATAATCACTGGCCCTTTTAATGTTCATTAATTTAAGCCACTTCCCAGGTTCCTTTCGATATTCTATATACCAATATATTGATTCCTAGTTATCAAAATTTATTAAAAATATTTTAACTCCTTAAATTTCGGGAAATTCCGCCAGCGTCTCCTTTGTATGGCTCAATCAGTAAAACTGCAAATCGCCTCTCTAGGCCCTTTCCATTCAAAAAGAAAATCAAAAGGCCAAGTGGCTTGCGTTGTAGGATTATATAATCTTATATCAAGCTTAAACATGTACCTTTTTGTTGGGCACTCAAATTATAATCTTTATTCTGTTCGTATTCCCCATTTCATGCCTGTTTATATATACATCAATATCCAACTCATTTCAATCAATCTATTCATTTTTAACAAAATTCGCTAACCACCTCTTTAATTAGCTCTTTTTCCAAATGCACTTTCGATTTGAACATATCATATTCGAGTATATTTTAGTTTGCTTATGCACAAATCGAATTCCATTTCTAACTCGAGTTTCATATTCGATTTCAATTTTAAACCCACAATTTCAACCAACTTAAGTTTGATTCCCAAACTTCTTTAACTAATTTTTTATAATTCACGAACTTAATTGAATTACCAAAATATGATTTTTATCCTAAAAATCACTTCGTCTATTCCATTTGAATTCATATTTAATTTATAAGTCAAATCTGGGTTTTCTAATAGAAATTCGGATTTTTATTCATTCAAAATCCTTTTATTTTTATTTAATAAACTGTTATGGTTTAAAATGATTAAAGTGTTATTTTTAAATTTGATTTTAACATAACTAAACATCTATAAGACGAAATCAAGATTTTTCTCTCCTATTAGAAAAGCATTATTCAATAGGTCTGAACGGTTCTTGTTTCATACAATTCCGACTTACATTGAGTTCTATATACTCAATTGAAGTTCGAAACTCCAAATTACGAACTATCATGCTGCGGCGAGTTCGTTTTAATTAGATTTAAATATAAACGTTTAAACTTCATTTAGTAAATAAATTTCAATTCCACTTTCAATATTTTAAAATAAACTTGTTTTCTAAATCAAACTTAACAATCCCAATTCATCAAACTCACCGATTATTTTATTCCATATCCATAACTCTATTATGGATTAATTCAAACTCCAATTTTCTAAATTCAATTCCAACTCACATTGAATTAGATTATTTATAAAATTCGATATAATCGAATTCCGATTATAAATTCTTTTCTTGGAATAATCAATTAATTCAACATCTTTTACCATTACAAACTAATATCATCCCTTGATAATAATGAAGTCGTTCAAGCTAGGGTATTTTATTTACCTCTCATACCTTGATCGAGAAGTTTCTTATCTTGAGATAGATAAAAGCTTGTAATATGAAATCTAAATTAAAATATCACCTTCTGTTCCATTTAAAAATATATTTCTATAAGCCATACTTTCTTTCAAAAAATTATTTCCACATTATCTGATGAAAATTACTTCATCACATTTATAAACTTTTTTATAAATTAACTTCCTTATTAAAATCAACATCCATTTTATTAATCTATTTGAAACTCGTTCCCATTTTATTTCCCTTCTAAATCTTAAAGTTTATTTTCATTTTTCATTTTAAAATATTTTATTACTATCTATTTTCATATTTCTAAAATATTAGAGATATCAACTTCTTAGAATTTTAAATCTAAGTTTCTACTAAGTAAAGTTCAAATGTCATTCCTAAGAATAATTTATTTATAAATTCGACATACTCGGATTCTATCATAAGTCAAAATGGATTTATTTCAATTCAATTACATTCTGAACATCAGAATAATTCCATCATTTCCTTTTCCCGAAATGATTCCCAATTATAAATCCCTTTTCATTTCATACTTGAATTCACATTCCACAAATTATCAAACGATAATTTATTTCACTTCATTTATAAACATTGTTTATAAATTCAACTACTTGTTTTATTATTAGAAACAAGTTTATTTCCCTAGCCCATTCGAGAACTCAATTTCTATTTTTAGAAAAATGTTTTTTCCTTTTTAAATCTAAAAATACCTTTTTATGATATTTTTAAATATCAACATCCAAGGCCAGTGATATTCAAACATCCAAATACACAAACATTAATTCAGTTCAACATATCACACATATATAAATTTGTAAATAACGATAGATTTTTTTTTAAGGAATCCATTTGGACCCCTCCAACCCGTTTCCCTGCATTCACAGATGTTAGACAACATAAATAATACCCATCGTGGTTTAAGGCAGAATATCGCGGTATAGAAGGTCATCCACTCAATATATCGTGGGGCTATAGGGTCATCCGCTAATGGCTAATGGTACTACAGGAAATATCCAATATGTGTGTGTGTGTGTGTATATATATATATATATATATATATATATATATATATATATAATAACCATAACCACCAAGCCTAAATATAACTAATATATATAATAACCACAATTTATCAATAAACAACAATGCAACCAACTGACCAACAAACATCATATAAATATTTTATATCAAATAAATTATAATCGAACCAGAGAGGGATTTTACTCACCTAGATTTTAATGTCAAGGTAGAGATTAATTTCCGATTAAATTAAACAAGTGTTTAATTTAATCAAAAATTCCAACTAGCTTTATATCATTCTAATCTAATTCCATTTCCTAGCCTTCATCAAAACGCTTTTGAAGCAACTTGAATTGCTAATCATATGAAAGAGATACACTTTTTTAAAAGATTGGACATATTTTATATAATCTATATATCATTTAATTAATTCATAATTATATTAGTTATCTCCTTTTCCATTTTTTAAAATACCCAAACTCGTCTTTCACGTTGAGCTTGCGCATCATGAATGTAATGTTCAAAACTGTAGATCCTACCCCAAAAATCTTGACACAACCATCTTCTCCATTTCCTCCACTGCATTTAATCGAACACCTGCTACCCATCAACCTCTGCCTTAACTCCAAAACCCCTTCTTCCAACAGCAATTCTCCCCTCCCTACAACCACCTCTATACACGAAACTGACATCGTTAAGCAACATCTCGTCCTTCGGTTCACCAGACAGTCCACTCGAACCCTATTCATTGGTTCACTGCTAAAGACAAAAAATTGGGTTTAATTCCTTCTACTCTCCCTCTTCACAAACATCAACCTCCATCTCCGCTTGATGGCTTCCTGTAGTGTTCGACTCTCGACTGTAAACTACACGTCTCACATGAATTTGTGATCGAACACTTCTACATTTTGAAAGCAATAACTCCTCGCCGCCATTAACATCGCTCCAACCTTCAATTCTCAAATCATCAACCGCATCTCCCAAATTGAAGCTAGGTCGATTGTGTGAAAATCGATTACAGAAAATAGGATCGGGTATATGATAACTCATATGAGGATGAAGTTGATGACCATAAAGGATTAACGAATATAATCTAATTTGAATCCAAGAACGGTTCGATTTTATAATTTTTTGAAAAGATCGAAAAAAAGAGGCGGCTCGTGTTGTTGTGAACAAGAATAGGAGAAGACAGCAATAAGGAAAGGGATCGCGGTATGAATCTGGCAAGAATTAAGAGAAGCAGCCATTTCGATTTTTTATGTTGAAGCTTCCATTATTCGTTATTGATAAACGATTTGGCTTTGCAGATTACAAAGGTGGAATGTCGCGATATATAAAGTGAAGAAGGAAACATATCGTACGAAGTTTTTAAATGAATGTTGGTGAAGTACACATCATATTAAATACGATTTGATTTGTATTTAATTTGATTTGATTTTTTTCTTATTCGTTTAAATTTTATAATAATATATTTCACGGTTTCGAACTCCAATCGAGATGCAACAACTGACATTCCCAATGTTATTCGCTATTCTGCACTCAATGGAACAGATTTCAAAATTTAATTCGATCATATAAATAAAGTAACCATATTAAATCGATACAAATAAATTTTAAATTCAAAACTAACAAATCCCTGATAATAAATTGTTATTATTATCGTTTATATCCAAATAGAATTCATACTGATCGACTGAATCATTTTGATTTAGTTTTAATTGTGCATTCAATTATTTTCATTTTCGTATTACGATATCGATATTGAATCGTATATCGATTATTAAATCGATAAATTTAATATCAAAATCCATTTATATTTCTAATTCAACATTTAAAACAATTTAAATGTTTAAAATTAATCGACTAAAAATATGGGATGTTACATTTCTTCCCCTTTAAACGAAATTTGAAAATTATCTCTTTTATCTTTACAAAAAATTTCATAACTTTAAAAAAATCTAACCCCCTAAATTTTGGAAATTTTTTGGCAGAGTCTTCCCAATACGAAGGAGCTTTTGCAGTATACCAAAAGAGAGAAAAAGTATACAGTGACCCACATGGTCGGAAAATAGTTCATATATCCTAATTTGATCTTTTTGCATAGATGTACTTTATATAAGCATTATCTAAGCAAGCGTGCTTAGCATATTCGCAATCCACGCACCCAAAACTAAGCCAGGTAGCTCCATGTACTAGTACTTAATTAATTTAAACTCATCAGCCCCATAATATTAAGGTTTCAATAACTTTAATTCATTTAATTGGTTAATCACATGAATTCAATGCAAACCTTTTATACTATGTATATATAGCACGTATATGCTAATACAAGTCCCGACATTTAGTATATATACCATTTCATTCATATTACATAACATATATGCTCACATTCATTTTATTTGAATGATTTTCAACCAATATAAATCAATTTATTTATATTAATCTATTTAACTTACACAAGTTAAGTTTTGAATTCCAGAATTAAAATAGCCGGTATTTATTTCAAATTCCTTTCATATAAATATGTACGTAGATATATATTTACAACCATCACAAATTCAAAACATATGAATTTATCAAACTTATTTTCTAAAATAAGTTTCCATTGGAAATCAAACTACGGTAGCAATCCATCACATAGAAACTCGAAGATGAACACTGATGTTGCTGCAATCATCATCAGAATTATTTTCCAGTGACTAAAGTGAGTTCAGTGCTATATCACATTCAAAATCCATTCAAAATGATTTTTTATTTAAAAACCTTCCAAAACAAGGCTATGTTATTTTAATATGCTATGGAAAAATATTTTCCAACTTTCCGGTGTTAAAATTCAAATTTTGTTTTGAATCTAATTCAATTTCATCTCATTTGTATATATTATTCATATACAAATTCTACTTGATATATATAACTATTCCAATTTTATAATCTTATAATAACAACCAACTGATATATATATGTATAATTCTAGAAAATTATTCACTTTTATATCAAAATATAATTTTGGGTAAAATTAATTTGTTTACCCACTTTAAAACAATATTATGTCGAACTATTCTGTTCAAGTGTTTAGAAACTCCTATCGACGTCATAGCATCCCACAATTCGACCAGAATTTATAAATCACTCAACAGACAAGCCAACACAATATGAAACAATTTTTATTTCAACTTACAAATACACACTCTCATATATATATATACACTCAACTCATTTTAGGCTACTACTGACCCTATCCCTAATGAGTAAACCCTCACAAAGCCTAGGTGTTCGCTCAACCTAAGCTCTGATACCAAATGTAGTGGCTTGCAAATCCATACTATCTGTGTTAACTAAATACCACACACGTCCAACCCAAATAACACGGAATTACGAGTCATTAGGGTTAAAGAAATAGAAATAGATAGAAGATAGAACAAAAGAAACATCAAAATCTTACAGCGGGACGAACAAGATATAATATATTAAATAAGCCTTGAAATACAAATCTGTATTGTATATACATACCATATCAAAGTACAACACATATACATCACAGTGGAAATAACTCTAAATAACTAACGGTGAAGCCTCCTGCTTTAAGCTCCTCCAAGTGTAACTGTAAAAGCCTAAAACACTTGGTTGTCCATACAAATTTGGGTACCCAAGAGTTTAAGGTAAAACAAACAAAATAAACTCTGGGTCAGTCATGGGGCCGGTGTGAGCAAACTCCAACCATATTGTTTAACTTTGAAAAATCTTTTGAAAGACAAGGATAATAGAAAGACCATCCCACACATAAAGATGGATGGTTTTTGTAACTCCCTATCCCCAAACCGACTCTAATAAAGAGCATTACTAGGTAATGTTGTCTATTAGAGTAGTGGATAGGGCTGGTTAGGGGGCGACCACTTGCAGATTTGCATTAGCAAGTCTTAGGTATGTCCATAAAATGATTGCTATTTTTTTCTCTGTGGATCGACAAACGTAATACTTTCGTAATACAATTCCACCGTGGCTACAGGATCAGCTAAGAACACAGTACATATAAATACACCTTTACAGATCATAGAATAGTTGCATAGTATTACATCATTAGTGTGACACCGCACGTCCGTTAATGTCACTCACTAAGGGAATGCATTAACTTTCGTGAAGCATTATAGATAAGTAAGAACATAATAGCATAAGACAGACATGTAAAATAGCAGCGGAGTTAAAAAATTTATTTAAATCATAACATCTTGGCCCCAAATACTGAATTTACGTCATAGGTTTGAAATAATCAGTTACATGTTTAATAATTTGTCTTACCAAAAATATCAGAGTAAAAAAAACATAAACCATATTTCCCAAGCAAATCCATATGAGAGTTGACAATGAACCAAAGCTATACATCAATATCCAAAGTCCAAGCTAAGCTGGAAATAACCCAAATCAACTTTAAGCACTTCCACCCTGAGAACCTAGGGGGGGAGGTCGGAAGAGAGAGAAGAGGAAACAAAAAGGGTCAGACATAAAGTCTTGCGAGTCCAGTTACTTTTAAATATAAATAAATAAAAGTGTCATAGCAGGTATATAAAAACTGGAAGAACAAGATAACAATAAAAGGTGTGAACTAAGCAAGATAAGATGAACAAGATATATTACACTCCTTGAATACATTTCTCTGCACCGCGCAAAAACTAGTATATCAAAAGTAGAATGATCCCTACTAATATCGTTCCGTTACATTTTCCTGATTATTAGGTTACTTGGGTTAATAGCACTCAAGACTTATACGCGCGTCGTACCCATTTACTTTTCCATGGATTCACCTAATACAATTATGTAGCTATCTCTCAATACTGAGATACATCCCATGGTAACCCACTCGCACGGTCTCCACTGTAACGCAATAGAAGTGAACGCAGTCCCTCGTCCTATGTCGGAGTCTACATAACAATATTACGTTCCGCATATATCTATCATTACTATGTTATGTAAGCGTACAGACTGCCACCATCAACTAAATCAGACTCCAGATCAGAGTAATGCCCTCTAGTCTATGATACATCACCCAGAGCTGATGTGCATGTAGCTAGACTGTCCCACGTATGTACTATAATTGTAGCTCGATGCCTCAATCGCACGTCCTCTAATGTGCACCGAGTTCTGTGATAGGGCTAAACACGGAACTCGATCGGGAGCTTTTCTATATCTGTAAATGCCCGTCCTTAAGAGCCTTTAAATACAGATAATCCTCGGGTCTGTTTTCCATGGTGGCTTTGGCCCCACCTCGGCCCCTCCCTCAACTAGTAAAGACTATAGAGCTAAGCGACCGCCCCTAAAACAACCAATCCAAACGTCCATGTGGCGTCTCTCCTCAACCCCATACCTCGATAGTGAAAGGTAAAATGATATCTTGGGGTTAGCTCTAGTCTTTTCGCATCCCGCTGGCTGACGATGATGGGTATCCGACGATCTACTATCCTTGTCGGTCCTGACCTTCCACCTCCTCGTGAGGCAACCGTTGAATCACCCTGATATCACATCGTCACAACATTCTGACTGCATAGCTACCTTTGCAGTCAGGGCCCACCCGCCTGGTAGTTACGCGCATACCTAACCTCTATGAGCACAGTCCGAAACCACACTGCCACAGAGGACTGCCAGGAGCACCTTCAACGTCTCAGGAAGCCGTGTGCTTCCCCTTCAGGTCCTTTGGAGCCGTTATAACAATCAGATGAATGTGCGCTCCCCTCTTGCTTTATAACACCTCGATGATCCACTCCATTGGGTTATTCACCCTCAAACGTACGGACTGGTCCAAGCGCCTCATTTTAATATATTTTTAGACCCTATGTCTAAACATTCTATTACGCGCTTGCCTCACTTCACCGGGTTTTCATCTAACTTGGTTATTACCATTCATATTGAATTATTATTCAAACTACCAAGTTTTTCTTGCTTATTACTTCAATCATATAACTTAATCCATTTAAGTTTATTAATAAGCCCACAACATGTTATTCTCTAGATTGTGGCCCAAGGTCTGAAATCCACAATCTATTTTATAATCTTGCTTGGTTACATCATTACAATAACATACTTTTATTTAATGTGTAATTAAGTACGTCTCATTTTACATGTTTCTTTTTAACATGTCAGTCATTATTTATGATTAAATATAATTTATCTTATAAGTTTTCCTCGTTCTTTCTTATTTAATCATAATTCCTTTTTACATTGTCAATACAACTTATTGTTGTTTACTTGTTAACTTTGTTCTATTAACTAAGGCCCATTAACAAGTTTCCTAACCCATTGATTATAACCTATGTTATAATTTCCTCTTGTCCCTAGGACAAGCCTAAGCATGTTGTTCACATCAGCGGGTTCCAGACTTCTAGATTACTTAGTTTATAATTAAGTACCTCTTATTTTATTATTCAGGTTGTCTCATTTCCTCACAAGTTATGCTTACCCTAAACGGTGTCCTTTTAATTACATAACTTTACTGTTTCTATCGGTTATGCATACCACTAGGTGTCTTTAATCACATAACCTCATCGGGTTAAGTTTATGGCCTATATGCTTATATTACCCATCCCCTCTAATTTACTTAAACCACCCATTACCCATCCAATTTTTACTTAACCCTAACTCAAGTTCGTAATCATACGATCCTAATGGATTAACTTAGGTTAAGTAGTCCAATTCATTACCATGTCCAATTATGGTTATAACGGGCTAGACCTCCCACATTAAGCCTACAACGTGTGGATGCTGGATATGCCGGTCGGGTCCGGGCAGTCTTATTCCACAGTTGGGTCTAACCTCGTGTCTTAGCCCAATTCATATTTACGTACTTAGACCTCCCACATTAGGTTCAAAACTAGTGGCTGCTGGATATGCTAGTCGGCTCCGGGCAGACTTCCACCACTAATGTAACCAAACCTCGTGTCATAAGTACAATTACAATTCCTATTTGTAATTACTAAACATTTCATTATTAATTAATTAATCAATTAAACCTTTCCCCAATTGAATTGTGTCTAATTCACTATTCTAGTTATGGACTTTTATGCCTCTTTTTAATTCACCTTTTAATTATGCACCATATGCCCCTTATCATAAATTAAGGCATATATATATAATGTACACACCCATACCCACATATATTCCAACTTATGCCCCAGTCCATATTCACCCCTTTCAATGCAAGTTATACCAAAATCCACCTTCATATAATTTATGCCTAAAATTCATGTTCACATATGTTCAAATTTACGTTCCAAATCAATATTTAGACATGTCCATTTTATACCCCATTCTGTATTTACATATATTCCAATGCATGCCTAAATTCATATTATCCAACAAGACATATTCCCCTAAACCCATCTTCGTATATTTCCAATTTTATGCCCAAATTTAGATCCGTATTTTCCAATACTAATTATGCCCCAAATTATGTCTTTTCCCATTATTTCCAATTTCACACATTCGCATTTTTCAGCGTTAGGCCTAGGCTCGAAGGTAGCCTGGCTATATAGAAATAAAAAGGAAAAGAAGGAGAGAAGAGAATCAGAACAGTCATAATAACGAATCAACAACATGAAGATAGAAATAGGCATAAACTGAATTGACATATTATGACAAGATTAGACTTGTTGATAATATAAACATATAAGAACAGATCAATGGAATATGTCATAATATGACTGATTAGGCACCGATTCAAGATCCAATGATTATATACATATCAAGATCACTATTTAGATATTTAGATCTAAAAGCAACATGAACTCACAGTGAATTTGCTGCAAAGAACATGTTGAATAAGTTGTTGTAGCAATCGCTAAATTTGTTGTAGCAATCTTCAAATATGTATAATCTTCTTTGAATTGATTTAGAAAAAGAAGAAGGAGAAGAACCATTTTAATTTCCATCGCAGCAGAGCTTCGCCGTCACCATTATTTTTCTATGGACAAAACCTTGGTCTAGGGTTCTTTATATAGGAACAGTAGAGCAACCAAGGCCATCAGATCAGACCAGAAACCATCAAAATCGTCCACGTCAGAAGAAGCTTCTGGAGCCACCAGGGGGGGAGGGTAGGGGTCGACACCTGTGTCTACCCCCATATGGGAGGTCCACACCTATGTCGACACCCCTATAGGGGGTCAACACCCTTTGAGCGGGATTTTTCCCACTCACCGCTTTTGACTGTTTTTGAATCGGTTTGAATTCTGGAGATGATTTTGTTTATATATATATATATCCTTGCACATACACAAACTTCTGCAGCTTATAACTTCTTCATATGTTATCCATTTTATGTAAATTTGGTGTCCACCTGAACCAGAATTCCGAGGCGGACGCAATGGTGTAGTCCTTTTCCCTTAATTCTGAATATTAAATTAATTATTCTTTGGTTTATCCTCTTAATGTTGTTAAATTTTCAGGGTGTTACAATTAGAGTATAACAATTTCATGTGCTATAAAAAGAATAGATAAACTTCTCCCACTTACAATATGATACAATAATGAAATAATAGAAAGCTCTACTATTCGAACCCGACTACATAAGCCGGAGTGAATGAAGCTACGATGAAGATAGACTAAAGAGAAACTGCTAACCCCAAGCTCAGCAACTACACCTAAAATATCTCGGTCTGACTTGAGAAATGCACATATAGGTCAGTCTAGTTTACAAACCAGTATAAGAAATAAATAAGCATAAGATATACAACTCTTTACCCTAAGAGTTGTGAATATAATGACATAAAGGGATTAAGTAGTTTCAGTTAACATGACATAACAGAATGGATAAATATATAAGTCCCAAGGACTAGATATAGGCTAAGTATATTACCATACTCGAGCCACAATAGAAAAATAAGACTAAAATCATCAAAATTATCGTATACATCTCAAATGAGTTAAATTATCAATAAAGTGTGTACCCCACTCCAAAACGTCTAAATCTCAAAATATGTTGGATTAGAAATCCAATTGCTCTTAGCAAATGTACGATCATCTCGATCGAGTTAAAATCATTAAACTCAAATCATAAAAGAAATAATAAAATTATGCACATGCCATAATAATAAAGCCCATCCCAAGCTATAATGTTGCTCATCCCGAGCAATAGCCAAATATTAGCAAATGAAAATCATCAACATGAAATCATAATAAATAATGTGCATGTGCTATTAAGTAAACTATAGCCCACCCCGAGCTATAGTATTGCCCATCCCGAGCAATAGCCAAGTACTTATACGTATTCTAATTTAAGCGTCTTTCACCTCTACTACCCCAGCCAAGTGTATCTTGATCACCCGATCAAGTGAATATGTATATGAGACCCATCGTGAGTCTCAACTTCATCCCAAAGCCAGTACTGGCTTAACATCCACAGAATGCGTCACTGACTCCCAGTTAGTAATCCAAATAGCAATAATAGTGCATCCTATACCACACGTTCTCACTACTTGGTTTACTTGTCGCTCATCAACTCTGCATTGGAAAACATCGAAACACCAAATCATCATTAATAAGACATCTGCTTCAATCTAACTATACTGGAATTAACCAACTTTGTATACTTTCTTGTCCCATATCACGGAGTGTATGATGTCATTTAACGTCCAATACATTATCTTGAAGGGTGCAAGATAGTGTATTTTATATATAAGTGTTAACCCTATTGTTAAAACACAGTTCAGAACTAAGAAGGGCTCACGAATGATGACTCGCGCCTACAAATATAATGTATAATATGGATCATATATGAAATAGATGTGTGGTCGTGCACTGACTTTATACCCTGGTCGCACACCCAGTCAGCTCATACATCTAGTTAGCTCACTCGCTCACATCCATAAAGCCTAGATCGCTCGCTCGCATATACAAAGCCTAGCTCTCTCGCTCATCTCCATTTAGCATGGGTCAAGCAGCTTTGTCGGGTTAGTCTAGCAAGGAACAGTTTGATGGGTCGAACACCCCGGGTTGAGCACCACATGGAAAACAAGTAATCCCAATCGTGCATTCTTGATCGAGCGGTCCTGGGGTTGTGCACTTTCGGTTAGGACTAACACAACACAAGGGTTGATCATATATTAATGCATGGACTGGTCACTTAAATAACGTGAATGGCCATTAACATATAGATCGTCCATCTGACCATTGAACGCTGGCAACATTATAAGCAAACATCAATAATGCGTGGACCCTAAATACTGAAAAACCAATCGTATGCACAAGACGTTGGTGTTGTTCAGCGCAGTAAAAATTAGTTCGTTATATGTATACAAGAAAATAGATCGTGTTATATATCATATATAATATGTATAAAGGTGCAGGCTCCATTTATATAGGCAACATCAGTTCATTACAATGACATGTATATGGTCTAGACCAGGTAAATCAAAAGAAGATGACGTGGAATTAAATGGAAACCATGGCACAAATACATGAAAGTCCACGGGTCGAGCAATAGCAAATTAATAGAATGAACACATTCTCGTATATGAGTATGTATGGGCATGCAACAAACTTATGGCTTTCATATAGCGGGTCACGTCAGGATCCATCTGCGTGCACTAACTGTTCATTGCATATACATGTTCAGTCACCCTCGAGTATAGGTTGAGCACCAAGTGCCTTCTGGTCGAGCAGTAGTGCTGCTTCAGGAGTCGTTCACTTCAATCCATTCTACACGAGCAGATAATCCCTGTAGGGCATCATCGACTAGCTTAGTCGAGCACCCTTCCAATAGTCAGTCAGTAGCTCCTCCAGCTCGAGCACCCTAAGCTCAGGCACAGTTTTGCAGATGAGGTCGAGCATCGTTTGGAAGAGGGGTCGAGCAATACTTGGTTAAGCAGAGCAGAGCAGAGCAGAGCAGAGAAGTAGTATATTAAAAAGGAATGGCATAACCGTAATAATTATTTGTAAAGTATAAAGCGCAATGGCAAAGCCATAAATTCTATTCCCACATTCTGAATTTGCAAGCCACAAATACATGAAATAGTTGCGTATAAATGGATGGCAAAGATTTAAATAGAATGTTCAATAGCGAAGGAAAAACACAAAAAGACAATGATGGCCAAGTTGTAATTAAATGAGGACGGTCAATGAAGTAATGTGAGGTCGCTCATGCGTTAAAATGAGGTCGCTCACACAACAGAAAAAAGAGCTCGGTCATTCATTTATGTTGAAAACAGGTCGCTTGTTCATGTATGCCAACTGGATACAGCTGGCTGAAGCTGTGTACAACTGTCCAGTGGTAGTTCCGTAAATAACCATATGAACGACCCCTGCCCTGAACACCATAATTACAGAATTGCCATCTGGTACCAACTCCGCCTATAAATACACCATTTCACCGCTATTCCAAGGGGCCAATTTTTGCTACCCCTAAGGGCTATCATTTCGGTTTTCCTCCATTCTCAAGTTCCATTAATGGCCTCCAAAACTCACTCAATCTTCCTCCAACTTCAAGTGGATCTCATCTCCTCCAAACACCATTAATTCTCACTCATGCTCAATCCAAGTGATCTCAAACCGCCATTGCTCCTCTTCAAAGCTCGGATCTGACACTAATTTCATGATGGAATCAAGGAAGATCATCTAATGACGAGATCGAATCCGTTCCTCCCCGAATTCAAGTGAGAACTAAAGCGGAAAGAGAGTAGAAAGTAGAAGATCATTTTGAGAGAGAGAATGAGTGATATAAATGAAATGTATGGAACAATGCACTTTTTTAAATTTCTCTAAGACAATGAAATCATCTCCAAGGTTGACGTAGATCTATTTTAGATCGGACCACGATAAGATCTTGTGTCTTTTACTTACTTTTATTTTACGTGGCTCCATTTTCGACTACTTACCATTTGGTGAAGTACAGTTTACGTACCTTTGGTGTTTGAACCAATTTTTGTTTAAACATTTGGTGCCTACTATGGGGCCATGTTCGCACTTCTCTCAATCTCAAGAGCCTTCAATTAAAATTCTAAGCCTACTTCTATCATAGATTCTACAAGTCTAAGATCTAGGCCAACCGACGAACCCTCTTCCAAATTCAAAGCCTTATCCGAGATCATGGCTAAATCTAAAAAGACCGCTAGTAAGACCATTGGAGAAACTGACGACATTGCTAACAATGAAACTACACCACTTTCTAATCGTTTTGAAGTTGGTGAAAACTCGATAGGTGGAGCCAGTGTGACTAGGAATGAGTTGGACGCCGTTATTGCCAATATTAACCAACGAGTGGATATTTCTACCAAAGCTATGATGGAAAAACTTGAAGCCATCCTTAACGCTCGACCAAATCCACCACCTCAAAAGGTCCATGTTGATATCGAAGAGAATGCCAATTCATCCACTTTTGACCTTAATCACAATGACAACATGGAAGATGATAATGAATGGTTGAGCGACAAAGACGAGGCTAACGTCGAAGACTCGAAGCCAAAAGCTAAGAATCTTTCCTAGATGAAATATCGAAGGGTTACTTGTCCCGTTTCGGTGGCACCTCATCGTCGGGAAGGTAAAGTATCTAAGCCCTCTAACCAGGATCGCATGCCTAGACGAACATTTGGTAAAGAGCTCAGCTTCGCAGAGCGGCATAGCACCGAAGAATACATCTCGGATATGATATAGAAAATCATGAAGAGGAATCAAACTTGCAATGATGATGAAAGAGACTGGGATTTCTCTTATGATAAGATTCCGTTACCAAGAGAATACGAGAAACAGAGTGTCCAAGAAAGTTCAATCCGCCAACCTTGCCTCCGTACGACGGCCTTGTTGATCCTAACTACTTTTTGTTCAAGTACGAATGGCATATGAGCGCAGCAAAGGCAACAAACGAGATGAGATGCTTATATTTCACTTCTACTTAGAAGGTGTTGCGTCACTATGGTTCATAAAGCTATCAGCTAAGTCCATAGACCGGTTCTCTGACATGACCAAAAGGTTCAAGGAGCAGTTCCGCTTGTATGCTACCAAAGCCAAAGATGCTATAAAACTTTCAGCAATGAAGCAGAATCCAGGGGAATCCATTAAATCTTTTCTCAGTCGATTCAATGTTGCCTTGTTTGAAGTAAGGAATCCATAACTTCGTATAATCCTTATATCTCCAATCGGTGCCACAGATGAGAAGAGCGAATTTGGTAGATGGATTAAAATGAAAGAACCAAACACACTTGAAAATTTTCTATAAAAAAGCCGAGTAAATGAGGGTGGATAATAATCATGTGCCTCTTCAGATTATTGATGCTAATCAACTTCTTGAAGCTCCTAAAAATGTTAATACTCAATATAATCAAAAGAATACCAGTGGTGGTCAAAAGAGAGGAAATAAAGGAAGGGATGACCTGAACAGTAAAAAGCCCCGCTTATTCAAGAATTCTGAATTAACACCTTTGACAGAAACTCCAGAGAACATCTTTGCTGTGACTAAAGACACCAAATATTATCCAATACCAAAACCTCAGAGAGTAAGTGACAATCAAGCGAACTATGGAAAGTTCTATCGATTCCACATTCAGTTAGGCCACAACACCAACGAATGTAGGCATCTAAAATCATTGATTGAAGAGCTGATAAGGAAGAATCGTCTGCAATAATATGTGAAAAATCCACAAGCCTCAGACTCTGCTCCATCTCTTCAGGGGCAAATTGAACCTACAAATCAATTTGGTCCAGGTAACCGTGTTTCAGCAAGGACTGCTGTAAGGCCCGTGATCAACTGACGACCATCAATTGGCATTCCAACTCTAATGGCTTAGAATAAGCGATCACTATCGCCGTTATTTTACTTCATGCTTTACTTACTGTTGTATTCAGAATTCTTGTAAACAATCTGTAATATTTTACAAACACTAGCTCTATTACTAAGAGCGTATCTACTTGAATGAATCCCTTGCCTGCAGAATTTTACATTAAATCAAAAACTTGAATAAAAGTTGATTTCATATTACAGTCCATCTGTTGAGCGCTTGTTCCTTTAGAATCTAATGAAATATAGAGACCCCAACAACACTAGTTCAACCACCAAAGGCCATAAAGCATGCATAAGTGCAGAAATACCAAAGCACCGCCTTGGAAAGTGAATGGGAAAAGTTGCAAAGATTGAAACAACGAATAAGCGCCACAACAAATAAACGAGAAGGTTGTAACTTTCATCAAAGGGGCGCTTCCCTAAGTGAGAGGTTCAGAACCCCAGTTCCTATACAGATATAACTCTCCAAGTCAAGCGTCCGACAAAGGAATTGGTGCCATCCCCGTGAAACGATACAACAGCCGTCTAATTCACTTGCGTAGTGTCTCAATATATCAGATGCAACAAGTGTTGGACATTAACCAATTAACTTACAGAGTGTCTGAATATATCAGATGCGACAAGTGTTGGACATTAACCAATCAACTTGCATAGTGTCTGAATATATCAGATGAGACAAGTGTTGGATCTTAACCAATCAACTTGCGTAATGTCTAAAAATATCAGAAGCAACAAGTGTTGGATCTTAACCAATCAACTTGCGTAGTGTCTGAATATATTAGATGCGACAAGTATTGGACATTAACCAATTAACTTGCATAGTGTCTGAATATATTAGATGCGATAAGTGTTGGATCTTAACCAATTGACTTGCGTATTGTTTGAATATATTAGATGTGACAAGTGTTGGATTTTAACCAATCAACTTGCGTAGTGTCTGAATATATCAGATGCGACAAGTATTGGACATTAACCAATTAAATTGCATTGTGTCAGAATATATCAGATGCGACAAGTGTTGGACATTAACCAATCAACCTGCTTAGTGTCTGAATATATAAGATGCGACAAGTGTTGGACATTAACCAAGTAACTTGCATAGTGTCTGAATATATCAGATGCGACAAGTGTTAGACATTAATTAATCAACTTGCGTAGTGTCTGAATATATCAAATGTGACAAAGGTTAGATTTTAGCCCAAACAGGGGCATGAAATCCAAAGTACTTCCCATAGAGAAGACTAATAATGACCTCATAAACAAGGGGCATGAAGATCAAAGCTTCTCAAAGAGGAAGCAGAAAATAAATCACAGATACATATTTCCCAAATGAGAAATGTTGTATGAGTTGTTAAACACGCTTGAAATCCACAGTCGGCTTACGTTGATTAGTTGATCTCGGGCATCAACGCGAATTCAAATTAAAATGTCATGTTTTTGTAGATAATATTCGATAGACTATAAACTGTTGAATAAAACAAATCTGTGTAAACACTTCATCTGATTCAAAATAAAAGCTAATCTATTGTCGATGTGGGCAGTTGATAACAAAATATTATCCCAAAAATATGCAATATTTTTGTTGTAATAGAACATGTTACAGCTATGAAAAAAGTCACGACCGTCATTCGCTTTAGAAAGTGTTCTTTGCTTTGGTAAAATTCAATCTCTAACTGGGGCATTCACATAATAGCAAAGCACTATCAACAACAAATTCTAAACTTAGAGTTAAAGAATTTGTTAGCGCGACAAGATTCGTGCAACAGAACATTTCGAAAATGAATTCGAGTTCGGGTCATCACCAACAAGCAAAATATACCAATAGCAACGTTCATTTTGAAGCCCGCATTTTTCACAAGCAAAATTACAAGCTTCGAGGGGAAATGTTAACCCCATTGTTAAAACAAGGTTCAGAACTAAGAAGTGCTCACGAATGATGACACGCGGCTACAAATATAAACGTATAATATGGATCTTATATGAAATAGATATGTGGTCGTGCACTGACTTATACCCTGGTCGCACGCCCAGTCAGCTCGTACATCCAGTTAGCTCGCTTGTACACATTCACAAAGCCTAGCTCGCTCGTTCTCATCTACAAAGCCTAGCTCGCTCGCTCATCCATTTAGCATAGGTCAAATAGCTTTGTCGGGTCGGTCGAGCGAACAGTTTGACGGGTCGAACACCCTGGGCCGAGCAACAAATGGAAGGACAAGTAATCCCAGTTGTGCGTTCTTGATCGAGAAGTCCTGGGGTCGTGCACTTCCGGTCAGCACTAACATAACATAAGGGTTGATCATATATTAATGCATGGACTGGTCACTTAAATAACATGAATTGCCATTCACATACAGATCGTCCGCTTGACTTTGGAACGCTAACAACAATATAAGCAAACTTCAATAATGCATGGACCCTAAATACTGAAAAGCCAATCTTGTGCACAAGATGTTGGAGTTATTCAGCGTAGTAAAAATCAGTTCGTAATTTGCATACAAGAAAATAGATCGTGTTATATATCATATATATATAATACGTATAAAGGTGCATGCTCCATTTATATAGGCCACATCAGTTCATTACAAAGACATGTTGTATATGGTGTAGACAAGTTAAATCAAAAGAAGATGACGTGGCATTGCAAGGAAATAATGGCACAAATACATGAACGCCCATGGGTCGAGCAACAACAAATTAATAGAATGAACACATTCTCATATGTGAGTATATATGGGCATGCAACAAACTTATGGCTTTCATATAGCGGGTCACGTCGGCATCCATCTGCATGCACTAACTGTTCGTTTCATATACTTTTTCAGTCACCTCGAGTACAGGTTGAGCACCAAGTGCGTTATGGTCGAGCAGTAGTGCTGCTCCAGGAGTCGTTCACTTCAATCCATCCTGCACGAGTAGATAATCCCGGTCGAGCATCATCAACTAGCTTAGTCAAGCACCCTTCCAATAGGAGTCAGTCAGTAGCTCCTCCAGCTCGAGCACACTGAGGTCGGGCATAGTTTTGCGGATGAGGTCGAGCATCGTTTGGAAGAGGGGTCGAGCAATACTTGGTTAAGCGGAGCAGAGAAGTAGTATATTAAAAAGGAATGGCATAATCGCAATAATTATTTGCAAAGTATAAAGCGCAATGGCAAAGCCGTAAATTCTATTCCCATATTCTGAATTTGCAGGCCATAAATACATGAAATAGTTGCATATAAATGGATGGCAAAGATTTAAATATAATGTTCAACTAGCGAAGGGAAAACACAAAAGACAATGATGGCCAAGTTGTAATTAAACGAGGACGGTCAATGAAGTAATGTGAGGTCACTCATGCGTTAAAATGAGGTCGCTTGCACATTAGAACAAAGAGCTCAGTCGTTCATCTGTGTTGAAAACAAGTCGCTCGTTCATGTATTCCAACTGGATTTAGCTAGCTCCAGCTGTGTATAGTTGTCCAGTGGTAGTTCTATAAATACCCGTATGAACGACCCCTACTCTTAACACCATAACTACAGAGTTACCATCTGGTATCAACTCCGCCTATAAATACCACATTTCACCACCATTCAAGGGACCAATTTTTGCCAGCCGGAAGTGTTGTCATTTCGGTTTTCCTCCATTCTCAAGCTCCTCAAGCCCCATTAATGGCTTCCAAAGCTCACTCCATCTTCCTCCAACATCAAATGAATCTCATCTCCTCCAAACACAAGTTCAATCCAAGTGATCTCCAACCGCCATTACTCCTCTTTAAAGCTCGGATCTGACACTAATTTCATGATGGAATCAAGGAAGATGATTTAATCACGGAATCTAATCCGTTCCTCCCCGAATTCAAGTGAGATCTAAAGCGGAAAGAAAGTAGAAAGTAGATAATCTTGAGAGAGAGAGAGAATGAGTGATATGAATGAAATGTATGGAACAATGCACTTTGTAAATTTCTCCACGATAATGAAATCGCCTCCAAAGTGGACGCAAATCTATTTTAGATTGAACCACTATAAAATTCTTGTGTCTTTTACTTTTATTTTTCGTGGCTCTATTTTCTACTACTTACCATTTGGTGAAGTATAGTTTACGTACCTTTGGTTTTTGGACCAATTTTGGTTTAAAATATAAGAAAATAATTGATTTCGAAACAAGTTATGAAATATTTTACGAAACCAATAGTTTTCTTTCTTGGAAAGACATAGATTCGAAGACAGGTTTTTCTACTATTGTTTCGAGGCCACCTAGTGTAAAAACTAAAACTATAAATCTCATTTAGCCTTAAAACTATAATGAAAACTTAATTTATACGTATATCTAAAAACTAGTTTAAATCATGAAGTGTTCTCAAAACTCATCAAAATTCAACACTAAATACATAGAACCCAAATTATGCATTATTAATCATTTAGGCTTCTTCATTGATAAAGTAAGCCAAAATATAACGCAAAAAAACATGGCTTAAAACTAGATCAAGAAAATCATGAATGTACTTAAGGGAAGACGCCTAAATTTACACTAAGGCATAAAAATACGCTCCGGCATCAATCCGGGATGCCAATTTCAGGATAGTTTTGAATAGCCAAACGGTCTCCGAATAGTCCAAAATTTTATATTTCCAAACAAAAAGGACCTAACTTTTAACCGAAAAAGGATTCACTAAATTCCGACATCGCACGAAACAGTTATAAAGCTCCAAACATGGACTCTGGACTGAATTTCGATATGGTCTGAAATCACTTCCAGGTCCAACTTTGGGACCAGGTTTTAATGGACAAACTACATCAGATTGACCTAAAAATTTGTAGGATCATAGAAAAGATCCCAAGCTTCGAAATAAAAAAGAGTCACTCAGTTTTGATCAATAACGAGGGAGATACAACACCTAGAAGTTGGACCTAGGCGTTGTTTTTGTTCTAGGTCAATATCCCAGTGAAAACCCTAGTTTAGTGACATGTTTACCCGCACAAATCAACTTAGAATGATACCAAAATTAGCGTATATACTTACAAAAAGATGAACAACAACATTGAAAAAGAATCAAGTAAAAACACTCAAGTATCATAAAGTTATGAAGAATCAAACATAGGGTTTCGTTGTGATTTCAGCACAGCGCAAAATGACTCGAAAAAGCAACATATCTTATAAAACTAAAACAATGTAAACTAGAAAGTGTGAGTCCACCGACTCACCTTGACTGGTTTATTAGAAGAACTCCTTTTGATTTGGAGCTGAAGGAAGCAAATTAGCAATATGCAACAACTTTTCTCTTTTACATAAACCCCAATTCTTCTTATTTTGTTCTTTTCCTTCGCTGGAGATGGATCAGAGCTTGGATCTAGGCTGAGCAATGAAGATAGAGCAAGCAATAATTTAGTCATACTTAAAATTAAGGCAAGCCATTGTCACTTGCTGTGTTTCCCCTAGAAGGAAGAAAAATGAAGGAGCAAGAAAAGGAACGTACCTTTTCTCGGCTACCCAACAAAATAAAAGAGGATATGCGGGCTTAACCTCCCAGATAAGCCCAAACTAAGATATCAATACCAATTAAACCCAAATCCACCCTTTTAAGGCTTAAACAGACATTAATATGTTAATTAAACATTAACATCTCATTCATAAACACTTAACACACACAAACACAAACACTTATTAAGTTGTGTTAATCTAATAATTTAACACACGATTTAAGACACAATCAATTTACACAATTTAATTATCAGTTTCAACATGATACACTAAACTAAATGTGTTTATCGAAGTTATATTATTTATACTTTGCAGTCTCTACAACACACAAGCAATTCTCATTAGTTACTTATTTTAACAAATAAGTCATTAATATGTCAGACACGTATTTTAATTTTTATTATTAACCACAAAAATTTGAACACTTAAGATTTACACAACAATATATATCATAACACAACATTACAGTGATTGTTTTTTTCCCAGATATTTACAATCATTGGTATTAACCCATCATAAAACAGTTTTAACTTGTTAATAATCTCTAAAAAACACATTTACTCTTTTATTTAAATTCTACAATATATATATATATATATATTTATAAGTATTGTTGGCATTTAAAACACAAATTTCCCAATTTATCAATACAACAATGTTGTTGTACAGTTTATCTACTCAATAATTGAAATTTATTATTAACGATAATAAAATGCACAAAGCCTATAAATATTGATTAACATCAATATTTATATTTTCATATAATCAACAAACCAATTAATTCATTGATTAACATTTTTTAAAACCATATGTACCCTTTAAATTCATCAACGTAATTTAAACAAAATTCCTATATTGACATCATTGTCATGGATACATCTAGTATATAAAACCTTAATTAATAATTCAATAATTTCAACCAACAATCAATCTCAAATATTGAAAATATGTTTTCCTCTTTAAGTATTGATTCCCAATCAATATTTTATATTTTCAATATCCCGAAAACAACTAAATTATAATCTTGAAGTGATAATACATATTGGAATAAATCCCTTATTATGACCAAGTTATATATATATATATATATATATATATATTTCGAATACTCACTTTATAAATGCTTAAAGCTTTATTTTCTTATTTAAATGTTATACGAGTTAGTCTCACAAACTCGTATCACCAACATATTATCTTAAAAATCATAAAAACCCATTAAATCTGTACTTCCTGGTTGCTCGAAAATCCAGGTTGTTACAGTTTTTACCTTACTATAACCCAAAATATTTTTGATTTGAAAATCTGGTGATATTATAACAATGTCTAATCAAATAAATAACCATCTAGTAGAACGCTTGCATCTCACACTCTACATACATAATATAAAAATCAAAAACCGCAAGGCGCTTATTGAAGATTGGATTCCAACTATAACAAGGTATAGGACCACCTCCCGATCAGTGTAGTCTAGAGTGGATACACTGGGGTTCAACAAGAACATCTTGCAACCCGGCCACACATGATCGCTCACTCGTTGAGCATGAATGGACTGAATGTATTAACACCCACGGTTGTCGTTCGTCCAACCGTAATCCGTAAGATACAGAATCAAAAGAAGAATAAATGAATTTTCTCTAGATCGACGATAATATATCCTGCTTGGGGAGATCCAACTAGCCATGTTGCCTAACCGATTTTTGTTATTTCCCCGTTTGTGAGGCTTGAGGCTACGTTTACTTTTTAGAACATCTGGCCACCATTCACTTTGAATGCCACATTGTTAAGCCTGTCAAATCACTAGTTGATCATCCCAAAAATATTATGGGTATAAAAAGCTAAGTGAAACAAATTCCTCCGCCACCAAACGTAATATCTTGAAAAGATCATCTTATGTGATCTGATAGGCACACTCTATTAGACATTCGTCCACACAAGTTGTCCTGGGACTGACAAACCGAAGGCACTACTCTGTAAACAGAATAGCCCTTGCATTTTACTCCATCTTCAATTATCTGCAGCATAATCTAATTCGCAACTCCTATGCCTATAGGGAGTGGTTTTCGGATAATAAATCCAACTGGTCTCTCCGTATTGACAACGATGTTCAAAAACTTTGATAGCCGGTTGTTTAACTATCTAAGAAAAACAAAACATCCATCAAACAATCACTGACCCTTTTAATATTCATTAATTTAAACCACTTCCCAAGTTCCTTTCGATATTCTATATATCCATGCATTGGTTCCTAGTTATCAAAATTTCTTAAAAATAATCTAACTCCTTAAATTTTCGAAAATTTTTGCCAGTGTATCCTTTGTACGGCTCAATTGTTACAACTACAAATCGCCTCTTTAGGCCCTTTCCATTCAAAAAGAAAATTAAAAAGCCAATTTGCTTGCCCAGTAGGCTCATAAAATCTCATATCTTACTTAAACATGTACCTTTTTGTCGAGCATTCAAATTATAATCTTAATTCTCTTTGTATTCTCCATTCCATAACCTTTTACATATATATGTCCATTTCCAAACTCATTTCAATCAATCCATTCATTTTTAACAAAATCCGCTAACCACCTCTTAATTAGCTCTTTTGCCTAATGCACTTTTGATTTGGACATATCATATTCGAATATATTTTAATTCTCTTATACACAAATCGAATTCAATTTCTAACTCGAGTTTCATATTCGATTTCAATTTTAAACCCACAATTTCAACTCACTTAAGTTCAATTCCCAAACGCCTTTAACTAATTTGTTCTAATTAGTGAACTTCATTGAATAACCAAAATCTGATTTTTGTCCAAAAAATCACTTTGTCTATTCCAATTGAATTCATATTTAATTTATAACTCAAGTCTGGGTTTTCTAATGGAAATTCGGAATTTTATTCACTCGAAATCCTTTTATTTTTATTAAATAAACCATTATGGTTTAAAACGATTACAGCGCTATTTTCCAGAAAATTTGATTTTGACACAACTAAAAATCCATAAGACAAAATCAAGTTTCTTATCTTCCATTATAAAATCAATATTCAATAGGTCCGAGCGGTTCTTGTTTCATAGAATTCCGACTTATATTGAGTTTTATGTATTTCTATTGAAGTTCAAAAGCCAAATTATGAACTACCGCGTAGCGGCGAGTTCGTTTTAATTAAATTTAAATATAAAGGTTTAAACTTCGTTTGGTGAATAAATTTCAATTCCACTTTCAATATTATGAAATAAACCCCTTATCCAAATCTAACTTAACAATCTCGATTCCTCAAACTCGTCGATTATTTTATTCCATATGCATAACTCAGTTCGGGATTAATTCAAACTCCAATTTTCTAAATTCAATTCTAATTCACATGGAATTATATTATTTATAAAATTTGATATAATCAAATTCCAATTATAAATTCTTTTCTTGGAATAATCAATTAATTCAACTTCCTTCACCATTACAAACTAATATCATCCCTTGATAATAGTGATGTCGTTCAAGTTGGGGCATTTTATTTACCTCTCATACCTTGATTGACAACGTTCTTATCTTGAGATAGGTAAAAGCTTGTAATACAAAATCTTGATTAAAATATCACCTTATATTCCATTTAAAAATATAGTTTTATAAGCCATACTTTCTTTGGAAAAATCTATTTCCACATTGTCCAATAAAAATTACTTCATCACATTTATAAACATTGTTTATAAATTAACTTCCTTATTAAAAATCAATATCCATTTTAACAATCTATTTGAAACTCGATTCCCATTTTATTTCCCTTCTAAATCTCAAAGTTTATGTCCATTTTAAAATATTTTATTACTATCATTTTTCATATTTTTAAAATATTGGAGATACCAAATTTTTAAAATTATAAATTTAAGTTTCTACCAAATAAAATTCAAATGTCATTCCAACGAATAATTTATTTATAAATTTGACATACTCTGATTCTAATCATAAATCCAAATGGATTTATTTCAATCAATTACATTACGAACATCGGAAATAATTCCCTCGTTTCCTTTTCTTGAAACGATTCCCAATTATAAATCCCTTTTTAATTTCATACTTGAATTCACATTCCGCAAATTATCAAACGATAATTTGTTTCACTCCATTTATAAATATTATTTACAAATTTAACTGCTTGTTTTATTACTAAAAACCAGTTTAT
The DNA here is from genome assembly GCA_030737875.1 of Allium sativum. NCBI lineage: Eukaryota > Viridiplantae > Streptophyta > Magnoliopsida > Asparagales > Amaryllidaceae > Allium > Allium sativum. Next base: position 736,673,778 of record CM060909.1, on the reverse strand, counting down.
TTCCCTAGCACATTCGAAATCTAAATTTCTATTTTTGGAAAAATACATTTTCCTTTTTAAATCTAAAAATCCCTTTTTATGATATTTTTAAATATCAACAACCAGAGCCAGTGATATTCAAACATCCAAACATCAAGTCAATTCAACACATCACACGTATATAAATTTGTAAACAACAATAGATATTTTTCTTTTTTTGAGAAATCCAGTTGGATCCCTCTAACCTGTTTCCCTGCATTCACAAACGTTAGACAACATAAATAATGCCCATCCTTCTTCAATGCAGAATATCGCGGTATAGAAGGTTATCCAATCAAGATATCGTGGGAGCGATAGGGTCACCCACTAATGGTAATGTGGGAAATATCCAATATATATATATATATATATATATATAATATAACCACAACCACCAAGCCTAAATATAACTAATATATATAATAACCACCATTTATCAATAAACAACAATGCAGCCAATCAACCAACAAACATCATATAAATATTTGTATTAAACAAATTATAATCGAACCAGAGAGTGAGTTTACTCACCTTGATTTTATTGTCAAGATAGAGATTCATTTCGGATTAAATTAAAAAAATGTTTAATTTAATCGAAAATTCCAACTCGCTTTATATCATTTCAATATAATTCCATTTCCTAGGCTTCATCAATGCGATTTTGAAGCAACCTGAATTGCTAAAATCTGATATTATATGAACTGGATACACTTTTTTAAATGATTAGACATATTTTATATAATCTAAATATTTTTAATTAATTCATAATTATATTTATTACGTTTTTTTTCATTTTTGAAAATACCCAAACCCGTCTTCCACCTGGAGCTCATGCATCATGGCTGTAACGTTCAAAATTGTAGCTCCTTCCCGAAAAATCTCGACACAACCATCTTCTCCATTTCCACTATTGCATTTGACCGAACACCCGTTACCCATCAACCTCTACTTTAACTCCCAAAATCCTCCTTCCAGCAGCAACGCTCCCCTCCCTACAACCACCTCTATCCACGAAATCAGCTACTGACATCATCAAGCAACATCTAGTCCTTCCGTTCAACTGACAGTCCACCTGAACCCTATTCTTTGGTTAACTGCAAAACGCAACAAAATTGGTTTCAATTCCTTCGACTCTCCCTTTTCACAAACATCAACCTACAGCTCTTCTCGATGGTAGCGTTCGACTCTCTATCGTAGACTATAGGTCGCACATGATTTTGTGATTGAGTACTTCTAGATTTCGAGAGAAGTAACTCCTTGCCGCCACTAACATCGCTCCAACCTTCAGTTCTCAAATAGTCAACCGCATCTCCCAAATTTGAAGCTAGGTCGATTATGTGAAAATCGATTACAGAAAATAGGATCGAGTCTATGATAATTCATATGAGGGAGAAGATGATGATCATAAAGATTAACGAATCTAATATAATTTGAATCCAAGAACTGTTAGATTTTATAATTTTTTGGAAAGATAAAAAAAAAGAGGCGACTTGTATATTTTGTGAACGAGAACAGGCAAAGAGAGGAATAGGGAATGGGATAACGGATCGAATCTGGAAAGAATTAAGAGAAGAAGCCACTTCGATTTTATGCTGAAGCTTCCATTTTTCTTTGCTGATTTAACAATTTAGCTTTGCAGATTATGAAGGAGGAATGTCACGATATATAAACTGAAGGAGGAATGTCACGATATATAAAGTGAAGAAGGAAACATATCGTACGAAGTTTCTAAATGAATGTTGGTGAAGTACATAACATATTAAATATGATTTGATTTGTATTTAATTTTATTTGATTTTGTTCTTATCCGTTTAAATTTTACAATAATATATTTTGCAGTTCTGAACTCCAATTGTGTAACAACCCGGAATTTTGGAACCAATTTAAAAATTTTATTTCAGAAAAATTATTAGAAAAAAATTCCATTATTAAATAATAATAATAATAATAAGTTTTTAAAATAAAATTAAGATGTTATTAATGAGATTTATTAATAATATGTTGAGATGTCCGCTTTAATACTTTCCTTGCCTATTCAAAGTGTAACGTTCATCAATTAATAAATTCTTTACGAATAGTTGCATTCATTTTCAATGCCTTCCCCTCATCGTTATTTTCTTAATGCAACATTAAAAATAAACATATGTGAAAAAGAAATGTATTGGTATGAAATTTTACATTTTTAATGTATATACAACATGAAAAATAAAGCATTTTGAAATAAAATGTATTGGCATTGGAATTTACACTTTTAACGTAAATGAAACATTGAGAATGTTTTGACATTCAAATTTACATTTTTGATACATTAGAAAAAAGATTCATTGTATAATAAATTGTGTTCACATTAGGAACTATATTTTAATGTAAAAGACAAATCTTTAAAAAAGGGATTCATAGTTTGATAAAACGTTTTAACGTAATAAAAATGTTTTAACAGTAGAAAACGTACATTTGTTTAATATTAACATTTACATGTTAGAGAGATAGAAAATGTGCATTTATTAAATATTAACGTTTACATGCAAACAAAGTATAAACTTTCTAACAATTGGCATTAAACAATAAGATCAAGCATTAACTACATTCCCGTTTTCTCTCTCTCCCTATGTTTTTCTTTGAATTTTTGAATAGGCTCATTAAATACTGAAACGTTAATATTATACATTTCGAAAATTGAAAAGTAATCTAGATGTATATCTTAGCAATGTTGGTTGCAGTAATAATGATATATGTATTTAATTGAAATTTCATACCTATTGTTTATATATCGTAGTAAAAAAAAATATGAGTTGGTATAATTAGATGACAACCCTTTATTTTCTTCCTAGAAATAGAAATTTAGAATTTAATGTTTAGAAGAATTGGAATTCCTAAATAATAATAAAAAAATGTGTAATCAATGGTTTTAGAAAGAGAACCATATGTACAAATGAGTTTAAAATTTGTGCATGGTAGTTAAAGATATTAAGGGTGGGTCCCTCCTTTGATTTATATCATAGTTATCTTTTGTCCCCATTTCATGTATCATCCCTTTTAAAAGTTCCACCTACCACTACTTTCTCATTTCTACCTACCATCTCATATGGTTGTTTTCCCTTACCATTTATAACCTGCCATTATCTTTAGTCTATATTCCAATTATCTCGTTTTCTCAATCAATTACTTTTGAATTTTGAATATGAGATAAATACGCCACCTCATCTAATTTATTTCTTTTGTATCGTACAACATGTGAAGGGACACAAATGAGAAATAAATAATGCATCTTTCTTAATTTCCTTTCTCATTATTTTTCTTCTTCTCTACTATTGTCTTCTGTAAATTTTAGATCTTCTTCCTCCTTTCTACATAAAATGTCTTTCTACTTTTATCAGCCTCCTCTTCCCTAAAATTCATGGTATCCTCTTCTTCTTAAAATTTTGTCCAGCCTCCTTCCCAAAAATAAAGGATTTTCAATTTCAAATTCACTGCTTAAGATGGTCGCTTATTTCTTGTCTTCATCAATCCAGACAAGGTGAGATTTTCAAATAAAAAGAGTTTAAAATTTATTAATTAATTAAAATATGTAATTAATCATCGTATCTTTTTCCATACGAGCACGGGATCGCGTGATTCCAGATCTGTTGGAATCGTAAAATTGAAATCTAGGCGATGGAGCAAACTTGAACAGAAAAGGAATCGTACGACGAAGCTCTACAATCATAGACTGCAAAAGGGACAATTCTAAGCAGTTGAGATTTTGACAAATTCGCAACGAATGTGAGATATCTCTAATTTTAAAATAATTAATAAATTTATTTATTTATATTTGTATACTTTAGATCTATTTTGTGTGATCATATTTGTGATGGTTGATTCTGTGTTTGTAATGAATAGTCTAGATCCATGTGATTGTCACTTATTCTATGTTATACACCTTATTTAGAATTGAATGGACAAATTTCCAATTCAAATAAAAGAAAATGTTTTGATATTATTTATACATCTAGTTTAGAATTGAATTGACAAATTCTCAATTCAAAATAGAAAATGTTTTTCACCATTTGTATGTCAAAACCTTGCTTAGATCTGAATTGATTTACTTTTCAATTCAAAATAAAAGAATATGTTGACACCAAAGTTTACAATCTTGTGATGATTTAATTATAAACAAAATTCCTATTTTTGTTTATATGCTTACATGACGCCAAATTTTACCTTTCGTGATGTTAGAAATTAATTAGAACAAAAATCTCTATTTTTGTGTATTTATTCAAATGACACCGAATTGGACATTCTGCGTAATTAGAAATGGTTATGACAAAAATCTCTATTCTTGTTATTAGTTTCGTGACGCCAAATTTGTCACTTGTGATATTGGTCAATGGTTAAACAAAAACCGTTGTAATTGAACGTTGAGTATGTGACGCGAAACTTGACATTTGTAAATTGTAAAATTAGATTACAAAAATAGAAATTTACCAAAGATTATATTTTGTTTACATTTTTCAATGCGAACAAAATATTAATTAAATAAAGTAAAAAAAAAAGTTTACTTTGAAAAAAAAATGTCAAAAATAGAAATTATCAAAATTTACTTTTTATTTTATTTACATTTTCATAATGTAAATGACACTTAAAACAAAATTTACTTTTGCTTTATTTACATTTTCAGAATGTAAATGAAACTTGAAACAAAGATTTACTTTTTATTTTCAGTTCATGATATGGATATGAATTCAAATAAAAACTTACATTTTTTTTTTGTGTTCTCAATACACAAATAGAACTTGGAAACAAAGTTTACTTTTGTTTTCCATTTTATATTGTAAATAACATTGGAAATAAAGTTTACTTTTTATTTTATTTACACTTATATGATGTAAATATGAATTGAAACAAAATCTTCTTTTTATTTTTATTTGCATAATATAAATAACATTGTAAACAAAGTTTACTTTTTATTTTGTTCACATTTGTATAATGTAATTAACACTTAAAACTTATATTTTCATTTGTTACTTAAAACACAAATAAAACTTGAAACAGAAATTTTACTTTTTATTTTCACTTTAAAATGTGGACATGAATGGGAATAAAAACTTACATTTTCATTTGTGTTTTTAAAACACAAATATGACTTGAAACCAAAATTTACCTTTTTATTTACGTCTTATAATGTAAATAAAACTTGATAATAAAATTTACCTTTCTATTTATAATTTACAATGAGAGAATAAAACTTGCTTTTGATTTTGCAGGCACAAGTGCAAACAAACTTTTTAAAAATAAGAAAATTACTTTTTGTTCGCATCCACAATTGCGAACAATTTATAAAGATTAAAAATTCACTTTTCGTTCGCATCCACAAATACGAACAAAATCATTGTAATAAGAAATTAGCTTTTTGTTTTGCATCCACCAATGCGATCAAACATTAGAATCAAAACTTACTTTTGTTTGCATTTACAATGTAAACAAACCTTTCAAAATAAAATTCACCTTTTTGTTCGCATTCACAATGCGAACAAGATGTTAGAAATAAAATTTACTTCTTTTTTATCCGCATTCATAATGCGAATAAATCACGATTTATAAAGAATACACATTTTGTTTGCATTTTCTATTGCAAACAAATATAATTTGAAAAGGTGTAAAAGTATCATTCTCACTTTTCGATTAAGAAGTTAATCTTTTTGTTTGCATTTACTATACAAACATTTACATAGCAAATTAAGTCATACTTTTATTTGTGTTTTTAACACAAATATTCACATTTAAAAGAAGTTAATCTTTTATACTTGCAATCACGATGCAAGTAATTCATAAGAATAGAAATCATTCTTTTATACTTGCATTTACATTGCAAGTATTTCATAAGAATAGAAATCATCTTTTATACTTGCATTTACAATGCAAGTATTGCATAAGAAAATAAAACCATTCCTTTTTTACTCGCATTTACAATGCAAGTATTGCATAAGAAAATAAAACCATTCTTTTTACTCGCATTGATAATGCAAGTATTGCGTAGGAAAATAAAGCCGTTCTTTTTATTTGTGTTTCAACACAAATATATGTATAGATAAAAAAAACATTCTTTTTATTTGCATTCACTATGAAAATATTTACATAGAAATAAAGTACTCTTTTTATTTGTGTTATTAACACAAATATTTACATAGAAATAAAGTACTCTTTTTATTTGTGTTATTAACACAAATATTTACATAGAAATAAAGTACTCTTTTTATTTGTGTTATTAACACAAATATTTACATAGAAATAAAGTACTCTTTTTATTTGTGTTATTAACACAAATATATACATAGAATAAAGCACTCTTTTTATTTGTGTTATTAATACAAATATTTACATAGAAATAAAGTACTCTTTTTATTTGTGTTATTAACACAAATATTTACATAGAAAATAAATCACTCTTTTTATTTGTGTTATTAACACAAATATCTACATAAAAGTAAAGCACTCTTTTTATTTGTGTTCTTAACACAAAAATTTGCATAGAAAATGAAGTCATTCTTTTTGTGTGTTCTTAACATAAAAATATTACATAAGAATAAATCATCTCTATATTTGTGATCTTAACACAAATACATATAGGAAAATGAATGCCTTTTTAACTTTGTCCTTTGACACAAATATTAACATAGAATTTAGGTTCATCTTTATATTTGTATTTCCAATACAAATATGACATAGAATAGAATTCATCCTTTTATTTGTATTCTCCAATACAAATAGGTCTCAGAAATAAAAGTGCGTCTTCTATTTGTACACTCTATTGCAAATGAAACTTAGTAATAAAAGTTACGTATTTTTATTTACATCCCTCGATGTAAATAAACATGAAATAAAAGTACAGTTTTTATTTGCGTTCCACAACACAAATAAGATTTGGAAATGAAATATGAAGTTAAGAGTTATATTTCTATGATTGGTAAAACACATTTTATTAGACATTGAACATGAATGTGTGTGTTAGGTAGACAGTTCATTCTTTACGGGACATGTTACCCATGTTAATATTCTCGCCAAATGATTTATATTCACAAATATAAATAAGAATAGCGACAAATCATTATTCAATACTATTAATGATATGAAATGGTTTAAAACTTTATATATATATACGATAATCATTTGAAAAGACCGAGTCCATCTCATTTCAAATGATTATAAGGCGATATCCAAATAGAAGAGTTGAAGACGACGGTCGAAGACCGACGATCTTCAAGGAGGATGGTTGTATTGCTATTATTGGCCTTGATGGGAGTAGCTACCTTGATGGGTTGATGGTAGTGATCATCCGGACGTTCTTGTTGATTGTACGGGTTTGGCTTTCGCTCAGACCCAGAGCATAAGCTTATAAATGGATGCATGTCTGACACTGAATTTCATTTTATGTAAATTGATTTCTATTAATATACAACCGTTGGTGGAGGAGAATTTATTCTCTTACTTAACACCCTTAGAGGTTGTGTATTAATAGTTATGAATGGCATGGCATGAAATGTCAACGTGGCACGCCAAGATGCAAATGATCAAGGCTTTGTTGCAAAGCAGAGCCTTGTGGGATGATCAAAGCATAGTCTATTTAGGCATAGCTTTGTGTAACGTGACTTCGCGAGCCTCACAGCCCGGTAGAGTCTAAAACGGGAGAAGGGAACGCAGGGAGTGCACACGTTTCTCTCTAGCTAGAGTGGTGCCAGGGACCTACCAGCGCTGGCATTTATTCATTGTGGTTGTTGGATTTTTCGAGGCCTCGGTTTATGCGGTCGCCACTGGCCGTATTATAGGTCCAAAAGGACCGGGAAGCGTGTGTTCAGGAATTGCCAATCCATTAAGCGTTAACGTATGGACCGGCCCTGCAGGATCCAAGGGTTGGACAGAGTACCAATCCTGGGGCATTTGCTAGAGTGTCTCGAATCGGTAAGGATCTCCTCCCTAGCCTTGACTCAGATGGAAACCCAAATTTCCAATACGACATCACCCGGTTTTGATTGTATACCTATATATGGCGACATAGTGGGATGGGGCACCCATGCCGTCTAGGATTGATACATTTACTTTGATGTATTTCAAATTGGTTGCACACTATTATTATATAATACTGTGTTTATCGTATCAAGCATCTTTTGATCATTATAAGGTAAAACCCTATCCTCCGGTTGGCGTTGCATTGTGTGATGGGACTTGGGTCTTATAATGGTTTCATTTTTCTAAAAAGCATTGCGTTATTTTGACGATTTACTTTAGTCATGCACTGGCAATCCATAGGAGAAAACCCGTTCCGCCAAGGTGGCGTGGTCCTGTGATTAGCCTTATTATATTATATAGGTTAAGTAGAATTCTCACACCAGTCCCATGACTGACCTGTATTTTGTCCACTGGCAAACTCGGGTGCCCATATTTTCCACACGGGCAGTCGAGTAGCTATTTTTGCAGATATATTAAGCAGGATTCTGGGTTGAAGCTTAAAGCTGTGTCCAGAGATAGAGAGACTTCCGCTGTGTTCTTCCGTTGCAGTATATTACATTTTTTGTATTTATCTTCCGCTGTAATTATATTCCAATGTACTCTGATATGTGAATTCTGTACTCCGATGTAACATTTATTATAGTGTTATAAAAGTCTTCTGTTATCTGTTGTAATGTGTTGTATGCCCGAAGTTAAAGTATTCGTAGATTTTCACTTTTTGGGTCAGACCTGTGTGGCTTATGGTCGATTCAAAGGGTGGGAATTTGCGGGTCTTTACAGTTGGTATCAGAGCTCTGGTTAGCTCAAATCTTTGGGGTATAATTCGTTATAACTAAACAAAGACTCATCAGAGGTTGGATTAGTAATATCCAATAGGAAAACTCATTAGAGATAGGATCAATAGTATCCTAGAATGAGTTCAGAGTGAAAATTTATAATTAACGTATTTGTAATTTCATATATAATTAGATTTTAGAAAATATGATTGTTGATATATAAAAGCTTTATATTTTTGAAAATTTAATCAACTAATTGATTGATGATTGTGTCGTGTATATATATAGTTCAACTAATAAATTATTAAACAAGAAAAGAATGAAAATTAAATTAGTAAAATAAACAACTTTCATCTCATTTCCTTTTCGAGGACGAAAAGATTTTAAGTGGGGGGAGATTGTAACAACCCGGAATTTTGGAACCAATTTAAAAATTTTATTTCAGAAAAATTATTAGAAAAAATTCCATTATTAAATAATAATAAAAAAAAGTTTTTAAATAAAATTAAGACGTTATTAATGAGATTTATTAATAATATGTTGAGATGTCCGCTTTAATACTTTCCTTGCCTATTCAAAGTGTAACGTTCATCAATTAATAAATTCTTTACGAATAGTTGCATTCATTTTCAATGCCTTCCCCTCATCGTTATTTTCTTAATGCAACATTAAAAATAAACATATGTGAAAAAGAAATGTATTGATATGAAATTTTACATTTTTAATGTATATACAACATGAAAAATAAAGCATTTTGAAATAAAATGTATTGGCATTGGAATTTACACTTTTAACGTAAATGAAACATTGAGAATGTTTTGACATTCAAATTTACATTTTTGATACATTAGAAAAAAGATTCATTGTATAATAAATTGTGTTCACATTAGGAACTATATTTTAATGTAAAAGACGAATCTTTAAAAAAGGGATTCATAGTTTGATAAAACGTTTTAACGTAATAAAAATGTTTTAACAGTAGAAAACGTACATTTGTTTAATATTAACATTTACATGTTAGAGAGATAGAAAATGTGCATTTATTAAATATTAACGTTTACATGCAAACAAAGTTATAAACTTTCTAACAATTGGCATTAAACAATAAGATCAAGCATTAATTACATTCCCGTTTTCTCTCTCTCCCTATGTTTTTCTTTGAATTTTTGAATAGGTTCATTAAATACTGAAACGTTAATATTAAACATTTCGAAAATTGAAAAGTAATATAGATGTGTATCTTAGCAATGTTGGTTGCAGTAATAATGATATATGTATTTAATTGAAATTTCATACCTATTGTTTATATATCGTAGTAAAAAATAATAATATGAGTTGGTATAATTAGATGACAACCCTTTATTTTCTTCCTAGAAATAGAAATTTAGAATTTAATGTTTAGACGAATTGGAATTCCTAAATAATTAAAAAAAATGTGCAATCAATGGTTTTAGAAAGAGAACCATATGTACAAATGAGTTTAAAATTTGTGCATGGTAGTTAAAGATATTAATGGTGGGTCCCTCCTTTGATTTATATCATAGTTATCTTTTGTCCCCATTTCATGTATCATCCCTTTTAAAAGTTCCACCTACCACTACTTTCTCATTTCTACCTACCATCTCATATGGTTGTTTTCCCTTACCATTTATAACCTGCCATTATCTTTAGTCTATATTCCAATTATCTCGTTTTCTCAATCAATTACTTTTGAATTTTGAATATAAGATAAATACGCCACCTCATCTAATTTATTTCTTTTGTATCGTACAACATGTGAAGGGACACAAATGAGAAATAAATAACGCATCTTTCTTAATTTCCATTCTCGTTATTTTTCTTCTTCTCTACTATTGTCTTCTGTAAATTTTAGATCTTCTTCCTCCTTTCTACATAAAATGTCTTTCTACTTTTATCAGCCTCCTCTTCCCTAAACTTCATGGTATCCTCTTCTTCTTAAAATTTTGTCCGGCCTCCTTCCCAAAAATAAAGGATTTTCAATTTCAAATTCACTGCTTGAGATGGTCGCTTATTTCTTGTCTTCATCAATCCAGACAAGGTGAGATTTTCAAATAAAAAGAGTTTTAAATTTATTAATTAATTAAAATATGTAATTAATCATCGTATCTTTTTCCATACGAGCACGGGATCGCGTGATTCCGGATCTGTTGGAATTGTAAAATTGAAATCTAGGCGATGGAGCAAACTTGAACAGAAAAGGAATCGTACGACGAAGCTCTACAATCATAGACTGCAAAAGGGACAATTCTAAGCAGTTGAGATTTTGACAAATTCGCAACGAATGTGAGATATCTCTAATTTTAAAATAATTAATAAATTTATTTATTTCTATTTATTTATATTTGTATACTTTAGATCTGTTTTGTGTGATCATATTTGTGATGGTTGATTCTGTGTTTGCAATGAATAGTCTAGATCCATGTGATTGTCACTTATTCTATGTTATACACCTTATTTAGAATTGAATGGACAAATTTCCAATTCAAATAAAAGAAAATGTTTGATATTATTTATACATCTAGTTTAGAATTGAATTGACAAATTCTCAATTCAAAATAGAAAATGTTTGTCACCATTTGCATGTCAAAACCTTGCTTAGATCTGAATTGATTTACTTTTCAATTCAAAATAAAAGAATATGTTGACACCAAAGTTTACAATCTTGTGATGATTTAATTATAAACAAAATTCCTATTTTTGTTTATATGCTTACATGACGCCAAATTTTACCTTTCGTGATGTTAGAAATTAATTAGAACAAAAATCTCTATTTTTGTGTATTTATTCAAATGACACCGAATTGGACATTCTGCGTAATTAGAAATGGTTAAGACAAAAATCTCTATTCTTGTTATTAGTTTCGTGACGCCAAATTTGTCACTTGTGATATTGGTCAATGGTTAAACAAAAACCGTTGTAATTGAACGTTGAGTATGTGACGCGAAACTTGACATTTGTAAATTGTGAAATTAGATTACAAAAATAGAAATTTACCAAAGATTATATTTTGTTTACATTTTTCAATGCGAACAAAATATTAAATAAATAAAGTAAAAAAAAAAAGTTTACTTTGAAAAAAAAATGTCAAAAATAGAAATTATCAAAATTTACTTTTTATTTTATTTACATTTTCATAATGTAAATGGCACTTGAAACAAAATTTAATTTTGCTTTATTTACATTTTCAGAATGTAAATGAAACTTGAAACAAAGATTTAATTTTTATTTTCACTTCATGATATGGATATGAATTGAAATAAAAACTTACATTTTTTTTGTGTTCTCAATACACAAATAGAACTTGGAAACAAAGTTTACTTTTGTTTTCCATTTTATATTGTAAATAACATTGGAAATAAAGTTTACTTTTTATTTTATTTACACTTATATGATGTAAATATGAATTGAAACAAAATCTTCTTTTTATTTTTATTTGCATAATATAAATAACATTGTAAACAAAGTTTACTTTTTATTTTGTTCACATTTGTATAATGTAATTAACACTTAAAACTTATATTTTTCATTTGTGTCTTAAAACACAAATAAAACTTGAAACAGAAATTTTACTTTTTATTTTCACTTTAAAATGTGGACATGAATGGGAATAAAAACTTACATTTTCATTTGTGTTCTTAAAACACAAATATGACTTGAAACCAAAATTTACCTTTTTATTTACGTCTTATAATGTAAATAAAACTTGATAATAAAATTTACCTTTCTATTTATAATTTACAATGAGAGAATAAAACTTGCTTTTAATTTTGCAGGCACAAGTGCAAACAAACTTTTTAAAAATAAGAAAATTACTTTTTGTTCGCATCCACAATTGCGAACAATTTATAAAGATTAAAAATTCACTTTTCGTTCGCATCCACAAATGCGAACAAAATCATTGTAATAAGAAATTAGCTTTTTGTTTTGCATCCACCAATGCGAACAAACATTAGAATCAAAACTTACTTTTGTTTGCATTTACAATGTAAACAAACCTTTCAAAATAAAATTCACCTTTTTGTTCGCATTCACAATGCGAACAAGATGTTAGAAATAAAATTTACTTCTTTTTTATCCGCATTCATAATGCGAATAAATCACGATTTATAAAGAATACACATTTTGTTTGCATTTTCTATTGCAAACAAATATAATTTGAAAAGGTGTAAAAGTATCATTCTCACTTTTCGATTAAGAAGTTAATCTTTTTGTTTGCATTTACTATACAAACATTTACATAGCAAATTAAGTCATACTTTTATTTGTGTTTTTAACACAAATATTCACATTTAAAAGAAGTTAATCTTTTATACTTGCAATCACAATGAAAGTAATTCATAAGAATAGAAATCATTCTTTTATACTTGCATTTACATTGCAAGTATTTCATAAGAATAGAAATCATCTTTTATACTTGCATTTACAATGCAAGTATTGCATAAGAAAATAAAACCATTCCTTTTTACTCGCATTTACAATGCAAGTATTGCATAAGAAAATAAAACCATTCTTTTTACTCGCATTGATAATGCTAGTATTGCGTAGGAAAATAAAGTCGTTCTTTTTATTTGTGTTTCAACACAAATATATGTATAGATAAAAAAAACATTCTTTTTATTTGCATTCACTATGCAAATATTTACATAGAAATAAAGTACTATTTTTATTTGTGTTATTAACACAAATATTTACATAGAAATAAAGTACTCTTTTTATGTAACGACCCGCAAATCCGAGCTATCTGAGTTGACTAAATACAACACACGTCCAACCCAAATAACACAGAAATACGAACCATTAATAGAAAGAAGATAGAGGGTGAGAATAGATAAGATAGAAAACTTAGAATAGAAGAAGAAGAACATAAACACAACACAGAACCTCACATCGCAGCGGAACAAAATATAATATATAACAGATTTTGAAATACAAACTTTTAACTGTATATACATACATCATCATCAGAGTACAACACTTACAATTACAGCGGAAATAATACTAGATAACTAACGCTGAAGCCTCCTGCTCTAAGCTCCTCCAAGTGAATCTGTAAAATCCCGACTACTTGACTGCCCGTACAAATTTGGGCACCCAAGAGTTTAGGGGAAAACAAAACAAAATAAACTCTGGGTCAGTCATGGGACTGGTGTGAGTAAACTCCAACCATTGGTTTAACATTTAAAAATCCTTTCGAAAGAAAAGATAATCATAAGACCGATCCACACATAAACACGGATGGTTTTTACGTTACGATAACTCAAAACACTTTGATACCAAATCCAGTGATATTATAATAATGTCTACATCAAATAAATAGAATATAGCGGAACGCTTGCATCTCACGCTCCATATATATAATATAAAATCAAAAACCGCAGGGCGCTTATTGGAGATTGGATTTCCAACTTGACAAGGTATGGGACCACCTGCCGATAGTGTATCTCTAGAGGCGAATACACTGGGTTCAACAAGAACATCTTGTAACCCGGCCTACACATGACCGACCACTCATTTCGCTTGAGTGTATCGAATGTATATCACCAACGGTTGGGATCATCAACCGTTTCCCGAATGGGACAACATCGATAGACTAAAGAAGCAATTGGAATTTCTCTAGATAGGTGATTATACATCCTAATGGGTGCGACCCACATAGCCATGTTGCCTGCCCGATTTTTGTCCTTTTCTGGTTGTTGAGGCCTGAGGCTACGAATACTTACCATTCATTGATGACACCATCAATTTGAATGCCACATCGTCAGATCCGTTAATCACAAGTTGAGTTTGCACAAATATTCTGGATGTTATGCTAAGGGAATAAATCCGTTGCAACCATATATATTTATACAGACCAACCCTTTTGATCATTGGAAATACTTTGTCAGACATTCGTCCATTTACGTTCGTTCTGGGACTGAACGACACAATTTCTATAAATAGAAAAGCCCTTGCACTTTACTCCGTCTTCAATATATTCAGCATACTTGGTTCGCAACGCTTATGCCGATACAGAGTGGTTCTTCGGATAATAATCCAACCGGTCTCTCCATATTGACAACGATGGTCAAAACTTCGATAGTCTGTGATTTAACTATCGAATAAAAACAAGTGTTCATCCAACATATCAAACAAATCACTGGGCTCTTTAATTAATATTTCATTAATTAAATCTCTTCTCCATTTCCTTATCAATATTTGTTAACCAAATATTTTCAAATAGCCATATTGGGATTTTATACTATTTGGAAAACATTTCCAAATATCGCTTCCTTTTATTTTCTACAATTAGAAAATATCTTCGATTATAATTGGAAAACAATCCAATTACCTATCTCTTCCACGAACTCATTTAGTTCTATACTTAGGAAATATTTATAACTCTATTTCCAAACTTACGCCTATTTGGATTAAGACAGATGTTGTGTAAAACATCGTTACGACAACCCAAATATTTGTATTCAACTAAATCTCTTTAAACGTTTGATCTTCGAGACTGAGTTTTGCTATTTATCGGTTATTAACGGAACCAATCAAGTTGGGGTATAACTACCTCTCAGACCTTGACCGAGTAACATTCATAACGTCAAAACAGACAAGACTACTTACTCGAGTAATCAATACTATACAAACCAATTATTCATTTATAAAACACGTATACGCTTCTCTTTCTATTCTTCATTCTAGTTTTGATTTCATATATATTCTTTTCGACTTTACTATTCTACTTCTAAGTTCATTTCATTTTCTAATTCAATATATATATCTATATATAGATTTCTAGTTGTTAAATTTTCTTAAAAATATTCTAACTCCTTAAATTTCCGGAAAAATTCGCCATAACCTCCCCTGTACCGGGAGCATCGGGAAATTTCAAATAGCTTCCCCGGTCCTTCTCATCTCAAAAAGAAAAAGAAAAAGCCAAGCGGCTTGCCGATACGGCGCATAAAACCCATATATGAATTTAAACATGTACCTTTTTGTCGAGCACACTAATTATATACCTTCATTACTTTATCCCATAACTGTCTCCGGTATATCTATACCTGTACAATTCATTTCAACTTCATACACTCGTTTTGACTCAATTCGTTAAAGTAACTCTTTAACTAACTCTTTGCCCATTTCGCTTGTATATTTGAATATAACACGTTTCAAATATATTTCCACTTACTTATAAACTAATTGAATTCAAATTTCAATTTAAGTTCTATATTCGATTTCGAATATATATTTACAATTCCAAATTCACTTTTCAAAGTTTGACTTCAATTCAACACTCGATTAACTAATTCTTCTTTGACTTAGTTAATTCTATTCAATAATCAAAAATATGATTATTGTTTCAAAATCATCTTCTTTACTTCACTTGAGTTCACCTTTATTTTCTAACTCAAGTCTAGATTTTTAAATGGAAATTCGGATTTTTTATTTGCTTAAAAATCCCTATATTTATATATAAAATCCATTATGGTTTTGATGGTTTCTGGCGCTGCACTTTTAGAAATTTGATTTTGACATATCTCAAAATCTATACGACGAAATCCAGCTTTTTCTCCTCCTACAGAAAACTGTTATCAAATTGGTCCTGACGTTTCTTGTTTCAAAGAATTTCGACTTCAATTGATTCCTGTATATTCAATTGAAGTTCGAAACGACAATTTACGAACTGCAGCGCTGCGGCGAGTTCGTTTTAATTATATTTATATATATAAACTTTTAAACTTCGTTAAAATGAATCCAACTCCATTTTAACTCTATTTGAATTTCTTGATTCAAATTCCAATCTCGCTTTTATTTGAATTCTATATTCAAATTCCAATTCCTTTTCTATTTGAATTCTATGTTCAAATTCTATTTCCTTTTCTATTTGAATTCTATGTTCAAAATCTATTTCCTTTTCTATTTCTCAAATTCTATATTTAAATTTCCTTTATTCAACTCCCATTTAAATTCCTATATTCAAATTCTATAGTTGAATTTCCTTTTCTATTTTATATTCAAATTCAATACTTGAATTTCTATTTCAATTTCCTATTCAAATTCAATACTTGAAATTCCATTTGAATTCTATTATTCAATTTCTATACTCAATTCTTCTTTGAAATTCTATATTTCAAATTCAATTCAATTCTTCTTTGAAATTTGATATTTCAAATTCAATTCAATTCTTCTTTGAAATTTGATATTTCAAATTCAATTCTTCTTTGAAATTCAATATTTCAAATTCAATTATTCAAATTCCTTTATTCCTCTATTTACATTCCTTTATTCACATTCCTTTATGAATTTCTATATTCAAAATTCTATTTAAAATTCTGTTTGAATTCTCGATTCAAATTATATATTCAATTCTGTTTGAATTCTCTATATTCAAATTCCTTTATTAAGTTTCCATTTGAATTTCTATACTCAAAAATTCTATTTCAAATTCTTTTATTCAAATCCCTTTTGAATTCCTCTTTGAATTTTCTTTATTCAAATTCTATATTTGAATTTCATTATTCAATTTTATTTTCAATTCTATTTGGATCTATTTGAATTTTCTATATTCAAATTTCAAATTCAATTCTATTTGAATCTTCTATATTCAAACTTCAAATTTCAATTCTATTTTAGAAAAAATAGAATTTCCTTTCTAATTCTCAAATATCCTTTTTCATGATATTTTTAAATATCATTACTTAAGTCCAGTGATATTTAAACACACAAAGCAACCAATTATTTATTTTTCTAACACATCATATATAACAATATATATGCAAACAAATAAACAAACAGATAATATATTTTTGAGGAATCCAGTTGGATTCCTCCAACCTGTTTTCCCGCATCCACAGATGTTAGCACATAAATAATACCCATTCTGCTTCGTGGCAGAATATCGTGGTATAGAAGGTCATCCACTAATCATAGCGTGGGGCGTATAGGGTAATCATCCGCTATGAAACTGCGGGCATCCCCTAATGAGACTGCGGGAATCCAACCAATCAATCAACCCAATATATATATAATAGCCTAAATAACTAAAATATATAAAACAAGGAGAAAAATCCAAACAAGCAACAACAATTATTTTTACGAAGTAAAAATAATTATAAATAACAGGTGAGTGAGATTTACTCACCTGATTTGCAGTTGTCGAATATCCTGTTTATCTCGAAATTACCGGCTACTAATCTTCTCGAATGATATTTGATCATGCGATAATTTTATTTAATTTTACCGATTAACCATTTATTTATTAAATCAATTATTTAAATAAATAAATAACTTTCCTTTATTTTTCTCTTCTTTTAATGGTTATTAAATTTCTTCTAACTTAACCAATATAATTTATGTTTCATAAAATGATTTACTCAATAATTTCTTTTCGGCTTTTATATTCCAAGCTTAGCAGTCAGTGCCAATTTCCATACTCAAACAAACTATTCTACCATTTATATATTTACCAACTAGTTTCTTTTATATAAACTATTTCCTAAATAATAAATGACCAATTTTAAAAACTAATTTCTAAAATAAAAATCCTTATTATATTATTTACTAATTAAACTAAAATAAATTACCTTATAAATCCTTTATCCCTCAAACTCTTGTTCACAGCAACATCCACAAAATTACTTACTGACGAACTCCTCAAACCAGTATCAATATTCAATCGTCGGTCATCCTTCCATTCCCATCGCTTTCCTCCAGCTTGCCAAAAATCAACGTCGCCTTCCAGAAATGAAATCGAGCCCCTTATCGCACCCAAACTCGCATCTTCTGAACCCTCACCGTACTGACATCAATGCCTCCATCGTCGCTGTGAACCCTAGAGTTCGATGTCAGCTTCCAGAAAATGAAATCGCACCTCGCGATATTAGTAGGAACCGTGACTTTGATTTCCCCCAAACCACTTCTGCATCGCGACCTCGGTTTCTGTGCTTCGAAACCCTCCATACCTGCGACGTTAATTCCTTCGAACCACATCGCATCCCCTACAGTCCATCGACACTTCCCAGAAACCAACGACGCTATGGAGAAACCCAGATCGAGCTTCCGTGGACCATGCGGTGATTTCCTAATTTGATTTTGCTTGTTGAAACTTTTGATTTTGGAAATGGACACTTGGGTTGTTTATATAATGAGAAATAAGTCTGCTTGAGGTCGGCTTGGGGTATGTATTTAGGTCTGCTTGACTCTGTTTCCTAAGGTAGCCGATGCACTGGTCGTTCTTAGTACGGGGTATAGGGTGGCGCCATTAAATCTTGTCTTCCTTGATTGTGAAGTGAACGAACAAAAGGTACAAGAAAATAAAATATGGCAGAAGGTAGGTCTGTGTTTCAAAGAAGATAGGTCGGCCTGGAAGTGATGTTAATTAAATTTGATTTGCAATTGTCCTTATTGGTTTAAAATTTATACTAATATAAATCTACAGTCCTGAACTCCAATTTGATTGTACAGAGAAGATATAATTTGAACTGAAGATTTAAAATACAAATCGATTCAAAGCAAACAGATTCATTTGTAGTAAATAATTATTGTATATATATGCAAATAAAAATTTGAATTGTTTTGATTTAACTGCGAATTCAATTATATTACGTTTTTGTATTACGATTATTCACTAGATTCGAATTAAATCGTATACTGATTATTTAATCAATAAATTCTAATAAAAATCTATTTATTATTCCAAATTAATATTTAAAATAAATTCAAATATTCAATATTAAATGACTAAAAATCTGGGATGTTACATTCCTTCCCCCTTAAAAGAATTTCGTCCCCGAAATTACTAAGGCAGAAGAAATGCGACAGACCCGTTAACTTTTCAAAATCCCACTTTGTTATATTTCAGCATTTCAAATTTTATAACTCAAGTCCGATACAACTTTAAGTTTTCTTGGGAATATTCAATTTCAGTTCATTTAACTGGTTTCCATCATTTCGATTTATTTGACTTTCTTAAGTTAAATTTAGAATTCCGCATTCAAATATTAGGGGATTTTATTTCAAACCATTTTGAAATCACATATTCAAATTAAAAACATTTGAATTTTCCAACAACTTGTTATCTAAAATAAACTTCCATTGGAAATCTTACTATGGTAGCAATCCATCACTTAGAGACTCGAAAATGAATACCGATGATGCTGCAGTCATCATCATAATTATTTTCCAGCCACTAAAGTGAGTTTAGTGCTTTATCTATTTCAAAATCCATTCAAATATGATTTTTATTCAAACGGTCTTTTCAAAACAAAGCTATATTCTTTTAATGTACTTCGGAAATATTTTCAAACATCCCAGGATTTAAATTTCAACTCCTGGTTCTGAGTTCCATTTTGATTCACCTCATTTGTTTATTTTATTCATATACAAATTCAGTTTGGTTATAAATAACCATTTCAATTTTTATAATCTTATCTGATTATAATGATATCAATCAACACATCCATATAATATAATAATTTCAAAAATTATTCTTTCTATATCAAAATAAAATTTTGGGTAAAATAATTTCATTCACCCATTTTAAAACAATATCGTGTTCAATCTTCTGTTCAAGTGTTTAGAAATTCCTATCGACTCCGTGGCGTCCCACGATTCGATCAGAATTCATAAACCACTCAAAAGATTAGCCAACACAATATAAAACAACTTTTATATCAACTAACAAATACGCTCTCTCGTATCTATACACTCAACTCATTCTATGGTACTACTGACCCTATCTCTAATGAGTAAACCCCCACCAAAGCCTAGGTGTTTGCTAAACCTAAGCTCTGATACCAACTGTAACGACCCGCAAATCCGAGCTATCTGAGTTGACTAAATACAACACACGTCCAACCTAAATAACACAGAAATACGAACCGTTAATAGAAAGAAGATAGAGGGTAAGAATAGATAAGATAGAAAACTTAGAATAGAAGAAGAAGAAGAACATAAACACAACACAGAACCTCACATCGCAGCGGAACAAAATATAATATATAACAGATTTTGAAATACAAACTTTTAACTGTATATACATACATCATCATCAGAGTACAACACTTACAATTACAGCGGAAATAACACTAGATAACTAACGCTGAAGCCTCCTGCTCCAAGCTCCTCCAAGTGAATCTGTAAAATCCCGACTACTTGACTGCCCGTACAAATTTGGGCACCCAAGTGTTTAGGGGAAAACAAAACAAAATAAACTCTGGGTCAGTCATGGGACTGGTGTGAGTAAACTCCAACCATTGGTTTAACATTTAAAAATCCTTTCGAAAGAAAAGATAATCATAAGACTGATCCACACATAAACACGGATGGTTTTTACCTTACGATAACTCAAAACACTTTGATACCAAATCCAGTGATATTATAATAATGTCTACATCAAATAAATAGAATATAGCGGAACGCTTGCATCTCACGCTCCATATATAAAATATAAAATCAAAAACCGCAGGGCGCTTATTGGAGATTGGATTTCCAACTTGACAAGGTATGGGACCACCTGCCGATAGTGTATCTCTAGAGGCGAATACACTGGGTTCAACAAGAACATCTTGTAACCCGGCCCACGCATGACCGACCACTCATTTCGCTTGAGTGTATCGAATGTATATCACCAATGGTTGGGATCAGCAACCGTTTCCCGAATGGGACAACATCGATAGATTAAAGAAGCAATTGGAATTTCTCTAGATAGGTGATTATACATCCTAATGGGTGCGACCCACATAGCCATGCTGCCTGCCCGATTTTTTTCCTTTTCCGGTTGTTGAGGCCTGAGGCTACGAATACTTACCATTCATTGATGACACCATCACTTTGAATGCCACATCGTCAGATCCGTTAATCACTAGTTGAGTTTGCACAAATATTCTGGATGTTATGCTAAGGGAATAAATCCGTTGCAACCATATATATTTATACAGACCAACCCTTTTGATCATTGGAAATACTTTGTCAGACATTCGTCCATTTACGTTCGTTCTGGGACTGAACGAAACCGAAGGCACAATTTCTATAAATAGAAAAGCCCTTGCACTTTACTCCATCTTCAATATATTCAGCATACTTGGTTTGCAACGCTTATGCCGATACAGAGTGGTTCTTTGGATAATAATCCAACCGGTTTCTCCATATTGACAACGATGGTCAAAACTTCGATAGTTTGTGATTTAACTATCGAATAAAAACAAGTGTTCATCCAACATATCAAACAAATCACTGGGCTCTTTAATTAATATTTCATTAATTAAATCTCTTCTCCATTTCCTTATCAATATTTGTTAACCAAATATTTTCAAATAGCCATATTGGGATTTTATACTATTTGGAAAACATTTCCAAATATCGCTTCCTTTTATTTTCTACAGTTAGAAAATATCTTCGATTATAATTGGAAAACAATCCAATTACCTATCTCTTCCACGAACTCATTTAGTTCTATACTTAGGAAATATTTATAACTCTATTTCCAAACTTACGCCTATTTGGATTAAGACAGATGTTGTGTAAAACATCGTTACGACAACCCAAATATTTGTATTCAACTAAATCTCTTTAAACGTTTGATCTTCGAGACTGAGTTTTGCTATTTATCGGTTATTAACGGAACCAATCAAGTTGGGGTATAACTACCTCTCAGAACTTGACTGAGTAACATTCATAACGTCAAAACAGATAAGACTACTTACTCAAATAATCAATACTATACAAACCAATTATTCATTTATAAAACACGTATACGCTTCTCTTTCTATTCTTCATTCTAGTTTTGATTTCATACATATTCTTTTCGACTTTACTATTCTACTTCTAAGTTCATTTCATTTTCTAATTCTATATATATATCTATATATAGATTTCTAGTTGTTAAATTTTCTTAAAAATATTCTAACTCCTTAAATTTCCGGAAAAATTCGCCATAACCTCCCCTGTACCGGGAGCATCGGGAAATTTCAAATAGCTTCCCCGGTCCTTCTCATCTCAAAAAGAAAAAGAAAAAGCCAAGCGGCTTGCCGATACGGCGCATAAAACCCATATATGAATTTAAACATGTACCTTTTTGTCGAGCACACTAATTATATACCTTCATTACTTTATCCCATAACTGTCTCCGGTATATCTATACCTGTACAATTCATTTCAACTTCATACACTCGTTTTGACTCAATTCGTTAAAGTAACTCTTTAACTAACTCTTTGCCCATTTCGCTTGTATATTTGAATATAACACGTTTCAAATATATTTCCACTTACTTATCAACTAATTGAATTCAAATTTCAATTTAAGTTCTATATTCGATTTTGAATATATATTTACAATTCCAAATTCACTTTTCAAAGTTTGACTTCAATTCAACACTCGATTAACTAATTCTTCTTTGACTTAGTTAATTCTATTCAATAATCAAAAATATGATTATTGTTTCAAAATCATCTTCTTTACTTCACTTGAGTTCACCTTTATTTTCTAACTCAAGTCTAGATTTTTAAATGGAAATTCGGATTTTTTATTTGCTTAAAAATCCCTATATTTATATATAAAATCCATTATGGTTTTAATGGTTTCTGGCGCTGCACTTTTAGAAATTTGATTTTGACATATCTCAAAATCTATACGACGAAATCCAGCTTTTTCTCCTCCTACAGAAAACTGTTATCAAATTGGTCCTGACGTTTCTTGTTTCAAAGAATTTCGACTTCAATTGATTCCTGTATGTAACAACCCGTAAAATGCGATCCAGTTTGAAAATTTTATTTTGGCAATTTTAGCGAATTTTGATTATTTAAAATAGATTATTTAAAATAATATCGACGAGAAATTTAATTTGAATATAATTAGAACGTATATATTATATACGTCGTCGTTAGAATATATAATATTTATATATAATTATAAAAGGAATTGAAAATGGCGCGGTAGTTCGAAAATTCGATTTCTAATTTCAAATGAATATACAGAATTCAGTATAAGTCAGAATTGAACGAAACAAGAAATATTTGAATCTGTATAACTATATCTTTGTAACGAAGTTAACAAACTGAGATTTCACTTTATAAATGATAAGATATGTCCAGTTGAAAATTCTGAATAGTCGCTATGGAATTCAGGCCCTTAAAAATGGACATTTTGCAAATGACCTCGGATTTCGACGAAACCAGTTTTGTTGGGTCCGTGATGTCAAGTTATTGCTAGGTTTCAAATTTCATAATTTTTCGAATCAATATGTGAGCGTGGCAAAAGAAAACGCGTTTGACCATTTTCAGTGGATTTTAATCGACTGGAAATTGGCCATTTTTCATACGGTCTCAGAATTCGACGAAACTAGTTTTATTAAGACCGTATCGTCAATACGAAGCTAGAAAATATTTTTCTGGAATTTTTCTAGTTAGTATGTGGCCCCGGTAATTTGAAATGTACGTTTAAAATTCAATATAGTGATTTAAATGTAAATTCAAAAGGAAACTGATTGTAACAATCGAATCAGCTTGCGATACATATCCCATTGTGTTCGGAATGGGGGTGAAACGCTATGGACGACAGGCGGTGGGCCTCGTTTCGAGGTCATATGTAAAAGTCAACCCTTTTGCCAAATATAATAATTAAATAAAAAAAAAACTTTTCCCTCCTATACCTCTGCCCCCCCCCCCGAATTCATTTATACAGAAATAAAAAAAAAAACCTAACCTAGACATCGCCGACGCCCCCCTCGACGCCGACGAAGACCCCGAAGCCGCCGCCCACGCTAGCCGCACATCCCCTTCTTCCTCCCCCCTCCATCGATCGAAGGCCAGAGCCTCCAGAAGAAACCCCGACACCCGATTAGCCCCCGTTCGAGGCGTTGAAACCCGAAAGCCGCCGCCCCACTTCGAGCTCCGCCGATCGATGAGAACCCCCCCCTCCGATCCCTCTTCTTCACCCCCTTCGCTGTAAGCTTCCATCCCCCTTTTTTTTATTATTTATTTTTTTTATTTTTAATTTATCTGCAGATTTTTGTTTAATGTTAAAAGCAGATTTTTGTTTAATGTTAAAAGCAGATTTTTGTTTAATGTTAAAAGCAGATTTTTGTTTAATGTTAAAACCAGATTTTTGTTTAATGTTAAAACCAGAATTTTTGTTTAATGATTAAAAACAGACTTTTAAAAATGTTAAAGAAGAGATTTTTAAAAAATGATCAAAAACTGATTTTTTTTTAAAAAAAAAAGAAATAAAAACTGAAATTTTTAGAAAAGAAAGAAAACTGAACTGATTTTAATTAAAAGGTTAAAACAGTTTTTTTTTCTAAAAGATTAAAACTGATTCTGTTTTTAAAAAAGATTAAAACAGATTTTATAAAAGTATTAAAACAGATTTTTTAAAAAAAAATTATTAAAACTGATTTTGTTTTTAAAAGGATTAAAACTGAATTGATTTTTATAATTTTAAAAACTGATTTGTTAGAACTTTAAAACTGAATTTTTTTAAAAGAATGAAAACAGTTGATTTTTAAAAAAGGTTAAAACTGATTTTAATTTTAAGTTTAAGCAAAAGGTTTAAACTTTAAAAAGATCGGATTTGAAGTCGAGATAAAAATCATATTTTTACATATTGAACTTCGAAAGAAAGATATAGTTTTTATATATTAAACTTCGATAGAAAAATAGAATTTTTATATATTGAACATCGAAGTAAAAATTCGATTTTTATATATTGAATAGCGAAGTAAAAATGTGATTTTTACGTATGTAGTGAAAGCAGCAACGAAGATGCGATAGGAATGAAGATTTCTATCAATGAAGTGCCGTGGAGCTAGGATAGCTATATGTGAGAATTTCTCACCTTTCAATTTAATTTTTCTAGTTATATATATATACTAGGATGCAGACGGTGCTTAGTAGCACCCGACACCCGTCCACAGACCATGGACTTGTTTGTTTAGTTGAATGTTGGGTGATTGATTTATTCGTTTGGTTGAATTGGAAATTGATTGAAATTGATGTGTGAATGGCGTGGGCCTTCACTAGACCGGGGATAAGGCTAGGCCTTGTCCCGTTTCTAGTATCGTGCCGTTATGCCGCCGAAATTTTCTAAAATATGTTAGAAAATAAAAATATCATTTTATTGTGTAAATGAATTGAATAGAAATTCATAGGTTGAAATAAAATGTTTTATCGTTAAAAATATAAATTTTTAACGTGAAGTGAATAAAATAAAATATTCATTTATAAGCCGGACGGTTTGTTTATGTACACCTATTTGAATGACATTGATTGGGACGATAAATTTTACACATCGCCCAACTGCACAACTAAAATCTGTGTTTGATTGTTTGAAACCCCACACGGGTGTTGGGATGAAATATGAATTTCACTCATCCTGATTGATTAAATATGTCGATCGATTGATTGACAGGCTGTTATAAGCGTTGAATATCTATATTTGATGCTTATGCAGTGTAGTGCACTTTGGTTGATGGTTGATTATTTTCAATGTTATTATATACATGTGTTGTATGAAAATCCATATAATTAACTTTATATGGTAACTGATTGGGCCTCATTCCAATTTGAAAAATAAAGAATATTATAAAATAAAGGTTCATGTGTTGACAGTACTCATTCATTGAGATTGGTCATGTGTTGAACGAAATATTTCAGTAATAAAATTTACATCTTTATCAATATAAAATAAAGGTTCATGTGTTGACAGTACTCATCTATTGAGATTGGTCATGTGTTGAACGAATTATTTTGATAATAACAACTATTTTGAAAATAGAAATTTATGAAGCCGTGTTAATTAGATTAACGCCATTTTTGACGTGAACGATATTTATATCGATTTTATTCGATTTCGAAATGAATTGAAATGAATATTGAAAAGTGATTTCGAAATCGACGATTTCGAAACGAATTGAATTGAAAACGATTTCGAAATGAATTGAATTGAAAACGATTTCGAAATGAATTGAATTGAAAACGATTTCGAAATGAATTGAATTGAAAACGATTTCGAAATGAATTGAATTGAAAACGATTTCGAAATGAATTGAATTGAAAACGATTTCGAAATGAATTGAATTGAAAACGATTTCGAAATGAATTGAATTGAAAACGATTTCGAAATGAATTGAAAACGAATTCGAATTGAATTGAAAGTGAATTGAAATGAATTCAAATTGAATTGAAATTTGAATTGAATAGAAATGAATTTTAAAACGAATTTATAAAGAAGAATTCAATTTTGATTTGAATTGAAAAGGAAGTTGAAATTGTTTTTGAAACGAATTCAAAACTATTTATATAATTCGTTTTAAATAGAAATCGACGAAATATATTATATATATATTATATATATAATATAATGGCCTGAATAGAACGCGCCGCGCCGCGGCAGTTCGTGAATTTCGACCATTTATTTCAAACGGACATTACGGGAGATCCGACCGTCGGATTCTCCTAAAACCGGAACCGTTGGGTTCGTATCGAAAAGAGCTTTCTAATGAATGTTAGAAATTTGAAATCTAACGGTTGGATTTGGAGATACGTCCAAATCAAATTCGAAAAAGGTCGCTGTAAGTGCAGTTCGATGGCCGTTAATGGAAATCGACTGTACGGGCCTTGATAAAATTATTAAAAATAGTAATAATTTGTGTAAAATCATAAGAAATGATTTGTGAAAGTTTGGGATGAAAAACTCCATATTTGAAAAGATAAAAATAGATTTTTATCGAAATGAACTAGTTTTGAACTAGAATTATAATTCTATTTATTTTTAAATAAATAAATTGAATTCGAAAAGGGTTTTAAAAGTAACCAAAATTCCAATGATTGCATTGGAGTGGATTTGAATCGAAATTGTCTTCGGAATATTTCGATGTTGGAATTCGGGATTATACAGGTGTTGTTATGGAAATTTGAAAGATATATATTTATATCGTTATTTCCAATACGACATTTGTTAATCGTAGAATTTGATATTGAATATAAGCCGGGATATTTTCTATTCAGAGCCTTGCATTTAATATCAAATGTGATTTGGGTTTGTCGTGAATGGTGTCTTCACTAACACTGTTCTTGAACCCAGTTGAGAAAAGATTAAATCTTTTTATTTAGATTTAATGAAGTGTACCAATTAAATAATATTTAATTGGAATTGATATTGATTTTTGGGTTTATCGTGAACAGTGTTTTAAATAACACTTGTTCTTTAACCCGATAATTAATGGAACGTGATTTTGGGTTTATCGTGAATCGTGTTTTTAAATGACACTGATTCTTTAACCCAGATAATGATTAAAACTAAGTGGAGTTTTAATGAATCTTTAATTAGATTGAAAAGATCGAGAATGGAGTATCACCAGTTTTGCTCCAGGTGATAGTTAAATCTTTAATTAGATTTGAACGTGAAATTTAGAAACTAACTGTCGGTTAGCCAAGCAGAATGGTTTTCTGGATATTGATCTGATGTTGGTTTCGGCCTTCGGGGTTAATATTTGGGGAATTATTCTCTTGATTAATTTACGGTTAGTGACTGATGAATTGGAATGAGGCGTATGTTGTGTTTGTGTAACACTTATTTATTTAAAATATACGCGAGTTATTCGGAAAGTCCGGGTTTATCCCATTCTGAATAACTGATACGACGATAAGTCGAAGATGAAGACGATGGTCGAAGACCGGAGGTCTTCACGTCGTTTGGGTAATTACTGATGATCTTGATTGGGCTGTACACCCAAGAAGATGGAAACAGTTAGTGATCGTCCAGACGTACTTGGAGATCGATGGATATGCGGGGTACTAGGTGCCTCCGGTTTCGTTCAGACCCAGAACGGACTTGTAAATGGACTGTGTGTCTGACATTGGATTTTAGTCCGTGTGATTGATCTCTATTAAATATATATCTGTTTGGCGGCGGAGAATTTATTCTCTTGCTTAACGCCCTTCTCTGAGACGTACGAGCTCAGGGGTTATATATTGATGGATATCAATCGCATGGAGTGAATTGCCTGTGTGGCATGCTAAGATGCAAATGATCAAGGCTTCTGTTGAAAAGCAAAGTCTTGTGGTTGATGATCGAAGCACGGCCTTTGTGGCGTAGCTTTGTGTAACGTTGATTCGCGAGTATCACACCCGGTATGAATCAAAAACGGGAGACGGACATCAGGGAGGGCATGCGTTTCTTTCTAGTTATGAGTGGCGTCAGTGCTTGAACTGGCTGACGAGTTTGACTCATGTGGATGTTACTTATTATTACTTGCTGAAAAGCGAGGCGCCTCGTGATATCGGTTTCGGCCGATGCTTCTGGTCGGCTGACGGGCCAGGCTTACGCCCCAAAGGGCGGGGAAACGCATCGTTCAGGCACTATAATCCACATCGGTGGACCGGCCCTGACGATCCAAGGGGCAGTTGCGGCTGTTCCGGTGGCTCGGGCTAGAGAGTCACAAATCGGTAGAGGATCTTGCCCCTAGCCTCGGTTCATACCATAAATGATAACCCAACTTCCAATACGACATTGCGGTTTTAATTGTAGAACCTAGTATGGTGACATAGTGGGATGGGGCACTCATGCCGCCTATGATTGATACTTATGATTTGAAGTTGTTTTATACACTATGCACTTATAATAGTATCAAATGATTTGTTTTAAACGTATCAAGCATTCTTGGCTGTTATAAGGTAAAAACCCTATCCCCCGGCTTGCGTTGCATTGTGTGATAGGACCTGGGTCTTATAACAGCTTCATTTTTCTTTATTTAGCATTGCGCTGTTTGTTTTATGCACTGGTATTCTTGGGAGGAAACCCGTTCCGTGTTATACGGCGTGGTCCCTTGATTTACCTAATGATTTAAAATAAAGATTAACTGTTTTAGTTCTCACACCAGTCACATGACTGACCTGGAGTTTATTGTTTTAACCTAAACTCTGGGTGCCCCTATTTTGACACGGGCAGCTAGTAGTTTTGGTTTTGCAGATTTATATTCACAGGATCCTGGTTTACAGCTGGAACGATATCCGGAAAGCTTTGTATCCGTATATCTCTTCTAGTTGTGTATTGTATTATTTTCCGCTGCTATGTATTTAAATGTAATTTAAATCTCTGATATTTCTGTGTAATATTCATTTATACTCTGTATATTCTTGTAATCTGATGCATTGTTGTAATATACAATGAAACGTTCTTCTGTATGCGTTCTGTTTTGTCCTGTTCTCAAACGATAGGGCGTTTCGAACGGTCTGGGTTGGTTTAGCGACTGGTTCGGACCGAGCGAAATTCCTTGCCGTCACAGTTGGTATCAGAGCTTTGGTTTACAAAGCTTAGAGAACAAGGCACATTAGAACCATACGAAAGAATTCATCAGATATGGGATTAGTAATATCCAACGAGAATGACTCGTTAGAGATAGGATCAGTAGTATCCTAGAACGAGTGTGAAGAGTATATTTTTCAAATGAAAACAATTTTTGTTTTGAAAATTTAAATCAATTATTCGTATTTGGTTATTTATTTATATTGACGTGGACAATCCAGTATATATAGATTTTGCGTATACGTCTGATCCACGTGTATTTGGAATTTTAATATACTGGATAGATATAGAATTACACTCTAGACACCCGGAGATGGTTCTGATGATTGATCGATCATCATCAGAACTTATGTTTGTGTTTCGAAGGTGTGATATCTATATATTTCCATTAGACTGGTGTGGGAACCAAAAATTATATAGCTAGAACCCTTTGTTGTGAATTGGCATCAAAAACATGATTTTCTGTATATATATCAAAGTTATGCATTTGAAAAACTAATCAACTAATTGATTGATGTTTGTGTTGTTTGTTTAATTGTTTGATAATTTTTAACCAATTAGCCTAATTGAACCAAATATTAAATTGTATTGAAAATTGGTCGCATTTGCTTGCATATATGTACTTACCTTGAACAGGTCATAGCAAGGAGGCTAGAGCCAGAGAATAAAATTTGTTTGCCCGACAAATAGGTACATGTTTACTACATAATTTCCTGTTTTGTTTGGGTGATGATGATTTTGTGAGCCTATTGGCTAGCCGCTTGGCTTTTTCTTTTTCTTTTTGAGATCTGAAGGACCGGGGAAGCTATTTGAAATTCCCCGATGCTCC
Source organism: Allium sativum (assembly GCA_030737875.1). NCBI lineage: Eukaryota > Viridiplantae > Streptophyta > Magnoliopsida > Asparagales > Amaryllidaceae > Allium > Allium sativum. Next base: position 736,642,868 of record CM060909.1, on the reverse strand, counting down.
CGGTGCAGGGGAGGTTATGGCGAAATTTTTCAAAAATTTAGGGTGTTAGCCAAATTTTTGAAATTTTGAAAATTCTCAGAAACTAAAGAGTTGGAGAATGGAAGTCTGATCGGTCGTAGAGTTGAATAATCAAACCACTTTCGACTTTGTTCCTTTTCGGGGACGAAAAGTTTTAAGTGGGGGAGATTGTAACAACCCGTAAAATGCAATCCAGTTTGAAAATTTTATTTTGGCAATTTTAGCGAATTTTGATTATTTAAAATAGATTATTTAAAATAATATCGACGAGAAATTTAATTTGAATATAATTAGAACGTATATATTATATACGTCGTCGTTAGAATATATAATATTTATATATAATTATAAAAGGAATTGAAAATGGCGCGGTAGTTCGAAAATTCGATTTCTAATTTCAAATGAATATACAGAATTCAGTATATGTCAGAATTGAACGAAACAAGAAATATTTGAATCTGTATAACTATATCTTTGTAACGAAGTTAACAAACTGAGATTTCACTTTATAAATGATAAGATATGTCCAGTTGAAAATTCTGAATAGTCGCTATGGAATTCAGGCCCTTAAAAATGGACATTTTGCAAATGACCTCGGATTTCGACGAAACCAGTTTTGTTGGGTCCGTGATGTCAAGTTATTGCTAGGTTTCAAATTTCATAATTTTTCGAATCAATATGTGAGCGTGGCAAAAGAAAACGCGTTTGACCATTTTCAGTGGATTTTAATCGACTAGAAATTGGCCATTTTTCATACGGTCTCAGAATTCGACGAAACTAGTTTTATTAAGACCGTATCGTCAATACGAAGCTAGAAAATATTTTTCTGGAATTTTTCTAGTTAGTATGTGGCCCCGGTAATTTGAAATGTACGTTTAAAATTCAATATAGTGATTTAAATGTAAATTCAAAAGGAAACTGATTGTAACAATCGAATCAGCTTGCGATACATATCCCATTGTGTTCGGAATGGGGGTGAAACGCTATGGACGACAGGCGGTGGGCCTCGTTTCGAGGTCATATGTAAAAGTCAACCCTTTTGCCAAATATAATAATTAAATAATAATAAAAAAAAAAATAAACTTTTCCCTCCTATACCTCTGGCCCCCCCCCGAATTCATTTATACAGAAATAAAAAAAAAAACCTAACCTAGACATCGCCGACGCCCCCCTCGACGCCGACGAAGACCCCGAAGCCGCCGCCCACGCTAGCCGCACATCCCCTTCTTCCTCCCCCCTCCATCGATCGAAGGCCAGAGCCTCCAGAAGAAACCCCGACACCCGATTAGCCCCCGTTCGAGGCGTTGAAACCCGAAAGCCGCCGCCCCACTTCGAGCTCCGCCGATCGATGAGAACCCCCCCTCCGATCCCTCTTCTTCACCCCCTTCGCTGTAAGCTTCCATCCCCCTTTTTTTTTATTATTTATTTTTTTTATTTTTAATTTATCTGCAGATTTTTGTTTAATGTTAAAAGCAGATTTTTGTTTAATGTTAAAAGCAGATTTTTGTTTAATGTTAAAAGCATATTTTTGTTTAATGTTAAAAGCAGATTTTTGTTTAATGTTAAAACCAGATTTTTGTTTAATGTTAAAACCAGAATTTTTGTTTAATGATTAAAAACAGACTTTTAAAAATGTTAAAGAAGAGATTTTTAAAAAATGATCAAAAACTGATTTTTTTAAAAAAAAAAAAGAAATAAAAACTGAAATTTTTAGAAAAGAAAGAAAACTGAACTGATTTTAATTAAAAGGTTAAAACAGTTTTTTTTTCTAAAAGATTAAAACTGATTCTGTTTTTAAAAAAGATTAAAACAGATTTTATAAAAGTATTAAAACAGATTTTTTAAAAAAAATTTATTAAAACTGATTTTGTTTTTAAAAGGATTAAAACTGAATTGATTTTTATAATTTTAAAAACTGATTTGTTAGAACTTTAAAACTGAATTTTTTTAAAAGAATGAAAACAGTTGATTTTTAAAAAAGGTTAAAACTGATTTTAATTTTAAGTTTAAGCAAAAGGTTTAAACTTTAAAAAGATCGGATTTGAAGTCGAGATAAAAATCATATTTTTACATATTGAACTTCGAAAGAAAGATATAGTTTTTATATATTAAACTTCGATAGAAAAATAGAATTTTTATATATTGAACATCGAAGTAAAAATTCGATTTTTATATATTGAATAGCGAAGTAAAAATGTGATTTTTACGTATGTAGTGAAAGCAGCAACGAAGATGCGATAGGAATGAAGATTTCTATCAATGAAGTGCCGTGGAGCTAGGATAGCTATATGTGAGAATTTCTCACCTTTCAATTTAATTTTTCTAGTTATATATATATACTAGGATGCAGACGGTGCTTAGTAGCACCCGACACCCGTCCACAGACCATGGACTTGTTTGTTTAGTTGAATGTTGGGTGATTGATTTATTCGTTTGGTTGAATTGGAAATTGATTGAAATTGATGTGTGAATGGCGTGGGCCTTCACTAGACCGGGGATAAGGCTAGGCCTTGTCCCGTTTCTAGTATCGTGCCGTTATGCCGCCGAAATTTTCTAAAATATGTTAGAAAATAAAAATATCATTTTATTGTGTAAATGAATTGAATAGAAATTCATAGGTTGAAATAAAATGTTTTATCGTTAAAAATATAAATTTTTAACGTGAAGTGAATAAAATAAAATATTCATTTATAAGCCGGACGGTTTGTTTATGTACACCTATTTGAATGACATTGATTGGGACGATAAATTTTACACATCGCCCAACTGCACAACTAAAATCTGTGTTTGATTGTTTGAAACCCCACACGGGTGTTGGGATGAAATATGAATTTCACTCATCCTGATTGATTAAATATGTCGATCGATTGATTGACAGGCTGTTATAAGCGTTGAATATCTATATTTGATGCTTATGCAGTGTAGTGCACTTTGGTTGATGGTTGATTATTTTCAATGTTATTATATACATGTGTTGTATGAAAATCCATATAATTAACTTTATATGGTAACTGATTGGGCCTCATTCCAATTTGAAAAATAAAGAATATTATAAAATAAAGGTTCATGTGTTGACAGTACTCATTCATTGAGATTGGTCATGTGTTGAACGAAATATTTCAGTAATAAAATTTACATCTTTATCAATATAAAATAAAGGTTCATGTGTTGACAGTACTCATCTATTGAGATTGGTCATGTGTTGAACGAATTATTTTGATAATAACAACTATTTTGAAAATAGAAATTTATGAAGCCGTGTTGATTAGATTAACGCCATTTTTGACGTGAACGATATTTATATCGATTTTATTCGATTTCGAAATGAATTGAAATGAATATTGAAAAGTGATTTCGAAATCGACGATTTCGAAACGAATTGAATTGAAAACGATTTCGAAATGAATTGAATTGAAAACGATTTCGAAATGAATTGAATTGAAAACGATTTCGAAATGAATTGAATTGAAAACGATTTCGAAATGAATTGAATTGAAAACGATTTCGAAATGAATTGAATTGAAAACGATTTCGAAATGAATTGAATTGAAAACGATTTCGAAATGAATTGAATTGAAAACGATTTCGAAATGAATTGAAAACGAATTCGAATTGAATTGAAAGTGAATTGAAATGAATTCAAATTGAATTGAAATGAATTCAAATTGAATTGAAATTTGAATTGAATAGAAATGAATTTTAAAACGAATTTATAAAGAAGAATTCAATTTTGATTTGAATTGAAAAGGAAGTTGAAATTGTTTTTGAAACGAATTCAAAACTATTTATATAATTCGTTTTAAATAGAAATCGACGAAATATATTATATATATATTATATATATAATATAATGGCCTGAATAGAACGCGCTGCGCCGCGGCAGTTCGTGAATTTCGACCATTTATTTCAAACGGACATTACGGGAGATCCGACCGTCGGATTCTCCTAAAACCGGAACCGTTGGGTTCGTATCGAAAAGAGCTTTCTAATGAATGTTAGAAATTTGAAATCTAACGGTTGGATTTGGAGATACGTCCAAATCAAATTCGAAAAAGGTCGCTGTAAGTGCAGTTCGATGGCCGTTAATGGAAATCGACTGTACGGGCCTTGATAAAATTATTAAAAATAGTAATAATTTGTGTAAAATCATAAGAAATGATTTGTGAAAGTTTGGGATGAAAAACTCCATATTTGAAAAGATAAAAATAGATTTTTATCGAAATGAACTAGTTTTGAACTAGAATTATAATTCTATTTATTTTTAAATAAATAAATTGAATTCGAAAAGGGTTTTAAAAGTAACCAAAATTCCAATGATTGCATTGGAGTGGATTTGAATCGAAATTGTCTTCGGAATATTTCGATGTTGGAATTCGGGATTATACAGGTGTTGTTATGGAAATTTGAAAGATATATATTTATATCGTTATTTCCAATACGACATTTGTTAATCGTAGAATTTGATATTGAATATAAGCCGGGATATTTTCTATTCAGAGCCTTGCATTTAATATCAAATGTGATTTGGGTTTGTCGTGAATGGTGTCTTCACTAACACTGTTCTTGAACCCAGTTGAGAAAAGATTAAATCTTTTTATTTAGATTTAATGAAGTGTACCAATTAAATAATATTTAATTGGAATTGATATTGATTTTTGGGTTTATCGTGAACAGTGTTTTAAATAACACTTGTTCTTTAACCCGATAATTAATGGAACGTGATTTTGGGTTTATCGTGAATCGTGTTTTTAAATGACACTGATTCTTTAACCCAGATAATGATTAAAACTAAGTGGAGTTTTAATGAATCTTTAATTAGATTGAAAAGATCGAGAATGGAGTATCACCAGTTTTGCTCCAGGCGATAGTTAAATCTTTAATTAGATTTGAACGTGAAATTTAGAAACTAACTGTCGGTTAGCCAAGCAGAATGGTTTTCTGGATATTGATCTGATGTTGGTTTCGGCCTTCGGGGTTAATATTTGGGGAATTATTCTCTTGATTAATTTACGGTTAGTGACTGATGAATTGGAATGAGGCGTATGTTGTGTTTGTGTAACACTTATTTAAAATATACGCGAGTTATTCGGAAAGTCCGGGTTTATCCCATTCTGAATAACTGATACGACGATAAGTCGAAGATGAAGACGATGGTCGAAGACCGGAGGTCTTCACGTCGTTTGGGTAATTACTGATGATCTTGATTGGGCTGTACACCCAAGAAGATGGAAACAGTTAGTGATCGTCCAGACGTACTTGGAGATCGATGGATATGCGGGGTACTAGGTGCCTCCGGTTTCGTTCAGACCCAGAACGGACTTGTAAATGGACTGTGTGTCTGACATTGGATTTTAGTCCGTGTGATTGATCTCTATTAAATATATATCTGTTTGGCGGCGGAGAATTTATTCTCTTGCTTAACGCCCTTCTCTGAGACGTACGAGCTCAGGGGTTATATATTGATGGATATCAATCGCATGGAGTGAATTGCCTGTGTGGCATGCTAAGATGCAAATGATCAAGGCTTCTGTTGAAAAGCAAAGTCTTGTGGTTGATGATCGAAGCACGGCCTTTGTGGCGTAGCTTTGTGTAACGTTGATTCGCGAGTATCACACCCGGTATGAATCAAAAACGGGAGACGGACATCAGGGAGGGCATGCGTTTCTTTCTAGTTATGAGTGGCGTCAGTGCTTGAACTGGCTGACGAGTTTGACTCATGTGGATGTTACTTATTATTACTTGCTGAAAAGCGAGGCGCCTCGTGATATCGGTTTCGGCCGATGCTTCTGGTCGGCTGACGGGCCAGGCTTACGCCCCAAAGGGCGGGGAAACGCATCGTTCAGGCACTATAATCCACATCGGTGGACCGGCCCTGACGATCCAAGGGGCAGTTGCGGCTGTTCCGGTGGCTCGGGCTAGAGAGTCACAAATCGGTAGAGGATCTTGCCCCTAGCCTCGGTTCATACCATAAATGATAACCCAACTTCCAATACGACATTGCGGTTTTAATTGTAGAACCTAGTATGGTGACATAGTGGGATGGGGCACTCATGCCGCCTATGATTGATACTTATGATTTGAAGTTGTTTTATACACTATGCACTTATAATAGTATCAAATGATTTGTTTTAAACGTATCAAGCATTCTTGGCTGTTATAAGGTAAAAACCCTATCCCCCGGCTTGCGTTGCATTGTGTGGTAGGACCTGGGTCTTATAACAGCTTCATTTTCTTTATTTAGCATTGCGCTGTTTGTTTTATGCACTGGTATTCTTGGGAGGAAACCCGTTCCGTGTTATACGGCGTGGTCCCTTGATTTACCTAATGATTTAAAATAAAGATTAACTGTTTTAGTTCTCACACCAGTCACATGACTGACCTGGAGTTTATTGTTTTAACCTAAACTCTGGGTGCCCCTATTTTGACACGGGCAGCTAGTAGTTTTGGTTTTGCAGATTTATATTCACAGGATCCTGGTTTACAGCTGGAACGATATCCGGAAAGCTTTGTATCCGTATATCTCTTCTAGTTGTGTATTGTATTATTTTCCGCTGCTATGTATTTAAATGTAATTTAAATCTCTGATATTTCTGTGTAATATTCATTTATACTCTGTATATTCTTGTAATCTGATGCATTGTTGTAATATACAATGAAACGTTCTTCTGTATGCGTTCTGTTTTGTCCTGTTCTCAAACGATAGGGCGTTTCGAACGGTCTGGGTCGGTTTAGCGACTGGTTCGGACCGAGCGAAATTCCTTGCCGTCACACTGTATATTCAATTGAAGTTCGAAACGACAATTTACGAACTGCAGCGCTGCGGCGAGTTCGTTTTAATTATATTTATATATATAAAAACTTTTAAACTTCGTTAAAATGAATCCAACTCCATTTTAACTCTATTTGAATTTCTTGATTCAAATTCCAATCTCGCTTTTATTTGAATTCTATATTCAAATTCCAATTCCTTTTCTATTCGAATTCTATGTTCAAATTCTATTTCCTTTTCTATTTGAATTCTATGTTCAAATTCTATTTCCTTTTCTATTTCTCAAATTCTATATTTAAATTTCCTTTATTCAACTCCCATTTAAATTCCTATATTCAAATTCTATAGTTGAATTTCCTTTTTTATTTTATATTCAAATTCAATACTTGAATTTCTATTTCAATTTCCTATTCAAATTCAATACTTGAAATTCCATTTGAATTCTATTATTCAATTTCTATACTCAATTCTTCTTTGAAATTCTATATTTCAAATTCAATTCAATTCTTCTTTGAAATTTGATATTTCAAATTCAATTCAATTCTTCTTTGAAATTTGATATTTCAAATTCAATTCAATTCTTCTTTGAAATTCAATATTTCAAATTCAATTATTCAAATTCCTTTATTCCTCTATTTACATTCCTTTATTCACATTCCTTTATGAATTTCTATATTCAAAATTCTATTTCAAATTCTGTTTGAATTCTCGATTCAAATTATATATTCAATTCTGTTTGAATTCTCTATATTCAAATTCCTTTATTAAGTTTCCATTTGAATTTCTATACTCAAAAATTCTATTTCAAATTCTTTTATTCAAATCCCTTTTGAATTCCTCTTTGAATTTTCTTTATTCAAATTCTGTATTTGAATTTCATTATTCAATTTTATTTTCAATTCTATTTGGATCTATTTGAATTTTCTATATTCAAATTTCAAATTCAATTCTATTTGAATCTTCTATATTCAAACTTCAAATTTCAATTCTATTTTAGAAAAAATAGAATTTCCTTTCTAATTCTCAAATATCCTTTTTCATGATATTTTTAAATATCATTACTTAAGCCCAGTGATATTTCAACACACAAAGCAACCAATTATTTATTTTTCTAACACATCATATATAACAATATATATGCAAACAAATAAACAAACATATAATATATTTTTGAGGAATCCAATTGGATTCCTCCAACCTATTTTCCTGCATCCACAGATGTTAGCACATAAATAATACCCATTCTGCTTCGTGGCAGAATATCGTGGAATAGAAGGTCATCCACTAATCATAGCGTGGGGCGTATAGGGTAATCATCCGCTATGAAACTGCGGGCATCCGCTAATGAGACTGCGGGAATCCAACCAATCAATCAACCCAATATATATAATAGCCTAAATAACTAATATATATAAAACAAGCAGAAAAATCCAAACAAGCAACAATAATTATTTTTACGAAGTAAAAATAATTATAAATAAAAGGTGAGTGAGATTTACTCACCTGATTTGCAGTTGTCGAATATCCTGTTTATCTCAAAATTACCGGCTACTAAACTTCTCGAATGATATTTGATCCTGCGATAATTTTATTTAATTTTACCGATTAACCATTTATTTATTAAATCAATTATTTAAATAAATAAATAACTTTCCTTTATTTTTCTCTTCTTTTAATGGTTATTAAATTTCTTCTAACTTAACCAATATAATTTATGTTTCATAAAATGATTTACTCAATAATTTCTTTTCGACTTTTATATTCCAAGCTTAGCAGTCAGTGCCAATTTCCATACTCAAACAAACTATTCTACCATTTATATATTTACCAACTAGTTTCTTTTATATAAACTATTTCCTAAATAATAAATGATCAATTTTAAAAACTAATTTCTAAAATAAAAATCCTTATTATATTATTTACTAATTAAACTAAAATAAATTACCTTATAAATCCTTTATCCCTCAAACTCTTGTTCACAGCAACATCCACAAAATTACTTACTGACGAACTCCTCAAACCAGTATCAATATTCAATCGTCGGTCATCCTTCCATTCCCATCGCTTTCCTCCAGCTTGCCAAAAATCAACGTCGCCTTCCAGAAATGAAATCGAGCCCCTAATCGCACCCAAACTCGCATCTTCTGAACCCTCACCGTACTGACATCAATGCCTCCATCGTCGCTGTGAACCCTAGAGTTCGATGTCAGCTTCCAGAAAATGAAATCGCACCTCGCGATATTAGTAGGAACCGTGACTTTGATTTCCTCCAAACCACTTCTGCATCGCGACCTCGGTTTTTGTGCTTCGAAACCCTCCATACCTGCGACGTTAATTCCTTCGAACCACATCGCATCCCCTACAGTCCATCGACACTTCCCAGAAACCAACGACGCTATGGAGAAACCCAGATCGAGCTTCCGTGGACCATGCGGTGATTTCCTAATTTGATTTTGCTTGTTGAAACTTTTGATTTTGGAAATGGACACTTGGGTTGTTTATATAATGAGAAATAAGTTTGCTTCAGGTCGGCTTGGGGTATGTATTTAGGTCTGCGCGACTCTGTTTCCTAAGGTAGCCGATGCACTGGTCGGTCTTAGTACGGGGTATAGGGTGGCGCCATTAAATCTTGTCTTCCTTGATTGTGAAGTGAACAAACAAAAGGTACAAGAAAATAAAATATGGCAGAAGGTAGGTCTGTGTTTCAAAGAAGATAGGTCGGCCTGGAAGTGATGTTAATTAAATTTGATTTGCAATTGTCCTTATTGGTTTAAAATTTATACTAATATAAATCTGCAGTCCTGAACTCCAATTTGATTGTACAGAGAAGATATAATTTAAACTGAAGATTTAAAATACAAATCGATTCAAAGCAAACAGATTCATTTGTAGTAAATAATTATTGTATATATATGCAAATAAAAATTTGAATTATTTCGATTTAACTGCGAATTCAATTATATTACGTTTTCGTATTACGATTATTCACTAGATTCGAATTAAATCGTATACTGATTATTTAATCAATAAATTCTAATAAAAATCTATTTATTATTCCAAATCAATATTTAAAATAAATTCAAATATTCAATATTAAATGACTAAAAATCTGGGATGTTACATTTTATTTGTGTTATTAACACAAATATTTACATAGAAATAAAGTACTCTTTTTATTTGTGTTATTAACACAAATATATACATAGAAATAAAGCACTCTTTTTATTTGTGTTATTAATACAAATATTTACATAGAAATAAAGTACTCTTTTTATTTGTGTTATTAACACAAATATTTACATAGAAAATAAATCACTCTTTTTATTTGTGTTATTAACACAAATATCTACATAAAAGTAAAGCACTCTTTTTATTTATGTTCTTAACACAAACATTTGCATAGAAAATGAAGTCATTCTTTTTGTGTGTTCTTAACATAAAAATATTACATAAGAATAAATCATCTCTATATTTGTGATCTTAACACAAATACATATAGTAAAATGAATGCCTTTTTAACTTTGTCCTTTGACACAAATATTAACATAGAATTTAGGTTCATCTTTATATTTGTATTTCCAATACAAATATGACATAGAATAGAATTCATCCTTTTATTTGTATTCTCCAATACAAATAGGTCTCAGAAATAAAAGTGCGTCTTCTATTTGTACACTCTATTGCAAATGAAACTTAGTAATAAAAGTTACGTATTTTTATTTACATCCCTCGATGTAAATAAACATGAAAGAAAAGTACAATTTTTATTTGCGTTCCACAACACAAATAAGATTTGGAAATGAAATATGAAGTTAAGAGTTATATTTCTATGATTGGTAAAACACATTTTATTAGACATTGAACATGAATGTGTGTGTTAGGTAGACAGTTCATTCTTTACGGGACATGTTACCCATGTTAATATTCTCGCCAAATGATTTATATTCACAAATATAAATAAGAATAGCGACAAATCATTATTCAATACTATTAATGATATGAAATGGTTTAAAACTTTATATATATACGATAATCATTTGAAAAGACCGAGTCCATCTCATTTCAAATGATTATAAGGCGATATCCAAATAGAAGAGTTGAAGACGACGGTCGAAGACCGACGATCTTCAAGGCGGATGGTTGTATTGCTATTATTGGCCTTGATGGGAGTAGCTACCTTGATGGGTTGATGGTAGTGATCATCCGGACGTTCTTGTTGATTGTACGGGTTTGGCTTTCGCTCAGACCCAGAGCATAAGTGTAACACCCCACTCCCGTTATGATCACTCGCTAAGGGAATGCCATAACATCGGTGGAGTATTTTAAGTGAATATAGAACAGAGAAATTACAGCAAGACAGATATAAGTAATACTTGAAAATTTAAAACATCATTTCATTGCAGCGGAAAGTAAAACATGTTTGGTTACATCACAAAACCATAATAAGAGTCAAGTACAAAATATCAATCCTGATAAATAAAAATACATAATCCCAATACATGAACTGATAGCCATAAAAGAAAAGGGTAAGCTGAGCTCTACATCTAGGGTCCAAGCTCCAAGAGAGTAATAAAAGAAGCCTGATCAAAGCCCACTCGTGCTGGGCCCACTCTGAGAACCTGAGGGTTGGTAAAAAGATAAAAACAACGGGGTCAGACATAAGTCTGAGCGAGTCCTATAACTTTAACAATGCAATCATTAAAGTAATTAGGGTATGATATAACTTGGTATGGTGTGACTGGGGATAAATGACTACACTCAGTAGCCAATCAGACTTAGAATGAACTAAGATAACGATAAAGACGCATTTACCCACCCAAGGATAATTACTACACTGCACCACACCAGTCATTCCTACTTAATGGTTGATCCCTCCCAAGGACTTAGAAAATTTACCCAGTAGTTTCGTGTACCCCTAGCTGACTACATAGGTGCCGTCTGCCCCTATCTCCACTAGATGTACCCACTACTCCCAAGCGATCATCTCCCTACCGTAGATACCCGTGTTGGCCCCACAATGGGGTGTATCACTCCCCATAGTGGCAACCCGATACAACAAATGGTGCACGGCTTATATCTACACGATGCAACAACGTCTTACCTACCAGCCCGGGTCCACACACACATATGAAACCCATTGGACTCGCGTTGCCACCGCTACCCCGTTTTGGCCTCTTATAGTCAAGCCCAATATGCATGTCCCGTCCTCGACTTGGGTCGAGCCCACAAAGATACGTTTGGGATATTGGTTGAAATGGGCCCCCACAAGCTACCCACCTAAGCTTGTCATTTCTAGTGTATACCACTTAACCCTTTAATCATGTTTTAATTACATGTTCCACTTTGGTTAAGTATTCTAATCGTATTTTCTATTGCCACCCAAGGCAACCACTAGATTTCCATATGCCACCCAAGGCACCCACTTAACCCCTCATGTCCCTCTACATGCTAATATGGTTAAGTGTTTCTTAATTAATTAATTAAGATCATGACCTCATAAAGACCTCCCACATTAGACCACCTTTTATGACTGCTGGATATGCCGGTTGGGTCCGGGCAGACTTCCGTCATAAAAAGGGTCTAACCTCGTGTCTTTACCTTAATCACGTATTTAATTTATGGCTAAGACCTCTCACATTGGGCCAATCATTTGTAGCTGCTGGATTTGCCGGTCGGTTCCGGGCAGACTTCCGCTACAAAAGGGTCCAACCTCGTGTCTTAGTTGATTAATTACACCTAATTAATCACCCCATAATTTGTATTAATTATCCCTAATTAATTACACATTTTTAAGAATATGGGTAGACCTAACTCAATAGGTAAATTCCCAATTCCATAGTATGGGTAGACCTAACTTAATAGGTAAATTCCCAACTCCATAATATGGGTAGACCTAACTTAATAGGTAAATTCCCAATTATGTCCATTCATTTTATTTTATGCTTAAGCATACCAACTTTACACATTTCTATTAACATGCATATTAACCTCATCGTTTTCCCACGTAATTTGTTCTCATGACATGTCATATAAATGGGAAGATTCATTATAAATGTAATGGGTTCAATCTTAGCACAACGTTGGCATTTACATGGGTTTAAAAGGTGTCAACTTGCATCACAACATTAAACCCAACTAGCATAAATCATTAACCCAAACTTGCATATGAACTTGCATATAAATTCGCATATGAACATGCATATAAACTTGCATATGAACTTGCATATAGACTTGCATATGAACTTACATAACATGTCATACATAGAGGCAACCTTGCATATGTTATGCATATCATAAAAAGAGACAAACTTGCATATGAACTTGCATATAGACTTGCATATGAACTTACATAACATGTCATACATAGAGGCAACCTTGCATATGTTATGCATATCATAAAAAGAGACAAACTTGCATATGAACTTGCATATAGACTTGCATATGAACTTACATAACATGTCATACATAGAGGCAACCTTGCATATGTTATGCATATCATAAAAAGAGACAAACTTGCATATGAACTTATAACATATGACAACCACAACATGCATAGATCCTCATTTACATCCGTAGCCTCCTAATATCCTATCCTAATTAGTTTAGCAATTGCTTGCTAAAGGCATAGGAACTCACAAATAACTAATTAGCACTCCAATGAGGAAGATTAAGTTGCTAGAGTGGATTAGAACTTGATTAGAGTTGATTTGAGATGTTAACTTCCTCTCAAATTTGGTGGAGGCTCCTTCTAGTTTTGATTTGACGGCATGAGGCCCTTGAATCTATTTTTAGTATGAATTAGGGTAGTGTTAGGGTGTATTTATAGATTAAGCAAGTGTTTTAGGCTATTAGATTAACCCTAAATTAGATTAGGACCATCAGATCTCGGAAGCTTCTAGAGAACAGCCCAAAACACAGCCAAACCCTAAAATGGTGCACCAGGTTAAACTGGCCGAGCACCCCCTGTCGACACCCAAGTCGACAGGGCTGTCGACTTGGTCCTAGCCAAGTCGACTGCCCAGTCGACAGGGCTGTCGACTTGGGTAGCTAGGCGGGAATTTTTCCCTCCTGCGCCTAATGGCCCCAATTTCGAAATTTGAACCTGAATTTTAAATCAGTTTTGAACTTTGAATTTTCTACAAACTTCATTGGGCCATAACTGGGCCATACGGACTCCGATTTACAAAATTTCGGACTCTATTTCGCGTATTTTTCCGAGACGAACGCAATGACGCAGCCCGTTTCCCCCAATTCTCACATCTGAGATTATTTATTCTGCAATTAGTGAATTTTAGCATTAACTGAAATACGGGGTGTTACAATAAGCTTATAAATGGATGCATGTATGACGTTGAATTTCATTTTATGTAAATTGATTTATATTAATATACAACCGTTGGTGGAGGAGAATTTATTCTCTTACTTAATACCCTTAGAGGTTGTGTATTAATAGTTATGAATGGCATGGCGTGAAATGTCAACGTGGCACGCCAAGATGCAAATGATCAAGGCTTTGTTGCAAAGCAGAGCCTTGTGGGATGATCAAAGCATAGTCTATTTAGGCATAGCTTTGTGTAACGTGACTTTGCGAGCCTCACAGCCCGGTAGAGTCTAAAACGGGAGAAGGGAACGCAGGGAGTGCACACGTTTCTCTCTAGCTAGAGTGGTGCCAGGGACCTACCAGCGCTGGCATTTATTCATTGTGGTTGTTGGATTTTTCGAGGCCTCGGTTTATGCGGTCGCCACTGGCCGTATTATAGGTCCAAAAGGACCGGGAAGCGTGTGTTCAGGAATTGCCAATCCATTAAGCGTTAACGTATGGACCGGCCCTGCAGGATCCAAGGGTTGGACAGAGTACCAATCCTGGGGCATTTGCTAGAGTGTCTCGAATCGGTAAGGATCTCCTCCCTAGCCTTGACTCAGATGGAAACCCAAATTTCCAATACGACATCACCCGGTTTTGATTGTATACCTATATATGGCGACATAGTGGGATGGGGCACCCATGCCGTCTAGGATTGATACATTTACTTTGATGTATTTCAAATTGGTTGCACACTATTATTATATAATACCGTGTTTATCGTATCAAGCATCTTTTGATCATTATAAGGTAAAACCCTATCCTCCGGTTGGCGTTGCATTGTGTGATGGGACTTGGGTCTTATAATGGTTTCATTTTTCTAAAAAGCATTGCGTTATTTTGACGATTTACTTTAGTCATGCACTGGCAATCCATAGGAGAAAACCCGTTCCGCCAAGGTGGCGTGGTCCTGTGATTAGCCTTATTATATTATATAGGTTAAGTAGAATTCTCACACCAGTCCCATGACTGACCTGTATTTTGTCCACTGGCAAACTCGGGTGCCCATATTTTCCACACGGGCAGTCGAGTAGCTATTTTTGCAGATATATTAAGCAGGATTCTGGGTTGAAGCTTAAAGCTGTGTCCAGAGATAGAGAGTCTTCCACTGTGTTCTTCCGTTGCAGTATATTACATTTTTTGTATTTATCTTCCGCTGTAATTATATTCCATTGTACTCTGATATGTGTATTCTGTACTCTGATGTAACATTTATTATAGTGTTATAAAAGTCTTCTGTTATCTGTTGTAATGTGTTGTATACCCAAAGTTAAAGTATTCGTAGATTTTCACTTTTTGGGTCATACCTGTGTGGCTTATGGTCGATTCAAAGGGTGGGAATTTGCGGGTCTTTACAAATTGAGACGCAACAACCGAAGCTCCCAACATTATTCGCTATTTCGCACTCAACGGAATACATTTTGGAATTTAATTCTATCATATATATAAAGTAACCATATTAAATTGATATAAATGAATTTTAAATTCA
The DNA here is from genome assembly GCA_030737875.1 of Allium sativum. Lineage (NCBI taxonomy): Eukaryota > Viridiplantae > Streptophyta > Magnoliopsida > Asparagales > Amaryllidaceae > Allium > Allium sativum. Next base: position 736,627,229 of record CM060909.1, on the reverse strand, counting down.
AAACAAATAAATCCCCGACAATAAATTATTATTTTCGTTTATATTCAAACAGAATTCATATTGATTGACTAAATCATTTTGATTTAGTTTAAATTGTGTATTCAATTATTTTCATTCTCGTATTACGATAATTCAATATATTCGATATTAAATCGTATATCGATTATTAAATCAATAAATTTAATATAAAAATCCATTTATACTTCTAATTCAACATTTAGAACAATATAAATGTTCAAAATTAATCGACTAAATATCTGAGACATTACAGATTGACTAGACATTCAAAAAAATGAAAATAAAAAGCTCAAAATAAATTGGAAAAAAAATATGGAAGATAAGAATATGAAAAACGCGAATAAAAAAAACCTAAACCGATCAATGATGAAACTTGAAAAATTACTTAAATTTTTGGATTTTATATGTAGTGAATTAGGAAATTAAAATAAGATGTTAGAATTTGATATAGAGAGGAGAGAGAGCCTAAATGGTAAAATAATTAGAAGGCTACATTTTTACTGATTACTTGATTGATATTACAAAAGATGCTTGATTGATTTACAATGCTAAAACTTGCCTCTATTTATACAATGTTTATCCTTATCTAAAAGAGCATTCTAGACAAGTATATTCTACAACATATATTTTAGTCAATTATAATAAATAATTCTATATCAAATATTGACCCAAATCAATACGATACCAAATATAACTCCAAATTAATGCAATGCCAAATAAAGGCAATATATCTTTATACTTATCTCTAACATCCCCCCTCAAACTCACTGTAACAACCAGTATTTTTAATGGATAATAAATGATTGATTTAATTATTTAAATAATGGTTTGGTAATTTAAAATGACTAGAATTAAATAATATTGAATATTTAATTAATATAAATAATTAAATAATATATTTATTTCTGAAATAGTGGAATTCGCAATATTGTGTGAATTGGACAATTTAAAATTTATAATTCAGTTTAGAATTGAATTTACTAACGAATTTATTTATAAATGTCAGTTGAATGTATAATTTTTATTATAATTATAAGTGAATGACATCGTAGTTTATACAAACTTTAAAAATTGATAACTATCTCCTATGTTGTCCAAATTTAACAAAGCAGGATCCGTTGGGATCGTATGTACGGTGACTACACAATGGAACTGACTGGGAATGAATTCGAGCTCGTTACAATTTATAGCAAAATATATTGTCTGTCTGAATCAACCTACAGTTATCGTCATTTAACGATGATCGTCCAATATGAGTAAATCTCACTAACTCTGCACAATTATATTTTATAACATATTTTTTAAATTGATAAATGATGGCTGATTGTTGTTGTAACGACCCGTATTTTTCTGCCAATTTATTCGGTTTATTTTTAATATTTTAATATATTTAATATATGGTTTGAATTTAAATAATCGAATTTTACAATTTTATTGTGAATATATTAATTAAATAAATAATAAAATAATATTTTATTTTCCAGAATGTGGGAAAATACCGGACTTGAAATAATATTGTAACCGGGCAGTTAAAATGATCAAATATTGGTCAGATTGAAAATATGGCGATGATTTCGACGAAAATATATATAGTTATAATTTAATTAAATAACGAGCTGCAGCGGCGCGACAGTTCGCGTTTTGGCGTTTTGAACTTCAAGGGGTCGTACCGGGTTCAAAATAAGTCGGATTTCCTCGAAACAAGAAACGTCGGGACCGGTTTGACGATATCTTTCCAATGGCAGAGAAAAATCCAGTTTTCGTCGTGTAGATTTTATTTTATGTCCAAATCAAATTCTCAGAAAAGCAGCGCCAGAATTCCTTTTATATATATAGTGCTGCAGTTATATAAATTAACGGTTTTTAAATATTTTGAGTATCGATTTGGCGGAAATCAGCCTGTGATATTTTTCCTTGGTAATACATCAAATTCTGGTCGGGTATGACCAACTGCGATATTTTAATATTATTATATTGAAGTATTTTAAAATTGATTTATTTTAATTCAAATTGGCCAGTTCAAAAGGGACATTTTTCAAACGACCTCTGTTTTCGACGAAATAAATTTTATTGGGACCGCAACAGTAAATTATTGCCAGATTTTCTGACGGTGCGTCAATCGGGATTATTCTGTGAGCGTGGCAAAATAAAATGTAAAATAAATCGATCAAATTGAACGTGTACAAACGCTATTTGAGCAAATGGACTCGGAATTCAACGAAACAAGTTTCGTTAGGACCGTATCGCCAAAATATACTATGTCGTCCATTCACGTCTCGAACGGGGTTCGTATGTGAGCGCAGCAGCAAATAAACGATGTTCGAAATAGCGATAGGTACGAAATAAAAATCGTTAGTCAGCGTCAATCGTCAAATCAACTTAAAATATATTTTCCCTACACTATATAAACCCCTATGATCAGAAATGGCCAGCCCATTCCATTTTTCATCATGTAATTTTGCAATAAAGCCCCTCTTTACAAAATCAATTGTATCTTCCAATCCGTGGGGGTTTTGCTATGGCAACCAAAGAGAAAATTGTAGATCGGCTCGTCCTCTACCTACTGTAAAAAGTTGGGGGAGTCTCGTCAACTTTGGTGGCCGGAATCGGTGTTAAACCATGCAAAATCACTTTCGTTTTCAGGCCAAATTGAGGAGCTATGGTTGATTTGAGGTACGGGGACCTTAGGGTTTTCGTAGAGGGAAGAAAGACCTTCGATTTGGAGGTGGTCTCAAGGCCTCAAGTGGTCGGAGGTGGAAGAAATCGTGAGATGAACGTGGATGTTGATTTTTGGTTTCGGTTTTGAAGTCATGGACGGTCTTGGCCAAAATACCGGCGATGGTGGCCGATCTGGGGTCGCGGCCTGGGGGGAAATGGAGCTGGGCGGAGAGGCGGTCGGAATGGGGGTGGTCCGGCCACCTCTGGTGAACTGTGGCAATGGAAAACGGGCGGTGAACGGAGATCGTTTGAGGGTGAAATCCGGCGGATTGGCGAGGTGTTGGAGGCTGATACTCGGGGCGGAGGAGGGTCTCGACATGGCGGTTCAGGGGAGTGGTCGTGGGGGCTCTCCGATCGTCTGAGGCGGTGCCGGAAGATGGGTTAAGGTGGCAGTTTGGTCATCAAAGAGGGACGTCGGGTTTCAAAAGGTAGGGAAAGCAAAACGTGTTTGCTGTGTCCAAGGATGACGTGGAAAATGAGTCCAAACGGTGATTAAGGTAATGACATCTTTTAATTATTTAATTAAAATTTTAATTATTAGCTTAGTTAAAAACGTATATATTATCAAACTTTAAATCAATGTATCTTCTTCATACGTTGACGTATTACAGCGAAACTGGATCCGTTGGGATCGCAGGGACGAGACCTAGGCGATGGCACTAACTAGGAGTCAATCTGACGCCGTTGAAAATTCAGTTATTTTTGAACAGTCGTCCCAAATTAGATGCAACAAACGCGTCCACCGTCGACCAGAACAAACTCTGGTGAGTTAATTCTCACACCTTCTGGAATACTGTGATGTGGTAAAGTCACGGTAAATTATATTTTGCGGTTAACAGTTTAAATTGGCTGATTGGATGCGATGGATGCAAGTTGCTTCTTGTTGGTTGATGGTTGCAGTTAATTATATTCTGCCAATTGTTTAACTCGTATATTGTTATCAATTGACATCTGTGATGCAGAGAAGGACAGGTTGGAGGATCCGACCGGATTCCTCAAATTTACTGTATTTGTTTTTGTTGTGCATATATATGGATTGTTCACATCATCTGACACCAAAACTATTTGAATGTTGATAGTTGAATATACAATCATCGTTGTTGTGGTTAAAGTCAATTGTTTGTGTTGACTGAGTAGATGAGCAGTAATGGTCCAGTCGTAGGGGTTTAACGTTGTTCTACCGTCAGAGAAATTGATGGGGTTTCAAGGTTATAATTTATTTATAACCGAATTAAAGTTATTTAATTATTGTATACGAGTATTTAAATTGGAAATTTAAATTAAATAGACTATATCAAGTTATTAAGAAAATTTAGTAGAATGGTTTACATCAGTTGAGAAGCAGAAATCAAGAATTTTCTACGAATGGGTAAAAAGGGAAATAATTGTTTCCAAACAAATAAAAATGTGACTTAAATTAATTAAGTTAATTAATTAATTTAAGAAAGGGGAAATGACAATTGGAATTTCAGTTAATAGTTAACTAATGTGTATGGTTGGTAAATCCACCAGTGCAAGTAGAATGGTCAAAGGAAATAAATGTTGGTTAAATATTTATTAAAGTTATCAAATAGTGTTGGATATTAGTTAATCTTCGATTAACTATAGTCTAAAGAGATAGTTGAATTGGTTATTGTTAATAACCTGGATTATTATCGAGTAAGCATGTAAACATGATAATAATGCTATTTTGGGTTAAGATTAAAGTTAACTATATTTTGATATAGTAGATGTTAAAGCAAGTTATCCTTTAATTTAAAATGATTTAAAGTGGTGAATTCAATTTAATGCCAAGTAAGAATTTATTAAAGGGATTTGTAAAATCCAAGTTTCAACAAGAATTGATAAATGGAATTCATTTAACCAGTGATCAAATGACGATGAGGTTAGCCAAAGAGGCGATAAAGGTTTATTATAAAATGTCCAAGTAGATGAAATCAATTTATGTGACGAGGGATTTATATTATAAATCAAAAGGTTTTAAGTGCAAGAATATTTGAAGTTAAAGTGATGTTTTAATGGATATTAATTTAGATAAGGGAATTAAGTAAAAGACTTTAAAAGAAGATTTCAAATGTAAGAAACAATTTATGGGATCGATTTGAAATCGATAAGGTAAATAAGATTTGGGAAAATGGTTAAGTGATAGACTGATGTTATTCCGAGATAAGAACGGGTTGACCAAGGTCTGAGAGGTAACTAAAATACCCCAACTCGGTTGGCCTCGCTATTATTGAGGAACAGTATTAGTTTGAAGTAAGTGAAGTTGTTGAAATTGTTTTACCCTATACGAGGTACATCGAACTCTAATGCAAGATTTTGGGAATTAAATAATATTACAATGATGGTTCCAAAGGAAATAAGAATATGTGATTTAAAAATTTATTTTAAACATTTGTTATCCAATTAGAGTTGATCGAATATAGTTAGAGTTAGTTAAACAAAGTTATCTAGGAAAAAGTTCCATTGCGTACGATGGCTAGCGAAATTCGCAGGGCTGCAGATAGCCTACGGCGGTCGGATGTTTCCTGAGGGAATCAGGCGTAACCATTGTGATCGCTGCGATCTAGAGTCGAGCGAATGGAGTTAAGTCGAGTATTAGTTAATAGGAGTAACCAAGTCAAGTTTGTCGAGTTAAATAAGTCGAGTCAGTCAAGTTAGAGTTAATCAACCAAAGTAAATTTGTTAAAGTTAGTCAAAAGGGAATTTGGTTAAATATATTTTTAAAAGAGGTCGAGTTGTGCCAAGTACTGAATCAGAAAACTTGTTGTGTTCACACTATTGTTAATTGATAGTTAAAACACCGACTATCAAACCCAACCAATACGATTGTTGGTTCGGAAAGTCCGGGATTGAATTATATTCGAAAACCATTCCGACCATCAAATACGTGAAGACGTCGATTGAAGACGGAGCAAGTGAAGACCGTGGATCTTCATAAGCGGAAGGACTACTTGTTGAATTTCTCTGGCCTGCAGCCAGAGTTATTTTGATTTGTGATTCTGTCGTGGTTGAAATCCACGGGTTGCAAGGACTTCTCGCTACTGATTCATGGGGTGATTCCTATATGAGATGCAGTAGGAGAGTACCTTCGGTTCATCCTGTTCCTGGATGACTTGTATGGACGAATGTCTGACAGAGTATTTCCAAAGGAATTACATGCGTTGATTTCTCCAAACATACCATAGTTGATGGCGGAGAAATGGTTATTCTCTAGCCAGATAGCTAGAGTATGTTTGTGGACGTCAATCAAGTGTGATCTGGCGGATCTGACGATGTGGCATTCAAAGTGAATGATGACCAGATGTTCTAGAGATAAAGTTCTAGCCTCAAGCCTCATCAACCGGGAAATGACAAAAATCGGGCAGGCAGCATGGCTATGTGGGTCGCTCCCATTAGGATGTATGATCACCTATCTAGAGAAATTCCTATTGCTTCTTTATTTATTCGATGCTGACCCTATTCGGGTGGCGGTTGTTGATCCCAACCGTCGGTGATATACATTCGATACACTCAAGCGAAATGAGTGGTCGGTCATGTGAGGGCCGGGTTGCAAGACGTTCTTGTTGAACCCAGTGTATTCGCCTCTAGAGATACACGTGCGGAAGGTGGTCCCATACCTTGTCAAGTTGGAATCCAATATCTAATAAGCGCCCACGGTTTTTCGATTGTATACTATATATGTGGAGCGTGAGATGCAAGCGTTCCTCTAGATTGATATTTACTTGTATTTAGACATTATGATAATATCAGAGAAAGGTATTGATTTCAAAAATGGTTTGGTTATAGTAAGGTAAAAACTGTCCGTATTTATGTGTGGACTGGTCTTACTATTACCTTTTGATTTCACAAAGGATTTTGCAAAGTTAAACAAGTGTGTGTTATGTGAATTTATCACTGATAGTATTCCAGACTGACCCGGTGTATTTTGTTTTAAATCAAATGTGCTCGGGTCAGACCGAGTATGTTCCAGGTTAGGTTTCGCTTGGAGTTTCAGGAGCTGGAAGCAGGCGGCTTCACCGCTAGTTATTCAAAGTTATTATTCCGCTGTGACTAATGTATGTGTACTCTGATGATTGGTATGTTTTATATAGTTCTTTGTATAAAGAGATTTGATATTATATTTTATCTGTTCCGCTGTGAGATTCTGATGTGTTCCTCTTCTTTCTTCTATTCTAATACTTCTTTCTTTCTATTCTCACCTTCTAACTTCTTTCTCATGACAATCTGGGGGTTCGATACTTGGGTTTTGGCAAGTGATACGAGTTTATGTATTGTTGTCGAGAACCCGATTGTCGTTCTTTTCCCCGGGTCGTTACAGTGGTATCAGAGCTATTGGTTTAATGATTAACCTTGGCTCTGTGGTGTGACTCAATAGAGATGGGGTTAGCAGTACCCTAGATTGAGTTTGAGTAGATATACGAGAGAGCGTATTTGTGATTTGATATAAAATTATTTTAATGATTATTTTTGCCCAATTTTATTTTATAATAAAATAAAGGTAAAAGTTATTATAGTATGGGCAATCATCTTGATTAGTTAATGTTGGTTGTATAATATGTTTGTGGTGTATGGTTGATTGCTTGAATATAAACCTGAGGATGTATGGTATTGGTTAAAACAAATCTAAAATGAATTATTCGAATAAGACAATCCGGTTAAATAAATTTGAATAGATAATTATAACAGATAAATGGATTGTTATAGCTTGGTTATAAATCCCGTGTGGATTAAATTGTGTGTGGTATGGATGATATGTAGGATATGGATGTTTGAACCTTATTGCTTTTGTTTTATGGACTAATGAAACCCATTTGAGTGGAGGACAGGTGCAGAAGTGCCAGTTCAGCTTTAAAATCTATTTGAAAGAAAAATTCTGGAGATAATTGAGTCCAGTTTGAGTAGAGCTGCGAAACAATTAAGCAAGCTCAAATATAATTTACCGCTTATTGCATAACATCGCTCGCCAAAAGGTACGCATACGAAAATACGAAATTTTGGATTTTGTTTGGATTTTGGGTTTGAATTTTTGATTTTCCGACCATGAGAGTCGATGTATACATATTTCTTGAACTTACGATATTGCAGATGGTCCTCCGTACAGGGGAGACTCTGCCGAAATTTTTCCAGAATTTAAGAAGTCAGAAATTTTTTGAAGATTTTTGGAAATTCTTTTATTAGAAATAAATTGGATTTAAAAACCAATTGGGTCAGTTTGATAATAAATTCGAGTTTTAAAATTTATTCTTTTTGCAAAGATAATAATGGACGACATTTCTTCTACTTAGCAATTTCGAGGACGAAATTATTTTAAGGGGGAAGGAATGTAACGACCCGTATTTTTCTGCCAATTTATTCGGTTTATTTTTAATATTTTAATATATTTAAAATATGGTTTGAATTTAAATAATCGAATTTTACAATTTTATTGTGAATATATTAATTAAATAAATAATAAAATAATATTTTATTTTCCAGAATGTGGGAAAATACTGGACTTGAAATAATATTGTAACCGGGCAGTTAAAATGATCAAATATTGGTCAGATTGAAAATATGGCGATGATTTCGACGAAAATATATATAGTTATAATTTAATTAAATAACGAGCTGCAGCGGCGCGACAGTTCGCGTTTTGGCGTTTTGAACTTCAAGGGGTCGTACCGGGTTCAAAATAAGTCGGATTTCCTCGAAACATGAAACGTCGGGACCGGTTTGACGATATCTTTCCAATGGCAGAGAAAAATCCAGTTTTCGTCGTGTAGATTTTATTTTATGTCCAAATCAAATTCTCAGAAAAGCAGCGCCAGAATTCCTTTTATATATATAGCGCTGCAGTTATATAAATTAACGGTTTTTAAATATTTTGAGTATCGATTTGGCATGGAAATCAGCCTGTGATATTTTTCCTTGGTAATACATCAAATTCTGGTCGGGTATGACCAACTGCGATATTTTAATATTATTATATTGAAGTATTTTAAAATTGATTTATTTTAATTCAAATTGGCCAGTTCAAAAGGGACATTTTTCAAACGACCTCTGTTTTCGACGAAATAAATTTTATTGGGACCGCAACAGTAAATTATTGCCAGATTTTCTAACGGTGCGTCAATCGGGATTATTCTGTGAGCGTGGCAAAATAAAATGTAAAATAAATCGATCAAATTGAACGTGTACAAACGCTATTTGAGCAAATGGACTCGGAATTCGACGAAACAAGTTTCGTTAGGACCGTATCGCCAAATTATACTATGTCGTCCAGTCACGTCTCGAACGGGGTTCGTATGTGAGCGCAGCAGCAAATAAACGATGTTCGAAATAGCGATAGGTACGAAATAAAAATTGTTAGTCAGCGTCAATCGTCAAATCAACTTAAAATATATTTTCCCTACACTATATAAACCCCTATGATCAGAAATGGCCAGCCCATTCCATTTTTCATCATGTAATTTTGCAATAAAGCCCCTCTTTACAAAATCAATTGTATCTTCCAATCCGTGAGGGTTTTGCTATGGCAACCAAAGAGAAAATTGTAGATCGGCTCGTCCTCTACCTACTGTAAAAAGTTGGGGGAGTCTCGTCAACTTTGGTGGCCGGAATCGGTGTTAAACCATGCAAAATCACTTTCGTTTTCAGGCCAAATTGAGGAGCTATGGTTGATTTGAGGTACGGGGACCTTAGGGCTTTCGTAGAGGGAAGAAAGACCTTCGATTTGGAGGTGGTCTCAAGGCCTCAAGTGGTCGGAGGTGGAAGAAATCGTGAGATGAACGTGGATGTTGATTTTTGGTTTCGGTTTTGAAGTCATGGACGGTCTTGGCCAAAATTCCGGCGATGGTGGCCGATCTGGGGTCGCGGCCTGGGGGGAAATGGAGCTGGGCGGAGAGGCGGTCGGAATGGGGGTGGTCCGGCCACCTCCGGTGAACTGTGGCAATGGAAAACGGGCGGTGAACGGAGATCGTTTGAGGGTGAAATCCGGCGGATTGGCGAGGTGTTGGAGGCTGATACTCGGGGCGGAGGAGGGTCTCGACATGGCGGTTCAGGGGAGTGGTCGTGGGGGCTCTCCGATCGTCTGAGGCGGCGCCGGAAGATGGGTTAAGGTGGCGGTTTGGTCATCAAAGAGGGACGTCGGGTTTCAAAAGGTAGGGAAAGCAAAACGTGTTTGCTGTGTCCAAGGATGACGTGGACAATGAGTCCAAACGGTGATTAAGGTAATGACATCTTTTAATTATTTAATTAAAATTTTAATTATTAGCTTAGTTAAAAACGTATATATTATCAAACTTTAAATCAATGTATCTTCTTCATACGTTGACGTATTACAGCGAAACTGGATCCGTTGGGATCGCAGGGACGAGACCTAGGCGATGGCACTAATTAGGAGTCAATCTGACGCTGTTGAAAATTCAGCTATTTTTGAACAGTCGTCCCAAATTAGATGCAACAAACGCGTCCACCGTCGACCAGAACAAACTCTGGTGAGTTAATTCTCACACCTTCTGGAATACTGTGATGTGGTAAAGTCACGGTAAATTATATTTTGCGGTTAACAGTTTAAATTGGCTGATTGGATGCGATGGATGCAAGTTGCTTCTTGTTGGTTGATGGTTGCAGTTAATTATATTCTGCCAATTGTTTAACTCGTATATTGTTATCAACTGACATCTGTGATGCAGAGAAGGACAGGTTGGAGGATCCGACCGGATTCCTCAAATTTACTGTATTTGTTTTTGTTGTGCATATATATGGATTGTTCACATCATCTGACACCAAAACTATTTGAATGTTGATAGTTGAATATACAACCATCGTTGTTGTGGTTAAAGTCAATTGTTTGTGTTGACTGAGTAGATGAGCAGTAATGGTCCAGTCGTAGGGTTTTAACGTTGTTCTACCGTCAGAGAAATTGATGGGGTTTCAAGGTTATAATTTATTTATAACCGAATTAAAGTTATTTAATTATTGTATACGAGTATTTAAATTGGAAATTTAAATTAAATAGACTATATCAAGTTATTAAGAAAATTTAGTAGAATGGTTTACATCAGTTGAGAAGCAGAAATCAAGAATTTTCCACGAATGGGTAAAAAGGGAAATAATTGTTTCCAAACAAATAAAAATGTGACTTAAATTAATTAAGTTAATTAATTAATTTAAGAAAGGGGAAATGACAATTGGAATTTCAGTTAATAGTTAACTAATGTGTATGGTTGGTAAATCCACCAGTGCAAGTAGAATGGTCAAAGGAAATAAATGTTGGTTAAATATTTATTAAAGTTATCAAATAGTGTTGGATATTAGTTAATCTTCGATTAACTATAGTCTAAAGAGATAGTTGAATTGGTTATTGTTAATAACCTGGATTATTATCGAGTAAGCACGTAAACATGATAATAATGCTATTTTGGGTTAAGATTAAAGTTAACTATATTTTGATATAGTAGATGTTAAAGCAAGTTATCCTTTAATTTAAAATGATTTAAAGTGGTGAATTCAATTTAATGCTAAGTAAGAATTTATTAAAGGGATTTGTAAAATCCAAGTTTCAACAAGATTTGATAAATGGAATTCATTTAACCAGTGATCAAATGACGATGAGGTTAGCCAAAGAGGCGATAAAGGTTTATTATAAAATGTCCAAGTAGATGAAATCAATTTATGTGACGAGGGATTTATATTATAAATCGAAAGGTTTTAAGTGGAAGAATATTTGAAGTTAAAGTGATGTTTTAATGGATATTAATTTAGATAAGGGAATTAAGTAAAAGACTTCAAAAGAAGATTTCAAATGTAAGAAACAATTTATGGGATCGATTTGAAATCGATAAGGTAAATAAGATTTGGGAAAATGGTTAAGTGATAGACTGATGTTATTCCGAGATAAGAACGGGTTGACTAAGGTCTGAGAGGTAACTAAAATACCCCAACTAGGTTGGCCTCGCTATTATCGAGGAACAGTATTAGTTTGAAGTAAGTGAAGTTGTTGAAATTGTTTTACCCTATACGAGGTACATCGAACTCTAATGCAAGATTTTGGGAATTAAATAATATTGCAATGATGGTTCCAAAGGAAATAAGAATAAGTGATTTAAAAATTTATTTTAAACATTTGTTATCCAATTAGAGTTGATCGAATATAGTTAGAGTTAGTTAAACAAAGTTATCTAGGAAAAAGTTCCATTGCGTACGATGGCTAGCGAAATTCGCAGGGCTGTAGATAGCCTACGGCGGTCGGATGTTTCCTGAGGGAATCAGGCGTAACCATTGTGATCGCTGCGATCTAGAGTCGAGCGAATGGAGTTAAGTCGAGTATTTGTTAATAGGAGTAACCAAGTCAAGTTTGTCGAGTTAAATAAGTCGAGTCAGTCAAGTTAGAGTTAATCAACCAAAGTAAATTTGTTAAAGTTAGTCAAAAGGGAATTTGGTTAAATATATTTTTAAAAGAGGTCGAGTTGTGCCAAGTACTGAATCAGAAAACTTGTTGTGTTCACACTATTGTTAATTGATAGTTAAAACACCGACTATCAAACCCAACCAATACGATTGTTGGTTCGGAAAGTCCGGGATTGAATTATATTCGAAAACCATTCCGACCATCAAATACGTGAAGACGTCGATTGAAGACGGAGCAAGTGAAGACCGTGGATCTTCATAAGCGGAAGGACTACTTGTTGAATTTCTCTGGCCTGCAGCCAGAGTTATTTTGATTTGTGATTCTGTCGTGGTTGAAATCCACGGGTTGCAAGGACTTCTCGCTACTGATTCATGGAGTGATTCCTATATGAGATGCAGTGGGAGAGTACCTTCGGTTCATCCTGTTCCTGGATGACTTGTATGGACGGATGTCTGACAGAGTATTTCCAAAGGAATTACATGCGTTGATTTCTCCAAACATACCATAGTTGATGGCGGAGAAATGGTTATTCTCTAGCCAGATAGCTAGAGTATGTTTGTGGACGTCAATCAAGGGTGATCTGGCGGATCTGACGATGTGGCATTCAAAGTGAATGATGACCAGATGTTCTAGAGATAAAGTTCTAGCCTCAAGCCTCATCAACCGGGAAATGACAAAAATCGGGCAGGGAGCATGGCTATGTGGGTCCCTCCCATTAGGATGTATGATCACCTATCTAGAGAAATTCCTATTGCTTCTTTACCTATTCGATGCTGACCCTATTCGGGTGGCGGTTGTTGATCCCAACCGTCGGTGATATACATTCGATACACTCAAGCGAAATGAGTGGTCGGTCATGTGAGGGCCGGGTTGCAAGACGTTCTTGTTGAACCCAGTGTATTCGCCTCTAGAGATACACGTGCGGAAGGTGGTCCCATACCTTGTCAAGTTGGAATCCAACATCCAATAAGCGCCCACGGTTTTTCGATTGTATACTATATATGTGGAGCGTGAGATGCAAGCGTTCCTCTAGATTGATATTTATTTGGATTTAGACATTATGATAATATCAGAGAAAGGTATTGATTTCAAAAATGGTTTGGTTATAGTAAGGTAAAAACCGTCCGTATTTATGTGTGGACTGGTCTTACTATTACCTTTTGATTTCACAAAGGATTTTACAAAGTTAAACAAGTGTGTGTTATGTGAATTTATCACTGATAGTATTCCAGACTGACCCGGTGTATTTTGTTTTAAATCAAATGTGCTCGGGTCAGACCGAGTATGTTCCAGGTTAGGTTTCGCTTGGAGTTTCAGGAGCTGGAAGCAAGCGGCTTCACCGCTAGTTATTCAAAGTTATTATTCCGCTGTGACTAATGTATGTGTACTCTGATGATTGGTATGTTTTATATAGTTCTTTGTATAAAGAGATTTGATATTATATTTTATCTGTTCCGCTGTGAGATTCTGATGTGTTCCTCTTCTTTCTTCTATTCTAATACTTCTTTCTTTCTATTCTCACCTTCTAACTTCTTTCTCATGACAATCTAGGGGATCGATACTTGGGTTTTGGCAAGTGATACGAGTTTATGTATTGTTGTCGAGAACCCGATTGTCGTTCTTTTCCCCGGGTCGTTACAGTTGTGTATTGATTGTTTGGAAGAACTGCTAATAAATTGGTTGAAAATATAAATATAAATATAAATATAGTTATACATATAAATCATTGATCAAATATTGATTCTGTTTAATAGAATATTTCATTTTTAATGAAATTGATGTTATTTATATTGTTTAACATCTGTGGATGCAGAGAAATAGGTTGGAGGGATCCAACTGGATTCCTTAATATTTATAATACTGTTTTTTTATATATTGTGATATATGATGTGATATGTAAGCTGTTGTTGATTATGTGTGTTTGGATGATATTGATCATGGTTGTTTGGCAATTTAAATACCATAAGAAATACAGGAATGTGAAAAAAATTTCAAAGTGTATATTAAAAAGAAAATATTTATAAAAGCAAAGGGATTTATAATAGATAAAAGGAATATTTATTTGGAAAATAAATAGAAATATAAAAGGAATATTTATTTGGAAAATAAATAGAATTATAAAAGGAATATTTATTTGGAAAATAAATAGAATTATAAAAGGAAATATTTGGAAAATAAATATTATTAAAAAAGAAATTGATGAGATATAAAAGAATTATGAGAAGATTGTTTAAAGTGGATATTAAATAGAAATATGCTTTAACATATGAATTGAGAAGATAAATTTATAAATAATGTTTTTTAAATTAAATAAAATATTTATCATTTGATAAATGGAATATATAAGTCTGAAATTATATAGAAAAGTAAAATCGGTTTCAACACCGATATTTGAAATAGAATGTGAACTCAGCATTTATAATAGGAATTATAAATAAGATTTTAGTGTTAGAAGTAAAAAGTGGATTTCATATGAACAATTCTATAAATAAAAGTCCAAATAGAATTTGGAAAGGGGATATTATTTTAAAATGCAAAATCAAACTGAATGAATTCTATAAAAGAAATATTTTTCACATTCGATGTGAATAATGGATTGAAATAAATATTTTATAAATTAAAACGTTTATAAAGAAATTGGGTTTCGAAATAGGGATTCAAGTGGGAATTTGAATTGGATAGGAATTAGAGTTAATCGAATATTAGTTATTCGAATAAGAGTTAACTGAATAAGAGTTAATCAAATAGAGTTAATCGAATAAGAGTTAATCGAATAAGAGTTAATCGAGTTAGAGTTAATCGAATAAGAGTTAATTGAATAAGAGTTAATCGAATAAGAGTTAATCGAATAGAGTTAATCGAATAAGAGTTAATCGAGTAGAGTTAATCGAATAAGAGTTAATCGAATAGAGTTAATCAAATAGAGTTAATCAAATTAGAGTTAATCGAATTAGAGTTAATAAAATAAAGTTATTCGAATAGTGTTAATCGAATATTACTTATTCGAATAGAGTTAATCGAATATAAGTTATTCAAAGAGAGATTGTCGAATATAGTTTATTCGAAAGAGAATTATCAAATAGAGTATAATCTAAAGAGAGTTATGCGTTGAAATTCGATTATACCGAATTCGGGAAAGTATTATTTACTTTTTGATTTTTAATCAAGATTTATTTATTTATTTATAAATAAATTGTCTATTTAGTTATTTATTTAAATTAAGGAATAAAAGTAATATTTTTAAGTTAGATATTTCAGAAGTACAGATTATAACGCTATCGTTATAATAAATGTTTTTCATAAAAAATTAGATTCGTACACTGAATCCGAGAGTTATGTAAGAAATGATTTGATAAGAAGATAAGAAATGGAGTAAGGAAATTAGAAACTGACTGGAGATTAGTTATGTCGAACATTTTTCTGGGTATTGATATGATGTTAGTTTCGACCTTCAGGGTTAATATTCAGGGAATGTTTCTCTTACTGGTTTACAGTTAGAGACCGGTAGATATGGGAAGATAGTGATGCGTGAATAAGGAAAGGAAATGTTTTCCAATGTTAATATCATATATTTTCTAAATGTAGAAAATAAGAATTTGATGAATATATGGAAATGGGGAAATGAATAAATTTATGATAAATTAATTTAAAGGGAAAAATGTTGATTGATAAAATTTCCATTTGGAAATAAGATCGTTATGTGTATGGATATTTTCCTTTGATAGTTAAATAACCGACTATCATAGTTTTGACCATTTTTCCGTCGTCAATATGGAGAGACCGGGATCAGATTCATTATCTAAAAACCACTCCTTTTGGGCATTAGCGTTGCGAATCAAATATGATGAAGATAATTGAAGAAGGAGTTTATGCAAGGGCTGTGCTGGCAATCCTAGTTAGAAATTTCCTAAGATGGATTTACAGAATAGTGCCTTCGGTTTGTTCAGTCCCTGGACGACCTGTATGGAAGAATGTCTGACATAGTATATTTAATAGATCGCGTAAGTTGATCTCTTCAAACGTATTTACGTTTGGTGGCAGAGGAATTCGTTTCTCTTAGCTATACACCCGTGGTATTTTTGGAGATGGGTATGACGATTTGACATTCAAAGTGAATAAATGTATGATCTGTCAGAGATAAGCGTGGCCTCAAGCCTTACAACTAGGAAATTGTATAAAATCGGGTAGGTTGCATGGCTAAGTGGATAGCTGCCAATTAGGGTGTATTGTCACATGATCTAGAGAAATTTCATTTCCTTCTTTAACCTATTTCGATGTTGTCCCTTTTAAGAAATGGTTGTTGATCCCAACCGTTGGTGATAATACATTCGATACACTCAAGCGAAATGAGTGACCGGTCATGTTTAGCCTGGGTTACAAGATGTTCTTAATGAACCCGGTGTATTCTTCTGTAGAGATACACTGCCGGAAGGTAGTCCCATACCTTGCCGGTTGGAATCCATTACCCAATAAGCGCCAGCGGTTTTTGATTATATATTATGTATGTAGAACGTGAGATGAAAGCGTTCTGCTAAATGATTTTTAGTTGTGGTTGATAAACACTATTGTAATATCAGAAGAATTTGGATATAAAGAATATTTTTGAATATTGTAAGGTAAAAACCATCCGTGTTTATGTGTGGATCAATTTTACGATTATTCCTTCTTTTAAAGGGATTTTAAAAGTTAAAAAAATGGTTGGAGTTTACTCACACCAGTCACATGACTGACCCAGAGTTTATTTTGTTTTGTTTCCCTAAACTCTTGGTTGCCCAATTTTGTACCGGCAGTCAAGTAGTCGGGATTTTACAGATACTTGGAAAGCTGGAGCAGGAGGCTTCAGGATTAAATAGCAATTGTTATTCCCGCTGTGTTGTAAGTGTTGTACTCTGATAATAGCATTGTATACGTATACTAGTTTTTATTTCAATGTTATGTTATACAATATATTTTTTCGGTCCGCTGTGAGATTTGTGTTACTCTGATTCTGTTATGATCTTCTTCTTCTATTCTAATTTTCTATCTTATCTATCCTCACCCTCTAATTTCTTTCTATTAACTATCCGGTATGCTTGAATAGTCGACATTGAGTTTATGTTGATTACCAAGGTGTCAAATTCACCGGGTCGTTACAGTGGTATTAAAGCTTAAGGTTAAGTAATTACTTTGGCTCTGTGGCGTGACTCAGTAGAGATAGGGTTAGCAATACCATAGATTGAGTATGAGTGTATATACATGAGCACGTATTTGTTATTTGATATAAATTGTTTAATATTGTGGAGATTTATTGGTTGAGTTGTTTATGGATTCTGATCAATTAGTTTGATCCACTGTATCGGTAGGAGTTTCTAAATACTCGAATACAATGAACTAGCGTGGTATGTTTTAAAAAGGGGGTAAATGAAATATTTTTGCCCAAAATATATTTTTATATTAAAGAGTGATTTATTTGAATTATTATAGTATTCGATGTGTTAGTAGTTATTATAATCGAGTAAGATTATAAGTAAAATGGTTATGTAAATAGCCAATTAGAATTCATATAAGTGTAATATATGAGATCAGATGAATTAAATCTGAAATTAAAATCAGAATTGGAAATAAAAACTCTGGAAATTTGGAAAGTGTTTGTAAATAGATTTGGATTAAATATATGAGAATTTTATAATCCTGGGAGATTTTAAATTGTCTTATAAGCATTGTGAAGGATATTTTGAAATAATTTCAAAATAGAAGTGTTTAAAAATGGTTTTGAAAACCGATATAGTATTGAACTCACTTCAGTAGCTGGGAAATAACCCTGATGATGCTGGCCACATCATCAGTGTTCATTTTCGAGTTTATAAGTGACGGGTTACTACCAAAGATTTTGTTCTAAACTGTTTGGAGGAAATAAGTTGTTAAAAATTCAAAAGTTTTGAATTGCTATTGTTATGTATGATTTTAAGCTGGTTTGAAAGAATAAAATCCAGGAATTGAAATTTCGAAATTTAAATTTAACTTGTGAAGTTAAAAAGATTGGAATGGAAAATTTGAATTAGAATTTAACTTAAATGAAATTAAATAAAATTTGGTTTGGATTGATTGGAGATAATCTTGAATGGTATTGGATGGGTAAAACAAGAATTTGGAATCAAGAATGGAATTTTGGTTTCAAATGAAATTTAGCTTGAATATAAGAAGATGATTTGGGTTTGAGAATGAATTGATTGGAGTTCAAGTTGGGAATGCATTGGTATATGCTAAATTGATAATTGATAGAAGTGATAGAGTTGAATGCCCGACAAAAAGGTACAAGTTTATATTTTGTATAAGCATGAGATTATTGTGTCTGTTTGGCAAGCCGCTTGGCTGTTTGATTTTCTTTTGGGTTGGAGAAGGCCTAGAGAGACGATTGTAGTTGTACCGATTGAACCGTACAAAGGAGGTGCTGACAAAAATTTTCGAAAATTTCGGATGTTAGAAATTTTCAGGATTTTTGAATATATTCTTTAATAGAAATAAATTAATATTTTAATTAAAATTACTTGATTCGGTTGAAACATAAGTTGATAAGTAAAACAAATAATTTTTAACCCAGTTAATATGTTTTGTTTTCTACCTTAGTAACTCCCAGGACGAAATTTTTTTTAAGGGGTAAAGAATGTAACGACCCGTATTTTTAACGGATAATATATAATTTATTTAATTATTTAAATAATGGTTTGGTAATTTAAAATGACCATAATTAAATAATATTGAATATTTAATCAACATAAAAATAGAATAATACATTTATTTCCGAAAAAGTCGGAAACAGTGGAATTCACAATATTGTGTGAATTGGACAATTTAAAATATATAATTCAGTTAGAATTGAATTAATGCAATACGATACCAAATTTAACTCCAAATTAATGCAAAGCCAAATAAAGGCAGTATATCTTTATCCTTATCTCTAACATCCCCCGTCAAACTCACTGTAATGACCCGTATTTTTAATGGATAATAATAATTTATTTAGTTATTTAAATAATGGTTTGGTAATTTAAAATGACCAGAATTAAATAATATTGAATATTTAATTAATATAAATAATTGAAAAATATATTTATTTCTGAAATAGTGGAATTCGCAATATTGTGTGAATTGGACAATTTAAAATATATAATTCAGATTAGAATTGAATTATACTAATGAATTTATCTATAAGTGTCAGTTGAACTATAATTTATATTATAATTATAAGTGAATGACATCGTAATTTATACAAACTTTAAAAATTGATAACTATCTCCTATGTTGTCCAAATTTAACAAAACAGGATCCGTTGGGATCGTATGGATGATGACTATGCAATGGAATTGACTGGTAGTGAATTGGAGCTCGTTGCAATTTATAGCAAAATAAATTGTCTGTCTGAATCAACCGACAGTTATCGTTATTTAATGATGATCGTCCAATGTGCGTAAATCCCACTAACTCTGCACAGTTATATTTTATAAGGTATTTTTAGAATTGATAAATGATGGTTGATTGCTGTGTGTTGATTGTTTGGACAAACTGCTAATTAATTGGTTGAAAACATAAATAAAGTTATATATATAAACCGTTGAAAAATATTGATTCTGTTTAACAAAATATTTCATTTTTAATGAAATTGATGTTATTTATATTGTATAACATGTGTGGATGCAGGGAAACAGGTTAGAGGGATCCAACTGGATTCCACAATATTTATAGCACTGTTTTTTTTCATATATTGTGATATATGATGTGATATATATAATCTGTTGTTGATTAAGTGTGTTAGGATGATATTGATCATGGTTATTTGGTAATTTAAATACCAAAAGAAATACTGGAATGTAAAAAAAAAGGAATTTTCAAAGTGTATATTGAAAAGAAAATATTTATAAAATCAAAGGATTTTATAAAAGAATTTTTTTTTATAAAATCAAAGGATTTAATAAAAGATAAAAGGATTATTTGTTTGAAAAATAAATAAAAATACAAATGGAATATTTATTTGGAAAATAAACAAAATTATAAAAGGAATATTTATTTGGAAAATAAACAGAATTAAAAGGAAATATTTGGAAAATAAATAGAATTAAAAAATAAATTGATGAGATATAAAAAAATTATGACAAGATTATTTAAAGTTGATATTAAATAGAAATCTGTTTTAATAGATAAATTGAGACGATTAATTTATAAATAATGATTTATAAATTAAATAAAATATTTATCATTTGATAAATGGAATGTAACGACCCGGATTTTTGGTCGGTTAATTTTAAATATTTAATATGGTTTTAAATATGGAATTGATAATATAAATGATATTCTATATAGAGTTATCGATTTAATAATCAAAATATGATTTATTTCAAATATAAATAATTATCGTAATGCGAAATATATTTGAATTCAGTATTAAAACTAAGTCAAAAAAATTCAGATGATTTATGGAAATTAAATTAGAATATAAACGATAATAAAAATAGTTTATTATCGAAGAATCTGATTATTTCTGAATTTGAATTATATTATTGATTGACATAGAAATATGTTTATTTTATGCTCTTATATCTTATCTTTTGTATATAAATAAATATTACTTGGGTATTGTTTTGTCACTTTTACAGATATTCCAACCCAGCCCGCATGCAACCAGAAAAGTAGATAAATGGATATCAGATTGCTATATATTTACATTTTGAAGAATTGTAGATGAAGATCTCACATCTAGTTGCTGTTGGACAAGAAAAAGATTGATAAAAAGGCCATGCACATCTCAGGCTTGTTAAAGAACCAAGTGGAAAAGAAGAAAGGACAAAAATTTAATAGATTTAACTAAGGCCCATTTGAGACTCTCATTGTAAACTAATTAGTGATGTAATGGCTAGGCCCATTTATAATTAGGGTTAGGGTTTGGTTATCCCCTATAAATACCCTTGTAATGTCATTGTAGCCACCATCCTATCATATTCTATATTCTCTTCTCCATTAATAAAAGTTCTTCTTCTTTTTATTATTTCTGCATTTTTCTTTTTCTTAGCAATCGGTGTTGTCTTCACAATTAGTTTTGGAAGAACACCAATTGTATTTTACATTTGTTTCATTAGTGATTAGTCATTTGATTAGTTTCAACGACAATCCTAATTTTATTTTTGTTGTTCTTCTTATTCTGCACTTTTATTTTCTGCATTGTTGTTCTTGTTTTGCAATTTACTTTCTTTAGTGATTAATCGTTGATTAGATTCAACGATAATCCTAAGTTCACAATTTCAGTTTGTTTTTATTTCTACAAAATCTCCAGGCTTCGTCTAACTCGCCCAAGAGATTAGATAAATAATTTGATTTTAATTTACCTCCATATGTTCGACCTGTATGCTACACACCTGTGCGCTTGCAGAATTTTATTACAAATATCGCGCTTTTCTAATTCATAGATTAGCGACGATCAAGTTTTCGTCTATCACATACCCTCCACAATCCACTTCATCGACACCCTCTTTCCAGATCTTTTCTACCCAACATCACAAAAACAGATCACGTTTCTACACTCCACACGTCACAAACCATTCATAATATCCATCACCACTTCGTCCACGTCACAAACTCCACAACTTCGAAACCCAGTCATCTTCACCTTCCTCTTCTCCCCTCATCTTCAACCACACACCTCTGCATCTCCAAGTACCCGATCCCTAAAACCTGTTCATAAGTCCAACTCCCTCCTCATCAAATAACATCACCCCCCCACCAGTTCAATCAAACCTAACCTGCTTCATACACAAACCCAGGTCGACAATACTCCACTTCCCAAAATCTCCCCTATGCCATTTCCTTACCACCTCCAATCAAAAATCTCCATACTCCAACCCACAACAATCAAACAGATCACGCTCCACAACAGTTCGCAAAACCATCCCTCAGTACATCACAGACCAACCAAATTCCATCGCACACCACAAATCATCACCACAAACAACGTACTTGCCAAAACACTTCATCACAAACAACAATTTTCTACACCGCAATTCATCGAACAGAAGCAAACCGCTCATCAAAGCCTTCGCTGTCAAAAAAAAAATCCCCAAACCACCTCGCTTTCATCACAACATTACAAACCTTCTCCCAACATATACGTTCAACACAACAACCTTCACCATTAACGGCTTCACCATCGCAAGCCACCCACTTCACAAAATTCCATCAGTCCATTACCCTGAACAATTCCCTTAAAGTCGACATCCTTCTGTCTACAAACTCACCCCCGCAATAAACCCCAATCCACAACGTTCAGGTCAACATTCTCCACCCTTGCCGTCAGAACAAATTTCGAACTCCAGAAAACCCAAAAATCATATCTAAAACCTGAAGTGGAAGCCAGATCCGAACCCACCAATACGAACATGTTTTTGACACCCAATTCGATCGAAATTCATTGCCAGCCTCCGTCTCAATACTTGCAGTTTCACCAGAAAATTGATTTGAAACAAATCATAAATCGAAGTTCGATTTCCAAACGTTATCTGCCTTCGATCTGGACCACAACCCTTTCTCCTACCCACCCTTACGGCTACTGCTTCTTACGCACAGACCCCCTCACTTCTACGAACCAATTTCATAACTTCAAGCCGCTGTTTTGTTTGTGACCAACGTCCCTTGCCTGATTTGTTTGTGACCCGTGAATTTGGGCACAATTCTTTGTTTGTGAAAAAAAAGAAGAAAGAAGGGCGTGAGTTTCTTTTTGGAATTGATCATTTTTGTTGGGTTGTTTTGGTTTTATATACTTTTGTTTGCTTAAGATCGAGCCTTCGGTTTTTCAATTGTTATTGGATTGGCGTGCGTTTTATTTTGTCTAGGAGCGTGATTTATTTCTCCTAATTTCGTTCGATTTTGGGTATTTTAATTGTTTGTTTGGGTTGGTGAATATGATCTTGTGAGAGACAAGTAAGATTCGTTAATTGAGAGGGACACATGGAGATTGACATCTTTTACTGAGAGCAAAACAGAGAAGGCTTTCAATTTGTTTTTATTTATTTATTTTCCGTTTGAGCTTGTTTTAGTGTTCTTGAGATATTCTTGCGATTGTTACGGCTTTGAGTTTTGGAGTTATATTTTTGTTGAGTTCATTGATTTGTTGCCTTGGTCTAACACTTGGTTCGCCGTAGCCATATATATTGAATTCACTGATTTAGTTGGCTCCATTCTCTTCTATTCCCAATTTATTTATTTTTCTTTTTGATTTTTTTTTTAAAAAGAAGGAGGAAAGGAGACATTCCAAAAACAAAGACCAAAGTGAAAAGATTTCCAAGCAACGAACAAGGAATTCAGAGATCAAACAAATCATGAACACTGGGATTTTAATCGCTATTGCCACTCAACTGCTCTCGACGTACTGCTATACACCCACTGTAAAATTCTCTAAACTCTACAGGTGTTCTGCTGTTTAGAAAAATATAGAAATTGCTTGTAAAAATCTTCTGCAGGGGCAGCGGTTTGCTTGTACAATTTTTTTTCTTTTCAATTCTGTTATTATTCTGTGACTGTTCTGTGACTGATATTGCTGAATCTGTTTGTGAGAAACGAATTTCCATAACTAATCACTCTCGTCGATTTTCAATTTTAACACTTGATTTGATTTTTGAAATAATATAATTGAAAAGTGGTGCTTTGTGAAGTTGACTGTCTCGCATAATTGGATCGCGGATATATAGTAGTTCAATTTATTGTACTATTAGCAAAAGAGGTTGCATACTACCCGTAAAACATTGGTCGTATCCCTTAGTATTTATACTATACGTGAACGGCCATAAGACCCTCTTCCCCCTTCTAATTGAGTCGGTTAATTAATAGAGCACAACTCATTCTTTTATATTGTTTTGAACTAAGAATAATTTCTATCTTCTGTTGATTTCATTCAAAATGTCTGATTCAAAAAAATCTTTGAGAGAAATGTGGAATAATAGCCTGAGTAGACGTCCACTAGAAGAGTATGAATATGAACGACAACTCATGAAACAAGATTTTCCAAAATTTCGTGAGCCCAATGTCAACAATTTTCAAAAGTTTCCAACTAACCAACGTTTTCAAAATCATAGATATAATCAAAATGATGATTTCAATTTAAATTGCAATAATTTTGATTATGGGCCATATCCACATCAAAACGGTTTTGAATCGCAACATACCTTTAATCAACATCAATATGAGGTTGGAAACCAGTTTGAAAATAATTTTGAAAATGATTTTCAAATCGATCAAAATTTCCAAATTTACAACCCACATCCACATTTTGAATATGACCAAAATTGCAATTTTCCCTCGAATTTTCACAGTCTTGGTTACGAACCTAATTTTCAAAATCAAAATGAATTCCAACATCATTTTCATCTTTCTGAAAATTCAAACTATTTTGAAAATCAAGAAATCCAAAGGGAGAGCTCTCAAATCAATGACTTTGAAGAATGTAATTTTGATGAGATGGCGGAAAGGCTAAATAAAAAGATGGATGAACTTCTTTGTTTAATGGCGTCTTATAAAGAACAACAAGAGCAACAAAATCAAATTCAAACGTGCGATGAATCAGGAAATAATCCATTCTTTACTGATATTGAAAATTTTCAGATTACAACTTTGGAAATTGAGAATAACGATCTAAATGAAGTTGTTCAAAATTCAACAAATGATTTGGATTTCGATTCTTTTCAGGAAAAAGATTTAAGCTCAGATTTTGATCTTCCTCTTTCGGGCTGTGAGAAACTTGAAAATTTTGAAATTGAACAGAATAAAAATGTTGAATTTTTCAATTCAAATTTGGAGATGGATTTTAATGAACATGAATTTTTTTGGGCTGTACAAGGATGAGTTGCCAAATGAGGAAGAAGTAGATTCATATCATGAGTTCAAAAATTTTAACTTTGAGAAAATTTCAAACGAACTTGAAGTTGTCAGTGTCGAAAATACGTTGTCAAATGAGAAATGTGATCACATAGTTTTGAACAACACTCAGAATTCAAATTTCACTGAATTTATATAAGATCACAAATTTTTGAACAATTACACTGACAAATTTGTTGAACACATGAATTACTTTTGGAATTCTGGCTTGGTTGAAAAACTTCATGTTAGGACGACCATGAACTTTCATTTACTGGACTATAAATCTAGGTTTAAAGATGAGATGGTTTTCAAAAACCTTTGCTTATTAGAAAACATGCCTAGACATAGTGGGAATGGGACTCATAGGGCAAGAACCAAGTGTGGGGGGAAAAGTTGGTGGAATTCTTTGCATCGCATACATCGCAAACACATATATCATTGTACATATGATCCATTCTTACATATAGTTAGATTGCATTTTATTTTACATATCGTTTTGCATTTCATCCACCTTTGGGTATTGTCTTTCAAATTTAGAAAAAAATTACAGTGTGGACACTGTTTAGTTCTAGTGTGGGGGGAGTCTGCATTTCATTCATTTTTCTTTCTTTTCGTTTTCAGCCATTTAAATAGGACCATCATGCATTTTAGACTGTACTAACATGCCATTTTTTTTTTTGAAACATGACTCATTTTAGTTTGATGCAACAAAATAAGTTAACAATTATTAGTCAGTTGATAGTATTTTTTCTCTCAACTTAGATCGAATAAGAAATATAATGAAAAGTTTAATTTTGAGGGATAATAGTGTAACCGGTACATAAGGAGATTCTTAGGTGATGCCCATGAAATCTATTCTATATTGTAGACTTTGTTTAAATAAGTGGAGGACTTAAAATACTTATATTGGCTTTTCGAATCTTTAAAACTAAGTTGTGTTAAGTTGAATTCGCGTTTCTTTCTTTTGTGCTTATATTTTCAATAATAATAATAGTAATCCAAGGGTATCCAACATTGCTTGTATATCGAGCGCTGGTGTGCAAACCCGCCAAGCTCTATCCGGCACGTTGTTGACAAAGTCAGCGTTGGAATATCTTGTTCTCATTTTATGAGATTGGACACCTAAGGATTACCGACACGTTGTTGACGAAGTCAAAGTTGGCCTGCACAATCCGCCAAGCTCTTTACCCACTCTCCGTTAGTCCGCGAGGCATTGCATTGGTGGTAAACCTTGGTCTTCTAAGTTAGGTGTATGTACTTGAACATAAATTTTAAAATTTTATAGAATAAAGAATAAGCGATGATGCCCAAACACTTCTTGACCTTATTGATTTGACTAGCCATACATGAGAAAATAATACTACCACTTTGCAAACTGTGCCAAGCAAACTAAGAATTTATTTCATGGATGCACTATGTTATCGACCGAACTAACTGGCCAAACTGGAATTTAACATTTGAAAACTTGATTTATATTGAAAATTTGTGACAAGTTGAGGTATCTAAAATAAAATCAACTGACTAGAAATTTTTAATTTAATTTGTTGTACCACTTCTGAAACAAGTCTTGTTTTCATTTTTTGCTTTTATTTTGCATATGTCCACTGCATTCATGTAGTTTCATTAGAATCATAGCATACTGCATTTGGATTTTGTGGGTAGTATCTGCTGAAAACCCTCACGAGACACCACTCATCCACTAGGGACACCTAGAGGTTTAACGGCTTGTTGCATACGCTCAATGCAATCGTGTTTCCTACGAAAGTGTGACCTATCTAGTTTAGTTTTTCATTTCTTGTTTTACTCGAGGACGAGTAAAAGATAAGTGTGGGGGTATTTGATTGACATAGAAATATGTTTATTTTATGCTCTTATATCTTATCTTTTGTATATAAATAAATATTACTTGGGTATTGTTTTGTCACTTTTACAGATATTCCAACCCAGCCCGCATGCAACCAGAAAAGTAGATAAATGGATATTAGATTGCTATATATTTACATTTTGAAGAATTGTAGATGAAGATCTCACATCTAGTTGCTGTTGGACAAGAAAAAGATTGATAAAAAGGCCACGCACATCTCAGGCTTGTCAAAGAACCAAGAGGAAAAGAAGAAAGGCCAAAAATTTAATAGATTTAACTAAGGCCCATTTGAGACTCTCATTGTAAACTAATTAGTGATGTAATGGCTAGGCCCATTTATAATTAGGGTTAGGGTTTGGTTATCCCCTATAAATACCCTTGTAATGTCATTGTAGCCACCATCCTATCATATTCTATATTCTCTTCTCCATTAATAAAAGTTCTTCTTCTTTTTATTATTTCTACATTTTTCTTTTTCTTAGCAATCGGTGTTGTCTTCACAATTAGTTTTGGAAGAACACCAATTGTATTTTACATTTGTTTCATTAGTGATTAGTCGTTTGATTAGTTTCAACGACAATCCTAATTTTATTTTTGTTGTTCTTCTTATTTTGCACTTTTGTTTTCTGCATTGTTGTTCTTGTTTTGCAATTTACTTTCTTTAGTGATTAATCGTTGATTAGATTCAACGATAATCCTAAGTTCGCAATTTCAGTTTGTTTTTATTTCAACAAAATCTCCAGGCTTCGTCTAACTCGCCCAAGAGATTAGATAAATAATTTGATTTTAATTTACCTCCCTGTGTTCGACCTGTATGCTACACACCTGTGCGCTTGCAGAATTTTATTACAAATATCGCGCTTTTCTAATTCATAGATTAGCGACGATCAATTATATTTATATTATATGGATATTTTATATACGTTCAAATAAAATTTCAAATTATATTCTGCTGAGTTCAGTATAACGCTATAATATTGAAACGTCGGTCCGTACGATAAAATAGCGGTTCACGATTTTTAATTGTGAACCCCGAGATATCGGTAATCGATAAGATCGAAATCAAATCAATATCCATTTAAAAAGGATAAAAAATCGCTTTATCTCACATCACATTAAATAGAAATCAAGTCGTTTTAATGAGAAATCAAATCGAGGTTAAATCAATATCAAATCGAATTAATTTATATGTACCCTAAGGTACCAATTCCTTAATGCCGAAGCTTTGTTCTTCTATAAATTCGCAGCGTTTTCTCCTTTATTGCTTCTTTAGAAATTATAAACTTCGACAAACAATAAAATGAAAACCACTGTGCTCGACTTCTTCAACACAATTCGAAGCTTTAAAAATAAATGGTATCCTCAAAATCAATTTCAAACAGAATGTAAAATCACGAATATCCCTCCATGTTTCTTCTGTCTCGTTCGACAGCAGGTGCGCAATAGTTTCTGGGAAACTCGACAGTACAAGAACCAGTCTAGGGCTTCGGTTAGCCTCAATTGAGAGAAAATGGGTTCGAAGAAAATTGGGGTTGGTCCAGTAGCAGACGCGATTTGTACTAGAGATTTTGGCGAGTTCTTAAATTCCGATGCTTATTGAATAGATTCGACGAGTTTATAGCAATAGTAGGGCATCGATTTTTGAAGTCATAATCGACAATGGAAGTCGATGTTTGTTCGATGAAGTAGGTTGCGATCTTGGGGTGGCAACCCGTGGCGTTTTGTTGAAATCACGGTGGAAGCTAGGACTGGAGTTTAGCAGTGAGGACGTTGATGAGTTCGGT
This sequence comes from Allium sativum, assembly GCA_030737875.1. NCBI lineage: Eukaryota > Viridiplantae > Streptophyta > Magnoliopsida > Asparagales > Amaryllidaceae > Allium > Allium sativum. The sequence continues at coordinate 736,598,575 of CM060909.1, read as the reverse complement.
AGTCTGGTGTTTTGGAGTTCGATGGGAGATTTGGGGATTTGGTGGTTGCGAGCATTTCAGAGATGATGTCAACAATGGAGGCGTAGCAGTGAAAAGTGGACTTGGTTCAGTTTCTTATAGTAGCGAGTTTCAGAAATTTCAGAATTAGGGAAGAAAGGATTAACAGGGAATGGGGGTGAGAACAACCTGATGTTTATAAAAGAAATTAAGGTAAGAAAAATTAATTTAGTTAGTTAGTTATTAATTTAACCATTCAAAATCTTATATAGCTTGTATCTAATTCAAATAAAATCAGATTTAAACACCGCCGGTTGTGCTATACCCGTAAGGTCGAGGACTACATTTTTGAAAACGGATTTGGATTCCCGAAGATAAATGGAATGTAAAATCAAACAATTTTGATTTACTCCGTCAGATTAAAAATCACGGTGAGTAAATTTCACTCAATTTATTTATTTTGAATTATTTTCGGTCGTTAAAAGTAAGTGATGGTTGCTTGGTTGCATTAAAATATTACTGTGGCTATTAAATATATTAGTTATGTAGGATTTGTGTTTCTGGCTATTATATATATATATATATATATATATATTAGTGATTGGTTGGATTCCCGCAGTACCATTAGCAGATGCCCGCAGTATCATTAGCGGATGACCCTATGCGCCCCACGCTATGATAGTGGATGACCTTCTATACCGCGATATCCTGCCTCGAAGCAGGATGGGTATTATTTATGTTAGCTAACGTTTGTGGATGCAGGAAAACAGGTTGGAGGGATCCAACTGGATTCCTCAAAAATATTATTATTTGTTTGTTTCATATATATTATCGTATATGATGTGTTAGAAAACCCATGGTTGATAATTATGTGTTTTTGATTTGGTTGAATATCACTGGCCCTAAATATTGATTTATAAAAATATCGTAATAAGGATATTTTGAGATTAAAAAGGGAAATCTATTTTTCTAAAAATAGAATTCGAATTTCGAATGGACTAGAAATATTAACCTGTTAAGAGATATAATAAAACAAGCATTTAATTTATAAACAATGTTTATAAACAAGTATTTAATTTATAAACGATGTTTATAAATTAAAAATGTATATGAAATTGAAGCGATTATTTTATAGACGATGTTTATAAATTAAATAGTATGGGAAAATTGAGGTAACTTTATAAATGGTATTTATAAATAAAATGGAATGATATTCATTAGATAGTCAGGGAATTGATATGAATTTATAAATAAAATGGAAAAATTATCGTTTGATAATTTGAATATTTAAATTCAAATGTGAATTTAAAAATAGAAATGGGGAATCGTTTTAAAGAAGTAAACGATTGAGATTTACTCTAATACTGAGAATATGCATTGAATTAAAAATAAATCCGTATGGATTTATGAATTGAATCAATTAGATCGAATTTGTTTAAATATAGTATTTCCAGAAAAGAATATTTAAATCATATTAGATATAAACTAAAATTAAATATGCAAATAGATTCTATATATAGACAAGTTATAAGAGATAGAATATTCCAAAACAAGATTTTGGTTTTAAATAGATTTCGAAATGGACATGTTTAAATATAAAACAAGTAAATTTATAAACAATGTTTATAAATATGGTGAATAAATTATCAAGAGATAGTTGGTAACTTTAAATTCAAATATGAATTTAAAAATAGAATTTGAAATCATTCGAAAGGGTACAACGGTTTTTATTCTGCAATTCAAAATATCAAAGGGATGGAGTTTCAAATAGAAATTGGAAAAGGGAACTTGTTTAAATGTACGAAACAAGGAAGTTGAATTTGTAAATAGTGTTATAAATTTGGTGAAATAAATTTTCATTTGGATAATTTAAATCGTTTAAATTCAAATAGGAATTTAAAAGTAAATTGGGAAGTGTATTGAAACAAAACGATTGATTATATTTCGGAATTCGGAATATAAGCTGAATTGAGAAGAATTCAACTGGTTTATAATTGAAATTCGATTATATCGAATTTTTTAAATAATTTATTTATAAAAGGAATTGGAATTAAATATAGAAGATTGAAGTATAATTATATTACCGAGTAAGGAATAATCGACAATTATAGATAATCGAAAATATTATGTTGAATTGGGAAACTAATTTGATTTATATTAAAAATATATCCGAATGGAGTTGAATATATTAAAAACGAAGTTTAAACGTTTATATATATATAATTAAAACAAACTCGCCGCAGCGCGGTAGTTCGTAAATTGGCATTTCGAACTTCAATTGAGTAGATAGAACTCAATTCAAGTCGGAATTCTTTGAAACAAGAATCATCAGGGCCGATTTGATAATAGTTTTCTAATGGAAGAGAAAAATATGAAATTCGTCTTATAGATTTCGAGTTATGTCAAAATCAAATTTTTAGAAAAACAGCGCCATAACCATTATAAAACCATAGCGGTTTATTTAAATAAGTAAAAGGATTTGAAGTAAATAAAATCTGAATTTCCATTAGAAAAATCCAGACTTGAGATGTGAAGTAAGTATGAACTCAAGTGGAGTAAATGAACTGATTTTTGAAACAAAAATCATATTTTTAATTATTTAATATAATTAACTAATGTAAAGAACAATTAGTTAATGGGATTTGAATCAAAATTGGGTTTTGGTTAGGTGAATTGAACTGGGGAATTTATATTCAAAATCGAGTATGAAACCGGAATTGCAAATGGCATTGGATCAGTTTATAAGCAAATAAAAAAAATGGACATGGTATATTCAGCTGAAAAGTGAAATAGGCAAAAGAGCCAACTAAAGTATAAATTAACAAATTGAGTTAAACTGACCAGATTGAGTTGAAATAAATTAGAAATGGACGCATATGTGTTATACAGGTATGGAATGAAGTGTAAGAAGATTATAATTTATGTGCCGACAAAAAGGTACATGTTTAAATTCCATATGAGGTTTTATGCGCCGAATCGGCAAGCCACTTGGCTTTTTGATTTTCTTTTTGAATGGAAAGGGCCTAGAGAGGCGAGTTGAGGTTTGTACTGTTAACCGGTACAAAGGGGGTTATGGCGAAATTTCCGGAAATTTAAGGAGCTAGAATATTCTTAAGAAAATTTGATAGTTAGAAATCAATGTATCGATATATACAGAATTCGATAAGGAAATGAATTTAAAAATAGAATATTATAAACCAAAAGGAAATCTATAAATTAGATTTGTTAAAAATAGAAAGAGAAGCGTATACGTGTTTTAGAAATGGAAAATTGGTTTAATATGGTGTTGATTATTCGAGTTAGCGGTCTTGTCTGTTTTGAAGTTAATAATATTTTCAGTCAAGGTCTGAGAGGTAATTATACCCCAACTCGATTGATTTCATTATTAGCTGATAAATAGCAAGATTCAGTCTCAAAGAGAAATGTTTAAAGAAATTTAGTCGTATGCAATATTTTGGGTTGTTATAGCGATGTTTTACATAACATTCTTTTTACCCCAAGTAAGTGGAATTTTGGAAATATAATAGTAAATATTTCCTAAGTATAGAAATGAATTGTCGTGAAACGGAGAAGTAATTGGGATATTTTCCAATTATTAATAAAAGATATTTTCTAGGTATAGAAAATAAAAGATGGCGAAATATGGAAATGTTTACAAAATAGCATAAGAGACCAAGATGATTATTGAAAATATTTGGTTAACAAATATTTGTAAGGAAATGAAGAAGTAATTTAATTAATGAAATATTAATTAAGAGGCCCAGTGATTTGTTTGATAGTTGGAATGTGTTAGACCAAAAATTGGTTCTGACACCCAAATTAATTATGATTTCAATGAACTAGAATCAAAAAGCAACAAAGAACACGCAATTTATAGTGGTTCTGTGTTAACGAGCCTACGTCCACTTTGTTTTCTTTTAATTGATGATTTGAATACAAATACAGCAATGATTCTCATTCAACTTCACAATTAAAATGCATAAACTCACTCAAATTTCTCAAAAATAGACTTTAAGAGACGATTTTGATCTGATTGTAGCTATGAAATTCGGCTATGGAGGAAGTTAGAACTGAGAATTTGCCAAAAGATCCTTTCAAATGCCTCTAGATGGTGTATTTATAGGTGAAAAATCTCTTCGAAGTGGCTCCGTTTCGGAATTGCATGGCACCCATCCCATAAGAGTCGGGTTCGGAGGCTTCCAGATGGTGACAGCGCATTGATTTGGCAGGAGATCGTGGAATAAATGGTCATGCTTGGTCCGAGTCTTCAGGAAGTTTGTGCAACAACGGTCACAAGCTTAGAGAAAAGTATTCAGATCGGCTGCCTCTGATCTGATCCGATGAAGCCACCTGCTTTATGATGTTGCTGTCATACTCCTCCGGTCCGATCCGATGAGGCCATTTGTTGTTTTCTGATGCTACTGACGTATCTCTCCGATCCGAACCGATGAGGCCACTCGCTATCTAATGTTGCTGACGTATCACCGATCCGAACCAATATGATTTCTGCGTCTTTGACCTCTACTTTTTTCTTGCGCTATCTCCTTCTGATCCGAATGGATTGGTGTCTTTCTCACTATTTGCTCTTTGTGTAGCCTAGTTCACAAAGTAGGCTTAACATTTTGCCCCCTCGAAGTACACTCTTATTTAAGATAAAATGCACTTCGAAGCAATTTACAAAACATTCTTTGAATTAGAATCATTGAATGATCGCCTCCATTTACTTGTAGTGTCGTGTCGCTTCATAAAGTCGTGGCTTTTACTGCTAAAATATATCCACAATCCATATGAATCACTTTTTTCATTTTCAAATAACTTCGAGAGCTCCTTTTGATGTCTAGTGATTCTTCCAGGTGAGTTTTTTCTTTATTTTTCCTCAAATCCACCCTGCGTGTCAAATCAGTGTATGTGGTCCCTTTCGGTTTGGACTCCGATCCGAATGGACTTCCTTCAGCAGCACACTCTGATGGGCCCTCCAGTATTGCTTCACCATAGACTAACAGGCCAGAGTGCCTTTGTGGGCTTGACTCCCGGTCCGAACGGAGTGAAGTAGGCTAGGAATACGTGTGGTCACCTTAGATTTTTATAAATCCGCCTCCTACCTTCTTCCTTCTCTCTTTTTTATTGCTTTCATCCAAGCAAACTTAGCATCGAAACCCTAGAACTTCAAAAACTCTGAAATTATCTCGTTCTTCCTTAAATTCAACAACTCGGTAGGTCAAAAGCTTTCGATTGTCCTTGTAATAACTGATTTCAATTGAAATTTGTGGTCATATTGGGCGATTCGATCATGGCGTTTGCCTAGTTTCAACGCCTTGGCCTCCTCTCTCCTCGCCGTCGTCGTTGGTGGCTCTATCACCACCTCGAGGCGTTGAGAAGAAGAATTAGGGTTCTACAGTATATTTGAGCACATAAGTTCCTGAACTTAATTAGGTTATGTGAAACGGATTTGGGCTTGATATTGGCTATGTGAGGTGGAAAATGAGGAGGATGAAGAAGAGGAGAGGAACTGGGATCGGTTCGGGTGAAGAAGCGTTGGAGTGAAGGAAAGGGAAAGGTGACTATAAGACCGGATCGGGTCGGAGCAGAAAAAGGCAAAAGAAAGAAAACAAAATCCATCTGGTCGGATCGGATGGTGTTTACAAGGCCGGATCGGGTCGGAGTAGAAAAAGGCAAAAATAAAGGGAAAACAAAACTTACCTCGTCGGATCGGATGGGAATAAGGGACAAAAAGAAGAAGGATTACTCAAGCTGATCTGATCCGCTCCGAAAGCCCACATCCGAGCTGATCCGGTTTAATTCACTGGGTATGAACGTCCGCTTTCGATCGAAACATGACTTTGCCCTCCGATCCGATCCCAATACAGATATCCGAACCGAACCGAAATAGCTTAACTTAATGTGCAAGAATTTTTTTTCAATTATCTTAATCAATGCTTAGCATAGCCTTCAACTTGATGAACAGTTAGGATAGCGCCTTTCAAATATGACAAACATCAAGAACTATTTTGACACATTATTACTTCTTTGAATCTTCATATCACGCTTTCATATGTTTGCTCTGCATTTTTGTTACACGTAGCACACACTTTAGTTCACATACACACATGGGGGACACGGGCAACTTTACTCTAATTCTTGCTATTGTTTCTTCGATAGTCTAGTGATCATGGCCGAAAGACGTTCATCTAGATTGGCAAAGAAGATGGAAGTTGTGGAAACTTCTGAAAAAGTTACCATTGATGACATATCTTCTTCTTCAGACCCTGAATGGGACAACGAGGGCCCAGATTATGAAGTAGGAGCGCATAACAACGAAACGCCTTCCGATAGAGAAGTTTCTCTGGGTTATGAGGAGGAAGGAGGGATTGGAGATAATCGAGCTCCTGACGAATTTGAGTCTGCCATTATCTTGGAATCACCCGTAGACTATGTTGAATCAACAATCGACGATGATAGACTTGTCCGCATATGTTTAAAGCACGGGATACTAAAAAGGGATACCCTGGTGCCATCGAAAACTGACCGTCCTCACAATCCCCCAAAAGGATTTATGGCAATTACCAAATTGATGTGTATGGTTGGGGCTATTCCACCATTTCCGCCTTTTGTTGTCAACTTTCTAAGACAGATGCGGATTGCCCCCATGCAGCTACATCCCAACTCATATGCTTACTTATATAACTTATATATAGCATACTGAGAGATTTTAGGTACAGAGCTCACTTTCGACGACGTTCACTTTTTTAATAATTTCAAGCATCGGACTCGAGAAACTCCTTCCTTCTCTTAATTCGAATCAGTCCCAAAAAGGAAAATCATTTCACCACCATTCAGCAGCAAGGCCGGCGATTCCAAGATAGAATGGTTTTATATAAGGCAACAGCCGGGGTGCGCCAGGAGATGGACAAAATCAAGTAAAGCATTGATTTTCCAGATCTTAATTTTGAACGTTCATGCCAATACACTAACTTGCTTTCTGTTTTGTTTGTAGTTGATAACCCAAAACAAATATCGGGTCAAGTGTACTTTGACCGGATGCATCGACTCCTCAATGGTGATCAAAAATTTCATACCATCGATGAAGTCCTTAAGGATGAATACCTCCATCATCATGGGCTATTGTTCATTATCCGTAGCATAGGTCACGGGTCGGGTCCACATGTATACATCCCCCCATTGGACAAAATTCCTAAAACGGGCGAGGGCTCGAAAAGTCCAAGAATACCTCTTCAGACTTCACCTTCTCCATCTTCAACTCAAGAGGATGAACTGGCCAACATAGCCGAAAAGCACCGAGAAGGGTACATCGCCACTCGGGATGCTATTTCTCCTGAAAAATCACTATCTCCTAAAGAACTGCCAACAGACGCTTCCCAAGGAGATGCCCCTACTACCGATGATCCTACATTTCAGGGCTTAGGAGATCTCCCCCACCTGAAACTATCTATACTTCAGAGGATTTTTGCACAAATCCTTTAGTTTTTACTTCTTTAGAGGAGACTACTCCTGTTAAGGCCAAAGATCCCACTCGCGCTGGCTTGGCTTTAGACTCGGGTTTGTCGGGGGGAATACCACTTAGGATGCACTTAACATAATAGCACCACACTTCACAGCACTTAATTCTCATGAGAATACTGACTCTGAATTCCACTTACATTGTTGCGCATGTACAATGTCTCGCCCTTACTATGACCTTAGGAAAATACGTCGCAGCATGGCTAAAACCCTTCCGATGTCGAGCAAGATCGCCGCGAAAGCTGGGGTAGAGAGGACATAAGGCCTCATGATTCTTATCAGTCGTGCACCTCGCGCTCTCGCTCCACCGTTCGGTCGGATCCGGAACGATACAAAAGCTACCAGGGTCGTCGAGGAGAAGACACATCGCAGCCAAAAGACCAAACTTCTCCTCAAGATAAACGCAATAGGGAAAGGAGCCCGCCGAAAGATACCGACTCACGAGGAAAACATAAGGTTTCTGATAAGCGGCCTAGAAAGGGTGATGCAACCATCGTGCCCACTAAACATAAGGATACTGAACTAACGTACTGCCCACCTCCACCGCTGGATGCTGAGTCTAAGGTTAAGCAGGCATATCTGGAGAAGCAATTCCCCAACCACTATTTTGAAAATCTGACTTTCTTACCTGCTCTCGAGTCTATTTCCTCAAGGTGGGCAGACGAGGCCAAAGCAAAAATTGATGCAGTCGAAAAACAATATTCGGAGATGTTCAAGTATTCACATAACCTCTCCAGAATCATTCGAACTTTAATTACGGATATTGAATCAATGAAAAAGACTGCAGGTGCCGACGCAAAGGCCTTGAAAAATTTGGAGAAAGACCTTGAGGACACACAGGCCCAACTTGTAATCGCTCAACGAGACGCTACCAACTTTAAACAGCAATTTGAAGAGTTACAGAAGCGTTATCATGACTTGCTAAAATCTCATAGCCAAGAGCGCTTAGAGTTGAAAAAGCAAGCAGAAGATGCTAAGTCGGATAACGCCAAAATGCAACTTGCTTACAATGCTCTTGAGCGAGAAAAAGCCGAGTTAGCGAGAAAGAACGCTGAATTGGAGAAGAGAAACGCTGACTTGGCTTCCAAGTTGATGGAGGCCGAGAATAGGGCTGCCCTAGCGGAGGGTAATGTGGAAAGTGTTATTAAGTACGCCGAAGAGACCCGTAAGTAGCTGTCAGAGGCCAGGAGGAAGTGCATGGTTTCGGCGAATTACTGATCGAATTCTTCGCGCATATAATTCGTCGTCGAAACATCTCTTGGATTGAAGATTATCCGACTACCTTGGTTCACGTATTGAGCCAAATTATCGAATGGAAGAAATAGGAACTCAAGGTAGATTCCGTCGACAAAGACAAGCTTATGGAACAATATCTAAGAGATGATGAGCCGGCACGTCTGGCCGAGGGGCGTCGCCTCATCGCTGCTGCTATTGAGGAGGAGAAGCGGATGGCTAAACAAAAGAATATCTCCGAGGCTGGTTCTTCTTCTACTGCCGCTGAAACTTCTGAATTTGAGGGATATGACCCCGAAAACCCGGGGATCCCTCAGGCATCTCTTTTATCCCCCATACCCCAGACGGTGTCAGAGACGGCAGTCACTCCAGCTAAGAAATCATCGAAAGGTATTTCTACCTTTTCACCCCCAATTCGTCAAAGTTGTCTCTACTTTTCATCACATAATCGGGCAATCGATGAAGGATCCTTTATTTTCTCCTGAGTTGATAACTGTTGCTTCTCATTCTATAGGTGTTGAACCGACCAAGAAGACAGACGTGCCTCAGGGAACCACCACCGGAGCAAAATCCGCGGAGAAGGCTCAAGGAGAAAAGGATAAGGCTGCCTCAGCAGAGTCGGGAGGGGGAGCTGAATTGTCCAAGGATGATGCTCCTCATGATGACGAGATGATAGATGCCTTGAAGGACGATGGCGGTAGCGAGGGACAGGAGGAAGACCCTGATGTAGCTATAGTTGGGGATTCAAAAAGCGCTAATGACATCACTTTGGCTGAAATGAAAGCCGAACAAGATAAACGTATGCAGCTAAAAGTTGAAAACCTGAACCCCGAAAGCCTTAAGCCTTTTGTAGTGATGGATCCTGGATCAAGGTTAGTCATTAAGCTCTCAACTAGATCTATTACAGAAGAGCTTGCTAAAAAGTCTTCTCTTGATTCCAGCGTTCCGACTCCTGTGAAAAAGTCAACTGATTCTAGCACTTCGGCTACAGGGAAGAAAAAGTTGAAACGCATTATGACCGATGCTGAAAAGGAAGTTAAGGCTGCTCAGAAAGCTACCAAAAAATCCAAGTCCGATCCAAAGCCCAAATGATGAAGTGCTTTGTTTTATTTTGGCATTTAATTGGTTCGCAATTGTTGCAACGAGTGCGGCCCTCGCATCTTCTTTTTTGCTTGTTTTCCATGTACAAACTCACACGTTTGTAAATAAAAATAGTTTATTTCCTGTAATGCCTGATAGTCGTTAGTTCAGTACTTAAGTGAAAATACAAAAGTATGTCATATTAAAGTTATGTAATGAAGTCATGGTGGAGGGGAATATGTGTGCACATGTATGCCCCTAGTCAATCTTGGATAACTGAGCAAGAACTATTCAAGATTAAATTAAATTAAAAAATCCAAATGTCCCTGATTCTCTAATGGGGCCATATTCCTTTCATCATTGATGCCTGTTCTTTCTGGCATCTTTATACTCTCCTGTCTCATATCCAGGTTAGAGTTTTCGTTGAGGCGGTCTCTCATCTGGGTGCACCTTCACGCCTCAAAGGACGTTGTCTTCCCGTCCTTCATACTCTCTCGATTCTAGAGAGTTAGAGTTAAGAATGTCGTCTTCCCATTCTTCTATGTCTTATAATACAAACAGTCGTTTTGTTTGTTCCTGCATACAGGTCATCTCCAACTTTCCAAATTTTAATTTAACATTTTGTGTTTCACAGTCATAATAGAATAATTGTTGAAGATATAAATAATGCAGGAAAGTAAATGAAACACGATATTTTTATAGTGGTTCGGCTAAGTCGTAGCCTACATCCACTTTATAATCTTTTGTTCACATAAACATACTTTTTAAGGCAAGTCGTGCCTTTTTACATAGCTTATGAAAACAAAAGAAATGACATTTCATATTTAGCTCAGATATCGTCGTAGGTGTTGAGCGTTCCAGGCTCTGGGAATCTCCTCACCGTCCACGATCGTTAGCTTGAACGCCCCTGTATCAAGCTTCCGTTGGATGGTGTATGGTCCTTCCCATTTTGGACCCAATTGGGTTGAAGGCGGGAAGACTCGCTTCAGTAATAGGTCTCCTAGTTCAAAGGTTTTGAGGCAAACCTACCGGTCATAATAACGTGCTACTTGATGTCGATGTCTTGAGGCACGCAAGTCGGCTTCATCTCTTTTTTCTTCAATCATATCAAGAGATTCTAGGAGGAGCGCTTTATTCGTCATCGGGTCATAGTACGCAACTCGATGAGAAGGGACTTCCAATTCTAACGGGATCACCGCTTCAGACCCAAAGGAAAGTGAATAGGGAGTATAGCCGGTAGCCGTCTTAAAGGTCCTGTAGGCCCATAAAGCTAACGGCAACTCATCTACCCTTATGGCTTTGGCCTGCTCCAACCGCTTCTTTAGAATTGATTTAATGACTTTATTTACGGCTTCGACCTGTCCATTTGACTGCGGATGAGCTACTGCAGTGTATCGTTTATCAATCTTATATTTCTGGCAGAAGTTTTTGAACTCGATGCTGTCAAATTGCGTCCTATTGTCGGTTATGATGGTCTTTGGGATCCCGAATCGACAAATAATGTTTCTGACAACAAAACTGATCACCTTCCTCGCCGTCATGGTTGTTAGAGGTTCTGCTTCCACCCATTTTGTGAAGTAGTCCACGGCAACGATCGCGTACTTAGCTCCTCCTCTGGCAATAGGTAGCACTCCAATAATGTCAATTCCCCACATGGCAAACGGCCACGGACTTACCATTGACTTGAGCTGAGTCGGAGGCGCTCTGGGAACTTTGGCATATCTTTGACATCTATAGCAGCGTCGTGAATAATCAACTGCGTCTTTATTCATGGTAGGCCAGAAATATTTGTACCATAACACTTTCTTTATTAGGGTTTGGCCCCCAGTATGATCTCCACACTCACCTTCATGCACCTCTTGTAGTACACGTTTGATGTCGACGTGTGCGACACACCGTAATAGGGGCATTGAAAACCCTTGACGATAAAGGACATTGTCCTATAAAACGTATCTTGTGGCCTTACGTCTTACAGCTCGTCTTTCGCTCTTTTTCAACGGGAGGGTTCCATTTTTGAGAAAATTATTAATTGATGTCATCTAGGATTCTCTTTCCGGATCAACTTCCAAGACTAGCTCTGTTTCCATTAGGTCAAAACTTGGTGAATCCAACACCTCTATCGGAACCATTTCGGATTCTTTAGGACTATCAGAACTTGCTAGCTTCGCCAATCGATCTGCTTTCTGATTTTCCGCTCTTGGAATGTGTGTTATGCTATAATGCTCCAAACCTTCCAACAACTCCTTTACTTTCTTGAGATAAGTGATGAGTCGAGGTCCTTTAGCAGCAAATTCTTCCCGAACTTGACATACAACTATCTTGGAATTGCAATATATATCTAGTGTCTTCACTCCTAAATATTTGGCGAGTTTCAGCTCGGCAATCATGGCTTCATACTCAGAATCGTTGTTAGTAGCATCAAACTATAACCGTAATGCATAGTAGATAGATCGTCCTTCAGGAGTTATTGAAACAACTCCGGCGCCGGACTTTCTATCATTCTTGGCTCCGTCCGTATATAATTTCCACGGACTAAGCTCTAATTCTTGATCCAAAGCAACTACCTTGTCGCCCACCGTTTCCTCTTCAGGAATTGTAAATTCTGCTATAAAGTCAACCAAGGCCTGCCCCCTTATTGATCTTCGCGGCTGAATGTTCAAATCAAACCGACTAAGCTCGATATTTCATTTAAGTAACCGCCCTGATGCTTCAGGTTTCTGCAACACTTGTCTCAAAGGTTGGTCGGTATACACAACTATTGGGTGTGCCAGAAAATAATGGTGGAGTTTGCGGGAAGCAATCAGGAGGCATTAAGCAAGCTTCTCTATCTTTGGGTAGTTACGTTCTAAAGCAGCTAGTTTTTTGCTTACGTAATACACAGGTTTCTGGACTTTGTCATCTTCACGTACTAGTGCTGCACTGACGGCGTGGGATGATACCACCAAGTAGACGAACAAATCCTCATGTTGCATAGGCTTTGATAATATTGGAGGATTTTATAAGAAATCTAACAGATTCTGGAACGCCTCCACACAGTCGGGAGTCCGTTCAAAATTTCTCTTTCCCCATTTTATGAGATCGAAGAAAGGTACACACTTGTCTGTTGCTTTGGAGATGAACCTGCCCAATGCTGCGACCTTCCCAGCTAAGCTTTGAACATCCCTAATCTTTCGCGGCTCCTCTATATTCTGAATTGCTGCTATTTGGTCTGGATTGATTTCAATTCCTCTGGAACTCACGATAAAGCCAAGGAACTTTCCTGATGCCACGCCAAAAGAGCACTTCAAGGGGTTCAACTTCATCCCATACCTTCGTAGTATGCCGAACATTTCTGCTAAGTCCTTCATATGATCGGGAGATTGCTTGGATTTCACGAGCATATCATCCACGTAAACTTCCGTGGTTTTCTCGATTTGATTGTAAAACATGCAGTTGACTAGGCGCTGATACATGGCTCCCGCATTTTTAATCCAAACGGCATTACGACGTAACAATACAATCCCAAGTCTGTGATAAAGCTTGTATGCTCTTGATCTGGTATGTGCATGGGAATTTGATTGTACCCGGAATAAGCGTCCATAAAGGATAAAAGTTCGTTCCCGGCAGTTGAATCTACTAGTTGATCAATTCTGGGAAGAGGAAAGCCATCCTTCGGGCTAGCCTTGTTTAAATCAAAAAAGTCGATGCATGCTCTCCAATTCCCGTTTGACTTTTTGACCAGGACAGGATTCGATATCCAGTCGGGATATTTCGAATCCTTAATGAATCCATTACCTTTTAACTTCTCTACTTCTTCTTTTAAAGATGCTGACCGCTCTGGGCCCAACATCCGTCTCTTCTACTTGACTGGTGGGTGCTTTGGATTAATACACAAAGAGTGGCTCATAATGGTAGGCGAAATTCCACACATGTCAACGTGAGTCTAGGCAAACACATCCAGATTTGCCTTTAAAAAATCAGCCAATTCCCTCACTCTAACTGGATCCAGTTGTGAGCCGATCTTTAGAAGTTTTGTTGGATCCGCTTCATCAATAGGTATATCAATTGTTATTTCGTTGGGAGTTTCCTTCTTGTCCCCTGGTTCTCTATCCTCTCTGGGATCTATACCATCGACCACGTCTGAGGGCGACTCTCTTGGGGCAGGACCCCTTAGTTGCTATGCTGAGGCCTCCTTTGGAGGGGCAGAATCATCTTTAGCATCTACGGTCAACCCATTCATTAACATCTTTAACTCTGCCACGTAACAGGCTCGTCCCGTAGCTTGGTCGCCCCTCATCGTCCCAAATCATGAGTCAGTCGGGAATTTAAGCAGCAAGCACCAAGGCGCAATACATGCCATAAATTCGGCAAGGGCCGGTCGACTTAGGAAGGCATTGTAAGGTGACTCCAAAACTACAAACGGCAGGATCATTACTCTCTGGAAATCTCCCTGCCCTAGAGTGACTGGTAATTCCACAAAACCCATCGGAGCTGTAGAAACTCCGTTAAAGCCACGTATCCATCCTTGACATGGCTTTAAGTCTTTTGCTTCGAGCCTCATTTGTTCGAAAGCTTTCTTGAAGAGGATATTAACCAAGCTTCCGTTGTCCACTAACACTTTATGGACTAAGGCAGGGCCAATTGTCGTGGTAATCACTAATGGATCGTTGGTTGGAGATTGAACCCCAAAATCATCTCTATTGCGGAATATGACATCATCTGACATCGTTTTTTTGCTATTTTATTGGAGTGACGTCTTCAAGGCTACTGCATTCTCCTACTTCAAAATGCTTTGCGGCGTTGACGTACTGATCCATTGCTTTAAAACTACGACCAACTAGGTGAGGTCCGCCTATAATAGAGTTAATGACGATCCTCTTACCTTTTTGCTGAGCTGTGGGTTTTGAAGCAGGCTGGTCTTGGTTCGGGGCTTGTTCCCCTTGCCCCCTGTCCCTTGTGGAGGCCTTGTACTCATCCAACTTCGTTTCTCGCAGCAATTTTTCGATGATATCCCTCAAATGACGGCACTCATTGGTTGAATGACCATGTGTACCATGAAACAAGCAAAACTTTCCTGTTTTAATCTCTTTCTCTGTAGAATCTCTAGGTGGTTGTTTTTTGTACTGCAATATGTTGTATGTATCTAAATAAATGTTTTCCAACGTATCATTTAACGGCGTGTAATTTTCAAAAGTCTAGAATCTGGGCCTTTTATTAGAGATATTCCCTCGGTTTCTGTTCCTTCTATTGTCGTTCCCATTTCTGTTGCTATTACCACCACTCTGGTTGCCAACATTTACTTCCACCTTCCCTGAACTGTCACCAGATTGTTTCACAGCAATGTTACTCTGGACACCCTCCTTCGAGGCCCCTTCGTACTTTCACTTTCGATTTGCCTTAGCTACTTCTCGCCTTAAGCGAACATTAGCCTTTTCATAGAACAATTCTCTAGTAGGAGGTGGTTTTCCAGCTAAGTAATCCCCAAACTCTGTGTCAGGATCTACCCCCTTCTATCAAGGCGATTAGGATAGTGGGCTCATAGGGATCACTAACTTTGGTGATGGCCAGGTTGAAGTGATCCAGATATGACTTCAAAGATTCTCTTGGGGCTTGTTTAATTCATAACAATTCTATGACGGTCTTGGACTTTTGGGCATGGAGTCGAAACTGATTCATGAAACGCTCACTCAATTCTTTGTAATTTGATACCGACCGAGGAGGGAGTCAGGTGAACCACATCAATGCTACATCTTCAAGATAGATTGGAAAAACTTTGCATTTTATGGCGTCCGGAGTTGCTGCAGCATTCATGAACGATGCATATCTCATCAGATGCTGCCATGGGTCTGTTCTTCCTGAATATCGATCCATCTGAGGCAAGTTGAATCACCGGGGGAACTGGAAATTCAGTATGTCATCTGTGAAGGGGGCATGACTCGTTCAATGCCCCAGTCTTCATTAGTATAGTGCCAGCTTTCAGGCATGATCTTACGCATCATCGCCCATACATCGGCATTTGTTAATGTCTGCACAGGCTCTCTTGATCTGATGTTTGGGTTACCCCTGGCTTCCTGGTCAGGGGATAATCTCCTATTTCTGGCGGCAGCTGCTCTACATTGCTCTCTGTGTTCCCTGTCGACCTCAGGAGGTAGAGGCTGGAGAAGTTGTTGCTGCGTGGGGTTGGTAATATCAGGATCTCTGGGTAAGATGTGGGATCCGCGCATGGGTAGCAACATAGGCTGTTGTAGGCTCGGGTTATCAGGGCCCAATACATGAGCAGCGTCTTCTCGGGATCCCAAAGATCCAAAAGTCAATTAATCTAGGTTCTGAGGTCGTTTGAGCGGCCTCCTCACGCGAGGGCGTTCCTCTTTGGAAGAGGACGAATCATCTGTAGTAAGACGGCGCGTTGGGGAAGGAGACTTCTGCCTCCAGAGCTCTTGTAGTTCTCTACCCATAGTGATCATGTTTTCCTGCATGCGAAGGTTGTCACGCCTTTGGGCCTCCAATGCTTGTTTAGTGCTCTGTAGCATGTCAAGAAAACATGAAAAGTCTCCCTGGGTAATGGGTGCAGATGGATCAGGCTGAGCATTAATCATCGTGGCTGGAATCGGAGCATTGGAGGGAGCTCGAGTAGAAGTTCCAGCTTTATTCTGGTTTGGATCGGATCGGTTCACAGTAGCCTGGTCGGGGCGGTTCGGATGGAGAGAGTGTGTGCCCCCGACCTCATCAGATCGGATCGGATCGATGCCTTCCACCCGGTTCGGATCGGCACCTCCGATCCGGTTCGGATCCTCCTGGTTGGAGTGATCTGTTCCAGAGCTTTAAGCGCGTGACCTTGTTAACACGATAGCTTGCTGATCTTCTCTGGAATCATTTCCCCTAGCGCCTTGCACTTCTTTTCCTTTGGTCTTAGCCATAACACTTGATTCTTCAATGGTTAGTCAACAAGTACTGAAAGATGTCAGAGAGAAGGGATTAACTTCTTTGAACTTGAAGGTCCAAATAGTAGAATAATAATCCCGAAAAGGATGAGAATTCGAAAGGTTCTCAGTGAAAGCATCAAAATGTTAGACCAAAAATTGGTTCTAGCACCCAAATTAATAATGATTTCAATGAACTAGAATCAAATAGCAACAAAGAACACGCGATTTATAGTGGTTCGGCATTAACAAGCCTACGTCTACTTTGTTTTCTTTTAATTGATGATTTGAATACGAATACAGCAATGATTCTCACTCAACTTCACAATTACAATGCATAAACTCACTCAAACTCTCAAAAATAGACTTTGAGAGACGATTTTGATCTGAATGTAGCTATGAAATTCGGTTATGGAGGAAGTTAGAACTGAGAATTTGCCAAAAGATCCTTTCAGATGCCTCTAGATGGTGTATTTATAGGTGAAAAATCTCTTCGAAGTGGCTCCGGTTCGGAATTGCGTGGCACCCATCCCATAAGAGTCGGGTTCGGAGGCTTCCAGATGGTGACAGTGCATTGATTTGGCAGGAGATCATGGGAGAAATGGTCATGCTTGGTCCGAGTCTTCAAGAAGTGTGTGCAACAACGGTCACAAGCTCAAAGAAAAGGGTTCAGATCGACTGCCTCCTATCCGATCCGATGAAGCCACCTGCTTTAAGATGTTGCTGCCATACTCCTCTGATCCGATCCGATGAGGCCATTTGTTGTTTTCTGATGCTGCTGACGTATCTCTCTGATCTGAACCGATGGGGCCACTCGCTATCTAATGTTGCTGACGTATCACCGATCCGAACCGATATGATTTCTGCGTCTTTGATCTCTACTTTTTTCTTGCGCTATCTCCTTCCAATCTGAATCGATTGGTGTATTCTCACTATTTACTATTTTTGTAGCCTATTTCACAAAGTAGGCTTAACAGAATGTTTGTTTATTTTTCTTCGATAGTTAAATAACCGACTATCGAAGTGTTTGCCAATATCATTGTCAATGTGGAGAGACCGGTTGGATTATTATCTGTGAACCACTCCGTATTGGAAGTAGCGTTGCGAATCAGATTATATGAAGATAATCGAAGACGGAGTAAAGTGCAAGGACTTTTTCTATTAATAGAAATGGTGCCTTCAGTTTTGTTCAGTCCCATAACGAACATATATGGACGAACGTCTGACAAAGTATTTCCAATGATCATATATGTTGGTTGGTGTAAATATATATGGTGGCAGAGGATTTATTCTCTTAGCATAAAATCTAGAATATATTTGAGCAAATCAATTAATGATTTACGGATTTGACCATGTGGCATTCAAAGTGATTGTGTTATCAATGAATGATAAGAAATCGTAGCCTCAGGCCTCAATAATCGGGAAATGACAAAAATCGAGCAGGCAACATGGCTACATGGTTCGCTCCCATTAGGGTGTATTATTACCTATCTAGAGAAATTCCTTTTGCTTATTTAATCTATCAATGCTGTCCCTTTTCAGGAAACGGTTGCTGATCCCAACTGTTGGTGGTATACATTCGATACACTCAAGCGAAATGAGTGGTCAGTCATGTGTGGGCCGGGTTGCAAGATGTTCTTGTTGAACACGGTGTATTCCCCTCTAGAGATACACTATCGAAAGGTGGTTCCATACCTTGTCATGTTAGAAATCCACTCTCCAATAAGCGCCCTGCGATTTTAAATTTTATTATATATGGAGCGTAAGATGCAAGCATTCTGCTAGATTCTATTTATTTGATGTAGAAATTATTATAATATCACTGGATTTGATATCAAAAATATTTTTGGTTATCATAAGGTAAAAACCATCCGTGTTTATGTGTGGATCGGTCTTATGATCATCATTTCTTTCGAAAGGATTTTGAAAGTTAAACAATTGGTTGGAGTTTACTCACACCAGTCCCATGACTGACCCAGAGTTTATTTTTTTTTGTTTCCCTAAACTCCTGGGTTCCCATATTTGTACGGGCAGTCAAGTAGTCGGGATTTTACAGATTCACTTAGAGGAGCTTGAAGCAGGAGGCTTCACCTATTAGCTATAGACTATCATATTTCCGTTGTGCACTATGTGGTATCTGGAAACAGGTGTTTATAACTGTTCCAAGAATAACCGGTGTGCTCTGATGATGGTATGTATATAAAGTTACTGATTTGTATTTCAAAAAGTTATGTTATATAATATATTTTATTCGTTCCGCTGTGAGATTTGTTTTCTTTGTTTTCTTCTATTCTAGCATTTCTTTCCTTCTATTTCTCATCCTCTAACTTCTTTCTAATAATGATTCGTATTTATATGCAATTTGGGTTAGACATATGGTGTTATTAGTCGAGTCAGATAGTACGGATTTGTGGGCCGTTACATGGAATATATAAGTCTGAAATTATATAGAAAAGTAAAATCGGTTTCAACATCGATACTTGAAATAGAATGTGAACTTAGCATTTATAAAGAGAATTATAAATAAGATTTTAGTGTTAGAAGTAAAAAGTGGATTTCATATGAACAATTCTATAAATAAAAGTCCAAATAGAATTTGGAAAGGGGATATTATTTTAAAATGCGAAATCAAGCTAAATGAATTATATAAAAGAAATATTTTTCACATTCGATGTGAATAATGGATTAAAATAAATATTTTATAAATTAAAAAATTTATAAAGAAATTGGATTTCGAAATAGGAATTTGAATGGGACTGGAATTAGAGTTAATCGAAGATTATTTATTCGAATAAGAGTTAATCGAATAAGAGTTAATCCAATAGAGTTAATCGAATAAGAGTTAATCGAATAGAGTTAATCGAATAAGAGTTAATCGAATAAGGGTTAATGGAATAAGGGTTGATCGAATAAGATTTAATCAAATAGAGTTAATCGAATAAGAGTTAATCGAATACAGTTAATCCAATAAGAGTTAATCAAATGGAGTTAATCGAATAGAGTTAATCGAATTAGAGTAAATTGAACTAGAGTTAATCGAATAAAGTTATTCTAATAGAGTTAATCAAATATTAGTTATTCGATAGAGTTAATCGAATATAAGTTATTCGAAGAGAGATTGTCGAATATAGTTTATTCGAAAGACAATTATCGAATAGAGTATATTCGAAAGAGGTTATGCGTTGAAATTCGACTATATCGAATTCGGGAAAGTATTATTTACTTTCCGATATTTAATTAAGATTTATTTATTTATTTATAAATAAATTGTTTATTTAGTTATTATTTAAATTAAGGAATAAAAGTTGTATTTTAAAGTTAGATATTTTCGGAAGTACATATTATAACGCTATCGCTATAATAAATGTTTTTCATAAAAAAATTAGATTCGTAAACTGAATCTGAGAGTTGCATAAGAAATGATTTGATAAGAAGATACGAAATGGAGTTAAGAAAAAATAGAAACTAACTGGAGATTAGTTATGTTGAACAGCTTTCTGGGTATTGATCATATGTTGGTTTCGACCTTCGAGGTTGATATTCAGGGAAATGTTCTCTTACTGGTTTATAGTTAGAGACTGATAGATATGGGAAGATATTGATGCGTGAATAAGGAATGGAAATGTTTTCCAATGTTAATATCATATATTTTCTAAATGTAGAAAATAAGAATTTGATGAATATATGGAAATGGGGAAATGAATAAATTTATGATATATTAATTTAAAGGGAAAATGCTGATTGATGATTGATCGATAAAATTTCTATTTGGAAATAAGATCGTTGTGTGTATGGATATTTTCCTTTGATAGTTAAATAACCGATTATCAGAGCTTTGACCATTTTTCCTTCGTCAAGGAGAGACCGAGATCAAATTCATTATCTGAAAACTACTCCGTATGGGCATTAGCGTTGCGAATCAAATATGATGAAGATAATTGAAGAAGGAGTTTATGCAAGGACTGCTCTGGCAGTCTTAAGTAGAAATTGCCTAAGATGGATTTATAGAATAGTGCCTTCGGTTTGTGCAGTCCTAGGACGACTTGTATGGAAGAATGTCTGACAAAATATATTTAATAGGTCGCGTAAGTTGATCTCTTCAAATGTATTTACGTTTGGTGGCGGAGGAATTCGTTTCTCTTAGTTGTATACCCTTGGTATTTTTGGAGAAATCAATTTGTGATTTGGCGGGTATGATGATGTGACATTCAAAGTGAATAAATGTGTGATCTGTCAAAGATAAGCGTGGACTCAAGCCTCACAACCAGGAAATGGTATAAAATCGGGTAGGTCGCATGGCTAAGTGGATAGCTGCCAATTAGGGTATATAGTCACCTGATCTAGAGAAATTTCATTTACTTCCTTAACCTATTTCGATGTTGTCCCTTTCGGGAAACGGTTGTTGATCCCAACCGTTGGTGATAATACATTCTGTACACTCAAGTGAAATGAGTGACCGGTTATGTTTAGCCTAGGTTACAAGATGTTCTTGTTGAACCCGGTGTATTCCTCTCTAGAGATACACTGTCCGAATGTGGTTCCATACCTTGCCAATTGAAATCCATTACCCAATAAGCGCCCACAGTTTTTGATTATATAATATGTATGTAGAATGTGAGATGAAAGCATTCTGCTAAATGATTTTTAGTTGTGGTTGATAGACACTATTGTAATATCAGAAGAATTTTGATATAAAGAATATTTTTGAATATCGTAAGGTAAAAACCATCTGTGTTTATGTGTGGATCGGTCTTATGATTATCCTTTCTTTTAAAGGGATTTAAAAAGTTAAACAAATGGTTGGAGTTTACTCACACCAGTCACATGACTGACCCAGAGTTTATTTTGTTTTTTTTCCCCTAAACTCTTGGGTGCCCAATTTTGTATTGGCAGTCTAGTAGTCGTGATTTTACAGATACTTGGAGAGCTGAAGCAGGAGGCTTCAGGATTATATAGCTATTGTTATTCCCGCTGTGTTGTAAGTGTTGTACTTTGACAATAGCATTGTATACAGGTACTGGTTTTTATTTCAGTGTTATGTTATATAATATATATTTTTGTTCCGTTGTGAGATTCATGTTACTCTGATTCTGTTGTGATCTTTTTCCTCTTCTATTCTAATTTTCTATCTTATCTATCCTCACCCTCTAATTTCTTCCTATTAACTATATGGTATTTCTGATGCTTGAATAGTCGACATTGAGTTTATGTCGATTACCAAGGTCACAAATTCATCGGGTCGTTACACTCACGATGCAGAAAATAGTGAGTTTGCAAAATAGAAGCTGCGAAGTGAAGAGTAGCAAAATCGAGCAACCATTTCAGTATTGTTTAAAGAGTAACACCAAACACCAAATACCAATAACTTCAACTATCTCAACAATCTTCATTCTGAAACTCTAAAACAACTCAACTATTTTCAAACTAATCGATAAGCAAAAGATCTGAGCGGCCAAATGATAAAACTCGTCCTGGATGTGTTTGTATGTATGCATCCCCCAAACATACAAAGAAAAGAAAATAAACCAAATTGGGATGAGTTTGCATATGTTTGCATCTCACAAACATTTCAAACGAAACAAAAACAAATCAATAGGGATGAATCATCATATGTTTGCATCCTCCAAACATACCTTACCGTACCACCTGCCACCTTCAATCAATGTCAATTGCCCTCTTAATAAACAGGGTTACTAATACAGTCATCAAACAAGCAATAAACATCTTCAAACAAATGTTACTCTTTAATAATGCAATCAACCCATCACCTTACTACATAGCAAGACAACTCCACCCAAACCCGAAATCTGCCTTTTCTCCTCAAAACTGCTCCTTCAGTCCAAGCAACAACCAAAAACACCCACTGCGACCCAAACTCTTTTCTCATAAAACCATGCACGAACATCTACAACACCATAACCATCACGACTTACCTGCACCGCAACCAAATCCAACGCATCATCCATCAAACCCTCTGCTACAAGTCTCATAAGACCTGACCAAACAAAACTACATCATCCACATCTGTCATTCCGATTTCCAATTCAACAAAACCCAAAAAAAGTTTCTTTTTTTCTTTTCTTTTTTCCTTTTTTTCTTTTTTCTTTTCTTTCTTCTTTTTCCTTTTTTTAACCAACAACAAATAATAGATCTCAAAATTATCAACAATGCTCGTCTACTACGATTATCAACAACAAATAACAAATCTCAAACTCACCAGCAATAATCATCCATTACAATCACCACCAACAAGTAACAGATCTCAAAACTAACAAAGAAGAAATGGCAGAATACAGTAAAAACAGTAAGAGAAAAATAAATGATAACAGATTCTCAACAACAAGCGAACTGATTAAGGAGGAAGTGGAAAATCGGACGAAATCCTTTTTACCTAGTAGACTGTATAACCAAACTATGATACCATGTTAGAATTTAATATAGAGAAGAGATAGAGATTAAATGGTAAAACAATTAGAAGGCTATGTTTTTATTGATTACTTGATTGATATTACAAAAGATACTTGATTGATTTACAATGCTAAAACTTGCCTCATTTATACGTGGTTTATCCTTATCTAAAAGAGCATTCTAGATAAGAATATTCTACCGCATATATTTGAGTCAATTATAATAAATAATTCTATACCAAATGTTGACGCAAATCAATACGATACCAAATATAACTCCAAATTAATGCAATACCAGATAAAGGCAACATATCTTTATCCTTACCTCTAATAAGATCGTATATATAAATGGTGAAAAGATGTGGCAGTTGGAATATTATCCGTTCGTATTAGATTTACGTCAGACGCGAACGATTCCAACGTTTTAATTGACTAGACAGTTCGGTGGGACTAATGCCTAACACGTCCGATGCAGCGGACGCAGTCACGAATGGAACTACCAAAAAGAATGCCACATAGTGTAACAAGGCTCTATTCTATTATATTCTACCATTTCAACCTTCCATTCATCGTACTTGGAGAACATGTGTCAATTAGCCTTGAATTCTAAGGTTTATAAACAACATGTTGTTCCAAGTTTCCATATAGGATTCGTGTTGGGTAAGTTAATTTGTTCCGGCGAAACCATTGGAAAGCTCTAAGGGTTTGGGTACGCATAAATGCTCAATGAGATTAACCCTTATCGCCAGTCGTCGAAATTTTGAACTTGGAAAGATTTATTGTCAGATTGCCCATCAGTAAAATGACTTGAGGCGCCTAATATGTTCTTATAAACCATTTACTCAAAGCACACATGAATGTTGCAATGAGCAAAATGATGACAACTAGATATGAAGATGAACTAGAATATGAAGAACAATAAATGAAAAAAGTTTGCACTAGAAGAAAGGGCACCTTTCCTCAAAATTCAATTTAAAACCTAACCAAGACTATCTAAATCGGAAATGGCAATCCAAAAATCAAATTGTTCTGACCATAGAAATTAGCCCGGTGTGTCTAAGGGCCAATTAGTTTCTCTGCATGCATCCCCTCCACAAACCAATTACCTTTTTATTAATGACTCATGTCCACCCACATGATTTTGTACAAATAGAGAACAACGGCAAATGACTATTGAATACACCAACAGCATTTCCCTACAAGCATTTAACCATTGAATTTTGCTATGAACAGCAGTCGGACGACAACTGTGAACTGCACTCGTCTATATTGCAGATAAAATCTCAATGCCTTCTGATTCATTATAGTGATTTCGCTAACACATCTAATCAATGTTAATTAAAAGAAATATTTTTTACTAAAGAATGGTCACATAGTTGAGGATAGGGACGGAAATCAGACTCGATCGACGGATTTCGGTTATAGACGGATCGGTTTTTGTCAGGTCCAAACTATACATTTTGAAAATTTGGATTCGACCCGACCCAAGTTTCAGTTCGGGCTGGAGCTGTTAAGGAGTAACACTAAAAATACATATATTTCAATGTTTTTAGGTTGGGTCTTTTGGGCTGGGCCGGTTCGAGTTTGGTTTGATAAGGTATTTACTGCATTTTTCATCATATAGACCCAATCCAAGGCCCATCAAGTTCGGTTTCTTTCAAATTGGTTTGGTTCGGTTTTTCGGTTCTTAGTTGTAATTATCAATTCTAGTTGAGGACGGTGGATTTTGGTGAAGAAGAATTGAACCTCTAATATATATGTAACACACTAATCGCATGACATTTAAAGATTTAATCAAGAGTTAATTATATTGACACATTGAATGTTGTCTTCCCCACCCATTGAAAATTTTAAAAAATAAAATGACAAATTTACCTTTGTATATTATTCAAGTTATCTTACTCACTTTTCCAATTTATTATACACTTCATTTATTAAAAATTACTTGATATTGACATATTTTGAAAAGGCAAATGGTTCCGAGAAAAAATAATGTTTTTTTAAAGAAATTAGTGTTAATTTCATATCTCTTTTTTTATTTTTTACGTCTTTCTTCCCTTATCGTTATTTGATTTTAGGATTTTTTAGTATAACATATCATTCAATTACTTTTAAATTATGTTGAAATATAACATATTTTATAGATTGTGAAAAGTACAAAAAAATAACAATAGATTACAGCTGTGGTTTTGAATTTCATCTGTTAATTCTTTCCATTTACTATAAAAGTATTTGTTTTTTTTTTTTAAAATAAAGGTAATTCCAGTATCTTTTGGGTGGAAAAAAATAAAAAGTGGGATGGAATGTTTTATCTTTAGGCAATGGGGCGAGAAAGGCAAAAAGTTATATGCGAGTATATTTAGTCAAAATTAAGTTTTCATATGGTTTATTTTGTATTTAAATTTTCAACATTGGTTAGAAAATACAAAAAAGTGTTGAAGGACTACGAAGAAGACGAAAGGAAAAAATGAAGTGAATGACAAAAAAAACAAGGATGATAAAATGGTGAATTGTTTATCGTGTTTCAGTCATTTTCCAAAATATAAAGAAAAAATATATTTTTCATTTTGTATGTTAACTTTATTTTCCAATTATTTTTGAAAATTTACATGTGTGTACACTTCTGTACGTACAAAACTTCAACTAAAAAGCATACTGGATGGCATCCTAAATTTACCGATGGATGCAGAACGCTGGAATATATATGTAGTTAGCAGGCGATTATCGCCAAAAGTACCCTGTGATCATTTGCCACCCAATCAAATCCCAAAACGTCGCTTCTTTTCTCCTTCATCGTCTCCTCCCCTGTCTGAACTAAGAACAAATTGTATTTCTCCTTCGGTCACCAACCATAACCCCATACTGTTTTTAGACGTTTCAAACACTTCTTCGGGACACATAACTTCCTCATGCCTTTCCTATTGACACGTTACGTTAAGATAATCAAATATAATTTAATCGATTTAAATTTTTTTTATTGATTTGGTTCGATTTAATAATTTTAATCAATAGACAAACAAGTCAACCAAACACTCAATTTTACACTACATAATTCATCTCATTAAGGTAGCATTTGATTTATGAACTGGGCAGTTAAAGTTCGCGTCTGCGTCCGACACGTCGGACGGTAGGACCCACACTTTTGCCCCTTCAAGACGAACGGTTGGAATTGGAGCTTTAGAGTCAGACGCGACTGACGAATTTGACGCGGCATCGGACAACAGAAACATTTACAAACGGCTATATTTTGCCAAGTTATAAATCCAACCTCTTCCCTTCACCAATCCACATCATTTCCGTCAACAATTCACACAGAAAACTCATTAATTTTTCAACGACAATGGCTAAAGTAAATTGAAACACCCCACCTCCGTTAAGGTCACTAACCAAGGGAATGCCTTAACTTTAGTGGAGCATTTTTAGTACAAGATGCTGAAAAATTACAAGACAGACAAATAAAGCAGCGAAAAGTAAATAACCTTTATTGATTAAAACAGCTTGTACAAAGATTGTTTTACAACACCAAAACTTATTAGAAGAAAGCATTTGTCTTGTTTAGTATATAAGAAGCATAAACTGACAATGAAATTCCCCAATAAAGCATGAGTCATCCATAGCAATAGAAAATGGAGTTCAAAGCAATGCGCCAAAGCATCTTCAAGCTCAGAAAGAGAAACGGCCCCAAAATAATCTAAGCTTTTCCCTCCCTGACTACCTACCGGGGGTGAGGGGGGACGGAAGAAAAGAGGCGATAAACTAAATGTACCGATAAACTGAATGTACTGATAAACTGAATGCGCTTCTACTCCTTCTCTGCTTCGCAACTACCCTGTTATACTGATTTCTATATCTCTGCACTACCTACTAGTGTCCAAACTAGTAATCTATGATCATATGATAACATGATCCCAATCCCCGTATTTGCGGTTGCCATCTGGTGTACATCTATTATGGGGATTCCATTTATTACCTAGATCTAATCTAGGGTTTACTATCGAGCGCTTCCTAGATTCAACCAGGGTTTATGCTACCCAGGGCCACTAGGGATTATGCCACCTATTGAACGCTTCTCGGATTCAGGGTTTACGCGACCTAGGTCCAACTGGGGATTATGCTACC
This sequence comes from Allium sativum, assembly GCA_030737875.1. NCBI lineage: Eukaryota > Viridiplantae > Streptophyta > Magnoliopsida > Asparagales > Amaryllidaceae > Allium > Allium sativum. Next base: position 736,571,322 of record CM060909.1, on the reverse strand, counting down.
TACTTTGTATTAATTTTCCATGTGTCTGTGTTAGTCGGCCCTCTCTTGCGTGTAGATACTATGTGCTGGCCCCACCATAAGGTCTATCAAGCCTTATGATAGCGACCCGACATGATTCAAGATGCACAGTGTATAACTACTGGTACCCAGTGCCTGCTTTTTCCACTCCGGAGTACGTGCATGCCCGTAAACCGTCGGAACCTACACTGACATACCCCCTGCCGCTATTTTGACCACTTATAATCAGCCCATTAATCGTGGCCCACCCTGCCTAGCTCAGGGTACCGTGATACATCTATGTGGGTTACTGCTGAAATGGGTCCCCGTTACTAGGGTTTCCTACTGGTTAAGTTGGTGGGCCTATATATACACAATATTACCCACCCACACGTGATGTAATTAACCCTCCCACCGATTCAAGCATGTCTATTTAATGGTTAAGTTTTCGGGCCTATATATACTAATATTACCCACCGATCTCGATATGTACTTAACCCTTCCACTTGTTCAAGCATGTTTATTAAATGGTTAAGTTTGTGGGCCTATATTACTAATATTACCCACCAACCCGATATGTACTTAGCCCTCCCATTGATTCAAGTTGATATATATTCTTGGTTAAGTGTTATCCATTCATTCAAGTTAACTTAACCTGCCCACACATCATGATATATATATATATATATATGTGTGTGTGTGTGTGTGTGTGTGCGTGTGTGTGTGTGCGTGCGTGTGTGTGTGTATATATATATATAGGTTAAGTGTTCCCCTAGTGTTACTTAACCCCTATCACATATCATGTCATATATATATATATATATATATATATATATTTTGGATAAGTGTTCCTCTTGTGTTACTTAACCCTATCACCATCATGTTATATATATATATATACATATATGCTAAGTGTGTCCTATTAACTTAACCTCACCCACTTGTCTAATTAACATGTTATGACAGTTAAGTGTTCTAATTTACTTAACCTCACCCACTTGCCTAGTTAACATGTTATGACGGTTAAGTGTTCTAAATTTACTTAACCTCGCCATCTAGTCTAGTTAGCATGTTAAATGCTTACTTAACCTTACCCACTTGTCTAGTTAACATGTTATTATGGTTAAGTGTTCCCTTAGTTACTTAACCCCCTACAAGTCTTGCCTTGTTAACATGTTAAGTTGGTTAAGTGTCCAAATTAACTTGACCCCTATCAACCTTATCTAGTTAACATGTTGAATTGGCTAAGTGTTTTCTCAATTACTTAACCCCACCCTTCTTGTCTATGTTAACATGTTATTACGGTTAAGTGTTACCCTAATTACTTAACCTCACAATTTCTAGCTTGATTTATTCATGAGCCTTAATTAATTAATTAATTAAAGCACCAACCACTCACATTAGACAGATATTGTTGTGGTTACTGGATGTGTCGGTCGGTTCCGGGCAGGTTTACACCACAACTCAGTCTAACCTCGGGTCTTTCTAGGCTTGATGCACTAACCACCCACATTAGACATGTATTGTTGTGGTCACTGGATGTGCCAGTCGTTTCCGGGCAGTTTTACACCACAACTCAGTCTAACCTCGGGTTAGACATATTCGTCTTTTACTCAATTTACATATTTACTATTTATGTAAATTTATCCGTAAACCAATTTAGCCAAGATCACATTCAACTGTCATGCAAATTAACATACTTATATTCTATGCCAAAACATTATTTACCAATCAATTAACCCAACTTGCAGGTTATACCAATTTAGATTTAATATTCCCCTTTTTCAATTCATGCCCAATCTAGATTAATATCCCAATTTACGGCTCATGTCAAAACTAGATTTAATATTCTAGTTTACCATTTATGTCCAAAACTTGGTTTACACGCCAATTACACACTTTGCGGCCAATTAAATTTATCAATTTATGCCCAAGTCTAATATGCATGTAAATCATTCATTATTATAGCAAATTTAGATTATGCCTACATATTTATTATGCCAAATTAACTTAATTAAGATACGCCCAATCCCCGCATCATAATCGTACGTATAACATGATTTCACAAGTTTTCTATGTACTCATGAAATAGCACTAATCAAAAGGAATAAGGGATAAGCACAAGAATTGATATAAAAGATTTGGCATGCAAAAATAATGGCTCCAACAGGTTCGATGTACATAATAGTGAATAGGAATAAACTAGCCAAGTTACACGCTAAATATGAGATCCACATAACCAAGGGAATAGGCACAGGTGATTTGGTCCAACATAATGCCAGTTCAAGGTACAACATGATCAGTTAACTGTAACAATGGGAATAGTCATAAGCAACTAACTACAATAGTTATAGGCAATTAACCACAATAGTCATGGATGACTAATCACAATAATTTCTTAATCAATGTCATAGGTAATAGTCTCATAGTTATGATTCATAGTCGTAGGCAATAATTTCATAAGCAGTTCATGGCCATAGTCTTAGACAATGGTCTCATAGTCATAGTCATAGGCAATAGCTTCATAGGCAACAGTTTCATAGTCATAGTCTTAGGCAAAAGTCTCATAGTCATAGTCTTAGGCAAAAGTCTCATAGTCATAGTCGTAAATCAGATCCAAAGGCATAGATATCTTTCGATTTGACATAAGCACGAATCAAAGATAATTAACTTGCAAATTGGTATAGTTCTATATTTTGATTCATTACATTCACAATTCCAATTACACGTTCAAATCTAAGTAATAACCGAAATTATAGTGATCGGTTTAGAAAAGGCGATTTGCTATGATTCGAGTGACGTTGCTTGAAGCGGAATGCCTATGGTCCAACTTGAAGCTTTAACTTGATTTGAATCTTCAATTTGAAGAAGAACTATAACTTGTTTTAATGGAGAATAAGATTTGTTTTAATGGTGGAGGCTAGAGAGAAACAGCATGTAGACGCCTAAAATAATTTCTGTGGAGAAACCTTAGGTCTAGGCATTCTTTTATGGGTGTAGAGAGTGTTTTAGAGCCCTTAGATCATCATAGAAGCCACCAGGTCCGTCCAACACATCCAAAATCGTCATCAGACCAATCAGAAGTTACCACGTAGTCCTAATGACATAACACAAGCCAAAAATTCACTACATATCTGGTCTGGCCGAACCAGGGTAGGTCGACCTGGCTACCCAAGTTGACCCCCAGGTCGACCTGGGTCCTGGATGGGAAATTTCCCGCCTATCCCGGCTGTGTGTTTTGAATTTGAACTGAGTTGTTTTTAAATTTGAGCTGAAACTTCCGAAGGCCATAACTTCTTCATATGAAGTCCGATTCACGCAAACTCGAACTCTTCTCAAGCAGAATTCCACGACGAACGCAATGGCATAACCCATTTCCCTTAATTCTTCTCTTAAAAATTAAGTATACTTTGATTTGTTACATTAACGTTTACAGAAAATACGGGGTGTTACATTCTCCACTCCTTAAAGGATTTCGTCCCCGAAATTTTCAAGTTAAGAAGAATGTATCCGAGCATCCAGCATCCATCTACTCAACCATTCAATCACAGGCATCCATTGTCTCTAAAAGGATTTCTAATGATTTCATGATTCTATGCATAGTGTGTGTACATGTCCTTATCTATTGTAAAATCAGGCGGTCTACTGATTCAGTTGACCTCCTTAATGCGAATTATATCAGTGCCATGAGTCCATTATATAATTATCCCTAGTCATGTAAGTACTATATGTGTGCATATTCATTCATCCATATGCAACATCCATATGATAACACATCAAGTTTTAATCCATATACATATATGCATATGCAAACATGAAAGTGACTGAGCCAATCTAGTGCCTAATGTGTGTATATGCATCCACGAGCAACCACTAGCAACCACTGGCAACCACTTGCAACCATCAATCATAACATGTTTCAATTACATGTTTACATCCAAATGAGTTCCTACCTAAGGATCGAAGATACGACCTAGGGGATATATTTAAAAGATAAACATTATAGAGAAAGCGGAATCATGGATATACCCTCAAAAAGGGTATGATGTGCGTATCTGGTCTTCAGTCTCTTAAGTCGCATCTTCTTGAGCTTCACTACACTGTACCTTAACTAGTTTAACTTCACGATCGCGAAGCTTCTTGGCCTCCATTTCCAAAACCCACTAGTAAAGATAGGACCTCGCTCACTTACTATGCTAGAGGGTATCCAATGTAGTCGAACTATCCTCCCGAGAAAAACATATGTTAATCATGATACCAAGTGTATATACCTAAAATGATTAGAGGTTTCTCCTCTACTTAGCTTATCCATCATGCTGCAAATCTGAGGGTCTAAAGCTAATGGTTACTATGTGCTTATTACCACTCTTAAGGTCAGTTTAACTTGGGGTGCCATCCCCAACCATTTATTTCTCACGCAAACCATCCTAGTCGAACTCGACATCCCTCAAGTACAAGCCCCAAAGGCCTAAACCAATATCATACAAGCACCCAAGGGATACCTCCTCCGAATTTGGACGATCTATGTGAGATGATACTAACAAAACAACCAAACAATTGAGCACTTTACCGACTCTGGCTATCCTCGCCAATCTTGCTCCAGAATTATTGTTGATCGCATAACTGGCTTTGCAGTGTCATCTAGATACATGCGGAAGTCTGTCTCGAGTTCTTGGGGGGAAAACCCCTACCCTAGTCAAAACATCTTGCGTACTCATGGACTATCCCAACGGATCGAAAATCGTCGATAGATAAGTAAAGTGATTCTAGGTAGCTAAGACAAACTGATCCCTTAGGATCGTACGAAATCTCAAGGGTATTCTCGAGGCAAGTCGAAAGTCTAACTACCCTTGTTTCACAATTACTAGCTAACCAATCAATGCCTAGAATCAACCCATAACCCGAAAACATAAGCATAAATATAGCTATTCTCAAATCCTCACAGGTCAAAGCTAAATGGGTCAAACCAGCAATTGGATTTGAGACTATAATGGGATCCTCTACTACACAATATCTAGGGTGCAGAGACTCAACTATGGAAGCAGATATATATACGGATGTGAAGCGTTAAAATCGGAAGGAGTACTAACAGGATAAAAGGAAAAATTCTTTCAACCAAAATCTTACTGCCTCTCTCTCTCAGGCATGCTGGCGGTGAGAGCATGCACTCGCCTTCCAAAAAATCCTGTCCCTTGTTCTTGCCCTTGCCCTTAATTATACGACCCGTTATACCAAAATAAAGATACTTCCTCTTGTTTTAGGTTTTACTAGTTTTTTCCTCGCCTCCTTTGTGAACCAAGTTCATATCCATGGGTTCTTCATCCTTGTGTTGTGCTCCATAGCCAGACCCCCTTATTCTCAACTTTGTCATCCTTGTGTAACTTTTTGACAAGTCTCTCGAAAGCTGCCTTCATCGCACGGGGAATCCTACGAAGCTCGAAAGGGAATTACGGCTACAGATGGAAGTTAGGCACTTATTTGCCCATTGACAAGTGTCATAGTCTCATCAAGCCTACGGAACCGTGCCGCGATGAGGTTACCTCCCAGAAAGCCAGGAACCCCGGAGACTCAAGAAAGAAGGAAACAAGGATTCAAACAAAGGATCAAAAGATAGTGCATATGGCTTTTGGGGAATATGCCTTTAAAACAAAACTTTTCTTTTGAAAATGCTTCTTTTAAAACCGTTTTGGAAATAATTTTTCAAATATTTTATCTGATCCGGTAAGCTTCAGCTCCGATACCAAGTGAAACACCCCACCTCCGTTAAGGTCACTCACCAAGGGAATGCCTTAACTTCGGTGGAGCATTTTTAGTACAAGATGTAGAAAAATTACAAGACAGACAAATAAAGCAGCGAAAAATAAATAACCTTTATTAATTAAAATAGCTTGTACAAAGATTGTTTTACAACACCAATACTTATTACAAGAAAGCATCTGTCTTGTTTAATATATAAGAATCACAAACTAACAATGATATTCCCCAATAAAGCATGAGCTAGCCATAGCAGTAGAAAATGGAGTTCAAAACAATGCGCCAAAGAATCTTCAAGCTCGGAAAGAGTAATGGCCCCAAAATGAGCTGAGCTTTTCCCTCCTTGACTACCTGGGGGGAACGGAAGAAAAGAGGCAAAAGCAAACTAGGTCAGACATAAGACATAAAGTCTAGTAAGTCCAGTGATTCTTAGTATTTAAACGAGGAAAAGGGTCATGACATGAATAAACTAAATATAAGACTAAACCATAGTAATAAGATAACATGGGGGTAAGCATGGGATATGGCAAGATAAACTGAATGTACCGATAAACTGAATGTACTGATAAACTGAATGCGCTTCTACTCATTCTCTGCTTCGCAACTACCCTGTTATACTGATTTCTATATCTCTGCACTACCTACTAGTGTCCAAACTAGTAATATATGATCATATGATAACATGATCCCAATCCCCATATTTGCGGTTGCCTTCAGATTTACATATATTATGGGGATTCCATTTATTACCTAGATCTAATCTAGGGTTTACTATGGAGCGCTTCCGAGATTCAACTAGGGTTTACACTACCTAGGGCCACTAGGGTTTATGTCACCTATTAAACGCTTCTCGGATTCAGGGTTTACGCGACCTAGGTCCAACTAGGGATTTTGCTACCTACTTTGTATTAATTTTCCATGTTTCTGTGTCAGTCGGCCCTCTCTTGCGTGTAGATACTCTGTGCTGGCCCCACCATAAGGTGTATCAAGCCTTATGATAGTGACCCGACATGATTCAAGATGCACAGTGTATAACCACTGGTACCCAGTGCCTGCTTTTTCCACTCCGGAGTACGTGCACGCCCGTAAACCATCGAAACCTACATTGATGTACCCCCTGCCGCTATTTTGACCGCTTATAATTAGCCCATTAATCGTGCCCACCCTGCCTAGCTCAGGGTACCGTGATACATCTATGTGGGTTAGTGCTAAAATGGGTCCCTGTTACTAGGGTTTCCTACTGGTTAAGTTTGTGGGCCTATATATATACAATTTTACCCACCTACCCGTGTTGTACTAAACCCTCCCATTGATTCAAGCATGTCTATTTAATGGTTAAGTTTGTGGGCCTATATGTACTAATATTACCCACCGATCCCGATATGTACGTAACCCTTCCACTGGTTCAAGCATGTTTATTAAATGGTTAAGTTTGTGGGCCTATATTACTAATATTACCCACCAACCCGATATGTACTTAACCCTCCCACAGATTCAAGTTGATATATATTCTTGGTTAAGTGTTATCCGTTCATTCAAGTTAACTTAACCTGCCCACACATCATGTTATATATATATATATATATATATATATTGGTTAAGTGTTCCCCTTGTGTTACTTAACCCCTATCACATATCATGTCATATATATATATATATATATATATATATATATATATATTGGTTAAGTGTTCCTCTTGTGTTACTTAACCATACACATCATGTTATATGTATATAGGTCAAGTGTGTCCTATTAACTTAACCTCACCCACTTGTCTAATTAACATGTTATGACAGTTAAGTGTTCTAATTTTACTTAACCTCACCCACTTGCCTAGTTAACATGTTATGACGATTAAGTATTCTAAATTTACTTAACCTCACCATCTAGTCTAGTTAGCATGTTAAACGCTTACTTAACCTTACCCACTTGTCTAGTTAACATGTTATTATGGTTAAGTGTTCCCTTAGTTACTTAACCCCTCACAAGTCTTGCCTTGTTAACATGTTAAGTTGGTTAAGTGTCCAAATTAACTTGACCCCTATCAACCTTATCTAGTTAACATGTTGAATTGGCTAAGTGTTTTCTTGATTACTTAACCCCACCCTTCTTGTCTTTGTTAACATGTTATTACGATTAAGTGTTTCCCTAATTACTTAACCTCACCATTTCTAGCTTGATTTATTCATGAGCCTTAATTAATTAATTAAAGCACCAACCACTCACATTAGACAGATATTGTTGTGGTTACTGGATGTGCCGGTCGGTTCCGGGCAGGTTTACACCACAACTCAGTCTAACCTCGGGTCTTTCTGGGCTTGATTCACTAACCACCCATATTAGACAGGTATTGTTGTGGTCACTGGATGTGTCGGTCGGTTCCGGGCAGTTTTACACCACAACTCAGTCTAACCTCGGGTTAGGCATATTCATCTTTTACTAAATTTACATATTTACTATTTATGTAAAAAAATTCGTAAACCAATTTAGCCTAGATCATACTCAACTGTCATGCAAATTAACATACTTATATTCTATGCCAAAACTTGATTTACCAATAAATTAACCCAACTTGCAATTTATACCAATTTAGATTTAATATTCCCCTTTTTCAATTCATGCCCAATCTAGATTAATATTCCAATTTACGGTTCATGTTTAAACTAGATTTAATATTCTAGTTTAACGTTTATGTCCAAAACTTGGTTTACACGCCAATTACACACTTTGCGGCCAATTAAATTTATCAATTTATGCCCAAGTCTAATATGCATGTAAATCATTCACTATTATAGCAAATTTAGATTATGCCAACATATTTATTATGCCAAATTAACTTAATTAAGCTACGCCCGAACCCCGCATCATAATCGTAAGTATAACATAATTTCACAAGTTTTCTATGTACTCATGAAATGGAACTAATCAAAAGGAATAGGGGATAAGTACAAGAATTGATATAAAAGATTAGGCATGCAAAAATAATGGCTCCAACTGGTTCGATGTACATAATAGTGAATAGGAATAAACTAGCCAAGTTACACACTAAATATGAGATCCACATAATCAAGGGAATAGGCATAGGTTATTTGGTCCAACATAATGCCAGTTCAAGGTACAACATGATCGGTTAATTGTAACAATGGGAATAGTCATAAGCAACTAACTGCAATAGTCATATGCAATTAACCACAATAGTCATGGGCGACTAATCACAATAACTTCTTAATCAATGTCATAGACAATAGTCACATAGTTATGATTCATAGTCATAGGCAATAATTTCATAGGCGACAGTTCATGGCCATAGTCTTAGACAAAGGTCTCATAGTCATAGTCATAGGCAATAGCTTCATAGGCAACAGTTTCATAGTCATAGTCTTAGGAAAAAGTCTCATAGTCATAGTCTTAGGAAAAAGTCTCATAGTCATAGTCGTAAATCAGATCCAAAGGCATAGATAACTTTCGATTTGACATAAGCACGAATCAAAGATAATTAACTTGCAAATTGGTATAGTTCTATATTTTGATTCATTACATTCACAATTCCAATTACACGTTCAAATCGAAGGAATAACCGAACTTACAGTGATCGGTTTAGAAAAGGCAATTTGCTATGATTCGAGTGACGTTGCTTGAAGCGGAATGCCTATGGTCCAACTTGAAGCTTTAACTTGATTTGAATCTCCAATTTGAAGAAGAACTATAACTTGTTTTAATGGAGAATAAGATTTATTTTAATGGTGGAGGCTAGAGAGAAACAGCATGTAGACGCCTAAAAGAATTTGTGTGGAGAAACCTTAGGTCTGGGCATTCTTTTATGGGTGTAGAGAATGTTTTAGAGCCCTTAGATCATCATAGAAGCCACGAGGTCCGTCCAACACATCAAAAATCGTCATCAGACCAATCAGGAGTTACCACGTAGCTCTAATGACATAACACAAGCCAAAAATTCGCTGTAGATCTGGTCTGGCCGAACCAGGGTAGGTCGAGCCAGATCGACCCCTTGGTCGACCTGGGTCCTGGGCGGGAAATTTCCCGCCCAGCCCGGCTGTGTGTTTTGAATTTGAACTGAGCTGTTTTTTAATTTGAGCTGAAACTTCCGAAGGCCATAACTTCTTCATACGAAGTCCGATTCACGCAAACTCGGACTCTATCTCAAGCAAAATTCCGAGACAAACACAATGGCATAACCCGATTCCCTTAATTCTTCTCTTAAAAATTAAGTATACTTTGATTTGTTACATTAACGTTTATAGAAAATACGGGGTGTTACATAAATCGTCCGAAAGCAACATTTCGCCGTCCTCCAAAAGTATGGTCTTCTCTTGCAACTTCAGATTTCTCCATATAGCTGTTTGTAAGATCCCGTGAATTCTATAACATTAAGCTTCAAAAATTAAAGTGTAATTAATTCTAAATGAAAGAATTAAGGGGAACGGGTTACGCCATTGCGTTCGTCTCGGAATTCTGCTTGAGATAGAGTCCAAGTTTGCGCGAAACGGACTCTGTATGAAGGAGTTATGACCTTCGAAAGTTTCAGAATAAAATTTAAATTCAAACAGCTCAGTTTAAAATTCGAAATTCAAAAAACAGGTTCAAACTGGGTTGGGCGGGAAAATTCCCACCTAGAGACCAAGTCGACCACAGGGTCGACCATGGTGTCGACCTTGCCCCCCTCCCCCCCCCCCAGGTCGACCATAGTGTCGACCTGCCAGTCGACCTACCTGGTCGACCTGGCTGGCTAGGTCTGGCTCTGGCTCGAATTTCTGTGGTTCGGTGTGCCACTAGGGCTGACATGTCACCTCTTGATTGGCTCTTTGAACTTTGTATGGTCTAGATTCCTCCTGTCTTCATCTGACGGCTCAAAATAATTTAAAAATCTATAAATACACCCTAAGTCTCAAATGAAAATTCACACAAAAAAATAAGATGGGAGTCGTCATGCTGCCAGGGAGGAATTGAGCATAGCCGTCAAGAGAGAAAAGCTTAGAGACGAATCAAATTAAGAAGAAGATAAAAGAAGATAAAGGTTTAATCAAATTAATCAATGCAACGTTAATCTACCCAAAGGAGTGCATCTCAATTTCAGAATTCAGAATCCAGAATTCAAGATTCTGCATTCGTTGTAAGTATAGTGACCTTTCAGAATATGAATAAGAACTGTGATGTGATTCGATGTAAATGAAAATAGAATTGTGTTATTGTATGATATAAATTCTGTGTATTGTAATGATTCTGTTATGAATTGTGTATTGATATTTGTGGCCTAAATTGATTGATGCAAGCCTATTGAACAATTGTATATGAAAACAATTGCACTTGCAAGTTGTGGCAAAAACTAAAAATTGATCCCTTTATGTATATGTCGATGGCATGGACTATGTATATTCCCTTAATCTAAGTTAGAATTTATGTAAACATGTTCTAGATTTGAGACCCTTTTATGCCTACATGACCCAAAACCTATGATATCATTCGTATGTTTATTTGCAAGTATAATTGGATCTATGTTAAGTATCGTTTGGGTTTCATAAACTATGCAAGTTCATGATGAAATAGGCTATGTGATTAGATGTTAAAATTGGACATTTTTGGGAATATATAACATGCTAGTTTTGTGGTTGACATTGTGCCAAGTTAAACATGTTTAAACACAAGTTTGTATAAGCCTAAACTATGCCATTTAATATGTCACCTACTTAGTTATACTTTGATTTGAACTGCAAGTTCACATGAACCATAATTTATGTTGAATCGCTAAATTGCAAGTTCATGCGCCGCACACCTTTATGTGAAATACTACATGTTCTTGGTTTCCCCTTTTTCTCACGTTTATAAAGTTGGGCTGAATTGTGTCAAGCCCAACACTTGTTATAATGTTGCGAACATACAAACGGGGGTAATAACGTTGGGTGTAAAACATTAAAAATATATGTTGGCAAGGTTGGCACATGCCAACGGCAATGACATTTAAGCGGTATGAATTGATATACCCAAGAATAAAAGATATGACATTTACATATATAATTGAGAAGTAATAAAATATGTAAATTTAGAAAACACGATATGCTTAACCCGAGGTTGGATTGAGTTGTGATGTAAACCTGCCCGGACCCGCCCGACAGTCCAGCAGTCACAACAATACCTATCCAATGTGGATGGTTAAGCATTGAGCCCAATAAGGACCCGAGGTTAGACTGAGCTACGATGTAAACCTGCCCAGAACCGACCGGCACATCCAGTAACCGTAGCAATACCTGTCTAATGTGAGTGGTCAGGTGCTCTACGAGGCTAAGGACAGATGGTAGGGTTAAGTCAACTATAAACACTTAACCAAATTCAACATGTTAACAAGAATTGATGGGTGGGGATTAGGTAAATACAGACACTTAACCACTAAATATGTTTGACTCGAAAACCCCGGTAACGAGGGACCCGTTTCAGCAGTAACCCAAGTTAGGTATCATGGTACCCTGAAACTAAGCAGGGTAGGGCACAATTACTGGGCTGATTGTAAGCGGTCAAAGCGACGGCAATAGGTGCAATAGTGTAGGTTCTAACGGGGTGCGGGCGTGCACACACTCCGGAGCAGACAAACAGGGCACTGGGGGCACCAGTAGTATAACCTATGCCTTCTAGAAATTGTGTTGTAGCCGCCACCATGGGTCTTGATACACCCCATGGTGGGACCAACATAGGTATCTACAATTCTTGGGGGCCGTATGACACATGTTAACGCGAGTATGAGCCGATCTTTAGAAAATAGGGATCACTTCACCCTCAGCATGGGGTGCCAATTAAAATAAGCTCAAGTAGGTGCAGAGATATAGTATGGGTGCGATAGTACATTCGATTCTAAACGACACTTCCTTAGCTGGTGACACTTTCCTGTTTTCCGTTTATATCTATCATGCCCTTTTCTTATTCACATACTCAAGAGTTACTAGATTTACTCAGGCTTTATGTCTGACTCTATTTTCTTTTCGTCTTCTTTTCTTTCGTCCCCCCCCCCTAGGTCTACAGGGAGAAAACAACTCAGCTCAGTCAGACTCTTTACAAGCTCCAAGACCGTAGATGTATGATTTGGATCTCTTTTGCTCGGATTATGGCTTTGGATATCACTATGGGGATTTTTGTCACATTATTTATGTTTTATGCTTCTTTAATAATCAAGACAGTAATGAGGTTGTAATGTTGGAAGTACTTTGAGACAATTATGGAAATGTTTTGTTTGAACACGTATTGATGAAATAAAAGTCTGTTTGGTTTCCGCTGTTTAAAATATGTGTATTTATATTCTGCCTTGAGTTTATCTGTGGCTTTTACTTATAAACCTCCACCAAAGTTAAGGCATTCCCTTTGTGAGTGACCTTAATAGAGGTGGGGTGTTTCACTTGGTATCAGAGCATAGGTTTACCAGATAAGATAAAAAAAATTTGAAATTATTTTCAAAAGAAAGTTTAAAGAAGCATTTTTCAAGAAAAAGTGTTATATTTATAAAAAGACAAAATCCCCCAAAGCTATGTGCCCTATCTATCTCTCTATCCTTCGTTTTGAATTTTTCCTTTCTATTTTAGCATGTCTGCGGACCTTACTCCCCAGCTACAGATGCTTTTACTCCTCCTCCTCCTCTACGTGAACCAGCAACCGGAAGAATCGCCAAACAAGAAGACGGATAATAGTCAAGGAAGAAAGGACCACAACAATAATAACAAGACACATGAGAAAAGGAAATGTTATTTTTGTGGCATTGTTGGACATGTGATGAACGACTACAGAAAGAAGAAGAGGAAGATGAGTGCTACTTGCTTCCATTGCGGTAAAGCTGGACACATGGCTAAGGACTGCCTTAAGAAGCAAGGGCAAGGCCCGCAAGCAGGACCTTCTGGGGGTACCTCTTTAACTTCTTCTCCTAGATGCTTTGTTTTATCCTGCTTATCTTCTCAATCCTATCTTGAGAACTTTAGGTAGTAATATTTATGTATAAAGTGTAGTTTATCTTTATGATCATCCAGTTCGCACACTTTTTGACTCTGGCGCATCTCACTCTTTTGTTTCATCTGCCTTAGTAGAATCTCTGCATCTAGACACTAGTATGGTAGAAGATCCCTTAGTAGTTTCAAATCCAATTGGGGCCTCCGCTTACTTGTCAATGGTTTGTTTGGTTTGAAAATCTCTATTCTCAGCGTTGAGTTTAGTTGTAATGCCTTTGTTTTGGGCTTCTCGGGATATGGTTTGATCTTAGGCATGGACTGGTTATCCAGTAATGGTGCCATCCTTGATTGTGAGAAAAGAGTAGTTAGACTCTTGACTCGGCTTCGTAACACTCTAGAAATTTTTTGTAATCCCTTGAATGTTGTTATGCTTAGTTATCTAGAGTCGGTTGATGCTTCTGATGAGAATTTGCAATTAGTTAGAGTAGTCCGGGAATATCCGGATGTCTTTGAGGAGGTGAAAGGCTTACCTCTGAGGCGGGAAATAGACTTCCGCATATATCTTGTGGATAATGCAAAGCCTGTAGCTTTACCTGTCAGACACATGGCTCCAAAGGAGAGAAAGGAGCTTAGTAAGCAGGTTAAAGAACTTTTCGAAAAGGGGTTCATTAGACGGAGCATTTCGGAATGGGGTGCTCCAGTGGTGTTCGCAACCAAAGCGGACGGTTCGCTTCTCCTTTGCGTCGACTATAGAGAGTTAAACAAATTGACCAAGAAAAATAGGCACCCTCTTCCCCGAATCGATGATTTGTTTGATCAGCTTGTATGAGCGTCGGTCTTCTCCCAACTTGATCTGGCAACTGGGTTCCATCAGCTGAGAGTAGCTGAAGACAACATTGATAAGACGGCGTTCAGAACCCTAGATGGTTTCTTCGAGTGGCTTGTCATGCCTTTCGGCTTGACAAACGCACCCGCTTATTTTGTAGACCTAATGAGCAGGGTGTTCAGAGAATTCTTCAACAAATTTGTGGTTGTCTTCGTAGATGATATCTTAATCTTCTCAAAGAATGAGGAAGAGCATGCTCAGCATCTGAAAGAAATCATGGAAACTCTCCGTACACATCAGCTAAAAGCCAAATTCTCCAAGTGCCAGTTTGGGAGAAAAGAGGTAAGATTTCTGGGGCATATAGTCTCCAAAGAGGGGTTGGCTGTGGACCCCGCGAAAGCGGTGGCTGTGCAAGATTGGAAAACACCTAGAAATGCAACCGAAGTTCGAAGCTTTCTTGGGCTAGCCGGTTTTTACCGAAAGTTTATTAGGGATTTCGCGAAAATCTCGGCCCCACTCACAAGGCTAACAAAGAAGAATCTAGCATTCGCTTGGGATTTGGACTGTGACATTGCCTTCCAACGCCAAAAAAGGGCTCTTACAACAGCTCCAGTTCTAACTCTGCCTGACGGAAGCAAAATGTTCACAGTATACACGGATGCATGTGGAACGGGACTAGGCGCTGTTCTAATGCAAGAAGGAAGGGTAGTAGCTTATGGCGGAAGACGATTGAAAGTTCATGAAAAGAACTACCCAACCCACGATCTTGAGTTAGCCGCCATCGTCTTTGCGCTTAAGTCTTGGCGCCATTATCTCCTAAGTGAGAAGTTTGAATTATACACTGACCATAAATCATTGAAATATCTCTTCTCTTAGAAGGATCTTAACTTGAGGCAGCAAAGATGGATGGAGTTTCTTGCCTCGTATGACTTTGAAATTTTCTATACTCCCGGCAAAGGCAACGTAGTAGCAGACGCGTTGAGCCGAAAAAAACTGACCTTAAGCACTCTCTTTGTGGAAAGGCAAAGCTTGGAGTATATAGCCATTTTTAACTTTAGGCCCTTCTCAGATTTTGTAACCGGGTTTGTTAGCATCTCTCGAAGTACGCCCTACTCTCTTGGACTCAATAGGGGCTGCACAACGTGAAGACCCTCAGCTTGTTGATGTGATTGATAAACTTATTAGGGGTGAGACTTCTAGTCACCTCAGTAGATACGCCATTGATGATAAGGGTTGGCTGAGGCGAGATGGAAGATTATGCGCCCCACAAGCAAGGGAGTTGACAAAGAAGGTTCTCGAGGAAGAGCATCATTCCAAGATGACTATACACCCTGGCGGTGATAAGATGTACAAGGATAAAAAAAGACTTTCTTTTGGAGTGGCATGAAGCAAGATGTAGCAGATTTCTTTTCTAAGTGCATGACATGCCGATAGGTCAAGGCGGAACAGAAGAAGCCTGGAGGACTACTTCATCCTTTAGAGGTCCCACAGTGGAAGTGGGATAGCATTTCAATGGACTTCATTGATGGACTACCTAGGTCGAGAAGAGGCAATACTAGCATTTGGGTAATAGTGGATAGGCTTACTAAAAGCACCCACTTTATACCCATTAAAAGTAGAAGGACTACCGCATCTCTAGCTTCTCTTTATCTCAAGGAAATAGTTCGACTCCATGGGATACCCTCCAGCATTGTTAGTGACCGAGACCCTATCTTCATAAGCGAGTTTTGGCGGAGTCTGCAAGTAGCTGTAGGCACACAGTTATGTTTGAGCACGGCCTATCACCCCCAAACCGATGGCCAGACGGAAAGGATGAATAAAATTTTAGAGGATCTTTTGAGACTTTGCGTTCTTGACTTTGGAGGGACTTAGGAGGATCACCTTCCTTTAGTGGAATTTGCCTACAACAATAGCTACCAAGCTACCATCGGTATGGCGCCCTTCGAAGCCTTTTATGGAAGACCGTGCAAATCACCAACTTGTTGGTGGGTGTCTACAGATAAGCTTATACTTGGGCCAGACATGATTCGAGAAACTTCGGAGAAAGTGGACATGATACGTAGGAAAAGGATGAAGACAGCCCAAGACAGACAAAAATCCTACGCCAACAAAAGAAGGACCGACTTTGAGTTTGAGGTCGGGGACAGGGTTTTCCTTAAGGTATCTCCTTTAAGGAACGTCATTCGCTTTGGATCGACGGGAAAGCTAGCACCAAGATTTGTAAGACCGTTTCCTATCATCGAGAAGGTTGGGAAGACGGCCTATAGATTGGAGCTACCCGAGAGACTGGCCGGAGTTCGCAACGTCTTTCATGTTTCTCACCTCCGGAAGTGTTTGCATGAGTCTGCGGAAGTGGTGGAACCTAGCATTCTGAAAGAAGCCAAAGTGGAACGTGAAGCAACTGTGAGGAGAGTTCCAACCCGCATCTTAGGAACTGAAGTGAAAAAGCTACGCAGCCGCAAAGTCAAACTCGTTAAAGTTCAGTGGAGCGATGCCGAGGAAGACGTGACTTGGGAAACTGAGGAAAGAATACGCGCTGCCTACCCTCTTCTTTTTGAGGGTACATCTTTGATCTCTCTTTTTCCTTAAGTTATGCTTTATCTATCTTTTTAGGTATATCTCCTTGGTTCTTTACCTAACTCCTTAAGTAGAAAACAAATGGATGCAAACATGTATTTGAAAACATGTTATGGATGCTGGCTGCAAATGGTTGCTAGTGATTAATAGTGACTGCTCGTGGATGCATATACACACACACTCTATGTTATAGATCGGCTCAGTCACTTCATATTGCATATGCATATATGTATTCTCATTTGTATATGGTTGAAACTTGATATGTTGTCATATGGTCGTCGCATTTGTATGAATAGTTGTGCACTCATATAGAATTATGAGTAGGAAAAATTTAAATACATAATGGATTCATGACACTTACATGATTCGCATTAAGGAGGTCAACTGAATCAGTAGACCGCCTGATTTCTGCATTAGATAAGGACATGTACACACACTATGCATATGATCACGAAGCATTAGAAGTCTTTTAAGGACAGTGGATGCTTGTGTTTGTTGGTTGAGTAGATGGACTGTTGGACGGTAGGATATACATTCTTCCTAACTTGAAGATTTCGGGGACGAAATCCTTTTAAGGGGGGAAATGTAAAACACCGTGAATTCTATAACATTAAGCTTCACAAATTAAAGTGTAATTAATTCTAAATGAAAGAATTAAGGGAAATGGGTTATGCCATTGTGTTCTTCTCGAAATTCTGCTTGAGAAAGAGTCCGAGTTTGCGCGAAACGGACGCCGTATGAAGGAGTTATGACTTTCGAAAGTTTCAGAATAAAATTTAAATTCAAACAGCTCAGTTTAAAATTCGAAATTCGAAAAACAGGTACAAACTGGGTTGGGCCCGAAAATTCCCGCCCAGAGACCAGGTCGACCATGGTGTCGACCTGCCCCCCCCCTAGGTCGACCATAGTGTCGACCTGGGTGTCGACCTGCCAGTCGACCTACCTGGTCGACCTGGCTGGCTAGGTCTGGCTCTGGCTCGAATTTCTATGGCTCGGTGTGTCACTAGGGCTGATATGTCACCTCTTGATTGGCTCTTTGAACTTTGTATGGTCTAGATTCCTCCTGTCTTCATCTGATGGCTCAAAACAATTTAAAAATCTATAAATACATCCTAAGTCTCAACTGAAAATTCACACAAAAAAATAAGTTGGGTGTCATCATGCTGCCAGGGAGGAATTGAGCATAGCCGTCAAGAGAGAAAAGCTTAGAGACGAATCAAATTAAGAAGAAGATAAAAGTTTAATCAAATTAATCAACGCAACGTTAATCTACCCAAAGGATCGCATCTCAATTTCAGAATTCAGAATTCAGAATCATGAATTCAAGATTCTGCATTCGTTGTAAGTATAGTGACTTTTCAAAATATGAATAAGAACTGTGATGTGATTCGATGTAAATGAAAATAGAATTGTGTTATTGTATGATATAAATTCTGTGTATTGTAATGATTCTGTTATGACTTGTGTATTGATATTTGTGGCCTAAATTGATTGATGCAAGCCTATTGAACAATTGTATATGAAAACAATGGCACTTGCAAGTTGTGGCAAAAACTAGAAATTGATCCCTTTATGTATATGTCGATGGCATGGACTATGTATATTCCCTTAATCTAAGTTAGAATTTATGTAAACATGTTCTAGATTTGAGACCCTTTTATGCCTACATGACCCAAAACCTATGATATCATTCTTATGTTTATTTGCAAGTATAATTGGATCTATGTTAAGTATTGTTTGGGTTTCATAAACTATGCAAGTTCATGATGAAATAGGCTATGTGATTAGATGTTAAATTGGGTGAATATATAACATGCTAGTTTTGTGGTTGACATTATGCCAAGCTAAACATGTTTAAACACAAGTTTGTATAAGGCTAAACTATGCCATTTCATATGTCACCTACTTAGTTATACTTTGATTTGAATGGCAAGTTCACATGACCCATAATTTATGTTGAATCGCTAAATTGCAAGTTCATGCGCCACACACCTTTATGTTAAATACTACATGTTCTTGGTTTCCCCTTTTTCTCACGTTTATAAAGTTGGGTTGAATTGTGTCAAGCCCAAAACTTGTTATAATGTTGCGAACATACAAACGGGGGTAATAATGTTGGGTGTAAAACATTTAAAATATATGTTGGCATGGTTGGCACATGCCAACGACAATGACATTTAAGCGGTATGAATTGATATACCCAAGAATAAAAGATATGATATTTACGTATATAATTAAGAAGTAATAAAATATGTAAATTTAGAAAACATGATATGCTTAACCCGAGGTTGGATTGAGTTGTGATGTAAACCTGCCCGGACCCGCCCGACTGTCCAGTAGTCACAACAATACCTATCCAATGTGGGTGGTTAAGCATTGAGCCCAATAAGGACCCGAGGTTAGACTGAGCTACGGTGTAAACCTTCCTGAAACCGACCGGCACATCCAGTAAACGTAGCAATACCTATCTAATGTGAGTGGTCAGGTGCTCTAAGAGGCTAAGGACATATGGTAGGGTTAAGTCAACTATAAACACTTAACCAAATTCAACATGTTAACAAGAATTGATGGGTGGGGGTTAGGTAAATACAGACACTTAACCACTTAACATGTTTGACTAGAAAACCCTGGTAACGAGGGACCCGTTTCAGCAGTAACCCAAGTTAGGTATCATGGTACCCTGAAACTAGGCAGGGTGGGGCACAATTACTGGGCTGATTGTAAGCGGTCAAAGCGATGGCAGTGGGTGCAACAGTGTGGGTTCTAACGGGGTGCGGGCGTGCACACACTCCGGTGCAGACAAACAGGGCACTGGGGGCACCGGTAGTATAACCTATGCCTTCTAGAAATTGTGTCGGAGCCGCCATCATGAGTCTTGATACACCCCATGCTGGGACCAGCATTGGTATCTACAATTCTTGGGGGCCGTATGACACATGTTAACGCGAGTAGGAGCCGACCTTTAGAAAATGGGGATCACTTCACCCTCAGCATGGGGTGCCAGTTAAAATAAGCTAAAATAGGTGCAGAGATATAGTATGGGTGCGATAGTACATTCGATTCTAAACGACACTTCCTTAGCTGGTGACACTTTCCTATTTTCAGTTTATATCTATCATGCCCTTTTCTTATTCACATACTGAAGAGTTACTAGATTTACTCAGGCTTTATGTCTGACTCTATTTTCTTTTCGTCTTCTTTTCTTTCGTCCCCCCCCCCCGGTCCACAGGGAGGAAACAACTCATCTCAGTCAGACTCTTTACAAGCTCCAAGACCGTAGATGTATGATTTGGATCTCTTTTGCTCGGATTATGGCTTTGGATATCACTATGGGGATTTTTGTCACTTTATTTATTTTTTAGCTTCTTTAATAATCAAGACAGTAATGAGATTGTAATGTTGGAAGTACTATAAGACAATTATGGAAATGTTTTTTTTGAACACGTATTGATGAAATAAAAGTCTGTTTGGTTTCCGCTGTTTAAAATATGTGTATTTATATTCTGTCTTGAGTTTATCTGTGGCTTTTACTTATAAACCTTCACCAAAGTTAAGCCATTCCCTTTGTGAGTGACCTTAACAGAGGTGGGGTGTTTCACTGTTGAAGCTTACCAAGTTGCTGGAAAGAACAAAAAAGGGATACACAAGAGAATTACTGCTACTCTGAACGAGTCTTTAGCTACATCACGGACCAAAATCCCAGTCTCTACCGAACAAGTGACGACTAAGTACAACGCTTATAAAAAAAAATGGACTGTATGGCGCAATTTGAATGACAAAACGGACGTTGGATGAGATCATAAATATGGAATAGTGAGTGGAAGCGAAAGTTGGTGGGGTGATCGAGTGGCGGTAAAACATTGTTAACTCTTTTTTTGTAAATTTACAAGTTCAGTACTGTATTTCATCTACTAGTTTACAATTTAAACGTCTATTTAGGAGTACGGACCTATGGTGTTAAAGTAGAAGATGTCCCCAACAGAAAATTTGACCGAACTGGAGCAAATTTTCGACAACAGCGTTGCAACAGGATCTAGCGCTTACACTCCAGGCTCTGCTAGTCAAAACGTGCAACCAGAGTCACATTCTCCTCCACCCGAGTCCGTACATCCCACGTTCTTCTTCGATGAAACTCAAGCGCCACTAGAAGACATTCAGACTCAACAAGCGATTCCTGAGCCTCCTAACCAACAATGGGGTGCAGGTTCTTCGTTTATACCTCGGTCTGACAGAAGAGGTAGAACTGAAACTTCTTCGAAGTTGGAAGAAATTGTTGATATGATACACTTCAGGCAAGTGACCAAGAAATCTCTATATGACTCCGACAGTCCAAATTCACATCCTGATACAAATGCTAGTAATTTGTCATCCTCTAACGCAAGCCCACTTTCTACTGAAATTTCGAAGGTTAAGCAAGCAATAGACCATGCAAGAACATTTGATGATATTGACATGCCCCACGCAATATCAATTCTCACAAGTAAGGATAATCAAGATACGTTCATGATTCTTCCTGATGACGAAGTAAGAGGCTGGTTGCGTTTTGAAATCGAGGTCCGCAAGCAAGCACTACGATATAGACAGTTTAAGATGAATCCCCCTCCGTATCCACCTCAGTACGCACCCTAGTATCCACCACAATAGTTTGTTTTCTGTATTTAATAATTATGTAATTTGTATTCCGTAATTTGTATTCTACAATTTGTATTCCGCAATTATGTATTTTTATTTCTGCAATTTATATTCTGCAATTTGAGTTCTGCAATTTCTATTCTGCGTTCTATTATTCTGTTCAACAATAAACACACCCAAACACAAACAATTAAAACTAATATATACAAAAACAATAAAATAATAACTCTGCCCCTTCCAAAATGCCCCTTTCGTAAAAAGAACACATTCACCGTTCCCAACAATTCCCCTTCAAATGCCTCTTCCCGTTCGAAATCAAACGGACCTTAAGTTGGTACAAATCAACTCTAACCATTGAACTACAAAGTCTTTGAGTATATGACTGCAAACACCTTTATATAAATGAAAAGTCAAAAGTTTGAGGTTCCTAATTAAAGAACCCGATGTCCTACGCCACCGCCTGGTCAGGTTGGCCTTGACAATATACCACATACACAAGACAAAGGAAAAAAAATGCATAACAAACAGATGGTATCACATATATTCATTTCATTTCACTACACAACAAACCAACGAAGCACCATCCACTGCTTCAACTCCAAATACAGCCTCCAGAGGAGAAAAAACAACAGAAAATAAACAGATAACAAAATTCATTGCCAGGCATCCTAACATTTTGAGGAGGATTTGGACAATTGTTTTAATCACCATCTCTTCTAAAAATATCGCTATGCAAAAGATTAAAGGGGGATCGCCATTATTGGTCTCAAGGCATATGGACAAAAGGACAAGGTGCTATGCAAATATGCCAATCTGCTAAAGAATAAGAATACTGGACAATGAACATACCTCTTGCCACTAGCTTGGTTTGGAGTAATATTCTCGAGCATAGAACCAAACTCATGATCGGATGTATACAAATCAGAAAAGTGTTCTGGCAAACCCTAATGGCAACACAGGAGCTAATTCACAGTAACATGTTAACTCATTCTCAAAAAAAACTAAAACTGTTAGGTTCCCCGGATAGTGTTAAGGCTATTAACCACACAAAAGATTATATTGTTATGTTGCATATTGTTAATTTGTTTGGGATACAAGATCCGTATACAACGTATTAGGCATCATCCTCATCTCTTTATAAGCTAGCTTTTAAAAGTAAGTTGTATATATCGTAAAAATGTAGTATCGGAGCCAGCCACACTAAAGAAATTGTTCAAGTTTGAGTTCTTGTTCATGTTTTTGATTCCATCTTGATCTGAGGTTCTTGTTATAATTAGTTCTAATGTTGTCTCTTTCTTTTAGATTTTTATATGATAGATGGGTGACTTAATATTAGAGTTGTTACACCATACGTTATAATAAAGTAAAATAACTTTTGCTTTTATATTCTAAAATTATATAAAATTTAAAATGGATAAGGAAGAAAGAAAACTGCAATGCTAATACATGGGAATATTAAATGGAACAAAAAAAAAGTGAAGTGGAACCCATATAAAGAAAAATGTTTGTAACCATTGGATACATAGGATTTAAGTTACAATAAGTTACTGCCGAGCCGACCTAAAAATTGATTCTTGAATTCTAAGTCAAGGTCAAGCCCCTCAATTCCCATTGCAGGAATACTCCCATTGCAGGAATACTAGAATTCAGGTGTTCTACGTTGATTCTTTGGTTTCAACCAATGAAATTCCTTAGTTTTGCACAGACTTCCCAACATAGCGTGTACAAACTAATTCTTCTCTATCACTCAAGTGTCTCAACTGCCCCAACACATGTTCCTTATTTTTGTGTTTACACGTTTTATCAGCTGCAGTAGGTTAAGACAATTCAGTTTAAAAAGTCAGTGAAATCATGCCCCATGTTTAATGCCCGTAACGTCAGATAAGATACGTATTCACTTAACTGCTGCAAGTAAGCTCGCAGCCAGTTGGTTCAAGAAACCTAACCGCACCTGTATTGATAAATTACTTAAATACGAAAAGGACATGTTATGATTCAACATGTGTTATATTCATAATTCATTGCAACCACCGCCGACTACACTCGTGGTTTTCCATATCATTCATCCTTCCTAATTTAAAGCGTAAATAAAAAATATTATATTTATATGAAATTGTATGATTAATTCTTGGAGGCGACTACTAGAAACATTTATTACACTTAGAATTTCTTTTGAAATTTTTGATGATTATTTTGCTTTTGACAAAAAATTATTTCGTCTTTAACTTTTAACTAAAGTAGAATTTGAACTTAAAACATGTTCTATTGGATTGAAATGATTGTTTTTTGAAGAAATAAAGAATGGTTTAGCTTGCCTTTTACTGATATATTTATGTCATATATATAACATGATACAAAAGTACAAAAAAGGTTACAGACAATAAAAAGTTTACTGAGCTCTCCTCCAAGAAGCGATAGCAGCCATGGCTGCCCCTGGTTCATTCAAGAACCCGATTTTCGAGGACAATCCAACCTCTAATGAGGGTCCTTCTTCCTCTCTTTATTCTTCTAAGCTCTCTCTTAATCCTCCCCATCCTTCTCCTAATTTCTTAGTGGATGAGGAAGGCTTTACTAGAGTTGTTAACCGCAAGAAAGGTCCAAATCCTATCTTCTTTCCTAAAAATTCTGCTCATTCGAGAAAAGCTGCTAGATTCTCTAATGAAGTCCCTTCTAAACCTAAGCAGAAGCCTTACCCCTCCTCTAATGGAGCACGATACCAACCAAGAAATCCGACAAACTCGGCTCAAGAATCAGTTCAGGCATTAAAAGTTAATCCAGTCAAAGATTTAAAAGCATCTTCATGGGCGGATCTTGTTAAGAAAAATAATCAAGAATCGAACTTTGATCTGAGGTTTATTGATCCAATAGAATCGATTGGGGATGAAAAAATAGTCGTGGCATCCAAAGAAGTGTGCAGCCGTACTGAAAGTATATCGGAACTCTCAATTGTAGCATACGTTTTCGGGAAAAGACTTCCATATCATTATTTCAGGAATTTTGTGGTAAGAACATGAAACCTGAGTGGTTCTTTTGAAATATTTACTAGAGAAAATGAGTTCTTCATTCTCAGATTCACAAATGCTGTAGATAGCGAAAAGCTTCTGAACGGAGGACCCTATTTTATAAACGGAAAGCTGATTATATTAAACAAATAGTCCAAGAAAGTAGTTCTTGACCGAGACTTACTGAATACTATGCCAATATGGATCCGATTACCAGAGATGAACTTACGTTTATGGGATAAAGAGATTTTTAGTGCAATTGGAAGCCTAGTTGGAACTCCATTAAAGATGGATGAACAAACCGCTAAGGATACTAGGTTGAGTTATGCGAGACTTCTTGTTGAAATTAATGCATATGATGATCTACCTAATGAGGTTTCTATCTACACACATGATGGAGAGGTTATCTCTTAATCAATCACGTATGAGACAATACTAGATAGATGTAAATACTGCAAGTGCTTTGGACATTCTACTGATCTATGTTCGACCAACCATGATCAGCAAGATCAGCCAAAAGATGATGTAGTGCACGACATTAATTCCAATGGTAAAGAATCTGAAATCATTTCAGATTTCTTTAACACATAAATCAATTTTACTGGAATTAACTCAACAACGCTGGTCATTTGCCCTGAACATGAAGTTGCTCACAAGGCAAATAACCAGGATGAGATGAATATTGATGCACCATCGCTTCACTCGACTCAAGGACTTAGCATTCAAAAAAATACGGCTAAATCTCTTTCAAAGCCTGCAATTTCCAATCGAAAAACGCAAACTTCACATGATCCAGTCCATACAATGGGAATAAACTCTGAAATTCCCACATATACGGTGGATAAATCAATATCAGATAGCATAATGGAAAAAGTATCAGAGGAATCCTATGCTATTCAGACCTCAGAGACCCTCCCCCTCTCGAAGGACTCAAGCATTATTACAGACACAACAAATAACTCAAAACAAGAGTACATGGAAAACTGCAGTGAGCTCCTTGATGCAGACCCTATTTACACTAATGTCTCGTTGCTGGCTGACGGGTTAGCTCCTTCCAAATTTAACATCACAATTGATAACATCCAGGAGGCTGTAAATCAATCCATAGTTGCAGCTAAGCCTTCAAAGCCTGCTCCTCATGCAAGCAAAAAGAAGAAAGGCAGAACCAAAAGCCTAACAGACATAGCATTATCAGAAGAAACTGAAGATGACAAAGATCATGACTTCAGAACCAAATACATTAGTAGAAATGCTAAATGGGATATACAGCTCAAGCCTAAGGACAAAAGCAGCTACAAAAAAGTGGTAAACAGGTGGGAGTTAAAGTGGATAACAAAAGGAACAGTGGTCCTCCTCAGGTACTCTGTTTCCTTTCTCTTTTACATTCCTTATTCTTTTATTTAATGGATATCATGGCCTGGAATTTAAGGGGACTAAATTCCCATGAAAGACAGCTTGATTTAGCTAATTTTTTAGGTAAGTACAAACCCAGTATTATAGGTTTAATTGAACATAAACTCAATGATCAAAAGATCAACGAATTGCAATTTAAAATATTTTCAAATTGGAGCATTATTAATAATAACTTGATGGGTGGAAATGGTAGGATCATGGTCCTCTATAATCCTACCATTTGGTCATTCATCAGTTATTTCATTGATATGCAATATATGCATTGCATTTTTAATAAAAAGGGTAGTTTTTCTCTAAAAATCACCTTTATTTATGCTTCCAACTTTGAAAATGATAGAACTATGCTTTGGAAATGTATTGAGAAGTTCAGTAATGTTATTAAAAGTCCTTGGATGCTTATAGGGGATTTCAACACTTTTTTTCACAATTGTGAAAAAAAGGAGGCAATCCTATACCTTTTGTTAAATTAAATAAAATTGCTTGCTTTATGTTGAAAACTGGATTAATAGAACCCCAAATTGCTGGCAATAAATTCACTTGGAAGTCAGGGGAGTTTAGAAATATTCACTGCAAGCTAGACAAGGTTCTATTTAATCAGCAATTCATGGATTTTTTTCCTAACATTTTCTGTAGTACTTTACCCCAAAATACTAGTGATCATACACCTATCCTAGTCACTCTCAGCACAAATAAAGATAAAGTTGGTTTCTCTCCTTTCAGATTTGTTAATGGATGGCTGTATGAAAAGGATTACAAAGATACTGTTTCCAATTGCTTTAGTAATAATTTCTATAGGACTACTCAGTTTAAGTTCAATAAAACCTTACAGCTGCTTAAGACTAACCTGAAAAATTGGAATTCTTCCAGAAAAAGAAAGGACATCAATTCTATTAAGGATGAATGTGATAAATTACAGGATGAATTAGATAACAATTGCCCAGACTTGAACAAGGCTGAGGAATTTTATAATGCTCAAGCCAAATTAATTAATGCTCTTCATATTAGTTCTGTCAATTTCAAACAAAAAGCCAAAGTTGACTGGCTTACAACTGGGGATGAAGCTAGTAAATTCTTTTACTATAAAATGTCCAGTAGGAAAAATAGGAATAATATTAGTAAGATTATAGATAGTAAAGGAAAAATAGTAAATGAGGCTTCCATCATTAAGAAGGAAGCTATTAATTATTTTTCCTCTTTATACAACTCTGATAATATTACCAATAATTTTCCTGATATTGAGTTTAAATATTTCGCTAATAGCAATAGCACCGAAATTCTGATTGCTCCTATTAGACAAGAGGAGATCAGCGATATTATATTTAATGTTAACAATGATAAAAGTCCAAGTCCTGATGGGTTTGGTGCAAAATTTTACAAAACTCATTGGGATGAGATGCAACATATTCTTAGTGATTCAATTAAGGAATTTTTTAATTCTGGTAAGATATTGAAGAACTCTAACCACACCTTTATCACCTTAATCCCAAAAGTAGAAAATCGATCAGGTCTTGATGAGTATAGGCCTATAGCCTGTTGCAATTTTATTTATAAAATCGTTTCTTCCCTCTTGTGTAATAAATTAAAATGTTTTTTAAAGTTCATTATATCTGAAAATCAGAGTGCTTTCATTCCTGGTAGATTAATTTCTAAAAATTCCTTATTAGCTCATGAGCTAATCAGGAATTTTAATATGAAAAATAGAAATCTCATGTGTATAAAAATTGATCTTCACAAAGCTTTTGATAAAATTAATAGAAATTTTATCATTTATGCTATGTAGAAAATGGGCTTTGATAATAAAATTTGTGATTTGATTAAAGAGTGTATTTGTAATGTGACCTACTCTATTATGATAAATGGCTCCCCTAAAGGCTTCATCAATAGCAATAGAGGAATAAGGCAGGGTGACCCTTTTTCACCATACTTATTCTTGATTGTTATGGAATATTTCTCCATGCAAATGGAGTTAGAAGTTCTTAATGGAAACATCAAACCTATAAATTGAGTTAAACCTCACATTACACACCTTTTATATGCTGATGATATGCTTCTGTTTTTAAAAGCAGATAAAAATAGTGCTATTGCCGTTCACAAAATTTTAGACAATATGAAAAAATACACTGGATTAGCTATTAATTTAAATAAACGCAAGGTGTATTTCAGTAAAGATGTTCTTATTAAGGACGAGATTCTGAATCTTCTGAAATTCAGAAAGGATAATCTCCCTGTCAAGTACTTAGGGATCCCATTAAGTATTAATCAAGTCAATGACAGAGACTGCCTTAGATTATTAGACATGATTTAGAACAAACTTGAGGGGTGGTCTGGCAAGTTACTTTCATTAACAGGCAGAATGGAGCTAACACATATAGTCATCACTGCAATGGTTATCTACTGGGTCAAGTCTCACAACATACCTAATAGTGTTATTAGCAAAATTAAAAAAATGTGCTCCAATTTTATATGGAAAGGTAATTATCATAAAGTTGCATGGGATATAGTGTGCAAGCCAAAAAAAATTGATGGGCTTGGGCTTAGAAAAATTAAAGATATTGCTGAAGTTAGTAAATTTAAGCTTTTTTGGAGATTCCTAAATGGTAAATCCCTTTGGTCCAGATGGATGAGAGCTAAATATTTAAAAAAAAAATTAAGAATTTCTGGATTGCTAGAAAAGAGATGCGCCATTCATATGTTTGGAAAAACATTTTAGATTGCAGAGAAATAGGTAGAAAATTTCTGCTCAGAAAATTAAAAGATGGAAGTCAAACCAGTTTATGGTTTGACCCATGGATTAGTGGTAATTCACTAATCAACCTTCTGGGTTGGAATAACCTATATATTCTTGGGGGGGGGGGGGGTTAATGATAGGGTGCAGAATATTATATTAAATAACTGTTGGAGCTTTCTTAACAACCCTGCTGCTAGTATCTTTAAAAATTCAATTTTGGGTATTCATATTGATCAGAACTGTTATGAGGATTATTGGACTTGGAACTTGTGTTCCAAGGATAAATTCTCTTTCAAAAAAGTTTGGGGGTTTTTACAAGGGGATGAAGTTGAGGTTAACTGGCACAAAATTATTTGGTGCAAAGCTAATAGTCCCAAATGGCTCACTGTACTTATTTTGCTATTTTAAATAATCTTCCAACCAGAGATAGATGTTGTAAATGGTATAAGAGTTCTGAAAACATTTGTCTTTTATGTAAAAAAGAAGTTGAAAGCTCCAATCACTTATTTTTTGACTGTTATTTCTCCCAGTACATCTGGTGTAATGCCAAATGCACTTTAGGTTTCAGTCATACATATGATACTTTGAGCATCAGGGACAGTATTGATTATATTTTAAAAAATATTAAGCACAAGTCCTACAAATTTAATAAAGCGTGTATATTACTTACTGCATCTGTTTATTACATTTGGAGAGAAAGAAACCAGAGACTTCATACTGGTAAGGAAACTAATTGCATCCAAATCTGGAACACTATTCTTCATGATAGTGATATTATCATGAAAAAAGTCAATGGATTTGGAAATGATAATATGCATAATCTTATGTCTCATAAAGATAATGCAGATGGAGATAAAAAAGTTGAAGAATTTTTACTAAATGGCAAGCAGCTCTCCAATAAAAAGTTCTCAAGCCTCCACACTGGTGAAAGAAGTCCTTGCCACACTAATAGCTTTCAACACTGTAAAGGAAGCAAAGAATATCTTCACACTAGCAAAGATGCTTTGATCAAATCTGACATCCTCACTAGGGCTTCTACTAACTCTACAATCAATTCTAATCTTAGAAAGGGAAGTAGACAATTTTCTGATTCAAGAGTGTGTGGTTCTTTGAGTAATACGTATAGTAATCAAATGGTTTTACCTGTGGTAGAGCGTGGTTCCTCCAGCAGTGATCCAGATCTCGCAAAGCATCTGGATAAGAAGAAATCAGATGAAAAGTTCAGATCTTTACACAAAATCGGGGATAATCACTAGAAGAGCAAGTTGAACAACCAGATTTATCACTTATCTGTTTGGACTGAAGGAGAGAGCAGCATTAAAAGCTCGGAGAACAACAACAGAGAATTATTTGGACTGAAGAGAAGCTTTGGGAACATGGAAAGTTCAGATCTTAAAGATATAAACTCAACAACTCACATTGAGCTTCTAGATATGCCTTCGAGAAAGCATTATATACTTCAGAGACGTTATGAAGTCAATCGTAAGATGGATTCGAGCAATTAAAGCAAGGATACCAACGAAGAGATGGTGTGGAAGCCGCCATGAAGACATCAGATTTAATTTTCAAAGAGGAGCCGCCATTACTGAGTGTTTTTGTGAGATAAGTGGATCTTAGGATATGTCGACTAGGGTTTTCTAACCCTAATTATCTTATGTTGTTGGTTGGCTTGGGGCTTGTTCCCGGTTTTCTTTTGGGCTTTGGGCCAAACTCTGTTTTTATCCTATTTCAAAAAAAACATGATACAAAGGAACTGGCAATTGGCAGTTACTGTAAATCAGGAAACTCGTTAACTCATTCTTATCCTAAATACTATAAACCAGGAAACTCATTAACACATTCTTATCCTAAATACTGTAAATCAGGAAACTCATTAACTCATTCTTATACACATCCTAAACTCATGTCTACAAAATATCTCAATAATATCTCAAC
Organism: Allium sativum; assembly: GCA_030737875.1. NCBI lineage: Eukaryota > Viridiplantae > Streptophyta > Magnoliopsida > Asparagales > Amaryllidaceae > Allium > Allium sativum. Next base: position 736,540,520 of record CM060909.1, on the reverse strand, counting down.
ACCTCCCCTCTCCCCCTTCTCCCCTCAAGATGGAGCATGCAGATCATAAATGCCCATCTTGGAAAGCAAAAACTGAAATTGACGTGTCCCCAAAGGCGTAGTAAAGATGTCTGCAAGTTGAATCGTGGTAGGAACGTATGAAGGAAGAATAGTTCCATCTTGAATTGCATCACGAACAAAATGGCAGTCAACTTCGATGTGCTTTGTGCATTCATGGAAGATCGGATTTCATGCAATATGTAAAGACGATTGGCTGTCACAGTGAACCTCAATGGCTGCAGTATGTTGGATTCCCAAGCTAAGGAGAAGACCCATTTCAATTCAGAAGCAAGAGCGGCCATAGATCGGTGTTCGGCCTATGCAGAATAACGTGCCACAGTAGGTTGTTTCTTAGTTTTCCAAGAAATCGGGGAATGACCAAGAAACACAACCCAACCAGTGAGAGAGCGACAAGTAAGAGGGCAAGCTACCCAATCGGAATCACACCATCCTGTCAATGATAGAGAGCTATTGGTTCGAGGTAAAATACCTTGTCCAGGAGAACCCTTCAAGTAGTGAACAACACGCAAAGCAGCTTCCCAATGTTCATGTCTCGATTCTTGTATAAATTGGGATAAAATATGGACAGAGTATGCCAAATCAGGTCGTGTGACTGTTAAGTAAATCAAACGTCCAACCAAACGACGATAAGATTCCGGATTAGGCAAAGGCTCCCCTGAAGCATGTGCAAGCCGATGGTTTTTCTCAATGGGAAAACATGCTGGCTTAGCACCTAGAAGACAAGTCTTGGAAATAATATCATGTGAATACTTCCGTTGACAAAGAAATATGCCATCAGAATTTCGTGCCACCTCAATCCCGAGGAAATATTTAAGAACTTCAAGATCCTTCGTATGAAAACACGTGCACAAATACTTCTTAAAGACTCTCAAAGCAGCTGAACTATTTCCAGAAATAATTAAATCATCAACATACACCAAGACATTAATTTGAGTAGCACCTTTTTTGTAAGTAAAAAGAGAATAATCAAAATATGATTGGAGAAAGCCATATTCTTTAAAGGTAGTAACAAGTTTGGCAAACCAACATCTCGGTGTTTGTTTCAAGCCATATAATGACTTTCGAAGACGAAAACCATATCAGGTTGAGAAGACCCAAAACCAGGAGGAAGCTTCATATAAACTTCTTCACTGAGATCCCCAAGCAAAAAAAAAAACATTATGCACGTCCATCTGATGCAGCTCTCAATTTTTAGATGTTGCAATGGCTAAGAAACAACGAACTGTAACCATCTTTGCAACGGGTGCAAAAGTCTCATTATAATCAATCCCAACGGTTTGATGATTACTACAAAAAACTAAACGTTCTTTATGCCGCTCAATGCTGCCATTGGAGTTATATTTGATTTTGTAGACCCATTGACTACCAAGAGCACGTTTACTAGATGGTTAATTTTCCATAGTCCAAGTACCATTGTCCTCTAAAGCACGAATTTCTATTTGCATAGCACGATGCCATCCTACATCTCTCATGGCTTCTTTAAATGATTTCGATTCACGACCTGTTGTAACAGCGGCTACAAATTACCGATGACTAACAGAAAATTTTGCACAATTAATATAATGTGTTATAGGAAAGAGCGTACCTGAGGAAGCAGATGTTGCGGGTGAATTTGAAGAAAGAGTAGATGGACTTTTTGTGAGGATAGTTTTAGTAACATAGTCACAAATTCGAAGGGATGGAACTTTTTCACGGAATCCACGTCCCATGCGAGATTCATTAGTAGCAACTGTAGAAACCTCTACGTTCCCATATGTTGAAGAATGATGGTATAAAGACGGTGATGCAACATGAATTTGTTCAACATTCGGTTCAAACTGCAATTCATCGGCTGTCGAAGAAATAGTGGGAACAGGCTCTAAGATCGTACTTGTTGGATTTTGGGTGGTAATATGTATTGGGGAGGATTTAGTTGTAGGCTCAAGCTCATTTGCAGGTTCTAAAGTGGCAGTTGGGGAGCTTTGGATTGTAATATGTGGTGGGGTAGATTCATTTGTAGGTTCAAATTCATTTGTAGGCTCTCCAAGAATATCAAAATCATTATCATTCAAATTCATACTTCCAATATTAAATTTAGAACAAATAGCAGCAGGAGCATGTTCAGCAAATGGAAATTGATTTTCAAAAAACTTAACATCTCTAGAAATAAAAAACTTTTATTTTCTAGATCAAAAAGTCTCCACCCTTTCTTACCAAAAGGATATCCAACAAAGATGCATTTTCGATTTCGACTTGCAAATTTATCACTCTTAGCTCGTTGATTATGGGCATAACTATATTGTCCCGCATTTTTATCGGTTTGTATTTGAATATTTAAATCAGTTTAAATATTGAATTCGTAATATAAGTGGATTCATATATTAATTAAAACGAAGCTGAACATATAAAAATATATATTAAATATAATCGAGCTTATAATGTCGCAGCAGTTCGTAATTTAAAATCCGAACTTCAAACGATTATACAGGGTTCGTTATAAACCAGATTTCCTTGCAACAAGAAACGTTTTGTGTAACGACCCAGCGAATTTCGGCCTCGAAAATCGACATAAATACCCTTACCGTAACTCATGCCGACCTTCCAAACACCGAAACGCTGGAACGTTTATAGAAAGAATTTAGAGGGTGAGGTAAGAAAGAAAGAAAGTTAGAATAGAAGAAGAAGGAGAACCGACACAGAGTCTTACATCGCAGCGGAACAAAATATAATACAGAAATAAATCTTTATTGAGAGCTTTGAAAAATACTTACAAGATCAGAGTACAACACACATCTGAACAGTTTGATAATCTGTCCTCATATACACAGCGGAATAAATACTAGATGTAATACGTCTGAACACCTCCAGCTTGTCTCTGGACTTCGCATCATCTGGTAACCTGAACCTGTACACCCCGGGCTAACCCGAGCATTTACAAAACACCGGGTCAGTCTGGTGAACCAGAGTGAGATAAACTCACACAGTATTAAGGGTAAATCATCCAACATGATTTTTAAAGTTCAAAATCTTCCCAAAAGAAAAGGATAATCGTAAGACCAAATCCACACATAAACACGGACAGTTTTTACCTTACGATAACCCAAAACAGTTTGAAACCAATATCTTGTCTGATATTATAATAATGTCTAAATACAAGTAAATATCAATCTAGTGGAACGCTTGCATCTCACGCTCCACATATATAGTATACAATCAAAACCGCAGGCGCTTATTGGAGATTGGATTCCGACATTGACAAGGTATGGGACCACCTGCCGATGATGTATCTCTAGAGGCGAATACACCTGGGTTCAACAAGAACGTCTTGCAACCCGGCCCACACATGACCGACCACTCATTTCTCTTGAGTGTATCGAATGTATATCACCAACGGTTGGACTCAAACCACCGTTCCCGAATGGGCAGAATCGATAGAGTAAGAAACAAAAGGAATTTCTCTAGATAGGTGATTATACACCCTAATGGGAGCGACCCACATAGCCATGCTGCCTGCCCGATTTCTGTCATTTCCTGGTTGTGAGGCTTGAGGTCAGAGTTTCCTTTACAACACCTGGCCACCATTCACTTTGAATGCCACATCGTCAGATCCTCCAGATATCATTAGTTGACGTCCCCAAAAATACTCTAGCTGGGAGCTAACCAACTAGGATACGTTTGAAGAAATCAACGTACGTGATCCTTTGGAAATACTCTGTCAGACACTTGTCCATACAAGTCATCCAGGAACAGGATGAACCGAAGGTACTCTCCTACTGCATCTCATATAGGAATCACCCCATGGATCAGTAGCGAGAAGTCCTTGCAACCCGTAGATTCCGACCACGACAGAACCACAGTACATCACTGGCTGCAGACAGAGATTTTTAGCAGTTCTTCCGCTTAGGAAGATCCATGGTCTTCAATGCTCCATCTCTATCATCTTCTAGTATCTCCACGTATTTGCTGGTCGGAATGGTTTTCGAATATAAATTCGATCCCGGTCTTTCCGTACCAACAATCGTATTGGACAGGTTTGATAGTCGGTGTTTTAACTATCAAAATAAACAGTGTTTCAATCATGTCAATCAAATGGGTTCACTGGTACAGTATCCAGCATCACATGGCCCTTTTAAATTAACAAAACTGTAAGTTTAAAAACTCTTGATATTATAAATATAATTCCTCACTTCTTTATTCATCATGAGATCACACTTTACTCAAATTCATTTTGATACTTAGAAAAATCATATCCTGTTCTCGATATTTTCCCTTCAAAGCAACTCGTAATTATTATTTTGAAATATCTTTAATTTATTACATATCAGTATCCAATGCTTATTCCTGTTTAGTAAAACCCAACCTTTACATTATTATTTCACTAATGGAAATAAATTATCACTGATCCCTTTCGCTATTACAACTAATATCATCCTTAGATAGTCCTGATGTCATTCAAGTTGGGGTATTTAATTTACCTCTCAGACCTTGATCGACAACGTTCATACCCAAAGATAAATACGAGTTGTAGTAAAACCAACAATTCATCTAATCTCCACCCAACTTTCGAAAGTATGGTTTTACAACCCTTCTTCCCTTTTTAAAATCTCTTTCTCGAATATACCATTCGTTCTTAGTTCACTGATTTCTAAATCATCGCTTTTAACTCTGCTTCCAAACTCATGTGTATAACTCAAATTTGATTACAAAATCTCACGATCCACTTCTTTTACCAAATCCACTTTTACCACCCTTTTCAAAACCCTTTGACAATTCCGGCTTTGAAATCTTATTTTGATCGCCTCCCTTTTTTTTTTTACTTAATCCCTTATTAAGTACTTTAATGTACGATTAACACTTTTACACATTTAATCTCATTTGCATACTCCTGATTATTATAAATCCTTTTTGAACTAAATTTCTTTCCACTTAACTCAAACCGTTAAGTAATATTTATTTTTAAGCTAATACCTTTGCTTAAAAATCCCTTTGCCAAACTTGTTACCCAAATTCGGGTTTTAAATATAAACCCTGTTCTTAATTCCTTTTTTAGATTCCGAGTTCTTTTTAAATGAATCTCACATTAAAAAGTATTTCTCTAACTCATTAACATAGTAATTTACTTTGGTCGTTAACGACCCCCGTAGTTAATTTCCTTATTTAATTTCCCCTTTAAACTCTTATTAAAATTAAAACGATACCATTCGATTTATTTCTCAATCTCGTTCTTATAAATCTGATTCACATCGGAGTTGCCTAAAATTAATAATAAATCAAATCTTAAATAAAACATTTATTTAATTCCCTTTCAAAACTTATAAATTCAAATAATACATTTTGAAATCTACTTCCAGTTATAATAATAAATTTTTATAACTTTGGTTCTGTCGACTCGCCGGGTGGTAAACAAAATGATTTAATCTCAGGACATGAACTGCCGATTACTTAACCAATCTCACCCTTTGGTTAAACCAACATAGGTAAATTTTCCAGCCCAGAATCACTAATCAATTAAATCCATTTAATTGAAAATTTCTATAATAACTACTGTTCAACATCAACCAAATAAACAACCAATTCAAACAATTAACATGCTTATAAATCAACGTGGTGCACAGGGTAAATTACCTCTATTTGGTCAAATCGTTAGAATAACGATTGGTTAATTTTCTGAAATTAAACGACAGTTTAATTTCATCAGTTAAATCAACACATGGAGCAATCATTAACACACAGTCAACTAACAGCAAGCGGAGCACACAAAAATAGGAACCCAATTTATATAAAATATAAATGGGAAAACTGAGTGAGTTTAACTCACCTTGCTTTGAGTTCGTTGATAAACGGTCTGTTTCAGTTAAATTAACAGGCGTTTCGTTCTACTGAAAAATCCAGCTGCTCCTAGTCCTATCTGGTTCTTTTCCATCTCGTGGTATTCGTTGACGTGGTTCCAACGCTTTTTGTTTCACCTAATTCCGATTCGAAATCAACAATCTAGGTTTATGCTAATATTTAAATTAAATAAGCTCAAATTTATTTACCTTGGCCCTCAATTGAATTTCCGTTCAGCCCAACCCCTAACAGACCCGGCCCGCTTTCCTCTTAAAACCCCTTTCTGTCAGATCCCTTAATCACTCAAACCACCGCCTCCACAAACAAGAAAACCCTAATTACCCAAATTAAATCCGCCGCCTTCACCATAATGGCCGACATCAAACCCTGCGCCTTCTTCCTCCAGCAACTCGAAGTCGTCTGCTTTGCCACCTCCTTGCACAGCTCCTGGCCCTCAGCGTTTCGCCCAGGCTACCCAAATTTTCCACTATCCTTGCTCACGAAGATCGCCCAGGCGTTCAACTACAACCGCAAGTTGTCAAGCCGCTATGTCACCAACCGGATGTCCATCAGATGCCGGCCTTCGAACCCTCTACCCAACGGCCTCCACCGTCTTGAGTTCAACCCTTGTTTAATGACTTCGACCAACAACACCAAGGGACTCGTCAGATCTGAACTGCGTAACTTCAGATAAGTATTTTACTTGATTTTGATAGCTGTATTATTTTTGTTTTGAATTTAGAAGTGGTTCGACCCCTTTTGCTTGTTTCTGCGAATTGAAATGTTGTGTGTGGTATGTATTTATACTTGAGGATGATCTAGATGTCAAAACGAATTGTAACATCATAGATTTATCATAGCTGAACCTAGGATCTTAGGTGATATTTCCTCTTTTATTTCAATGATATGATTTGATCGAACATGATGATTCGAACTTGGTGGCTGTGTTGCATGGCAGTGACAATCTGGCTTGTATTTTCATTTGCTTGTCTGCTCATAGGTATACAATAAATCGAACACTAGGAATGTGTAGGTTAGGTTATGCTATGAGTTGTTTTATCAATTCAAAGATCTGGAACCGTAGATTGTAGGATTGGTGATATATTTTTAAGCGTAATGAATAGTTATTTTAATTCAGGTTGAAAACCGTACCATTTCTTAGCTGTATGAATTGATGTATTGAGATACACATCTTTTTCTTCTCTTTCTTTTCTTAGCTGTTCTTTAGCTATTGAGATTGATGTTTCAATGTGTCCAACTGTTTATTGGTTTTTTTTTTCTTTCTTTTTCTTTTACTTAGTTTGTATTTTCAACACAATGGATTGGTACGAAATGAAAAAGTGATTGAAATTGTAGAGATTTGGTGAGATAGGCTTATAACTTGTTTATTCAAATTTAGAGATTTGAAAACTGTCTTGTAGATTTTATGTTCAGCCTTTTTAGTGTATGGCAACAGTGAGTTTTGTGGATACGATTCCCTATATATATATATGAATATATGTACTTTAATTCATTGTCTATAGATTTGATACATATATTTGATTGTCTAACTGTTGTCCATGTCGATAAACCTGTTTTCATTTTGCTGTTTATTGTCTCTTTTGATTTGATACACGCCTGTATCCATTTCTTCAACTATGTCTCGTACTATTTCTTGAAAGAACCATTCATGCTGACATTAAATCTTATAATGAACTGTTCATTGTACTGTTCATTTAGCTGTTTATAACCTATCCTTTTAGCTGTTCTTCTTAGCTGTTAAGTCCTTTTCTTTTGGTTCTTTCACTTGCATGTGTTTTATGTCAATATTTTCAATTGATACATTTTTGTTCATTCTTTGCAGTGGTAAGGGAAACCAGTCTTCAGTTTGAAGAAGGACAGAATGGAAGGGGACGCACAAGCAAAGAACAGAAGTGGAGGGAGAAGGTTTAGCAGCACCTCCCATTGTACCAGAATGGCCGCATAATGACTTTCCTTTGTATTCAATATACATTTAGGTGTTCAATTCTTTTTTTGATGTGTGAATAAATCTGTTCACTGTTTTGTGAGAGAAACAAATCATCATGGTGATGTTTAAAAATGAATTCTTATGTACAATTTGTTGCATGTATACAAAACAATTTATTATATGTTATTTTTACTTTTTTCTTGATCATTTTTAACATTAATACTATATGCGCTTTTCGCTTTATTTCCTTCATGTTTTGCTTTCATACATTATATGTCCCGTTTTGGTTTCATATATTCCTGCTTTCATGTCCATGTACACTTACTCGTTTCGTTGACAAAAAGATTATGTATGCGGGTTTCATTCAAAAGAAAATGTTATGGTGTGTGTATATAATATACAAGCTTTAAGTTGGTTATGGCATCGATACTATATAAATTAAGTTCGAACAACTAATTTAAATGATAATAAATAAACATCATCATATTTACTAAAATAATAGTTTCAATTTAGTAAATAATTCAAAACTCAACATTAAAATTTTGATTTTAAATAATATTCTATTTTAAAAAATCCTTTAATATAAATAACTTGTTATAAATTTAAAAACGATTCTAATTAAATGGCAAAAATCTGGGACGTTACATTCTTCCCCCCTTATAATAATTTCGTCCTCGAAATTGCTAAGGTAAGAAAGGACGTGATAAACCCCTTAATTTCTAATTATTTTATCCAAACAACTATCATTCAATAACAAACAATTCCAAACCAGCAATCAACCCACAACCAAATCGACCAAATCAACTGAATTCACATTCAGTCTTAATACTTTATTTTGTTTTTACAGATTTGAACATCAATCGGTTAATACCCGATTTATTTCTATTTGATCAATTCAAATTCCAAATTAAATTTGGCCAAGTTAAGGTTCAATTCAAATTTTAATTAAATTTGGATTTCAATCACATCAATCAAGCACACAAACCAATATCTCGATAATTTGACAAATCATTTCTTTTCTTTACAAAATATAATTTTGGTAAAATTATTTCATTTACCCTTTTTTCAAAACCATATCGTATCCGTGGACAGTCCAATGCTTCTCAACACTTGAATCGACCAACAAACACAATACAAATCATTTGTATATGAAGTTTACAAATACGCTCTCATATATATACACTCAACCTCGATTTAGGGTATTACTAACCCCATCTCTATCGAGTTACACCACAGAGCCAAGGTTATTACTAAACCTATAGCTCTGATACCACTGTAACGACCCAGCGAATTTCGGCCTCGAAAATCGACATAAATACCCTTACCGTAACTCATGCCGACCTTCCAAACACCGAAACGCTGGAACGTTTATAGAAAGAATTTAGAGGGTGAGGTAAGAAAGAAAGAAAGTTAGAATAGAAGAAGAAGGAGAACCGACACAGAGTCTTACATCGCAGCGGAACAAAATATAATACAGAAATAAATCTTTATTGAGAGCTTTGAAAAATACTTACAAGATCAGAGTACAACACACATCTGGACAGTTTGATAATCTGTCCTCATATACACAACGGAATAAATACTAGATGTAATACGTCTGAACACCTCCAGCTTGTCTCTGGACTTCGCATCATCTGGTAACCTGAACCTGTACACCCCGGGCTAACCCGAGCATTTACAAAACACCGGGTCAGTCTGGTGAACCAGAGTGAGATAAACTCGCACAGTATTAAGGGTAAATCATCCAACATGATTTTTAAAGTTCAAAATCTTCCCAAAAGAAAAGGATAATCGTAAGACCAAATCCACACATAAACACGGATAGTTTTTACCTTACGATAACCCAAAACAGTTTGAAACCAATATCTTGTCTGATATTATAATAATGTCTAAATACAAGTAAATATCAATCTAGTGGAACGCTTGCATCTCACGCTCCACATATATAGTATACAATCAAAACCGCAGGCGCTTATTGGAGATTGGATTCCGACATTGACAAGGTATGGGACCACCTGCCGATGATGTATCTCTAGAGGCGAATACACCTGGGTTCAACAAGAACGTCTTGCAACCCGGCCCACACATGACCGACCACTCATTTCTCTTGAGTGTATCGAATGTATATCACCAACGGTTGGACTCAAACCACCGTTCCCGAATGGGCAGAATCGATAGAGTAAGAAACAAAAGGAATTTCTCTAGATAGGTGATTATACACCCTAATGGGAGCGACCCACATAGCCATGCTGCCTGCCCGATTTCTGTCATTTCCTGGTTGTGAGGCTTGAGGTCAGAGTTTCCTTTACAACACCTGGCCACCATTCACTTTGAATGCCACATCGTCAGATCCTCCAGATATCATTAGTTGACGTCCCCAAAAATACTCTAGCTGGGAGCTAACCAACTAGGATACGTTTGAAGAAATCAACGTACGTGATCCTTTGGAAATACTCTGTCAGACACTTGTCCATACAAGTCATCCAGGAACAGGATGAACCGAAGGTACTCTCCTACTGCATCTCATATAGGAATCACCCCATGGATCAGTAGCGAGAAGTCCTTGCAACCCGTAGATTCCGACCACGACAGAACCACAGTACATCACTGGCTGCAGACAGAGATTTTTAGCAGTTCTTCCGCTTAGGAAGATCCATGGTCTTCAATGCTCCATCTCTATCATCTTCTAGTATCTCCACGTATTTGCTGGTCGGAATGGTTTTCGAATATAAATTCGATCCCGGTCTTTCCGTACCAACAATCGTATTGGACAGGTTTGATAGTCGGTGTTTTAACTATCAAAATAAACAGTGTTTCAATCATGTCAATCAAATGGGTTCACTGGTACAGTATCCAGCATCACATGGCCCTTTTAAATTAACAAAACTGTAAGTTTAAAAACTCTTGATATTATAAATATAATTCCTCACTTCTTTATTCATCACGAGATCACACTTTACTCAAATTCATTTTGATACTTAGAAAAATCATATCCTGTTCTCGATATTTTCCCTTCAAAGCAACTCGTAATTATTATTTTGAAATATCTTTAATTCATTACATATCAGTATCCAATGCTTATTCCTGTTTAGTAAAACCCAACCTTTACATTATTATTTCACTAATGGAAATAAATTATCACTGATCCCTTTCGCTATTACAACTAATATCATCCTTAGATAGTCCTGATGTCATTCAAGTTGGGGTATTTAATTTACCTCTCAGACCTTGATCGACAACGTTCATACCCAAAGATAAATACGAGTTGTAGTAAAACCAACAATTCATCTAATCTCCACCCAACTTTCGAAAGTATGGTTTTACAACCCTTCTTCCCTTTTTAAAATCTCTTTCTCGAATATACCATTCGTTCTTAGTTCACTGATTTCTAAATCATCGCTTTTAACTCTGCTTCCAAACTCATGTGTATAACTCAAATTTGATTACAAAATCTCACGATCCACTTCTTTTACCAAATCCACTTTTACCACCCTTTTCAAAACCCTTTGACAATTCCGGCTTTGAAATCTTATTTTGATCGCCTCCCTTTTTTTTTTTACTTAATCCCTTATTAAGTACTTTAATGTACGATTAACACTTTTACACATTTAATCTCATTTGCATACTCCTGATTATTATAAATCCTTTTTGAACTAAATTTCTTTCCACTTAACTCAAACCGTTAAGTAATATTTATTTTTAAGCTAATACCTTTGCTTAAAAATCCCTTTGCCAAACTTGTTACCCAAATTCGGGTTTTAAATATAAACCCTGTTCTTAATTCCTTTTTTAGATTCCGAGTTCTTTTTAAATGAATCTCACATTAAAAAGTATTTCTCTAACTCATTAACATAGTAATTTACTTTGGTCGTTAACGACCCCCGTAGTTAATTTCCTTATTTAATTTCCCCTTTAAACTCTTATTAAAATTAAAACGATACCATTCGATTTATTTCTCAATCTCGTTCTTATAAATCTGATTCACATCGGAGTTGCCTAAAATTAATAATAAATCAAATCTTAAATAAAACATTTATTTAATTCCCTTTCAAAACTTATAAATTCAAATAATACATTTTGAAATCTACTTCCAGTTATAATAATAAATTTTTATAACTTTGGTTCTGTCGACTCGCCGGGTGGTAAACAAAATGATTTAATCTCAGGACATGAACTGCCGATTACTTAACCAATCTCACCCTTTGGTTAAACCAACATAGGTAAATTTTCCAGCCCAGAATCACTAATCAATTAAATCCATTTAATTGAAAATTTCTATAATAACTACTGTTCAACATCAACCAAATAAACAACCAATTCAAACAATTAACATGCTTATAAATCAACGTGGTGCACAGGGTAAATTACCTCTATTTGGTCAAATCGTTAGAATAACGATTGGTTAATTTTCTGAAATTAAACGACAGTTTAATTTCAACAGTTAAATCAACACATGGAGCAATCATTAACACACAGTCAACTAACAGCAAGCGGAGCACACAAAAATAGGAACCCAATTTATATAAAATATAAATGGGAAAACTGAGTGAGTTTAACTCACCTTGCTTTGAGTTCGTTGATAAACGGTCTGTTTCAGTTAAATTAACAGGCGTTTCGTTCTACTGAAAAATCCAGCTGCTCCTAGTCCTATCTGGTTCTTTTCCATCTCGTGGTATTCGTTGACGTGGTTCCAACGCTTTTTGTTTCACCTAATTCCGATTCGAAATCAACAATCTAGGTTTATGCTAATATTTAAATTAAATAAGCTCAAATTTATTTACCTTGGCCCTCAATTGAATTTCCGTTCAGCCCAACCCCTAACAGACCCGGCCCGCTTTCCTCTTAAAACCCCTTTCTATCAGATCCATTAATCACTCAAACCACCGCCTCCACAAACAAGAAAACCCTAATTACCCAAATTAAATCCGCCGCCTTCACCATAATGGCCGACATCAAACCCTGCGCCTTCTTCCTCCAGCAACTCGAAGTCGTCTGCTTTGCCACCTCCTTGCACAGCTCCTGGCCCTCAGCGTTTCGCCCAGGCTACCCAAATTTTCCACTATCCTTGCTCACGAAGATCGCCCAGGCGTTCAACTACAACCGCAAGTTGTCAAGCCGCTATGTCACCAACCGGATGTCCATCAGATGCCGGCCTTCGAACCCTCTACCCAGCGGCCTCCACCGTCTTGAGTTCAACCCTTGTTTAATGACTTCGACCAACAACACCAAGGGACTCGTCAGATCTGAACTGCGTAACTTCAGATAAGTATTTTACTTGATTTTGATAGCTGTATTATTTTTGTTTTGAATTTAGAAGTGGTTCGAACCCTTTTGCTTGTTTCTGCGAATTGAAATGTTGTGTGTGGTATGTATTTATACTTGAGGATGATCTAGATGTCAAAACGAATTGTAACATCATAGATTTATCATAGCTGAACCTAGGATCTTAGGTGATATTTCCTCTTTTATTTCAATGATATGATTTGATCGAACATGATGATTCGAACTTGGTGGCTGTGTTGCATGGCAGTGACAATCTGGCTTGTATTTTCATTTGCTTGTCTGCTCATAGGTATACAATAAATCGAACACTAGGAATGTGTAGGTTAGGTTATGCTATGAGTTGTTTTATCAATTCAAAGATCTGGAACCGTAGATTGTAGGATTGGTGATATATTTTTAAGCGTAATGAATAGTTATTTTAATTCAGGTTGAAAACCGTACCATTTCTTAGCTGTATGAATTGATGTATTGAGATACACATCTTTTTCTTCTCTTTCTTTTCTTAGCTGTTCTTTAGCTATTGAGATTGATGTTTCAATGTGTCCAACTGTTTATTGGTTTTTTTTTTTTCTTTCTTTTTCTTTTACTTAGTTTGTATTTTCAACACAATGGATTGGTACGAAATGAAAAAGTGATTGAAATTGTAGAGATTTGGTGAGATAGGCTTATAACTTGTTTATTCAAATTTAGAGATTTGAAAACTGTCTTGTAGATTTTATGTTCAGCCTTTTTAGTGTATGGCAACAGTGAGTTTTGTGGATACGATTCCCTATATATATATATGAATATATGTACTTTAATTCATTGTCTATAGATTTGATACATATATTTGATTGTCTAACTGTTGTCCATGTCGATAAACCTGTTTTCATTTTGCTGTTTATTGTCTCTTTTGATTTGATACACGCCTGTATCCATTTCTTCAACTATGTCTCGTACTATTTCTTGAAAGAACCATTCATGCTGACATTAAATCTTACAATGAACTGTTCATTGTACTGTTCATTTAGTTGTTTATAACCTATCCTTTTAGCTGTTCTTCTTAGCTGTTATGTCCTTTTCTTTTGGTTCTTTCACTTGCATGTGTTTTATGTTAATATTTTCAATTGATACATTTTTGTTCATTCTTTGCAGTGGTAAGGGAAACCAGTCTTCAGTTTGAAGAAGGACAGAATGGAAGGGGACGCACAAGCAAAGAACAGAAGTGGAGGGAGAAGGTTTAGCAGCACCTCCCATTGTACCAGAATGGCCGCATAATGACTTTCCTTTGTATTCAATATACATTTAGGTGTTCAATTCTTTTTTTGATGTGTGAATAAATCTGTTCACTGTTTTGTGAGAGAAACAAATCATCATGGTGATGTTTAAAAATGAATTCTTATGTACAATTTGTTGCATGTATACAAAACAATTTATTATATGTTATTTTTACTTTTTTCTTGATCATTTTTAACATTAATACTATATGCGCTTTTCGCTTTATTTCCTTCATGTTTTGCTTTCATACATTATATGTCCCGTTTTGGTTTCATATATTCCTGCTTTCATGTCCATGTACACTTACTCGTTTCGTTGACAAAAAGATTATGTATGCGGGTTTCATTCAAAAGAAAATGTTATGGTGTGTGTATATAATATACAAGCTTTAAGTTGGTTATGGCATCGATACTATATAAATTAAGTTCGAACAACTAATTTAAATGATAATAAATAAACATCATCATATTTACTAAAATAATAGTTTCAATTTAGTAAATAATTCAAAACTCAACATTAAAATTTTGATTTTAAATAATATTCTATTTTAAAAAATCCTTTAATATAAATAACTTGTTATAAATTTAAAAACGATTCTAATTAAATGGCAAAAATCTGGGACGTTACATTTTGAATCTAATAAACTACATTTTTCTAATAGAAATGAAAATGGAACTTTCGCATTATAGACTGTGTGATATGTCCAAATCAAATTCTCAGAAAGTCGATGTGGAATCGGTTATGGACCATAATGGTTATTTAAATGTAATTAGATATCGGTTTCGATTCTGGACAAGCTCTTTGAGACGTAGTGATAATTTAATTTTTAGAATTTTATTGTAATTTTTAATTAATTAAATACACAACTTTTTATTTAGAGTGTTTTATGTCCTATATCAGCATTTTGGGATTTCACAATATAAGTTAACCTATTGATATTATTATATTTTTGGGATCGTGGCACCTCGCTGGATGCGACGGTATTTTTATTTTTTTTCCATAGCAGCTTATTAGTGAATGAAATTTAGTTAGTAGGATACTCATAATTATAGAAGATGAGGGGAAATTTAAAAAACTTACAAAACCAGCATGGGCACGTTACCACCTACACTATGCAAAGGACATACACATGCATCTGCCAAGGTGTTTCCACACAAGCCTATATACCTAGAACTTCATGTGCAAGAAATGTTCATAGACCTATATATATTAGTTTATATAACTTCATACTGTGTTTCCTAATCAATGGGCTAATCTATATAAATATCAACATTTCTAAAACATGTATTTTAAATACTTTTCCCCATGTAGCATGCACATTCAGAACGGTCAAAACTAAATGACATGCACATACAAATCTCTCCTTATGAAATGAAGATCGCACGCATTGCCTAGTGAGAATGTTCTCATGTAAACAACAACCTATAAATGTAATATTCAATTCCCTCATGCCTACGCATTTAATTGCATATGCCGAGTCTTTTCACGCAGGCAATACCTACAAGAGTAAGGCACAGACCCATACCCAATCCAATTTAATACACGCACATGACTGTGAGAGGAAAATTCATGCTACCCTATAATCCTACGCATGGCTATTATTTGGCATGCAAGGAGTTCATCTCTTTAAATAGTCCTCTTGTTTCTCTTCTTTTAGAAAATAAATATTCGAAGTCTTCAATGGCGATCAAGAAATTTTAATAAACAAAATAGCACTTTAAAAATCACGACACCAATATACAGTGAACTGGCCCACCGTTCTCTTCATTTGGGTAGGCATTTAAGCATGTTCGAACAAATATCATTCGACGCCAACTACTGGTCTTGGAAATATAGTCCGCCTAGGACATCTAAGCAGGGTCGGATGTGGCTGAACTGGGTGAAATGAAGGGCGCGAGCTGAGAGATATGGGAGGAAAGAGGACAGTTTAAAGGGGGTATAAAGGTGAGGAAACCGAAGAGATGATTTCTTTTGTAAATACAAGAGCGGTTTGTTGAAGAAATACTAGTATAAATGGTCGGAAGGTTCTGGAAAACTTGCATATGCATGGGGGGGTATTTTCATGCAATAGTAGTTGCTTGTTCGAATGCAAGTTCCAGGCACCACTTTGATACAGGGTTCGGTCATAAGGGAGGGGGCATCACGTTGCAAGTTTAAGGGTGAATTTTGGTTCATGATGGAAAGGAATAGTTCGTGATGGAAGAAGCAGTAAAAGTAAGTACTGTAGCAACTGTTTCAGCGTGGAGTTTGGAAGCAACAGGTCTTGGCCAAGGAACAGTAACAGTAGAATGCAACATGTCTTGTTTTTTGTTTATGAAGAGTGAGGAGTTGCACTTGCCTGTGTATTTTTGGTGCAGAAGCATTATTATTCTTGGCTTGTGAAGGAGTGAAGAAACTTACAGCCTTGTGAGCATGCATTTACGTAGGGAGGAAAGTACGACTTGGGCAAAGACTATGAAGAAGTGGCATTCGTTGAAGAGGACGGGATGTGGTGTTTGGACACGTACAGATGGTGCATGGTTTTCGGAAATTATGGATGTAGAGTAGAAGTGGTATTACAACGTTTACAAGGTAATATTGGAAAAGGGTGACGAGCTGACAACGTTGGGTTCGCACCTGGTGTCAGTGCAAACGTGGCCAAGGCTTGGTGCATGTGAGGAATTGTTGTTAGAAGTAGATAGGGGAAGCTATGTGGGAGGAGAACAAAGTAAAAGACTCCATATTGGTGATGTGAAAACGATAGAAACGGAGAATGTAACACCCCACCTCCGCGAGGGTCACTCTTGCAAGTACACTGGCTCTGGAGGGGTGTTTGTCAAGGTAAACATGCATAAAGATATCACAAGACAGAACATATAAGTAAAACAGAGTAAGTAAAGCAACGGATAAAACTACTATTTCAAAACCATAGTCAACTTACATCAAAAGTACTAAGTCATTATTTTCCAACTACTACAAGTCCAGAAACATAAACTGAAAAACTGGAAATAACATAAAGTAAACTATCCCCAAAGTAGACGTGGTAAAGCCATAGCGAGCTCAAGTCCAAACCGTACATGATCTATCCAGAAAGCATGCTAAAGATCCAAGCTAGGTGCTAGTGTTCCCACCCTGAGAACATGGGGGGGAACGGAAGAAAAGAAGCGAAAGGAAAACGGGTCAGTCATAAAGACTAGTAAGTCCTACCTACTATTAGCATAAAAACTAATAAAGTTAACTGGACATGTAAAACAGAGATGAAACATAGGATGATAACTAAACTGGCATGGTGAAAAGTTAACAAGATAGATCAAGTGTGGCATCGCATATACAAGGTTAAGTTTTGCACCAATAGTACTAGTAATCCAACCCATGTCAAGTATAAACAAGAAATGATTCCTTGGCCCAATATCATGATATGGCCCAAGACGGGGTCCAACTACACGGTCTAGTCGGTCTGCTCCCTATAAGCCTAACACGTCAAGTGTCGGTGTCATATGGCCCAATCACGAAATGTAGTCAAACTGTGCTAGGTCCACCTTAGGGTGTATCAAGTCCTAGGGTGCCAACCACTGACACGAATCATGCACGCACAGTCTAAACCTACTGGTGCCCGTGCCTGCTTTTTCAACTCCGGACTATGTGCACGACCATAGTCCGCCTGAACCTGCACCGGCGCACCTACTCAGCCGTCGTTCTGGTCGCTTACAATCAGCCCAGTAATCGTGCCCCACCCTAGCCTAGTCCCTAGGGTATCGTTGATACATCCAAGAGGGTTACTGCTGAAAAGGACCACGTAACTAGGGTTTCTAACGGGTTAAGTGTGGTTAACCCAATCCAAACCATGTATCAAGTTGGTTAAGTATACCCAAGTGGTTCATGACTTAGCCCCTACAATCCATCGTGTTCAATTGGTTAAGTATTCAAGTGGTCCATGACTTAACCCTACCATGTGGCATTAATTAACTTAATGCACCCCAACCTCTCACATTAGACTTTGTTGTGGTTACTAGTTAAACCGGGCAGGTCCGGGTAGCTTTACATCACAACCTAGTCTAACCTCGGGTTTTAAGTGCGATATGACCAACTACTCACATTGGGTCCTATTGTTTGTAGCCACTAGTTAAGCCGGTCGGTTCCGGGTAGATTTATGCTACAAACTCAACCCAACCTCGAGTTGGCCACTTTCATGTTTTCTACATGTCATGTCCACGTTCCTGTTTTCAAGCATAATCACATGTCATATTTTCAATTCATGTTTCATGTCATTTAAGTTTACCCATAACGTAACCCCATCGCACGTAAGTTCGCATCAACACAAATAGATCAAAAGGGGGAACATAATGATATGATTAATTGGGCATAAAGTGGCAAAGTCTATCACAAGTTTAACATGGTGATATATGAGGCAAAGGTGTTCATCACAACTAGCTTATAAGGTTATTGGCCTCAAAACATGCATGACATCAAATTTAGAAATTAAACTAGCATGTAGTTCAACATCATAGGCAATGGTGAAACATGATAATAGTTGTCATAGGGTGATAAACTTGTGGGTAGCATGTAGTTCAACATCATATGCGAGTTAACATCAAGGTTATAAGATGGTTCTATGTTGCACTTATGCATAACTACCAAGTTCTATGTTGCATTATGCATAACCACCAAATAAAGCTCATAGCTTTCTACCCAAAAATCAAGGTAAATGATACTAGGTTCATGATAGTGCCACAATCATAGATCAAAAGGGTCATAAATGGATCTATGCATACAAATATAGCCCCCAAGACAAGTATTATACCCAAAGTCTCATTTCAACTTGCTACATGATCATATTAACTTCATAGTTTAAATCTAAGAGTAGAGTGGGGCTTACAAATCGCGGCTATGAGATCTAGAATAAAATAGAACAAGATTGAGACGAAGCCACACTAGAAATCCCCAAATAAAGATAAGATCCACTCCAAGCCTTGAGAAATAAGAAGAAAGATCCTTGTTTTGATGAAGAAAGATGGCTCCTTTGCTTTAGATCAAGCTTAGGCTCTCAAGCTCTCAAGTTGAAGAAGATGGAGGCCATGATTAGGGGGCATTTGGGCAGCACTTAGTTGTAGGAATGATTAATGAGGGTTTAGGGTAGGTCTAAGGGTGCTTATATAGAAGTTTAGGTTAGTTTAGGCCATATGATTAACCCTAATTCAGATCTGAGCCATCAAATCATGTCACAAGCCAACAAAACAAGACCCAGGAGCCAAAACAGGTGCACCAGGCCAAACTGGCCCGACCACCCAGGTCGACAGGGGTGTCGACTGGGCAGTCGACACCAGCCAGGGCAAGTCGACTCCCCAGTCGACTTGGGGCTGGGCGGGAAATTTTCCCGCCCAGTCTGTTTGGCTCCAGATTAGATTTTCGAACTGTTTTTAAACTCTGGATTTTCTGAAAGCTTCGACGGGCCATAACTGGGTCATACGGACTCCGATTTTCGAAAACTGGGACTCTCTTTCGCGTATTTTTCCGAGGCGAACGCAATGGCACAGCCCGTTTTCCTTGATTCAGATTTTAACATTTAATTCTGCCTTGATTTACGTTATAACATGTTATTCAAAATATGGGTTGTTACATTCTCCCCACCTTAAAGGATTTCGTCCCCGAAATCTTCAAGTTAGGAAGAACGTATCCTACCATCCATCATCCATCTACTCAAAACCTCGTCCACGAGAAGTCATTGTCCTTAAAAGATTCTAAATGTTGTATGATCATATGCGAAAGGTGTGTGTATATGTACTTATCTAATGCGAAAATCAGGCGGTTACTGATTCAGCAAACCTCCTTAATGCAAAGTATGTTAGTGAAATGAGTCCATATGTATTCAAATTCCTAACATAATTCATAATCTCTACATGAGTGCACATAACATTCATCCATATGCAACATCCACGTGATAGCATAACATGTTTCATCCATGAATAAGTATAAGCACTCATGCATATGCAATATGAAAGTGTGTGAGCCGATCTTAGTGCCTAATGTGTATCATGCATCCACGAGTATCCACTTGCAAACCGTTTCAACCACTTGCAAACATCAAGCATAAAATGTTTCAAATACATGTTTCATCCAAAGGGTTTCTACCTAAGGTTCTCATGACAGGATTAACGAAGTAACCAGATAAACATGGATAGCAAAAGATAGATATGCTAGCTTATAAGAAAAGAGATTGAGAATGTACCCTCAAAAAGAAATGGGTGAAGCGTGCGTATCTTCTCCACGGTTTCTCAAGTTGCGTCCTCTTCGGCTTCACTCCACTGAACCTTCACTAACTTGACTTCTCGATTCCTTGAATTCTTGATCTTCGTTCCCAAGATACGAATCGGAGCTCGCCTCAGGGTTGTCTCTTTCTCTACCTCCACGTCTTCAAGAATGCTAGGCTCAGCTACCTCGGCTGACTCATGTAGGCACTTTCGGAGATGCGAGACATGAAAAACATTGTGCACTCCGGCCAGCTTCTCGGGCAATTCCACCTTATAAGTGTAACAACCCGTATTTTTGAATAACATGTTATAATGTAAATCAAGGCAGAATTAAATTGTAAAATCTGAACCAAGGGAAAAGGGCTATGCCACTGCGTTCGTCTTGGAAAAATACGCGAAATAGAGTCCGAGTTTTCGAAAAACGGAGTCCGTATGACCAAGTTATGGCCCAATGAAGTTTTCAGAAAATTCCAAGCCCGAAAACAGTTCAAATTCGAATTACAACCAAGGCAGAATGGGCGGGAATTTTCCCGCTCCAGGTAGGGTCGACACAGGGGTCGACACCAGTGTCGACCCCCCCAAATGGGTCGACACCCATGTCGACCCAGGGGTCGACCCCCCCCGGTCGGACCAATTTTTCTGGTGCACCATTTTGACATGTTGGGTATTGTTCTGGAAGTTTCTGACAGGAGTTGATGGCTCAGATTCGATTTAGGGTTAATCCTATGGTCTAAACTACCCCTAATCTCTATAAAAAGACCCCTAGACCTAGCCTAAACCCTCATTAATCATTCCAACAACTAAATGCTGCCCAAATGTTCACTAATCATGGCCTCCACCTTCTTCATGAGAGCATGAGTGTCTCAAATCAATCTATGTCATAAAGGAGCCATCTTTCTTAAGTAAAAGAGCCATCTTTCTTTGTCTTTGGGGTTATTCCTTCTTGTTCTCAAGTCTTAAAGTGGAGTTTATCGTCTTTGGTTGCGGATTTGCTAGTGTGACTTCGTCTCAAACTTATTTTATATTTATTCTAGTCTTCATAGCATTGTAAGCCCCATACTACTGTTAGATTCTAACTATGAAGTTAAATATGACATGTTGCAAGTTGAGTTTGGGCCTAAGTATGATATGTGCTTTGATCCTATCATGATATGCATAAATATATTCTATGCACGTTTGTAAAGCTATCACCTTTGCCTTTTGCATAGGAAGCTATGAGCTTTGATTAGAAATGTTGCATAAAGCAACATAGAACCTCTCATAAACCTTGCATTATCTAGCATTTGATGTTATATGCGAATCACTAGCCATCATCCTATGTCATTTATGATCATGTTTCACCTATTTGCTTAAGTTTGATATCATGCATGTTTCGAGGCCTATGATGTAATATGCAAGCTTATGAACATATTTATGCCTCATATGCCACCATGTTTAACTTGTGGCCAACCTTATTACCTTATGCCCTTTGTCATGCTTTTGCCAAGTTCCCTCTTTTGATCTATGTTATGTTATGCGAAACGTACATGCGATGGAAATGCGTTGGGTTGGGTAATATTAATGACATGAAAACATGGTTTTAAAATATGACATGAACATTGACTTGTGATTATGTTTGTAAACATAATGATGGACATGACACTTAGAAAATATGAGTGTGGCCAACTCGAGGTTGGGTTGAGTTTGTAGCATAAATTTACCCGGAACCGACCGGCTTAACTATTGGCTACAAACAATAGGACCCAATGTGAGTAGTTGGTCATGTCGCACTTGAAACCCGAGGTTAGACTAAGTTGTGGTGTACAGCTACACGGACCCGCCCGGCTTAACTAGTAACCACAACAAGGTCTAATGTGAGAGGTTGGGTGCATTAAGTTAATTAATGCCACATGGTAGGGTTAAGTCATGGACTACTTGAATATACTTAACCAATTAAACACGATGGATTGGTAGGGTTAAGTCATGGACTACTTGAATATACTTAACCAATTAAACCCGATGTATTGATAGGGTTAAGTCATGAACTGCTTGAATACACTTAACCAACTCAATACATGGTTAGGATAGGGTTAACCACACTTAAAGTTACGTGGTCCTTTTCAGCAGTAACCTACTTGGAAGTATCATGGGTACCCTGGACAAGGCTAGGGTGGGGCACGATTACTGGACTGATTGTAAGAGACCAAAAGAGACGGCTGAAGGGTGCACCGGTTGTTCAGGCGGACCATAGTCGTGCACATTAAGTCCGGAGTTGAACAAGGACACCAGTAGGTAGACTGTGCGTGCTTGAATTGTGTCTGGGGTTTACACCTTAGGGCTGGATACACCCTGGGGTGGACCTAGCACAGTTAACTACATTCCACGATTAAGCCGTGTGACACCGATACACAACGAGTTAGGCTTATAGGGAGCCGATCGACTAGACCGAGTAGTTGGACCTCGATTTAGGTCATCTCATGATGTGGGCCAACTTTGGGCCAAGGGATCATTTCTTGATTATACTTGACATGGATTGGAATACTAGTACACACCTGGTGAAACTTAACCTTGTATATGCGATGCCACACTTGATCTACCTTGTTAACTTTTCACCATGCCAGTTATCACCCTACATCTCATCTCTGTTTTACATGTTCGGTTAACTTTATTAGTTTTTATACTAATAGTAGATAGGACTTACCAGTCTTTTTGACTGACCCATTTTCTTTCGCCTCTTTTCTTCCGTTCCCCCCCCCTCAGGTTTACAGGGTGGGAACACTGGTACCTAGCTTGGATCTTTAGCTGCTTTTCTGGATAGCTCATGTATGGTTTGGACTTGAGCTCGCTATGGCTTTCTTCTACCTTGGGGATAGTTACTTTATGATTTTCTTTCCAGTTTTCAGTTGATGTTTCTAGACTATGTTTTGTGGAAAATAATGACCGAGTACTTTGATGTAACTTGACTATGGTTTTGAAATACTAGTTTTATCCACTGCTTTACTACTTTGTTTTACTTATATGTTCTGTCTTGTGATATCTGCATGCATGTTTACCTCGTTTAACGCCCCTCCAAAGCTAGTGTCCTTGCAAGAGTGGCATTGGCGGAGGTGGGGTGTTACATTTGGTATCAGAGCATAAGGTTTACAAGATTTGAGCAAAAAGTGTTTTTAAAACTTACCTTTTGAAAAACTATTTTCAAAACCAATTAAGTATTTTCCAAGAAAAGTCTAGTTATTTTAAAAGGCTATTCCCCAAAAGCCATTAGCACTATCCTTCGTTTCCTCGTTCTTAATCTATCTTTTTCTTTTTCAGCATGGCCGATCTTAACCTTCCCGAGGGAGTGACCATTCCCGGATGGTTCCGTAGGTACTTGGAAGCTAGGGCCAACGATGTGGGCCCAGCAAATACTCCCACCGTAACTGAGGTCCCTTCTCCTCCTCCTCCTTAGAATACACAAGCAGATTTCGCTAAGTTTTGCAAAGACTTTAAGGCGATGGGTGGCAAGAATTTTATTGGGACGGAGACTTTTGTGGAGGCAAGAAATTGGTTAAAAGAAACTGAAGATCTTTTCGCTATCTTTGATGTGGAACACCATAGAAAGGATTTATTGGTAGCATGGTTATTAAAAGAAGAAGCTGCTTATTGGTGGGAGGTCACCAATGCTACTAGGCCTATAGGGACTTGGGCCGACTTTAGGACGAGGTTTGGGCTTAAGTTTCTATCATCTGCTGAGGCGAATCTGCAATTGGAGAAGTTTATATCTTTGAAGCAAGGGGACATGACAGTGAGGGAGTATGTGAATAAGTTTAACCAGCTCGCTCGATTCGGTTTGGACATGGTTAATACTCCCCAGAAGAAGGCTTTACGCTTTGCACGAGGGTTGAATGAGCCATTACAAGGTTTAGCCCTATCTCATATACCCATGGGGGCCACTTTTGAAGGCCTAGTAGACATGGCATTGCTTCAAGGAGACGATAAGAATGGCAAGAAGGAAGTCAAGACTAATGAGACTCAAACCAAGAAGACAGACTCCAAGTGGGGAGGAAATCAGAGCAATCAGAACAACAAGAACAACAAGGGCAACAAGGCCAAGGCAAAGGACCCAAGAAAATGCAACTTCTGTGGGATTGTTGGGCACATAGCCAAGGATTGCAGAAAGAAGAAGAGGAAGTTGGGCGAATGCTTTCACTGTGGAGAGCTTGGACACCTTAGCAAGGATTGCCCCAAGAAGCAAGGACAAGGGCAAGGGAAGAATCAGCGTGCAGGACCTTCTGGAGGGCAAGTGCATGCTCTCAACACTCCTCCAGTTCAGGACCGAGGTAGTATTTCTATAGAAAGTCTTGTTTATATTTCTGATTATCCTTTTTGCACCTTATTTGATTTTGGTGCATCGCATAGTTTTATTTCTTCTGACATTATTGAAAGTTTGCATCTAAGTACTAGTCTAGTTGAGGATCCCGTTAGTGTTTCAAATCCAATTGGGGGTTCCGCCCATCTATCTATGATTTGTGTGGATTTGAAGATTTCTATCTTGACCGTGGAATTCACGTGTAATGCTTATGTTCTCGGGTTCACGGGATATGGGTTGATTTTGGGCATGGATTGGTTGTCTAGTTATGGAGCCATCCTCGATTGTGAGCATAGGGTGGTGAGGCTCATGACTCGCCTCGGTAATACCCTAGAAATTTCTTGTAACCCTAGAGGTCCCGTCATGTTATGTTATCTTGAATCTCTTGACTCGTCCATCGATGATCTGCAATCTGTAAGGGTGGTCCGAGACTATCCTGATGTCTTTGAAGAAGTTAAGGGGTTACCCCCTAAACGAGAGATAGATTTCCGCATTTATCTAGTCGATAATGCCAAGCCAGTATCATTGCCCGTTAGGCACATGGCCCCATGTGAAAGAAGGGAGCTTAGTAAGCAAATCAAGGAGTTGCTTGAGAAAATTTTTATTAGGTGAAGCATTTCTGAATGGGGTGCTCCGGGTGTATTCGCTACTAAGGCGGATGGTTCGCTTCGTCTATGTGTTGATTATCGAGAGTTGAAAAAGCTGACAAAGAAGAATAGGCACCCGTTACCGAGGATTGATGATCTCTTTGACCAGCTTGTTGCTGCTTCTATTTTCTCTCAGCTCGATCTAGCCATCGGATTCCATCAGCTTAGAGTAGCTGAGGATAGTATTGATAAGACTGCGTTTAGGACTCCAGATGGATTCTTTGAATGGCTTGTCATGCCATTCAGTTTGACTAATGCACCCGCCTACTTCGTAGACTTGATGAGTAGGGTGTTCAGGGAGTTCCTTAAAAAGTTTGTTGTTGTCTTCGTGGATGATATTCTGATCTTCTCAAAGGATGAGGAAGAGCATGCTAGGCATCTCAAGGAAGTGATGGATACGCTTAGAGCGCATCAGTTGAAAGCCAAGTTCTCCAAATGTCATTTTTGTAGAAGGGAAGTTCGGTTTCTTGGACATATAGTTTCTAAGCAAGGCATAGCTGTGGATCCCGCGAAAGTGGTTGTGCTTCAAGACTGGAAGACTCCTAGTAATGCAACCGAAGTAAGAAGCTTTCTCGGTCTGGCAGGCTACTATAGGAAGTTCATTAGGGACTTCGCTAAGATTTTGGCCCCTCTTACTAAGTTGACGAAGAAGAACTTAGTCTTTGCATGGGACTTGGAGTGTGAGCTTGCTTTTCAAAGGCTCAAGAGAGCCCTTACCGCAGCTCCAGTTTTGGCATTACCCGGTAGTGGTAAGATGTTTACCGTGTACACAGATGCATGTGGCACGGGGTTAGGTGTTGTTCTGATGCAAGAGGGAAGGGTGATATGTTATGGGGGTAGGCAACTTAAAGTTCATGAGAAGAACTATCCCACTCATGATTTGGAGTTGGCGGCGATCGTCTTTGCACTCAAGTCCTGGCGCCACTATCTTCTAGGTGAAAGGTTTGAGTTGTATACTAATCACAAGTCACTCAAGTACCTCTTCTCGCAGAAAGATCTGAATTTAAGGCAGCAAAGGTGGATGGAATTCTTGGCATCTTATGACTTCAAGATAGCTTATACCCCTGGCAAGGGTAATATTGTGGCAGACGCACTAAGCAGAAGGAGGTTGACTTTGAGTCCCTTGTTTATTGAGATGAAGAACTTAAAGTTCTTGGCAACCTTTGATTTCACGACGACTGTTGAGTCGATGACGGGTTCGTTAGCATCCCTTGAGCTTAGACCCACACTTCTTGATCAAGTTGGGGCTTCCCAGAAAGGAGACCCGCAGATAGTCGAGGTCATGGACAAGTTGATTCGTGGTGAGACGTCTAGTCACCTTGCTAGATATACTATTGATGACAAGGGTTGGCTAAGGCGTGATGGAAAGCTATGCGTTCCACAAGTAGGAGACTTGGTGCATAAAGTTCTCGAAGAAGCACATCACTCAAAGATGACTATACATCCGGGAGGAGATAAGATGTATAGAGATATGAAGCGCATTTTCTTTTTGGCCGGAATGAAGAAAGATGTGGCGGAGTATGTTTCAAAGTGCATGGTGTGCCAACAGGTGAAAGCCGAGTCAAAGAAACTAGGTGGGCTATTACATCCATTGGAGGTCCCGCAATGGAAGTGGGAGAGTATTTCTATGGATTTTGTGGATGGATTGCCTAGGTCAAGGAAAGGGAACACGAGCATATGGGTCATAGTTGACAGACTTACGAAGAGTACTCATTTCATTCCTGTAAAGAGCAAGAGGACTGCATCATGGCTAACATCTATTTATCTTCGGGAGATAGTGCAGTTGCATGGAGTACCTTCTAGCATAGTTAGCGATCGTGACCCAATTTTCACTAGCCAGTTCTGGTATAGTTTGCAAGAAGCGATGGGTACGCGATTGAATCTGAGTACAGCCTATCACCCCCAGACGGATGGCCAAAATGAAAGGGTGAATAGAGAGCTAGAAGATCTTTTGAGGCTTTGTGTTCTTGACTTTGTTGGTACTTGGGAAGACCACCTTCCTCTTGTAGAGTTTTCTTATAATAATAGCTATCAAGCCAGCATAGGGATGTCACCATTTGAAGCTTTGTATGGGAGGCCGTGTAGGTCACCATCTTGTTGGTAGGAGACAACAGATAGGCTTATACTTGGGTCCGATATGATACGGGACACATCCGAGAAAGTGGAATTGGTGAGAGGACGGATGAAAGCGGCCCAAGACAGACAAAAATCCTATGCTGACAAACGAAGGGTAGATTTGGAATTTGAAGTGGGAGACATGGTTTTCGTGAAGGTTTCCCCTTTGCGTAAAGTGGTACGTTTTGGAGTAGTTGGGAAGCTGGCACCAAGGTTCGTAGGACCCTTCCCTACCATAGAGAGAATTGGAAAGATGGCCTATAAGGTGGAATTGCCCGAGAAGCTAGCCGGAGTGCATAATGTCTTTCATGTCTCGCATCTACGAAAGTGCCTACATGAGTCCGCTGAGGTGGTTGAACCAAGCATTCTTGAAGACGTGGAGGTAGAGAAAGAGGCAACCTTGAGGAGAGCTCCGATTCGTATCTTGGGAACAGAGACCAAGAAGTTAAGGAATCGAGAAGTCAAATTGGTGAAAGTTCAGTGGAGTGAAGCCGATGAAGATGCAACTTGGGAAACCGAGGAGAAGATGCGTGGGCTTTATCCATTCCTTTTTTAGGGTACATTCTCAATCTCCTTTCCTAATTAGCATATCTTTCTTTTTTCTATCTGTGTTTATCCTGCTTATCTTGTTATCTCGTTAACCTTGTCATGAGAACCTTAAGTAGAGACCCTTTGAATGAAACATGTATTTGAAACATGTTATGCTTGATGGTTGCAAGTGGTTGCAAGTGTTTGCAAGTGGATACTCGTGGATGCATGATACACATTAGGCACTAAGATCGGCTCACACACTTTCATGTTGCATATGCATGAGTGTTTATGCTTATTCATGGATGAAACTTGTTGTGCTATCACGTGGATGTTGCATATGAATGAATGTTATGTGCACTCATGTAGAGATTATAAATTATGTTAGGAATTTTCATACATATGGACTCATTTCACTAACATACTTTGCATTAAGGAGGTTTACTGAATCAGTAACAGCCTGATTTTTTGCATTAGATAAGTACATCTACACACACCTTTTGCATATGTTCATACAGCATATAGAATCTTTTTAAGGACAATGGTTACTTGTGGATGATGTTTTGAGTAGATGGGTGATGGATGGTAGGATACGTTCTTCCTAACTTGGAGATTTCGGGGACGAAATCCTTTAAGGAGGGGAGAATGTAACAACCCATATTTTTGAATAACATGTTATAATGTAAATCAAGGCAGAATTAAATTGTAAAATCTGAACCAAGGGAAACGGGCTGTGCCATTGCGTTCGTCTCGGAAAAATACGCGAAATAGAGTCAGAGTTATCGAAAAACGGAGTCCGTATGACCAAATTATGGCCCAATGAAGTTTTCAGAAAATTCCAAGCCCGAAAACAGTTCAAATTCGAATTCAGATTCGAATTACAACCAAGGCAGAATGGGTGGGAATTTTCCCTCCCCAGGCAGGGTCGACACAGGGGTCAACACCAGTGTCGACCCCCCCAATGGGTCGACACCCATGTCGACCCAGGGGTCGACACCCATGTCGACCCAGGGGTCGACCCCCCCCCCCCCCCGGTCGGACCAATTTTTCTGGTGCACCATTTTGACATGTTGGGTCTTGTTCTGGAAGTTTCTGACGGGAGTTGATGGCTCAGATTCGATGTAGGGTTAATCCTATGGTCTAAACTACCCCTAATCTCTATAAAAAGACCCCTAGACCTAGCCTAAACCGTCATTAATCATTCCTACAACTAAATGTTGCCCAAATGTTCACTAATCATGGCCTCCAACTTCTTCATGAGAGCATGAGTGTCTCAAATCAATCTATGTCATAAAGGAGCCATCTTTCTTAAGTAAAAGAGCCATCTTTCTTTGTCTTTGGGGTTATTCCTTCTTGTTCTCAAGTCTTGAAGTGGAGTTTATCGTCTTTGGTTGCGGATTTGCTAGTGTGGCTTCGTCTCAATCTTATTTTATATTTATTCTAGTCT
Source organism: Allium sativum (assembly GCA_030737875.1). Taxonomy (NCBI): domain Eukaryota; kingdom Viridiplantae; phylum Streptophyta; class Magnoliopsida; order Asparagales; family Amaryllidaceae; genus Allium; species Allium sativum. The sequence continues at coordinate 736,510,873 of CM060909.1, read as the reverse complement.
TCATAGCATTGTAAGCCCTATACTACTCTTAGATTCTAACTATGAAGTTAAATATGACATGTTGCAAGTTGAGTTAGGGCCTAAGTATGATATGTGCTTTGATCCTATCATGATATGCATAAATATATTCTATGCACGTTTGTAAAGCTATCACCTTTGCCTTATGCATAGGAAGCTATGAGCTTTGATTAGAAATGTTGCATAAAGCAACATAGAAACTCCCATAAACCTTGCATTATCTTGCATTTGATGTTATATGCGAATCACTAGCCATCATCCTATGTCATTTATGATCATGTTTCACCTATTTGCTTAAGTTTGATATCATGCATGTTTTGAGGCCTATGATGTAATATGCAAGCTTATGAACATATTTATGCCTCATATGCCACCATGTTTAACTTGTGGCCAACCTTATTACCTTATGCCCTTTTGTCATGCTTTTTCCAAGTTCCCTCTTTTGATCTATGTTATGTTATGCGAAACGTACATGCGATGGGAATGCGTTGGGTTGGGTAATATTAATGACATGAAAACATGGTTTTAAAATATGACATGAACATTGACTTGTGATTATGTTTGTAAACATAATGATGGACATGACACTTAGAAAATATGAGTGTGGCCAACTCGAGGTTGGGTTTAGTTTGTAGCATAAATCTACCCGGAACCGACCGGCTTAACTAGTTGCTACAAACAATAGGACCCAATGTGAGTAGTTGGTCATGTCGCACTTGAAACCCGAGGTTAGACTAAGTTGTGGTGTAAAGCTACCCGGACCCGCCCGGCTTAACTAGTAACCACAACAAGGTCAAATGTGAGAGGTTGGGTGCATTAAGTTAATTAATGCCACATGGTAGGGTTAAGTCATGGACTACTTGAATATACTTAACCAATTAAACACGATGGATTGGTAGGGTTAAGTCATGGACTACTTGAATATACTTAACCAATTAAACCCGATGTATTGATAGGGCTAAGTCATGAACTGCTTGAATACACTTAACCAACTCAATACATGGTTAGGATAGGGTTAACCACACTTAACCCGCTTGAAACCCTAGTTACGTGGTCCTTTTCAGCAGTAACCTACTTGGAAGTATCATGGGTACCCTGGACTAGGCTAGGGTGGGGCACGATTACTGGACTGATTATAAGAGACCAAAAGAGACGGCTGAAGGGTGCACTGGTTGTTCAGGCGGACCATGGTCGTGCACATTAAGTCTGGAGTTGAACAAGGGCACCAGTAGGTAGACTGTGCGTGCTTGAATTGTGTCTGGGGTTTACACCTTAGGGCTGGATACACCCTGGGGTGGACCTAGCACAGTTAACTACATTCCACGATTAAGCCGTATGACACCGATACACGACGAGTTAGGCTTATAGGGAGCCGATCGACTAGACCGAGTAGTTGGACCTCGATTTAGGTCATCTCATGATGTGGGCCAGCTTTGGGCCAAGGGATCATTTCTTGATTATACTTGACATGGATTGGAATACTAGTACACACCTGGTGCAACTTAACCTTGTATATGCGATGCCACACTTGATCTATCTTGTTAACTTTTCACCATGCCAGTTATCAACCTACATCTCATCTCTGTTTTACATGTTCAGTTAACTTTATTAGTTTTTATACTAATAGTAGATAGGACTTTCTAGTCTTTTTGACTGACCCGTTTTCTTTCGCCTCTTTTCTTCCGTTCCCCCCCCCCCTAAGGTTTACAGGGTGGGAACACTGGTACCTATCTTGGATCTTTAGCTGCTTTTCTGGATAGCTCATGTACGGTTTGGACTTGAGATCGCTATGGCTTTCTTCTACCTTGGGGATAGTTACTTTATGATTTTCTTTCCAGTTTTCAGTTGATGTTTCTAGACTATGTTTTGTGGAAAAAATGACCGAGTACTTTGATGTAACTTGACTATGGTTTTGAAATGCTAGTTTTATCCGCTGCTTTACTACTCTGTTTTACTTATATGTTCTGTCTTGTGATATCTGCATGCATGTTTACCTCGTTTAACACCCCTCCAAAGCTAGTGTCCTTGCAAGAGCGGCATTGGCGGAGGTGGTGTGTTACAATAAGCCATCTTCCCAATCCTCTCTATGATAGGGAAGGGTCCTACGAACCTTGGTGCCAGCTTCCCAACTGCTCCGAAACGAACCACATTTCGCAAAGGAGAAACCTTCACAAAGACCATATCTCCAACTTCAAACTCTAAGTCTGTCCTTCGCTTGTCTGCATAGGATTTCTGTCTGTCTTGGGCCGTTTTCATCCGCCTTCGAATCAACTCAACCTTCTCGGATGTGTCCCTTATCATGTCGGGCCCAAGTATAAGCTTATCCGTCGTCTCCCACCAACATGTTGGTGACTTGCACGGCCTCCCATACAAAGCTTCGAATGGTGCCGTCCCTATTCTTGCTTGGTAGCTGTTATTATAAGAAAACTCTACGAGAGGAAGGTGGTCTTCCCAAGTGCCGCCAAAGTCAAGAATGCATAGCCTCAACAGATCATCTAGTACCCTATTCACCCTTTCGGTCTGGCCATCCGTCTGTGGGTGATAGGCTGTACTTAGATTCAATCGCGTACCCATCGCTTCTTGCAAACTACTCCAAAATTGGCTAGTGAAGATTGGGTCACGATCGCTAACTATGCTAGAAGGAACACCATGCAATCGCACTATCTCTCGAAGATAAACAGATGCTAGCCATGATGCGGTCCTCTTGCTCTTTACTTGAATGAAATGAGCGCTCTTCGTGAGTCTATCCACTATGACCCATATGCTAGTATTCCCCTTCCTTGATCTCGGCAATCCATCCACAAAATCCATAGAGATACTTTCCCACTTCCATAGCGGGACCTCCAATGGATGTAGTAGCCCACCGGGCTTCTTCGACTCGGCCTTTACTTGTTGGCAAACAATGCATCTAGAAACAAACTCTGCCACATCCTTTTTCATCCCATCCCACAAGAAAATGCGCTTCATATCCCGGTACATCTTATCCCCTTTGGGATGTATGGTCATCCTCGAGTGATGCGCCTCCTCAAGACCTTTATTTACTAAGTCTCCCACTCGTGGGACACATAGTCTTCCATCACGCCTTAGCCATCCCTTGTCATCAATAATATATCTAGCGAGGTGACTTGACGTCTCACCCCGAATCAACTTGTCCATGATCTCGACTATCTGCGGGTCTTCCCTCTGTGAAGCCCCAACTTGATCAAGAAGTGTAGGTCTAAGCTCGAGGGATGCTAACGAACCAGTCATCGGCCCAATAGCAGGTGCAAAATCAAAGGTTGCCAAGAACTCTAGGCTCTTCATCTCAACAAACAAGGGACTCAAAGTCAACCTTCTTCTGCTTAGCGCATCCGCCACAACATTACCCTTGCCGGGGGTATAAGCTATATCGAAGTCATATGATGCCAAGAATTCCATCCACCTATGCTGCCTTAGATTCAAGTCATTCTGCGAGAAGAGGTACTTGAGCGACTTATGATCAGTATATAACTCAAACCTTTCGCCTAGAAGATAGTGGCGCCAGGATTTGAGTGCAAAGACGATCGCCGCCAACTCCAAATCATGAGTGGGATAGTTCTTCTCATGAACTTTGAGTTGCCTACCCCTAAAGCATATCACTCTCCCTTCTTGCATCAGGACAACGCCTAATCCCGTACCACATGCATCGGTGTACACGGTAAACAACTTCCCTCCATCGGGTAATGCTAGAACTAGAGCTATGGTGAGGGCTTTCTTGAGCCTTTGAAAAGCAAGCTCACACTCTAAGTCCCATGCAAAGACTAAGTTCTTCATCGTTAACTTAGTAAGAGGGGCTGAAATCCTAGCGAAGTCCTTAATGAACTTCCTATAAAATCCTGCCAGACCGAGAAAGCTTCTCACTTCAGTTGCATTCTTCGGAACTTTCCAGTCTTGTACCGCCACCACTTTAGTGGGATCTACAGCTAAGCCCTGTTTAGAAACTATATGCCCAAGGAACCGAACTTCCCTTCTCCATAAATGGCATTTAGAGAACTTGGCTTTCAACTGATGAGCTCTAAGCGTATCCATAACCTCCTTGAGGTGTGTAGCATGCTCTTCCTCGTCCTTAGAGAAGACCAGAATATCATCCACGAAGACCACCACAAACTTGTTAAGGAACTTCCTGAACACCCTACTCATCAAATCAACAAAGTATGTGGGTGCATTAGTCAAACCGAACGACATGACTAGCCATTCAAATAATCCATTTGGAGTCCTAAACGCAGTCTTGTCAATACTATCCTCAGCCACTCTAAGCTGGTGGAATCCGGCGGCTAGATCGAGCTGAGAGAAAACAGAAGCACCAACAAGCTGGTCAAAGAGATCATCAATCCTCAGTAATGGGTGCCTATTCTTCTTTGTCAGCTTGTTTAACTCACGATAATCAACACATAGACGAAGCGAACCATCCGCCTTAGTAGCGAATACCACAGGAGCACCCCATTCAGAAATGCTTCGCCTAATGAAATTTTTCTCAAGCAACTCCTTGATTTTCTTGCTAAGCTCTCCTCTTTCTCGCGGGGCCATGTGCCTAACAGGCAATGAAACTGGCTTGGCATTATCAACAAGATAAATACGAAAGTCTATCTCTCGTTTAGGGGGTAACCCCTTCACCTCATCAAAAACATCAGGATATTCTCGGACCACCCTCACAGATTGAAGATTGTCAATAGACGAGTCGAGGGATTCAAGATGACATAACATGACGGGATCCAGAGGGTTACAAGAAATCTCTAGGGTGTTGCCAAGGCGAGTCATAAGCCTCACTACCCTATGCTCACAATCGAGAATGGCTCCATAACTGGACAACCAATCCATGCCCAAAATCAACCCGTATCCCATGAATGCGAGAACATAAGCATTACATGTGAATTCTACGGTCAAGATAGAAATCCTCAAATCCATACAAATCTTAGATAGATGGGCGGAACTCCCAATTGGATTTGAAACACTAACGGGATCCTCAACTAGACTAGTACTTAGGTGCAAACTTTCAACAATATCAGAAGAAATAAAGGCATGCGATGTGCTAGAATCAAATAAAGTTTGAACAGGAAAGCCAGAAATGTAAACAAGGCTTTCTACAGAAATACTACCTCGGTCCGGAACTGGAGCAGTGTTGAGAGCATGCATCTGCCCTCCAGAAGGTCCTTCTCGCTGAGTCTGTCCTTGCCCCTGCCCTTGCTTCTTTGGGCAATCCTTACTGAAGTGTCCAGACTCTCCGCAATGAAAGCATTCTCCCAACTTCCTCTTCTTCTTCCTACAATCTTTGGCTATGTGTCCAGTGATCCCACAGAAGTTGCACTTCCTTGTCTCCTTTGCCTTGTTGTTGTTGGCCTTGTTACCTTTGTTATTCTTGTTGTTCTTGTTGCTCTGATTTCCTCCCCACTTGGAGTCCGCCTTCTTGGTTTGGGTCTCATTAAGCTTGACTTCTTTCTTGTCATTCTTATCATCTCCCTGAAGCAAGGCCATATCCACTAAGCTCTCAAAAGTGGCCCCCATGGGTATATGAGACATGGCTAAACCTTGTAATGGCTCATTCAATCCTCGTGCAAAGCGTAGAGCCTTCTTCTGGGGTGTGTTAACCATGTCCAAACCGAATCCAGCAAGCTGGTTAAACTTATTCACATACTCCCTCACTGTCATGTCCCCTTGCTTCAAAGATATAAACTTCTCCATTTGTAGATTCTCCTCAGCAGATGATAGAAACTTAAGCCCAAACCTCATCCTAAAGTCGGCCCAAGTCTCTATAGGCCTAGTAGCGTTGGTGACCTCCCACCAGCAAGCAGCTTCCTCTTTCAATAGCCATACTGCCAACAGAACTTTTCTATGGTCTTCCACATCAAAGATGGCAAAGTGGTCTTTAGTTTCTTTTAACCAGTTTCTTGCCTCAACATAAGTCTCTGTCCCTACAAAATTCTTGCCACCCATCGCCTTAAAGTCTTTGCAAATCATCGCGAAATCCGCTTGTGGACGCTAAGGAGGAGGAGGAGGAACCTCAGGTACGGGAGGAGGAGTGGGAATGTTTGTTGGGCCCGCATCGTTGGCCCTAGCTTCCAAGTATCTTTGGAATCATCCAGGTATGGGTACTCCCTCGGGAAGGTTAAGATCGGCCATGCTGAAAAAGGAAAAGATAGATTTAGAACGAGGAAACAAAGGATAGTGCTAATGGATTTTGGGGAACAACCTTTTAAAATAAACTAGACTTTTTTTGGAAAATACTTAATTGGTTTTGAAAATAGTTTTTCAAAAGAGTTTTTTAAAACTTTTGTCCGGTCTAGTAAAACCTTATGCTCTGATACCAAATGTAACACCCCACCTCCGCCAGGGTCACTCTTGCAAGTACACTGGCTCTGGAGGGGTGTTTGTCAAGGTAAACATGCATAAAGATATCACAAGACAGAACATATAAGTAAAACAGAGTAAGTAAAGCAACGGATAAAACTACTATTTCAAAACCATAGTCAACTTACATCAAAAGTACTAAGTCATTATTTTCCAACTACTACAAGTCCAGAAACATAAACTGAAAAACTGGAAATAACACAAAGTAAACTATCCCCAAAGTAGACGTGGTAAAGCCATAGCGATCTCAAGTCCAAACCGTACATGAGCTATCCAGAAAGCAAGCTAAAGATCCAAGCTAGGTGGTAGTGTTCCCACCCTGAGAACCTGGGGGGGAGGGGAACGGAAGAAAAGAAGCGAAAGGAAAACGGGTCAGTCATAAAGACTGGTAAGTCCTACCTACTATTAGTATAAAAACTAATAAAGTTAACTGGACATGTAAAACAGAGATGAAACATAGGATGATAACTAAACTGGCATGGTGAAATGTTAACAAAGATAGATCAAGTGTGGCATCGCATATACAAGGTTAAGTTTTGCACCAATAGTACTAGTAATCCAACCCATGTCAAGTATAAACAAGAAATGATCCCTTAGCCCAATATCATGACATGACCCAAGGCAGCGTCCAACTACACGGTCTAGTCGATCGGCTCCCTATAAGCCTAACACGTCAAGTGTCGGTGTCATACGGCCCAATCACGAAATGAAGTCAAACTGTGCTAGGTCCACCCTAGGGTGTATCAAGTCCAAGGGTGCCAACCACTGACACGAATCATGCACGCACAGTCTAAACCTACTGGTGCCCGTGCCTGCTTTTTCAACTCCGGACTATGTGCACGACCATAGTCCGCCTGAACCTACACCGGCGCACATACTCAGCCGTCGTTCTGGTCGCTTTCAATCAGCCCAGTAATCGTGCCCCACCCTGCCTAGTCCCTAGGGTATCGTTGATACATCCTAGAGGGTTACTGCTGAAAAGGACCACGTAACTAGGGTTTCTAACGGTTTAAGTGTGGTTAACCCTATCCAAATAATGTATTAAGTTGGTTAAGTATACCCAAGTGGTTCATGACTTAACCCCAACAATCCATCGTGTTCAATTGGTCAAGTATTCAAGTTGTCCATGACTTAACCCTACCATGTGGCATTAATTAACTTAATGCACCCTACCCTCTCACATTAGACTTTGTTATGGTTACTAGTTAAGCCGGGCGGATCCGGGTAGCTTTACACTACAACCTAGTCTAACCTCGTGTTTTAAGTGCGATATGACCAACTACTCACATTGGGTCCTATTGTTTGTAGCCACTAGTTAAGCCGGTCGGTTCCAGGTAGATTTATGCTACAAACTCAACCCAACCTCGAGTTGGCCACTTTCATGTTTTCTACATGTCATGTCCACGTTCCTGTTTTCAAGCATAATCACATGTCATATTTTCAAGTCATGTTTCATGTCATTTAAGTTTACCCATAACGTAACCCCATCGCACGTAAGTTCGCATCAACACAAATAGATCAAAAGGGGGAACATAATGATATGATAAGTTGGGCATAAAGTGGCAAAGTCTATCACAAGTTTAACATGGTGATATATGAGGCAAAGGTGTTCATCAAAACTAGCATATAAGGTTATTGGCCTCAAAACATGCATGACATCAAACTTAGCAATTAAACTAGCATGTAGTTCAACATCATAGGCAAAGGTGAAACATGATAATAGTTGTCATAGGGTGATAAACATGTGGGTAGCATGTAGTTCAACATCGTATGCGAGTTAACATCAAGGTTATAAGATGGTTCTATGTTGCATTTATGCATAACTACCAAGTTCTATGTTGCATTATGCATAACCACCAAATAAAGCTCATAGCTTTCTACCCAAAAATCAAGGTAAATGATACTAGGTTCAGGATAGTGCCACAATCATAGATAAAAAAGGTCGTAAATGGATCTATGCATACAAATATAGCCCCCAAGACAAGTATTATACCCAAAGTCTCATTTCAACTTGCTACAGGATCATATTAACTTCATAGTTTAAATCTAAGAGTAGAGTGGGGCTTACAAATCGCGACTATGAGATCTAGAATAAAATAGAACAAGATTGAGACGAAGCCACACTAGAAATCCCCAAATAAAGATAAGATCCACTCCAAGCCTTGAGAAATAAGAAGAAAGATCCTTGTTTTGATGAAGAAAGATGGCTCCTTTGCTTTAGATCAAGCTTAAGCTCTCAAGCTCTCAAGTTAAAGAAGATGAAGGCCATGATTAGGGAGCATTTGGGCAGCACTTAGTTGTAGGAAAGATTAATGATGGTTTAGGGTAGGTCTAAGGGTGCTTATATAGAAGTTTAGGTTAGTTTAGGCCATAGGATTAACCCTAATTCAGATATGAGCCATCAAATCATGTCACAAGCCAACAAAACAAGACCCAGGAGCCAAAACAGGTGCACCAGGCCAAACTGGCCCGACCACCCAGGTCGACAGGGGTGTCGACTAGGCAGTCGACACCAGCTAGGGCAAGTCGACTCCCCAGTCGACTTGGGTTTGATTTTCGAACTGTATTTAAACTCTGGATTTTCTGAAAACTTCGACGGGCCATAACTGGGTCATACGGACTCCGATTTTCAAAAACTCGGACTCTATTTCGCGTATTTTTCCGAGACGAACGCAATGGCAAAGTCCATTTCCCTTGATTCAGATTTTAACAATTAATTCTGCCTTGATTTACGTTATAACATGTTATTCAAAATACAGGTTGTTACAGAGAAGATGGCGGATGGTGAGGTTCAGGCGGTTGGTCGAGGAGGAGAAGGGTGGCACCTGTAGTGAAGTAGTAGTGGCGTTAGCACCTGAAGGGAATGTGGTTCATGTCTGGAAGAACCACCGGAAGCTGCATTAAAACTTGGAGTACTGCTTCGGTGAAGACTAGGAACGAATACAGCAAGATGAAGAAATATGGGGCAAGCGCGTGTCTTGCATATCAGTAACAACATAGAACAAACCAAGGGACGTGGGGACCGTAACGAACGTAACATCTTGAAGCTAGTTTGGATTCAACTGGAGCACATTACAATTTTAGGCAATTAAAGCGCTGGGTATAATCAACTGACGCAAATCGTTATTTAATGGTGAATGCGCAAAGTGAGTAAATTCACTAACTCTGTTCTATTTTAAAATATTATAATTATAATATAATAATGGTTGAATGTTGTGTGATGGTCATTTAGGTAGATTATAATTAAATTGGTTGGAATATATGTATCATTGCATATGTACACATCATTGGTTGGATACTGATTCTATTGATTATAATATACTCTAGTATGGAATTAGTGTTAATAGTGTTGACTAACATCAGTATATGCAGGAAACCGGTTGGAGGAATCCAACTGGATTCCTCGATATTTATATGTACTGTTTGTTGTATATTATTTATATATGCACTATTTGAACCCAAATGACATTGAAACCCTGTGTGGATATTGATGTTGAATGGAAATTCAATGTTATTTTTATTAAATCAATAAACGATATTGATTAAGAAAGTGGCAGCAACCGACCATAAATTCATCGTTTGGTTAAGAAATTGATTTGTCGGTGGCGAATCAATGAAGTTGGCTATAAAAATTATATTTTTATAATGAACGCGAAGTTTAAATTAAATTAGAGATTCTATTATAAATTAGTGTTTTATAATTCGTTTATTAAAGTAAATATAAATGATTATTTGATATTTAAAAAAACTTATAAAGCTGTAACCATCCTGCGTGTAAATATTTGGAGACAAATGGTTAAGTAATCTAATGGTATAAAGTAATTAAAATCGGTTAACAAATTAACTGATGGTTTGAAGTTAGTTAAATCAACTATTAACTGGAAAATGATTTTTAGATTAACTGGTCTTCGATTAATCTAATGAAAATAGTTTTAGAAATAAATTAATCAAAATTAGTAAGATTTAATTACCTTTTTAATTAATGAAGTTTAAATAATTATTGAACTAGTATAATTAGTATTGTTTATTAATAATGAAGTAGACTGTTTTACTTCAGCAAATGATCAAGTTAATCACTATTTAATTAAAGTAATTATTACTTAAATGGATTTCATTTAAGATAGTATTGAGTTTGTAATAAGGTGTTTACTTGAATTTGGTATAATAATTCGAATACAAAGTAAATTGTCAAAAGACGAAGTTACTGATTTTTGATGAGGGAAGTTTTAAATGGAATTGCACAAGGAAGACGAAGCGAAGAGTAAAAATGGATTTGTCTAAGCGAAGAGAAATGTTTAATAATGGATTTGTATAAGGAAGATGAAGCGAAGAGTTAATGACTAATGTAAATAATTATAAACAACCGAGTTTTCAAAATAAGGACATGGAGTCATAAAACCATATTTAAAATAAAGCAAGAAATACAGTTTAATTGATATTATTAATAATAAGGAGTTTATAGTTACGGACTTATATCTGTTCTAAGGTAATAACGTTGTCGATTAAGGTCTGAGAGGTAAATAAAATACCCCAACTTGGACGACTTCACTATTATCGAGGAATGATATCAGTTTGTAACAAAAAGAGATATCAAGATTAGTTATATAGGGGATATTGCAGCGTATTGCAAGTTTTTGAACTGTAACGATAAATTAACGTTGTTAACCAAGCTTAAGCAAGACTTGTATATATAGCACTATTCCCTAGGAAGTGAAAACAGTTTGGTTTGAAATCCACTTATTCTAAAGTATTAAGTAACAATGTTTGTCCAAAGAAATATAAGAATGAGTTTAGAAAGAGAAATTGAAGAATCGTTTCAGAAAACGAGGACATCATTTCGATGTTTGGAATATGATTAGAACTAAATAACACTATTAGGAATTTGAAACTATAACTCGACGAATGTATTAAAGTAAATTATTTTTAGTAATTATAATCTGATAGGATAGTTAATATTTAGTTTTAAACCAATAAATTTTAATAGGATATGTAATCAATATTTTGTTATAAACTTGGTATTGATTTAGCAAGTAGTTGACTTAGAAACAGAGTTTATAAATAGGAATGGAATATAAAATTATGAAGAGATTTCGGTAAATGAGATAAGGGTATTTATCACTCAAATAAAGGGTTACTTGATAAAGGTGTTTAGATTTCTATAATAGGTATGATATTCACATTTTAAAGTGAATAATGTTTTAAAAGTGAACATTTGGCAGATTAAAACGTTTATAATGAAATTGGAAATATTTTTCCAATGTAGATAGGGTATATTATCCAAGTGCAGAAAATAAAGAATTAAAAAGAATGGAAATGTTTTGAATGCTAATAACGTATACTTTCGGGAACATGGGAGAATAAGAGTTTATAATAACTGGTAGCGTTTTCTAAGAAATGTGAAAAGGCTAAAACGGGGGTTGAGAAATATCTGGTAAGATATGGGAATTTGAATAATAAAAATGAAAGTTAAATAAAAAGTGCCCGCGGTTTTGTGATGTTTAGTTATACATTTGAATGAATGTTTGTTTTTACTTCGATAGTTAAATAACCAACTATTGAAGTGTTTTGACCATCATTGTCAATATGGAGAGACCGGTTGGATTTAATATCCAAAAACCACTCCGTATAGGCATAGACATTGCGAATTAGATTACTTGAAGAAAAATAGAAGATAGAGTAAATAGCAAGAGTTGTTTTGTTTGTCCAGACCCAGGACAACTTGTATGGACGAATGTCTGACAGAGAATTCCTAACAGATCACATAAGACGATCTTTCCGAGATATTACGTCTGGTGGCGGATAAATTCATTTCTCTTAGCTTTTATACCCGTAATATTTTTGAAGATTAACTAGTGATTTGACGGGTTTGACGATGGATCATTCGAAGTGTATGGTGGTCAGATGTTCTGAAAAATAAACGTAGCCTCAAGCCTCACAACTGGGAAATGAAAAAAATCGGGCAGGCAGCATAGCTAGGTTGGTCATTCCCAAGCAGGGTATATTCATCACCGACCTAGAGAAAATTCAATATTCATTCTTCTTTCGATTCTGTATCTTGCGAATTATGGTTGGACGGCCGACAACCGTGGGTGACAATATATTCGATACACTTAAGGTAAATGAATAGTCGGTCATGTTTGGGCCGGGTTGCAAGATGATCTTGTTGAACCCCAGTGTATCCCCTCTAGAGTACATTGATCGGGAGGTGGTCCCATACCTTGTCATAGTTGGAATCCAATCTTCAAATAAGCGCCCTATGGTTTTTGATTTTATATTATGTATGTAGAGCATGAGATGCAAGTGTTCTACTATTTGGTTATTTATTTGATTAGACATTATTATAATATCACTGGATTTTGATATCAAAAATGTTTTGGTTATAGTAAGGCAAAAACCACCCATGTTTATGTGTGGGTTGGTCTAACTATTACCCTTTCTATCAAAAGGATTTTCAAATTTAAGCAATATGGTTGGAGTTTACTCACACTAGTCACATGATTGACCCCGAGTTTATTTTGTTTGTTTTCCCTAAACTCTAAGGTGCCCAAATTTGTATGGGCAGTCAAGTGTTTCAGGCTTTTACAGAAACAATTGGAGGAGCTCGAAGCAGGAGGTTTCACCACTAGTTATTTAGAGAATATTTTCCCTGTGATGTATAAGTGTTATACTCTGATATGGTATGTATATACAATACAGTTTTGTATTTCAAATTTATGTTATATATTTTTTATTCGCTCCGCTGTGAGATTCGTGTTTACTCTAACTCTGATGTTCTTCTTATTCTTCTATTCTATTAGTTCTATCTTATCTTTCTCATCCTCTAATTTCTTTCTATTAATGACCCGGTGTTTTCGATACTTGAATAGTCAACATGGTGTTTGATGTTGATTTTCGGGCTTGAAAATCCCGCGGCCGTTACAATGGTGTTAGAGCTAAAGGTTAAGTGATTACCTTGGCTATGTAGCGTAATTCAATAAAGAGGACTTAGAAATACTCTAGATCCAGTTGAATGTATAAATATATGAGCGCGTATTTGTAAATTAGTATAAAAAAAACTTTTTTATATTGTGTTGATTGATCTGTTGAGTGGTATATAAATTCCAGATCAACGCGTTTAGATGACGTGGTCGATAGGGATTTATAAATGCTTGGATAGAGGATTTCAACATAGTATTATTTTGAAAGAGGGAAAATGAAATAATTTTAACGGAAATATATTTTGATATAAAAAGAAGTATATAACTTGATATTACTATAATATATTGGATGAGTGATCATTATTATGATTGAATAAAATTTATAATTGAGTTGGTTATATAAATAACCAATCGAAATATTGTATGTATAATATGCAAAATCAGATGAACTAAATTTGAATTTAAAACCAGAATTGAAATAAACCTCTAGAAACTTGGAAAGGTGTTGTAAATAAATTTTGAATTGAATATATGGAAAATTTAAAATCCTGGGAGAGATTTGGAAATGTATTTCAAGCATTTGGAAAGGATATTTGGAAGTCAATTTCAAGATAAAAGTGTTTGAAAAATAAGTTTTGAATGTGATATAGTATTGAACTCACTTCGTTCACTGGGAAATAATTCCGATGATGACTACATAGCATCATCGGTGTTCATTTTCGAGTTTCTAAAGTGACGGATTACTACCAAAGGATATTGTTTTGAATTTTTTTTGAGAAAACAATTTATTTTGAATCGTGAGAAGGAATATTTATTCTGGAAAGGCAAAGCTGTTTAAAACTCCTGGGATGATATTGTTTTGAATTAAAACAAGTATACCAGATGAATTTGTAATGATGGAATTAATTTTTACTTAAGAATTTAAGAAAAGATTGTCAAAGCAAATGGAGATTAACAAAAACAGTTAAGGAAAAATTAAATTTGATGGAAGATGGTACTGAAGTAAAACTGGAATTGAATTGAAGCCAATTAAGTGAAAATCGTGTTGGAGTAAAATTTAATTTGATGAAGAAACTAAATTTGTGAAATAAGATTTTGAAAGAGAACTGAACTTGGTTATGAAATTGGATTATTGGATAAGAACTTGGATTTGAGATTGGAATTTGAGTTTGAAATGGAATTTGGCTTGGGCACAAGAAAGTGATTGTTTTTAGGATAAATTTTTTGGAGATCAATTGGAAACGCATGGATATATGCTGAAGCGATAAAAAATGTAAGAGATAGAGTTGGATGCCAGACAAAAGGGTACATATTTAAATTATAGTGAGTAGAAGATTTATGAGCCCGTTTGGCAAGCTGTTTGGCTGTTTGATTTTCTGTTGAATTGGAGAAAGGCCAGAGAAGTAAGTTGTAGTGGTACCGAATGAGTCGTGCAGAGGAGATGCTGATGAAATTCTCCGAAAATTTAAGCTGTTAGAATTTGTTCAGAATTTCTGAAAGTATTTGTTAATAATAAGGAATAAATATTTTAATTAGAATTAATTGGTTCTGTTGAAAGCTGTATTTAAGAAATTTATTAAAAGATACGACGGTATTTTGGACAAGCCCTTTGAGATGTAGTGATAATTTAATTTTTAGAATTTTATTGTAATTTTTAATTAATTAAATACGCAACTTTTTATTTGGAGTATTTTACGCCCTATATCAGTATTTTGGGATTTCACAATATAATTTAACTTACTGATATTATTATATTTTTGGGATCGTGGCACCTCGCTAGATACGGCGGTATTTTTATTTTTGTCCATAGCAGCTTATTCGTGAATGAAACTTTAGTTAGTAGGACACTCATAATTATAAAAGATGAGGGGAAATTTAAAAAACATATAAAACCAGCGTGGGCACGTTACCACTTACCCTATGCAAAGGACACACACATGCATCTGCCAAGGTGTTTCCAGGCAAGCCTATATACCTAGAACTTCATGTGCAAGAAATGTTCACAGACCTATATATATTAGTTTATATAACTTCATACTGTGTTTTCTAATCAACGGGCTAATATATATAAATATCAACATTTCAGAAACATATGTTTTGAATCCTTTTCCCTGTGTAGCATACACATTCAGAACGATCAAAACGAAATGACATGCACATACAAATCTCTCCATATGAAATGAAGATCACACGCATTGCCTAGTGAGAACGTTCTCATGTAAATAGCAGCCTATAAAAATATTCAATTCCCTCATGCCTACGCATTTAATTGCATATGCCGAGTCTTTTCACGCAGGCAATACCTTCAAGAGTAAGGCACAGACCCATACCGAGTCCAATTTAATACACGCACATGACTGTGAGAGGAAAATTCATGCTACCCTATAATCCTACGCATGGGTATTACTTGGCATGCAAGGAGTCCATCTCTTTAAATAGTCCTCTTTTTTCTCTTCTTTCAGAAAATAAATATTCGAAGTCTTCAATGGCGATCAAGAAATTTTAATAAACAAAATATCACTTTAAAAATCACGAAACCAAAATACAGTGAACTCGCCCACCGTTCTCTTCATTCGAATAGGCTTTTAAGCATGTTCTAACAAATATCGTTCGACGCCAACTTCTGGTCTTGGAAATATAGTCCGCCTAGGACATCTAAGCAAGGTCGGATGTGGCTAAACTGGGTGAAATGGAGGGAACGAGCTGAGAGATATGGGAGGAAAGAGGAGAGTTTGAAGGTGGGTATAACGGTGAGGAAAACAAAGAGGTGATTTCTTTTGTAAATAACAGGAGCGGTTTGTTGAAGAAATACTGGTGTAAATGGTTGGATGGTTCTGGAAAACTTGCGTGTGTATGGAGGGTATTTTCATGCAACAGTAGTTGCTAGTTTGAATGCAAGTTTCTGGCATTGTTTTGATATAGCGCACGGTCGTAAGGGAGAGGGCATCACGTTGCAAGTTTAAGGGTGAATTTCAGTTCGTGATGGGAAGGAATAGTTCGTGATGGAAGAAGCTATAACGTCCCGTATTTTCGATAGTCACACATTTAATATATTTTATTATTTAAAAATATTTAATTAGAATTTTAAACGGATTTATAATATATAATTTGTTATGAAGCTCAAATGTATAAATTATATATATAATTTGAACTCGTAAAACATCGCGATATTTCGTAATTTTCGATGTGAAATTCATGTATATCGGTATGAATATAAAATGCTCAACGACAATTGATGATGAAATCAAATAATCATACAAGATAAAATGATCAAATCGATGCATTTTTTACCTTATAATGAGACCTGTGTTTCGCACACGGGAAATTGTTCGATATATTATATAGGCCTTAAAAATGTTTTTTTTTGGGACCATAATCCGTTTTTGACGAAACCAATTTTATTGGGACCATAACGTGAGACGTAATGGTGTGCCCATTTGTATTGTGTTTGGAGTTTGCGTGTGGCAGTGCATATATGTACGTTCAATATTTAACAACGATAAAGTTAAATAACCGTATAAAACCGAACATACTGAAATGAAATATATAGTAAAAACTTATCTTTTATGGTAACGAGAATAAACTGCTTAGGCACTAAGGAATAGATCGTATAATGTGCAATCTACCCTACCATTGGGGGCAACCCCAGTCTGCATACATCTCTTAATAGTGTATGAAATTTCTTTTCGTCTTAGCTACTACCCGCCTATGCAATGAGACTTCTTTTCATCTTTTGCATGTCCACTCGTTTCCATTTCAATCCTTTGCACATGTCGGGACTCGGTCTACTGAAGCAACTTCTGCAAGCCTAAGACAAAGTACACACGCATTGCATACAACCATTTTTTTCTCAGAAACAGCTATCCCTACCCTATTTTGCTTCACCTCTAAGCTCTTACGTGCATATATAGAGATATAACTGCAGCTACTTTCCTATTGCCTAACCACATGCACATCAGTATCAAATTTTAAAGCTCACAGGTCTATATCTAAACAAACAATCCTATTACATGCCCCCTGTAAACACTCTGTGTGATTTCTTGCTTGTTTCAGTATTTGATTTCTTTTCTTCTGCCTATCCACTGTATGAGGTTTCCTTTCAGTGTACAGCTTAAGCCTACCCAGTCCAGACTCCTACACTAATCAATATCAACACAGCATGTGACAAGAAAACACATCTACAAAGCCAAAGCCACCCTATACATATTAACTGATGCGCAATAAATATCAATACATAGGCACAAACATACTCTGGAAAATTGCACATCTTGTATTATCACATCACGCAGATTTCATCCATCACACAGCTACCGAGCTATGAAATGAAAATACCCATCAGTCCTATTGCCTAAAGCATGGTTGCTAAGGTATCGATGCCTATAAATACAACCAGCTTCGTCCATTTCTTGAAACCCAAAACAATGAAACCAAGCTCCCTCACAACCATTATAAATAGAAACGCAACAGTAAATAAAGGAACAAATAAATATACAAAGTCGCGTGGAGGACCGTCGAGAACAGGTCGGAAACAATGGGAGGAAGGGCGTTGGGCTGTGGCAGCAAGAGCATGGGAGTCAGCGTGGGTACTTAAGTGGGGGAGAAGTATTAAGAGAGGGGGAAGAAAGTTTAAACACTATAGGAAGTTGGGTTCAAGAAGGAAAAAAAAGTATATTGTCGACCTGTGTACATGTTGAACGAAGAAATGGTAAATGGGAATAACGTTGGGATGGGAAGACAAGAATTGAACTGGGAAATGGGAAGACACGCTCGGATCTGTAGCACGCAGTACAAAAAGTAAAGGAGCTCCGACGGGTTCCAATATAGAGAGCAAACGGGAATGATGGGAATAGGAAACAGTTAGGGAAAAAAGGAGCTCTGTGTATTTCGAAAGGAGGAGAAAGAAGTATGGTAACAGGTTGGGGTATCATAGGAATTACGTGTACCACGATAACAATGGGTTTCAGAAAGAAATATATCATACTGGGGAAGAAGGATCTGGAGCGTGGGCTTTATAGGGCTTTGGGGATTTAAAAAGATAACAAAAAAAATAATAAACAATGGACATGCAGAAGTTAGCTGGTGAGTGGGAAGAAAGGATTTGGGGACGCTTTTGATTATAGGCCAGCAGGTATAAAACACGTAACCGATTATATTTAAATATATATATATATACATATATATATATATAATTAAGTAAGAAACATTTAATTAGTTTAAACCAAGCTTATACCACACGAGCCAAATAATTTAGTATGTCCACCCAGTGCCACGTGGCTCGTGTGTGTATAAACTGTGCCAATCTATGTGTCTAATCCTTCCTATATGCTTAATCACATTTAGAACATTCCAAATGAGGCTTTCAGCTAATGTAGGAATTGATTAAAATAATAATTATTATTAAGTTTGAATAACGTTATTTAATTAAGTAACTGATATATTAAATTTATAATGTTATCATATAGTAATGGAACGAAATAAACCAAATAAGGAGCGTTGGACATATATCGACAAGCATAACGGTTTGAAGCTGATTTGGACAGAGTGGAAAATAACTGAAATAAACCATTTTAACTACGAATGGAAATCAAGGTGAGTTTACTCGCTCAGTTTTTATCCCATTTATATTTATATAAGTCAGGTTTAATTTGTGTATGCCATGTTTGTTTATTTTGGATGATTACTGCATATATTGGTTGATATTGACTGAACTGATTTAAATTAAACATTTGTTTAATTTAATCAAAATTGATCGTTATTTTAACGATCGTAACCAATCAAGGTAACTTACATGATTGGTCACATTTATAATCATATAAACATATAGATTAGAATTGAATGTTTAAATTACTGGCTGATTGTTTGGATAACGATCATATGTGAAGTAACGTATTTGAATGTAGGGAAAAACAGGTTGGAGGGATCCAACTGGATTCCTCAATTATATTATATGTTATTTAGTGTCATATCATCATTTATAAACTGTTTTGATTGGATGATTGATTTTAGTGTTGATCGTTGACTAGAAATTCACCGTTTGTTTTGTTTAACCAATGGACAATATTGGTTAAGTAATTGGCAGTAGTTGGCCTAAAAATCAGTCAGTTTATAAATAGTGATTTACCATCACGTGAATCAACAGAGATGAAGATATAGAATTTATTTTTATAACTGAGATTGGATTTTTAAATCTGTTGTTTTGAATAAAATTATATTAAAAGAAAATAAATATATATTATTTATTATTCAAGTTTAAGTGATTGTTAAATGGATTTATACTGCAAATACTTATATTTATCAGATTTATAAGCAAATAAACAGGAATGTACATAACAGTTAAGAGTTGGATTAATTATTCTAAGAAACAATTGAATAAAGTTTATTTAAATTAATTATATTATTAATTAATTTAAATGAGGAATTAATTGGGAGTGGTTAAAGAAATCACCGTGTTTTTGAGTCGACTAAGTAACTGTTTAAAGTAGGATCGATTATCTGATTAGTTGTTTTAAATTTACCAAATGAAATGGTTAACAAAAAATGGTTTTAATAAGATTTTAAAAAGGAGTTAGTATCTATTTAATGGGTAAGTAAATTATTATTTTAACTAATAATAATTTAAGTGAATACTTTTTAAATGAAATCATTTAAGTGATCGTGTGGTAATGAAATATAGTTATAAAATGGAAAGAGTTTATGAACGGATTATATTGAAATTCGAGTCTTTTGAATAAAGAATTTAAAAGGATTTTTAAGGAATACGATGATTTAAAATAGATGTTTACTTAATATATAAAATTAAGTAAAAGAAGCTGAGATAACGAGGAGTTATATTTAAGCCAAGTTTATAAATAAAGTTATAGAAAGAGGCATGAAGCTAAAACAGTGGGTTTGAATTGGAAATACATAATAGTGAAATTAAGTGGAAGGAATGGAATCGAAACGAGATTTCAAAGCGGGAATAGTCAAGTGACTTAAAAATAGAATAATGTGGTTTGATAAGGAGTTAAGATAAGAATTAGAAACTGACTGGAAATTAATTGAGTTGGGCAACTTCTTGAATGAAGATCTGATGTTGATCCTGGCCATCGGGGTTGATATTTAGGGAGTTGCCAGCTTACTAGTTTTCCGTTAAGGACTAATGAATGTTGAAGTAATGAGAATAGAGAGAGAGATTTTTGATAATACAACGATGTTTTCGAGATTCAGGGAATAAATGAGAAGAGTTTGAATAAGTTTATTAAAAAGGGGAAGTCTTGGTTATTGTTTCAAGAAATGAAACAGAAGAGTTATTGTAACGATGTTATGATTGAAATTTGTTAAAAACCAAAGTAGATATATATATATGATTTAGTTCTAAAGTAAGTAAAAACAGTTTTAAGAATATTCTTATAAGGAAATAAGAAGCAAAGGTGGTGTTTCAAATATTAAAATAATAAGAAGTATAAATTATTTTAATTTAAAAGGCCAAGTGATGTTGAGTACTGAACCAGTGAACTCATATTTATCTTCATGACTGAATGATTACTTATTTTATAGATAAATAACCGACTATCAAATCTGACCAATACGATCGTTGGTACGGAAAGACCGGGATCGAATTTAAATTCGAAACCCATTCCGAACTAGCAAATACGAATCATCAAAGATGTAAATTGAAGATGGAGCCAGTGAAGACTATGGACCTTCATAACCGAAAGAACGACTTATTGAATCTCTCTGGCATGCATCCATAGTTATTTGATTTGTGATTCTAATGTGATTGAAATATGCGGATTTCAAGGACTACTCGCTACTGGTCTATAGGGTGATTCCTAGGATGCAGTAAGAGGGTACCTTCGGCTTGTCCAGTCCCAGGACAACTTGTATGGACGAGTGTTTAACAGAGTATTTCCAAAGGAATCACATACGTTGATTTCCTCAAACGTATTTCTGTTAATGGCGGAGAAGACACCTTCTCTTAGCTTAATGACTAGTATTTTTGTGGACATCAATTAGTGATATCTGGTGGATCTGACGATGTGACATTCAAAGTAAATGGTGGCCAGATGTTCCAAAAGTCGATTATAACCTTAATCCTCATCTACCGGGAAATGAAAAAATCGGACAGGCAGCATGGCTATGTGGGTCGCTCCCATTAGGGTGTATAATCACCTATCTAGAGAAAATCCATTTCATTCTTTAATCTTTCTATGTTGTCCCTTTCGGGAAACGGTGGTTTGAGCCCAACCGTTGGTGATAACATTCGATACACTCAAGCGAAATGAGTGGCCGGTCATGTATGGGCCGGGTTGCAAGACGTTCTTGCTGAACCCAGTGTATTCGCCTCTAGAGATACACTATCGGCAGGTGGTTCCATATCTTGTCATAGTCGAAATCCAATCTTCAATAAGCGCCCGCAGTTTTGATTGTATACTATATATGTGGAGCGTGAGATGCAAGCGTTCCGCTAGATTGCTATTTATTTGTATTTAGACACTATCATAATAAGACATCGATTTCAAAATGTGTTTGTGTTATCGTAAGGTAAAAACCGTCCATATTTATGTGTGGATTTGGTCTTACGATTATCCTTTTCTTTCGAAAAGATTTTGAACTTTAAAATCAAGTTGAATGATATTATAAACTTAGTGGGTTTCTCACTCTGATCCACCAGACTGACCCAGTATTTGTAATGCTCAGGTTTGACCGGGTTGTACAGGTCCAGGTTATCGGATGCTGCGAAGTCCAAGGACGTGTTGAACGAGCTCAGGCGTATTAATATTTGTTCCCCTGTGTGTTTTATATGAGGACAGATCATCATTACTGTCCAGATGTATTGATGGACTCTAATAATGTAAGTATTTTTCAAGCTCTCAATAAAGTTATTTCTATACTATATTTTGTTCCGCTGTGATGTGAGACTCTGTGTTGTGTGGGTTCTTCTTCTTCTATTCTAATAATTCTTTCTTTCTTGTCTCACCCTCTAACTTCTTTCTAATAACTATCCGGTGTTTTGATACTCGGGTTTTGGCAAGTAATACGGGATTTATGTATTATTGTCGAGATTCGGGTGTCGAATCTACTGGGTTGTTACAGTGGTATCGGAGCTATTGGTTCAGTAATAACCTTGGCTCTGTGGCGTAACTCGACAGAGATGGGGTTAATAATACCCCAGATTGAGTTTGAGTACATATATATATATATATATATATATATATATATATATATATGAGAGTGCATTTTTAGATTTTATAAAAATGTTTTATATTATGTTATTTGATTGGTTCAAGAACGATCTGACAACTGATACAATAATGTTTTGAAAAGATGGTCAAATGAAATAATTTCGACCAAACTATATTTTTGTTTAGAAAATAAATAATTTTATCAAATTACTGAGATGTTGATTTGTTTGATTAATTTGAATGGAATACAAATTAGATTATGAATTGAAATGGATTAATATAACCAGGATATTCCATATGTGAAAAGAGTAAATGAAAATTTTATGGAATGAATTAGGAATTAAATGGAAATGCCTAAATTAGTATTTAACTTGGAGCTAAGTTAAATGAAAACATGATGGATTAGAAATTGGATGGTTTTGGAAATAAAATCGGAATTTGGATTCTGAAACGGAAGTGAACAAATCATAAAAATTAATTAGTAATTATATATGAAATTGGAACTTAACCTGGTAAAGTTAAGTTCAGATATTGGTGTTAAAATGGGTAAATTGACTTGGAATTTGGAAATTTGATTAAATGGAAATCAATCGAATATGAATAAGATTGATAATTATTGCCTGTTAAACCCAAGTAAATATTAACATTGAATATAAATTGGTTGGGTTATAGTTGATTGTTGTTGGATGGGTTAAATAAAATTCATCTGTAATTGAAGGAATCAATTTTTGATTTATAATAAATTAGATTTTTAAAAGTTAACGATTTGTAACATTTTTCCTACCTTAGTAATTTCGGGGACAAAATTCTTTTAAGGGGGAAGGAATGTAACGTCCCATATTTTCGATAGTCACATATTTAATATATTTTATTATTTTAGAATATTTAATTAGAATTTTAAATGGATTTATAATATATAATTTATTCTGAAGCTCGAATGTATAAATTATATATATAATTTGAACTCGTAAAACATCGCGGTATTTCGTAGGTTTTGATGTGAAATTCATGTATATCGGTACGAATATAAAATTCTCAACGACAATTGACAATGAAATTAAACAATCATACGAGATAAAATGTTCAAATCGATGCATTGTTTACCTTATAATGAGGCCCATGCTTCGCACACGGGAAATTGTTCGATATATTATATAGGCCTTAAAAATGTTTTTTTTGGGACCATAATCCGTTTTTGACGAAATGAATTTTATTGCGACCGTAGCGTGAGACGTAACGGTGTGCCAATTTGTATTGTGTTTGCAGTTTGCGTGTGGTAGTGCATATATGTACGTTCAACATGTAACAGCGATAAAGTTAAATAACCGTATAAAACAGAACGTACTGAAATGAAATATATATTAAAAACTTATCTTTTAAGTTAAGGAGAATAAACTGCTTAAGCACTAAGGAGTAGATCGTATAATGTGCAGTCTACCTTACCATTGAGGACAACCCCAGTCTGCATACATCTCTAAACAATGTGTGAAATTTCTTTTCGTTTCAGCTACAACCCGCCAACGCTATGAGACTTCTTTTCATCTTTTGCATGTCCACTCGTTTCCATTTCAGTCCTTTGCACATGTTGGGACTCGGTCCACTGAAGCAACTTCTGCAAGCCTAAGACAAAGTACACACGCATTGCATACAACCCTTTTTTTCTCAGAATCAGCTATCCCTACCCTATTTTGCTTCACCTCTAAGCTCTTACATGTATATATAGAGATACAAGTGCAGCTACTTACCTATTGCCTAACCCACATGCACGTTAGTATCAAATTTTAAAGCTCGCAGGTCTATATCTAAACAAACAATCCTATTACATGCCCCCTATAAACACTGTGTGTGATTTCTTGCTCGTTTCAGTATTTGATTTCTCTTCTTCTGCCTATCAACTGTATGAGGTTTCCTTTCAGTGTACAGCCTAAGCCTACCCAGTCTAGACTCCTACACTAATCAATATCAACACAGCATGTGACAAGAAAACACATCTGCAAAGCCAAAGCCACCCTATACAGATTAACCGATGCACAATAAATATCAATACATGGGCACAACCATGCTCTGGAAAATTGCACATCTTGTATTATCACATCACGCAGATTTCATCCATCACACAGCTACCGAGCTATGAAATGAAAATACCCATCAGTCCTATTACCTAAAGCTTGGTTGCCAAGGTATCGATGCCTATAAATACAGCGAGCTTCGTTCATTTCTTGAAACCCAAGAAATTGAAACCAAACTCCCTCACAACCATTATAAATAGAAACGCAACAGTAAATAAAGGAATAAATAAATATTCGAAGTCGCATGGAGGACAGTCGAGAACAGTTCGGAAACAATGGGGGGAAGGGCATTGGGTTGTGGCAGTAAGAGCATGGGAGTCAATGTGGGTACTTAAGTGGGGGAGAAGTATTAAGAGAGGGGGGAGAAAGTTTAAACACTGTAGGAAGTTGGGTTCAAGAAGGAAAAAAAGTATAATGTCGGCCTGTGTACATGTTGAATAAAGAAATGGTAAATGGGAATAACGTTGGGATGGGAAAACAAAAATTGAACTGGGAAATGGGAAGACACGCTCGGATCTATAGCACGCGGTACGAAGAGAAACGGAGCTCCGACGGGTTCCAATATAGAGATAAAATGGGAATGATGGGAAGAGGAAACAGTTAGGGAGAAAAGGAGCTTTGTGTATCTCAAATGGAGGAGAAAGAAGTAAGGTAACAGGTTGGGTATCATGGAAATTACGTGTAACAAGATAACAATGGGTTTCAGAAAGAAATATATCATATTGGGGAAGAAGGATCTAGAGCGTGGGCTTATAGGGCTTTGGGGCTTACAAAAGATAACAAAAAAAAACAAAGGACATGCGGAAGTTAGCTGGTGAGTGGAAAGAAAGGATTTGGGGACGCTTTTGATTACAGGCCAGCAGGCATAAAATGCGTGACCAATTATATTTAAATATACATATATATATATATATAATTAAGTAAGAAACGTTTAGTTAGTTTAAACCATGCTTATACCACTCGAGCCAAATAATTTATTATGTCCACCAAGTGCCATGTGGCCCATGTGTGTATAAACTGTGCCAATCCATGTATCTAATCCTTCCCATATGCTTAATCACATTTAGAACATTCCAAACGAGGCTTTAAGCTAATGTAGGAATTGATTAAAATAATTATTATTATTAAGTTTGAATAACGTTATTTAATTAAGTAACTGACATACTAAATTTATAATGTTATCATATAGTAACGGAATGAAATAAACCAAATAAGAAGCGTTGGACACATATCGACAAGCATAATGGTTTGAAGCTGATTTGGACAAAGTGGAAAATAACTGGAATAAACCATTTTAACGACGAATGGAAATCAAGGTGAGTTTACTCACTCAGTTTTTATCCCACTTATATTTATATAAGTTGGGTTTAATTTGTGTATGCCATGGTTGTTTATTTTGGATGATTACTGCATATATTGGTTGATAATGACTGAACTGATTTAAATTAAACGTTTGTTTAATTTAATCAAAATTGATCGTTATTTTAACGATCGTAACCAATCAAGGTAACTTACCTGATTGGTCACGTTTACAATCATATAAATGTATAGATTAGAATTGAATGTTTAAATTACTGGCTGATTATTTGGATCATGATCATATGTGAAGTAACGTATTTGAATGTAGGGAAAAACAGGTTGGAGGGATCCAACTGGATTCCTCAATTATATTATATGTTGTTTAGTGTCATATCATCATTTATAAACTGTTTCGATTGGATGATTGATTTTGGTGTTGATCGTTGACTAAAAATTCACCATTTGTTTTGTTTTAACCAATGGACAATATAGGTTAGGTAATTGGCAGTAGTTGGCCTAAAAATCAATTGGTTTATAAATAGTGATTTACCGTCACGTGAATCAACAGAGATGAAGTTATAGAATTTATTTTTATAACTGAAATTGGATTTTTAAATCTGTTGTTTTGAATAAAAGTATATTAAAAGAAAATAAATATTAATTATTTATTATTCAAGTTTAAGTGATTGTTAAATGGTTTTATATTGCAAATACTTATATTTATCAGATTTATAAGCGAATAAACAGGAATGTACATAACAGTTAAGAGTTGGATTAATTATTCTAAGAAATAATTGAATAAAGTTTATTTAAATTAATTATATTACTAACTAATTTAAATGAGGAATTAATTGGAAGTGGTTAAATAAATAACCGTGTTTTTGAGTCGACTAAGTAACTGTTTAAAGTAGGATCGATTATCTGATTAGTTGGTTTAAATTTATCGAATGAAATGGTTAACAAAAAATGGTTTTAATAAGATTTTCAAAATGAGTTAATATCTGTTTAATGGGCAAGTAAATTATTATTTTAACTAATAATAATTTAAGTGAATACTTTTCAGATGAAATCATTTATCGAGTGGTAATGAAATAGAGTTATATAATGGAAAGAGTTTATGAATGGATTATATTAAAATCCGAGACTTTTGAATAAAGATTTTAAAAGGATTTTTAAGGAATACGATGGTTTAAAATAGATGTTTACTTCAATATAGAATTAAGTAAAAGAAGCTGAGACAACGAGGAGTTATACTTAAGCCAAGTTTATAAATAAAGTTATAAAAAGAGGCATGAAGCTAAAACAATGGGTTTGGATTGTAAATGCTTAATAGTGAAATTAAGTGGAAAGAATGGAATCGAAACGAGATTTCAAAGCGGGAATAGTCAAGTGAATTAAAAATAGAATAATGTGGTTTGATATGGAGTTAAGATAAGAATTAGAAAATGACCGGAAATTAATTGAGTTGGACGACTTCTTGAATGTCGATCTGATGTTGGTTTCGGCCTTCGGGGTTGATATTTAGGGAGTTGCCCGCTTACTAGTTTTTGTTTAAGGACTAATGAATGTTGAAGTAATGAGAATAGAGAGAGATTTTTGATAATATAACGTTGTTTTCGAGATTCAGGGAATAAATGAGAAGAGTTTGAATAAGTTTATTAAAAAGGGGAAGTCTCAGTTATTGTTTCAAGAAATGAAACAGAAGAGTTATTGTAACGATGTTATGTGTGAAATTTGTTAAAAACCAAAGTAGATATACATATATATATGATTTTATTCTAAAGTAATTAAAAACAGTTTTAAGAATATTCTTATAAGGAAATAAGAAGCAAAGGTGGTGTTTCAAATATTAAAATAATAAGAAGTTTAAATTATTTTAATATAAAAGGCCAAGTGATGCTGAGTACCGAACTAGTGAACTCATATTTATCTTCACGACTGAAAGATTACTTATTTGACAGATAAATAACCGACTATCAAATCTGACCAATACGATTGTTGGTACGGAAAGACCAGGATCAAATTTATATTCGAAATCCATTCTGAACTAGCAAATACGAATCATCGAAGATGTAAATTGAAGATGGAGCCCATGAAGACCATGGACCTTCATAAGCGAAAGAACGACTTATCGAATCTTTCTGGCATGCATAAAGAGTTATTTGATTTTTGATTATGATGTGATTGAAATCTGCGGATATCAAGGACTACTCGCTACTGGTCTATAGGGTGATTCCTAGGATGCAGTAGGAGGGTACCTTCGGCTTGTCCAGTCCCAGGACAACTTGTATGGACGAGTGTTTAACAGAGTATTTCCAAAGGAATCACGTACGTTGATTTCCTCAAACGTATTTCTGTTAATGGCGAAGAAGACACCTTCTCTTAGCTTAATGACTAGTATTTTTGTGGATATCAATTAGTGATATCTGGTGGATCTGACGATGTGACATTCAAAGTGAATGGTGGCCAGATGTTCCAAAAGTCGATTATAACCTCAAGCCTCATCAACCGAGAAATGAAAAAAATCGGACAGGCAGCATGGCTATATGGGTCGCTCCTATTAGGGTGTATAATCACCTATCTAGAGAAAATTCATTTCCATCTTTAATCTTTCGATGCTGTCCCTTTTGGGAAATGGTGGTTTGAGCCCAACCGTTGGTGATATACATTCGATACACTCAAGCGAAATGAGTGGTCGGTCATGTGTGGGCCGGGTTGCAAGACGTTCTTGTTGAACCCAGTGTATTAGCCTCTAGAGATACACTATCGGCATGTGGTTCCACACCTTATCATAGTCGGAATCCAATCTTCAATAAGCGCCCACGGTTTTGATTATTGACTAAATATGTGGAGCGTGAGATGCAAGCATTCCACTAGATTGCTATTTATTTGTATTTAGACACTATCATAATAAGACATCGATTTCAAAATATATTTGGGTTATCATACGGTAAAAACGTCCGTATTTATGTGTGGATTTGGTCTTATGATTATCCTTTTCTTTCGAAAAGATTTTGAACTTTAAAATCAAGTTGAATAATATTATAAACTTAGTGGGTTTCTTACTCTGGTTCACCAGACTGACCCGGTATTTGTAATGCTCGGTTTAGACCGGGTTGTACAAGTCCAGCTTATCGGATACTGCGAAGTCCAAGGACGTGTTGAAGGAGCTCAGGCGTATTAATATGTATTCCCTAGTGTGTTGTATTTGAGGACAGATCATCATAACTATCCAGAAGTATTGATGAACTCTGATAATGTAAGTATTTTTCAAGCTCTCAATAAAGTTATTTCTATATTATATTTTGTTTCGCTGTGATGTGAGACTTTGTGTTGTGTGGTTTCTTCTTCCTCCATTCTAATAATTCTTTCTTTCTTATCTCATCCTCTAGCTTCTTTCTAATAACTATCCGGTGTTTTGATACTTGGGTTTTGGCAAGTAATACGGGATTTATGTATTATTGTCGTGATTCGGGTGTCGAATCCGCTGGGTCGTTACAGTGGTATCAGAGCTATTGGTTTAGTAATAACCTTGGCTCTGTAGCGTAACTCGATAGAGATAGGGTTAATAATACCCCAGATTGAGTTTGAGTATATGTGTGTGTGTATATATATATATATATAAGAGCGTATTTGTAGATTTTATAAAAATGTTTTATATTATGTTATTTGATTGGTTCAAGAACGAACTGACAACTGATACAATAATGTTTTGAAAAGATGGTCAAATGAAATAATTTCGACCAAACTATATTTTCGTTTAGAAAATAAATAATTTTATCAAATTACTGAGATGTTGATTTGTTTGATTAATTTGAATGGAATACAAATTAGATTATGAATTGAAATGGATTAATATAACTAGGATATTCCACATATGAAACGAGTAAATGAAAATTTTATGGAATGAATTAGGAATTAAATAGAAATGCCTAAATCAGTATTTAACTTGGGGCCAAGTTAAATGAAAACACGATGGACTAGAAATTGGATGGTTTTGGAAATAATTCAGAATTTAGATTCTGAAACGGAAGTGAACTAATTATAAAAATTAATTAGTAATTAAATATGAAATTGGAACCTAACCTGGCAAAGTTAAGATTAGATATTGGAGTTAAAATGGGTAAACCGACTTGGAATCTGGAAATTTGATTAAATGGAAATCAATCGAATATGAATAAGATTGATAATTATAGTTTGTTAAACCCAAGTAAATATTAACATTGAATATAAATTGGTTGGATTATAATTGATTGTTGTTGGATGGGTTAAATAAAATTCATCTGTGATTGAAGGAATCAATTTTTGATTTATAATAAATTAGATTTTTAAAAGTTAACGATTTGTAACATTTTTCCTACCGTAGTAATTTCGGGGACGGAATTCTTTTAAAGGGGAAGGAATGTAACGTCCCGTATTTTCGATAGTC
Source organism: Allium sativum (assembly GCA_030737875.1). Taxonomy (NCBI): domain Eukaryota; kingdom Viridiplantae; phylum Streptophyta; class Magnoliopsida; order Asparagales; family Amaryllidaceae; genus Allium; species Allium sativum. The sequence goes on along the minus strand of CM060909.1, from coordinate 736,480,614 downwards.
ACATATTTAATATATTTTATTATTTTAAAATATTTAATTAGAATTTTAAATGGATTTATAATATATAATTCGTTATGAAGCTCGAAGGTATAATATATATAATTTGACCTCGTAAAACGTCATGATATTTCATAATTTTCGATGTGAAATTCGTGTGTAACGGTACGAATATAGAATCCTCAACGACAATTGATGATGAAATTAAATAATCATACGAGATAAAATGTTCAAATTGATGCATTGTTTACCTTATAATGAGGCCCGGGCTTCGCACACGGGAAATTGTTCGATATATTATATAGGCCTTAAAAATGTTTTTTTTGGGACCATAATCCGTTTTTGACGAAACCAATTTTATTAGGACCATAACGTGAGACGTAACGGTGTGCCCATTTGTATTGTGTTTGGAGTTTGCGTGTGGCAGTGCATATATGTACGTTCAATATTTAACAGCGATAAAGTAAAATAACCGTATAAAACCGAGCGTATTGAAATGAAATATGTAGTAAAAACTTATCTTTTAAGTTAAGGAGAATAAACTTCTTAAGCACTAAGGAATAGATCGTATAATGTGCAGTCTACCCTACCATTGAGGACAACCCCAGTCTGCATACATCTCAATACAATGTATGAAATTTCTTTTCGTTTTAGCTACTACCCGCCTACGCTATGAGACTTCTTTTCATCTTTTGCATGTCCACTCGTTTCCATTTCAGTCCTTTGCACATGTTAGGACTCGGTCTACTGAAGCAACTTCTGCAAGCCTAAGACAAAGTACACACGCATTGCATACAACCATTTTTTTCTCAGAATCAGCTATCCCTACCCTATTTTGCTTCACCTCTAAGCTCTTACGTGCATATATAGAGATATAACTGCAGCTACTTACCTATTGCCTAACTACATGCACGTCAGTATCAAAATTTAAAGCTCGCAGGTCTATATCTAAACAAACAATCCTATTACATGCCCCCTGTAAACACTGTGTGTGATTTCTTGCTCGTTTCAGTATTTGATTTCTTTTCTTCTGCCTATCCACTGTATGAGGTTTCCTTTCAGTGTACAGCCTAAGCCTACCCAGTCCAGACTCCTACATTAATCAATATCAACACAGCATGTGACAAGAAAACACATCTGCAAAGCCAATGGCACCCTATACATATTAACTGATGCGCAATAAATATCAATACATGGGCACAACCATACTCCGGAAAATTGCACATCTTGTATTATCACATCACGCAGTTTTCATCCATCACACAGCTACCGAGCTATGAAATGAAAATACCCATCAGTCATATTTCCTAAAGCTTGGTTGCCAAGGTACCGATGCCTATAAATACAGCGAGCTTCGTCCATTTCTTGAAACCCAAAACAATGAAACCAAAATCCCTCACAACCATTATAAATAGAAACGCAACAGTAAATAAAGGAACAAATAAATATACAAAGTAGCATGGAGGACCGTCGAGAACAGGTCGGAAACAATGGGAGGAAGGGGGTTGGGCTGTGGCAGCAAGAGCATGGGAGTCAGCGTGGGTACTTAAGTGGGGGAGAAGTATTAAGAGAGGGGGAAGAAAGCTTAAACACTGTAGGAAGTTGGGTTCAAGAAGGAAAAAAAATTATATTGTCGACCTGTGTACATGTTGAACAAAGAAATGGTAAATGGGAATAACATTGGGATGGGAAGACAAGAATTGAACTGGGAAATGGGAAGACATGCTCGGATCTGTAGCACGCAGTACAAAGAGTAACGGAGCTCCGACGGGTTCCAATATAGAGGCAAACGGGAATGATGGGAATAGGAAACAGTTAGGGAGAAAAGGAGCTCTGTGTATTTCGAAAGGAGGAGAAAGAAGTATAGTAACAGGTTGGAGTATCATAGGAATTACGTGTACCACGATAACAATGGGTTTCAGAAAGAAATATATCATATTGGGGAAGAAGGATCTGGAGCGTGGGCTTTATAGGGCTTCGGGGATTTCAAAAGATAACGAAAATAATAATAAACAAAGGACATACTGAAGTTAGCTGGTGAGTGGGAAGAAAGGATTTGGGGACATTTTGATTATAGGCCAGCAGGTATAAAACACGTGACTGATTATTTAAATATATATATATATATATAATTAATTAAGAAACATTTAATTAGTTTAAACCAAGCTTATACCACTCGAGCCAAATAATTTAGTATGTCCACCCAGTGCCACGTGGCTCATGTGTGTATAAACTGTGCCAATCTATGTGTCTAATCCTTCCCATATGCTTAATCACATTTAGAACATTCCAAATGAAGCTTTAAGCTAATGTAGGAATTGATTAAAATAATTATTATTATTAAGTTTGAATAACATTATTTAATTAAGGAACTGACATATTAAATTTACAATGTTATCGTATAGTAACGGAATGAAATAAACCAAATAAGGAGCGTTGGGCATATCGACAAGCATAACGGTTTGAAGCTGATTTGGACAGAGTGGAATAACTGAAATAAACCATTAAGTTGAGTTTACTCACTCAATTTTTATCCCACTTATATTTATATAAGTCAGGTTTAATTTGTGTATGCCATGGTTGTTTATTTTGGATGATTACTGCATATATTGGTTGATAGTGACTGAACTGAATTAAATTAAACGTTTGTATAATTTAATCAAAATTGATCGTTATTTTAATGATCGTAACCAATCAAGGTAACTTACCTGATTGGTCACATTTATAATCATAGAAATGTATAGATTAGAATTGAATGTTTAAATTACTGGCTGATTATTTTGATCATGATCATATGTGAAGTAACGTATTTGAATGTAGGGAAAAACAGGTTCGAGGAATCCAACTGGATTCCTCAATTATATTATATGTTATTTAGTGTCATATCATCATTTATAAACTGTTTTGATTGGATGATTGATTTTGGTGTTGACGGTTGACTAGAAATTCACCGTTTGTTTTGTTTAACCAATGGACAATATTGGTTAAGTAATTGGCAGCAATTGGCCTAAAAATCAATCAGTTTATAAATAGTGATTTATCATCATGTGAATCAACAGAGATGAAGTTATAGAATTTATTTTTATAACTGAAATTGGATTTTTAAATATGTTGTTTTTAATAAAAGTATATTAAAAGAAAAATAAATATTTATTATTTATTATTCAAGTCTAAGTGATTGTTAAATGGTTTTATATTGCAAATACTTATACTTATCAGATTTATAAGCAAATAAACAAGAATGTACATAACAGTTAAGAGTTGGATTAATTATTCTAAGAAACAATTGAATAAAGTTTGTTTAAATTAATTATACTATTAATTAATTTAAATGAGGAATTAATTGGGAGTGGTTAAAGAAATAACTGTGTTTTTGAGTCGACTAAGTAAGTGTTTAAAGTAGGATCGATTATCTGATTAGTTGTTTTAAATTAACCGAATGAAATGGTTAACAAAAAATGGTTTTAATAAGATTTTAAAAAGGAGTTAATATCTATTTAATGGGTAAGTAAATTATTATTTTAACTAATAATAATTTAAGTGAATACTTTTTAAATGATATCGTTCAAGTGATCGAGTGGTAATGAAATTGAGTTATATAATGGAAAGAGTTTATGAACGGATTATATTGAAATCTGAGTCTTTTGAATAAAGATTTGAAAAGGATTTTTAAGGAATACGATGGTTTAAAATAGATGTTTACTTAATATATAAAATTAAGTAAAAGAAGCTGAGATAACACGGAGTTATATTTAAGCCAAGTTTATAAATAAAGTTATAAAAAGAGGCATGAAGCTAAAACAGTGGGTTTGAATTGGAAATACTTAATAGTGAAATTAAGTGGAAAGAATGGAATCGAAACGAGATTTCAAAGCGGGAATAGTCAAGTGACTTTAAAATAGAATAATGTGGTTTGATAAGGAGTTAAGATAAGAATTAAAACTGATTAGAAATTAATTGAGTTGGACGACTTCTTGAATGTCGATCTGATGTTGGTCTCAGCCTTCGGGGTTGATATTTAGGGAGTTGCCCGCTTACTAGTTTTCGGTTAAGGACTAATGAATGTTGAAGTAATAAGAATAGAGAGAGATTTTTGATAATATAACGATGTTTTCGAGATTCAGGGAATAAATGAGAAGAGTTTGAATAAGTTTATTAAAAATGGGAAGTCTCGGTTACTGTTTCAAGAAATGAAACAGAAGAGTTATTGTAACGATATTATGTGTGAAATTTGTTAAAAACCAAAGTAGTTATATATATATATACATATATATAATTTAATTCTAAAGTAATTAAAAACAGTTTTAAGAATATTCTTATAAGGAAATAAGAAGCAAAGGTGTTGTTTCAAATATTAAAATAATAAGAAGTTTAAATTATTTTAATTTAAAAGGCCAAGTGTTGCTGAGTGCTGAACCAGTGTACTCATATGTATCTTCATCACTGAATGATTACTTATTTGATAGATAAATAACCGACTATCAAACTTGACCAATACGATTGTTGGTACGGAAAGACCGGGATCGAATTTATATTCGAAACCCATTCCGAACTAGCAAAAACGAATCATCGAAGATGTAAATTGAAGATGGGGCTAGTGAAGACCGTGGACCTTTATAAGCGAAAGAACGACTTATCGAATCTCTCTGGCATGCATCCAGAGTTATTCGATTTTTGATTCTGATGTGATTGAAATCTGCGGATTGCAAGGACTACTCGCTACTGGTCTATAGGGTGATTCCTAGGATGCAGTAGGAGGGTACCTTCGGCTTGTCCAGTCCCAGGACAACTTGTGTGGACGAGTGTTTAATAGAGTATTTCCAAAGGAATCACGTACGTTGATTTCCTTAAACGTATTTCTATTAATGGAGGAGAAGACACCTTCTCTTAGCTTAACAACTAATATTTTTGTGGACATCAATTAGTGATATCTAGCGGATCTCACGATGTGACATTCAAATTGAATGGTGGCCAGATGTTCCAAAAGTCGACTATAACCTCAATCCTCATCAACCTGGAAATGAAAAAAATCGGACAGGCAGCATGGCTATGTGGGTAGCTCCCATTAGGGTGTATAATCACCTATCTAGAGAAAATCCATTTCCTTCTTTAATCTTTCGATGCTGTCCCTTTCGGGAAACGGTGGTTTTGAGCCCAACCATTGGTGATATACATTCGATACACTCAAGCGAAATGAGTGGTCGGTCATGTGTAGGTCGGGTTGCAAGACGTTCTGGTTGAACCGAGTGTATTCACCTCTAGAGATACACTATCGGAAGGTGGTACCATACCTTGTCATAGTCGGAATCCAATCTTCAATAAGCGCCCGTGGTTTTGATTATATACTATATATGTGGAGCGTGAGATGCAAGCATTCCGCTAGATTGCTATTTATTTGTATTTAAACACTATCATAATATCAGAATAAGACATCAATTTCAAAGTGTTTTTGGGTTATCGTAAGGTAAAAATCATCAGTATTTATGTGTGGATTTGGACTTATGATTATCCTTTTCTTTCGAAAAGATTTTGAAGTTTAAAATCAAGTTGAATGATATTATAAACTTAGTGGGTTTCTTACTTTGGTTCACCAGATTGAGCCGGTATTTGTAATGCTCGGGTTAGACCGGGTTGTACAGGTCCAGGTTATCTGATGCTGCGAAGTCCAAGGACGTGTTGAAGGAGCTCAGGCGTATTAATATTTATTCCCCAGTGTGTTGTATATGAGGACAGATCTTCATAACTGTCCAGATGTATTGATGGACTCTAATAATGTAAGTATTTTTCAAGCTCTCAATAAAGTTATTTCTATATTATATTTTGTTCCGCTGTGATGTGAGACTCTGCGTTGTGTGGGTTCTTCTTCTATTCTAATAATTCTTTCTTTCTTATCTCACCCTCTAACTTCTTTCTAATAATTATCCAGTTTTTTGATACTTGGGTTTTGGCAAGTAAATTGGGATTTATGTATTATTGTCGAGATTCGGGTGTCGAATCCGCTGGGTCGTTACAGTGGTATCAGAGCCATTGGTTTAGTAATAACCTTGGCTCTGTGGCGTAACTCGATAGGGATGGGGTTAATAATACCCCAGATTGAGTTTGAGTATATATATATATATATATATATATATATATATATATGAGAGAGCGTATTTGTAGATTTTATAAAAATGTTTTATATTTTGTTATTTGATTGGTTCAAGAACGAACTAACAACTAATACAATAATGTTTTAAAAAGATAGTCAAATGAAATAATTTCGACCAAACTATATTTTGTTTAGAAAATAAATAATTTTATCAAATTACTGAGATGTTGATTTGTTTAATTAATTGGATGGAATGCAAATTAGATTATGAACTGAAATGGATTAATATAATCAGGATATTCCATATAAAAAATAAGTAAATGAAAATTTTATGGAATGAATTAGGAATTAAATAGAAATGCCTAAATCAGTATTTAACTTGGAGCTAAGTTAAATGAAAACATGATGGATTAGGAATTGGATGGTTTTGGAAATAAAATCAGAATTTGGATTCTGAAACGGAAGTGAAATAATTATAAAAATTAATTAGCATTTATATATGAAATTGGAACTTAACCTGGTAAAGTTAAGATCGGATATTGGAGTTAAAATGGGTAAACCGACTTGGAATTTGGAAATTTGATTAAATGGAAATCAATCGAATATGAATAAGATTGATAATTATAGTTTGTTAAACCCAAGTAAATATTAACATTGAATATAAATTGGTTAGGTTATAGTTGATTGTTGTTGGATGGGTTAAATAAAATTCATCTGTGATTGAAGGAATCAATTTTTGATTTATAATAAATTAGACTTTTAAAAGTTAACGATTTGTAACATTTTTCCTACCTTAGTAATTTCGGGGACGAAATTCTTTTAAGGGGGAAGGAATGTAACGTCCCGTATTTTCGATAGTCACATATTTAATATATTTTATTATTTTAAAATATTTAATTAGTATTTTAAATGGATTTATAATATATAATTCGTTATGAAGCTCGAATGTATAAATTATATATATAATTCGACCATGTAAAACGTTGCGATATTTCATAATTTTCGATGTGAAATTCATGTGTATCGGTATGAATCTAAAATGCTCAACGACAATTGATGATGAAATTAAATAATCATATGAGATAAAACGTTCAAATCGATGCATTGTTTACCTTATGATGAGGCCCGTGCTTCGCACACGGGAAATTGTTCAATATATTATATAGGCCTTAAAAATGTTTTTTTGGGGGGCCATAATCCGTTTTTGACGAAACCAATTTATTGGGACCGTAACGTGAGACGTAACGGTGTGCTCATTTGTTTTGTGTTTGGAGTTTGTGTGTGGCAGTGCATATATGTACGTTCAATATTTAAAAGCGATAAAGTTAAATAACCGTATAAAACCAAACGTACTGAAATGAAATATATTGTAAAACCTTATCTTTTAAGTTAACAAGAATAAACTGCTTAAGCACTAAGGAATAGATCGTATAATGTGCAGTCTACCCTATCATTGAGGACAACCCCAGTCTGAATACATCTCTAAACAGTGTATGAAATTTCCTTTTGTTTCAGCTACTACCCGCCTACGCTATGAGACTTCTTTTCATCTTTTGCAACTCCATTCGTTTCCATTTCAGTCCTTTGCGCATGTTGGGACTCGGTCTACTGAAGCAACTTCTGCAAGCCTAAGACAAAGTACACACGCATTGCATACAACCGTTTTTTCTTCTTCTCAGAATCTGCTACCCCTACCCTATTTTTCTTCACCTCTAAGCTCGTACGTGCATATATAGAGATATAACTGCAACTACTTACCTATTGCCTAACCACATGCACGTCAGTATCAAATTTTAAAGCTCGCAGGTCTATACCTAAACAAACAATCCTATTACATGCCCCTATAAACACTGTATGTGATTTCTTGCTCGTTTCAGTATTTGATTTCTTTTCTTCTGCCTATCCACTGTATGAGGTTTCCTTTCAGTGTACAGCCTAAGCCTACCCAGTCCAGACTCCTACACTAATCATTATCAACACCGCATGTGACAAGAAAACACATCTGCAAAGCCAAAGCCACCCTATACAGATTAACTGATGTGCAATAAATATCAATACATGGGCACAACCATACTCTGGAAAATTGCACATCTTGTATTATCACATCACGCAGATTTCATCCATCACATAGCTACCAAGCTATGAAATGAAAATACCCATCAGTCCTATTGCCTAAAGCTAGGTTTCCAAGGTATCGATGCCTATAAATACAGAGAGCTTCGTCTATTTCTTGAAACCCAAAAAATTGAAACAAAACTCCCTCACAACCATTATAATTAGAAACGCAATAGTAAATAAAGGAATAAATAAATATACAAAGTCGTGTGGAGGACCGTCGAGTACAGGTCGGAAACGATGGGAGGAAGGGCGTTGGGTTATGGCAGCAAGAGAATGGGAGTCAGCGTGGGTACTTAAGTGGGGGAGAAGTATTAAGAGAGGGGGAAGAAATTTTAAACACTGTAGGAAGTTGGGTTCAAGAAGGAAAAAAAGTATATTGTCCGCCTGTGTACATGTTGAATGAAGAAATGGTAAATGGGAATAACGTTGGGATGGGAAGACAAGAATTGAACTGGGAAATGGGAAGACACGCTCGGATCTGTATCACGCAGTACAAAGAGTAACGGAGCTCCAACGGGTTCCAATATAGAGAGCAAACGGAAATGATGGGAACAGGAAACAATTAGGGAGAAATGGAGCTCTGTGTATTTCGAAAGGAGGAGAAAGATGTATGGTAACAGGTTGGGGTATCATGGGAATTACGTGTACAACGATAACAATGGGTTTCAGAAAGAAATATATCATATTGCTGAAGAAGGATCTGGAGCGTGGTCTTTATAGGGCTTTCAAAAGATAACGAAAAAACAACAAAGGACATGCGGAAGTTAGCTGGTGAGTGGAAAGAAAGGATTTGGGGACGCCTTTGATTACAGGCCAGCAGGTATAAAATACATGACCGATTATATTTAAATATACATATATATATATAATTAAGTAAGAAACGTTTAATTAGTTTAAACCATGCTTATACCACTCGAGCCAAATAATTTTGTATGTCCACCCAGTGCCACGTGGCCCGTGTGTGTATAAACTGTGCCAATCTATGTGTCTAATCCTTCCCATATGCTTAATCACATTTAGAAAATTCCAAATGAGGCTTTAAGCTAATGTAGGAATTGATTAAAATAATTATTATTATTATGTTTGAATAAAGTTATTTAATTAAGTAATTGACATATTAAATTTATAATGTTATCATATAGTAACGGAATGAAATAAACCAAATAAGGAGCATTGGACACATATCGACAAGCATAACGGTTTGAAGCTGATTTGGACAAAGTGGAATAACTGACATAAACCATTTTAACGACGAATGGAAATCAAGATGAGTTTACTCAGTCAGTTTTTATCCCACTTATATTTATATAAGTCGGGTTTAATTTGTGTATGCCATGGTTGTTTATTTTGGATGATTACTACATATATAGGTTGATATTGACTGAACTGATTTAAATTAAACGTTTGTTTAATTTAATCAAAATTGATCGTTATTTTAACAATCGTAACCAATCAAGGTAACTTACCTGATTGGTCACGTTTATAATCATATAAACGTATAGATTAGAACTGAATGTTTAAATTCCTGGCTGATTATTTTGATCATGATCATATGTGAAGTAACATATTTGAATGTAGGGAAAAACAGGGTGGAGGGATCCAACTGGATTCCTGAGTTATATTATATGTTATTTAGTGTCATATCATCATTTATAAACTGTTTTGATTACATGATTGATTTTGGTGTTGACCGTTGGCTAGAAATTCACCATTTTTTTTAACCAATGGACAATATTGGTTAAGTAATTGGCAGCAGTTAGCATAAAAATCAATCGGTTTATAAATAGTGATTTACCATCACGTGAATCAATAGAGACGAAGTTATAGAATTTATTTTTATAATTGAAATTGGATTGTTAAATCTTTTGTTTTGAATAAAAGTATATTAAAATAAAATAAATATTTATTATTTATTATTCAAGTTTAAGTGACTGTTAAATGGTTTTATATTGCAAATACTTATATTTATCAGATTTATAAGCAAATAAATAGGAATGTACATAACATGTAACACCCCGTGTATTCTATAACAGTGAAATTCATAAATTAAAGCATAACTAATTTCAAATCAAAGAATTAAGGGAAACGGGATACACCATTGCGTTCGTCTCGGAAAAATACGCGAAATAAAGTCCGAGTTTTCGAAAAACGGAGTCCGTATGAAGAAGATATGGCCTCCGGAAGTTTCAGAATTCAGGTTAAAATTCAAACAGACGAAAACAGCTCAGAAAAACAAGTTTAAAATTCAAAATCGGGCCCAATTGGCCAGGGCGGGAAAATTCCCGCCTAAGGCACCCAGGTCGACTTGGCAGTCGACCTTGGCTAGCCAGGTCGACAGGGCTGTCGACCTGGGTGTCGACTGGGCTGTCGACCTGGCCCCAGAGCCAGGTCGAACCCAGCCCATCCTGGCTGGCCAGGTCTGTGTTTGGTCGATTTTTTGAGCCTTTCCTTGTCACTAGGGCTAGGTGTCAGCTCCTGATTGGTCTCTCTTTCGAATGAATGGCTACGTGTAACAACCCGAAAATCTGGGCCAGTTTAAAATTTTTATTTTGGCTATTTTAGCGAATTTTGATTGTTTAAAATGAATTATTTTAAATAAAATCGACGAGAAATTTATTTTGAATATAATTTGAACGTATATATTATATACGTCGTAGTTATAATATAAAAAAATTATTTATAATTATAAATGGAATTGAAAATGGCGCGGTAGTTCGATAATTCGATTTCAAACTTCAATTGAATGTACTGGGTGCAAAACAATCCGGATTTTAGTGAAACCAAAAACATTAGGATCTAATTGATAATATCTTTCCATCGAATCCGAAAAATTAAAATTTCATAGCGGGAATCAAAAGACATGTCCAGTTGAAAATTCTGAATAGTCGCTATGGAATTCAGGCCCTTAAAAATGGACATTTTGCAAATGACCTCGGATCTCCACGAAACCAGTTTTGTTGGGTCCTTGATGTCGAGTTATTGCTAGGTTTCAAATTTCATAATTTTTCGAATCAATGTGTGAGCGTGGCAAAGGAAAACGCGTTTGACCAGTTTCAGTTGATTTTAATCAACTGGAAATTGGCCATTTTTCAAACGGTCTCAGAATTCGACGAAACTAGTTTTGTTAGGACCGTATCGTCAATACGAAGCTAGAAAATATTTTTCGGGAATTTTTCGAGTTAGTATGTGACCCCGGTAATTTGAAATGTATGTTTAAAATTCAATATAGTGATTTAAATGTAAATTCAACGAAAACTGATCGAAACGATGGAATCAGCTTGCGATACATATCCCATTGTGTTCGGAATGGGGGTAAAACGTTAGGGACGACAGGTGGTGGGTCTCGTTTCGAGGTCGAGAATAAAAGTTGTTTTCTAGTGATAAATAAAATAATTAAATAATATAAAAATAATAATAATCCCTTCCTCTCTTAACCCCTCCAGCCCCCCCCCCCCCCGATTCATAATCGGAAATCAAAAGAAAAGAAAAAAAAAAACCCAGACCTCGAGCCCGTCGCCGCCTCCCTCCCCGCCACCTCGTTGTCAGGCCACCGCCCCTCCACCAACTCCCGCCTCCCTCTAGCCTTGCCCTCCCCCTCGAAACCCCAATCCATCGAACCCCAGACCCCTTTTGCCATTAACGACGACGCGCCTCCACAGGCGAAGCCCCACCAAAGCCGCCCACCGCCAACTGCTCCCCTCCGTTCTCCCTTCCCCCGACGAAGCTCGCTGTCGCCCAAATCAACCCTAAACCGAACCCTATGTTCGCCGCCACCACTGCAGTGGCTCCCTCGACCTGTAGCACCCAAATGTGAGTGTCTTTGCTCTATTTTTATTTATTTCTATTTGAATTTGGTTAGGGAAATATACGATTTTTATTATGGTAAAGGTTCGATTTTTAATTTAGTAAAGAATCGATTTTTAATATAGCAAAGATGATATTTTTAATTTAGTAAAGACGGGATTCTTAAATAGATTAAAAATATGATTTTTATAAAGTAGACGATTAAAAATATGATTTTTATATTTTTAAAGTATTAAAAATATAGTCTTTACTATATAGATGATGTCAAAATATGATTTTTGTTTAAGTAAAGAATTAAAAATATAAATTTTACATGATAGGAATATTAAAAATATGATCTTTATATGTGTAGAAAAATAAAAATGAGATTTTTATAAAGATGAAATCTTTAAATTTGAAAAGGCGAAATCTATATGTTTATAAAGGCGAAATCTTAATTTTTATAAAGTTGAAATCTTTATTTTAATAAAGGCGAAATCTTTATTTTTATAAAGTTGAAATCTTTATTTTAATAAAGGCGAAATCTATATGTTTATAAAGGCGAAATCTTTATTTTTATAAAGTTGAAATCTTTATTTTAATAAAGGCGAAATCTATATGTTAATAAAGGCGAAATCTATATGTTTATAAAGGCGAAATCTATATGTTTATAAAGGCGAAATCTATATTTTTATAAAGGCGAAATCTTTATTTTTATAAAGTTGAAATCTTTATTTTAATAAAGGCGAAATCTATATGTTTATAAAGGCGAAATCTATATGTTTATAAAGGCGAAATCTATATTTTAATAAAGGCGAAATCTATATGTTTATAAAGGCGGAAACTTTATATAGAGAATAGCGTGATAAAATTCGATTTTTATAAATTGAATAACGAAGTAAAAATTCGATTTTTATATATTGAATAACGAAGTAAAAATTCGATTTTTATATATTGAATAGCGAAGTAAAAATGTGATTTTTACATATGTAGAGAATACGGGCAACGAAGATGCGATAGCGATGAAGATTTCTATCAATGAAGTGCCGTGGAGCTAGGATAGCTATCTGTGAGAATTTCTCACCTTTCAATTTATTTTCTAGTTATATATATATACTAGGATGCAGACGGTGTTTAGTAGCACCTGACACAATCGTCCACAGACCATGGACTTGTTTGTTTGATTGCAAAAATTGATTAGATTATTTGATTGAAATTGAATTGTGGGGTGAAATGAATTGATTTGATTGATGTGTGAATGGCGTGGGCCTTCACTAGACCGGGGATAAGGCTCAGCCTCGTCCCGTTTCTAGTATCGTGCCGTTATGCAGCCGAAATTTTCTAAAATAAGTTAGAAAAATAAAAATATCATTTTATTTAAAGAATGAAATGAGTAGAAATTCATACGTTGGAATAGAATGTTTTGTCGTTAAAAATATAATTTTTAACGTGAATGTGAATAAATAAATATTCATTTACAAACCAGACGGTTTGTTTATGTACACCTATTTGAAGGACATTGATTGGGCCGATAAATTTTACACATCGCCCAACTGCACAGATAAAATATGCGTTTGATTGTTTGAAACCCCACACGGGTGTTGGGATGAAATTTGAAGTTCACTCATCCTGATTGATTAAATATGTCGATCGATTGATTGACAGACTGTTATAAGCGTTAGATATCTATATTTGATGCTTATACAGTGTAGTGCACTTTGGTTGATGGTTGATTATTTTTCAATGCTATTATATGTGTGTAATGTATGAAAATCCATATAATTAACTTTATATGGTAATTGATTGGGCCTCATTCCAATTTGAAAAATAAAGAATATTATAAAATAAAAGTTCATGTGTTGACAGTACTCATCCATTGAGATTGGTCATGTGTTGAACGAAATATTTTAGTAATAAAATTTACATCTTTATCGATATAAAATAAAAGTTCATGTGTTGACAATACTCATCCATTGAGATTGGTCATGTGTTGAACGAAATAATTTAACAAATATAGTCACACGTGGACAGTACTCATTCGTTGAGATTAGTCGTGTGTTGACAAAAATAAATATTCATTTGTTGAATAGAATAAAGGAATATATGAAGCCGTGTTTATTAGATTGACGCCATTTTGACGTAAACGATATTTATATCGATTTTATCGATTTCGAAATGAATTGAAAACGATTTCGAAATGAATTGAATTGAAAACGATTTCGAAATGAATTGAATTGAAAACGATTTCGAAATGAATTGAATTGAAAACGATTTTGAAATGAATTGAATTGAAAACGATTTCGAAATGAATTGAATTGAAAACGATTTCGAAATGAATTGAATTGAAAACGATTTCAAAAGGAATTGAATTGAAAACGATTTCGAAATGAATTGAATTGAAAACGAATTCAAATTGAATTGAAAGCGAATTGAAATGAATTCAAATTGAATTGAAATTTGAATTGAATAGAAATGAATTTTAAAAGGAATTTATAAAGAAGAATTCAATTTTGATTTGAATTGAAAAGGAAGTTGAAATTGCTTTTGAAACGAATTTAAAACTATGCATATAATTCGTTTTAAATAGCAATCGACGAAGTATATATTATATATATTATATATATAATATAATGGCCTGAATAGAACGCGCCGCGCCGCGGCAGTTCGTGAATTTCGACCATTTATTTCAAACGGACATTACGGGAGATCCGACCGTCGGATTCTCCTAAAACCGGAACCGTTGGGTTCGTATCGAAAAGAGCTTTCTAACGAATATTAGAAATTAGAAATCTAACGGTTGGATTTGGAATTATGTCCAAATCAAATTTGAAAAAGGTCGCTATACGTGCAGTTCGATGGCCATTGGTGGAAATCGACTGTACGGGCCTTGATAAAATTATTAAAAAAAAAAATAATTTTTGTAAAATCATAAGAAATGATTTGTGAAGGTTTGGGATGAAAAACTCCATATTTGAAAAGATAAAAATAGATTTTTATCGAAATGAACTAGTTTTGAACTAGAAATATAATTCTATTTATTTTTAAATAAATAAATTGAATTTGAAAAAGGGTTTTAAAAATAACCAGAATTTCCAATGATTTCATTGGAGTGGATTTGAATCGAAATTGTCTTCGGAATATTTCGATGTTGGAATTCGTGATTATACGGATGTTGTTATGGAAGTTTGAAAGATATATATTTATATCGTTATTTCCAATACGACATTTGTTAATCGTAGAATTTGATATTGAATATAAGCCGATATATTTTCTATTCAGAGCCTTATATTGAATATCAAATGTGATTTGGGTTTGTCGTGAATGGTGTCTTCACTAACACTGTTCTTGAACCCAGTTGAGAGAAGATTAAATCTTTTTATTTAGATTTAATGAAGAGTACCAATTAAATAATATTTAATTGATATTGATTTTTGGGGTTTATCGTGAACAGTGTTTTAAATAACACTTGTTCTTTAACCCGATAATTAATGAATGTGACTTTGGGTTTATCGTGAACCGTGTTTTAAATGACACGGATTCTTTAACCCAGTTAACGATTAAAACTAAGGGAGTTTTAATGAATCTTTAATTAGATTGAAATAATCGAAGATGGAGTACCACCAGTTTTGCTCCAGGCGATAGTTAAATCTTTAATTAGATTTGAACGTGAAATGGTAATTGAGTTTACCGATAACACCGTGGTGTTAGATATGAAGTATAACCAGTTTTACTTCATGGGATGAATAGGTTAGGATTGGGAAATTAAAATAAATGATTACTTTGGTAAGGTTCGCTAATCCCGACTAGTTTGAATTGAGATTCAAAAATAGAATAAAGAATAAATTCAAGGAATTTATCTTGGATAAAATTAATGGGAACCTTTCCCTATGAATGTGAAATTTAGAAACTAACTGTCGGTTAGCTAAGCAGAATGGTTTTCTGGATATTGATCTGATGTTGGTTTCGGCCTTCGGGGTTAATATTTGTGGAATTATTCTCTTGATTAATTTACGGTTAGTGACTGATGAATTGGAATGAGGCGTATGTTGTGGTTGTGTAACACTTATTTAAAATATACGCGAGTTATTCGGAAAGACCGGGTTTATCCCATTCTGAATAACTGATACGACGATAAGTCGAAGATGAAGACGGTGGTCGAAGACCAGAAGTCTTCACGTCGTTTGGGTGATTACTGATGATCTTGATTGGGCTGTACACCCAAGAAGATGGAAACAGTTGGTGATCGTCCAGACGTACTTGGAGATCGATGGATATGCGGGGTACTAGGTGCCTCCGGTTTCGTTCAGACCCAGAACGAACTTGTAAATGGACTGTGTGTCTGACATTGGATTTTAGTCCGTGTGATTGATCTCTATTAAATATATATCTGTTTGGCGGCGGAGAATTTATTCTCTTGCTTAACGCCCTTCTCTGAGATGTACGAGCTCAGGGGTTATATATTGATGGATATCAAACGCATGGAGTGAATTGCCTGTGTGGCATGCCTAAGTGGCAATTGATCGAGGCTTCTGTTGAAAAGAAAAGTCTTGTGGTGATGATCAAAGCAAGGCCTTTGTGGCGTAGCTTTGTGTAACGTTTACTTCGCGTGTTTCACACCCGGTATGAACCAAAAACGGGAGACGGACCTCAGGGAGGGCATGCGTTTCTTTCTAGTTAGAAGTGGCGTCAGTGGTTTTACACGCCCTAACGAGTTTGACTTATGTGGTTGTTGCTGTTGCGAGGCGCCTCGAATTGATCGGTCGTTCTCGAACCGATTGAGTCATTTAGTTGGCTCACCTACGCCCCAAAGGGTGGGGAAACGTAGTGTTCAGGCATTTTAATCCACATCGGTGGACCGGCCCTGTCGCTCTAAGGGTCACTCAAGCTCTGATCCTGTGGCTCGGGCTAGAGAGTCACGAATCGGTAGAGGACTATCTTTTGCCTCGGTTCATAGACGGAAATCCAATTTCCAAATACGCGACATTTGCGGTTTTATTTGTAGAGCCTAGTATGGCGACATAGTGGGATGGGGCACTTATGCCGCCTATGATTGATACTTATGATTTGAAGTTGTTTTATACACTATGCAATTATAGTAGTATCAAATGATTTGTTTTAACCGTATCAAGCATTCTTTGGCTGTTATAAGGGAAAACCCTATCCTCGGCTGCGTTGCATTGTGTGATGGGACCTGGGTCTTATAACAGCTTCATTTTTTCTTTATTTAGCATTGCGCTGTTTGTTTTATGCACTGGTATTCTTGGGAGGAAACCCGTTCCGTGTTATACGGCGTGGTCCCTTGATTTACCTAACTTAGAAAATAAAGATTAACTGTTTTAGTTCTCACACCAGTCACATGACTGACCTGGAGTTTATTGTTTTAACCTAAACTCTGGGTGCCCCTATTTTGACACGGGCAGCTAGTAGTTTTGGTTTTGCAGATTTATATTCACAGGATCCTGGTTTACAGCTGGAACGATATCCGGAAAGCTTTGTATCCGTATATCTACTTCTAGTTGTGTTTTGTATTATTTTCCGCTGCTATGTATTTAAATGTAATTTAAACCTCTGATATTTCTGTGTGATATTTATTTGTTTATACTCTGTATATTCTTGTAATCTGGTGCATTGTTGTAATATACAATGAAATGTTCTTTTATATGCGTTTTGTTGTGGCTTGTTCTCGAACTATCCGACGCTTTCCTTAACGGGGAAGTTACGGGTTTTCACAGTTGGGATCGGAGCTTTGGTTTACAAAGCTAGAGAACAAGGCACATTAGAACCATACGAAAGAATTCATCAGATATTGGATTAGTAAAATCCAATGAGAATGACTCGTTAGAGATAGGATCAGTAGTATCCTAGGACGAGTGTGAAGAGTATGTTTTTAAAATGAAAACAATTTTTGTTTTGAAAATCTAAATCAATTATTCGTATTTGATTATTTATTTGTATTGATTTGGACAGTCCAGTATATAAAGGTTTTGCATATGCGCCTTGCAAATGTATATTCGAAGTTTTAATATACTGGATAGATATAGAACCACACTCTAGTCACCCGAGGATGATCCTAATGATGGTGCATCATCATCAGCATCTATATTCGAGTGTCGAAGGTGTGATATCTATATATTTCCATTAGACTGGTGTGAGAACCAAAATTAGATAGGGCCTATTGTTGTGATTTGGCATCAAAAATCTGATTTTTGTATATGTATCAAAGTTATGAATTTCAAAATCTAATCAACTAATTGATTGATGTTTGTGTTGTTAGTTTATTTGTTTGCTAATTTTGAACTATTATGCCTAATTGAATCAAATATTGAATTGTATTGAAAATTGGTCGCATTTGCTTGCATATACATATACTTACATTGAACAGGTCATAGCAAGGAGGCTAGAGCCGAAGAATAAAATTTGTTTGCCCGACAAATAGGTACATGTTTACTACATAATTTACTGTTTTGTTTGGGTGATGATGATTTTATGAGCCTATTGGCCAGCCGCTTGGCTTTTTCTTTTTCTTTTTGAGATCTGAAGGACCGGGGAAGCTATTTGAAATTCCCCGATGCTCCCATTGCAGGGGAGGTTATGGCGAAATTTTTCGAAAATTTAGGGTGTTAGCCAAGTTTTTGAAATTTTGAAAATTCTCAGAAACTGAAAAGTTGGAGAATGGAAGCCAGATCGAACGTAGAGTTGATTAATCAAACCGCTTTCGACTTTGTTCCTTTTCGGGGACGAAAAGTTTTAAGTGGGGGAGATTGTAACAACCCGAAAATCTGGGCCAGTTTAAAATTTTTATTTTGGCTATTTTAGCGAATTTTGATTATTTAAAATGAATTATTTTAAATAAAATCGACGAGAAATTTATTTTGAATATAATTTGAACGTATATATTATATACGTCGTAGTTAGAATATAAAAAAATTATTTATAATTATAAATGGAATTGAAAATGGCGCGGTAGTTCGATAATTCGATTTCAAACTTCAATTGAATGTACCGGGTGCAAAACAATCCGGATTTTAGTGAAACCAAAAACATTAGGATCTAATTGATAATATCTTTCCATCGAATCCGAAAAATCAAAATTTCATAGCGGGAAACAAAAGACATGTCCAGTTGAAAATTCTGAATAGTCGCTATGGAATTCAGGCCCTTAAAAATGGACATTTTGCAAATGACCTCGGATCTCGACGAAACCAGTTTTGTTGGGTCCGTGATGTCGAGTTATTGCTAAGTTTCAAATTTCATAATTTTTCGAATCAATGTGTGAGCGTGGCAAAGGAAAACGCGTTTGACCAGTTTCAGTTGATTTTAATCAACTGGAAATTGGCCATTTTTCAAACGGTCTCAGAATTCGACGAAACTAGTTTTGTTAGGACCGTATCGTCAATACGAAGCTAGAAAATATTTTTCGGGAATTTTTCGAGTTAGTATGTGACCCCGGTAATTTGAAATGTACGTTTAAAATTCAATATAGTGATTTAAATGTAAATTCAACGAAAACTGATCGAAACGATGGAATCAGCTTGCGATACATATCCCATTGTGTTCGGAATGGGGGTAAAACGTTGGGGACGACAGGCGGTGGGTCTCGTTTCGAGGTCGAGAATAAAAGTTGTTTTTTAGTGATAAATAAAATAATTAAATAATATAAAAAAAATCCCTTCCTCTCTTAACCCCTCCAGGCCCCCCCCCCCGATTCATAATCGGAAATCAAAAGAAAAGAAAAGAAACCCAGACCTCGAGCCCGTCGCCGCCTCCCGCCACCTCGTCGTCAGGCCACCGCCCCTCCACCAACTCCCGCCTCCCTCTAGCCTTGCCCTCCCCCTCGAAACCCCAATCCATCGAACCCCAGACCCCTTTTGCCATTAACGACGACGCGCCTCCACAGGCGAAGCCCCACCAAAGCCGCCCACCGCCAACTGCTCCCCTCCGTTCTCCCTTCCCCCGACGAAGCCCGCTGCCGCCCAAATCAACCCTAAACCGAACCCTATGTTCGCCGCAACAACTGCAGTGGCTGCCTCGACCTGTAGCACCCAAATGTGAGTGTCTTTGCTCTATTTTTATTTATTTCTATTTGAATTTGGTTAGGGAAATATACGATTTTTATTATGGTAAAGGTTCGATTTTTAATTTAGTAAAGAATCGATTTTTAATATAGCAAAGATGATATTTTTAATTTAGTAAAGACGGGATTTTTAAATAGATTAAAAATATGATTTTTATAAAGTAGACGATTAAAAATATGAATTTTATATTTTTAAAGTATTAAAAATATAGTCTTTACTATATAGATGATGTCAAAATATGATTTTTGTTTAAGTAAAGAATTAAAAATATAAATTTTACATGATAGGAATATTAAAAATATGATCTTTATATGTGTAGAAAAATAAAAATGAGATTTTTATAAAGATGAAATCTTTAAATTTGAAAAGGCGAAATCTATATGTTTATAAAGCCGAAATCTTTATTTTTATAAAGTTGAAATCTTTATTTTAATAATGGCGAAATCTTTATTTTAATAAAGGCGAAATCTATATGTTTATAAAGGCGAAATCTTTATTTTTATAAAGTTGAAATCTTTATTTAATAAAGGCGAAATCTTTATTTTTATAAAGTTGAAATCTTTATTTTAATAAAGGCGAAATCTATATGTTTATAAAGGCGAAATCTTTATTTTTATGAAGTTGAAATCTTTATTTTAATAAAGGCGAAATCTATATGTTAATAAAGGCGAAATCTATATGTTTATAAAGGCGAAATCTATATGTTTATAAAGGCGAAATCTATATGTTTATAAAGGCGAAATCTTTATTTTTATAAAGTTGAAATCTTTATTTTAATAAAGGCGAAATCTATATGTTTATAAAGGCGAAATCTATATGTTTATAAAGGCGAAATCTATATTTTAATAAAGGCGAAATCTATATGTTTATAAAGGCGGAAACTTTATATAGAGAATAGCGTGATAAAATTCGATTTTTATAAATTGAATAACGAAGTAAAAATTCGATTGTTATATATTGAATAACGAAGTAAAAATTCGATTTTTATATATTGAATAGCGAAGTAAAAATGCGATTTTTACATATGTAAAGAATACAGGCAACGAAGATGCGATAGCGATGAAGATTTCTATCAATGAAGTGCCATGGAGCTAGGATAGCTATCTGTGAGAATTTCTCACCTTTCAATTTATTTTCTAGTTATATATATATACTAGGATGCAGACGGTGTTTAGTAGCACCCGACACAATCGTCCACAGACCATGGACTTGTTTGTTTGATTGCAAAAATTGATTAGATTATTTGATTGAAATTGAATTGTGTGGTGAAATGAATTGATTTGATTGATGTGTGAATGGTGTGGGCCTTCACTAGACCGGGGATAAGGCTCAGCCTCGTCCCGTTTCTAGTATCGTGCCGTTATGCCGCCGAGATTTTCTAAAATAAGTTAGAAAAATAAAAATATCATTTTATTTAAAGAATGAAATGAATAGAAATTCATACGTTGGAATAGAATGTTTTGTCGTTAAAAATATAATTTTTAACGTGAATGTGAATAAATAAATATTCATTTACAAACCAGAAGTTTGTTTATGTACACCTATTTAAAGGACATTGATTGGGCCGATAAATTTTACACATCGCCCAACTGCACAGATAAAATATGCGTTTGATTGTTTGAAACCCCACACGGGTGTTGGGATGAAATTTGAAGTTCGCTCATCCTGATTGATTAAATATGTCGATCGATTGATTGACAGGCTGTTATAAGCGTTAGATATCTATATTTGATGCTTATACAGTGTAGTGCACTTTGGTTGATGGTTGATTATTTTTCAATGCTATTATATGTGTGTAATGTATGAAAATCCATATAATTAACTTTATATGGTAATTGATTGGGCCTCATTCCAATTTGAAAAATAAAGAATATTATAAAATAAAAGTTCATGTGTTGACAGTACTCATCCATTGAGATTGGTCATGTGTTAACGAAATATTTTAGTAATAAAATTTACATCTTTATCGATATAAAATAAAAGTTCATGTGTTGACAATACTCATCCATTGAGGTTGGTCATGTGTTGAACGAAATAATTTAACAAATATAGTCACACGTGGACAGTACTCATTCGTTGAGATTAGTCGTGTGTTGACAAAAATAAATATTCATTTGTTGAATAGAATAAAGGAATATATGAAGCCGTGTTTATTAGATTGACGCCATTTTGACGTAAACGATATTTATATCGATTTTATCGATTTCGAAATGAATTGAATTGAAAACGATTTCGAAATGAATTGAATTGAAAACGGTTTCGAAATGAATTGAATTGAAAACGATTTCGAAATGAATTGAAATGAAAACGATTTTGAAATGAATTGAATTGAAAACGATTTCGAAATGAATTGAATTGAAAACGATTTCGAAATGAATTGAATTGAAAACGATTTCGAAATGAATTAAATTGAAAACGATTTCGAAATGAATTGAATTGAAAACGAATTCAAATTGAATTGAAAGCGAATTGAAATGAATTCAAATTGAATTGAAATTTGAATTGAATAGAAATGAATTTTAAAAGGAATTTATAAAGAAGAATTCAATTTTGATTTGAAAAGGAAGTTGAAATTGCTTTTGAAACGAATTTAAAACTATGCATATAATTCGTTTTAAATAGCAATCGACGAAGTATATATTATATATATTATATATATAATATAATGGCCTGAATAGAACGCGCCGCGCCGCGGCAGTTCATGAATTTCGACCATTTATTTCAAACGGACATTACGGGAGATCCGACCGTCGGATTCTCCTAAAACCGGAACCGTTGGGTTCGTATCGAAAAGATCTTTCTAACGAATATTAGAAATTAGAAATCTAACGGTTGGATTTGGAATTATGTCCAAATCAAATTTGAAAAAGGTCGCTATACGTGCAGTTCGATGGCCATTGGTGGAAATCGACTGTACGGGCCTTGATAAAATTATTAAAAATAATAATAATTTGTGTAAAATCATAAGAAATGATTTGTGAAGGTTTGGGATGAAAAACTCCATATTTGAAAAGATAAAAATAGATTTTTATCGAAATGAACTAGTTTTGAACTAGAAATATAATTCTATTTATTTTTAAATAAATAAATTGAATTTGAAAAAGGGTTTTAAAAATAACCAGAATTTCCAATGATTGCATTGGAGTGGATTTGAATCGAAATTGTCTTCGGAATATTTCGATGTTGGAATTCGTGATTATACGGATGTTGTTATGGAAGTTTGAAAGATATATATTTATATCGTTATTTCCAATACGACATTTGTTAATCGTAGAATTTGATATTGAATATAAGCCGATATATTTTCTACTCAGAGCCTTATATTGAATATCAAATGTGATTTGGGTTTGTCGTGAATGGTGTCTTCACTAACACTGTTCTTGAACCCAGTTGAGAGAAGATTAAATCTTTTTATTTAGATTTAATGAAGTGTACCAATTAAATAATATTTAATTGAAATTGATATTGATTTTGGGGTTTATCGTGAACAGTGTTTTAAATAACACTTGTTCTTTAACCCGATAATTAATGAATGTGACTTTGGATTTATCGTGAACCGTGTTTTAAATGACACGGATTCTTTAACCCAGTTAACGATTAAAACTAAGGGAGTTTTAATGAATCTTTAATTAGATTGAAATAATCGAAGATGGAGTACCACCAGTTTTGCTCCAGGCGATAGTTAAATCTTTAATTAGATTTGAACGTGAAATGGTAATTGAGTTTCCCGATAACACCGTGGTGTTAGATATGAAGTATAACCAGTTTTACTTCATGGGATGAATTGGTTGGGATTGGGAAATTAAAATAAATGATTACTTCAGTTAGGTTCGCTAATCCCGACTAGTTTGAATTGAGATTCAAAAATAGAATAAAGAATAAATTCAAGGAATTTATCTTGGATAAAATTAATGGGAACCTTTCCCTATGAATGTGAAATTTAGAAACTAACTGTCGGTTAGCTAAGCAGAATGGTTTTCTGGATATTGATCTGATGTTGGTTTCGGCCTTCGGGGTTAATATTTGGGGAATTATTCTCTTGATTAATTTACGGTTAGTGACTAATGAATTGGAATGAGGCATATGTTGTGTTTGTGTAACACTTATTTAAAATATACGCGAGTTATTCAGAAAGACCGGGTTTATCCCATTCTGAATAACTGATACGACGATAAGTCGAAGATGAAGACGGTGGTCGAAGACCAGAAGTCTTCACGTCGTTTGGGTGATTACTGATGATCTTGATTGGGCTGTACACCCAAGAAGATGGAAACAGTTGGTGATCGTCCAGACGTACTAGGAGATCGATGGATATGCGGGGTACTAGGTGCCTCCGGTTTCGTTCAGACCCAGAACGAACTTGTAAATGGACTGTGTGTCTGACATTGGATTTTAGTCCGTGTGATTGATCTCTATTAAATATATATCTGTTTGGCGGCGGAGAATTTATTCTCTTGCTTAACGGCCTTCTCTGAGACGTACGAGCTCAGGGGTTATATATTGATGGATATCAAACGCATGGAGTGAATTGCCTGTGTGGCATGCCTAAGTGGCAATTGATCGAGGCTTCTTTTGAAAAGCAAAGTCTTGTGGTGATGATCAAAGCAAGGCCTTTGTGGCGTAGCTTTGTGTAACGTTTACTTCGCGTGTTTCACACCCGGTATGAACCAAAAACGGGAGACGGACCTCAGGGAGGGCATGCGTTTCTTTCTAGTTAGAAGTGGCGTCAGTGGTTTTACACGCCCTGACGAGTTTGACTTATGTGGTTGTTGCTGTTGCGAGGCGCCTCGAATTGATCGGTCGTTCTCGAACCGATGGAGTCATTTAGTTGGCTCACTTACGCCCCAAAGGGTGGGGAAACGTAGTGTTCAGGCATTTTAATCCACATCGGTGGACCGGCCCTGTCGCTCCAAGGGTCACTCGAGCTCTGATCCTGTGGCTCGGGCTAGAGAGTCATGAATCGGTAGAGGACTATCTTTTGCCTCGGTTCATAGACGGAAATCCAATTTCCAAATACGCGACATTTGCGGTTTTATTTGTAGAGCCTAGTATGGCGACATAGTGGGATGGGGCACTTATGCCGCCTATGATTGATACTTATGATTTGAAGTTGTTTTATACACTATGCACTTATAGTAGTATCAAATGATTTGTTTTAACCGTATCAAGCATTCTTTGGCTGTTATAAGGGAAAACCCTATCCTCGGCTGCGTTGCATTGTGTGATGGGACCTGGGTCTTATAACAGCTTCATTTTTCTTTATTTAGCATTGCGCTGTTTGTTTTATGCACTGGTATTCTTGGGAGGAAACCCGTTCCGTGTTATACGGCGTGGTCCCTTGAATTACCTAACTTAGAAAATAAAGATTAACTGTTTTAGTTCTCACACCAGTCACATGACTGACCTGGAGTTTATTGTTTTAACCTAAACTCTGGGTGCCCCTATTTTGACACGGGCAGCTAGTAGTTTTGGTTTTGCAGATTTATATTCACAGGATCCTGGTTTACAGCTGGAACGATATCCGGAAAGCTTTGTATCCGTATATCTACTTCTAGTTGTGTTTTGTATTATTTTCCGCTGCTATGTATTTAAATGTAATTTAAACCTCTGATATTTCTGTGTGATATTTATTTGTTTATACTCTGTATATTCTTGTAATCTGGTGCATTGTTGTAATATACAATGAAATGTTCTTTTATATGCGTTTTGTTGTGGCTTGTTCTCGAACTATCCGACGCTTTCCTTAACGGGGAAGTTACGGGTTTTTACACTACGATTAACCCAAGCTACATCGACGGTCCGAATCAATTCATAAACTCTATAAAAATGACCCTAGACTCTACCTAATCTATTCACTCAAAAAATAAGAATGAGGCCATCATGCTGCTGAGGAACGACTAGGATTAGCCACCAATTTGAGAGACAATTAGGAGACAAACTCTAAAGCATAAAGCAACTACAAGTTAAACTTAAACAAATCAAATCATCGCCTACATCAAAGGAATAGCATCTCCAAATCCAGAATTCAGATTCCTGAATTGAAGAATTCGTCACACGATTGTAAGTAAAGTACTATTCCGGTATGAATTAAATAACTGTGTTTGATTTGTGTAAAATGAGAATTACACATGATTTGTGGTGACAGTAATTCATATTTGTGCGTTGCTATGATTCTAATCGATTTGGAATGTTGTGATATAACGATTGGATATTCGCAAGTATGTAATTCATGATAAAAACTACATGTTAGCGGTAGTTTATTTGAGATTCATGCAAGTATACGATTGGATATTCGCAAGTATGTAATTCATGTTGAAGCTACATGTTTGTGGTTGTTTAATTGAGATTCATGCAAGTATGTGGTTTTGCTACTATGCCAACATAATGTATATTTTTGTACAAAATCACTTTGTGTGTAATTGGATCAAATTTGGGGTGTTATGATTCATATGAAATTATGTTGGAATTGGCATCATGATCTATGTATAAAACCATACTTTTGTATTAGAAACAAAAGTAAGCCTCTTTGTGAACTTATGTTGATTTTATGAATATGACTAGGCTATGTTTGGTATTATGCCTAATTGAAAAACATGTTAGGCCTATATTGTTAACAAGAATTATATGATAATATATGTGACACATAGCTAAGTTAGATTTACATTCCAATTGCAAGTTTGCATGAATAAAGTAAAAACCATGATTTCATGTTTAGGAATATTTATGCCATGATTACATGAATAGATCAAAAACCATCATTTCATGTTTGGGTATATTTGTGCCATGATTATGTGAATAGATTAAAAATCATGATTAAGTTGGAATAATTCTAGTTGAACTATACTTTTGTATTAGTAACAAAAGTAAGCACCTTTGTAAACATATAGTAACTTTATAAACATGATTTGCCTATGTTTGACATTATGCCTAAGTAAAAATATAGGTTTATGTTGTAGTTAAGACTATGTGTCAATAATGATATCTAATTTAGTTAGATTCTTAACTTAACTACAAGTTTACATGGTTTGATTCATGTCACTTATGCTTTATGACCAAAGTATATGTTACCACAATGCAAGTACAACAGTTTCTATTTTGTAGTTCCAACGTTATGTTGCAAGTTCATGCATTCACATTTCCCTTTTTGTGTATATAATCACGTTTTAAGCCTCCCCTTTTTCACGTGGCCAAGTTGGGCTTAAAAGGCTAAGCCCAACATATATTATGATAAACGAACGTATTAAACGGGGGAAATAACGTTGGGCCAAATTAATTAATAAATGAAAATATAAAAGTAGAGGGGCCCAAATTCAAGAATGGGTTGGGCCCATGATTAGTGTAAACCCTTACACCATTAGCTTAAATTGATTTTGAATAATGGGCCGCAAATATTTACATATAAGAAAATAAAGAAGAAAGACAAAATATGTAAATATAGAAAATACGATGTGTTTAACCCGAGGTTGGATTGAGTTGTGATGTAAACCTGCCCGGAACCGCCCGGCTGTCCAGTAGTCACAACAACACCTATCCAATGTGGGTGGTTAAACATGGAGCCCAATAAGGACCCGAGGTTAGACTGAGTTGTGGCGTAAGACTGCCCGGACCCAACCGGCAACAGGCAGCCACAACAATACCTGTCTAATGTGAGAGGTCAAGGCTTTAATAAGACAATTAAGGCTGAGTCAGGATTGATAGGATTAAGTAAATTATATTAATACTTAATCAAGATGGAACATGATAAACTAAACAGACTGATTGGGGGTTAGGTTTATAAAACACTTAACCAACTTAGCATGTTGGCTAGAAATAGAAAAACCTAGTAGCGGGGGACCCTTTTCAGCAGTAACCCTATAAGGTATCATGATACCCTGAAACTAGGCAGGGTGGGGCACGATTACTGGGCTGACTGTAAGAGGTCAAATCGACGTCGGTGGTGCAGCAGTGTAGGTTCTAACGGGGTGTGGGCGTGCACTCACTCCGGCGTAGAAAAATAAGGCACTGGGCACCAGTAGCATACCTGTGCATTCTAGGGTTGTGTCGGGTCGCCGCCACGGGACTTGATACACCCCATGGTGGGACCAGCATAGGTAACTACAACATCGGGGG
The DNA here is from genome assembly GCA_030737875.1 of Allium sativum. Taxonomy (NCBI): domain Eukaryota; kingdom Viridiplantae; phylum Streptophyta; class Magnoliopsida; order Asparagales; family Amaryllidaceae; genus Allium; species Allium sativum. Next base: position 736,452,444 of record CM060909.1, on the reverse strand, counting down.
CCGTAAGACACATGTAACTATGCGAGTAGGAGCCGATCATCATGAAATGGATCACTTCACCCTGATTATGGGGTGCCTGTTGGGAACTAGTTTATACGGGTACAGAGATTAATATGGGGTACGATAGTATATTCGACCCTAGACAACTTAACTAAGTATATGGTGCTTTCCCATTTCTAGTTTATACTTATCATACCCAGTTCTTTATTCATAGACTGAATAGTCCTAGACTTACTCAGGCTTTATGTCTGACTCTACTTTTCTTTCGTCTTCTTTTCTTCCGTTCTCCCCCCCCCCCCCGGTCCACAGGGAGGGAATACCGCAGCTTGACCATCCTTCATATCCAGCTCGAAGAGAAAGAATGTATTGCTTGGATATTTTCGTTTTGGACTATGGCTTTGGATAGAAACTATGGGACTTTTGCCGTTTATTTATGTTTTCTTTATGCTTCTTTAAATAATGTAATCAAGACAGTTATGAAGATGTTATGTTTTTGGAAGTATTGTAAGACAATTATGGTATGGTTGTTGTAACACGTATTTTTAATGAAATAAAAGTCGTTGTTTTTCCGCTGTTCAAAAATAGGTGTTCTTATATCTGTCTTGTATATCTGTGACTTATACTTATAAACCTCCACCAAAATTAGGGCATTCCCTTTGAGAGTGACCCTAACGGAGGTGGGGTGTTTCACTTGGTATCAGAGCATAGGTTTACCAGATAAGATAAAAAGTTTTGAAAAATTATTTTCAAAAAGGAAATTTAAAGAAGCATTTTTTTTAAAGAGATAAAATATTATTTTATTTTAAAAGGCAAAGTCCCCCCAAAGCCATAGGTACTATCTCTTATCCTTCGTTTTGAATCTATACTTTTTGTTTCAGCATGTCCGAAGAACTTAACTTGCCAGAGGGTGTACCAATACCTGGTTGGTTTAGACGGTTCTTAGAAGCAAGGGCCACTCAGCCAGGTCATATCGTTCCTCCTCCCCCAGCTGCAGGAAATCATCCAGCTGCAGCAGCACCTCTTCCTCCACCTCTTCCACAGGGAAACACGTTTGCTAAGATATGTAAAGATTTTAAAGCTATGGGAGGAAAGGATTTTCATGGAACTGAGTCCTTCGTGGCAGCTAGAAATTGGCTGAAAGAAACCGAGGACTTATTCATCATCTTTGAGGTAGAAGATAGGCAGAAAGTACAACTGGCAGTTTGGCTACTAAAGGGCGAGGCTTCCTACTGGTGGGAAGTCACTAATGCAGAAAGACCAGTGGAGACATGGGAGGATTTTAGGGCAAGGTTTGAGGCTAAATTTCTCTCAGATGCGGAAAGGAGTTTGCAGTTGGAAAAATTCTTATTTCTTAAGCAAGGGAACAAGACAGTCAAAGAGTATGTTAATCAGTTCGATGAGCTGACTAGGTTTGGGCTAGACCTAGTCAACAACCCGCACAAGAAGGCTCTCCGTTTTGTCAAAGGGTTGAATGAGCCATTACACAGTTTGGCCATGACCCATATACCCATGGGAGCTACATATGAAAGGTTGGTACAAATGGCATTGCTGAACGAAGAGGATAAGGGCAAGAAGGAGACAAAGGCAAAAAGCTCTCAAGGGAAGAAAGAGGGTTTGCAGCCTAAGAAGACAGACTTTAAGAAGGGCGGGAAAGGCAACAAAGAGAAGAGGAAGTGTAATTTCTGTGGCAAAGTGGGGCACTTAGTGAAAGATTGCCGGAAAAAGAAGGCCAAGGAGAATGGTGGGTGCTTTTCTTGTGGTGAGACAGGCCACAGGGCTAAGGACTTCCCAAAGAAACGAGGACAGGAGCAGAGGGCTGGATCCACCTCAGGGGCACAAGTTCATGTGCTGGAAGCGCCACCTCTGCAACAGCGAGGTATAAATACTTCTATAGAAAGTGTAGTTTATCTTTATGATCACCCTGTTCGCACTTTATTTGATTCTGGCGCGTCACACTCCTTTATCTCGTCTGCTTTAGTAGAATCTCTACACCTAAAAACTAGTATGGTAGAGGACCCCTTAATTGTTTCAAATCCAATTGGGGGCCCAGCTCATTTGTCTATGATCTGTTTGGGATTGAAAATTTCTATTCTAAGCGTAGAATTTAAATGTAGTGCCTTTGTTTTGGGCTTTTCGGGATATGTTTTGATTTTGGGCATGGATTGGCTATCCAGTAATGGGGCCATCCTTGATTGTGAGAAAAGGGTTGTTAGGCTCCTAACCCAGCTCGGTAATACTTTGGAAATTTCTTGTAATCCCTCATATGCAGTTATGCTTAGTTACCTTGAATCGCTAGATGCCTCTGTTGAAAATTTGCAATCAGTTAGAGTGGTCCGGGAATATCCGGATGTCTTCGAAGAGGTGAAGGGCTTGCCTCCGAAGCGGGAGATAGACTTCCGCATATACCTTGTAGATAATGCAAAGCCCGTTGCATTGCCCGTTAGACACATGGCTCCACGGGAAAGAAAAGAGCTCAGTAAACAGATTAAAGAGCTTCTAGAGAAGGGGTTCATTAGGAGGAGCATTTCAGAATGGGGCGCTCCAGTGGTGTTCGCTACAAAGGCGGATGGTTCACTCCGTCTATGTGTTGACTATAGGGAGCTCAACAAGCTAACGAAAAAGAATAGGCACCCTCTCCCCAGAATTGACGATTTGTTTGATCAGCTTGTAGGAGCGTTTGTTTTCTCCCAACTCGATTTAGCGACCGGTTTTCATCAGCTAAGGGTGGCTGAAGATAGTATCGATAAAACGGCATTCAGAACCCCAGACGGCTTCTTTGAATGGCTTGTCATGCCTTTCGGCTTGACAAATGCACCTACTTACTTCGTGGACCTGATGAGTAGGGTATTCAGAGATTTCCTCATAAGTTCGTAGTGGTCTTCGTAGACGATATCCTTATCTTCTCAAAGAGTGAAGAGGAACATGCTCAGCACTTAAGGGCAATCATGGAAACTCTGCGAGTCCATCAGCTAAAAGCCAAATTCTCCAAATGCCACTTTTGGAGAGAAGAAGTGAGGTTCCTTGGGCACATAGTATCCAAACAAGGGTTAGCAGTGGACCCTGCTAAGGTAGTGGCGGTACAGGATTGGAAGACACCAAGGAATGCAACTGAGGTCCGAAGTTTTCTAGGACTAGCAGGTTTCTATCGAAAGTTCATAAAGGATTTTTCGAAAATCTCAGCTCCGCTCACGAAATTGACCAAGAAGAATCTAGCATTCAATTGGGACTTGGATTGCGAGTTTGCTTTCCAGCGACTAAAAAGGGCTCTTACAACAGCCCCAGTTTTGACGTTGCCAGATGGAAGCAAGATGTTCACTGTTTATACAGATGCATGTAGGACAGGGCTAGGCGCCATCTTAATGCAAGAAGGAAGGGTAGTAGCTTATGGCGGGAGGCAGTTGAAAGTGCACGAAAAGAACTACCCGACACACGATCTTGAGTTAGCTGCCATCGTCTTTGCACTCAAGTCTTGGCGACACTATCTCCTAGGTGAGAAATTCGAACTTTACACTGACCATAAATCGTTGAAATATCTTTTCTCGCAGAAAGATCTTAACTTGAGGCAACAGAGATGGATGGAGTTTCTTGCCTCGTACGATTTCGAGATCTCCTACACTCCGGGCAAAGGCAACGTAGTGGCAGACGCGTTGAGCCGAAAGAAATTGACCCTAAGCCCGCTGTTTGTTGAAAGACAAAGCCTAGAGTTTATAGCCAGCTTCGACTTTAGGCCTTCCTCCGATTTTGTACCAGGCTTGCTAGCATCTCTCGAAGTGCGCCCGACTTTAGTGGACTCAATAGGGACAGCACAACGCGAAAACCCTCAGCTTGTGGAAACGATTGACAGGCTAATTAGGGGTGAGACTTCAAGTCACCTCAACAGATACTCCATCGACGATAAGGGTTGACTAAGGCGAGACGGAAGACTATGCGTCCCACAGACAAGGGATTTAGTAAAGAGGGTTCTCGAGGAAGCACATCGCTCCAAGATGACGATACACCCAGGCGGAGATAAAATGTACAAGGACATAAAAAGAACTTTCTTCTGGAACGGCATGAAAAAGGACGTGGCAGAATTCGTTTCTAAGTGTATGGTGTGCCAACAGGTTAAGGCGGAACAGAAAAAGCCTGGCGGTCTGCTACATCCTCTAGAGGTCCCGCAGTGGAAGTGGGATAGCATCTCAATGGACTTCATCGATGGGCTGCCTAGGTCTAGGAGAGGCAACACTAGCATTTGGGTAATAGTGGATAGGCTTACTAAAAGCGCCCACTTTTTACCTGTCAAAAGTAAAAAAACTGCCTCATCTCTAGCATCTCTTTACCTCAAGGAAATTGTCCGACTCCACGGAATACCATCCAGCATTGTTAGTGACCGAGACCCTATCTTCACAAGTGAGTTTTGGCGGAGTCTGCAAGAAGCGGTAGGCACGCAATTATGCTTGAGCACAGCCTATCATCCCCAAACCGACGGCCAAACGGAAAGAGTGAACAGAGTTTTGGAGGACCTTTTAAGACTGTGCATCCTTGACTTCAGAGGAACGTGGGAAGACCATCTTCCTTTGGTGGAATTTGCCTACAACAACAGCTATCAAGCAACCATCGGAATGGCACCCTTCGAAGCTTTATATGGAAGACCGTGCCGATCGCCCACTTGTTGGTGGGAGTCTACTGATAAGCCCATACTTGGACCAGATATGATCCGAGAGACTTCAGAGAAAGTAGACTTAATACGAAGAAGGATGAAGACGGCCCAAGACAGACAAAAGTCCTACGCCGACAAGAGGAGGACCGACCTTGAATTTGAGGTTGGGGACAGAGTTTTTCTTAAGGTATCTCCGCTAAGGAACGTTGTTCGTTTTGGAACCACAGGAAAGCTAGCACCAAGGTTCGTAGGGCCATTCCCTATCATCGAGAAAATTGGGAAAATGGCCTATAGATTAGAGCTACCCGAAAAGCTGGCCGGAGTTCACAACGTTTTTCATGTTTCACATCTCCGAAAATGTCTACATGAGTCTGCTGAAGTGGTAGAGCCAAATATCCTAGAAGAAGCTGAAGTGGAGCGCGAAGCAACCATGAGGAAAGTTCCAACCCGCATATTAGGAACGGAAGTGAAAAAGCTACGCAACCGCGAAGTCAAGCTCATCAAAGTTCAGTGGAGCGACGCCGAAGGAGATGCAACTTGGGAAACTGAAGCTAGAATACGCGCTGCCTACCCTTTTCTTTTTGAGGGTACATCCTTGATCTTTCTTTTTCCTTAAGTTGCGCTTTTATCTATTTTTTTAGGTATATCTCCTTGACCCTATCTTTTAGGTAGAAACTCTTTGGATAAAAACATGTAGTTGAAACATGTTATGGATGATGGTTGCAAGTGGTTGCAAGTGATTGCTAGTGGTTGCTCGTGGTTGCATATACACACGCAATCTAGGTTTTAGATCGGCTCAGTCACTTCATATTGCATATGCATATATGTTTGCATTCGTATATGGTTGAACTTTAATGTGTTATCATATGGATGTTGCATTTGTATGAATGATTGTGCACTCATGTAGAATCATGAATAGGAAAATTTTGCATACATAATGGATTCATGGCACTTACATAATTCACATTAAGGAGGTCAACTGAATCAGTAGACCGCCTGATTTTGCATTAGATAAGTACATGTACACACACACTTCGCATATGATCATGAAGCATTAGAAGTCTTTTAAGGACAATGGATGCTCGTGTTTGATGGATGAGTAGATGGATGTTTGGATGTTAGGATATACATTCTTCCTAACTTGAAGATTTCGAGGACGAAATCCTTTTAAGTGGGGGAGAATGTAACACCCCGTGTATTCTATAACAGTGAAATTCATAAATTAAAGCATAACTAATTTCAAATCAAAGAATTAAGGGAAACGGGGTACGCCATTGTGTTCGTCTCGGAAAAATACGCGAAATAAAGTCCGAGTTTTCAAAAAACGGAGTCCGTATGAAGAAGATATGGCCTCCGGAAGTTTCAGAATTCAGGTTAAAATTCAAACAGACGAAAACAGCTCAGAAAAACAAGTTTAAAATTCAAATTCGGGCCCAATTGGCCAGGGCGGGAAAATTCCCGCCTAAGGCACCCAGGTCGACTTGGCAGTCGACCTGGGCTAGCCAGGTCGACAGGGCTGTCGACCTGGGTGTCGACTGGGCTGTCGACCTGGGTGTCGACTGGGCTGTCGACCTGGCCCCAGAGCCAGATCGAACCCAGCCCATCCTGGCTGGCCAGGTCTGTGTTTGGTCGATTTTCTGAGCCTTGCCTTGTCACTAGGGCTAGGTGTCAGCTCCTGATTGGTCTCTCTTTCGAATGAATGGCTACGATTAACCCAAGCTACATCGACGGTCCGAATCAATTCATAAACTCTATAAAAATGACCCTAGACTCTACCTAATCTATTCATTCAAAAAATAAGAATGAGGCCATCATGCTGCTGAGGAACGACTAGGAGTAGCCACCAATTTGAGAGACAATTAGGAGACAAACTCTAAAGCATAAAGCAACTACAAGTTAAACTTAAACAAATCAAATCAACGCCTACATCAAAGGAATAGCATCTCCAAATCCAGAATTCAGATTCCTGAATTGAAGAATTCGTCACACGATTGTAAGTAGAGTACTATTCCGGTATGAATTAAATAACTGTGTTTGATTTGTGTAAAATGAGAATTACACTTGATATGTGGTGATAGTAATTCATATTTGTGCGTTGCTATGATTCTAATCGATTTGGAATGTTGTGATATAACGATTGGATATTCGCAAGTATGTAATTCATGATAAAAACTACATGTTAGCGGTAGTTTATTTGAGATTCATGCAAGTATACGATTGGATATTCGCAAGTATGTAATTCATGTTGAAGCTACATGTTTTTGGTTGTTTAATTGAGATTCATGCAAGTATGTGGTTTTGCTACTATGCCAACATAATGTATATTTTTGTACAAAATCACTTTGTGTGTAATTGGATCAAATTTGGGGTATTATGATTCATATGAAATTATGTTGGAATTGGCATCATGATCTATGTATAAAACCATACTTTTGTATTAGAAACAAAAGTAAGCCTCTTTGTGAACTTATGTTGATTTTATGAATATGACTAGGCTATGTTTGGTATTATGCCTAATTGAAAAACATGTTAGGCCTATATTGTTAACAAGAATTATATGATAATATATGCGACACATAGCTAAGTTAGATTTACATTCCAATTGCAAGTTTGCATGAATAAAGTAAAAACCATGATTTCATGTTTAGGAATATTTATGCCATGATTACATGAATAGATCAAAAACCATCATTTCATGTTTGGGTATATTTGTGCCATGATTATGTGAATAGATTAAAAATCATGATTAAGTTGGAATAATTCTAGTTGAACTATACTTTTGTATTAATAACAAAAGTAAGCACCTTTGTAAACATATAGTAACTTTATAAACATGATTTGCTTATGTTTGACATTATGCCTAAGTAAAAATATAGGTTTATGTTGTAGTTAAGACTATGTGTCAATAATGATATCTAATTTAGTTAGATTCTTAACTTAACTACAAGTTTACATGGTTTGATTCATGTCACTTATGCTTTATGACCAAAGTATATGTTACCACAATGCAAGTACACCAGTTTCTATTTTGTAGTTCCAACGTTATGTTGCAAGTTCATGCGTTCACATTTCCCTTTTTGTGTATATAATCACGTTTTAAGCCTCCCCTTTTTCACGTGGCCAAGTTGGGCTTAAAAGGCTAAGCCCAACATATATTATGATAAACGAACGTATTAAACGGGGGAAATAGCGTTGGGCCAAATTAATTAATAAATGAAAATATAAAAGTAGAGGGGCCCAAATTCAAGAATGGGTTGGGCCCATGATTGGTGTAAACCCTTACACCATTAGCTTAAATTGATTTTGAATAACGGGCCGCAAATATTTACATATAAGAAAATAAAGAAGAAAGAACAAATATGTAAATATAGAAAATACGATGTGTTTAACCCGAGGTTGGATTGAGTTGTGATGTAAACCTGCCCGGAACCGCCCGGCTGTCCAGTATTCACAACAACACCTATCCAATGTGGGTGGTTAAACATGGAGCCCAATAAGGACCCGAGGTTAGACTGAGTTGTGGCGTAAGACTGCCCGGGCCCAACCGGCAACAGGCAGCCACAGCAATACCTGTCTAATGTGAGAGGTCAAGGCTTTAATAAGACAATTAAGGCTGAGTCAGGATTGATAGGATTAAGTAAATTATATTAATACTTAATCAAGATGGAACATGCTAAACTAAACAGACTGATTGGGGGTTAGGTTTATAAAACACTTAACCAACTTAGCATGTTGGCTAGAAATAGAAAAACCTAGTAGCGGGGGACCCTTTTCAGCAGTAACCCTATAAGGTATCATGATACCCTGAAACTAGGCAGGGTGGGGCACGATTACTGGGCTGACTGTAAGAGGTCAAATCGACGTCGGTGGTGCAGCAGTGTAGGTTCTAACGGGGTGTGGGCGTGCACTCACTCCGGCGCAGAAAAATAAGGCACTGGGCACCAGTAGCATACCTGTGCATTCTAGGGTTGTGTCGGGCCGCCGCCATGGGACTTGATACACCCCATGGTGGGACCAGCATAGGTAACTACAACATCGGGGGCCGTAAGACACATGTAACTATGCGAGTAGGAGCCGATCATCATGAAATGGATCACTTCACCCTGATTATGGGGTGCCTGTTGGGAACTAGTTTATACGGGTACAGAGATTAATATGGGGTACGATAGTATATTCGACCCTAGACAACTTAACTAAGTATATGGTGCTTTCCCATTTCTAGTTTATACTTATCATACCCAGTTCTTTATTCATAGACTGAATAGTCCTAGACTTACTCAGGCTTTCTGTCTGACTCTACTTTTCTTTCGTCTTCTTTTCTTCCGTTCTCCCCCCCCCCTAGGTCCACAGGGAGGGAATACCGCATCTTGACCATCCTTCATATCCAGCTCGAAGAGAAAGAATGTATTGCTTGGATCTTTTCGTTTTGGACTATGGCTTTGGACAACAACTATGGGTATGCTTCTTTAAATAATGTAATTAAGACAGTTATGAAGATGTTATGTTTTTGGACGTATTGTAAGACAATTATGGTATGGTTGTTGTAACACGTATTTTTAATGAAATAAAAGTTGTTGTTTTTCCGCTATTCAAAAATATGTGTTCTTATATATGTCTTGTATATCTGTGACTTATACTTATAAACCTCCACCAAAATTAGGGCATTCCCTTTGAGAGTGACCCTAACGGAGGTGGGGTGTTTCATAACAGTTAAGAGTTGGATTAATTATTCTAAGAAACAATTGAATAAAGTTTATTTAAATTAATTATATTATTAATTAATTTAAATGAGGAATTAATTGGGAGTGGTTAAAGAATTAACCGTGTTTTTGAGTCGACTAAGTAACTGTTTAAAGTAGGATCGATTATCTGATTAGTTGTTTTAAATTAACCGAATGAAATGGTTAATAAAAATGGTTTTAATAAGATTTTAAAAAGGAGTTAATATCTATTTAATGGGTAAGTAAATTATTATTTTAAATTATAATAATTTAAGTGAATACTTTTTAAATGAAATCATTTAAGTGATCAAGTGGCAATGAAATAGAGTTATATAATCGAAAGAGTTTATGAACGGATTATATTAAAATCCGAGTCTTTTGAATAAAGATTTTAAAAGGATTTTTAAGGAATACGATGGTTTTATATAGATGTTTACTTAATATATAAAATTAAGTAAAAGAAGCTGAGATAACGAGGAGTTACATTCAAGCCATGTTTATAAATAAAGTTATAAAAAGAGGCATGAAGCTAAAACAGTGGGTTTGAATTGGAAATACTTAATAATGAAATTAAGTGGAAAGAATGGAATCGAAACGAGATTTCAAAGCGGGAATAGTCAAGTGACTTTAAAATAGAATAATGTGGTTTGATAAGGAGTTAAGATTAGAATTAGAAACTGATTGGAAATTAATTGAGTTGGACGACTTCTTGAATGTCGATCTGATGTTGGTCTCGGCCTTCAGGGTAGATATTTAGGGAGTTACCCGCTTACTAGTTTTTAGTTAAGGACAAATGAATGTTGAAGTAATGAGAATAGAGAGAGATTTTTCATAATATAACGATGTTTTCGAGATTCAGGGAATAAATGAGAAGAGTTTGAATAAGTTTATTAAAAAGGGGAAGTCTCAGTTATTGTTTCAAGAAATGAAACAGAAGAGTTATTGTAACGATGTTATGTGTGAAATTTGTTAAAAACCAAAGTAGATATATATATATATAATTTAATTCTAAAGTAATTAAAAGCAGTTTTAAGAATATTCTTATAAGGAAATAAGAAGCAAAGGTGGTGTTTCAAATATTAAAATAATAAGAAGTTTAAATTATTTTAATTTAAAAGGCCAAGTGATGCTGAGTACTGAACCAGTGTACTCATATTTATCTTCATGACTGAATGATTACTAATTTGATAGATAAATAACCGACTACCAAACTTGACCAATACGATTGTTGGTACGGAAAGACTAGGATCGAATTTATATTCGAAACCCATTCCAAACTAGCAAATACGAATCGTTGAAGATGTAAATTGAAGATGGAGCCAGTGAAGGCCATGGACCTTCGTAAGCGAAAGAACGACTTATCGAATCTCTCTGGCATGCATCCAGAGTTATTTGATTTGTGATTCTGATGTGAATGAAATCTGTGGATTGCAAGGACTACTCGCTACTGGTCTATAGGGTGATTCCTAGGATGCAGTAGGAGGGTACCTTCGGCTTGTCCAGTCCCAGGACAACTTGTATGGACGAGTGTTTAACAGAGTATTTCCAAAGGTACGTTGATTTCCTCAAACGTATTCCTATTAATAGCGGAGAAGACACCTTCTCTTAGATTAATGACTAGTATTTTTGTGGACATCAATTAGTGATACCTGGTGGATCTGACGATGTGACATTCAAAGTGAATGGTGGCCAGATGTTCCAAAAGTCGATTATAACCTCAAGCCTCATGAACCGGGAAATGAAAAAAATCGAATAGGCAGCATGTTTATGCGGGTCGCTCCCATTAGGGTGTATAATCACCTATTTAGAGAAAATCCATTTCCTTCTTTAATCTTTAGATGATGTCCCTTTCGAGAAACGGTGGTTTGAGCCCAACTGTTGGTGATATACATTCGTTACACTCAAGCGAAATGAGTGGTCGGTCATGTGTGGGCCGGGTTGCAAGATGTTTTGTTGAACCCAATGTATTCTCCTCTAGAGATACACTATCGGCAGGTGGTTCCATACCTTGTCATAGTCGGAATCCAATCTTCAATAAGCGCCTGCGGTTTTGATTGTATACTATATATGTGGAGCGTGAGATGCAAGCGTTCTGCTAGATTGCTATTTATTTGTATTCAGACACTATCATAATATCAGAATAAGACATTGATTTCAAAATGTTTTTGGGTTATCGTAAGGTAAAAACCGACCATATTTTTGTGTAGATTTAGTCTTACGATTATCCTTTTCTTTCGAAAAGATTTTGAACTTTAAAATCGAGTTGAATGATATTATAAACTTAGTGGGTTTCTCACTATAGTTCACCAGACTGACCCGGTATTGTAATGCTCGGGTTAGACCGGGCTGTACAGGTCCAGGTTATCATATGCTGCGAAGTCCAAGGACATGTTGAAGGGGCTCAGGCGTATTAATATTTATTCCCCTTTGTGTTGTATTTGAGGACAGATCATCATAACTGTCCAGATTTATTGATGGACTTTGATAATGTAAGTAATTTTCAAGCTCTCACTAAAGTTATTTCTATATTATATTTTGTTCCGCTGCGCTGTGAGACTCTGTGTTGTGTGGGTTCTTCTTCTATTCTAATAATTCTTTCTTTCTTATCTCACCCTCTAACTTCTTTCTAATAACTATTCGGTGTTTTGATACTTGGGTTTTGGCAAGTAATACAGGATTTATGTATTATTGTCAAGATTCGGGTGTCGAATCCACTGGGTCATTACAGAAGCAGTAAAAGTAAGTATTGCAACAATTGTTTCAGCGTGGTCTTTGGAAGCAACAGGTCTTGGCCAAGGAACAGTAATAGTAGAACGCAACATGTCTTGTTTTTTGTTTATGAAGAGGGAGGAGTTGAACTTTCCTGTGTATTTTCGGTGAAGAAGCTTTATGATTCTTGGCTTGTGAAGGAGTGAAGAAACCTACAGGCTTGTGCTCATGCATTTACGTGGGGAGGAAAATCTGACTTGGGCAAAGACTACGAAGAAGTGGCATTTGTTGAAGAGGAGGGTATGTGGTGTTCGGACATGTGCAGATGGTGCACGGTGTTCAGAAATTATGGACGTAGAGTAGCAGTGGTATTACAGCGTTTACAAGGTAATGTTGGAAAAGGGTGACGAGCGGACAACGTTGGGTTCGCACCTGGTGTCAGTGCGACGTGGCCAAGGTTTGGCGCATGTGAGGAATTGTTGTAAGCAGCAGATAGGGGAAGCAATGTGAGAGGAGAAGAAAGTAAAAGGCTCCAAATTGGTGATGTGCGAACGATAGAAAATGGAGAAGGGGGCGGATGGTGAGGTTCAGGTGGTTGGTCGAGGCGGAGAAGGGTGGCGCCTGTGGTGAAGTAGTAGTGGCGTTAGCACCTGAAGGGAATGTTATTCATGTCTGGAAGAACCACCTGAAGCTGCAATAAAACTTGGAGTAGTGCTTCGGTGATGACTAGGAACAAATACAGCAAGATGAAAAATATGGGGCAAATGCGTGGCTTGCATATCAGTAACAAAATAGAACGAACCAAGGGACGTGGGGACCGTAACGAACGTAACATCTTGAAGCTAGTTTGGAGTCAACTGGAGCACATTACAATTTTAGGCAATTAAAGCGCTGGGTATAATCAACTAACTCAAATCGTTATTTAACGGTTAACGTGCAAAGTGAGTAAATTCGCTAAATCTGTTCTATTTTAAAATATTATAATTATATTGATAATAATGGTTGAATGTTGTGTGATGGTCATTTAGGTCGATTACAATTAAATTGGTTGGAATATATGTATCATTGCATATGTACACATCATTGGTTGGATACTGATTCCGTCGATTATAATATTCTCTAGTATGGAATTAGTGTTAATTGTGTTGACTAACATCTATGGATGTAGGAAACCGGTTGCAGGAATCCAACCGGATTCCTTGATATTTATATGTACTGTTTGTTTTATATTATTTATATATGCACTGCTTGAACCCATGACATTGAAACCCTGTGTGGATATTGATGTTGAATGGAAATTCAACGTTATTTTTTTAAATCAATAAACGATATCGATTAAGAAAGTGGCAGCAACCGACCATAAATTCATCGTTTGGTTAAGAAATTGATTTGTCGGTAGGCGAATCAACAAAGTTGCCTATAAAAATTATATTTTTATAATGAACGTGAAGTTTAAATTAAATTAGAGGTTCTATTATAAATTAGTGTTTTATAGTTCGTTTATTAAAGTAGATATAAATGATTGTTTGATATTTAAAAAAGTTATAAAGCTGTGACCATCCTGCGTGTAAATATTTGGAGACAAATGGTTAAGTAATCTAATGGTAAGAAGTAATTAAAATCGGTTAACAAGTTAACTGATGGTTTGAAGTTGGTTAAATCAACTGTTTACTGGAAATTGATTTTTAGATTAACTGGTCTTCAATTAATCTAATGAAAATAGTTTTAGACATAAATGAATCAAAATTAATGAGATTTATTTTACTGGAAATTGATTTTTAGATTAACTGGTCTTCAATTAATCTAATGACAACGTTGGGTTTGCACCTGGATAGTTAATATTTAGTTTTAAACCAATAAATTTTAATAGGATATGTGATCGATATTTAGTTATAAACTTGGTATTGATTAACAAGAAGTTGACTTAGAAACAGAGTTTATAAATATGAGTGGGAATATAAAATTATGAAGAGATTTCGGTAAACGAGATAAGGGTATTTATCACTCGAATAAAGGGTTACTGGATAAATGTGTTCATATTTCTATAATAGGTACGATATTCACATTTTAAAGTGAATAATGTTTTAAAAGTGAACGTTGGCAGATTAAAATGTTTATAATGAAATTGGAAATAATTTTCCAATATAGATAGGGTATATTATCCAAGTGTAGAAAATAAAGAATTAAAAAGATGGAAATGTTTTGAACGTTAATAACGTATACTTTCGGGAACATGGGCAAATAAGAGTATATAATAACTGGGAACGTTTTCCAAGAATTGTGAAAAGGCTAAAACGGGGTTTGAGAAATATCTGGTAAGATATGGGAATTTGAATAATAAAAATGAAAGTTAAATAAAAAGTGCCCGCGGTTGTATGATGTTTAGTTGTCCATTTGAATGAATGTTTATTTTTACTTTGATAGTTAAATAACTGACTATCGAAGTGTTTTGACCATCATTGTCAATACGGAGAGACCGGTTGGATTTAATATCCGAAAACCACTCTGTATAGGCATAGACGCTGCGAATTAGATTATTTGAAGAAAAATAGAAGACAGAGTAAATAGCAAGAGCTGTTTTGTTTCTCCAGACCCAGGACAACTTGTATGGACGAATGTCTAACAGAGTATTCCTAACAGATCACATAAGACAATCTTTCCGAGGTATTACGTCTGATGGCGGAGAAATTCGTTTCTCTTAGCTTTTATACCCGTAATATTTTTGAAGATCAACTAGTGATTTGACGGGTTTGACGATGGGACATTCAAAGTGTATAGTGGCCAGATGTTCTAAAAGATAAACGTAGCCTCAAGCCTCACAACCGGAAAATGACAAAAATCGAGCAGGCAGCATGGCTAGGTGGGTCATTCCCAAGTAGGGTATATTCGTCACCGATCTAGAGAGAATTCAATATTCATTCTTCTTTCGATTCTATATCTTACGAATTATGGTTGGACGACCGACAACCGTGGGTGACAATATATTCGATACACTCAAGGTAAATGAGTGGTCGGCCATGTGTGGGACGGGTTGCAAGATGATCTTATTGAACCCCAGTGTATCCCCTCTAGAGTACACTGATCGGGAGGTGGTCCCATACCTTGTCATAGTTGGAATCCAATCATCAAATAAGCGCCCTGCGGTTTTTGATTTTATACTATGTATGTAGAGCATGAGATGCAAGCGTTCTACTATTTGGTTATTTATTTGATTAGACATTATTATAATATCACTGGATTTTGATATCAAAAATATTTTGGTTATAGTAAGGAAAAAACCGTCCATGTTTATGTGTGGGTTGATCTTACTATTACCCTTTCTTTCAAAAGTATTTTCAAAGTTAAACAATATGGTTAGAGTTTACTCACACCAGTCCCATGACTGATCCAGAGTTTATTTTGTTTGTTTTCCCTAAACTCTTGGTGCCAAAATTGTATGGGCAGTCAAGTGTTTCAGGCTTTTATAGATGCACTTGGAGGAGCTGGAAACAGGAGGTTTCACCACTAGTTATTTAGAGATTATTTCCGTTGTGATTTATAAGTGTTATACTCCGATATGGCATGTTATACAATACAGTTTTGTATTTCAAATTTATGTTATATATATTTTATTCATTCCGTTGTGAGATTCGTGTTTACTCTGACTCTGATGTTCTTCTTATTCTTCTATTCTATTAGTTCTATCTTATCTTTCTCATCCTCTAATTTCTTTCTATTAATGACCCGGTGTTTTCGATACTTGAATAGTCAACATGGTGTTTGATTTTGATTTTCGGGCTTGAAAATCCCATGGCCATTACAATAAGATAGAGAACCAATTACTCGTAGATTATCAAAATCTGGCAAAGCATTGGAGTCTTTTTTTCAATTGAATCCAAATTATTTAACCTGAAACGCGAAAGTCAGAGTCGGCGCGAATTCTACCAATTTGTTGTAATTTTCTAATTGTTCCAAACTCTCAGAAGTCGAGAAAATGGACTTTCGAGTGAGGGATCCGGTTCCGAATAATAAAATTTCATAAGGTGTTTTATTGTGAAGAACATGGGAAGGTATTAGATTGATCAATTAAGAAGATATTAAGACACATTCACCCAAAAATAAAGAGGAAGATGACTTTGAAAACGCAAGGCCTGTGTCACTTCTAAAATATGATGGTGCTTACGTTCAACTCTACAATTTTGTTGTGGAGTCCTCATACAAGAGGTTTGAAATAAAATCTCACTTTAAAGAAAATAATCTATCAAACAATCAAATTATGTTCCATTATCACTCCGAACAATCTGATTTTTTTGTCCAAATTGACGATCCACTATAGCCAAAAATGACATAAACATTTTAAATACCTCTAATTTATCAATCAACAAATAAACCAATGCAACTCGAGAAAAATCATCCATAATAGTTAAGAAATAACGAGCCCCACAAGAAGAAACTGTATTGTAGGGACCCCATAAATCATAATGAACCAATTCAAAAATTCGGGAGGCCTTATGATCACTAAGAGAAAAAGAATCACGAGATTGTTTGGCACGAGGGTGAACATCACACACCTTTTTCAATCTATCTCTAGAATTACGTAAGAAAGGTAATGACTTTAATACTTTCTCTGAAGGATGTCCAAGACGTTGATGCTAAAGTTCTAACAAAGATGAAGAAGCATACACTGATATAGCGTGCACTATAGATGTAAATTGCACTGTAGATGGTTGCTGGAAGTAGTAAAGTCCATCTTTCCGTTCACCCTTTCCAATCAGCTTCCTCGTATGAAGGTCATGTATAACACATATTAGAAACAAATTGTACAAAACAGTGCATGTCATCAATGAGTTGTGTAACCGAAATTAAGTTACAGTGCAATTCAGGAACATAAAGAACATTTTTAAGATACAATCCATCCAAGAGCCTCACACTTCCCTTTTTGGTAGCAACTATTTTTGACCATCAGGAAGTCCAACAGGACATGCAGCAATATCATGAACATCAAACAAATATGACTCGTCCTCCATTACATGATTAGAAGCACCGGTATCAATAATCCAAGAAATTTTAGAAAACTCACCACGTAATCGATCGGTCTAGTATCGAGTATTACCAAATATAATGGTTGTAGTCTTCCATTTTTCCGTAGAAAAATTAGGTGTATGGTAATTTCGAGAAGATACAGGTGAAGGGGGATCAGTATTTTTATCGTCGCCCATTGCTGGATCTGTATCTTAGAGTGTGGCTCTTATACCATGAAGAAATAAAGAATGGCTTGGCTTGCATTTTATTGATATATTTCTGTCATATATATAACACGATACAAAGGAACTGGCAATTGGCAATTACTGTAAATCAAGAAACTCATTCTTATGGACATCCTAAACTCATGTCTACAAAATATCTCAGTAATATCTCGACACTTTTCCTTTTCATAAAGTGGTTACGCGTAGAAAATCAGCTAATCGTTTGTAAGTTATGGCCATTTGAATTATTTTTAATTTCAAACAGCATAATTCTACTATTAAGGGCCACTAGTGATGCGTTCCATTCTTATTTCAAGATTATTGGATAATCTAGTTGAAATGAGTTACTATAACTCATTTCTCTCATATTTTAGTCGTCCATCTCTTCCCTACAACCTCGAACCTATGTTGAAATTCTTCTTTCATCCAAACAACATAATTTCTTCGTCAAAACTAATAATAAATTAAAGAATTGGATCCAGATCAAAGAAGGATTATTATTGTTGTTGGAAGGAGGATCCATTCTATTTTATTGATTTTACTTTAGATCTGAGAGATTATTTCAGATATACATTTACTTTTGCAAATATGAGCGATTTTATATCTCATTTACTAATTTTTGTACCTTTTAAAAAGTCAAACCTATTAGAAACCATATTCATAACTTTAAATTACATTTGTGAATTATAAATGATTAGAGATTAAATCATATAGTATTATGCCTCGTTAGTTCACTAATAGAGATCATATATTTCAATTTAGATCAAAATTCTTTATGATTGGTTCAATTAAATTTAAATTGTTATGAATGATTGTATGTGTGAAATTGTTTGTCTGAATGTTTGAAAATGCCAAGAGTGGCGATTTAGATTTAGGATTAAATTTGGATTTTGGAAAAAAGTCTGGAAATCAAAAGTGCTCATATTTAGGGCTGCACACAACACATACTCAACCCGACCCAACCCACATGAACCCATATAAACCCAACCCTTCCTAATTCGGGTCGAATATGTGTTATAATTTGTAACACAAGCTATATACAGGCCGGATGTGATATTTTGTTTTGCCCAAATTTATTTTAACCTAACTCAACCCTATATTAAAAAAACCAATTAAATATCAGTCGACTTAAAACTAAAGTAGTTGTATCCTAGAATAATATTTACATATTCTACAGTAAATATAAAAAAAGCATATGGCATGTCAATTCATAACAAATAGAATTTGATTAAGGTATTTTAAAGCTTGTTCTACTAAATTTTGAAATAAAATTCTTTCTCTAATATGTAGCGAATTAATTTCAAGATGATGTATTTTATAATGAAATTTCTGTAAAATGTGTTGTAGTGAATCATTTATATTTAATGTATTATACTAGCTAAAATCTGACATTTTAGTATTATACCCTATTTTTTCTTCTTTATATTCTAATCTTAGATTCAAACCAATCCTACTAAACCTAACATAATTCATACTTCAGCCCAATCGATATTCAATCCCACATAGGGTCGGATATGCGTTGAACTACCTTTAACCCATACATATACGAGTTGGATGAAGTATTTGGCCTAACTAGACCCAATCCATACTTTGTGTAGCCCTACCCAGATTTACATGAGATTTGGAAGGGACGGGCTGAAGGTCTCTAGTGGTTCTATGAAAAATTTCAAGTCGTTTGGAGTTCATATGAAGGAGTTATAGTCATTTGAAGTTGAATCGTCATAAATTTGCAATTGTCTTGGATTGCATGTGATCCATAGGTATGGTAAAGGATGGTCCCTTAATGTTACGCTTCAGGTTTCAAGTCAACTGGAGTTTACATGCTTGAGTTGGGATGCAAAGAAGTTCGATTTGTCATGTATCCTTTGTCCTAGACCAGCACGTCTCCAAGCTTCGAATCAGATTGGTTCAAGTGATTATCTTGAATGGAATCAGCATAGTAGGATCGACATAAACATATTTAGGGGTGAGTGTTCGGTTGGTTCGGTTGGTTTTGGGATAAAAAAGTTCAAGCCGAATTAGAACTGAAATTTTTTAAAACCGAACCAAACTGAAATAATTTCGATTAATTCAGTCGGTAATCAATTTAACCAAACTTGAAGGATATCTTATTGTTCAAATGGTTAATTTACCTAAAGAAAAATGTAAATTTATGTTTGAAGAAATTTTATTCATTAATTTTATGTTTACAATAAATTTTGACTTATCTTTAACAAATGTGTTTGTATTTTATAACTAAACCAATTATTTAAAGTACGACAATAACATTATGTTAGAAAATACTATAAAAGTTCAATTAATTTGGTTAAACCGATAATCAATTTTTTTTATTTTACAAACCGAATTCAAGCCGATTTAGTTTTAAAACCGAACCGACCGAAATAGATCGGTTTGGTCGGTTAATTCAGTTTTAACTGAATATTGCTCACCCCTAAACAGATTAGTGTAGTGGGTTGCATCAGATTGAATAGAGGGATTGCATCGGTATTAGACACGTTGATCTGGATCAGATCACACTACGCCATAGACGGCCTATTGCAACGAAAATCCAAGGTATTGCTAGCTACAGTGTAACCATAGCTATGCTGATTATTGCCTATAGCAACACACGCTTCAAGGTGTTAGCATATGTATCAAATTGTGTTGCAGTAGCTCTAGATATATTCTAATTAAAATTAGAAAAATTATCAATCCATGTGGATAGGATCCAACAGTCTACGTTACCAATCCGCATCATCTTATTTGCTTCGCTGCCTAACATCCTTTGCCCTCCAAAATTTCATTTTTCCACTGAACCAATGCTACTTGCCTTTGGGTTTTTTTTTCACTTAGAGAAAAAATAAAAAAATAGATAGTGCTGATGGCAGCTATGGTCATTGAACTTCTGTCTTCCCCTAGTCTAAATTGACTCTCCATCTCAGCCTCCTGTCCGCCCAAGGTAGCAGCGGTGCCAACTCAATTCGGAAACGGCAGATTAGGGTTAGTGAATGTTGATTTCAGTTGATTTCCAGACAATTGTGATTTCAACTGATTTTTATTTTTGTTGCGATTTCGGAAGTTAGTGAATGTTAATTAGGGTTAGCGAACTTTGTAGATTTTGTGTTTCATGCTAATTTCGGAAGTTAGTGAATGTTAATTAGGGTTAGTGAATGTTAATTAGGATGAAAAGTGATTCTTTGATTTCCAATCGGTTGCAATATTGTGCTTCATGTTGATTTCCAAACGGTTGCGATGTTGTGCTTCATGTTGATTTCCACACGGTATCCTTTTTGTCGAGAAGTATGGATTAGGTACAACAAAAAGGATTGTGGTCACTAGTCATCTGAATCAAAAAGCGTGATTTCATATTTAGGAATTTGTGTAAGCAAGTAATATTCACTAAAATATTTTCTATGCTAGTAGCCAAACCAATTTTCCTCCAAGTAAAACCATACCCCATAGGTTTTATTTCATAAGTCCAGAATGAATCAGGAAATTACTAATTGCTCGTAACTATTGAAAGGGGATGGCCAAACCACCTTTCTTATCAAGTTGAGTTGATGCATAGTTAAAACCAGCATAATACCTATGGTATGGTTATGGAACTACCTCATGTGTTAAAATACCCCACAGTGACTGTCTATAAGTTAACAAATTACTAGCATACACCAAAGTGACTGTAAGAAGTAAGTAACCATAATTTGAAGCTGAGAAAAACATGTTTTGTGGTGATTAGGATATAATATGCATGAACCAAATAGTACCATCCCAAAGCACTAAGATTCTTCCTGAGGACTAAGAAAAATTATTTGTGATGATGTCAGGGATTCTTTTTGAATATAGAGGTACATTGGCAGGATTTAATTTGTGTCCCATAACCAAGGCAACCAAAATTGGCTTGAATTTAGTTAGGAGTGTGAAAACATCGCTTGTGCACTGTGGTGAGTTCATACTTCATACCCTTAACGTTTCAGGTTAGAATCTTTATTTATTTGAGGAGTTGCTCCTCAACTTTCCTTTAGTATGAGTAAAATCAGTAGCTAGCCTTTCACTTTTGTCTTGGCTTAAATAATTATCATTTTTGGTAACATAACCTGACATATTGACAGATTGATCCAGTGGTGTTCCTCATTTAAAGCATCTGCAACATGTTGAAGCTCATTATTTAAAATGTCTTGGGTGATTCTGGTTAAGAAAATTTAAATGGTCATCCTGCTGGTCATGGTCTGTTCATTAGCATATTGAGTGCTCGAATTTTTATTAGGTGCATCTTTGTGGGTTGAAGTCTTTGATGTGGTGGGTATTTTTACTGATTGCTTGGGAGTCCATTTAGGTGTTACAGTTGTTTCATGAATTAGGATGTCATAACCAAACAGTTTGCATTTATCACTTTTTGTTGGAGCACATATTCATACTCTATCCATTTCCTTTTTCACTTCAGTATGTAGTATCATAGGAATCTTATTGATCAAATCAATATCAATATTTACTTTAATCTATAACCTGGCAAATCTTGTGAATTTTTTGCAGCTGTGTTTTGATCAACTTGAAGAGGCTCAGCAATAAAGCGTGCAGTCAATTATAAAGCTTCATTTGTCTAAAATTCCATGTCTACATTTTGGAGTCTAATTTATATTTAGACAGTTAAAGTGTTTAATCCCTATAAATCATAGCCTGGGCAACATTCGCAATCATTGATAATTTTACATAGTAAGAGTATGTATTGGATTCAATTATTTGGCAATGTCGTCATATTTAAATACTGAACTGCAAACAAGGATTCAGGCGCAATATGAACGTTTTCTTAGGTTTCCAGACTTTTTGTATATATTCCTTTAGTTTTTTTTAAGAAAGTATAAAACCAATAGGGAGCAAAATAATTGTATTTGACCATGAATTCTCTGACTTGTTGAAAACAGTTTGAGGGATATAAACATCATTTGTTTCACAAATAAGAGTTGGCCTTGTTGTTGGATAGGAGAGATGCTTTCTTCCCAGCGTTCAGAGTTTCATGCATCCTGCGTAAGATGATTTACACGTACTACTTTGAAGCACTCAGAATTCAACCTGCTTTTGCAATTTCCTAGTTTAACATTGTTGGCCTTTTCACGGAGTATGGAGATTACTAGAGAGCTCATTATTACAAGGTAAGCATATTTCATGTTCAAACTCAGAATCTACCTACAATATACAAGGTAAGCATATTTCATGCTTGGATCCTCAGTCCATGTCAAGTTATTCTATCCTGTTATCTTTGTTCTTGTGTATTCATATTTTCTTTTTATTTTTGTTAACTTGTGCTTGCAGGTTTAACAGCTTGAAGATTCGGGAGAGTAGAACTTTATAGCAGAAGAAGAGATGTTGGTATAGTAGTATTAGATCATTTTTATTTATTAGAAATTTATTATGATTATTGTGTGGTGATGTTGTGTAATAATAAAAAGTAAAGTAGTAGTGAGGCCACGTATAAAACTTCTCATTAATAAGTGTATGTACTTTTATTGTTGTATGTAATGAATTTAGTTATTTTCTGTAATGAGCTACTAATTCATAAATTGTGTTAGTGAAATAGCGGTTATAGTTATAATATTATGAAATCTTTGATTAATAGCAAGTGAGGTATAATTACTTTTAGCAGTTGTAAAATAAATTTTAACAACTGCTAGAAACAGTTGTAAAAAATGTTGACTTTATTACAGTTGCCAGTTTTAATAGACATATTACAACTGTTTTTGGCAGTTGTGAAAGGTTTTTTTTGTTATAGTGGTACTTGTGGCAACTTCTGTACCGAGGTTGCCACAGGGTGCAACATCTATACTGATGTTGCCACAGGGTCGCAAAGGTGTTGCCTTTGACTCTAAGGCACACAACACCGAAAAAGTGTTGCCATAGATCATTTTTTGCCTATAGCAATACTTTTTGGCACTTTTTGCATCACTTCTCCGATGTTGCAGTATGCAATCTATGGCGTAGTGTCAACTACCAGATCCATGATTGAGATCGGTACTGATCTGAGCCATACTCGACTTCGGGTCATGTGGTCCCTAAGGAAGAGAGGTATAGGTTGGCATGACTTCTCGAAGGGATTGTTGAAGTTAATGGGAGTTCTGCTTCACAATTTGGATAGTCGACGATGAAGGATTGTACGCATGAATTTGTTTGGTTGAATGTTTAAAAATACCAAGAGTGACGACTTAGATTTAGGATTAAATTTGAATTTTGCAAACAAATCCAAATTAAAAAGCGCTCGAATTTAGGGCTGCACATAACTCATACTCAACCTGACCCAACCCACAACCCAACCCAACATACGTAAACCCAACTTATCCTAGTTTGGGTCAGATATATGTTGCAATTTGTTACTCATGCTATATACAGGTCGGATGTGATATTTTGTTCTACCCAACCATATTTTAACCTTATCCAACCTTATATTAAAAAACTGATTTAATATGGGTCCACTTAATTTAAAATAGTTAAATCCTAGAATAATATTTCCATATTCTATTATAAATATAAAAAAAAGCGTATTCCATGTAAGTCCAGAACAAATAGAATTTGATTAAGATGCTTTAAAGAGTGCTTTATTCTATTTTGAAATAAAAAAATTCTCTACCATGTGGCGAATTAATTTCATGATGATGTGTTTTATAATAAAATTTTAATAAAAAAAAGTGTTTAAGTGAATCATTAAGATTTAATGTATTGTACTAACTAAAATCTAATATTTTAGCATTATATCTTAATTTTTCTTCTTTATATTCCAATTTTTATATTAGATTCATGTAAGCCAACCAGAACTTACTAAACCCAACCTAACTCCTACTTCAACATAATTTATATCCAACCTTATACAGGGTCAGTTACAAGTTTATCTACCTTTGACCTATATCTATACGAGTTGGGTGAAATATTTGGTTTAACCCGATCTGACCCATACTTTGTGTAACCCTACTCAGCTTTGCATGAGATTTGGAAGGGACGGGTTGGAATGTCTCTAGAGGGTCTATGCAAAATTTAGGCTGGTTGAAGTCCGTATGGAGCTGTATCCATTTGAAGTCAAATCACCATAAATTTGCAACAGTCCAGGATTACATGTGATCCGTAGGGATGACAGGATGGTCTCTTGATGCTACGTTTCTAGTTTCCATTCAATTGGAGTTCTCATGCTCGAGTTGTGATGCAAAGAAGTTGGGATCAACATGTATCCTTTGTACCTGATTGGCATGTATCCATAGCTTCGGATCAGATCGATGCAGAGGTCAGCCTGAATGGAATCGACATGGTAGGATTAAAATAAGTGGATCGGTGTTGTGCTTGCATCAAATTAAATAGAGGGATTATATCAGTGTTGTAAACGTTGATCCGGGTTGGATCAACTATCGGTCCTATGTTTGCGGTCGGTACTGATTTGACCTAAAATTGACCTAGGGTCATGCAATCCTAGGGAAGCAAGGCGTGCGTTAGCACAGCTTCTTGAAGGGATTGTGGTAGTTCATGGGAGTTCTATGTCGCAATTTGGATCGTCGACAATAACATAAAGGTTCTATGATTACAGAGCTCAGCGACTATTCCAACTCAAGAAAGATGACCCCAGTAATGAAAAGATGGAAGTTTGAGGCATAGAGTAAGAGACTATGAGCTAAGATAGTGAGGCTACCAGTCAAGGTCGAGGAACTATCGAGAGAGGTAAGGTTCGGAGTTTGACGAAAGATGTTAGTTGTCTTGGTAGTTCCTGACCAAGAGACTTCAGATGAGAGTTATGAAGACAATTACAAGATGAATTTTGTAAGGGATTGTTAGCACATATATTCGTACGAGTAGAGAGATGAGGCTTGATTGTTTATTGGGTCTTCTTAATGGGACTCCCATCGGACATTCAATCAGACTACTGACTGCTTATATATAGTGAGACCAGTGATACTAATTTACACTCATTCTCAACCTGACGATTATCGGCTAGATTAGTAGGTTGTCTCGATAGAAAGCACTTTGAAGCAGGTATATATTCCAGGGAACCAAACGTACAGTATATCCAACGCGTTGGGTGCGTAAATCTGGGAATGGATGATGTATGCTTTGTTTGCTTAGTCATTTATCGCTTTTAAGGATGTCAATAGATGTAGGTAACGTTGATGTAGATATATACAGAGTAAATACAGACATTTAGACACCTTACAAATCTAGCATAAGGAACTTATGATGTTGAAGTTGTAGAGTAGTATATACTTTGATATGCTAACTCTATGGATGTAGGAAAAAGTCAGGTGTGGTTTTTCCTTGCTATGTGTTCTAGTTATTTTAGTTACTTAACATTTCTATCACTGACAATAGAATTTGTATGAACAGGAGTTTTATGATTTACTTCTTATTACTTTGAATACTTGTAACTCCTAGTAAAATACACCTTAATAGACATAGTGATTAAATTAAGAATAATTAATAAAATAATAAAGGACTAAATATAAAAATATATAATAATTGAGAATTTGGTTATGAAACTATTATCATTGTATTTGTGGCGAGATTCTAGCCCATTTTCATTTTAATTTATTGAAAATGGAGTTCGTATAAAAGAGTTACTATATAGCAAGTTGGAATAATATATATAAGTTTTGAATTTGAAATTATAAATGTAAACCTAGAATATATTAAATACAAATGACATAAGAGAATATTCCCTTTGCATATTTTAAGTTGTGTACATATAAGCAAATAAGAAGGGGACAATGTTTGAAAGAGATGATAAGAATTAATAAGAAATTAATATAAAAACGAATGTGTTAGTGACATAAATTCACCACGCCGACGACCTTAAGAGGGTTCAACTGCCTCCCCTTAAGAAGGTTGACTTAGGGGTCGACCGCCCTCCTAGGGAGGGTGTCGAACGCCCTATAAGGGAAAAGTGGAGTGGCGATTAGGTTTAGTTAGGTTTTCTCTTATAGTTTATTGACATGAATGGTTTGGATTTTATATTTTGACTCCAACAGTTCACAAACACATATTTCAGTAACTATAAATAAGACCCCAGCCTCCTCTATAAACCTCACATTGTCCTCAGGACTCTACCTTTGTTCTTTTAAGTTCTAGATTAGGTTATGTTAGTTTTATTCTTTTCTAAACTAATCTATTTCTATCTTCTCTATTCAAATTTCTATAGATTTCTGGAACTAGATTAATATATGTATAAGATTCTAAATTGATTCCTATACATGTATAATAATATAGGAGAAGGAATGGAGTATGTGTACTCGAGGCTACAATCCATAATTTTGTTATTCACAGTATTCTTATTATTATTATTATTATTATTATAAAGTGACTGGGATTTTTTTTTCAAGTTTGCCTATTTTGTATAATTGTTAGTTTAAAATTAGATTTTCATGCCTATAAATATTCGAAATTCTTTTTTTTTGGCAAGGCCAATCATTTTTATAGTGATCTGTAACAATGTTTTCATTACAGCAAATAATGAATACAAAGAAATACAGGAGGTAAGCTATTTTCCTACCTGTTACAGACATTTTACAATCCTAAGGCACTAAAGAAAGGACCTAGAGAAATCTAAACCTTCACCCTGTAGGGTGCACTTAGAAAAAGAAAATGAAACTACAAAGTCCTGGAATAACAAGAGCTACAGAGGCAGTCACATACAAAATACATTTGACACAAAATACATCTGGAGATAACTCCAACACCACTCACATGCCCAACTTCATAATGGTCTCGAACAAAAACCCAGCAACAGCATGATGAAACACAATGCCACACAATTTCCTTACCTCCAACAATCTCCTACCAAAAATCACTTAAGAATACCATATTCACATATGCTGACAACCTGGGCAATACACAGTAAAAAACACTACAAATTACACATAAGCTTATAAAGGAGAAAGTAGTTGATGTGTTGAACCTCCAATAATCTGACCTTGGACAACTACCAAACAACTAAACAACTTGTTGAACCCTTAACTAATCAACATACTACCAAATCAAATGGATAGCACTAATAAAGCAACACTCAATGCAAACCACCAGCAGCACTGCCGCTACTCCAAACACACACAAATCAAGTTGCACCAACCTAGCGCACGTCACCAATCCAAACCGGTCAAAGAGAGACAAGCAGCACCAATCACACCAACATACTAAACACAGTCGCAGAACAAGATAAGGTAGTACTCACCAACATGTTGTGTTAGCGATCCACAACTCGAAAGCCTTCCTTTTGGTGAACTACGACAAATCTGGTAATGCAAAGTGTCGCGATGTAGGGGATCGCGAAACAACTAAAGACTTTTTCTTGAGAAAAACAAGGTCCAGTCAAGATGACCATCGCCATCTAAAATACGCTATAGAGGGAAAATACAAGGTGGAAAGCAGAGTCTAAACAAATGACAGGTGATAGGTGAAAGATAGATCTAAAAGGATGGGTTAAGGTTACGGTGAAAAGAGGAAAAAACCACAACGCGAAAGCTGACGAGATAAAAGAAGAGAGTAAGCAAAAAGAGTAAGGGTGAAGGATTGAGATCTAAAGAGAGATGGCCAGAAGAAAAGGAAAAAGAAAGAAGCAAAGAAGTAAGGATAACCACCAGTCGCCATTGAAGAAATTCCATGGATTAAGATTTGGAATTCTTATGAAAACCAAACATCTATTAATCCCCCAAATCTCAATAATACCGAAAATGGTCAATCTAGTGCTTATTTGGGTTTTTGTTTATGAATGTAAGTAAAAATGGATTTTTGAGTGTATGTTTAAATTTACCACTAAATCTGATTTATTTTCTTTCATGTGTATTGTAAATCAATTAGTGCAAAATCGTGGATTAAAGTATTGTAACTTATATATGTTTAAACTTCTATGCTTCTTATAAAATAGATGGTCTAAATGTAATAAAATACGTATGATCCAGATCCTTTCTTTTGTGTAAATATGTCAAATGAAAGTAAAGTCGTACTAGAAGAAATATACATATATTGTCGTTATTCACCTTATCTCTTTTATTTATTAAAATAATACTAAAAACCTAGGTTACATGTTATTTCTATTTGTATAATGTTATTTCACTACTATTGCTTCAGATTTGAAATGAGAAATTATATGTTATGAAATTTTAGGAGATATGACTTGTAAATCTAAATTATGTGCTAGGATTGACATTTCTACGCTTTGAACGTTTCCTTTGCGAGTGCCACTAACCACTCTCTTACACACACATGTATATATATTATAAATAGCATATTTAATGTATCATAAATGCGTTTAATTAGAAATTCGAATTTAATATGTCCCTATAGGAAATTTACATGTTGTGTGTGTAATAATGGCTTTTAAAATATTAAATGGCATGAGATACGAGATTAACCCCTACTTGTAGTAGATGTTAGTAATGACGCATATTTTTATCGATTGGATATTTAAATATTTAATTTAAATATTGATCGTTTATTATTGACAATTGACGATTTCAAAAGGTGATTTTTCACACACAATCAAATCAAGACTTCAGAGTAGTTACATTGAGTTCATATGTTTCGTTACATGAATAAAAAGTATACAGATCGCTATGTTTTGAGATTAGATGATTTGACAGTCAAAACTATCTAGAAATACGCGTAAAATTGTAGATCCAGGCCATAGTCTTGGATTTTGATGAAACATGTATCATCGAAACCGTATTGTTATAATGATGCACGCTATCAAGTTTCATGGCGAACGGACTTGTCACCTGATCGTGCGAGAATAAAATGTGCAACGTTTTGGTTTGAATTAAAATGAGACAAACAATAAAATAATATCCTAATGCTATAGTGTCTTTGTTAACCCACCCAAACTGTAGCACTTCTCCTCTCTTTTATTTTTTTCTTGTTCCATTAAATGGAAGCCGCCTCCTTCTTCATAAATTTAAATATCAAAATCCAATTGAATTTCTTTACTGAAACCAAGCCTATCAGATTCATACTTAGATTTTCTTTGCGCCTATAGGCTAATACTTAGTCAATCATAGTCCATGATAGCATTTTATTTTCATATGATATGACTTACTAAAAATTTATTAATTTAGTTTTTTTTGTCTGTACAATGTTTTCATATGATAATACTATAGAGTACAATTTTTACATGTTACGTCCTTATAGTTAAACTAGTTTAGTCCCGTGTAGATGCATGGCTGCCTTCAATTTAACATTCATGCAGTAATATGCCAAATAACTAACACATTGTTTATAACCTAATAAAAAACAACATGACATAAATCCTAGAATCAAATTCATATGATATTGCTATGCGGAGAACTGCACACACACAAAAACTGCTAATAAATATTTTCCATGTTATATATACAGACCCTAATATGATGCACAAAAACATGTTAATCCCCATGTAGATGCACGGCTGAAAAATATAATTATACGTTAATACATTTAGAAATATACATATAAATAATTGTAAGTGACTAATTACATACCAGTACATAAATAATAAAAATTTATGTCGCCCAGATCACTTCCACATCAATTTGGGCCATGTCTTTTTCAGGCTTTATAACAATTTTGCAATTACTTTTGGTAACTGACACCGCCTTGTCCCTAGAAGAGATAATCTTAATAAGATGTTACACTTTTCGTGACCAGATAGTAAATGAGAATCAATCAAATATTCATAGAGAATGCTTCATAAATCATACATATAAAAAAGATAGTTACATAAGCCGTCATCTTAGGCTAAGAACCTTCATCGAAAGACTTGCGGGCAGCTGCAACAGTACGATCAACATCTTCAGTATCTCCTTCTGAGACATGAGCAATCACTTCCCCTGTTCTAGGATTCAAATTGGGAACCCCAAAAGAATATAGCACCATTATGTTAAGACCACATTTACCCAATAGAAAAGAGTGTATATATAGTTGATACATTACACATATCATACACAGATGTGTCAAATGGGTCCTTTAGGGTCCTATGAGGGTCAACCAAAATTCGACCCAACCCATTTACAACCCGTTTGTTTTGATCCATTCAACACAAAGCTTTATCTAACCCATCTCACCTACTAAGTGGGTC
Source organism: Allium sativum (assembly GCA_030737875.1). Lineage (NCBI taxonomy): Eukaryota > Viridiplantae > Streptophyta > Magnoliopsida > Asparagales > Amaryllidaceae > Allium > Allium sativum. The sequence goes on along the minus strand of CM060909.1, from coordinate 736,422,105 downwards.
AGACATTTGACCCATTTAAATGTAGTATGCTATTTTTATATACAATTATGAGAATTAGTCTGTTATTTTCTAAGTATAAACGTTAATCACCTTGGAGAGCTATATTGTTTATTTATAGGACGAAATATCTGTGTGTTCCAAACTATCTGTAATTTAGGTGGGAATCTATCGGTTGAAGTCCTTTTTGGTTCCGGTGGAGTATGAAAAAATTACTGCATTATTTACCAAAAAATATCGATTATGTATGTGGGCAGAGTTCAAATATGAGAATTTAGCTTGTTATTTTCTAACTACAACTAAAAGTCCACTTGGAGAACTATAGTGTTCGGTCACAGAGCAAAACGTCCAGGTGTTTCACACTATCCGTACTTTTGGTGGGAATCAATCAGTCGAAGTCTCATCCGGTTCCAGGTCCGTATGAAAGAATTACTACAATTTTTATAAAAAAATAGTGACTCTGTATGTAAGCAGAGTCCAAATATGGGAATTTAGCCTGTTATTTTCTAAGTTCAAATGACAACCCCTTGAAGAACTATAGTGTTCGATCACATAGCAAAACGTCTGAGTGTTTCACACTATCGATAATTTAGGTGGGAATCTATAGGTCGAAGCCTCATCCGCTTCCGGAGCAGTATGAAGAAATTATTATAGTTTTTACAAAAAATAGTGATTTTGTATGTAGGTAGAGTTCAAATATGGGAATTTAGCATGTTATTTTCTAAGTACAACTGGCAGTCCCTTTAAAGAACTACAGTGTTCGGTCATAGAGAAAAACGTCCGAGTGTTTCACATTTTCGTAATTTTTGTGGGAATATATCGGTCGAAGCCTCATCCGGTTCCGGGGAAGTATGAAGAAGTTACTATAGTTTCATATTCTACTTTCACGGGTGGTGTGATTGGTTGTTCTTCAACTTCTGAAGCAGTGGATCCAGAATTTTGTAGTCTTGATGTTGCTCAAGTGGAAAAATGGTAAGAAACTTCCAAAATTTTGAGAATATAGGAAATCAGATTTTGATATTTTGCTAAGGCTAAGTCAAAAATTGATGACATCAATAAATTGAGTTTAGGAAAAAAAGGAAAAAGTCACATACTATCACAATAGTGAAAGCATCTTTTTGTACAACATAATCCACATATGAATAAAAAGACTAAAAATTTAACTAAAGATACGATTCAAGATACCAGGGAAAAAATTATGAAATTAAGAATTTATGCGGCTAACAACACTATAGAATAGCAAGGAAGTTGATGAAAGTAGGAAAAAGAAAAAAATTCTGCAAATAAGTTTCAGTAAATCATGAGCTCATGAAAGAATATGGTATAATGGAATTGAAGCAAGAACCTTTTTTGTTCTTTAGTAGTTAAAATGGACATCGTTAACTCCATTTTCAGTGGCATGTTCCACATTACTTGATTATTATACTCTTAGTCAAGCGTAAAAGTATCTTCGATGATTTGGATTCACAATGTTATATTTTTAGATTTGATAAAAGTGCCATTGTAAGAAAAGCATAGTGTAACATCCCGTATTTTTGGTAGTCAAATATTTAAATTATTTTATTATTTTAAATATTTAATTTGAATTATTAATGGATTTTTAATATTGAAGTCGTTTGTTTAAAGCGACGTTTAAATGTTAAATTTATTTATAATATAAAACGAGCTCGAAATGGTGCGGTAGTTCGTAATATTGAATTTTCAAATACATTGAATATATAAAATTCGTTTTAAGTCGGACTTCTATGAAACAAGAAACGTTGGAATTTTCTCGATTATAATTTTCATACGAAAGAGAAAAATCCATATTTCGTGTTATAGATTGTTAGTTATGTCCAGTTCAAATTTTAAAATAGTCGCTATGGAAATCATTATTAAAATATAATGTTTATTAATTAATATAATAGGGTTTTAATATAATTTGGATACCGTCTTGACTCGAATTGATGATATCGAGTTATATAACTTATATTTGAAGCTATATGATATTTGTAGTTGGGTGTTTACGATAATAACAATTTATTATTATTTTAATTGATTATTCTGGAATTTAAATAATATTCTATCGATATTATAAGCCATAAAAATAACCATTTGTGTAAACGATCTATGTTTTGGAAGAAACAAGTTTTATATTGGAATGCGTATAATTAGTTATTGCTATATTTCCAGTTTGGAGCTGTAACACCCCGTATTTTCTATAAACATAAAGTAACAAAACAAAGCATAATTAATTTTTAAAAGAAGAATTAAGGAAAACGGGTTACGCTATTGCGTTCATCTTGGAATTCTGCTTGAGATAGAGTCCGAGTTTGCATAAATCGGACTCCGTATGAAGAAGTTATGGCACTTAGAAGTTTCAGGAATTTAAAAAAAACCAGCCCGAATTCAAATTCAAAGTTTCGAAATTCATATCACGCACCCGGGCTGGGTGGGAAAATTCCCGCCCAGGACCCAGGTCGACCATGGGGTCGACCTGGGGGTCGACTTGGGTAGAACAGGTCGACCATGGGGTCGACCTCCCCCCTTTTCCAGATCCGTGGACAGATTCGTTTTTCTGTATTTAGACGCCCGTTCTGACCAGGTTCATTGATCCTATGCTATTTAAACACCCCCAAGCCTCAATTTCTCTCCACACAATTTCATTACGTCTATACTCTGTCCTAATTCATATTAACATAAATTAATGGTGTCGTTATTCTGTTGAAACCTAAGCTAGAACAAGTGATCCTTCTTCTTCCAATCTGAATAGGATTAAAAGAGAACAACTACAATCCTTTTTTCTTTTAGAATCCAACCAAGGTGAGTACAGTTGTTTTCAGATATGAAATTTAATTATGATCTTGACATGGTTATAAATCTAAATTGGAGATTATGCATATTCTTGTTTATCAGATCTGTTTTTCTGTGTAATCTATCTTATTATTGTAACTATTATGTATCTCTTCCTTCCTTCTGTTCTATAGCCAGACTACCATGAGTCTGAGCCAAATCTCATAAGAGATTGACGCACGAACGCTAGATTTGGGGAAAATAATGAACGATGCATAATTGGACATGACTGATTTGTGACTGATTTAAGAAAAGGGCATATGTTGTAATTTAAGATCTAGATCTAGGCATACTATATATGACGGTTTATGATTTGGAAGAAGGAGAATTATTGTATGACAACATATGACCTGTAATTTGGGAACATAATGCATGTTATAATTCAAGATCTGATTTTGAGGACATAATATATGTTGTAATTTAAGATCTAGATTTGGGGGCATATTTTATATGACGATCTATGGCTTGGAAGAAAAAGGATATATGATAAAGGCGTAAAAGATCTATATTAAAATAGGATAACCATTAATTGTGAATATGCCTAAATGGGGATTTTGGATATTTGACATATGCTGAAATCAAAGACTATAATTTGGCATAATTCATATTGTATATCATGATTTGGGGTTTCTGAAGAATATTCTGTACTATGTAAATTTAACTAGAAATTTGGGGCATATGTTAAATTGTGAATTATGACCATAATTTGAGCATGTAAAATTAGCCTTAATTTTATGATTAAGCGAGGTACATCAATTGAATTTTAAGGGAAGATTAAATCTGTTAAATTTCCAAATCTGCTAAATCTGTTGAAACTGAATACGGTAATTTAGGGTATGAAAATCTGTAGGCTCGATCTAAAATTGAGCAAAACATGTTAATAGAACTTTGGATAATCTGCTGTAACTTGTAAAGAAGTTAATTTGTTGAATTGGCATAATTAGTCTGATACTGGCATAATATGTGAATGAATACTTTAGGTAAAATAAGAATGCTGAGACGTGAGGTTAGACTCTGTTTGCGGTAGAAGCTTGCCCGGACCCAACCGGCTTAACCAGCAACCGCAAACTGTCAGCCTAATGTGAGAGGTCGTAAGCATAAAGATGCTTAGACACGAGGTTAGGTATGACTTGTGGCATAAGTCTGCCTGGAACCGCCCGACACATCCAGCAGCCACAAGCTATCGACCTAATGTAAGAGGTTTGTGCATTAATATTTAATTAATGCAAATCTAAGATAAATATGATGCCTAAAACGTATTGAGTAGATAAGGTTAAATCAACTGGACTGATGAACCTAATAAACCCGTTTGAAAATCTGTAGGCCCAATACAAGGTTAGGTGAAACAATCTGTAAGTCTGTTAATCTATAATCTGATCCGTTAAGTCTGAAAACTTGTTAATCAGTGTATATGATCTGTTAGTCTGAAAACTTGTTAACTTATTTGTCTGATCTGAGAACTAGTTAATCTGAACTTTGTACATCTGAAATCTGTAATCAAGTTAATCTGGAATTCTGTTAGTCTGGGGACACAAGGTTAGGAGGGGTAATTATTTGTGTCATCTGTTGTTTGGGAACCATATTAGTCAGTAACCCTTTCTGGTATCAAAACTATGACCCAACATTAGGTAGGGGTCCAGGGCACGCTTACTGAACTAATTGTAAGAGTTTCACCCTGATAATGGCGAGGGGTGTTGATGGCGCATTCCAACCGGGTCATGTGCGTGCATGGATCCGGTCTGCTTTGAGGATGTAAGACATCGTGACATCTGTAAATATTTCTATGTCTATAGGTTGCCACTTTAGGAAGTTGCACACACTTTTGTGGGGTCGGCACAGGGTATTTATGTATTAGGGAGCCGATCTCTTGGGGTAGAATTTAGGGTACACTTAGTTCTGTCTGTTTCTATTGGGGGTACTGTCTGTTTCTGTTGGGGTGGTAACACCTGTCTATTTCTGTGTGGTACCATCTGTTGGGGTGGTAAAGGACCATTACTAGTGTACACCTAATTCTAACATTCTGTTTTCGTAGGGAATATTCTGTTACCGTCTGTCTCTGTTCGGGTGGTAAAGGCCCATTACTAGCACTCTGTTTCTGTAACCGGCCGTCTCTGTTCGGGTGGTAAAGGCCCATTACTAGCATTCTGTTTCGGAACATCTGTCTCCGTTTGGGTGGTGAAGGCCTATTACTAGCGTCATGTTTCTGAAGAGATCGTTCTGTTTTTTGTTTAAATATTAGGACAACACCTAATTCTATTATACTACCATTAGTGCAGAGAAGTGAGAACCATGTAAGAAGCTTAGTTTAGCTATATCATTCTGCTGTTTCTGTTAACCTGCTACTCCTGTTATGGTTATCTCTCATCCAGTTTTATTTACATGCCATGATACTGTTATCTGTTTATATGCTAAAAGTCACTGGACTCACCAGACTTATGTATGACCTAGTTTGTTTCGCCTTTTTTCTTCTGTCCCCCCCCCCCTCCCCTCAAGGTTCTCAGGGTGGAAGCATAGGAGCTTGATTCAGGTTCTATCTACTTGAAGTGCTAGAATTGCTTGAAATATTGCTTGGCTTTGATTCTACCTATTTATGGCATTCTCTGTTGGGGATTATGGCTTTAAAAATTATGCATTCTGAAGAATTTTGTATAAGACTGACATTTGTGTACTTGGGTTTTGGTATTGTGATGTAACCAAACTTATTTCTGTTTCTGCTGTAATAAAGTTATAAAATTTTCAAGTACTACTTTACATATCTGTCTTATAAATTTCTGTTCTGTTTACTCATAACGTTCAACCGAAGTTCCCTTTGCGAGTGACCTTAAAGGAAGTGGGGTGTTACAAAAGCCAATTTGAGTTGTTTTATCTGTGTGTGCAATTTAAAGGTGAACCGATAATCACAACTGGAATTAAAATACACTATTTGTGCAAAAGTTGTCGGTTTTCAACGAAATTGATCTCATTGGATCCGGAACGTCAAGACATAAGAGTGTATCTAATTTCAATATTTTTGAAGTTTCTATGTAGCCACACGAAATTAAACGTCGATCAAGTGTGAAGGTGTATACATTATATATTTATTGTATTTATTTATTCTATTCAACTTTCCTCTGCCTTTTCCTTTCCTTAGCCCCAATTTATCATTCCCCTGCATCCCACGTATCCTTGCGTGCCAATCCATTCCTACCAGTGCCAAGCAAGTAATAGTTTGAAATCACAACTAGTCTACAAAATTTCAGCACACCTATACAAATATAATACATGAATCGTACTCAACGTACAAGCGTGAGTGTGCTACTTTAAGACAAAAGCCTGCAAATCTAAAGCAGGAATGAATTAAAAATATAATATAAACCGTAGGAACCAGGTAACTATCTTCATTCACATGAGAGATTACATGAATCAATATGAAATTAAAAGATTGAGATTACATGAACATGGTGGCAAATGGGTTGTAAGTGTAATAAGACACTAGACCAAACATGAAAGTGGCCAACTTGAGGTTGGGTTGAGTTTGTAGCATAAATTTACCCGGACCCGCCCGGCTTAACTAGTGGCTACAAACAATAGGACCCAATGTGGGTAGTTGGTCATATAACACTTAAAACCTGAGGTTAGACTAGGTTGTGGTGTAAATCTACCCGGACCCGCCCGGCTTAACTAGTAACCACAACAAAGTCTAATGTGAGAGGTTGGGGTGCATTAATCTAATTAATGCCACATGAAAAGTTTAAGTAATTTTGATTAATGACACTTAACCGATATGACACGAATGGGTAGGTTAAGTTAAACCGGACTTAGTTCCTTAATGACACTTAACCATATAAGACAATTAGGGGATGGGGTTAAGTAATTTATGCTTAATGTAACACCTCGTAATTTGAATATAAAAATTCACAAATTAAAGTATACTTAATTAAGTGAAATGGGTTGCGCAGAGAAATATATATATTGATATATATATATATAATTGAAAATTTAATAAATAAATATGCAAAAATGTTCAAAACAGCGAATTGGGAGAGGGGAATAACCGAACCGGCCGATTTTTGAGGTCGACCCGAGCCCGCTGGGTCGGCTAGGGGTTAATCCAGGGTGTTTGGCTGTCAACCCGTGGGCCGATTCGCTCGAATGCAGATTTTGCATTTGAATGGTTCTCATGGTTCAGCTTTAATCTAAAGGCCCTAAATGGTTCCTACATGTGACTTCTTCCCCAAGACATGCTTTAAAGGCTAGGATTGGTTCTAGGGTTTATCCTTGGGCTAAAACTATCCTAGTCTTCTATAAAAAGACCCCTAACCCTCTCCTAAAACCCTCATAAATTGATCCTACAACTAAACTATGCCAAAATGGTTCCTCATCATGGCCTCCATCCTCTTGCCAAAATTCTATCTTCATTTCTATGAGAGATTCTTTGATCATGTGAGCGTATGAGAGTTTCTATGTTCATATGAGAGCTTCTAAACATGATTTCAAGGCTAAAGCTTTAATCTTTGTTCATCAAAGATGGGATTTTTATGGATTTTGCTCAAGGGTTTTCTAAGGAGCTTTTATTTTGGGTTTTTGGTGATAGCATGAACGGCTTCGTCTCAATCTTTTAATTTCATATTGATTTGTGTCTTCATAGCATTGTAAGCCCTCTTCCTACTCTTAGATATTAACTTTAAACTTAATGTGACATGTTGTAAGTTGGGTTTCAACATTAAGTATGTTGCATGCTATCATGTTATGTATCCTATCATGACTAAAAAGTCATTATCTTGATCTTGTGGGCTTAAAGATATAAACTTTATGTTGAATGTTGCATTTTGGCAACATGAGAACTATCATATCCCTTATGATAGCTTACATGTAATGCCATATGCGAACTTCTAGCCATCTTTCTATGTCATTTATCACCATGATTCACCTATGTGCTAAGTTTGAGGTTGTGCATGTTTTTGAGGCCTAATAATGTAATATGCAAGTTAATGAACACGTTTATGCCTCATTTGCCACCATGTTTAACTTGTGGCCGTATACCCCTTTTGTCATGCCTTTGCCAAGTTCCTTCTTTTAATCCATTATGCGTTGTTGCGAATGTATATGCGAGTTTAAAAGCGTTGGGTTACGTTATGGGTAAAACTTTAATGACGTGAAACATGATTTGGGTAAATGGGTATAAACATGACAACATGTAACTTTGGCTATGAGCATGGGACTTGAAAACTTGACACGTACGGGTTGTAAGTGTAACAAGACACTAGACCAAACATGAAAATGGCCAACTCAAGGTTGGGTTGAGTTTGTAGCATAAATCTACCCGGACCCGCCCGGCTTAACTAGTGGCTACAAACAATAGGATCCAATGTGAGAAGTTGGTCATGTCGCGCTTAAGACCCGAGGTTAGACTAGGTTGTGGTGTAAATCTACCCGGACCCGCCCGGCCGAACTAGTAACCACAACAAGGTCTAATGTGAGAGGTTGAGAGTGCATTAATTAAATTAATGCCACATGATAAGGTTAAGTAAATTTGACTAATGACACTTAACCAATATGACACGAATGGGTAGGTTAAGTGGGACCGGGCTTGATTTCTTAATGACACTTAACCGATATGACACGAATGGGTAGGTTAAGTGGGACCGAGCTTGATTTCCTAATGACACTTAACCATACAAGACAATTAGGGGATGGGGTTAAGTAATTTACGCTTAACTAATCCGACTTGTTAATTAGATGGGGTTAAGTAATTAAGACTTAACTAAGCTAAACACGGTAATTAGATGAGGTTAAGTAATTAAGACTTAACTAATCTAAACACGGTAATTAGATGGGGTTAAGTAACCTATACTTAACTAATCTAAACACGGTAATTCGATGGGGTTAAATTAAACACTTAACCAATATAGACTTGGTAATTCAATGGGGTTAAGTAGCCAATGCTTAACCAACTTAACGAGATAATTTAATGGGGTTAAGTAACTTATACTTAACCAATTATACATGATGATTTGGTGAGGTTAAGTAACCTACACTTAACCAATCTAATATGTGGACCTGGTAGGGTTAAGTCACAAGACCTTTAAAGTAGGCTTAACCATGGTAACACGATTAGTGGATGAGGTTAAGCTAACCCATACTTAACCAATCCGACTCGATAATCTGATGGGATTAAGATAATCTATGCTTAATCAATCCAAAATGATAATTTGATAGGGTTAAGACAAATAAATACTTAACCAATTTGACTTGATAGGGTTAAGTCATGAGCTTCTTGGTACACTTAACCAACTTATAGGGCTAAGCCTTGAACTTGAGTACTTAGCCAATCTTGACATGATTCGCAGGCGGGTTAAGTCATGAACTTGGATAACAACACTTAACCCATTTGACAAAACCCTAGCTCAGGGACTAGGTTGGGAATCGTAGTTAACAAGGATAGCGGAAAGAGGAGCTAAGTGGTAAACCTTAGTTAAGGATAACTAAGTAATAATTCTTAGCCAAGGACATGGGACTAGTTCAGAAATAGATGAGTAACCTGATACGGTAGGTCATCGCTTAGTATACGAGGAGGAGCAACTAATCTGACTTGAATAAGGGCTCCAACGAACTGGGTGACGAAGCGGTAGCTTCGGGGGAACGTAAGGATACTCTTGGTATCCCTCTGTGAGGTGTCAAGTGGTCCATGAAACCCGGCCTCACAGAGGTTAAGGTCTGCGGTAGAAGAGCCAAGAGTATGCCTTGGTTGCTATGCGAGCGACCTAAAGACTGGGATGGATTAGCGTGGAGTCGACGATACTTGATTTTGCCCCGGGATAGCATGTCGTAGGCTACCTACCATCTTTAGTCAATCGTGTACGTACGGAAAGGCAGGGAACTCCCAAAAGACCATATACTAGCTATCAAGTTATGGGTGAGGTTGGCTATCTGGAAATGGGCATCGATGGGCCTTAGTGTAGTTCTCATACATGATTTTTCTTGGATTGCCTTTCAGTAGTTGAGGGAGGGGTCACGTGGGACCATAGCCACGGGTACAAAAACAGACCTTGATATCTGCATCAACAGACGACTAAAAGCTCCCGACCGAGTTCCGTATTTCTTGATTTGCCCTGGCACGGAACTCGGATGGCACATTGAGGAACATGTGCATCTAGACATGGAAAACGGTTCACGATACATACGTGGGATAAAGGGCGCGGTTGACGGGTGGCATAATCCCTAGTGGCCTTAGGTGGCTGAACCCAAACCGAGACACGGAAACGTTCATTAGGAAGCATAATCCCTAGTGGTCCTAGGTGGCATAAATCCTAAGTGGACACGCGATAATTGATGGTAAGAAAACATAACTAGATCAAGGGTAGCAGTCCAAAATAACTTCAAGGATAAGACGTTTACATGGGAAAGCCCGTATGGCCTACGGCAAAGGACTGAACTTATACATGGAAAGAAACATACGAGTTGGGAAAACCTACATATGCTATATATTAGGTTGACATGGACCATTACATGACATTGGGCAAGGGACATTCATAGTTAACACATGACGCGGGTTGGGATACTAGTATGAGGGGTGCAGAGCAAATATACATGATATATACCTTAGGATGTTATACATGATAAATACCTTAGGATAGTATACTTAATAGAAACCTGACGATGTGGTACCTTGATTTATCTTGACACCGTAGTTTATCATGACACACTCGTTTATTTTGGTACCGAAGTTCATCCTGTTATTTTGGTTTTGCTTATCTATCTTGTCACCATACTTATGTTCATCTCAGTTCCTCATGCCAGTTAACTTTACTAGTTTATATACTGATAGTAGATAGGGATTACCAGTCTTTATGACTGACCCCGTTTTGTTTCGCCTCTTGTCTTCCGTTTCCCCCCAGGTTACAGGGAGGAAATGCTATTGTTAGTTTGGACTTCTTCTGTTTGAAGGTCATCACGCATGGCTTGGACTTCTCTTCGCTATGGCTACTTTACTGTTTTACTTGGGGAATAATTTATGAAATGGTTTTATGCTTCTTTATTATTGCAAGACAGGTTTTGATGTATTTTGATGTAAAAGGCTTTTAGACCTTATTTTATAAGGTAATGAAATTTGTTTTACTTCCGCTGTTTTATATATATATGTTCTGTCTTGTAATATTTCTGTACATGTTTACCAATAATACCCCTCTAAAGCTAGTGCATTCCTTTGCGAGTGACCCTAGAGGAGGTGGGGTGTTACACTTAACTAATCCGACTTGGTAATTAGATGGGGTTAAGTAACCTACACTTAACTAATCTAAACACGGTAATTAGATGGGGTTAAGTAATCCATACTTAACTAATCTAACACGGTAAATTCGATGAGGTTAAGTAATTTACACTTAACTAATCCGACTTGGTAATTAGATGGGGTTAAGTAACTTAGACTTAACTAATCTAAACACGGTAATTAGATGGGGCTAAGTAATCTTCACTTAACTAATCTAAGCATGGTAATTCGATGGGGTTAAGTTAAACACTTAACCAATCTAAACTTGATAATTTAATGAGGTTAAGTAGCCAATACTTAACCAACTTAACATGATAATTTAATGGGGTTAAGTAACTTATACTTAACCAATTATACATGATGATTTGATGAGGTTAAGTAACCTATACTTAACCAATCTAATATGCGGACCTGATAGGGTTAAGTCACAAGACCTTTTAACTTAGGCTTAACCATTGTAATACGATTAGTGGATGGGGTTAAGCTAACCCATACTTAACCAATCCGACTCGATAATCTGATCTATGCTTAATCAATCTAACATGATAATTTGATAGGGTTAAGACAAATAAATACTTAACCAATTTGACTTGATAGGGATAAGTCATGAGCTTCTTGGTACACGTAACCAACTTATAGGGCTAAGCCTTGAACTTGAGTACTTAGCCAATCTTGACATGATTCGTGGGCGGGTTAGGTCATGAACTTGAATGACAACACTTAACCCATTAGACAAAACCCTAGCTTAGGGGACTAGGTTGAAAATCGTAGTTAACAAGGATAGTGGGAAGAGAAGCTAAGTGGTAAACCTTAGTTAAGGATAGCTAAGTAATAATTCTTAGCCAAGGACATGGGACTAGTTCATAAATAGATACGGTAAGTCATCGCTTAGTATACGAGGAGGAGCAACTTATCTGACTTGGATAAAAAGCTCCAGCGGACTGGGTGACGAAGCGGTAGCTTCGGGGGACATGAGGGTGCTCTTGGTATCTCTCTGTGAGGTGGCAGGTGGTCCATGAAACCCGGCCTCACAGAGGTTAAGGTCTGTGGTAGAAGAGCAAAGAGTATGCCTTGGTTGCTATGCGAGCGACCTAAAGACTGGGATGGATTAGCGTGGAGTCGACGATACTTGTTTTTGCCCTGGATAGCACGTCGCCGACTACCTACCATCTTTAGTCAATCGTGTACGAACGGAAAGGCAGAGAACTCCCAACAGACCATGTTCTTGCTATCGAGTCATGGGTGAGGTTAGCCCATAGGAAAGTGGGGCTATAGTGGGGCCGGGATGTAGTTCTCATACATGATTTTTCTTGGATTGCCTTTCAGTAGTTGAGGGAGGGGTCACGTGGGACCATAGCCACAGATACAAAAACAGACCTTGGTATCTGCATCAGCAGACGACTTAAAGCTCCCGACCGAGTTCTGTATTTCTTGATTTGCCCTGGCACGGAACTCGGGTGGCACATTGAGATACATGTGCGTCTAGACATGGAAACGATTCACGATACATACGTGGGATAAAGGGCGCGGTTGACGGGTGGCATAATCCCTAGTGGCCCTAGGTGGCTTGAAACCAAAACACGGAATCGTTCATTAGGTAGCATAATCCCTAGTGACCCTAGGTGGCATAAATCCTAAGTGAACACGCGATAGTTCATGGTAAGAAAATATAACCATATCAAGGGTAGCAGTCCAAAATAACCTCAAGGATAAAACGGTACTACATTGAAGTGGTATAGATTTACATAAGAAAGCCCGTACGGCCTACGGTAAAGGACTGAACTTATGCATGGAAAGAATCATACGAATCAGGAAACCTACATATACGATATATTAGGATGACATGGACCATTACATGACATTGGGCAAGAGACATTCATAGTTAACACATGACGCGGGCCGGGATACTAGTACGGGAGGTGCAGAGCGAATATACATGATAGATACCTTGCGATATTGTACTTGATAGAAACCTGACGATGTGATACCTTGACTTATCTTGACACCGTAGTTTATCATGACACACTTGTTTATCTTGGTACAGTAGTTCATCCTGTTATTTTGGTTTAGCTTATCTATCTTGTCATCATACTTATGTTCATCTCAGTTCCTCATGCCAGTTAACTTTACTAGTTTATATACTGATAGTAGATAGGGCTTACCAGTCTTTATGACTGACCCCGTTTTGTTTCGCCTCTTTGTCTTCCGTTTCCCCCCCAGGTTACAGGGAGGAAATGCTATTGTTAGTTCGGACTTCTTCTGTTTGAAGGTCATCATGTATGGCTTGGACTTTTCTTGGCTATGGCTACTTTACTGTTTCGCTTGGGGAATAATTTATGAAAAGGTTTTTATGCTTCTTTACTATTGCAAGAAAGGTTTTCATGTAAGAAATTCTCTGATGTAAAAGGCTTTAGACCTTATTAATTAATGATATGAAAGTTGGTTTTACTTCCGCTATTTTATATGTTCTGTCTTGTAATATTTCTGTACATGTTTACCAATAATACCCCTCTAAAGCTAGTGCATTCCTTTGCGAGTGACCCTAGCGGAGGTTGGGTGTTACATTTGGTATCAGAGCAGAAGGTTACCAGACTGGGCAAAAGTTTTTAAAACCTTCTGAAAACTATTTGAAAAACCGTTTACAAAGAAGCATTTTTCAAGAAAAGTTTTTAAAGGCTATTCCCCAAAAGCCATTAGCACTATCCATTGTTTCCTTGATTGAATCTCTTTTCCTTTCTTTCCTCCATCTGTAGTCACAGTAGTTTTAACTGCGACTAATCCTTATCTAACTACGTGAGTGTTTTACCCGTGCGATGGAGAGAGTTCTCGAGAGACCTGTTACCGAAGTTATATGAAGGGATAATAAGAGCAAGGATAAAGGACACGAGCTTAAGAATAAGCAACTTGTTGGTATAGCTTGATCCACAAAGGAAGATAAGGACAAGATCAGCGAGAGGGCAATTGTATGCTCTCATTTCTAGCGTACCTAAGAGAAATGGTACCGTTTCTGTTAAAGGCTTAGCCTTTCTTTTCTACCATCCCGTCCAGACTTTGTATTGATCATCGCATCATTTAAGTCTGCCTCGATAGTTAAGTCTCTGCACCTTAGTACTAGCATGGTATAAGATCCCACTTTTGACCCAAAAATCTGGTTGGAGAGTCGGTCCATTTATTCATGACTTGTTTGGAATTGAGAGTGTAAATGTCAAGTGTTGAGATTAGAAGCAATACTTCTATTGTTGAGCTATGGATGGATTCTAGGGATGAAGTGGTTATCCAGTAAGGGATGCCATTCTCGGTTTTGAAAGGAGGGTAGTTAAACTCTTTGCTTGCCTTGGTAATACCCTCGAAGTCTCGTGTAACCTTTTGGGTTCTGTCATTGTAACAACCCGTAAAATGCGAGCCAGTTTGAAATTTTTATTTTGGCCATTTTAGTGAATTTTGAATATTTAAAATGGATTATTTTAAATAATATCGACGAGAAATTTATTTTGAATGGAATTCGACGTATACATTATACGCGTCGTCGTTAGAATATAAATATTTATATATAATTATAAATAGAATTGAAAATGGCGCGGTAGTTCGATAATTCGATTTCAAACTTCAATTGAATGTACCGGGTGCAAAACAATCCGGATTTTAGTGAAACCAAAAATAAGATTATTTTAAATAATATCGACGAGAAATTTATTTTGAATGGAATTCGACGTATACATTATACGCGTCGTCGTTAGAATATAAATATTTATATATAATTATAAATAGAATTGAAAATGGCGCGGTAGTTCGATAATTCGATTTCAAACTTCAATTGAATGTACCGGGTGCAAAACAATCCGGATTTTAGTGAAACCAAAAACATTAGGATCTAATTGACGATATCTTTCCAACGAAGTTAACAAACTGAGATTTCACTTTATAAATGATAAGATATGTCCAGTTGAAAATTCTGAATAGTCGCTATGGAATTCAGGCCCTTGAAAATGGACATTTTGCAAATGACCTCGGATTTCGACGAAACCACTTTTGTTGGGTCCGTGATGTCAAATTATTGCTAGATTCCAAATTTCATAATTTTTCGAATCAATATGTGAGCGTGGCAAAAGAAAACGCGTTTGACCAGTTTCAGTTGATTTTAATCGACTGGAAATTGGCCACTTTTCAAACGGTCTCAGAATTCGACGAAACTAGTTTTGTTAGGACCGTATCGTCAATACGAAGCTAGAAAATATTTTTATGGAATTTTTAGAGTTAGTATGTGACCCCGGTAATTTGAAATGTACGTTTAAAATTCAATATAGTGATTTAAATGAAAATTAAACGGAAACTGATTCAAATGGTCAAATCAGCTTACGATACATATCCCATTGTGTTCGGAATGGGGGTGAAACGCTATGGACGACAGGTGGTGGGCCTCGTTTCGATGACGTATGTAAAAGTCAACTTTTAAAAAAATAATAAAATAAAAAATAAAAATAAATAATAAAAACAAAAACCCCTTAACCAGGCCCCCCCCCCCCCCGATATCTTCTCATTCATCAGAAAAGAAAAAAAAAGAAGGGGGGAACGAACGGAATAGCCACCCTCGACGTCGCCACCGCGCCTCGACGGAGCCGGCGCCTACCCCCACTCCTGCTTCACCTCCTCCTGCTTCCACCCTTCCCCAGCTCGAACGCAAGACCCGGATCCGCGTGCCCTAGCCGACCCCCAGAGCTCCATCGTCGCCCCCTCGAGTTCGACCGCCTCCACCTACCCTCCCCCCCACCCAGGCCGATGCCCCATGGCCAGCGCCGCCCCGGAGGGCCCCGCCTCCGCCTGAAGACGCGAGCAATCCCCCCCCCCCCCATTCAAAACTAAGGTAATTCTTATTTATTTATTTTATTTTAGTTTCTTCATTTCATTTTAGTATAAAACGGAATTTCATTTTAGTATAAAACGGAATTTCATTTTAGTATAAAACGGAATTTTATTTTAGTATAAAACTGAATTTTATTTTAGTTAAAAACTGATTTATAAAGGATTTAAAAACTGATTTATAAAGAAAATAAAAACTGATTTTATTTTAAGGTTTAATATAGGAAAACGGTTTTAACTTTAAAAAAGGAAAAAGGTTTTAACTTTAAAAAAGGAAAAGGTTTTAACTTTAAAAGGAAAAAGATTTGATCTTTATTAGAAAAAAGGAAAAACTTTTTATTAGAAAAGAGGAAAACTTTTTATTAGAAAAGGCGAAAACTTTTTATTAGAAAAGGCGAAGTCTATATTTTTGAAATGGAATTTTTATCTATATGACATCGAAATAAAAATATGATTTTTATATATTGAATAGCGAACTAAAAATTCGATTTTTATATATTGAATAGCGAACTAAAAATTCGATTTTTATATATTGAATAGCGAACTAAAAATTCGATTTTTATATATTGAATAGCGAACTAAAAATTCGATTTTTATATATTGAATAGCGAACTAAAAATTCGATTTTTATATATTGAATAGCGAACTAAAAATTCGATTTTTATATATTGAATAGCGAACTAAAAATTCGATTTTTATATATTGAATAGCGAACTAAAAATTCGATTTTTATATATTGAATAGCGAACTAAAAATTCGATTTTTATATATTGAATAGCGAAGTAAAAATTCGATTTTTACATATGTAGTGAAAGCGGACAACGAAGGTGACAAAAAGGCGGGAACGACGAAGATCTCTACAATAGAAGTGCCGTGGAGCTAGGATAGCTATAGGTGAGAATTTCTCACCTTTCAATTTCATTTTCTAGTTATATATATATATATACTAGGATGCAGACGGTGCTTAGTAGCACCCGACACAATCGTCCACAGACCATGGACTTGTTTGTTTGGTTGCATAGATTAGTTATATGATTTGATTTGAATTTGGTTGTTTGGTGATTTTGATTGATGTGTGAATGGCGTGGGCCTTCACTAGACCGGGGATAAGGCTAGGCCTTGTCCCGTTTTTAGTATCGTGCCGTTATGCCGCCGAAATTTTCTAAAATAAGTTAGAAAAATATAAATATCATTTTATTTAAAGAATGAACTGAATAGAAATTCATATGTTGGAATAAAATGTTTTGTCGTTAAAAATATAATTTTTAACGTGAATGTGAATAAATAAATATTCATTTACAAACCAGATGGTTTGTTTATGTACACCTATTTGAAGGACATTGATTGGGACGATAAATTTTACACATCGCCCAACTGCACAAATAAAATCTGTGTTTGATTGTTTGAAACCCTACACGGGTGTTGGGATGATATTTGACGTACACTAATCCCGATTGTTTAGTTGTGTGTCGATTGATTGATTGACAGACTGTTATAAGCGTTGAATATTTATATTTGATGCTTATACAGTGTAGAATGCACTTTGGATGATGGTTGATTATTCATCGTTGTTGATATATACATGTGTTGTAGAAAATCCATATAATTAACATTATATGGTAATTGATTGGGCCTCATTCCAGTTTCGAAAAAGAAATATTTGAAATGAAAATATTTGAAATAGAATATTTGAAAATAGAAATATGTGAAGCCGTGATGATTAGATTGACGCCATTTTGATGTGAACGATATTTATATCGATTTTAAACGATTTCGAAATGAATTGAATTGAAAACGATTTCGAAATGAATTGAATTGAAAACGATTTCGAAATGAATTGAATTGAAAACGATTTCGAAATGAATTGAATTGAAAACGATTTCGAAATGAATTGAATTGAAAACGATTTCGAAATGAATTGAATTGTAAACGATTTCGAAATGAATTGAATTGAAAACGATTTCGAAATGAATTGAATTGAAAACGATTTCGAAATGAATTGAATTGAAAACGATTTCGAAATGAATTGAATTGAAAACGATTTCGAAATGAATTGAATTGAAAACGAATTCGAATTGAATTGAAAGTGAATTGAAATGAATTCAAATTGAATTGAAATTTGAATTAATAGAAATGAATTTTAAAACGAATCTATAAAGAAGAATTCAATTGTGATTTGAATTGAAAAGGAAGTTGAAAATGTTTTTGAAACGAATTCAAAACTATTTATATAATTCGTTTTAAATAGAAATCGACGAAGTATATATTATATATATTATATATATAATATAATGGCCTGAATAGAACGCGCCGCGCCGCGGCAGTTCGTGAATTTCGACCATTTATTTCAAACGGACATTACGGGAGATCCGACCGTCGGATTCTCCTAAAACCGAAACCGTTGGGTTTGTATCGAAAAGAGCTTTCAAACGAATATTAGAAATTTGAAATCTAACGGTTGGATTTGGAGTTACGTCCAAATAAAATTTGAAAAAGGTCGCTGTAAGTGCAGTTCGATGGCCGTTGATGGAAATCGACTGTACGGGCCTTGATAAAATTATTAAAAATAGTAATAATTTGTGTAAAATCATAAGAAATGATTTAGAAAGGATCGGGACGAAAAAAATCCATATTTGAAAGGATAAAAATAGATTTTTTATCGAAATGAACTAGTTTTGAACTAGAATTATAATTCTATTTATTTTTAAATAAATAAATTGAATTTGAAAAGGGTTTTAAAAATAACCAGAATTTCCAATGATTGCATTGGAGTGGATTTGAATCGAAATTGTCTTCGGAATATTTCGATGTTGGAATTCAGGATTATACAGATGTTGTTATGGAAATTTGAAAGATGTAGATATTTATATCGTTATTTCCAATACGACATTTGTTAATCGTAGAATTTGATATTGAATATAAGCCGATATATTTTCTATTCAGAGCCTTGTATTGAATATCAAATGTGATTTGGGTTTGTCGTGAATGGTGTCTTCACAAACACTGTTCTTGAACCCAGTTGAGAAAAGATTAAATCTTTTTATTTAGATTTAATGAAGTGTACCAATTAAATAATATTTAATTGGAATTGAATTGATATTGATTTTTGGGTTTATCGTGAACAGTGTTTTAAATAACACTCGTTCTTTAATCCGATAATTAATGGAATGTGATTTTGGGTTTATCGTGAACCGTGTTTTAAATGACACTGATTCTTTAACCCAGTCGAAGATTAAAACTAAGTGGAGTTTTAATGAATCTTTAATTAGATTGAAATGATCGAAAATGGAGTATCACCAGTTTTGCTCCAGGCGATAGTTAAATCTTTAATTAGACTTGAACGTGAAATGGTAATTGAATTTACCGATAACACTGTGGTGTTAGATATGAAGTATAACCAGTTTTACTTCATGGGATGAATAGGTTGGGATTGGGAAATTAAAACAAATGATTACTTCGGTAAGGTTCGTTAATCCCGACTAGTTTGAATTGATATTCAAAAATAGATTAAAGAATAAATTAAAGAATTTATCTTTGATAAAATTAATGGGAACCTTTCCCTATGAACGTGAAATTTAGAAATTGACTGTCGGTTAGCCAAACAGAATGGTTTTCTGAATATTGATCAGATGTTGGTTTCGGCCTTCGGGGTTAATATTTGGGGAATTATTCTCTTGATTAATTTACGGTTAGTGACTAATGAATTGGAATGAGGCGTATGTTGTGTTTGTGTAACACTTATTTAAAATATACGCGAGTTATTCGGAAAGTCCGGGTTTATCCCATTCTGAATAACTGATACGACGATAAGTCGAAGATGAAGACGATGGTCGAAGACCGGAGGTCTTCACGTCGTTTGGGTAATTACTGATGATCTTGATTGGGCTGTACACCCAAGAAGATGGAAACAGTTAGTGATCGTCCAGACGTACTTGGAGATCGATGGATATGCGAGGTACTAGGTGCCTCCGGTTTCGTTCAGACCCAGAACGGACTTGTAAATGGACTGTGTGTCTGACATTGGATTTTAGTCCGTGTGATTGATCTCTATTAAATATATTTCTGTTTGGCGGCGGAGAATTTATTCTCTTGCTTAACGCCCTTCTCTAAGACGTACGAGCTCAGGGGTTATATATTGATGGATATCAAACGCATGGAGTGAATTGCCTGTGTGGCATGCCTAAGTGGCAATTGATCGAGGCTTCTGTTGAAAAGCAAAGTCTTGTGGTGATGATCAAAGCACGGCCTTTGTGGCGTAGCTTTGTGTAACGTTTACCTCGCGTGTTTCACACCCGGTATGAACCAAAAACGGGAGAGGACGTCAGGGAGGGCATGCGTTTCTTTCTAGCTAGAAGTGGCGTCAGTGGTTTTACACGCCCTGACGAGTTTGACTTATGTGGTTGTTGCTGTTGCGAGGCGCCTCGGATTGATCGGTCGTTCTCGAACCGATGGAGTCATTTAGTTGGCTCGTTTACGCCCCATAGGGCGGGGAAATGCATGTTCAGGGTTTAAGTTTAATCCACATCGGTGGACTGGCCCTGAGGATCCAAGGCTTGACTGAGTACTTGCCTGAGACACGGGCTAGAGCGTCTCGAATCGGTTGAGGACTATCTTTTGCCTCGGTTCATAGATGGAAACCCAATTTCCAAATACGTGACTTTGCGGTTTTATTTGTAAACCTATATATGGCGACATGATATATGGTACCCATGCCGCCTATGATTGATACTTATGATTTGAAGTTGTTTTATACACTATGCACTTATTATAGTATCAAATAATCTGTTTTAAACGTATCAAGCATTCTTTGGCTGTTATAAGGGAAAACCCTATCCCCCGGCTTGCGTTGCATTGTGTGATAGGACCTGGGTCTTATAACAGCTTCATTTTTCTTTATTTAGCATTGCGCTGTTTGTTTTATGCACTGGTATTCTTGGGAGGAAACTCGTTCCGTGTTATACGGCGTGGTCCCTTGATTTACCTAATGATTTAAAATAAAGATTAATAACTGTTTTAGTTCTCACACCAGTCACATGACTGACCTGGAGTTTATTGTTTTAACCTAAACTCTGGGTGCCCTTATTTTCGACACGGGCAGCTAGTAGTTTTGGTTTTGCAGATTTATATTCACAGGATCCTGGTTTACAGCTGGAACGATATCCGGAAAGCTTTGTATCCGTATATCTCATTCTAGTTGTGTATTGTATTATTTTCCGCTGCTATGTATTTAGATGTAAATTAAATCTCTGTTATTTCTGTGTAATATTTATTCATTTATGCTCTGTATATTCTTGTAATCTGATGCATTGTTGTAATATACAATGAAATGTTCTTCTGTATGCATTCTATTTTGTCGTGTTCTCAAACGATAGGGCGTTTTGAACGGTCTGGGTCGGTTTAGCGACTGGTTCGGACCGAGCGAAATTCCTTCTCGTCACAGTCATGGTTAGTTACCTAGAATCTCTTGATGCATTTATCGGAAATCTCTGATCCGATCGAGTAACGTTCGCCACTAAGGCGGATGGTCCATTCCGCTTAAGCATGGGTTATAAGAATCACCCTAGTAAGTGCACGTGGTAACATGGATTGGCATTGGTAAACGAGATCCAGAATTCACTAGTGAATTTTGGAGAGCTTGCATGAGTACGTAGATATGGTTGAGCCAAGTATACAAGGGAAAGAATAAATGAAAGTGAAACAAGAGGCGACAGTGAAAAGAGTTCCGACTCATACCTTGGAAATAGGAATCAAGGAGCTACGAAATCATGAAGTCAAAGGCAGTCAAGGCACACTGGAATTAAGCTCAAGGAAATGCAGCTTAGACGCGTGCATCGTGTCTCTTTGTAAGAGTATATCGTTGATCCCTGGTTCTCCTGTAGAGCTTGGTTGCATGCTATCGGTTGGTGGATATCCTCTCGGTCCTGTTTCTGTTGCAAACCCCATAAGGAGTTTGTCTTGTTTATCTACTCGATCTTATCTTGGGAACCTTAGATAGAACTCTATGGATGTAAACATGTATTTGAAATATGTTATGATTGATATGGCTGCAAATGGTTGCAAGTGGTTGCTCGTGGATGCGCGAATACACGTTAGATACTAGATCGACGCACTCACATTTTGCATTGCATATGCACGAGTATTTATACCTGTTTGAATGTTAATGTGTTGTCATGCGGATGTTGCATATGAATGAATGTTTGTGCACGCATGTAGTACTTATATGACTAGGATTATTTGCATACATGTTGGATTCATGGCACTAAACATACTTTGCATTAGAAGGATCATTCAGGCCTGATCATTAGCATTAGCTAAGGAGCATATACGCACACGCTTTGCATGTGTTCATATGGCATTAGAAATCATCTAAGGACAATGGTTGCCTGTGGATGGTGTTTTGAGTAGATGGAGGATGGATGGTAGGATACGTTCTTCCTAACTTGGAGATTTCGGGGATGAAATCCTTTAAGGAGGGGAGAATGTAACAACCTGAATTTTAACAACACGTTAAAACAAGAAATCAAGGCAAAATTAAATTTTAAAATTAGAATTAGGTAAAATGGACATCACCATTGCGTTCGTCTCGGAAAAATACGCGAAACAAAGTTCGAGTTTTCGAAAATCGGAGTCCGTATGACCAAGATATGGCCAAAACAAGATTTCATCAGACTTTCGGGCAGACTGACTCGTGTCGACTGTAGTGTCGACACCCAAGTCGACCTGTCCCCCCTTGTGTCGACTATAGTGTCGACTTCCCCCCTGTACAGGTCAACCTGGTCGGCCTAGGGTGGCCCAGAACCCATTTTTGAGGCCCGAGATGAGTTTTGATGGTCCGGATTGACTCTAGGGTTGATCTAAAGGCCCTAAATGGTTCCTACACTTGACTTCTTCCCCAAGACATGCTTTGGGTCTAGTTTGTTGGCTTGTGATGGATTTAGAAGGCTAGGATCTAAACTAGGGGTTATCCTACGGCCTAAACTATCCTAGTCTTCTATAAAAAGACCCCTAACCCTACCTTAAACCCTCATAAATTGATCCTACAACTAAACTATGCCAAAATTTCTAATGATCATGGCCTCCACTCAAGCCTCCATCCTCTTGTCATAAATTCTATCTTCATTCACATGAGAGATTACATGATCATATGAGTGTATGAGAGTTTCTATGTTCATATGAGAGCTTCTAAACTTGATTTCAAGGCAAATCTTCATCAAAGCAAGGATCTTTCTTATTATTTTCTCAAGGGTTTTATTGGAGCTTATTGATTTTTGGTTTTTGCTAGTGTGGCTTCGTCTCAATCTTTTTATATATTGATTTGTGCCTTCATAGCATTGTAAGCCCCCTCCTACTCTTAGATATTAACTATGAAGTTAAATGTTCGTGTTGCAAGTTTTGGGTTTGAACTTGAGTAGGTTACATGCTTAGAAACTATCATGTTATGTGTATATTTATGCTATGCATATTCGTAAAGTCATCACCTTGATTTTGTGGGCTAAAAGCTATAAGCTTTATGTTGAAATGTTGCATTATGCAACATAAGAACTCTCTTATCCCTTAAGTTAACTTGCATAGAATGCTAGACGCGAACTTCTAGCCATTTTTCTATGTCATCTATCACCATGATTCACCTATATGCTAAGTTTTGGGGTTATGCATGTTTTTGGGGCTTAATAATGTAACATGCAAGTTTGTGAACACATTATGTCTCATAGGCCACCATGTTTAACTTGCGGCCTTATACCCCTTTTGTCATACCTTTGCCAAGTTCCTTCTTTTAATCCATTATGCGTTGTTGCGAATGTGTATGCGAGTTTAAAAGCGTTGGGGTTACGTTATGGGTAAACTTTAATGACATGAAACATGATTTGGGTAAATTGGTATAAACATGACAACATGTAATTTTGGCTATGAACATGGGACTTGAAAACTTGACACGTATGGGTTGTAAGTGTAATAAGACACTAGACCAAACATGAAAGTGGCCAACTTGAGGTTGGGTTGAGTTTGTAGCATAAATCTACCCGGACCCGCCCAGCTTAACTAGTGGCTACAAACAATAGGATCCAATGTGGGTAGCTGGTCATATAGCACTTAAAACCCGAGGTTAGACTAGGTTGTGGTGTAAATCTACCCGGACCCGCCCGGCTTAACTAGTAACCACAACAAAGTCTAATGTGAGAGGTTGGGGTGCATTAATCTAATTAATGCCACATGAAAAGGTTAAGTAATTTTGATTAATGACACTTAACCGATATGACACGAATGGGTAGGTTAAGTTAAACCGGACTTGGTTCCTTAATGACACTTAACCATATAAGACAATTAGGGGATGGGGTTAAGTAATTTACGCTTAACTAATCCGACTTGGTAATTAGATGGGGTTAAGTAACCTACACTTAACTAATCTAAACACGGTAATTAGATGGGGTTAAGTAATCCATACTTAGCTAATCCAACACGGTAAATTCGATGGGGTTAAGTAATTTACACTTAACTAATCCGACTTGGTAATTAGATGGGGTTAAATAACTTAGACTTAACTAGTCTAAACACGGTAATTAGATGGGGCTAAGTAATCTTCACTTAACTAATCTAAGCATGGTAATTCGATGGGGTTAAGTTAAACACTTAACCAATCTAAACTTGGTAATTTAATGAGGTTAAGCAGCCAATACTTAACCAACTTAACATGATAATTTAATGGGGTTAAGTAACTTATACTTAACCAATTATACATGATGATTTGATGAGGTTAAATAAACTATACTTAACCAATCTAATATGCGGACATGATAGGGTTAAGTCACAAGACCTTTTAATTTAGGCTTAACCATTGTAATACGATTAGTGGATGGGGTTAAGCTAATCCATACTTAACCAATCCGACTCGATAATCTGATCTATGCTTAATTAATCTAACATGATAATTTGATAGCGTTAAGACAAACAAATACTTAACCAATTTGACTTGATAGGGATAAGTCATGAGCTTCTTGGTACACTTAACCAACTTGTAGGGCTAAGCCTTGAACTTGAGTACTTAGCCAATCTTGACATGATTCGTGGGCGGGTTAGGTCATGAACTTGAATGACAACACTTAACCCATTAGACAAAACCCTAGCTCAGGGGACTAGGTTGAAAATCATAGATAACAAGGATAGTGGGAAGAGAAGCTAAGTGGTAAACCTTAGTTAAGGATAACTAAGTAATAATTCTTAGCTAAGGACATGGGACTAGTTCATAAATAGATACGGTAAGTCATCGCTTAGTATACGAGGAGGAGCAACTTATCTGACTTGGATAAAAAGCTCCAGCGAACTGGGTGACGAAGCGGTAGCTTCGGGGCACGTGAGGGTACTCTTGGTATCCCTCTGTGAGGTGGCAGGTGGTCCATCAAACCCGGCTTCAGAGAGGTTAAGGTCTGCGGTAGAAGAGCCAAGAGTATGCCTTGGTTGCTATGTGAGCGACCTAAAGACTGGGATTGATTAGGGTGGAGTCGACGATACTTGTTTTTGCCCTGGATAGCACGTCGCCGACTACCTACCATCTTTAGTCAATCGTGTACGAATGGAAAGGCAGAGAACTCCCAACAGACCATGTTCTTGCTATCGAGTCATGGGTAATGTTGGCCTATAGGAAAGTGGGGCTATAGTGGGGCCGGGATGTAGTTCTCATACATGATTTTTCTTGGATTGCCTTTTAGTAGTTGAGGGAGGGGTCGCGTGGGACCATAGCCACGGATACAAAAACAGACCTTGGTATCTGCATCAGCAGACGACTTAAAGCTCCCGACCGAGTTCTGTATTTCTTGATTTGCCCTGGCACGGATGTCGGGTGGCACATTGAGATACATGTGCGTCTAGACATGGAAACGATTCACGATACATACGTGGGATAAAGGGCGCGTTGACGGGTGGCATAATCCCTAGAGGCCCTAGGTGGCTTGAACCCAAAACACGGAATCGTTCATTAGGTAGCATAATCCCTAGTGACCCTAGGTGGCATAAATCCTAAGTGAACACGCGATAGTTCATGGTAAGAAAACATAACCAGATCAAGGGTAGTGGTCCAAAATAACCTCAAGGATAAAACGGTACTACGTTGAAGTGGTATAGATTTACATAAGAAAGCCCGTACGGCCTATGGCAAAGGACTGAACTTATGCATGGAAAGAATCATACGAATCAGGAAACCTACATATACGATATATTAGGATGACATGGACCATTACATGACATTGGGCAAGAGACATTCATAGTTAACACATGACGCGGGTCGGGATACTAGTACGGGAGGTGCAGAGCGAATATGCATGATAGATACCTTGCGATATTGTACTTGATAGAAACCTGACGATGTGATACCTTCACTTATCTTGACACCGTAGTTTATCATGACACACTTGTTTATCTTGGTACAGTAGTTCATCCTGTTATTTTGGTTTAGCTTATCTATCTTGTCATCATACTTATGTTCATCTCAGTTCCTCATGCCAGTTAACTTTACTAGTTTATATACTGATAGTAGATAGGGCTTACCAGTCTTTATGACTGACCCCGTTTTGTTTCACCTCTTTGTATTCCGTTTCCCCCCAGGTTACAGGGAGCAAATGCTATTGTTAGTTCGGACTTCTTCTGTTTGAAGGTCATCATGTATGGCTTGGACTTTTCTTGGCTATGGCTACTTTACTGTTTCACTTGGGGAATAATTCATGAAAAGGTTTTTATGCTTCTTTACTATTGCAAGAAAGGTTTTCATGTAAGAAATTCTCTGATGTAAAAGGCCTTAGACCTTATTTATTAATGTTATGAAAGTTTGTTTTACTTCCGCTATTTTATATGTTCTGTCTTGTAATATTTCTGTACATGTTTACCAATAATACCCCTCTAAAGCTAGTGCATTCCTTTGCGAGTGACCCTAGCGAAGGTTGGGTGTTACAGTAACCTCTGTTTAAATGAAACAAAGCGGACCCTTCCTCACAGATTCAAACTAACAAAAAATATACCTTCCTTCCTTACTAAATTAAACAACTCCATTCATTCACGTAAAAAGAAACAGACTCTCTCTTCACGAGGACGAAAACAAGCTTAAAGCCATTCCTTCCTGAACACAAGTTCCGGTCCATTCATGATATAAAACATAACTCATCTCACGGACCAAGACCTGAAAAACGAAGCGATGAATGGAGAGGTCGGCGCAACAGTGGGGGTTGTCAGGTCGGGATCTAGTGTAAGGATGTGGTGGCATGTGCAGTCAAGTCATGGCATGGTGAAGTCGACGTGTCCATGGCTATGTAGGTCGAATCATGTCGGAGAGTTAACCGGAGGAATCGGAGCGGGGTTCTCTGACCGTGGTAATGGTGATGGTGTTCTGGGAGGTTTAGAAGATGGTGCATGCGGTTTTGAAGGGGGCCAGCATGGGGAAAACATTTATATAGCTGGTTTGAGGAAAAAGGAAACTGAGAGTTAAGGGGAAGTTAGATGAGGTCAGGACTTGATGACCGACGATGGAAGTATAAGTAGCCGGAGTTTGTGAGTTTTATGGTGATTTAGTGTCGCACCTTTTTCCTTGGTGCAGTAGCTAGTTTCCTGGGTCACGACAATGGGGAATAGGGCCTTATAGAGTTGGCTTGACGAGTTGTAATGGTGGTTTTTGCAACGAAGTGGGTGGCTTCACTGTCTGATTTGTCGAAGTTTGTCTGGGCGTCGGGTCGGTTACTGGTGTAGTCGCGTGAAACCAGAAGACAGGTCAGAGGAGCTGTAAGAGAGTCAGACGGGGTATAGGCTACAGGCGGAAGGCGAGTCAGATTTGGTGATGGGGATGAGGTCTGGAAGGGAGGACGGGTGTGTATGTACGCCAGAGGTGAGACGATCAGCAAAAGGGGAGAAGGTTTGTTCCAAGTGATGCATGAATCAAGAAATATAACTTGTTGGCCCTGTTTTGTTTAGAGCGTGAAAAGCAAAAGTCAGGATTAGTTTGGGGAAGAAAAGGGGACAACAGTGAGAACGGGTGGGTTAGTGGACCGGTTTGGGCTTTTAGGATAATATATTAATAAATAAAAAAAGGTGGCTTGTTTGGTTTCTAATACAAAGCAACAGCGGGCATACTTGATTTAGCACGTGCGAAGGTAAAACGTGCCTTATCATTTAATTTATAGCATGCCAAATTATGATTTATATACATAGACAATTAAATAGTAATTATATTAACAAAACACTATTTAAAGTTTTTATAATATTATTTCCAATAGTTTACAGCATGTTTAATTTATAACATATTAAAACACGCCAAATCTATATTATACAAAGCCTAACCCTGTAGTAGCTTAACAGTGGCCTATTATATATATAGTATGCCTAAATGAAGTTATAGAAAGTAAGTAGGGTTTCAATATTTAAAATATTATTTTAAAATTTGTTAACAACGTATGATTATAACATGTGAATCACACTCATATGTTAAAAGAAATGGGCAAAAAAGGAACGTTGGAACCATATTGACGAGCATAATATTATGGGAGTAGAACGGACAAAGTTGAAAGTAGCAGGAGGCTTGTAAAACTAACCGTGTTGACGACGAATGGAATCAAGGTGAGTTAAACTCATTCAGTTCTTCCCACTTATATTTTATATAAGTTGGGTTTTATTTGTGTGTTATATTAGATTATGGTTGATTGTTTGTTATTTATATATTCATATATTGGTTGAATTTCTGAAATTAAACATTGTTTAATTTTAATGAAAAAACCAACTTGTTATTTTAACGATTGGAACCAACTAAGGTAACTTACCTTGTTGGTCACGTTTAAATAAACGTGCTTTATTTAATGAATTGTTATGGTTGTGAGAAATAAATTGATTGATATTGAATTATCGTCATTTGATTATTATGAAGACCATTATTTATTTGATTTAAATGATCATATTTATGATAACATATTTGATGCAAGGGAAGAACTGGCTGGAGGGATCCAACGGGATTCCTCAAAAATATTTAGTGATGCTTATTTCCATATTATTATTATATGAACTACTCCGATTAGATGATTGATTTGGTTATTGAATGTTGACCTGAAATTCAATATTTTTTTTAAATCAATGTGTAATATTGGTTGAGTAATTGGCAGTATATGGCCTATAAATCAATCGTTTTATAAATATCAATTTCCTATAATGTAAATCGACAAAATGAAGTTACAAAATTTATTTTATAACTGAAGACAGATTTTTAAATCTATAATTTCAAATAAAAGTTTGTTAAAAGAAAATAAATATTTACTATTTATTATTTAAGTTTATATTTAATTATTAAATGATTTTATAAAGCAAATTTTGATATTTATCAGATTTATAAGCCAAAGAGTATAAAATTTACCTAATGGTTAGGATTTTGGATAACTGTTTTTAAGAAACAATTAAATGGAATTATTTAAAATTAATTGTATTATTTATTAGTTTAGAGGAAGGACAAATTGGAATGGGTTAACATGATAACCGTGTTTTGAGAGTTGACTAAGTCAACCGTTTTACCGAGATTGATTGTAAATTAGTTTGTTTTGAACTAATCTAATGAGATGGTTTAACGAATAATTTGTTTGATTTTAATAAAATTGTAAAAAGAGAAATTTAATATTTATTTTTGTAAACGAGGAAGTAAATTATCAATTTAAGTAAGTACTACTTAAATGAAATCCATTTAAGTAAGTGAACGTTTTGGAATGGAACTTAGTTAAGTTTTGAAAAGAGGTTATGATTAAGTTTTATATTGCGAAGCATTTATAACGAAGTTATAAAAGAGACTTTAAGCGAATATGATAGCTTAAAATAGATGTTTATGGAATATTTGAATTAAACAAGAAGAGATCAAGATAAAAAGGGTTTTATACTAAACCCGATTTTTAATAATAAGGTATATAAAAAAAGGCATGAGGCAAAAACGTTGATTTTAAGTTGATATGACTTAGATTAAGTGAAGTAAATGGAATTAAGACAAGATTTTCAAAGCGGGAAATGGTTTAAAAGTAAGCGGTTTGCATTTTTGAATGGGGTTAAGGAAATTATAAATTGACTGGAGATTAGTTGAATTGAATGACTTCTTGAGTGTCGATCTGATGTTGATTTCGTCCTTCGGGATCGATATTTAGGAAGTCGTTCTCTTACCAGTTTTCAGTTAGGGGCTAGTGAACATTGAATAGAAGAAATAAAAGGAGATTTTGTGAAAATATAACGATATTTTTGAGATTTAAGAAATTCACAAGATGCGTTGGAACAAATTTATTCAAAGGGGAAGTGTTAGTGATTATATTCGACAAATGGAATGAAAGAAATTTTATAACGATGTCTTTACGTAGAACTTGATTTAAATCTAGAGTTGGAATATATTTGTTTTTAACTCCGAGTATATAAAATAGTTTTGAGAATATTCCTATAATAAAGTAGAATTAAAATACCATGTTTTAAATATTTGAGTGATTTAGGAATTTGATTAACCATTTGTTAATTATTTTTAATTAAAAAGGCCAAGTAATGCCGAGTATTGAATCAGTGAACCCATTTTATTCTCATGATTATTTATTTGATAGTTAAATCACCGACTATCAAATCTGACCCATATGATTATTGGTACGGAAAGACCGGGATCAAATTTATATTCGAAAATCATTCTGAACCAGCAAATACGTGGAAGATGTTGATTGAAGATGGAACATTGAGGCCCGTGGATCTTCAAAAGTGGAAGGATTACTTATAATCTCTAGCTTAATGGCCCGAGATACACTGTGATTCTGTCATGGTTGGAATCTACGAATTTCAAGGACTAATCGCTACTAATTCATGGGGTGATTCCTATATTGGATGTGGTAGGAGGGTGCCTTCGGTTCATCCTATTCCTTGATGACTTGTATGGACGGATGTCTGACAGAGTATTTCCAAAGGAATCGCGTACGTTGATTTCTTCCGACGTACCATAGTTGGTGGCGAAGGACGACGGTTCTCTTATCTTAACAACTAGAGTATTTTTGTGGATGTCAATTAGTGATATCTGGCAGATCTGACAATGTGGAATTCAAAGTAAATGGTGGGGAGATGTTCTAAAGGTAAATTCTAACCTCAAGCCTCATCAACGGGGAAATGACAAAAATCGGACAGGCAGCATGGTTATGTGGTTCACTCCCATTAGGGTGTATTATTACCTATCTAGAGAAAATCCATTTCCTTCTTTAATCTATTTCGATGTTGTCCCTTTTCGGGAAACGGTGGTTTGAGCCGAACCATTGGTGATATACATACGATACACTCAAGCGAAATGAGTGGTCGGTCATATGTGGGCTGGGTTATAAGTCGTTCTTGTTGAACCCAGTGTATTCCCCTCTAGAGATACACTATCGGCAGGTGGTTCCATACCTTGTCATAGTCGGAATCCAATCTCCAATAAGCGCCCGCGGTTTTGATTGTATACTATATGTGTAGAGCGTGAGATGCAAGTTTGACATTATAATAATATCAGAACATATATATGATTTCAAAATGTTTTGGGTTATCGTAAGGTAAAAAGCATCCGTATTTATATGTGGATTTGGCCTTATGATTATCCTTTTTTTCCGAAAAGATTTTGAACTTCAAAATCATGTTAGATGATTCCCCTTAAAAATTTGCGAGTTTTTGTCACTCTGGTTCACCAGAATGACCCGGTGTTTGTAATGTTCGGGTTAGACTGGGTTGTATAGGTCCAGGTTATCGGATGCTGCGAAGTCCAGAGACGAGCTAGAGAAGTTCAGACGTATTATATATATGATGCATATTCCGCTATGATTTGTGTATGGAGCAGATTATTATAACTGTCTAGAGGTGTTGATGTACTCTGATATTGTAAGTATGCTTAAAAGCTCTCAATAAAGATTTAATTATGTATTGTATTTTATTCTGCTGTGATGTGAGACTCTGATTCTGTGTTTTGTTGGTTCTTCTCCTTTTTCTATTCTTATATTTCTTTCTCTCTTACCTCACCCTCTAATCTCTTTCCATAAACATTCCAGTTTTTTCCGTGTTGGAAGTCGGCATGAGATAATTTAAGTGTATTTATGTAGATTTTCGGGGACGAAATTCATTGGATCGTTACAGTGGTATCAGAGCTATTGGTTTAGTAATAACCTTGGCTCTGTGGTATAATTTAATAGAGATGGGATTAGTAATACCTTAGATCGAGTTAAGCGTATATATATGAGAGCGTATTTGTAAATTTTGTATACAAATGTTTTGTATTGTGTTGTTTGATTGGTTCAAGTGTTGAGAAGCATTGAACTGGTAATGGATACAATATTGTTTTATAAAGAGGGTAAAAGAAATAATTTCACCCAAAATATATTTTTGTATAGAAAAGAAATAATTTTATCAAATTATTGAGAAATTAGTGTGTTTGATTGATTTAAATGGAATTCAAATGGGATTAAAAATTTAATAGAGAATTAACCTGGTTAAGTGAAATTGAATAAACTTGATTTGGAATTTGAAAATTTAATGAATAATAATTAAATAGAAATCTATCGGATATTAACCGATTGATGTTCAAATATGTGAAACCAAAAGTAAATATTAAATTGAATGTAAATTCAATTGATTTGATTGAGTTGATCATGCATTGGTTGTTGATATGATTGTTGATTGTTTGATAGATTAGTAGAATAATTCGTAAATGGTTTATTATGAATATGAATGGATTATAAACCAAGAAAACAGATCCCAGTATTATAAATTCAAGTGAAATCGCCTATGACATGATGGCTTATGTTTAGTTATATTGGAATTGGTGTAGTATACTTGTTGATTAATGAAATGTTATTTTGAATTTCATGTATTTGTGACTTACATGTTAATTGAGTTAAGTACAGGTGCCAGATGGCCAAAAGAATTGATTCTGGTTGTGTAGATCGAAATAAATTGTGCAAGTATGCTCAATAGTGCTCGTAACAGGTACGTCCTACGCGAAAACATAAAATTTTTGGTTTTGATTTTTGTTTTCCGACCGTGTGGGTCGATGTGTATATATTATTTGTTCCTGCGATATCGCAGATGTCACTCCGTGTAACAACCCGTATTTTTGAATAACATGTTATAACGTAAATCAAGGCAGAATTAAACTGTAAAATCTGAATCAAGGGAAACGGGCTGTGCCATTGCGTTCATCTCGGAAAAATACGCGAAATAGAGTCCGAGTTTTCGAAAAACGGAGTCCGTATGACCAAGTTATGGCCCAATGAAGTTTTCAGAAAATTCCAAGCCCGAAAACAGTTCAAATTCGAATTCAGATTTAAATTTCAACCAAGGCAGAATGGGAGGGAATTTTCCCGCCCCAGGCAGGGTCGACACAGGGGTCGACACCAGTGTCGACTCCCCCAATGGGTCAACACCCATGTCGACCCATGGGTCGACACCCATGTCGACCCAAAGGTCGACCCCCCTGGTCGGACCAGTTTTTCTGGTGCACCATTTGTGACCTGTGAGTCTTGCTCTAGAAGTTTCTGATGGGATTTGACGGACCTGATGCATTTTAGGGTTAATCCTATGGTCTAAATTAACCTAATCACCTATAAAAAGACCCCTAGACCTAGCCTAAACCCTCATTAATCATTCCTACAACTAAATGCGGTCCAAATATTCACCAATCATGGCCTCCACCTTCTTCATGAGAGCATGAGTGTCTCAAATCAATCTATGTCATAAAAGAGCCATCTTTCTTAAGTAAAAGAGCCTCCTTTCTTTGTCTTTGGGGTTATTACTTCTTTTTTCAAGGCGTTTAAGTGGAGCTTATTATTTTCTTTGCGGATTTTGCTTGTGGCTTTGTCTCAATCTTTATATATATTGATCCAGATCGCATAACCACTCATTGTAAGCCCTATACTACTCTTAGATTCTAACTATGAAGTTAAATGTGATATGTTGCAAGTTGAGTTTGGGCCTAAGTATGATATATGCTTTGATCTTATCATGTTATGCATGAATATGTTCTATGCATGTTTGTAAACCTATGATCTTGTCATGTTATGCATGAATATATTCTATGCAAGTTTGAAAACCTATCACCTTGACCTTGTGGGCTAAAAGCTATAAGCTTTATGTGAAATGTTGCATTATATAACATGAGAACTCTTATAACCTTTATGATAACTTGCATATAATGCTATATGCAAACTTTTAGCCATCATCCTATGTCATTCATAATCATGTTTCACCTATTTGCTTAAGTTGATATTATGCATGTTTTGAGGCCTATGATGTAATATGCAAGCTTATGAACCTATTTATGCCTCATATGCCACCATGTTTAACTTGTGGCCAACCTTATTACCTTATGCCCCTTTTTGTCATGCTTTTGCCAAGTTCCCCCTTTTGATCTATGTTATGTTATGCGAAACGTGCATGCGATGGGAATACGTTGGGTTGGGTAATATTAATGACATGAAACATGATTTTAAATATGACATGAACATTGACTTGTGATTGTGTTTGTAAACATAATGGTGAACATGACATATAGAAAATATGAGTGTGGCCAACTCGAGGTTGGGTTGAGTTTGTAGCATAAATCTACCCGGAACTGACCGGCTTAACTAGTGGCTACAAGAAATAGGACCCAATGTGAGTAGTTGGTCATGTTGCACTAGAAACCCGAGGTTAGACCAAGTTGTGGTGTAAAGCTACCCGGACCCGCCCAGCTTAACTAGTAACCACAACAAAGTCTAATGTGAGAGGTTGGGTGCACTAAAATAATTAATGCCACATGATAGGGTTAAGTTATGGACCACTTGAATACTTAACCAATTAAACATGATGGGTTGACGCGGTTAAGTCATGAACCTTGGGTACACTTAACCAACTTGATACTTGATTGGGTAGGGTTAACCACATTTAACCCGCTAGAAACCCTAGTTACGTGGTCCTTTTCACCAGTAACCCTCTTGATTATATCATGATACCCTAGGGACTAGGCTAGGGTGGGGCACGATTACTGGGTTGACATGTAAGCGACCAAAACGACGGCTGAGTAGGTGCGCCGGTGTAGGTTCAGGCGGACCATGGTCGTGCACATGATCCGGAGTTGAAAAAGCAGACACGGGCACCCGTAGGTTTAGACTGTGCGTGCTTGATCTGTGTCCGTGGTCGGCACCCTAGGGCTTGATACACCCTAGGGTGGACCTAGCACAGTTTGACTACACTTCGTGATTGGGCCGTATGACACCGACATGACAAGTTAGGCTTATAGGGACCGATCGACTAGACCGAGTAGTTGGACCTCGATTTAGGTCATTTCATGTGTGGGCCAGCTTTGGGCCAAGGGATCATTTCTTATACTTGACATGGATTGGAATACTAGTACACCCCCGGTGCAACTTAACCTTGTATATGCGATGCCACACTTGATCTATCTGGTTAACTTTTCACCATGCCAGTTATCACCCTACATCTCATCTCTGTTTACATGCTCAGTTAACTTTATTAGTTTTTATACTAATAGTAGATAGGACTTACCAGTCTTTTTGACTGACCCGTTTTCTTTCGCCTCTTTTCTTCCATTCCCCCCCCCCCCAGGTTTGCAGGGTGGGAATATTGTTGCCTAGCTGGATCTTTTGCTGCTTTTCTAGATAGCTCACGTATGGTTTGAACATGCTATGGCCTTATGCTACTTTGGGGATAGTTACTTAATGTTTCTTTTTCAGTTTATGTTCTAGACTTTGTTTTATGGAAAAATAATGAACCAGTACTTTGATGTAACTTGACTATGGTTTTGAAATACTAGTTTTATCCGCTGCTTTATTTACTCTGTTTTTACTTACATGTTTTGTCTTGTGATATCTTCATGCATGTTTACCTTGTTTAACGCCCCTCCAAAGTTAGTGTCCTTGCAAGAGTGACCCTGGCGGAGGTGGGTTGTTACATTTGGTATCAGAGCATAATGTTTACAAGATTTGAACAAAAGGTTTTTAAAACTTACCTTTTGAAAAACTATTTTCAAAACCAATTAAGTATTTTCCAAGAAAAGTCTAGTTATTTTGAAAAGGCTATCCCCCAAAAGCCATTAGCACTATCCTTCGTTTCCTTGTTGTAAATCCATCTTTTCCTTTTTTTTTCAGTATGGCCGATCTTAACCTTCCCGAGGGAGTGACCATTCCCAGACGGTTCCGGAGGTACTTGGAAGCTAGGGCCAACAATGTGGGCCCAGCAACCACCCCCACCGTAACTGAGGTTCCTCCTCCTCCTCAGAATCCACAAGCAGATTTCGCTAAGATTTGCAAAGACTTTAAGGCGATGGGTGGCAAGAATTTCATTGGGACGGAGACTTTTGTGGAAGCACAAAATTGGTTGAAAGAAACTGAGGATCTCTTCGCTATCTTTGATGTGGAAGATCATAGAAAGGTTTTATTGGCAGCATGGAGAAGAAGCTGCTTATTGGTGGGAGGTCACCAATGATACGAGGCCTATAGAGACTTGGGCCGACTTTAGGACGAGGTTTGGGCTTAAGTTTCTATCATCAGCTGAGGAGAATCTGCAATTGGAGAATTTTATATCTTTGAAGCAAGGGGACATGACAGTGAGGGAGTATGTGAATAAGTTTAACCAGCTCGCACGATTCGATTTGGACATGGTTAATACTCCCCAGAAGAAGGCTTTACGCTTTGCACAAGGGTTGAATGAGCCATTACAAGGTTTAGCCCTATCTCATATACCCATGGGGTCCACTTTTGAAGGACTAGTAGACATGGCATTGCTTCAAGGAGACGATAAGAATGGCAAGAAGGAAGTCAAGGCTAATGAGACTCAAGCCAAGAAGACAGACTCCAAGTGGGGAGAAAATCAGAGCAACCAGAACAACAAGAACAACGAGGGCAACAAGGCCAAGGCAAAGGACCCAAGAAAATGCAACTTCTGTGGGATTGTTGGGCACATAGCCAAGGATTGCAGAAAGAAGAAGAGGAAGCGGGGCGAATGCTTTCATTGTGGAGAGACTTGACATTTTAGCAAGGATTGCCCCCAAGAAGCAAGGACAAGGGCAAGGGCAGAATCAGCGTGCAGGACCTTCTGGAGGGCAAGTGCATGCCCTCAACACTGCTCCAGTTCAGGACCGAGGTAGTATTTCTGTAGAAAGTCTTGTTTATATTTATGATTATCCTGTTCGCACCTTATTTGATTCTAGCGCATCGCATAGTTTTATTTCTTCTGACATTGTTGAAAGTTTGCACCTAAGTACTAGTCTAGTTGAGGATCCCGTTTGTGTTTCAAATCCAATTGGGGGTTCCGCCCATCTATCTATGATTTGTGTGGATTTGAAGATTTCTATCTTGACCGTAGAATTCATGTGTAATGCTTATGTTCTCGGGTTCACGGGATACGGATTGATCTTGGGCATGGATTGGTTGTCCAATTATGGAGCCATTCTCGATTGTGAACATAGGGTGGTGAGGCTCATGACTCGCCTCGGTAATACCCTAGAAATTTCTTGTAACCCTAGAGGTCCCGTCATGTTATGTTATCTTGAATCTCTTGACTCGTCCATCGATGATCTGCAATCTGTAAGGGTGGTCCGAGACTATCCTGATGTCTTTGAAGAAGTTAAGGGGTTACCCCGTAAACGAGAGATAGATTTCCGTATTTATCTAGTCGATAATGCCAAGCCAGTATCATTGCCCATTAGGCACATGGCCCCACGAGAAAGAAGAGAGCTCAGTAAGAAAATCAAGGAGTTGCTTGAGAAGAATTTTATTAGGCGAAGCATTTCTGAATGGGGTGCTCCTGTTGTATTCGCTACTAAGGCGGATGGTTCGCTTCGTCTATGTGTTGATTATCGAGAGTTGAACAAGCTGACAAAGAATAATAAGCACCCGTTACCGAGGATTGATGATCTCTTTGACCATCTTGTAGGTGCTTCTGTTTTCTCTCAACTCGATCTAGCCACCGGATATCATCAGCTTAGAGTAGCTGAGGATAGTATCGATAAGACTGCGTTTAGGACTCCAGATGGATTCTTTGAATGGCTTGTCATGCCATTCGGTTTGACTAATGCACCCGCCTACTTCGTAGATTTGATGAGTAGGGTGTTCAGGGAGTTCCTTAACAAGTTCGTGGTTGTCTTCGTGGATGATATTTTGATCTTCTCAAAGGATGAGGAAGAACATGCCAGACATCTCAAGGAAGTGATGGATACTCTTAGAGTGCATCAGTTGAAAGCCAAGTTCTCCAAATGTCATTTTTGGAGAAGGGAAGTTTGGTTTCTTGGACATACAGTTTCTAAGCAAGGCATAGCGGTGGATCCCGCGAAAGTGGTCGTGGTTCAAGACTGGAAGACTCCTAGGAATGCAACCGAAGTAAGAAGCTTTCTCGGTCTAGCGGGCTACTATAGGAAGTTCATCAGGGACTTCGCTAAGATTTCGGCCCCTCTTACTAAGTTGACAAAGAAGAACTTAGTCTTTGCATGGGACTTGGAGTGTGAGCTTGCTTTTCAAAGGCTCAAGAGAGCCCTTACCACAGCTCCAGTTTTGGCATTACCCGATGGCGGTAAGATGTTTACCGTGTACACCGACGCATGTGGTACGGGGTTAGGTGTTGTTCTAATGCAAGAGGGAAGAGTGATATGTTATGGGGGTAGGCAACTTAAAGTTCGTGAGAAGAATTATCCCACTCATGATTTGGAGTTAGCGGCGATCGTCTTTGCACTCAAATCCTGGCGCCACTATCTTCTAGGCGAAAGGTTTGAGTTGTATACTGATCACAAGTCACTCAAATACCTCTTCTCGTAGAAAGATCAGAATCTAAGGCAGCAAAGGTGGATGGAATTCTTGGCATCTTATGACTTCGAGATAGCTTACACCCCTGGCAAGGGTAATGTTGTGGCAGATGCACTAAGCAGAAGGAGGTTGACTTTGAGTCCCTTGTTTATTGAGATGAAGAACTTAGAGTTCTTGGCAACCTTTGATTTCACGACGACTGTTGAGTCAATGACGGGTTCATTAGCATCCCTTGAGCTTAGACCCGCACTTCTTGATCAAGTTGGGGCTTCGCAGAAGGAAGATCTGCAGATAGTTGAGGTCATGGATAAGTTGATTCGTGGTGAGACGTCTAGTCACCTTGCCAGATTTACTATTGATGATAAAGGTTGGCTAAGGCGTGATGGAAGGCTATGCGTTCCACAAGTAGGAGACTTGGTGCATAAAGTTCTCGAAGAAGCACATCACTCGAAGATGACTATACATCCTGGAGGAGATAAGATGTATAGAGATATGAAGCGCATTTTCTTTTGGGCTGGAATGAAGAAAGATGTGGCAGAGTATGTTTCAAAATGCATGGTGTGCCAACAAGTGAAAGCCGAGTCAAAGAAACCAGGTGGGCTATTACATCCATTGGAGGTCCCGCAATGGAAGTGGGAGAGTATTTCTATGGATTTTGTGGATGGATTGCCTAGGTCAAGGAAAGGGAACACGAGCATATGGGTCATAGTTGATAGACTTACGAAGAGTGCTCACTTCATTCCTGTAAAGAGCAAAAGGACCGCATCATGGCTAGCATCTATTTATCTCCGAGAGATAGTGCGGTTACATGGAGTTCCTTCTAGCATAATTAGCGATTGTGACCCAATTTTCACTAGTCAATTCTGGAATAGTTTGCAAGAAGCGATGGGTACGCAATTGAATCTGAGTAAAGCCTATCACCCCCAGACGGATGGCCAAACCGAAAGGGCGAATAGAGTGCTAGAAGATCTTTTGAGGCTTTGTGTTCTTGACTTTGGTGGTACTTGGGAAGACCACCTTCCTCTTGTAGAGTTTGCTTATAATAATAGCTATCAAGCCAGCATAGGGATGGCACCATTTGAAGCTTTATATGGGAGGCCATATAGGTCACCATCTTGTTGGTGGGAGACAACAGATAGGCTTATACTTGGGCCCGATATGATACGGGACACATCCGAAAAAGTTGAATTGGTGAGAAGACGGATGAAAGCGGCCCAAGATAGACAGAAATCCTATGCTGACAAGCGAAGGGCAGATTTGGAATTCGAAGTGGGAGACAGGGTTTTCGTGAAGGTTTCTCCTTTGCGTAATGTGGTACGTTTTGGAGCAGTGGGGAAACTGGCACCAAGGTTCGTAGGACCCTTCCCTATCATAGAGAGAATTGGAAAGATGGCCTAAAGGTGGAATTGCCCGAGAAGCTAGCCGGAGTACATAATGTCTTTCATGTCTTGCATCTCCGAAAGTGCCTACATGAGTCCGCTGAGGTGGTTGAACCAAGCATTCTTGAAGACATTGAGGTAGAGAAAGAGGCAACCATGAGAAGAGCTCTGATTCGTATTTTGGGAACAGCGATCAAGAAGTTAAGGAATCGAGAAGTCAAATTGGTGAAAATTCAGTGGAGTGAAGCCGATGAAGATGCAACTTGGGAAACCGAGGAGAAGCTGCGTAGGCTTTATCCATTCCTTTTTGAGGGTACATTCTCAATCTCCTTTCCTAACTAGCATATCTTTCTTTTTGCTATCTGCGTTTATCATGTTTATCTTGTTATCTCGTTAATCGTGTCATGAGAACCTTAGGTAGAAACCCTTTGGATGAAACATGTATTTGAAACATGTTATGCTTGATGGTTGCAATTGCAAGTGTTTGCAAGTGGATACTCGTGGATGCATGATACACATTAGGCACTAAGATCGGCTCACACACTTTCATGTTGCATATGCATGAGTATTTATACTTATTCATGGATGAAACTAGTTGTGCTATCACGTGGATGTTGCATATGAATGAATGTTATGTGCACTCATGTAGAGATTATAAATTATGTTAGGAATTTGCATACATATGGACTCATTTCACTAACATGTTTTGCATTAAGGGGGTTTACTGAATCAGTAACCTTCTGATTTTCGCATTAGATAAGTACATATACACACACCTTTGCATATGATCATACAGCATTTAGAATCCTTTAAGGACAATGACTGCACGTGGATGATGTTTTGAGTAGATGGATGATGGATGGTAGGATACGTTCTTCCTAACTTGGAGATTTCGGGGACGAAATCCTTTAAGGAGGGGAGAATGTAACAACCCATATTTTTGAATAACATGTTATAACGTAAATCAAGGAAGAATTAAACTGTAAAATCTGAATCAAGGGAAACAGGCTGTGCCATTGTGTTCGTCTCGGAAAAATACGCGAAATAGAGTCCGAGTTTTTGAAAAACGGAGTCCGTATGACCAAGTCATTGCCCAATGAAGTTTTCAGAAAATTCCAAGCCCGAAAACAGTTCAAATTCGAATTCAGATTTAAATTTCAACCAAGGCAGAATGGGCGGGAATTTTCCTGCCCTAGGCAGGGTCGACACCAGTGTCGACACCCATGTCGACCCATGGGTCGACACCCATGTCGACCCAGGGGTTGACCCCCCTGGCCGGACCAGTTTTTCTGGTGCACCATTTGTGACCTGTGAGTCTTGCTCTAGAAGTTTCTGACGGGATTTGATAGACCCGATGTGTTTTAGGGTTAATCCTATGGTCTAAATTAACCTAATCACCTATAAAAAGACCCCTAGACCTAGCCTAAACCCTCATTAATCATTCCTACAACTAAATGCTGTCCAAATATTCACCAATCATGGCCTCCACCTTCTTCATGAGAGCATGAGTGTCTCAAATCAATCTATGTCATAAAAGAGCCATCTTTCTTAAGTAAAAGAGCCTCCTTTCTTTGTCTTTGGGGTTATTACTTCTTGTTTCAAGGCGTTTAAGTGGAGCTTATTATTTTCTTTGCGGATTTTGCTTGTGGCTTCGTCTCAATCTTTATATATATTAATCCAGATCGCATAACCGCTCAATGTAAGCCCTATACTACTCTTAGATTCTAACTATGAAGTTAAATGTGATATGTTGCAAGTTGAGTTTGGGCCTAAGTATGATATATGCTTTGATCTTATCATGTTATGCATGAATATGTTCTATGCATGTTTGTAAACCTATGATCTTGTCATGTTATGCATGAATATATTCTATGCAAGTTTGAAAACCTATCACCTTGACCTTGTGGGCTAAAAGCTATAAGCTTTATGTGAAATGTTGCATTATATAACATGAGAACTCTTATAACCTTTATGATAACTTACATATAATGCTATATGCAAACTTTTAGCCATCATCCTATGTCATTCATAATCATGTTTCACCTATTTGCTTAAGTTGATATTATGCATGTTTTGAGGCCTATGATGTAATATGCAAGCTTATGAACCTATTTATGCCTCATATGCCACCATGTTTAACTTGTGGCCAACCTTATTACCTTATGCCCCTTTTTGTCATGCTTTTGCCAAGTTCCCCCTTTTGATCTATGTTATGTTATGCGAAACGTGCATGCGATGGGAATACGTTGGGTTGGGTAATATTAATGACATGAAACATGATTTTAAATATGACATGAACATTGACTTGTGATTGTGTTTGTAAACATAATGGTGGACATGACACTTAGAAAATATGAGTGTGGCCAACTCGAGGTTGGGTTGAGTTTGTAGCATAAATCTACCCGGAATCGACCGGCTTAACTAGTGGCTATAAGCAATAGGACCCAATGTGAGTAGTTGGTCATGTTACACTAGAAACCCGAGGTTAGACCAAGTTGTGGTGTAAAGCTACCCGGACCCGCCCGGCTTAACTAGTAACCACAACAAAGTCTAAGGTGAGAGGTTGGGTGCACTAAAATAATTAATGCCACATGATAGGGTTAAGTCATGGACCACTTGAATACTTAACCAATTAAACATGATGGGTTGACGCGGTTAATTCATGAACCTTGGGTACACTTAACCAACTTGATACTTGATTGGGTAGGGTCAACCACATTTAACCCGCTAGAAACCCTAGTTACGTGGTCCTTTTCACCAGTAACCCTCTTGATTGTATCATGATACCCTAGGGACTAGGCTAGGGTGGGGCACGATTACTGGGTTGACATGTAAGCGACCAAAACGACGGCTGAGTAGGTGCGCCGGTGTAGGTTCAGGCGGACCATGGTCGTGCACATGGTCCGGAGTTGAAAAAGCAGACACGGGCACCCGTACGTTTAGACTGTGCGTGCTTGATTTGTGTCCGTGGTCGGCACCCTAGGGCTTGATACACCCTAGGGTGGACCTAGCACAGTTTGACTACACTTCGTGATTGGGCCGTATGACACCGACACGACAAGTTAGGCTTATAGAGAGCCGATCGACTAGACCGAGTAGTTGGACCTCGATTTAGGTCATTTCATGATGTGGGCCAGCTTTGGGCCAAGGGATCATTTCTTATACTTGATATGGATTGGAATACTAGTACACCCCCGGTGCAACTTAACCTTGTATATGCGATGCCACACTTGATCTATCTGGTTAACTTTTCACCATGCCAGTTATCACCCTACATCTCATCTCTGTTTACATGCTCAGTTACCTTTATTAGTTTTTATACTAATAGTAGATAGGACTTACCAATCTTTTTGACTGACCCGTTTTCTTTCGCTTCATCCGTTTCCCCCCCCCCCCCCAGGTTTGCAGGGTGGGAATATTGTTGCCTAGCTGGATCTTTTGCTGCTTTTCTGGATAGCTCACGTATGGTTTGAGCATGCTATGGCCTTATGCTACTTTGGGGATAGTTACTTTATGTTTCTTTTTCAGTTTTCAGTTTATGTTCTAGACTTTGTTTTATGGAAAAATAATGAACCAGTACTTTGATGTAACTTGACTATGGTTTTGAAATACTAGTTTTATCCGTTGCTTTATTTACTCTGTTTTTACTTACATGTTCTGTCTTGTGATATCTGCATGCATGTTTACCTTGTTTAACGCCCCTCCAAAGTTAGTGTCCTTGCAAGAGTGACCCTGGCGGAGTTGGGGTGTTACACTCCGCACAGGAGAGACTCTAATGATTTTTTTTGGGAACTTAAGTGTTAGAAAATTTTCGGTATTTTTGAAAATTTTATTTTACTCTTATAAATTGGTTTTCGATTTAAAATAAATTGGACTTTAAATGGGTTTGTAACATTTTTCCTACCTTAGTAATTTCGGGGCCGAAATTCTTTTAAGGGGGAAGAATGTAACATTCCGTATTTTTGGTAGTCAAATATTTAAATTATTTTATTATTTTAAATAATTAATTTGAATTATTAATG
Source organism: Allium sativum (assembly GCA_030737875.1). Taxonomy (NCBI): domain Eukaryota; kingdom Viridiplantae; phylum Streptophyta; class Magnoliopsida; order Asparagales; family Amaryllidaceae; genus Allium; species Allium sativum. Next base: position 736,377,995 of record CM060909.1, on the reverse strand, counting down.
GATTTTTAATATTGAATTCATTTATTTAAAGCAACGTTTAAATGTTAAATTTTATAACGAGCTCGAAATGGTGCGGTAGTTCATAATATTGAATTTTCAACTTCAATTGAATATACAAAATCCGTTTTAAGTCGGATTTCTGTGAAACAAGAAACGTTGGAAATCGAATAATTTTCATATGAAAGAGAAAATATCCACATTTCGTGTTATAGATTGTTAGTTATGCCTAGTTCAAATTTTAAAATAGTCGCTATGGAAATCGTTATTAAAGTATAATGTTTATTAATTAATATAATAGGGTTTTAATATAATTTGGATACTGTCTTGACTTGAATTGATGATATTGAGTTATATAATTTATATTTGAAGCTATATGATATTTCTAGTTGGGTATTTACGATAATAATAATTTATTATTATTTTATTTCATTATTCTGAAATTTAAATAATATTTTATCGATATTATAAGCCGTAAATATAACCATTTGTGCAAACGATCTCCGTTTTCAATGAAACAAGTTTTATTGGAATGTGTATAATTAGTCATTGCTATATTTCCAGTTTGGAGCCAGTTGGAGTTGTTTTATCTGTGTGCAATTTAAGGGTGAACCAATAATCATAATTGGAATTAAAATATGCTATTTGTGCAAACGGAGTCGGTTTTCAACGAAATTGATTTCATTGGATCCGGAACGTCAAGACATAAGAGTGTGTCTAATTTTGGTATTTTTGAAGTTTATATGTGGCCACACGAAATTAAACGTCGATCTAGTTTGAAGGTATATACGTTATATATTTATTGTATTTATTTAATCTATTAAACTTTCCTCTGCTTTTTCCTTTCCTGAGGCCCGAATTTATCATTCCCTGGCGTCCCACGTATCCTTGCATGCCAATCCATTCCTACTCATGCCAAGCAGGCAATAGTTTGAAATCACAACTACTCTACAAAATTTCTGCATACCTATATAAATATAATACATGAATCGTACTCAACGTACAAGCGTGAGTGTGCTACTTTAAGACAAACGCCTGCAAACCTAAAGTAGGAATGAATTAAAAATATAATATAAACCGTGGGAACCAAGTAACTTTCCCTATAAACAGTAGTCGCACTTTCTTTTCTTCTACGTGCTTCCCTCCTATAAACAAATGCCTCTTTCAGTAAAATCGTAACCTCTATTTAAATGAAACAAAGCGGATCCTTCCTCACAGATAAAGACTAAAAAATAAATATACCTTCCTTCTTTATTAAATTGAACAACTCCATTCATTCACGTAAAACAAAACAGACACTCTCTTCACGAAGACGAAAACAAGCTTAAATCCATTCCTCCCTGAACACAAGTTCTAGTCCATTCTCGATACAAAACAAAAGCACATGTCGTAGACCAAGACAAAAAAAAGGATGTGGTGAATGGAGAGGTCGGCGTAGCAGTGGGGGTTGTTGGGACGGGCTCTAGTGTACGGATGTGGTGGCATGTGAAGTCAAGTCAGGGCACGGTGCAGTCGACATGTCCATGGCTATGAAGGTCGAGTCATGTCGGAGAGTTGACCAGAGGAGTCAGAGTGGGGTTCTCTGACCATGGTACTGGTGATGGAGTTCCGGGAGGTTTAGAAGATGGTGCATGCTGTTTTGAAGGGGGACGTCATGGGGAAAACATTTATACTGTAGGTCTGAGGCAAAACGAAACCGAGAGTTATGGGGTAGTCAAACGAGGTCAAGACTTGATGATCGAAGGTGGAAGCATAAGTAGCTGGAATTGGCGAGTTTTGTGGTGATTTAGTGTCGCACCTTTTTCCTTGGTGCAGTAGCTGGTTTCTTGGGTCACAGCGATGGGGAATAGGGCCTTGTAGAGTTGGCGTGACGAGTTGAAATAGTGGTTTTTGCAATGAAGTAGGTGGCTTCACTTTCTGAGTTGTTAAAGGTTGTCTGGGTGTTGGGTTGTTTACTGGGGTAGTCGCGTGAAAGCAGAAGAGATGTCAGAGGAGCTGTAAGAGAATAAGACGGGGTACAGGCTACAGGCGGAAGGAGATTCGGATTTGGTGATGGGGACGAGGTCTAGAAGGTAGGACAGGCATGCATGTACGCCAGGGGTGAGGCGGTGATCAGCAAAAGGGGAGAGGGTTTGTTCCAAGTGATGTGTGAATCAAGAAATATAACGTGTTGGCCTTGTTTTGTTCAGAACGTGAAAAGCAAAAGATAGAAGTAGTTTAGAGAAGAAAAGGGGACAACAGTGAGAACGGGTGGGCCAATGGACCGGTTTGGGATTTTAGGATAATGTATATTAATAAATAAAAGAAAAGGTGGCATGTTTGGTTTCTAATACAAAGCAACAGCGGGCAAACTTGATTTAGCACGTGCGAAGGTAAAACGTGTCTTATCATTTAATTTATAGCATGCCAAATTATGATTTTATATACATAGACAATTAAATAGTAATTAGATTAATAAAATACTATTTAAAGTTTGTATAATATTACTTCCCATAGTTTACAGCGTGTTTAATTTATAACATATTAAAACACGCCAAATTTATATTATACAGAGCCTAACCCTATAGTAGCTTAACAGTAGCCTAATATATATAGTATGCCTAATTGAAGTTATAGAACTTAAGTAGGGTTTTAGTAATTAAAATATTATTTTAAAATTTGCGAACAAGATATGATTATAACATGTGAATCACACTCATACGTAAATAGAAACAGACAAAACAAGGAACGTTGGAGCTGAATTGACGAGGGTAATATTATTGGAGTAGAACGGACAAAGTTGAATGCAGCTGGAGGCTTGTAAAACAAACCGTGTTGATGACGAATGGAATCAAGGTGAGTTAAACTCACTCAGTTATTCCCATTTATATTTTATATAGACGGATTTTTATTTGTGTGTTATAGTTGATTAAGGTTGATTGTTTGTTATTTATATATTCATATATTGATTGAATTTCTAAAATTAAATGTCGTTTAATTTCAGTAAAAAAACCAACTTGTTATTTTAATGATTGGAACCGATTAAGGTAACTTACCTTATTGGTGAGGTTTATAAATAAATGTGCTTAATTTAATGAATTGTTTGAACTGTTATGGTTGTGCGAAATAAATTGCTTGATATTGAATTATCGTCATTTGACTATTATGATGACCATTATTTCTTTGAATTAAATGATCATATTTAAGATAACACATTTGATGCAGTGAAGAACAGGCTGGAGGGATCCAACGGGATTCCTCAAATGTATTTAATGATGTTAATTTCCATATTATCGTTATATGAACTGTTCTGATTAGATGATTGATTTGGTTGTTGAATGTTGACCTGAAATTCAATATTTGTTTTGTTTAAACCAATGGGTAATGTTGGTTGAGTAATTGGCAGTATATGGCCTATAAATCAATCATTTTATAAATATCAATTTACAATCAGGTAAATCGATGAAATAAAGTTATAAAATTTATTTTATAACTAAAGACAGATTTTTAAATCTGTATTTTCAAATCAAAATTTGTTAAAAGAAAATAAATATTTATTATTTATTATTTAAGTTTATATTTAATTATTAAATGATTTTATAAAGCAAATTCTAATATTTATCAGATTTATAAGCCAGAGAGTATAAAATTTACCTAATGATTAGGATTTTGGATAATTGTTTTTAAGAAAAAATTAAATGGAATTATATAAAATTAATTATATTATTGATTAATTTAAAGGAAGGACTAATTGGAATTGGTTAACGAGATAATCATGTTTTGAGAGTTGACTAAGTCAACCGTTTTAACCAAGATTTATTACAAAATTAGTTTGTTTTGAACTAATCTAATGAGATGGTTTAACGAATAAGCTGTTTAATTTTAATAAGATTGTAAAAAGAGAGATTTAATATTTGTTTTAGTAAATAAGGAAGTTGTAACACCCCGAATTTCAATTAACACTAATGGTTAGTAATTAAAGTATAATTAATCTCAGAAGTGAGAATCAGGGGAAACAGGCTGCGTCATTGCGTTCGTCTCGGAAAAATATGCGAAATAGAGTCCGAGTTTGCGTAAAACGGGTACCGTATGAAAGAGATATGGACGAACGAAGTTAGGCAGAAAAACCCGAAACAGGCCAGAAATGCACTGGCGCACTTGTGAAGTGCGCCAGCACAAAAATACACTGGCGCACTTGGGAAGTGCGCCCATGTCGAGACAGGAAACCTGCACAGTTTCTAGAGAGTTCTGTGGTTGGGTGCACCAGTTTGGGGTTTGGGCTTGGTCTTAGGGCTGGTTTCTGGGAGGTTCCGAAATCTAAGGGTCCTAATCTAATTTAGGGTTAATCTAAGGGCCTAAAACACTCACCTAATCTATAAATACACCCTAATACTACCCTAATTCATACTAAAAATAGAAATGATGCCACTATGCCGCCAAAATCAAACTTGAGAGGAACCTCCACTAGTTTATGAAGAAAGTTGGAAGCTAATCAACCTCTAATCATCATCTTCTTCTTGTATAGCAACTAGTTCTACTACATAAGTTTGCTAATCTTGGTTTTGGTGAGTTTCTATCACTTTAATAACCAATTGCTAAATTAAGTAGATGAGATATGATGAGATCATGCGGTTTTGTATGCGGATTTGTGGGTTTTAAGTCATATGATATGATGTTAGTTTGCTAATCTATGTTTAATGTTAACCCTATGTTTATGCAAGTTAAGTATGTGGGTTTATGCAAGTTAAGTGATGGGTTTCATGCATGCTAAGCATTGGGTTTCATGCATGCTAAGCATTGGGTTTTATGCATGCTAAGTATTTGATTTTATGCATGCTAAGTGTTTGGTTTTATGCATGCTAAGTATTTGATTTTATGCATGCTAAGTATTTGATTTTATGCATGCTAAGTATTTGATTTTATGCATGCTAAGTGTTTGGTTTTATGCATGCTAAGTATTTGATTTTATGCATGCTAAGTATTTGATTTTATGCATGCTAAGTATTTGCTTTTATGCATGCTAAGTGTTTGGTTTTATGCATGCTAAGTATTTGATTTTATGCATGCTAAGTGTTTGGTTTTATGCATACATTATGACATGCAAGTTTACCCTTTTTCTAAATAAGATGCATACATATGCAAGATGACACCTTTGTATGCTATGCATACATATGCATGTTTACCCTATTATGATGCAAGTTCATATGCAAGTTTGTCTCTTTTTATGATACGCATAACATATGCGAGTTTGCCTCTATGTATGACATGTTATGCAAGTTCACATGCAAATTTATGTGCAAGTTCATATGCAAGTTTATGTGCAAGTTCATATGCAAGTTTGTCTCTTTTTATGACAAGCATAATGCAAGTTTGGATTAAATGCTAGTTGGGTTTAATGTATGCTCATATATGCAAGTTGACACCTTTTGAACCCATGATAAAGTTATAAGCTATGTTGGTGAAACCCATGACATTTGTGATGAATCTTCCCTTTTATTATGTCACGTTACGAGAACGAATTACGTGGGGAACGATGGGGTTAATATGCATGTTAATAAAATGATGTGGAATGGGTATGCTTAAGAGTAACATAAATTAAATGGACATAATTGGGAATTTACCTATTGAGTTAGGTCTACCCATACTACGGAGTTGGGAATTTACCTATTGAGTTAGGTCTACCCATATTCTGGAAAACATGATTAATTAATTAGGGATAATTAATATAAATTATGAGGGTGATTAATTAGGTGTAATTAATCGACTAAGACACGAGGTTGGACTCAGTTGTAGCGTAAAACTGCCCGGACCCAACTGGCTTAACCAGTTGCTACAAATGTTAGCCCAATGTGAGAGGTCTTAGGCACAAATTAAATACGTGATTAAAGTAAAGACACGAGGTTAGACCCTTTTTATGACGTAAGGCTGCCCGGACCCAACCGGCATATCCAGCAGTCATAAAAGACGGTCTAATGTGAGAGGTCTTTATGAGGTCATGATCTTAATTAATTAATTAAGAAACACTTAACCATATTAGCATGTAGAGGGACATGAGGGGTTAAGTGGGGGCCTTGGGTGGCAATAGAAAATACGATTAGAATACTTAACCAAAGTGGAACATGTAATTAAAACATGGTTAAAGGGTTAAGTAAGTGCTTTGGGTGGCATGTGGAAATCTAGTGGGTGCCTTGAATGGCAATTAAAATATGATTAATGACTTAACCAGAATTTATAACATGTAAGTGGACATGGTTAAAGGGTTAAGCGGGATTCACTAGAAATAACAAGCTTAGGTGGTAGCTTGTGGGGGCCCATTTCAACCAATATCCCAAACGTATCTTAGTGGGCTCGACTCTAGTCGAGTGACGGGACACGCATATTGGGCTTGACTATAAGAGGCCAAAATGGGTTAGCGGTGGCAACGCATGACCAACGGGTTTCATATGCGTGTGTGGACCCGGGCTGGTAAATAAGACGTTGTTGCATCGTGTAGATATAAGCCGTGCACCGTTAGTTTTATCAGGTTGCCACGTTGGGGAATGGTACACCCCACGGTGGGGCCAGCACGGGTATCTACGTTAGGGAGCCGATCGAATGGGGAGTAGTGTGTACACCTAGTGGATTGTAGGGCCCTGTGGCGTCTACTCAGTCACCTAGGGGTACGCGAGAACTATTAAGTTAATTTTATAAGTCCATGGGTGGGATCAACCTTTAAGTTAGGAATGACTGGTGTGGTGCAGTTTAGTAATTTACCTTTGGAAGGGTAGATGCGTCTTTACGTTTCTTAGTTTATCCTAAGTCTACCAAGCTGCTTAGTGTAGCCATTCATCCCCAGACGACATCGTATTTCAAGCTTATGTCTTCTCTGGTTACTTTAATGATTGTATTGTTAAAGTTATAGGACTCGCTCAGACTTATGTCTGACCCCGTTGTTTTTATCTTTTTTTTTTTCAACCCTCAGGTTATCAGAGTGGGCCCAGTACGAGTGGGCTTTGATCAGGCTGCTTTATTCTCTTTTGGAGCTTGGACCATAGATGTAGAGCTCAGCTTACCCTTTCTTTTATGGCTATCAGTTCATGTATTGGGATTATGTACTTTTATTTATCAGGATGGATATTTTGTACTTGATTCTTATTATGGTTTTGTGATGTAACCAAACATGTTTTACTTTCCGCTGCAATGAAATGATGTTTTAAAATTTTCAAGTATTACTTATATCTGTCTTGTTGTAATTTTTCTGTTCTATATTCACTTAAAATACTCCACCGATGTTATGGCATTCCCTTAGCGAGTGACCATAGCGGGTGTGGGGTGTTACACGTGGTATCAGAGCTTAAGGTTACCAGAACAGAAAAATATTTTTAGAAAAACTATTTTCTAAGAATATTTTTGAAAGGAGTATTTTCAAAAACATGTCTTTTAAAAGAAAAGTTTTTGAAAGAAAAGCATAATCCCCAATAGCCATATCTATATCTTTCGAATTCTCCGTTTTGAATCTCTTCCTCTCTCGTTTTGAGTTTCCCCTCCGCGTATAGATGACCTTTCTAAGATAGATAAGAATGGAAAACCACTTCAAGGGACTTAGACGTTAGTCAGATTAGAAGTTGGTTCAAGAAGGAGGAGGACTGGTAGGTATCTATTGGATAGACGAAGGGAGGAAGGCTCAAATAGTTGTTTGGTTAATGAAGGATGAAACCTCATTGGTGGGAAGTTACGAGTGGAGAATGGGATGAAGAAGGCGAGTAGTTATCCTTTTCGGAGGAATAGGACACCTTATTAGGATTGTCCAAAGAGGCAAGGGCAAGGTACGAAATCTCCTAGAGGGTAGTTGTATTCCCTCACGACTAGGGTACCAAATGGGGATAGACCGTCTAGGTTGGAATTTGGATTTCTTTATTATCCGATTCGAACTTTATTTAATTCTGACGCATCGAGTTCGTTTATCTCATCATTGTTAGTTGAGTCACTGCACTTAGACACCAGTTAGTAGATGATCCCTTAGTTGTTTCAAACCCAATTGGGGCTCCATGAAGTGTTTGGGTTTGAAAGTTGCTATACTTAGCGTTGAGAGTAGATGTGATGCTTTTTGGGCTTCACGAGCTACGAGTTAGTTTTGGGCATGGACTGGTTATCCAGTAGGGGTTCCGTTCTTGATTTTGAAGGGAGAGTTGTTAGGCTTATGACCCGCTTGGGTAACACTCTCGAGATCTCTTATAATCCCATGGAATCTGTTATGCTAAGTTATCTAGAATCGCTTGACACGTCGGTCGAGAGTTTGCGATCTGTTAGAGTGGTCCGGGAATACTCGGATGTGTTTGAGGAGGTGAAGGGCTTACCTCCGGAGCGGGAGATTGACTTCCGAATATATCTGGTAGACAATGCTAAACCTGTATCTTTACCAGTGCGCCACATGGCTCCTCGCGAGAGGAGGGAACTCCATAAGCAAGTAGGGGAGTTGCTTGAGAAGGGGTCCATAAGACAAAGTATATCGGAGTGGGGTGCTCCAGTAGTTTTTGCTACGAAGGCGGATGGGTCCCTCAGACTTTGTGTAGGCTAAAGAGAACTAAATAAACTCACAAAGAAGAATAAACACCCATTGCCGAGGATTGATGATCTCTTTGATCAGTTGGTTGGCGCCTCAGTATTTTCGCAGTTGGACTCAGCCACGGGGTTTCGTCAGTTGAGAGTGGCTGAGGATAGTATAGAGAAGATTGCCTTTAGGACTCCGGATGGTTTTATGAGTGGCTGGTGATGCCATTTGGTTAGACGAACGCCTCCGCATACTTTGTTGATTTGATGAGAAGGGTGTTCAGGGAGTACCTAAATAAGTTCGTGATGATCTTGGTGGATGACATCTTGGTCTTTTCTAGGAGCGAAATAAGTTTTCGTATGTGCTCAATAGGTTGAGCAAAGCCAGTTATGGGATAAACGGTGGTTTTGGAGCGAGACTGGCAAGGACATCCAGAGTTGGACAAGGGCTTAATTATTTAGCCGTTTTTACTAGTATCATCTCACGTAGGTCGTCTGAATTCGAAGGAGGTATCCCTTGGGTGTTTGTCTGATATTGGTTTAGGCCTTTGGGGCTTGCATTTGGGGGATGTCGAGTTCGACTAAGGTGGTCTGCGTGAGAGATGGATAGTTGTGACGATTTTGCATGGGAGAATATCCTGATTTTCTCTAGAAGTGGAGAAAAGCATGCCCTACATCTTAGGGAAGTGTTGGAGACTCTTTGAGCGCATTGTCTTAAGACAACAAAGGTGGATGGAATTCTTAGCATCCTATGAGTTTGAGATAGCGTATACCCCTGGCAAGGGTAACGTGGTGGCAGACGCCTTGAGCAGAAAAAGGTTGTCTTTGAGTCCATTGTTCGTGGAATGGCGAAGCTTGGAGTTTAATTCTATGATTGACTTTAGACCTTCCGTTGACTTTGTACCCGGTTTGCTAGCCTCCTTGGAGGTTAGGCCTACTCTTTTGGGGCGGATTGGCGAGGCACAGCGAGACGACCCACAGTTGGTTGAGTTAGTAGAGAAGCTCATAAGGGGGGAGTCGTCCAGCCATTTGAGTAGGTACACCCTAGATGGTAAGGGGTGGTTGCGTAGAGACGGTAGACTTTGTGTACCGCAAGACGAGGGTCTGAGGAAGGCTATACTTGATGATGCACATCGGTCAAAGATGACCATTCATCCTGGTAGGGACAAGATGTACCAAGACATGAAGAGAGTTTTCTTCTGGGCCGGTATGAAGAAAGATGTGGCCGAGTATGTGGCTAGATGCTTAGTGTGCCAACAAGTTAAAGCGGAGCAAAGGAAACCCGGTGGGTTGCTACACCCATTGGAAGTTCCGCAATGGAAGTGGGATAGTGTCTCGATGGATTTCATCGATGGGTTACCGAGATCGAGGAAGGGCAATACGGGAATTTGGGTTGTGGTAGACAGACTTACCAAGAGTGCCCATTTTATACCCGTGAAGAGTAAGAGGACCGCTTCATGGCTTGCTTCAGTCTATGTTAGAGAGATTGTTAGATTGCATGGCGTACCATCCAGCATTGTGAGTGATCGAGATCCTATCTTCACTAGTGAGTTTTGGAGAAGTTTGCAAGAGGCGGTAGGGACTCAGCTGTGTTTGAGCACCGCATATCATCCTCAGACGGACGGTCAGACCGAGAGGGTGAACCGTATCTTAGAAGATCTCTTGAGGCTTTGTATCTTGGATTTTGGAGGTACATGGGAAGAACATCTTCCTTTGGTGGAGTTCGCATACAATAACAGCTTTCAGTCTAGTATTGGCATGGCACCTTTCGAAGCTCTTTATGGAAGGCCTTGTCGATCTCCTACATGTTGGTGGGAATCTACGGATAAGATCTTGCTTGGGCCAAATATGGTTAGAGAGACTTTAGAGAAGATTGATATGATTCGAAGAAGGATGAAGGCAGCGCAAGATAGACAGAAATCTTATGCGGATCGGAGAAGGACGGATCTTGAGTTTGAGGTTGGGGACATGGTTTTTGTCAAAGTATCTCCGTTGAGAAATGTTGTTCGCTTTGGGTCTGTTGGGAAGTTAGCACCGAGGTTTGTTGGGTCGTTTCCTATTAAGGAAAGGATTGGACGGATGGCATATAGGGTGGAGTTGCCCGACAGACTTAGTGGTGTTCATGATGTATTCCATGTATCACATTTGAGGAAGTGCTTACATGAGACCGCAGAGGTCGTAGAGCCGAGCTTGCTTAGAGATGTAGAGGTAGAGCGTGATGCGACGATTCGACGAGCTCCTACTCGCATCCTTGGGTCAGAAACTAGGAAGTTGAGGAACAGAGAAGTTCAGCTAGTTAAAGTGCAATGGGGAGAAGACGAGGGCAATGCTACTTGGGAGACGGAAGCGAAGATGCATTCTTTGTACCCATTTCTTTTTGAGAGTATGTCTTTTAACTTCTCCTTTATCGCTTGTCTAGTACTTATCTTATCTTTAGTATATCCTCTCGCTAGTACCTATGACCTTTAGATAGGGTAAAACCTATGGTTGAAACATGTGTTTGAAACATGTTATGGTTGATGGATGCATGTGGATGCAATTGTTTGCTAGTGGTTGCTCGTGGATGCATATACACACACATTAGGCACTAGATCGGCTCAGTCACTTCATGTTGCATATCGCATAAATGGATGTGGTAGTTAGATTGATGGATGTATCATGGCTGTGTTATCATGTGGATGATGCATTTTTGTGTATGGTTGTGCACGCATATAGAAATTGTATGTGTCAATAAGGTTTCGCATACATATTGGATGCATGGCACTATCATGGTTTGCATTAAGGAGGTCGATTGAATCAGTAGACCGCCTGATTTTGCATTAGTATACGGACATATACACACACTTTCTGCATATGTTCATACATCATTAGAAGTTTCTAAGGATAATGGTTGCTTGTGGTTGATGGTTTAGTAGATGGTTGTTTGGTTGGTAGGATACGTTCTTCTTGACTTAGAGATTTCGAGGACGAAATCCTTTAAGTAGGGGAGAATGTAACACCCCGAATTTCAATTAACACTAATGGTTAGTAATTAAAGTATAATTAATCACAGATGTGAGAATCAGGGTAAACGGGCTGCGTCATTGCGTTCGTCTCGGAAAAATACGCGAAATAGAGTCCGAGTTTGCGTAAAACGGGTACCGTATGAAAGAGATATGGACGAACGAAGTTAGGCAGAAAAACCCGAAACAGGCCAGAAATGCACTGGCGCACTTGTGAAGTGCGCCAGCACAAAAATACACTGGCGCACTTGGGAAGTGCGCCCATGTCGGGACAGGAAACCTGCACAGTTTCTAGAGAGTTCTGTGGTTGGGTGCACCAGTTTGGGGTTTGGGCTTGGTCTTAGGGCTGGTTTCTGGGAGGTTCCGAAATCTAAGGGTCCTAATCTAATTTAGGGTTAATCTAAGGGCCTAAAACACTCACCTAATCTATAAATACACCCTAATACTACCCTAATTCATACTAAAAATAGAAATGATGCCACCATGCCGCCAAAATCAAACTTGAGAGGAACCTCCACTAGTTTATGAAGAAAGTTGGAAGCTAATCAACCTTTAATCATCATCTTCTTCCTGTATAGCAACTAGTTCTACTACATAAGTTTGCTAATCTTGGTTTTGGTGAGTTTCTATCACTTTAACAACCAATTGCTAAATTAAGTAGATGAGATATGATGAGATCATGCGGTTTTGTATGCGGATTTGTGGGTTTTAAGTCATATGATATGATGTTAGTTTGCTAATCTATGTTTAATGTTAACCCTATGTTTATGCAAGTTAAGTATGTGGGTTTATGCAAGTTAAGTGATGGGTTTCATGCATGCTAAGCATTGGGTTTCATGCATGCTAAGCATTGGGTTTTATGCATGCTAAGTATTTGATTTTATGCATGCTAAGTGTTTGGTTTTATGCATGCTAAGTATTTGATTTTATGCATGCTAAGTATTTGATTTTATGCATGCTAAGTATTTGATTTTATGCATGCTAAGTGTTTGGTTTTATGCATGCTAAGTATTTGATTTTATGCATGCTAAGTATTTGATTTTATGCATGCTAAGTGTTTGGTTTTATGCATGCTAAGTATTTGATTTTATGCATGCTAAGTGTTTGGTTTTATGCATATATTATGACATGCAAGTTTACCCTTTTTCTAAATAAGATGCATACATATGCAAGATGACACCTTTGTATGCTATGCATACATATGCATGTTTACCCTATTATGATGCAAGTTCATATGCAAGTTTGTCTCTTTTTATGATATGCATAACATATGCGAGTTTGCCTCTATGTATGACATGTTATGCAAGTTCACATGCAAGTTTATGTGCAAGTTCATATGCAAGTTTATGTGCAAGTTCATATGCAAGTTTGTCTCTTTTTATGACAAGCATAATGCAAGTTTGGATTAAATGCTAGTTGGGTTTAATGTATGCTCATATATGCAAGTTGACACCTTTTGAACCCATGATAAAGTTATAAGCTATGTTGGTGAAACCCATGACATTTGTGATGAATCTTCCCTTTTATTATGTCACGTTACGAGAACGAATTACGTGGGGAACGATGGGGTTAATATGCATGTTAATAAAATGATGTGGAATGGGTATGCTTAAGAGTAACATAAATTAAATGGACATAATTGGGAATTTACCTATTGAGTTAGGTCTACCCATACTACGGAGTTGGGAATTTACCTATTGAGTTAGGTCTACCCATATTCTGGAAAACATGATTAATTAATTAGGGATAATTAATATAAATTATGAGGGTGATTAATTAGGTGTAATTAATCGACTAAGACACGAGGTTGGACTCAGCTGTAGCGTAAAACTGCCCGGACCCAACTGGCTTAACCAGTTGCTACAAATGTTAGCCCAATGTGAGAGGTCTTAGGCACAAATTAAATACGTGATTAAAGTAAAGACACGAGGTTAGACCCTTTTTATGACGTAAGGCTGCCCGGACCCAACCGGCATATCCAGCAGTCATAAAAGACGGTCTAATGTGAGAGGTCTTTATGAGGTCATGACTTAATTAATTAATTAAGAAACACTTAACCATATTAGCATGTAGAGGGACATGAGGGGTTAAGTGGGGGCCTTGGGTGGCAATAGAAAATACGATTAGAATACTTAACCAAAGTGGAACATGTAATTAAAACATGGTTAAAGGGTTAAGTAAGTGCTTTGGGTGGCATGTGGAAATCTAGTGGGTGCCTTGAATGGCAATTAAAATATGATTAATGGCTTAACCAGAATTTATAACATGTAAGTGGACATGGTTAAAGGGTTAAGCGGGATTCACTAGAAATAACAAGCTTAGGTGGTAGCTTGTGGGGGCCCATTTCAACCAATATCCCAAACGTATCTTAGTGGGCTCGACTCTAGTCGAGTGACGGGACACGCATATTGGGCTTGACTATAAGAGGCCAAAATGGGTTAGCGGTGGCAACGCATGACCAACGGGTTTCATATGCGTGTGTGGACCCGGGCTGGTAAATAAGACGTTGTTGCATCATGTAGATATAAGCCGTGCACCGTTAGTTTTATCAGGTTGCCACGTTGGGGAATGGTACACCCCACGGTGGGGCCAGCACGGGTATCTACGTTAGGGAGCCGATCGAATGGGGAGTAGTGTGTACACCTAGTGGATTGTAGGGCCCTGTGGCGTCTACTCAGTCACCTAGGGGTACGCGAGAACTATTAAGTTAATTTTATAAGTCCATGGGTGGGATCAACCTTTAAGTTAGGAATGACTGGTGTGGTGCAGTTTAGTAATTTACCTTTGGAAGGGTAGATGCGTCTTTACGTTTCTTAGTTTATCCTAAGTCTACCAAGCTGCTTAGTGTAGCCATTCATCCCCAGACGACACCTTATATCAAGCTTATGTCTTCTCTGGTTACTTTAATGATTGTATTGTTAAAGTTATAGGACTCGCTCAGACTTATGTCTGACCCTGTTGTTTTTATCTTTTTTTCCCAACCCTCAGGTTATCAGAGTGGGCCCAATACGAGTGGGCTTTGATCAGGCTGCTTTATTCTCTTTTGGAGCTTGGACCATAGATGTAGAGCTCAGCTTACCCTTTCTTTTATGGCTATCAGTTCATGTATTGGGATTATGTACTTTTATTTATCAGGATGGATATTTTGTACTTGACTCTTATTATGGTTTTGTGATGTAACCAAACATGTTTTACTTTCCGCTGCAATGAAATGATGTTTTAAAATTTTCAAGTATTACTTATATCTGTCTTGTTGTAATTTTTCTGTTCTATATTCACTTAAAATACTCCACCGATGTTATGGCATTCCCTTAGCGAGTGACCATAGCGGGTGTGGGGTGTTACAGAAGTATATTATTAATTTAAGCAAGTACCACTTAAATGAAATCCATTTAAGTAAGCAAATGGTTTTGGAATCGAATTTAGTTAAGTTTTGAAAAGAGGTTATGATCAAGTTTTATATTGCCAAGCATTTATAATGAAGTTATAAAAGAGACTTTAAGCAAATGTGATAGCTTAAAATAGATGTTTATGGAATATTTAAATTAAGCAAGAAGAGATCAAGATAAAAAGAGTTTATACTAAACCCGAATTTTAATAATAAGGTATAAAAAAAGGCGTGAGGCTAAAACGTTGATTTTAAGTTGATATGACTTCAGAATGAGATTAAGTGAAGTGAGTGGAATTGAGATGAGATTTTCAAAGCGGGAAATGGTTTGAAAGAAAACAGTTTGCATATTTGAACGGGGTTAAGGAAATTAGAAACTGACTAGAGATTAGTTGAATTGGGTGACTTCTTGAGTGTCGATTTGATGTTAGTTTCGGTCTTAAGGATCGATATTTAGGAAGTTTTTCTCTTATCTGTTTTCAGTTTGGGACTAATGAACATTGAAGTAGCATAAATAAAAAGAGATTTTGTGAAAATATAACGATATTGTAGAGATTTAAGAAATTCATGAGATGTGTTGGAACAAATTTATTCAAAGGGGAAGTGTTAGCGATTATATTCGACAAATGGAATTAAAAAGATTTTATAACGATGTCTTTATGTAGAACTAGATTTAAATCCAAAGTTGGAATATATTTTTTTTTAACTCTAAGTATTTAAAATAGTTTTGAGAATATGCATATAATAAAGTAGAAGTAAAATACCGTGTTTTAAATTATTGAATGATTTAGAAAATTGATTAACCATTTGCTAATTATTTTTAATTAAAAGGCCAAGTAATGCTGAGTATTGAATCAGTGAACCCAATTTATTCTCACGATTATTTATTTCATAGTTAAATCACCGACTATCAAATTTAACCCATATGATTGTTGGTACGGAAAGACCGGGATCGAATTTATACTCGAAAACCATTCCGAACCAGCAAATACGTGGCAGATGTTGACTGAAGATGGAGCATTGAAGATTGTGGATCTTCATAAGCGGAAGGATTACTTATAATCTCTAGCTTAGAGGCCCGAGATACACTGTGATTCTGTAGTGGTTGGAATCTACAAATTGCAAGGACTACTCACTACTAATCCATCAGTTGATTCCTATATTGGATGTGGTAGGAAGGTGCCTTCGGTTCATACTGTTCCAGGATGACTTGTATGGACGGATGTCTGACAGAGTATTTCCTAAGGAATCACATACGTTGATTTCTTCAAACGTACCATAGTTGGTGGCAGAGGATGATGGTTCTCTTAGCTTAACAACTAGAGTATTTTGTTGGACGTCAATTAGTGATATTTGGTGTTAGTGATATTTGGCGGATCTGACAATATGGCATTCAAAATAAATGGTGTCCAGATGTTCTAAAGGTAAATTCTAACCCGAAGCCTCATCCATCGGGAAATGACAAAAATTGGGCAGGGAGCATGGTTATGTGGGCCACTCCCATTAGGGTGTATAATCATCTATGTAGAGAAAATCCATTTCCTTCTTTAATCTATTTCGATGTTGTCCCTTTTTGGGAAACAGTGGTCTGAGCCAAACCGTTGGTGATATACATTCGATAAACTCAAGCAAAATGAGTGGTCAGTCATGTGTGGGTCGGGTTGCAATACGTTCTTGTTGAACCCAGTGTATTCCCCCTCTAGAGATACACTATCGGCAGGTAGTTCCATACCTTATCATCGTCAGAATCCAATCTCCAATAAGATTCCGCGATTTTGATTGTATACTATATATATAGAGAGTGAGATGCAAGCGTTCTGCTAGATTGATATTTATTTGTAATTAGACATTATAATAATATCAGAATATATATATATGATTTCAAAATATTTTGGGTTATCGTAAGGTAAAAACCATTCGTATTTATGTGTGGATTTGGTTTTACGATTATCCTTTTCTTTCGAAAAGATTTTGAACTTCAAAATCAAGTTAGATAACTCCCCTTAAAGCTTTGCGAGTTTTCCTCATTCTGGTTCACCAGACTGACCCCGTGTTTGTAATGCTCGGGTTAGACCGGGTTGTATAGGTCTAGGTTATCAGATGCTGCGAAGTCCAGAGACGAGCTAGAAAAGTTCAGACGTATTACATATATGATGCATATTCCGCTGTGTGTTGTGTATGGGGCAGATTATTATAACTGTCCAGAGGGTTGATGTACTCCGATATTGTAAGTATTTTTAAAAGCCTTAATAAAGATTTAATTCTGTATTATATTTTGTTCCGCTGTGAAGTGAGACTCTGACTCTGTGTTGTGTTGGTTTTTCTCCTTCTTCTGTTCTTATATTTTTATCTCTCTTACCTCACCCACTAATTTCTTTCTATAAACATTCCATTGTTTTCGGTGTTTGGAAGTCAACATGAAGTAATATAAGTGTATTTATGTCGATTTTCGAGGCCGAAATTCATTGGGTCGTTACACATAGTACAATCTTCCCACAAAAATATACGTTAGATATTGATTTACCGTTTCAGCCTAATGTGGAAATTACCAAATTAAGGGAGCTGAAATAAGAAATGGGAAAATAGGGGTAAACTGCAATGAAGGAAAAAGATAAAAGAAATGCAGTAAGGAATTTTTAACACTACTTAAACCTCTACAGGATTGCTGGATTTTTTTATCTTCTTATTCCTTAGATTATGCTGGGATGTGTTGCTGAAGGTCCTACTGGGATTGCCAACCAAGCAAATTAAATTTAATATTCCTTAGATTAATCGAAAAATTTATGAACATGGTCATCAAACTATATTTAATATACAGTTGCCAGCCAAGCAAAATTTAAGTAAGACCACAGACAAAATTTGTTAATAAAAATAATAAATGTCGTTGTAAAAAAAAATTAAAAGTAAAAAAAATTCATTTGAGACCAAGAACATTTACCTAAAATTTTTATGCTTTGTATTTCTCCAAATGCCTGTTCTTCCTCCTACGCATGCACATATTGCTGAAACATGAATTTTGAAATCAATGATTAATCACAGACGAGTAGTAACATAAAAATTAAAAAATCCACAAATTTAAAAAAATGCAGTAAGACAAATAAAGTACCAATTTTTCTAGTTTATTACTCTAAATAAAGTACACTTACCTAGTGCTGAAGCTTGAAATATGTAATCTTGTAGATGAATTATCTATTGATTTACATTGATAAGCCTACAAAATCATCAAACAACATATTTGAATATTCAATGAAGTGAACAACACATATTAATTCTTATAGAAGTTTACCTCTTTCTCATTGCATGTGCGCATTCAAACTGAAAACAATGGAAAACAATATGCATTGTCCTAATTTAGATCTTCTTCACAATTGGTTTAATTTATTTCTATTTTTTTATTGTTAACTGTAACTTTTTTCCAAAACAGGGCATAATCAAATAGCATCTAAATTTACTTCCATATAACATGATTTCGACCAATAAACCACATTGCAAAATTACTTTGTAGTAGACTTACATCACCATAATCAGTTCACATGTGCTCTTTCTCATATTCGTCCCATCAAATAAACAAAATTTAAGCATATATAACACAAAATTAAAATCAAAAAAATCATAAGCAAAACCTACGGTTTCAAAAGCTAAGCATCAAATGAGAGATTTTCACTGCAGCAACATCCACTATGTCGATTGGCATAATTTACTCAATTAGATAATATGATCCACGATTTCTGACCTGGATTTGTTTATGCCAAAGTTAAGAAAAAGTATTTTTAAATCGGATAATGAAATCAACATGTTTATGGTTTACTATTTTTATTACTAAAATTAGACATACTAAGGGGATGAAAAATATCGAATCTCTAAAAATACGTCATATTCCAACCAAATAGCGGGAAGCAAGAGTTGCACAACATAGCAGACAATTACATCAAGCCATGAGAACAACCGAGAAAGACGTGAGAAGTATGGGTTGGAGAATCCTACAAGTGACGATGGGTTGTATGGTGGCGAAAATTCTTCATGCCTGAATCAATCTGTTTTGGTGGCGATGTTAGTGGGAAGGGTGGATGGAGGCGGAAGGACTGGATAGGCGCAAATTGAGAGGGGACTTTGCTATTTAAGGATGTAAAGAAGGAGAAAGGGGAGAGACCTGTTGAAAAGGGAGATAAAACATGACAGCGAATTTGGGGTTTCGAGGATAGGAAAGCGTGTAAAGGAAGAAGTAGAAAACGACTCTTCATTTTACTAGATCCTAAGAAGCCTTATAAGCTACGAAAATAGAGTTTGGAGGAGGAAGAAGAAGCGAGAGACGGTGGAATAGAAAAAAGGAGAACGACGCGGTAATTATGAGCTTTAGAAAGCAGACTCAGTAATAATTAAAGCATAGTATAGATTACTATTCCAAGGAGTCTTCATTGAAAAAACTAAAACTAGCATATATATTTCAATAACCTTATAGATGTTTTTATCATTTTATTAAGTAAAAATAGATTTTAGTGGGAAACAATTAACGTGATGATTACACATAGCCTCAGTGGCCTTTGCTTTAGTATATTGTAAGATTTTAAAGAGACTATAATAGAAATGTGCTTTTTTTCCTTTGAAAGGTTATCTTTTACATAAAATAAAAATGAGTAAATTTTATGTTAAAGATAAGATTTTAAAGGAAAAAGGCACATTTCTATTATAGTCTCTATAAAATTTAACTATAAGGACGCAACATGTAAAAATTATACTCTATAGCATTATCGTATGAAAACATTGTACAGACAAAAAACTCTAAATTAATAAAATTTTAGTAAGTCATATCATGTGAAATAAAATGCTATCACAGATTAAGATTGACTAATAAATTTTTATTGATTCTCAACTTGATTTTGAGTGTATGATGCAAGCCAAAGTTTTCAACATGTTCAATGCTAAGTAATAACAGCATTATGCTATGCCGATGCTTAATGGATGATTTTAAAGCTACTAATTGGCCAATTACCTTTGAGGGTAATGTTACTTCCATTTACATCTAATTTATTATTTTACAATTGAGAATAGGTAAGGCCAATCGCTTACTAAGCGGCTGAATCAACACTCTTTAATACATACCCATGTAGTTCATTTTTGTTGGGATTGCCTCGCATGTAGTTAAGGAGGAATGATGGGTTGGATATAATAGTCCCATATCATGGAATAAATTGAAGAATTGTCTATAAATATTGTAACACCCCACGTCCATTAATGTCACTCTCAAAGGGAATGCATTAACTTTCATGGAGTATTATTGGTGAATAGAACAGAATATAAGAAGACAGATACATATATTGGTACTTGAAAATTTTCAAAACAACGTTTATTGCAGCGGAGAAATAGTTTGATTACAACAGCATCATAAACCAACAGAAAAACCAAGTACACTTAGTAACCATCTTGACAAATTGTTTTTCTGAGTACATAAAATAAAAAGCATAACCCCAACACAAGTAGCCATAAAAGAGATGAGCTGAACTTTACTTTCAGCAATCTAAGCATTTCCAAAAGAGAGGGAAAGAGATCCAAGATCAAGCTCCACTAGTACTAGTCCCACCCTGAGAACCTGGGTGGAAAAAGGAAGAAAAGAGGCGAAAACAACGGGGGTTAGACATAAAGTCCGGCGAGTATAATAACTTTAACAATATAATTATTAAAGTAATTAGGATAAGGCATAAACTGGTAAAACAAGGTATGACCGTGAAACAAGTGGGCATGACAAAGCAAACAAGAGGGATATTCTGGCGTTAATCTCGTTCCTAATCACTATAGGATAATTACTATATTGCACCACTACTAGCCACCCTAAAAGTTGATCTCGCTTACTAAACACAATAATCATAATGGTAGTTTCGTGTACCCCTAGCTGTCGTCATAGGTGTCGCCTGCCCCTATCTCCACTATTTGTACCCACTACCCCCATGCGATCGGCTCCCTAACTCGTAGATACCCGTGCTGATCCCACAGCGGGGTGTATCACTCCCCAAAGTGGCAAACTGATACCACTAAAGATGCACGGCTTATATCTGCACGATGCAACAACGTCTTACCTACCAGCCCGGGGCCACGCACGCACATGATCCTTTTGGACTTACGTTGCCGCCGCTAATCCGTTTTGACCTCTTAGAATCAAACCAAATAAGCATGTCACGTCCTCGAGCTCACAAAGATACTTAACGGGTTGCTGGTTTGAAAAGGGTCCCCATGTTTAACACAAGCTTTCCACCTATGCTTGGTCCCCACTAGAACATCCCACTTAACCCCTTCTTATTCATGTCTTCTTACATGTTTCCAACCGGTTAAGTGTTTCTAATCGTATTTCACATGTCACCCAGGCCACCCACATAACCCTCATGTCCCACCACATGTTTATCTGTTTAAGTGTTACTTAATTCATTAGAACCGTAACCTTATAAAGACCTCCCACATTAGACTACCGTTTGCGGTTGCTGGATTTGTCGGGCGGGTCTGGGCAGTCTTATACCGCAAACGAGCCTAACCTCGTGTCTTTACAATCGTTACGTATTTAATTTATGCCTTTGACCTCTCACATTAGACTACCGTTTGTGGTTGCTGGATTTGCCGGGCGGGTCCGAGCAGTATTATACCATAAACGAGTCTAACCTCGTGTCTTAGGAGGTTAATTATTACACATAATTATTTAACCCCAAATTGGATTAATATCCCTATTCAAATTTGTCGTTAAATTCCAAATTAATTTATGTCCATAATTGTCACCTAAATTATGTCCATAATTTCAGGTATATAAATTTATACCAATTAATGTCTCATATTAATTATATGCCTTTAAGGCCATTTTATGCCAAATCACAATTATGTATATTTAATATTTCCCATTGTCCCCACGTTATTCATACGTTTTAATATGACACATGTTAGACTCGCAAATAGTCTAACTTATAAAAAGAAAAGTAACATCACAACACATAAAATAGATCTAAGAATCATGACATAAGTTTGCATAGCCAATAACTTGCATAGGTAATGGATATACATAAATTTGCATGCACTATCATGGATCTAAATATGGATCTAAACATGTAATCATGAACTTGCATATATGGGTATGGTTTTTCCTATAACTTGCATATGAATTTCATTCAAACTAGCATATGATTCACATACAAAACTAGCATAGGCAATGGGCATATAGAACATAAATTTGCATAACTATGTACTGCCATGGATCTAAATATATATCTAAACACAAATATGTGAACTTTCATATGGATCTATACATGTAAATTAATGTCACATGTTTGCATATAAACTAGCATATACATCTACATGATTCACATATGAACTTGTGTATAATTCACCTACAAACTTGCATAAGATTCATAAACTAGCATATGATTTAACATCCCAAACATGCATAAGGTTCATATACATATGATTTAACACCCCAAACTTGCATAAGATGAATCAAGTTAAACATATACAATTCAAAATATGAAATAGATCCACAACAACAAAACTGTCAACGATAACATCACATGATTCAAAGTCATATTCTCATAATCCCAATTATAACTTATCACAATTAAATTAATTAATTAATTTGTGAAAGATATTATACTCACAACAAAAGAACAGTCTTGTTTTTCTGGGATCTGTATTCTGAAATTGAATTGCTTGCCTTTAATGTAGACTAATTGTTATCCTAATTTAGATTAGATTTGATTCTTGCTTCTGTCTTGTTTTTGGGTTGAAAGAGAACGGCGGCTACTCTAGGTTCTCCATTGACGGCATGGCGGCTCTTGGTATGAATTAATGTGATTTTTGGTTGAGAGTTAGCTTTCTTATATAGAATTTTAATTAATTTAGAGCCATCAGATTAACCCTAGAAGCAATCAAGACCATCCAGTCAAGATTGATAACACCTCAGCCCTAATGACTCAACAAGGAGTCAAAACAGCGTCATCTTACAGATCTGCCGGGGGGGAGGGGGTAGGTCGATGTAATGACCCGGATTCTTATGGGTAAATTTTAAATATTTAATATCGTTTAAATATTGAGTTTAGAATATAAATGAAATTTTATATTCATTTATCGATTAAATAATCGAAATACAATTTATTTCAAATATAGTGAATAATCGTAATGCGAGAAATGATTCAATTCAAAGTTTAAAACTGAGTTAAAAACAGTTCAGGTGATTAGTATGAATTCTACTTAAATAAATACGATAATAATACAAATTTATTATTGAAGAATATATCGTTTTGAATTTAATTTATATCGATTAAAATTAATATCTTTCACATATGATCGAACTGGACTTCGAAACAGGTCCCAGTGTGTTTAGAGCACTGGAATAACGCTAGAATGTCAGTGTTGGGTTCAAATAGGAGTTCTGAATAAACAGGATAATTTAATTTATTTAAATCGCATCGGTTAATTCAAATTAAAATAAAAACAAATAAAAATAGTGTCCCTTATTGAAACACATACCCCCTTCCCTTACCCCAGAGTTAAACAAGCGTGGCCTCCCTCTCAACCGTGAACCCCTTTCTAAAAGAAATCAAAACCCATTCCTTTATAAAAGAAAATCAAGGCCGAACCTCCTTCCAGATCAAACCGAAAATCCGTTCAACAATTCGAAATCGGATTCATATAGGCAATCAAAAGAGGGGAAATTGAGTATCGGGAATCGAGAGGAGTAAGCGACGCGAGTTCCTGTTGGTGATGTCGAGCAAAGGGATTTCGAAGCGATCATTTGTTCAGGATTTTGGGTCCCTGGTAGCGACGACCTAGGGTTCGATTGGGCTCCGGGTGAGTTTGAGTTGTGTGGGAGTGCGTGACTGTGACGAAGGGGTGATGAACTGAAATGGCGAGTGAGATGAAAATGGGATGCATGATTGGATAGATGGCGTTGTTCATTTCGACGTTGTTCTGGAGGGAGCGAACTCGAACTGTAGATGGTGATGGAGTTCGTAGGTTCATTTAGTAGTTAGCGTTGGGTTTTTGAAGGCTCCGGTGGCTGTTCTGTCCAACGTTACTGCTGGCAGCGAGGGAGATTCAGTCTCGAAATCCTTAGGTAATTAAAGCTGCGTGAAGGAGAAGTGGACGGAAGTGATGAATGGTGAGTTGAGTGATTGCTGTGTTTTTTCTGGGGATAGCGATGCCTCAAGGATCTAAACAAGTGGTTGAAGTGGAGGCAAGTGGAGTATGGGTTTTGCTCGAGGTTAAGGAAGATGCAGGTGGTCCAGAATGTTTGATTTGTTTGAGTGATTGTGGAGAAAGTCCACTAAGGCAGCATACGAAGTAGTGTATTCGGGTTAGTTCTTTGGGAAGAAGGATTACAAGTGTATTAAGGATATTTTTTCGAATGAAGCCTGTCGAACAATGCATAGCCGCTAATTACATAAGCTGGAAATGAAATTGGAATCGGAAGGGATCAAAAATAACCACGGTGAGTAAATCTCACCTTCTATTTAGAAATTATTTTTATATAGTTAAAAATAATTGTTTGTGCTTGTTTGAATGTTGTCTAATTGTTTTAAAATATATATTAGTTATTTAGGATATATATATATATATATTGGGTTGATGATTGGTTGGATTCCCGCAGTTTCATTAGCGGATGCCGCGGTTGCATCAGCGGATGATTACCCTATGCGCCCCACGCTATGATAGTGGATGACCTTCATACCGCGATATCCTGCCTCGAAGCAGGATGGGTATTACTATGTTGACTAACGTCTGTGGATGCAGGAAAATAGGTTGGAGGAATCCAACTGGATTCCTCAAAAATATATATTATCTGTTGTTTGTTTGATTTCATATATATTCATATATGATGTGTTAAAAATCAAATGATTGAAAATTGGTTGATTTGATTGTTTAAAAATATCACTGGGCTTGAATATTGATCTTTAAAAATATCGAAAAGGGTATTTGAGATTTTAAAAAGGAAATTCTATTTTTATAAATAGAATTTGAAGTTTTAATGAACTAGGGAAAATATTAACTTGTTTTGAATATATAAAACAAGGAAGGAATTTACAAACTCTGTTTATAAATGAAAAGGTAGGATTTGAATTGAATTTATAAACTCTGTTTATAAATGAAAAGGTAGGATTTGAATTGAATTTATAAACTCTGTTTATAAATGAAAAGGTAGGATTTGAATTGAATTTATAAACTCTGTTTATAAATGAAAAAGGTAGGATTTGAATTGAATTTATAAACTCTGTTTATAAATGAAAAAGTAGGATTTGAATTGAATTTATAAACTCTGTTTATAAATTCAATTCTATTCCTACCTTTTCATTTATAAACTTTGTTAATAAATATATAATGGGTGATTTTAAGTGAAGTTATAAACTTTGTTTATAAATAATGCAGAGAAGTCAAATAGAATTTGAATGTAGAATTCAAATGGACTTTAAACTATAGAATTTGAAAATAGAATTCAAATGGAGTTTAAATAAAGAGAATTCAAATAGAATTGAATTGGAATTTGAGTAAGAAGTCGATAAGGAAACGAGAGTATGAGTATAATTAGAATTTGTTAATATGCAAGTTAAAATATATTTGAACATGTCATGTTCAAATATGAAGGTGAAATAGACTAAAGAGTTAAGTAACAAATTTAATTAACAAATTTAGTTAAAACGATTGGTATAGTTAAAATAGATTGGACAGGTATAGACATATAGGAGACAGGTTTGGAATAAAGTGTTAGAAGGTATATAAATAGAATGCCCGACAAAAAGGTACGTATTTAATTCATATATGAGATTTTATGCGCCGTATCGGCTAGCCGCTTGGCTTTTCTTTTTCTTTTTGATTGGAAAAGGCCTGTGTGGCAGTTTGGGGATTTTCCCGATGCTCCCGGTACAAAGGAGGTTATGGCGAATTTTTCCGAGAATTTAAGGAGTTAGAATATTTTTAAGATAATTTGATAGTTAGAAATCAACGTATCGATATATATAGAAGTCGATAAGAAACGTACTTAGAAATAGAATAGTATAATAAAAAAGGAAGTATAAGAATAAAATCTCGTAGGAATAGAAAGAGAAAGTGTATATGTGTTTAAAGGTGAATAATCAGTTGTATGGTATTGATTATTCGAGTAAGTAGTCTTATCTGTTTTGACGTTATAAATGTTATTCAGTCAAGGTCTGAGAGGTAGTTATACCCCAACTTGATTGATTTCATTATTAACAAATAAATAGTAAGATTTCAGGCTTGAAGATCAATGTTGGATAAGAGTTAGTTGAATATAGTATTTGGGTTGTCGTAACGATGTTTTACACAACATCTGTTTTAACCCAAATAAGTGTAAGCTGGGAAAGAGAATAATAAATATTTCTAAAGTTTAGAAAATAAAGGAAGGCGATACTCGGAAATGTTTTCCAAATAACGTAAAAGGCCAGTATGGTTATTGAAAATATTTGGTTAACAAATATTGATAAAGAAATAGAGAAGAGATTTAATTAATGGAATATTAATTAAGGGCTTAGTGATTGTTTGATAATTGGATGAACACTTGTTTTCTTCGATTGTTAAATCATCGACTATCGAAACACTTGTTTTTATTCGATAGTTAAATCAAGACTATCGGAGTTTTGACCATCGTTGTCAATATGGAGAGACCGGTTGGATTATTATCCGAAGAACCACTCCGTATTGGCAGTAGCATTGCGAATCAGATTATATAAAGATAATCGAAGACGGAGTAGAGTGCAAGGACTTTTTCTACTAATAGAAATAGGACCTTCAGTTCATCCTGTTCCTGGGTGACTTGTATGGATGAATGTCTGACAGAGTATTTCCAGAAAGGTCACGTACATTGATTTCTTCAACCGTACCAAGAGTGGAAGCGGAGAAGGAAACTTCTTTTAGCTAACACGTAATGTACTGTTGAGGACATCAATCGGTGATTTGATGGATTTGACGATGTGACATTCGAAGTGAATTTGGTTTGATGATAAAGCGTAGCTTCTAGCCTCATCAATCGGTAAATGACAGAAATCGGGCAAGCAGCATGGCTATGTAGGTCGCACCTATTAGGCTGTATAATCACCTGATCTAGAGTTTCATTTACTTCTAAAAATCTATTGTTGATGCTGTCCCATCGGGAAACTGTTGCTGATCCCAACCGTTGGTGATATACATTCGATACACTCAAGCGAAATGAGTGGTCGGTCATGTGTGGCTGAGTTGCAAGATGTTCTTGTTGAACTCGGTGTATTCTCCTCTAGAGATATACCAGCGGAAGGTGGTTCCATACCTTGTCATAGTTGGAAATCAATTACCCAATACGTGCTTGCGGTTTATGATTGTATATTATATATGTGGAATGTGAGATGCAAACGTTCCACTAGATTGTTATTTACTTGATTTAGACATTATTATAATATCAAAAGAGTTTGATATAAAGATCATCGTTCCTTTCAAAGGGATTTTGAATGTTAAATCAAGTGTTTGGATTCTCATAAGGGAAAAACCCATTCCGTGATATATGGCATGGTCTTATGAGATATCATTTAGTTTTCTGAAACTGTTTTAAACTGTTTACTCATACCAGTCCCATGACTGACCCGGAGTTTATTTGTTTTGTTCTACCTAAACTCTTGGGTGCCTAAATTTGTACGGGCAGTCAAGTAGTTCAGGATTTTTCAGATATATCTAAAGGAGCTTGGAGCAGGAGGCTTCAGCGTTATCTAGTTATAGTGTTGTTCGGCTGTGTTGTAAGTGCTATACTCTGATAATGATATGTGTATACAGTACAAATTTTGTACTTCAAAGATATGATATATTATATTTTGTTCCGCTGCGATGTGAGATTTTGTGTTGTTATTTCTGTTCTTCTTATATCTCTTTCTTCAAAAAAAAATGTTTCATATTTTCGTGATATTTGGGTTGGACGTATGATGTATATAGTCAACTCTGATGTTACGGATTTGCGGGCCGTTACAGTTGGTATCAGAGCTTAGGTTGAGCGAATACCTTGGCTTGTTGGAATGTGCTCATTAGAGATAGGGTCAGTAGCACCCTAGAATGAGTTGAGTGTATATATATACGAGAGAGCGTATTTGTTATTTGGTATAAAAAACTGTTTTATATTGTGTTGACTTGTCTGTTGAGTGGATTATGAATTCTGATCGAATCATGGGACGCCACGACATCGATAGGAGTTTATAAACACTTGAACAGAAGATTGGACTCAATATTGTTTTAAATGGTTGAGTTGATTGTTAGGATTATAATCGAATAAGATTATAAGAACTGAAATGGTTATATATAACCAAATGGAATTTGTATATGAGTAAAAATATATAAAAATATCGTGAAACAATAATTGAGATTTAATGGAAAATTCAATTTTTCTAAAAATAGAATTTGAATTTCGAATGAGCTGAGAAATATTAACTTGTTTGAATAATAAGACAAGTATAGAAACTTATAAAAGAAGTTTATAAATTAAATAAACAGGGAAGTATAGAAATTTATAAACGAAGTTTATAAATTAAATATACAGATAAGTAAAGAAATTTGTAAACGAAGTTTATAAATTAAAATGATCAGGGGAGTGAAGTGATATGTTTTTGAAGTGAAAAGAATTATCATTGAATAAATTCAGGAAATATAAATATAAGTGTGAATTTGTAAAGGGAAATTTATTTTTCCAAAGTAAAATATTTATTTCAAAATGAAGTTGAAATCGAGACTTGTTTTAATATATATAAACAAGTAATATAAGGCAACGTTTACAAAGAAAGGTGAAAAACCATAAATTGGATAATATGGATATTAGAAATCCAAATGGAATTTAAATAAAGTGAATTCAAATTCAGAATTTGAATACAGAAATTTAAATATAGAATTTGAATATAGAAATTCAAATAGAGTTTGAATATTTAAATTCAAAAGGGAATTTGAATATAGAATTTGAATAATAGTAAAGGAAATAGAATTTAAATATAAGAAAGGAAATAGAAGTAAAATGGATTTTTAATATAAGAAAGGAAATAGAAGTAAAATGGATTTTTAATATAAGAAAGGAAATAGAAGTAAAATGGATTTTTAATATAAGAAAGGAAATAGAAGTGAAATGGAGTTTAAATATAGAATTCAAACCAGAATTTAGAATTTAAAATCCTGGGAGTTTGGAAATATTTTTTCTAAATGAATACCAAGAAATATAGCACTGAACTCATTCAGTAGCTGGGAAATAATTCTGATAATGAGTCGACCATCATCAGTGTTCATTTTCGAGTTCCTAAGTGATAAATTGCTACCTTAGAAAAGTTTTGATGGAAATTTGTTTGAAAGAAAACAAGTTTAGTTGGGAAATTCAAATGTTTTGAATTTGAAAGGATTATAAATATATGTATACATTTATGTGGTTTCGAAAGAAAATTCAAAAGGGATTTGAATATATGAAATTTCAAATGAGGAGTTCATATAGAAAATGCAAAGATATTTAAATAAGGTATTTGAATTCAAAGGAATTAAATTGGACTATGAATTCAAAGGAATTCAAATAGATTTGAATATAGAAATTCAAATAGAAATTGAATAAGAAGAATTCAAATAGAAATTGAATAAGAGGAATTCAAATAGAAATTGAATAAGAGGAATTAGTTAATCGAGTTTGAATTGAAGTTAAACTTTGAAAGGTGAATTGGATTTGTAAATCTATATTCGAAATCGAATATAGAACTTAAATTGAGATTTGAATTCAATTAGTAAATAAGCAAGTTAAAATATATCTGAACATGTCATGTTCAGATATAAAAGTGAAATAGACTAAAGAGTTAATTAACAAGTTAATTAACGAATTGAGTTAAAAATGATCGAGTATAGTTGAAATAAATAATTGGTTGTTTGGTGTTTAAATATCACTGGGTCTAAGTGTTGATATTTAAAAATATCCTGAAAGGGATATTTGAAATTTTTAAGGAAAATTCTATTTTTAAATAGAATTTGAATAATTCAAACAGAATTTGAATATAAGAGATTCAAATAGAATTTGAATTCAAGGTGAAATTAAAATATGGTATTTGAATTCAAAGTGAAATTAAATAGAATTTGAATTCAAAGGAGTTAAATGGAATTTGAATTCAAAGGAGTTAAATAGAATTTGAATTCAAAGGAGTTAAATAGAATTTGAATATAAGGAGTTAAATAGAAATTGAAATATAGAAGTTCAAATAGTATTTTGAATATAGAATTCAAAGAGAAATTCAAAAAGGGGTTTGAATATAGAATTCAAAGAGAGTAAAATGTGGAATTTGAATTCAAATAGATATGAAAATAGAGTTTGAATATTTGAATTCAAATAGAATAAAAATAGACTTTGAATATTTGAATTCAAATAGAATATAAAAAGGAGTTGAATATTTTAATTCAAAGAGAATTAAAGTGGACTTTGAATATTTGAATTCAAATAGGATATAAAGAAGAGTTTGAATATTTGAATTCAAAGAGAATTAAAGTGGAATTCGAATATTTGAAATCCAAATAGAGTTAAAATGGAGTTGAATTCATTTTAACGAAGTTTAAAGGTTTATATATAAATATAATTAAAACGAACTCGCCGCAGCGCTGCAGTTCGTAAATTGGCGACTCGAACTTCAATCGAGTATACAGGACTCAAATTAAGTCGAAATTATTTGAAACAAGAACCGTCAGGACCAGTTAGATAATAGTTTTCTAATAGAAGAGAAAAATCTGGGTTTGTCGAATAGATTTTGAGATAGGTCAAAGTCAAATTTCAAAAAGTGCAGCGCCAGAAACCATTAAAAACCACAATGTTTTATATATATATAAGTAAAAGGATGTTTAAAGTAAATAAAATCCGAATGGCCATGAGAAAAATATAGACTTGAGTTATAAAATGAATGTGAACTCAAGTGAAGTAGATAAAATGATTTGGGAAACAATAATCATATTTCTGATTATTGAATAGAATTAACTAAGTAAAAGAGAAATTAGTTAATCAAAGTTGAATCGAAATAAGACCTTGGAAAGTGAATTGAAATTACGAATGTATATTCGAATCGAATATGGAATTTGAATGGAAAATAGAATTCAACTAGAGTATAAACAAGTTAAACGGACCAAAGTGAATAAATTGATCAGAATCAATTTAAATAAAATCGAAATACATATGAAGGGAATATGAATCGGATGTGAATAAATGAAGACCAAAAGTTTTGGTAAGACTAAAATTTGTGAAATTTGAAATGTTGAGTTTCAACATAAGTAAGATTTTGAAAAGTTAATGGCTTTGTAGCACTTTTTCTACCTTAGCAATTTCGAGGACGAAATTATTTTAAGTGGGGAAGAATGTAATGACCCGGATTCTTATGGGTAAATTTTAAATATTTAATATCGTTTAAATATTGAGTTTAGAATATAAATGAAATTTTATATTCATTTATCGATTAAATAATCGAAATACAATTTATTTCAAATATAGTGAATAATTGTAATGCGAGAAATGATTCAATTCAAAGTTTAAAACTGAGTTAAAAACAGTTCAGGTGATTAGTATGAATTCTACTTAAATAAATACGATAATAATATAAATTTATTATCGAAGAATATATCGTTTTGAATTTAATTTATACCGATTAAAATTAATATCTTTCACATATGATCGAACTGGACTTCGAAACAGGTCCCAGTGTGTTTAGAGCACTGGTATAACGCTAGAATGTCAGTGTTGGGTTGAAATAGGAGTTCTGAATAAACAGGATAATT
Source organism: Allium sativum (assembly GCA_030737875.1). NCBI lineage: Eukaryota > Viridiplantae > Streptophyta > Magnoliopsida > Asparagales > Amaryllidaceae > Allium > Allium sativum. The sequence goes on along the minus strand of CM060909.1, from coordinate 736,346,336 downwards.
TAATTTATTTAAATCGCATCGGTTAATTCAAAGTAAAATAAAAACAAATAAAAATAGTGTCCCTTATTAAAACACATACCCCCTTCCCTTACCATAGAGTTAAACAAGCGTGGCCTCCCTCTCAACCGTGAACCCCTTTCTAAAAGAAATCAAAACCCATTCCTTTATAAATGAAAATCAAGGCCGAACCTCCTTCCAGATCAAACCGAAAATCCGTGCAACAATTCGAAATCGGATTCATATAGGCAATCAAAAGAGGGGAAATCGAGTATCGGGAATCGATAGGAGTGAGCGACGCGAGTTCCTGTTGGTGATGTCGAGCAAAGGGATTTCGAAGCGATCATTTGTTCAGGCGTTTGGGTCCCTGGTAGCGACGACCTAGGGTTCGATTGGGCTCCGGGTGAGTTTGAGTTGTGTGGGAGTGCGTGATTGTGACGAAGGGGTGATGAACTGAAATGGCGTGTGAGCTGAAAATGGGATGCATGATTGGATAGATGGCGTTGTTCATTTCGACGTTGTTCTGGAGGGAGCGAACTCGAACTGTAGATGGTGATGGAGTTCGTAGGTTCATTTAGTAGTTAGCGTTGGGTTTTTGAAGGCTTCGGTGGCTGTTCTATCCCACGTTACTGCTGGCAGCGGGGAGATTCAGTCTCGAAATCCTTGGGTAATTAAAGCTGCGTGAAGGAGAAGTGGACGGAAGTGATGAATGGTGAGTTGAGTGATTGCTGTGTTTTTTCTGGGGATAGCGATGCCTCAAGGATCTAAACAAGTGGTTGAAGTGGAGGCAAGTGGAGTATGGGTTTTGCTCGAAGTTGAGGAAGATGCAAGTGCTTTAGAAAGTTTGATTTGTTTGAGTGATTGTGGAGCAAGTCTACTAAGGCAGCATACGAAGTAGTGTAGTCGGGTTAGTTCTTTGGGAAGAAGGATTACAAGTGTATTAAGGATATTTTTTTCGAATGAAGCCTGTCGAACAATGCATAGCCGCTAATTACATAAGCTGGAAATGAAATTGGAATCGGAAGGGATCAAAAATAACCACGGTGAGTAAATCTCACCTTCTATTTAGAAATTATTTTTATATAGTTAAAAATAATTGTCTGTGCTTGTCTGAATGCTATCTGATTGTTTTAAAATATATATTAGTTACTTAGGATATATATATATATATATATATATATATATTGGGTTGATGATTGGTTGGATTCCCGCAGTTTCATTAGCGGATGCCCGCGGTTGCATTAGCGGATGATTACCCTATGCGCCCCACGCTATGATAGTGGATGACCTTCATACCGCGATATCCTGCCTCGAAGCAGGATGGGTATTACTATGTTGACTAACGTCTGTGGATGCAGGAAAACAGGTTGGAGGAATCCAACTGGATTCCTCAAAAATATATATTATCTGTTGTTTGTTTGATTTCATATATATTAATATATGATGTGTTAAAAATCAAATGATTGGAAATTGGTTGATTTGATTGTTTAAAAATATAATTGGGGTTGAATATTGATCTTTAAAAATATCGAAAAGGGTATTTGAGATTTTAAAAACGAAATTCTATTTTTATAAATAGAATTTGAAGTTTTAATGAACTAGGGAAAATATTAACTTGTTTTGAATATATAAAACAAGGAAGGAATTTATAAACTCTGTTTATAAATGAAAAGGTAGGATTTGAATTGAGTTTATAAACTCTGTTTATAAATGAAAAGGTAGGATTTGAATTGAATTTATAAACTCTGTTTATAAATGAAAAAGGTTGGATTTGAATTGAATTTATAAACTCTGTTTATAAATGAAAAAGTAGGATTTGAATTGAATTTATAAACTCTGTATATAAATGAAAAGGTAGGATTTGAATTGAATTTATAAACTTTGTTTATAAATATATAATGGGTGATTTTAAGTGAAGTTATAAACGTTGTTTATAAATAATGCAGAGAAGTCAAATAGAATTTGAATGTAGAATTCAAATGGACTTTAAACTATAGAATTTGAAAATAGAATTCAAATGGAGTTTAAATAAAGAGAATTCAAATAGAATTGAATTGGAATTTGAATAAGAAGTCGATAAGGAAACGAGAGTATGAGTATAATTAGAATTTGTTAATATGCACGTTAAAATATATTTGAACATGTCATGTTCAAATATGAAGGTGAAATAGACTGAAGAGTTAAGTAACAAATTTAATTAACAAATTTAGTTAAAACGATTGGTATAGTTAAAATAGATTGGACAGGTATAGACATACAGGAGACATGTTTGGAATAAAGTGTTAGAAGGTATATAAATAGAATGCCCGACAAAAAGGTACGTATTTAATTCATATATGAGATTTTATGCGCCGTATCGGCTAGCCGCTTGGCTTTTCTTTTTCTTTTTGATTGGAAAAGGCCTGTGTGGCAGTTTGGGGATTTTCCCGATGCTCCCGGTACAAAGGAGGCTATGGCGAATTTTTCCGGGAATTTAAGGAGTTAGAATATTTTTAAGATAATTTGATAGTTAGAAATCAACGTATCGATATATATAGAAGTCGATAAGAAACGTACTTAGAAATAGAATAGTATAATAAAAAAGGAAGTATAAGAATAAAATCTCGTAGGAATAGAAAGAGAAAGTGTATATGTGTTTAAAGGTGAATAATCAGTTGTATGGTATTGATTATTCGAGTAAGTAGTCTTATCTGTTTTGACGTTATAAATGTTATTTAGTCAAGGTCTGAGGGGTAGTTATACCCCAACTTGATTGATTCCATTATTAACAAATAAATAGTAAGATTTCAGGCTCGAAGATCAATGTTGGATAAGAGTTAGTTGAATATAGTATTTGGGTTGTCGTAACGATGTTTTACACAACATCTGTTTTAACCCAAATAAGTGTAAGCTGGGAAAGAGAATAATAAATATTTCTAAAGTTTAGAAAATAAAGGAAGGCGATACTCGGAAATGTTTTCCAAATAACGTAAAAGGCCAGTATGGTTATTGAAAATATTTGGTTAACAAATATTGATAAAGAAATAGAGAAGAGATTTAATTAATGGAATATTAATTAAGGGCTTAGTGATTGTTTGATAATTGGATGAACACTTGTTTTCTTCGATAGTTAAATCATCGACTATCGAAACACTTGTTTTTATTCGATAGTTAAATCACAGACTATCGGAGTTTTGACCATCGTTGTCAATATGGAGAGACCGGTTAGATTATTATCCGAAGAACCACTCCGTATTGGCAGTAGCATTGTGAATCAGATTTTATAAAGATAATCGAAGACGGAGTAGAGTGCAAGGACTTTTTCTATTAATAGAAATATGACCTTCAGTTCATCCTGTTCCTGGGTGACTTGTATGGATGAATGTTTGACAGAGTATTTCCAGAAAGGTCACGTACATTGATTTCTTCAACCGTACCAAGAGTGGAAGCGGAGAAGGAAACTTCTTTTAGCTAACACGTAATGTACTGTTGAGGACGTCAATCGGTGATTTGATGGATTTGACGATATGACATTCGAAGTGAATCTGGTGTGATGATAAAGCGTAGCTTCTAGCCTCATCAATTGGTAAATGACAGAAATCGGGAAAGCAGCATGGCTATGTAGGTCGCACCTATTAGGCTATATAATCACCTGATCTAGAGTTTCATTTACTTCTAAAAATCTATTGTTGATGCTGTCCCATTTGGGAAACGGTTGCTGATCCCAACCGTTGGTGATATACATTCGATACACTCAAGCGAAATGAGTGGTCGATCATGTGTGGCTGAGTTGCAAGATGTTCTTGTTGAACTCGGTGTATTCTCCTATAGAGATATACCAGCGGAAGTTGGTTCCATACCTTGTCATAGTTGGAAATCAATTACCCAATACGTGCTTGCGGTTTATGATTGTATATTATATATGTGGAACGTGAGATGCAAACGTTCCACTAGATTGTTATTTACTTGATTTAGACATTATTATAATATCAAAAGAGTTTGATATAAAGATCATCGTTCCTTTCAAAGGGATTTTGAAAGTTAAATCAAGTGTTTGGATTCTCATAAGGGAAAAACCCGTTCCGTGATATACGGCGTGGTCTTATGAGATATCATTTAGTTTTCTGAAACTGTTTTAAACTGTTTACTCATACCAGTCCCATGACTGACCCGGAGTTTATTTATTTTGTTCTACCTAATCTCTTGGGTGCCTAAATTTGTACGGGCAGTCAAGTAGTTCAGGATTTTTCAGATATATCTAAAGGAGCTTGGAGCAGGAGGCTTCAGCGTTATCTAGTTATAGTGTTGTTCCGCTGTGTTGTAAGTGCTGTACTCTGATAATGATATGTGTATACAGTACAAATTTTGTACTTCAAGGATATGATATATTATATTTTGTTCCGCTGCGATGTGAGATTCTGTGTTGTTATTTCTGTTCTTCTTCTATCTCTTTCTTCAAAAAAAAAGTGTTCCGTATTTTCGTGATATTTGGGTTGGACGTATGATGTATATAGTCAACTCTGATGTTACGGATTTACGGGTCGTTACAGTCGACCCCCAGGTCGACTCCCAAGTCGACCCTCTGGTCGACCTGTATGGGTAGGTCGACCCCCAAGTCAACCCCCTGGTCGACCTGGACCTTAGGCGGGAGAATTCCCGCCTAGCCTGCTCCCCTGTATGAATTTGAATTTCGAACTATTTTTTGTTTATTTAAATTTTGAAACTTTGGAAGGTCATAACTTCTTCATGCGAAGTCCAATTCACGGAAACTCGGACTCTATCTCAAGCAGAATTCCGAGACGAACGCAATGGCATAACCCATTTCCCTTAATTCTCATATTTGAAATTAAGTATTCTTAAATTTGTTAATTTAATATTCACATTAAATTCAGGGTGTTACATTCTCCCCTCTTTAAAGGATTTCGTCACCGAAATCTCCAAGTTAAGGAGAATGTATATCCTAACGTCCAATCATCCATCTACTCAACCATTAAACACATGCATCCATTGTCCTTACAAGATTTATAATGCCGTATGAATATATGCAATAAGTGTGTGTATATTTTCCTTATCTAATGCAAAATTAGGCAGTCTACTGATTCAGTTGACCTCCTTAATGCAAATCACGATAGTGCCATGCGTCCATTATGCATGCAAAAGAATCCTAACGATACATATTACTTCTACATGTGTGCACAACCATTCATCAGAATACAGCATCCATATGATAACACAACCATTATGCATCCATTAATTTAAATATGCACACACATTTATATGCAATATGAAAGTGATTGAGCCGATCTAGTGCCTAAAGTGTGTTACATGCATCCACGAGCAACCACTAGCAACCACTTGCAACCACTCGCAACCATCAACCATAACATGTTTCAAACACATGTTTACATCCATCGGTTTCTACCTAAGGATAAAGAATAGGACTGAGGAGATATACTTATAAAGGTAGATATAAGCATGAATAAACTTATGGAAAAAGAGATCAATGAGGTACCCAAAGAGAAAAGGGTAGGCTGCGCGTATTTTCCTCTCCGTTTCCCAAGTCGCGTCTTCCTCAGCATCACTCCATTGAACTTTAACAAGCTTGATTTCATGGTTGCATTGCTTTTTGACTTCTGTACCCAAGATACGAGTTGAAACTCTTCTTATAGTCGCTTCCCGTTCCACTTCTACTTCCTCTAGTATACTTGGCTCCACCACTTCCGCAGATTCATGTAAGCATTTTCGGAGTTGAGAAACATGAAAAACATTATGAACTCTAGGTAGTCTCTCGGGTAGCTCTACTCTGTAAGCCATCGTCCCAATCCTTTCAATGATAGGAAATGGACCCACAAATCTTGGTGCTAGCTTTCCTACGAACCCAAAGCAAATGACATTCCACAAAGGAGGTACTTTAAGGAACACCCTATCTCCAACCTTAAACTCAAGGTCGGTCCTTCTTTTGTCTGCATAGGACTTCTGTCTATCTTGTGTTGCTTTCATCTTATCAAGTCCACCGTTTCTGAGGTTTCTCTAATCATGTCCGGCCCAAGTACGAGCTCGTCTGTAGACTCCCACCAACAGATTGGTGATCGACACAGTCTTCCATATAAAGCTTCGAAGGGTGCCATTCTTGTGGTGGCTTGGTAGCTATTATTATAGGCGAATTCCACCAAAGGAAGATGATCCTCCCATGTCCCTCCAAAGTTAAGAATGCACAATCTCAAGAGGTCTTCTAATACTCTGTTCACCCTTTCCGTCTGACCATCGGTTTGGGGGTGATAAGCCGAGCTTAAGCATAATTGCGTGCCTACTGACTCTTGCAAACTCTTCCAAGACTCACTTGTAAATATAGGATCTCGATAGCTCACTATGGTGGATGGTATCCCATGGAGTCGAACTACTTCTTTGAGATAAATGGAGGCTAGGGACGAGGCAGTCCTTCTACTTTTAACAGGTACAAAGTGAGCGCTTTTAGTGAGCCTGTCCACTATTACCCAAATACTGGTATTGCCCTTTTTGACCTAGGCAACCCATCAACAAAGTCCATCGAAATGTTATCCCACTTCCACTGTGGGACCTCTAGGGGATGAAGCCGACCACCGGGCTTCTTCTGCTCTGCTTTAACTTGCTGGCATATCAAACACTTAGCGACGAACTCAGCTACATCACTCTTCACGCCATTCCAAAAGAAAACCCTTTTTATATCTTTATACATCTTGTCTCCACCTGGGTGTATGGTCAGTTTGGAATGGTGCACCTCTTCGAGAACCATCTTCATTAAATCCCTTACTTGTGGGATGCATAACCTCCCATCCTGTCTCATCCAACCCCTATCATTGATGGAGTATATATTGAGGTGACTAGAAGTCTCACCCCTAACTAGCTTTTAGATCACATCAACTGGATGAGGGTCTTCTCGTTGCGCGGTTCTTATTGGGTCCAAAAGAGTAGGCCGCACCTCTAGTGATGTTAACAGACCAGGCACAATTTCAGAGGAGGGTTTAAAATTAAAGTTTGCTACATATTCCAAGCTTTGCCTTTCTACAAAGAGAGGACTCAAGGTCAGCTTCTTCTTACTTAAGGCATCTGCTACCACATTGCCCTTGCCTGGGGTATAGGAAATCTCAAAGTCATAAGAGGCCAGAAATTCCATCCACCTTTGCTGTCTTAAGTTAAGATCTTTCTGCGAGAAAAGATACTTCAACGATTTATGATCAGTGTACAATTCAAACTTCTCACCTAGGAGATAATAGCGCCAAGACTTAAGCGCAAAGACGATGGCAGCCAATTGTAGATCATGAGATGGGTAGTTTCTCTCATGTACTTTCAACTGTCTGCCTCCATAAGCTACTACCCTCCCTTCTTGCATCAAGACAGCACCTAATCCTGTACCACATGCATCCATGTATACGGTAAACATCTTACACCCATCCGGCAATGTCAGAACTGGGGCTATTATTAGAGCCCTTTTCAAACGTTGGAAAGAAATATCGCAATCCAAATCCTAAGTGAAAGTTAGGTTCTTCTTTGTTATTCTTGTGAGTGGGGCTGAGATTTTAGCAAAGTCTTTAATGAACTTTCGGTAAAAGCCCGCTAGCCCGAGAAAGCTTTGGACTTCAGTTGCATTCCATGGAACCTTCCAGTCTTGCACCACAACTACTTTTTTGGGATCCACGGCTAACCCCTCTTTGGATACCACATGCCCAAGAAACCTCACCTCTTCTCTCCAGAAGTGGCATTTGGAGAATTTGGCCTTCAGCTGATGTACGAAGAGTATCCATGACTTCCCTTAAATGCAAAGCATGCTCTTCCCTATTTTTCGAGAAGATCAAGATGTCGTCTACGAAGACCACCACAAACTTATTAAGGAATTCTCTAAACACCCTACTCATCAAGTCAACGAAGTAAGCAGGTGCGTTTGTCAAGCCGAAAGGCATGACAAGCCATTCGAAGAAACCATCCGGGGTTCTGAACGCAGTCTTATCAATGATGTCTTCAGCCACTCTTAGCTGATGGAACTCGGTAGCCAAATCCAGTTGGGAGAAAACAGACGCATCTACAAGCTGATCAAAAAAATCATCTATTCAAGGAAGTGGGTGCCTATTCTTCTTGGTCAGCTTGTTTAGCTCCCTATAATCAACGCATAGGCGAAGTGAACGATCCGCTTTGGTTGCGAATACTACTGGAGCACCCCATTCAGAAATACTCCGCCTTATAAAGCCCTTTTCAAGCAGCTCTTTGACTTGCTTACTGAGCTCTTTTCTCTCCCTAGGAGCCATGTGTCTAACGGGTAGAGCTACGGGTTTTGCATTATCAAAAAGATATATGCGGAAGTCTATCTCTCGCTTTGGAGGTAAGCCCTTCACCTTTTCAAGTATATCTGAGTATTCACGGACTACTCTAACAGACTGCAAGTTTTCAACAGACGCGTCAAGAGATTCTAGGTAACTAAGCATAACAGAATGTATGGGGTTACAAGAGATTTCGAGAGTGTTGCCAAGGCGAGTCATAAGTCTAACCACTTTCCTTTCACAATTGAGGACGACACCATTACTGGATAACCAATCCATGCCTAGAATCAATCCATAGCCCGTGAAGCCAAGAACAAAGGTGTTGCATTCAAACTCAACGCTCAAAATAGACACTCTCAAATCCCGACAAATCATTGAAAGATGAGCCGAACCACCAATAGGATTTGAGACTACTATGGGATCCGTAACTAGACTAGTATTTAGGTGCAGTGTTTCAACTAACGAAGCAGACACAAATGAGTGTGATGCGCCAGAATCAAATAAAGTACGAACAAGATGATCAAACAGAAAAACCAAACATTCAACAGAAATGTTTCTACCTCTCTCGTGTCCTGGTGCCATGAGAGCCTGAATCTTCCCTCTTGCCTACCCTGGCACCATGACAGCCTGAATCTGCCCTTCGGAAGTGGACCCTGTTCTTTTCCCTTGCCCCTATTTCCTCGGGCAGTCTTTAACTAGAAGTTCTGCCTCTCCACAGTGAAAGCAGTCAGTCTTCTTCTTTTTCCTACAATCCTTGCTTAGATGGTCTGGTGTCCCATAATTAAAACACTTTTTCTTTCCCTTGCCATTATTATCCTTACCGCCTTTCTTATTTTGCTGTTGTGATTTCTTTTGATCCCCTTTCTTCTCCGGTGCCTTATTAGCATTAACACCTTTCTCCTCTTCATGCATAAGCGCCATGTCAACCAATCTCTCAAAGGTAGCCCCCATCGGAATGTGGGTCATAGCCAACCCGTGTAACGGCTCATTCAAGCCTTTAACGAACCTCAAAGTCTTCTTCTCGGGTGTGTTCACCAAGTCTAAGCCAAATCTCGCCAACTGATTGAACTTGTTGACGTACTCCTTTACGGACAAATTTCCTTGCTTCAACACTAAAAATCTTTTCATATATAAATTCTCTTCTGCTCGTGAGAGAAATTTCATCTTGAACCTACGCCTGAAATCCATCCACATCTCTACTGGACGCTCTCCATTTGTGACCTCCCACCAAAACGAGGCTTCGTCCTTCATTAACCAAGCGACCAATTGGACCTTCCTTCCATTTTCCACCTCGAAGATACCAAACAAGTCTTCTACCTCCTTAAGCCAATTTTGAGCTTCAACAAACATCTCTGATCCGTGAAAAGGTTTTCCGCCCATTGCTCGAAAGTCTTTGCATATCTTCGAAAAAGTATCAACACGGGGCGGGGGAGGAGGAGCGACTACAGATGGGGGAGGAGGAACATTTGCTAGGCCTGCGGAAGTGACCCTAGCTTCCAGATACCTTCTAAACTAGCCTGGTATCGGTATGCCCTCGAGTATCTCAGGTTCCCTAGACATGCTGAAAAAGAAAAAGGAAGAGATTCAAAATGGAGAATCGAAGGAAAGATATATGGCTCTTGGGGGTTATGTTTTTAAAGCAAACTTTTCTCTTGAAAATAGTTTCCTTAAAACATACTTGTGAAAGTATTTCTTTATAAAATGCTTTTGAAAAATATTTTTTCAAAATCTCTTATCTATTCTGTTAACCTTCAGCTCTGATACCACGTGTAACACCCCACATCCATTAATGTCACTCTCAAAGGGAATGCATTAACTTTCATGGAGTATTATTGGTGAATAGAACAGAATATAACAAGACAGATACATATATTGGTACTTGAAAATTTTCAAAACAACATTTATTGCAGCGGAGAAATAGTTTGATTACAATAGCATTATAAACCAACAGAAAAACCAAGTACACTTAGTAACCATCTTGACAAATTGTTTTCTGAGTACTTAAAATAAAAAGCATAACTCCAACACAAGTAGCCATAAAAGAGATGAGCTGACCTTTACTTTCAGCAATCCAAACACTTCCAAAAGAGAGAGAAATTAAAGAGATCCAAGATCAAGCTCCACTAGTACTAGTCCCACCCTGAGAACCTTGGGGGGGGGGGGGAGAGGAAGAAAAGAGGCGAAAACAAAGGATGTCATACATAAAGTCCGGCGAGTATAATAACTTTAACAATATAATTATTAAAGTAATTAGGATAAGACATAAACTGGTAAAACAAGGTATGATCATGAAACAAGTGGGCATGACAAAGCAAACAAGAGGAATATTCTGGCGTTAATCCCGTTCCTAATCACTATAGGATAATTACTATACTGCACCACTACCAACCTCCCTAAAAATTGATCCCTCCTACTAAACACAATAATCATAATGGTAGTTTCGTGTACCCCTAGCTGTCTTCATAGGTGCCGCCTGCCCCCATCTCCACTAGTTGTACCCACTACCCCCATGCGATCGGCTCCCTAACTCGTAGATACCCGTGCTGGTCCCACAGTGGGGTGTATCACTTCCCAAAGTGGCAACCCGATACCACTAAAGATGCATGGCTTATATCTACACGATGCAACAACGTCTTACCTACCAGCCCGGGCCCACACACGCACATGACCCCATTGGACTTGCGTTGCCACCGCTAACCCGTTTTGACATCTTACAATCAAACCCAGTAAGCGTGTCCCGTTCTCGGTCTAACTCAAGCTCACCAAGATACTTAATGGGTTACTGGTTTGAAAAGGGTCCCCATGTTTGACACAAGCTTTCCACCTGTGCTTGGTCCCCACTAGAACATCCCACTTAACACCTTCTTATTTATATCTTCTTACATGTTTCCAACCTAGTTAAGTGTTTCTAATCGTATTTCACATGCCACCCAGGCCACCCACTTAACCCCCATGTCCCACCACATGTTTATCTGGTTAAGTGTTACTTAATTCATTAGAAGCATAACCTTGTAAAGACCTCCCACATTAGACTACCGTTTGCAGTTGCTGGATTTGCCGAGCGGGTCCGCGCAGTCTTATACCGCAAACGTGCCTAACCTCGTGTCTTTACAATCGTTAAGCATTTAATTTGTGCCTTTGACCTCTCACATTAGACTACCGTTTGTGGTTGCTGGATTTGCCGGGCAGGTCCGGGCAGTCTTATACCACAAACGAGTCTAACCTCGTGTCTTAGGCGGTTAATTATTACACATAATTATTCAACCCTAAATTGGATTAATATCCCTATTCAAATTTGTCAATAAATTCCAAATTAATTTATGTCCATAATTGTCAACTAAATTATGTCTATAATTTTAGGTATATAAATTTATACCAATTAATGTCTCATATTAATTATATGCCTTTAAGGCCATTTTATGCCAAATCACAATTATGTATATTTAATATTTCCCATTGTCCCCATGCTATTCGTACGTTTTAATATGACATATGTTAGACTCGCAAATAGTCTAACTTATAAAAAGAAAAGCAACATCACAACACATAAAATAGATCTAAGAATCATGGCATAAGTTTGCATAGCCAATAACTTGCATAGGTGATGGATATACATAAATTTGCATGCACTATCATGGATCTAAATATGGATCTAAACATGTAATCATGAACTTGCATATATGGGTATGGTTTTTCCTATAACTTGCATATGAATTTCATTCAAACTAGCATATGATTTACATACAAAACTAGCATAGGCAATGGGCATATATAACATAAATTTGCATAACTATGTATTGCCATGGATCTAAATATAGATCTAAACACAAATATGTAAACTTGCATTTGGATCTAAACATGTAAATTAATGTCACATGTTTGCATATAAACTAGCATATACATCTACATGATTCACATATGAACTTGTGTATAATCCACCTATAGACTTGCATAAGATTCATAAACTAGCATATGATTTAACATCCCAAACTCGAATAAGGTTCATATACATATGATTTAACATCCCAAACTTGCATAAGATGAATCAAGTTAAACATATACAATTCAACATATGAAATAGATCCACAACAACAAAACTTTCAACGATAACATCACATGATTCAAAGTCATATTCTCATAATCCAAATTATAACTTATCACAATTAAATTAATTAATTATTTTGTGAAAGATATTATACTCACAACAAAAGAACGGTCTTGTTTTTTTGGGATTTGTATTCTGAAATTGAATTGCTCGCCTTTGATGTAGACTAATTGTTATTCTTATTTAGATTATATTTGATTCTTGCTTCTATCTTGTTTTTGGGTTGAAAGAGAACGGCGGCTACTCTAGGTTCTCCATTGATGGCATGGCGGCTCTTGGTATGAATTAGTGTGATTTTAGGTTGAGAGTTAGATTGGTTATATAGAGTTTTAATTAATTTAGAGCCATCAGATTAATCCTAGAAGCAATCAAGACCATCCAGTCAAGATAGATAACACCTCAACCCTAATGACTCAGCAAGGAGTCAAAACAGCGTCATCTTTCAGATATGCCCGAGGGGGTAGGTCGGTCGACCAGTATGGGTAGGTCGACCCCCTGGTCGACCTGGCCCTTGGGAGGGAGAATTCCCGCCCAACCTGCTCCCATGTCTGAATTTGTATTTCGAACTTTTTTGATTTATTTAAATTCTAAAACTTCGGAAGGCCATAACTTCTTCATACGAAGTCTAATTCACGCAAACTCAGACTCTATCTCAAGAAGAATTCCGAGACGAACGCAATAGCGTAACCCGTTTCCCTTAATTCTCACATTTGAAATTAAGTATTCTTAAATTTGTTAATTTAATATTCACAAAAAATTCAGGGTGTTACAAATATGAGCTGGTAGGCACGTAACATGAAGGATTCCTTTTGTTATATGGGAGTTGTGTGCCAGCTCATATGCGTGCAAGGAAGGAGTGCTTTGTTCCGACTGTCGTTGTATAACAGTGGTATCGAAGCCGAAGGTTCGGACTGGGCCATGTAGGCAAGGCGGTGCTCTCAAAAGAATACTCGTAGGACGCGAGTCAAGAGGGAGACTGTTGGGATTGCCTCGCATGTTGTTAAGGTGGAATGATGGGTTGGATACAATAGTCCCACATCATGGAATAAATTGTATATAAATATGAGCTGGTAGGCACGTAACATTAGAGATTCCTTTTGTTATATGGGAGTTGTGTGCTAGCTCATATACGTGCAAGGAAGGGGGGCTTTGTTCCGACCGTCGTTACATAACAATTTTCACATTTTTAGATAGTTATACTCCTATAGGGAAGCTAGATAATTATACTATTTTCCTTCTTTTCTTTGTTTTAACAGATCCAACTTGAGTGTGAAATATGTCCAAATATGATGGATTATCCATTTCCTTTACAAATAAAAATATAATTTTTCTTCATAAGGAATGACAATTTTGATGGGACAAAAGTCAGGCATTTGTTCCTATGAAATTTGGCTAATTTATGATAAGAAGTTTTACTTAAAGTTCCTATAAAATTATGACTAATATATCCTCAATTTCCAATGAACGTAGTAATCAAAAACGCAAGTAATATGTCTGGACATTTTAATTTTTTGTTTAATTATGTTTTCACGTCCTTTTAAGTCACTTAAGTCATTAAAAAAAATATTCAATTTTTCTAATTGTCGTACAGTATACTAGGAAAATAATTTGGTTTATGTTTCCAATTTTTACTATCTAGTTTTTTTTTTTTTTTAACGGAGACCTTTTTTAACTTGCTAATTCGCAGCTGTATACGATCAAGCAGAAAAACTAAGGTCCAAAGCTCCTCATTTTAAGGCTCACTCCAACCAATAGGCAAATTGATTTTTAGTACTAATCTGCCTATTCATGATTATCCATATCAGTGCTAATTGATATTTCCTAGGTAAGCATTAAAATTGTGTAATTTGCTTTAAACAGTTATGTAGATACTTTTCTACCGGGGAAAGATCAGAACCACTTAGTTAAAGTACACGGATGCCAAAAAGAGCCTGCTACAAGTTGCTCGCAAAGCCCTTATTACTACAGAGGATCCAGGATCCAATGCAACAAATGGGCTATTCTCGTATGGTGTTTTTTAGGCGAGATACTACAGCGAACCATGTACATGCAACAAGGAATAAAGAAGGCGCTTGTGCCTTAATTTGAACTCACCAGTGTATGTTTTTGCTGACATTATAATTTTCTCAATTTATAATAGTTGCTCCTTGACCACGTCCATTAATTTTTCACACCACCACTATATAAAACAAGGCAGTGTGAATAAGAAACATTACATCAATATCACTTCAGACACGCACACGCTTCAATGCTATAATCAGCTTTTATCATTGTGCATAACACATTGCATCGATATCATGCACTACCCTAGCCTCGAACTATGTTCTATATGATCACCCTCTTAGCCAGCTCCCGGCTGATTTATTTCAAGCACATTATTATATTTGATAATTATGCCATGTTTAGTTATAATTATTTTTGTAGCTATAACTTTTTGGGATATGACCAAAGCTACGTTTGACAATCATATCATGCACATAATGTTAGTTTATTAATGCGCATAGATGAAGTGAGCTAGATCCGTTACTTTTTAAAAAATATAATAGCTTAGTCTAATTTGGAATGGTCCATTAATTTTTTTTTACTTGTAATTTGTTGCACTGCATAATGTACAAAGTTTTGTTGATTTTTGAATGGAATTTGTGTTCTATTGCTGGCATGAAAATATATTAATTGTTTAATTTTACCCTCTAACCTGCTTGAAATTAAGCTGCATTGATTCTACTACAAATAAGACAACTTTCGTGGAGTTGAATACAATAAACAGTGGGATGAGAACATAGTTGCATTCGTGTTAAGTTCCTAAACATAGTACCGCAATTTGCTAGTCTAAATAATTTTAGTCCCGCCGGTGATCATTTGATTGTAGTCATTACAACTTCATGCCAAACTTTGGCTTTGCATTCTAGTCCATAGGATGATTCTAAAGCAAACCAAAACTCTCTAGAAGCATACCAATTGCTATTTGGTAAACTTAATAGCTAACCTCATTTTTTTTCCTTGGTTCTTCACCAGTAGTAATCCAAATAAATGTATTTGGGTAAAACAAATTGTTTATTATAAATTTAAGCCAAAACTTATTTAGATTAATCCTAACAAGGATGGTTTACTTCCATCTTATACCACTGACAAATTATTTTGGTTAACCTATCTCATCTTGTTTCTCTTGTATGTGCTTAAAAATTATGTTACATCATTACTAGAATATAGTTCATATGAAAATACACTCCTTACAAAGTTTTTTGGCCTGCATTGTGTCAACTTGCATAGCTGTTTCTTCTTAGTTCTGATCGTATAGTCGAAGGCACTTTTGTTTGCTTCAAAATGAATGCAAATTCACCCATCATATTTTCCCTCTGGTTTGTACGAATTTTTATGGACCTAAAGATTTGTGTGATTCTCCCTGGATTCATTATCATAGTTATAATGGCAAATTCGGGAATTTTTAGAATCAAGAAACTATATGATACAATGCATGTCTTAATCGAGTAATAATTGTGTCTGCATAGCAAGTTGACAAAGACTGGTTTTCTCAAGCCAGAAAGAATCATGCGCTATTTTCTTTTGGTTTGTTTTCATTTTAGAGAACGTCAGGATATGACTTCAAGCGAAGGTTACTTCAGAAGCTTAACTGTTTATGTAGATTAGATTATTGATTTTAGTACTGTAGTTGATTAAGGAACTTTTTTGAATGAAGATAATATTAGAGGGAAGATGCTCCTCCAAAGGTGGACATGGATCAGTCACTTTTAGGTTAAACAAGGTACATGCCACGTGCTTCCAAATTGTTACATGATTTGGATCAAATAGTTGTTTAGAAATATTTAGAAAATTTTTATTTACCAAAATAAACTAGTAAAGAAAAAGGTAATTTACTATGTAAAATTATGAACTTAAAATCATATTTGCTTCAGAATCTGTAACCACTGCTGCAAAGGTTTGAGAATCCATGTTTTCAACTATAGATCATGAATTTAAGAGCACGAGATTAGAAAACTTAGCATGTTATGAAGATGCAACAACCCTAAATTTGTAGTATGTTTTGCACATGTTTGTATTTGTATGCTTTGGGATTTGCTTGTTGTAGTTTTAGGTTTCTTATTTACCCGATATTTTATGTCATAGAACACATTTGGTGTAGTTCGTTATTTGTTATAGGCTCTAAATTATTTATTTCAATTTTCGTTTAATTTGCCATAGTTTTTGTAATATTTAATACAATTTTTGTTATGTTAAGGGAAATATACCTATTGTTCTATTTTTTTATTTTTTATTTTTAAATGAAGTTTTAATTGTTAATGCATGTTCCATGTAACACTTGTGCATTTTTTTGTTATTTTGATGTATTTATTTAAGTCGGTCAAATAGGTTGTCCCGTATATATAGAAAACATGTTGGGTTAGAGTATTTCATGTTTTAAAAAGAAAGTTAGATTTGTTGGATCATATATGGTTGTATCAATATTGATTGAATCCATTTTGATCCCACATAACCCATTTGATATGTCTAAGTATAATAAGCAAACGTTTGTTAATGTATGTAGCTTATTTTATTATATGAATGAAGGTGTTAGCAAAAATAGTTATGTTTGAAAGTTTAAACTTATATTTTTTTCCCTTCAAAGGCGCGTGCTAGTTTTGTCTTTTTTAGCTCCAAAGTTATTATTTTGGTTTGTAGTACTAGTAATAGAAGCAATATTATGTTAAATATATTATTATTATTATGTATTTTATTAAAATCATGAAAATGAAATATTCTTTTACTTATGATACGTATAAACGGTTTGTTTTACCACCGTTGTGTGGTCCTCATAATGGTATGAAAATGACAAATTTGGCACTACTACTATCATAATAGTATCTCAAATGGATTCAACGCGTATTAATAATACAGGTTGAATCAAGAAAAACAATGGTCAAACGTCTATTTTTTGAACGTCTAACACTAGGCTTCTATTTTTTGGACGTCTGACGTTAAACGTCCAAAAAATTGATGCTTAACATTTTTTTTATTATTTTGTTAATGCCTTAATTTTTTTTTTTCACTTTGTAACCGTCTGAGAGGGGGTTGACGCTCATTTAATGGACGTTTGCTGAGATTTGAAGTCCAAGCTCCGTTCAGGATCTTGAAGTCGATCCTGAATATTAGCCTTAATATTAAGGTTGAGTCAGTTAGATTAGAAATGTAATTTGTAATATTAATGGGTAATTTCTTACCGCCCGCTCGGTATGCCCTAACAATCCTAAAGCATCGTACTGCCGTGGTCCTAGCATAAAGGGATCCCGTAATAAAGGGCAGTGATTACAGGGACCTACGGCTGTTTCTTTCTTAAAACAATCTAGCGACTATACCCCTATGGCCCCACTGGCCCCACATCTCAGCATCTTTAAGTCTAATCGCGTCCATCCACATCGTCAACGTTTTGAATTCAGTAACGAAGGCTCAGGGAAATATCTCTATCCTATCGCGCAAACTACGATCCAATGAAAGCTGGACAAAGAAACAGTCAAGTTCAGCACTATTAATCGCTTGTGCTATAAATAAGGCTTAGCAATCACTCAAAAACCCTTCAACGGGGAAGACGCTCTCCATGGGTTCCATCTCCGAAACAGATCCCCTGCTCGAGCCCGACCGCCACGTCATCCATCTCCGTCACGTCGCCTCCAACTTCACCTCTCAGCACGCACTCGTCGGTGCCAATGTTTACCCCATCGAATCGCTTGATTATGAGTATGATTCGCTTACGAAACTACAAGTTTATTCCGTATATCGTACGATTTGACGCTTACTTATGATTGCAGAATGTCCGAGAACGAGTTTTTCAAGCAAGATTGGAGATCAAGAGACGGCTTCGAGATATTTCAATATGTTGTCCTGAAATGGAGCTTGTGTTTTTTGATTGGATTGCTCTCTGCTTGTGTTGGCTTTTTTAATAATCTGGCGGTTGAGAACATAGCTGGTGTTAAGTTTGTGGTTACTTCCAACATGATGCTCGCACAAAAGTAATTTTTGCTGCAAAATCTGTAATTTCCTTGCCCTGAATGTATTAATTTGACGATTTTGAATCATATATCTAGGTATGCATGGGCGTTTTGGGTGTTTGCTGTGTCGAATTTTGTGTTGACAATGTTTGCTGCCGTGATTACTGCATTCATTGCTCCTGCAGCAGCAGGTTCAGGTATACCAGAGGTAATGGCTTATTTGAATGGAGTCGATGCACCAGAAATATTGTCTTTGAAGACTTTAGTTGTTAAGGTACACTTTCATTTTAAATTGATCATTAGCTTTATTGGTCAGATGCATTGATTCAGAAGTCATTTTGATAGGTATTTCCTTTTTATTTATAAAGTTTAACTACTTTAGTACATAGATCTCTACAAATACTTGGGAGAATTATAACCTTAATGCTTCTGCGATAGCCAGGATTTTTTTTTTTTTTTAATTGAATAATATGCATCGGAGTAGGCCTTAAACTCCTGACCTCTTACCAGGCAGGAGCACATCTTTCGACTATGCCATACTATGTTGGCATGTGATAACCAGGACTTAGTAGCACACATTATTAGTTTGTGGGTGTGTGTAACAGGTTATCGGTTGCATTGCCGCTGTATCATCATCACTCCATGTTGGTAAAGCAGGGCCAATGGTACACACTTCTGCATGTATAGCCTCTATACTAGGGCAGGGTGGGTCTCAAAAATATAAATTGTCATGTAAATGGCTGAAATATATAAAAAACGATAGAGACAGACGTGATCTTGTAACTTGTGGCGCTGGTGCTGGAATTGCTGCTGCTTTTCGAGCTCCGGTAGGTGGAGTTCTGTTTGCAATTGAGACAGTGTCTTCATGGTATCATTTATATCTATTCTCCAATGTGGTTCTTTCATGTTTACAGTTTACTAAATTGTCTATTAGCTTTACTCATTAGATTTATAGATTGCTTTTAAATTTTGTTTTAATATCTGTCCAAAAAGTATCAGTTCACCACACAACTAACAGTGTGTTTGTGTTCTGGATTTTAGCTCTCACATGCATGCCATGTTGCTGGCATAATTGATAATGTTCAAAACTAATTAGTTCTCTCATGAAAAAACATTAAGTCAGTAAAACCCTGTGCAAGGCCTTTTTTCAAAAGAGCAATACCATCTTCAATCCCGGGCTTAGATCAGCCACTGCTATTAACTGTTTCGGTTGGTATAAGGGGTCACATTACATTTTTTTTTTTTTTTTTTCTTTCTTTCTTTTTTTTTTTTTTTTTTTTTTTTTTTTTTTTTTTGGGGTCTTTTTAAAATAAATAATCCCCTGTTAGACAGCAAGTAGCCATCACGGGAGAGTGACCATAGCGTTTTCATTTTAAAAATGCTAGGCAAGTTCTCAAATTTATTTTCTCCCAAACCCATGTATTGCATGAAGTCGTGTGCATTCCCTGTCTCTTATGTGAAAGAACGAAATTGGCTAATGCTTAATCCAAGTATTACATATTTGTATATTCTTGACACACTTACTTTGATTTATTTTCTTTTATCTTGATGTACTAGTTATACTTACAGTATAAAAGACAGCTGGTGTTTAATCCCAGTACATTAAATTGCAGGTGGAGGAGCACATTACTGTATAGGGCATTTTTTACGACAGCAGTAGTTGCTGTGGTTCTTAGAGCACTTATTGATGTATGCAGAAGTGGAAAATGTGGTTTATTTGGAAAGGGCGGTCTTATTATGTTTGATGTTACTTCCGATGACATTGCTTATCGTGTTGTGGATTTACCCCCAGTCATTTTACTTGCCATCATTGGTGGAATATTAGGAAGTTTATACAACTATTTCTTAGACAAGCTACTACGAGTTTACAATCTCATCAACGCGTATGCTTATTCTGACTTTTCCTTTCTATTTTAGTTGGTGGTTTATCGCTTCAATTCCATGTTTTGTTTAATATCAAGGTTATCAAAATGAGATTCAAATCCTAAAGTTCAAAATTTAAATCAACGTGAGATAAAAATCGTAAATAGTAGATGTAAAAGATCTATATGTTAAGGTTCATATACATTTAAAATTGATTTTTATGTTTGAATGTCTATATCTTAACCTGAATCTCAATTTTTGTTCTTTTGTTACATTTGTAATTTGTTTGATAAACTTGGGATTGAAATTGTATATTGAATCTGTCAATACGTATTGAATGAATTTTCTTTACTGGTGTTTTAACCAAGTTTGAATTGAAATGTAAATCAAATTGTCAAGGGAAAGATTTGATCTGAAATGGAACTTAAATTGTTGGTTTTTTAAGACTTTTGACAAAAATGATTAATTTAAATGGTAAATGGTCCGCACATGAAATGCAAAATAAATAATTCAAATTATAATTGCACACTGCAGGTAAAATACATCAATAAATAACTTAGAAGGCTTATATTTTACATCTGAAAGATGAAATGTTAACATCTGACATTTCAAAGTTTGAATGTCAATCTTTGACATCATTACATCAATTCAAAGTATGTAAATCTTAAGGAGAAAACTTAATATAAGCGTGTATGATATAGTTCAGTACATATCAAAATCAGTTATACATTTGTGCTTTTTCCATCTATTATTATTACACATCGGTGTTAATAGCCCAAAAAAGGCAGACACAAAAACCTTTCAAGGAGCAGTTTGATGTATTTATGAATCAAACTATCGGTCTTTTATTAGAGTTTGTCAATATTTACTATCGGTAAAAGAAAAAACTAGTTTAATTGGAATTTTTGTATGAATGAGATTTAAAAGAATATTAGAATTTTATCCGGCTGTGAGCACGTGTAGTATAAAAATCTTTGAGCGAAACACCTATTTAATTCAGGTAATCAAAATTTTACCTGTAGTTTTAGTTGTTTTAATAGTATAAAAAAAATCTATAGATATGTATGTAAAACCACACATATATACATACAAATAGATATGTATGTATAATCTTATTTTCTTTGTTATAATTTTAAATCTTTAAAGCAAGAGGAAAAAAATAAATAAACACAATTTTACTTATGAAAGGGATTTTCTTTACCGTCTGCTAAAATACATGTTATTTTTTTCGATTTTTTTAGAAGACAAATTATACAAAAATCAAAACAGATAGCGCGTTCAGTATAGCATTGAAATAAAGGGAAATTATACACGTATTTGCTGTTACTTATAAAGAGAAAACAATACAACAACAACTAAGTCATAATTCCAAATGTTACCCCAAAAAAAATGTAGAGATTAATTTTTGCCAAAAGCGGGATTCGAAATCTGTTACCTTATGGTCCTCATCTCTGCATGCTGAGAAAATTTTCAGATCCTCTCGTCTCACCAAAATATTATTACCCCGTATTACAACTGTACACACACACACACACACAAACACACACCGTTACATCCCCTTTTTGCAAAACCCCCTTTACAACTTTATGATTTTTTACGTGCTTCTTTTAGAAATGGAATGGGGAATAAATTCCCTAGCTATGCATTCATCATACAAGAATGTATGTGTGCGTCTATTACCACACATGTACATGCATACATGCATACATATACACACAGACACATGCACATACCGTTACATCCCTCTTTTGCTCCATCTCTCTGTAGCCTTGTAACTTTTTAGCTACATAATTTGAAAGCAAAAGAAATTTCAAGGATGCTTAATCTACCTGTGGACATCGTATACAAAAAATTTGATCATTTTGAAACTTTATACTATGTTCTAAAGGTTAAGTGAATGTTAGACATTAAATATTTTAACCATCAAGTTGACTTATTATTTTGAATAGGTTAGGGTTATCCAAATTATTTAAAGCTTTGTGAAAACGGTTTATGTAAGAATATATCTATGAATTTTGAAGTGTGGCACGCTAGAATTCATAAAGGTGTGGATTAGGCATGCTAGACCCTTCGGTACATACATGAGCTTTAACACTCATAAGTTGACAACAGTTCACCACAACCTGTTTGTCTTGCTATGGATGAGTTGCATTTTTATGGCAGGTTAAATTAACACAACTGAAAATTATTATACATGAATAATAAAACATTCATAATCAATTATATATCAAGATGAACCTGATGTACATCAATAGTCAATAGATAGTTTGGATTAGCAGTTTTGTTTTTGTCTTTTTTGTTTGTTATTTTTGTTATGTTTTCGTTTTTATTTTTGTTTTGTTGTTTTGTTATTTTTTCTTTTTTCTCTTTTAGATTAAAAAATGATGTTTAGATTGTAGCATATGTAGTTGTACAGCATGTTTTAGGTAACATATAACATACTTCTAGGTCCAGTGGTTCGAACAATACAAGCTTGAAATATTTTATAGTACCTAACAACATGTACAAACTGACATGGACACATAGGATGAATGCTGATTCATCTCATACATCTAACACTGTACATATTTTGGAGCACTTAACGCTGTGCACATTGACGTTTATGCATCTCAATATGCTGATTTATCCCATACATGCCTATGACATTATTTATTTTTGTGTGTTCAGAAAGGGTATTAGGTATAAACTACTACTTGCTGCCTTCGTTTCTATGACGACATCTTGCTGCTTATTCGGACTCCCATGGCTAGCCTCATGCAAACCCTGCCCAACCAACATCTCCGAAATATGCCCATCGATAGGCAGATCCGGCAACTTCAAAAAATTCCAGTGCCCACCCAACCACTACAACGACTTAGCCAGCTTGTTCTTCAACACCAACGATGACACCATCCGAAACCTCTACAGTTCAGGCACCGACAATGTATTCAGCAACTACTCAGTCCTCCTTTTCTTTGTCACTTCTTACTTCCTTGGCATATTCAGCTATGGGATTGTAGTCCCATCCGGGTTATTTGTACCTGTTATCTTAACTGGCGCAGCTTATGGTCGCTTTGTAGCAATGCTACTGGCTTCAGTGTCGACTTTAGATCATGGTTTATTTGCGGTTCTAGGATCTGCTGCATTTTTAGGTGCTTCTATGAGAATGACGGTTTCAGTGTGCATCATCATACTAGAGCTAACAAATAATCTGCTTTTGCTTCCTCTTGTTATGCTAGTCCTTTTCATATCAAAAATTGTTGCTGATACAATGAACGCCAACATATATGATCTCCTTTTGAAAATTAAAGGGCTTCCCTATTTAGAGTCGCATGCAGAGCCCTACATGAGACAACTTACAGTCGCTGATGTAGTGTCTGGTCCTCTGCAAACATTTAACGGAGTGGAAAAAGTTGGAAATATCGTAGCTGTTTTGAGAACAACTGGGCATAACGGGTTTCCAGTCATCGATGAGAATGTTCTTTGTGGGATTATTCTTAGGGCGCACCTTCTGGTTGTACTGAAGAATAAGGCTTTTTCGCATTCTAGTTCATTTGCAAACGGAGATCGCACAAAGTTTGGCTCGGATGCTTTTGCCAAGAGAGGGTCGGGTAAGGAGGATTTCATCAAAGATGTTGAATTGAGTAGTGAAGAAATGGAAATGTACGTCGATTTGCATCCTTATACGAACACTTCGCCTTACACCGTAGTGGAGACGATGTCGCTTGGTAAGGCGCTGTTGCTGTTTAGAGAAGTTGGACTGAGGCATTTGTTGATCATTCCAAAATGCTCTTTGGTGAGTTCTTCTTTATATAGTTATATTACATATACCACATGTACCTGCTGATTCGGATCATCTATTCTATGAATACTCTTATGCTGATACATCATCATAATTTATGTTATTTCTATACTTCAATGTTTGGTTAGTGACGACAACATGTACATTTGTTGCAGGGAACCCCAGTTGTAGGAATTTTGACTAGACATGATTTTATGCCAGAGCATATACTTGGATTGCATCCTTACTTGAGGAGCAGCGGGTGGAAGAAACTGAGGCTTGGAAAGCGGACATTGAGTAAACTTTACAGCATGATATTTGGTGGCATAAACCAGAGATGAGATGGACATATTTTGATAAACAGGAAACCAGACATCGAAAGGAATATAGTAGGTCTGGATAATTGCACTAACTTTACAACATTATACCTAATTTATTGGGTAAGGGGTTAGCTTTGCATCACAATAAGGCAAGACAGTATTGGTATTGGTTGCAATATCAGGGCAAACCCTTACGACATATTTGTACAGCATAAGCATAAGCATGAGCTTTAAAGCATCAGGCTTAAGCCTTCTAGATGGTGTCCCAACCCATATAAAACGTTATTGGAGAAATACAAATTGTATGCTTTTTTATTTTGACGTTCTTTTGTTCAAGGCATTTTATGATAAAAAGGAAAACAAGTGCAAAGTCATGGCATGCATCTGAATTGCCACAGTGAATTTAGGCTAATTTGATATTTTGTTAGTAAAAATAATAACTAAGACTGTTAACGGTTGAGCTACCATAAATGTAGAAGGTAATTAATGTCAAAGGACAATTTGATAAAACATGGCTCATACCATAAATAACACCGTAGACAAGTCAAACACTTAATTGATTTCATGCATACTGCCATGTTCATGATATTATTCGAAAGTGTCGTTGCATTAGTCAGGTTACTACAAATAGAAGTTTAAATTATTAAGTACTGTTCGCTTGCAGAAGTTCTTTAGTGGACCAAAACGGTTGACTTAAAAAATTGGTTCTTTTTAGTTTAACACCTATATCAAAACTATAACCACAAAATTACAACAATATAAAATCCAGAAAAGCAAGAAGTACAAGGACTCACAAATTTATAGCGGTTTGACAAATCATGCCTACGTCCACTTAATACAAAATATCGTTATCATACTGTACGATTATAAATATAGTCCATTTTCATATAAGAAAGTAGAAAGGAAAAAAAAAAAAAAAGGAGCTATTAATTGCAGCAGCAGCGAAGTTCTCACCTATAGATGCTAAAATCTAGAAGATGCCCCCCTTTTGAACATCCAAAAACCTAAGTATTTATAGGCAGTGAAGATCCGATTAGGCATAGGGTTGTGGAGGTAGTTTCAAAGTAGTGGAGATAGTGGTGTAGGTCACGCTCAGTAGTGCGGAGAGTTGGACATGTCATTGGATGTGTCCCTTTCGGTTCGGCATGGTCAAACCGGGTATGCCAATAGGAAAAAAAAATCCTTCCCTCTGTACAATCTTCTTGAGTCCAAGCCATCTTGTTGTGCGGACCCCACGCCGAACCGATATGACTGATTCAGAGATGTGGTCGAGCCAAACTTTGCCATGATATAAACCAAGTCTTTCGAGACATCTATTGTTCAACCTAGCATATCCAGGCTCGCTTAAGTCCGTGCTCAAGTCCTGAGCACTTCCATGACCAGAAATCCAAAATATGTCTGTCATGTAAAAATGCAGGTCATCACTTACCCCTCCAAACATATCTTTCGGCGGAAGACGTGTTTTGGATAATCCAGAAATCAATAAGCCGAGAGAAATCCAATAATCGAAGACTAGAAAACCACGATTGTGTTGGAATGTATTGATAGAAAACCATTAGAATCCCATGATCTATTTTGTATCGTATTATGAGAGAAAACCAAATCTACAATATCCGAGATCCAAATCCAAGAAATCTAATAAATCCTAGATAATTTCGATCCATAATTCGTATCCAAAATACATGGCCTTGCCGGGCCTAGCCAATGCGATATAATCCATACATGCAAAAACCCAAGTGAACTGTATTGCCAAATCCTGACAAAACAATTCAAGTCCAATCGAGTATAGTTCATACTAAATCCATAACCAATGATCTGGCCAAATCCCGACAAAATAATTCAGATCCAACCGAGTATAGGCCGTACTTGAGCCATGACCAAACAATCTTGCCAAACCCTAACAAGATAGCCCAGCCTCCTCAAACATAGTATATGCTTGGAATTCGTTTATTAAAGTTAAGAATTTGATTTTCGATTCAAACTCCACAACATAACTCATACAAGTGAAGTAATTTTGCTAAAGTTCCAGAAGTTCATAATTGTTACAAAATTGAAACAAAACATAACGATTCATCGTTGGACTCAAAGCACGCCTAGGGGTATGGTCCTAACCCCGTACGTAATTAAGTCAGTTTTCGACTACAAATTCATTGTTTTAGGAGAGGATGGTTTATTGTCGCGTACAGATCATGTCTAGGGATTAAATCCTAATCCCGTATATGGATGGACCAACGTAGCCATCCAAAATCAAGATCTATAAAACAACCAAGAAGTCAAGATCTAGAGAATCCAAGATCCAAAGAGTAGAATATCCATGAAATTTAGAGAAATCCAAATTAGTCAATGATCAATCAGCACGAGCCAGATCTTGAATCATTCATGTACCGAGGGATAGTAGACGACTACATCAGTTTTACCACTATAGTCTGATTCCTAACATATTGTGTCAGCTCTCCACATCTGACATGCTCCTCAATTATATCATACAAATTCTTGCATTCATTCTTGCATTCATTTGTACGCTGTATAACACGGAATGGGTTTATCTCCCATGTATACCAGTGCATAAAAATAAACAGCGCAATGCTAAAGAGAAAAATGAAGCTATTATAAAACTTATGTCCCATCACATAATGAGCGCATTCGAGGATAGAGTTTTACCTAGCCAAACATGCCTGATACGCGAAATTTCATCTTTTATTGTTACTATAAGTGAATAAATCAATTTCAAATATAAATGTATCAATCATAGGCGGCGTAGGTACCATTATATTACGTCGCCATATAGGTTTACAACTAAAACCGTAAAATCGTATATTGGAAATTGGGTTTCCATCTATGAACCAACGCAAAGGATATTCCTTCCGGTTTCGAGACACATTAGCAATGCCTCAGGACTTGAACGTTGGCGAGCCCTTGGATCCTGCAGGACCGGTCATTCGTTGATGATTGGAAATATCATAAACTATATGTTAGCCGGTTCTATCAAACCTCCAAAATGGTCAGTCCAGTCGAGCATCTAGAACCTTTTAGTCAGTTCTAGTATCAAATCCGAGGTACCTAGCTTTTCCATCAATAAATTTTTCCAACATCCACATAAATAAATAGTCTGGGCTCCATATCATGACGTTACTCGTAGCAAGAAACTAACATATGTCCATTTCCCTACGCTATTTAATCCTGTTTTAGGTTCGTACCGGGGAGTGAAGTTCGCATATTAACGCTACACAAAGCTATGCTAATTAAAGCTGTGCTTTGATCATCAACCACAAGATTTTGTTTTTCAACAAAAGCCTTGATCCATGCAACTCAGCATGTCACACTGTCAATCCATACTATACCACTGATTTCCACCAAAATATAACCTCTAAGCTCATACGTCTCAGAGAAAAGTGTTAAGCAAGAGAATAAATTCTCTGCCACCAAACAGATATATATTTAGCAGAGATCAACGAATACAGTATAAAGGAATACAACGTCAGACATACCATCCATTTGCAAGTCCGTTCTGGGTCTGAACGAAACCGGAGGCACCTTATTCCTTATCCCATATGTCCAATACAGGAGAGAGGCCCTCGCATATTCGGTCGATCTCCAAGTACGTCTGGACGATCACCACTTATTACCTTGTCTTGGGTGTACATCCCAATCAAGACATCAGTAATTATCCAAACAATGTGAAGATCTTCGGTCTTCAACCACCGTCTTCATATCATCAACATTTAGTTGCCGTATTAGTTATTCAGAATAGGTTAAACCTGGTCATTCCAAATAACTTGCGTTTATTATAATCAAGTGCTATAAAAACACATCATACGCCTCATTCCAATTCAGAATATTATTTTATTCAAATATTCTTTTCACAATTTATACCAAATTAAGGTTTATCAAACTAGTTAGTCGGGATTATCGAGCCTTACCGAAGTAATCATTTATTTTATTTTTCCAATCCCAACATATTCATCCCATGGAGCAAAACTGGTAGTACTCCATATCTAACACCCACTGCGTTATTGGTAAAATTAATTACCATTTCTCATTTCAAATCTAATTAAAGATTTAACTATCGCGTGGAGTAAAACTGGTGGTACTCCATTCTCGATCATTTCTTGAATTTGATAAATTTAATTATCCCATTCTCATTTCAATCTAATTAAAGATTCATTAAAATCCACCTTGGTTTTAATATCAAAAATCATTACTTTATGATTATTCACTTTAAGAAATTAATCTTGTCTTTAATTGGGTTAAAGAGCCGACGTTATTAAAAACACAGTTCACAATAAACCCAAATCATCGTCCATAAAAATGGAATCTTCATGGAAATCCAACAGTATATAATTGATATAAATTTCCGTATCAAACTAATACTATAAAGAGAATAACGGCTAGGCCTTTTTAAATTCCATATATAGTAACGGTCTTCATTCACAGAAGCTCATCTCGATTAGTACCAAATCGAATTCCATTCAATTCCAATTTAATATATTAAATCGAAAAACTTTTCTTTGAAAATTCCATTAATCTTATTTAAAATATTATATATTTCAAATCATATCTTCACTGTTAATTGGGTTAAAGAACGAATGTTATTTAAAACATTGTTCACGATAAACCCAAAAATTCAATTTTAATTCAACTCCAATTAAATATTAATTAATTGGTAAACTTCTCTAAATCTTATTTAAAAGATTTATTCTTTTCTCAACTGGGTTTAAGAACAGTGTTGTTGAAGACATCATTCACAACAAACCCAAAATACAATTTGATATTAAATACAAGGCTCTGAATAGAAAATAATATCAGCTTATATTCGACATCAAATTCTGAAACTAATAGATATCGTATTGGAAATAACAATATCTGTATCTTCCAAATTCCTCAACAATATCCGTATAATCACGGAATCCAATACTGAAATATTCCAAAGATTATTTCCAGTCAAAACCATTTTAATTCATACGTTGAAAAAATTCTGGTTATTTTAAAACCCAATTTCAATCCAATTTATTTCTAAAAATAATTGGATTATTATTCTAGTTATTAACTAGTTCATTTCGACAAAAATATATTTTTGTCTTTTCAAACTTGAAAATTTTCATCCTAAATCTTTCCAAATCAATTATTATGATTTTACGTAATTTTCCCATATTTTTAATAATTTTATCAAGGCCCTTACAGTCGATTTCCAATATTGGCCACCGAACTGCATTTACAGCGACCTTTTTCAAAACTTTTCTGGGCATATTTTAAAATCCAACCGTTAGATTTCAAATCTCATATTATCATTGCAAAGTTCTTTTCGATACGAACTCAACAGTTTCGGTTTTAGGAGAATCCGATGGTCGGATCTCCCGTTGCATCAATTTGAAGTTAATGGTCGAAATTACGAACGGACGCTGTGCGATGCGTTCTATTCAGGCCATTAAATATATATAATATACATATCGTCAGTTTCTATTTAAAACGAATTTTATAAATTTGTTTTAAAAACGATTCCAACTTACATTTCAATTTCAAATCAAAATTGAATATTCCTTATCATTATAAAATTTAAAATGAGAATATTTTCGAAATATCTGATTTTGAAATCCATTTCCTTTTTGATATTCATTATAAAAGTGAATAAAATCGATATAAAAATCCGTTCGAGTTAAAATTGCGTTTCTATACTTAACCCGGCTTCATATATTTATATATTTTTGTGTCCATCCAAAATCGGACATCAAAATCATAAATTAATTCTTTACCGAATATTATTTTAAAATATTCGTTCATATTCTGAATCAAAATGTGACTCAATCAATTACCATATAATTTCAGTTATATGGATTTCATATATCGCATGTATTCAACAATAATGATTAATAATCATTACCATTCAAACATCATCCAGAGTGCAATTTACAACTGTATAAGCATTAAAATAAATAAATAACGCTCATCACAGCCTGTCAACCCATCGATTGACATACAACTAAATATTGGGATTAGTGTATGTCAAATATCATCGCAATACCCGTATGGGGTTATCAAACAACAAATACTGATTATTATTTGTGCACTTGGGCGATATGTAGAAATTTATCGTCCCAATCGATATCACATAAATAGGTGTGCATAAACAAGTCGTCCGACTTGTAAATGGATATTTATTCCAATTTAACTGTTTAAATTATAAATGGATATATATTTATAATTTTAATTTCAACTACCACAATAATATTAACATTATTTTAATCTGTTAATTATCACAATCACAATACACAAATAACCAAATTGTCCATATAAATAAATACTCAATTACCCAACGCCATTTATGATGCGACAAGTGGCCATCGCGGAGTATGAAATGCGTGTGTCGCTAACATCCGTACATCGCTTCCAATAATATGTGATTTGTGTGAATTCGTGTGTTGAACTCCGTACAACAGATAAAAATCTATACTGGCAATTTCTACATATTTGCAGTTATAAAATAAATTAAATAACAGTACAAATATTTTAGTGAGAGAATTCTCACATTGGGTTCCACTCTGTTAGTCTTTAATTGGCGATTTTAGTACCGTTCGGGTTTGAATTTGCCCCAAATTCAAACAAGCTCCAAATTAGACCCAATCAGTTTTGTTGTGAAGTACTCGTCAAGAGGATTCCAACGAACCTAAGTTTGATAAATTCCGTGTTCGTATGCAAAAGGTACGGTATTAAATACATTTCATTGCATAAATAAATAAATAAATAAATTTACACTAATCACATTTTAGTCTAATCCCTTCCTTCATACGTCGTCTTATACCTGGAGTTATTCGAACCCATCATCGACAAATACTCCCACCACCGCACATCAAATGGTAGTGCTGGGATCTGATCTGGACGTGGCACACTGACCGCCTTCACCTGAGCTACCCACACCGTGACCAGCGTCGAGTTCGAACTTCCCTACTGCCTCGAAATCCGATGCAAACGACTAAGGTTCGGGGCGGAGAATCAAGCACCATGATCACTTAAATCCGATCATCCCCTTATAAACTTGTAGAGTTCGAGATTCTCTACGATATTCCCTTTAGAACGATGATCTAATTTGTAGTAGATTAGGATCAATTAAGGAAAAGAAATCGGAGCAAATCGCCCGTCCATGCGTTCTAAACGGCGGCTATTGGATTAGTGAGCTAGGGTTTTTATTTTTATTTTTAGGGTTATATAGTGTATTAAATAATAATATTTAATTATATTTATCACTTAACTATGAAGTTTTAGCCTCCAACCTCCAAATGAACCCCAACGACTGTCGCCTCTGGCCAAATACCCCCATTCCAAACACAATGGAATATGTTTCGTAAGCAAATTCGATTATTTCGATCAGTTTTTGTCAAATATAAAATATAAATCAATATATATTGAATTTGAATATACATTTTAATTTACCAGGGCCATGTATAGACTCCAAAAATTACAGAAAAATTAATCTAGCTATGTTTTGATGATATGGTCCTAACAAAACTAATTTCGTCGAATTCTGAGCCCATTTGAAAAATGGCCTTTTTCCAGTCTATTAAATTCAAATTGAAATTACCAAACACATTTAAATTCACTGCGCTCACATATTAATTTAAAAAATTTGGAAATTTGGAACCTAACAAAAATTTGATATTTCAAATCGAACAAAAGTGGTTTCGTCGAAAACGGAGATTGTTTGCAAAATGACTATTTTTAAGGGTTATACATTATATTAAAATGTATATAAATTCTACAACGACTATTTCAAATTTTAAACTGGACATAACTTTCAATTTATACTTTGAAATCTCAATTTCTTACATTCATTAGAAAGATATAATTAAACAGATTCTAACATTTCTGGTTTTGCTGAAATCCGATTTATTTTGAATCTTGTATATTCAACTAAAATTTAAAATCAATTTTTCAACCTACCGCGCCATTTTAGACTCGTTTTATAATTAAATTAAATTTATACATTCTAACTTCGATTTAAATTAATTTTTAGTTGTTATTATTTAAAATAAATCATTTTAAATAATCAAAATGCGTTAAAATAGCTAAAATAAAAATTTTAAATTGGTTCAGAAATTCCGGGTTGTTAAAGCAACCCTATCCTCCAGGTTTCAACATCAGCAAGACCCGTGCCTTACGTTTTTATCCTTCCAGGTAATTTTGTACGCACGATTTTCGTTTGAATTTCCCTATTTTTGTAGTTATTTTTAGGGTACACCTTCATTTAATCGATTTAAGCTCATTTATCATCATCATTTGTTGTATCTTCTTACAATTTTTTATATGGAAATCTATTCTTTTCGCTTTGAGTTACTGTGTTTTTATTATATTTTATTATTAAGAAATAACAATAAATAAATTTGCGCCTATATTATTTTCTTCGATTTAAAGTTAGGTAATTATCTGTTATTTATTGTTTTAATGTACTTAGATTGTAATGGACAGTAATTATATATAAGAAGTCCAGATCGAATTATATATGTTGTAAAATAATATCATAACATCATTAACGCAGAAGATCTTGATTACTTGATCTTTCCATTGTGATTTAAGTTCCATTTTCTTGCTAATGAGCAGGACAAAATATGAGTGGCATAGTATAGCTAAATAAAATTTATTTTCTTTGTCGTCGAGTTTCATGTTTTGTAATTTGACTTTGCCTTTCGTTGTTAGTTAAACATACACTCTCATAAACATAAGCAAACAATTTTTTTTATCGCACGTATATAGCGTCCTTTTGATTATATTTACTTTATTGGTTCAGTTTTATCAAAATTATAAGTAGGATTACACTTACACAAATGCTTCAATATGAATGATACATGCACACGATGTTCTATTTCTATTTCACATAAGTATAAATATATGTTATTTGTACTTCTCCTTTAATTATAATAATTTCTCACTGTGTTCTTATCCTTACATGAAGGAAACTTTCCTCTTTATTGCATCAGAACTATTTCTTTCGTTTTCCCTCATTCGGTCGCCGAAAGGTGTATCTCTTATCCGACCATCAAAAGCAGGTGGCCACAACGCAGTGTCGACAATTTGGCTTCAACAAATCAAGACATTTCATTCTGAATAATGAGGTAAGAGGTGGTAACTTATATTTTAATTCTATGTTTAAATCTAAAATAACTGCATACCCAGTTACTTAATTATAGATTGATAAATTTTGTTGTACAACTAATTAGGTATTAAAATATCATTGTATTCTAATTGCACTGATAACTACAACGGTTAAGTATTGTTCTGATAAATTCTGTTAAAATATCATATTTTGTCGTATTCGTATTATATTTTCTGTTTTTGTTCCCAATTTTATGATTTGGTTTTGTTTTGATCTATACAATGAGAAAAGGACGAATTCATTTATAAACTACATTTATGAAAATAATAATCAAAGACCCTTCTTTTGGTTTGTTGATTTCATGAAGGAGCATAAATAATTTACGTAGTCCTATTAGTTTTTATAGTACGAAATGATAATCATGGTTTATGAAATATATTTCTAATTTTTATTATCACATAGCATGTCCTGTGACGACATGGTTCAATCCAATCTTTTCCCATTTTCCTAATTACTGCAAGATAACAATTAATGCCACTACTGGAAGCAATTAACAATCTTTAAAAGTCGACTAATATTTGTGCTTAGTTAAGGCAGAATATCATTGCTACGATTGTATTTTCTGTTTATTGAACATACAAATACATGTATGAGCATTTTAAATTAAAAAACAATTTGTATTCTATATATAACTTATATACTGATATAATATAAAGTGTTTAACTGTATTTTTAATATAGATAGAACATGGATATGTTCCCATCTTGGATTATGCAAGTATAAAGTGTTCGATTAATCTTATTACCTTATAAGAATGGTATAAACATATCTTCTTTTGAGCGATATTGTAGTTTGAAATCGTCAAGCACAACTTTGTTGCATTTCCTCCCGTATTTCACTGAACTGTATTAGCACTTTGAAAGGATCAATCACAAGTTTGCATCATATCAAATTTCGGCTCACCTTACGCTCTTTGGTTTGTAATTTCGATTCTACCTATGCATGCTAATCGACAAAACAGATGATAAATAATCAATGAAAACAAGAAATTTCATTTTCCTTTTCTTGTCAAGTAAAACTACAGGTTTCAACCATTTTGTATTTATTTATTTTAGTGATGAATAACTGAATCTACGAAAATGGGTTTGAATATCTGCTTAGCAAATAAAAGATTACTTTTGGGTTATATTAAAATATGCAGCCATTGTAATTACAAAATTAGCATGTTTAGACTCATGTAACTGTAAAGGCTAAACTTTTTTAGTTAGCTCAATGTTATTTGCGCTTACACTCATTGCTTTATTTCACCATATTACAAATCACAGTCGTAGACACTCGATATCTTGAATTTCGATATGTTTTCAACAAGATTTAATTGTTCGAGAGTTTTCGCTTTTAACTTTAGACTATTTTTGTAGTAGTTTATTAGTCTAAAGGAATGAATACTATTCATTTCTATGCAAACCCAGAGCTAAGGGATTGGTTATCTGGTTATCCAAGAGATTGCATACATGAATTGTGAGACCATAATATAATAATCTCAATAGAAAATTATCAGCATGACCAACTAAGTATGAAACATATAGTGACTACTCAAAATATTGGGGCCTTGAAGACATTGTTTTAGTACTGTTCTTTTTTCCATAAGAATTTGTCATATGATATTTTGGTTGTTGATATATTTGGCATGTAAGATAGCACAAATTTTGTTTTAATTATTTCATTTTCATATATTGCTAATGAATAATGGAGAAATGCAAATACTTATGTTTGTAGCAAACAATATAAATACTTACGTTTGTGGCAAGCTAACGTAAATTACAAATACTGCATGATGCAAGTTGAACCATTGTAGCTTGAAAAAGGATGTGTAGGTTTATAGTCGCTGCCGTGACACCCCACGTACGTTAATGTCACTTGCAAAGGAAATGTATTAAGTTTTGTGAAGCGTTATAGGTAAACAGACACAGAATTTTACAAGATAGACATAAATAAGATAGCAGCGAAAATTTAAATTTTTATTTCAAACACAAATCATACAGCGTTGTTCAAAATACCATGAATCTAAAAAACCATTACAACAACATAACTTCTGTCTTTCAACATCAGAGTACGTAAATACTTAAAAGAAAACATAATTCCCCAAATAAAAGAGACAAAGCCATAGTAGAGATAAAAACTTGAGCCATACTTCGTAAGCAGCTATAGCAAGATGATATCTGAGTCCTGACTAAGCCTGAGTGTTTCCTCCCTGAGAACCTAGAGGGTGAGAGGGGGAGGGGAACGAAAGAAAGAAGGAGAAACAAGAGGGTCAGACATAAAGTCTGGTGAGCCTAGTGACTTTTAGCAAGTAAATAAATAAAAGTAACATGACAAGCATATAAAGTGGATAAGAGAGATCACTACATAAATGGAAGGTATGACTAGGTAGACAGGATAAGGTGTATATGCTTCTCTAATAATTACTCTGCACTATTACTAGTACAACCAGAATGAGATGATCCCTTCTACTATAAGGCGGTAGACTTAAGGCACACATCCAAATGTACCCTAACCACTACCCTAATCGATCCGCTCCCTATTCCGTAGATACCCTGTGCTGGCACCAAAGTAGGAGGTATCATTTCCTAAAGTGGCAACCCTTCATTTCCCAAGATGTGCACAACCATATCTACTGGTGTCACGGTCGTCTTATCCCCCTCTGTCCGGCTCATGCACGCACATGGCCCGGTCGGTTTGCGCCTCCCACACCATCCTCCACGTTTGGTTCACTTACAATCAGTCAGTAAGGGTGTCCCCTCTCCGCCTAGTATGGAGTACTTTTATTTGATACCTACTATGGGTTACTGACTGAAATGGGTCCTACACAATATGATACAAGCTCTCCCCTTTGTCATGTATCGCCCACTAGGTTTTCACTGACCATGTATACCATTAGGTGTCTTTAATTACATAGTCCTGTACCAGTTATGCTTACCCTAAAAGGTTTCTTTAATTACATAACTCTATTATTTCCTCCGGTTATGTATACCACTAGGTGTCATTAATTACATAACCTTATCAGGTTAAGTTGTGGGCCTATATGTAAATATTACCCACCCCCTCCAGATTTTCTTAACCCATCCACTATCCAATCAATTTACTTAACCCTAACTTTAGTTCACAATCATACAATCCCTGTGGATTAGATTTGGTTAACTAGTCCAATTAAATACCATGTCCATTTATGGTTCATAATGGGCTAGACCTCCCATATTAGGCCTACAACGTATGGATGATGGATATGCCGGTTGGGTCTGGGCAGACTTATTCCACAGTTGGGCCTAACCTCGTATCATAGCCCGATTCATATTTGCGTACTTAGACCTCCTACATTAGGTTCAATATTAGTGGCCGCTGGATATGCCGGTCAGGTCCGGGCAGACTTCCACCACTAACGCAACTTAACCTCGTGTCATAAGTACAATTACAATTCCTAATTGTAATTACTAGACATTCCATTATTAATTAATTAATCAGTTAATTAATCAATTAATTAAACCTTTCCCTTTATAGGTGTTAATGCCCATTTTACCCAATAATTTGAATTATATGTCCAAAAATGTTCATATTAAAATTATGCCAATATTAACCCTTTTTCCCCCGTTCCTTAACTAGCGTCCTCACAAAATTGGCAGCATGCCTAGGCTAGATAATAGCCTAGCCATAAACGATAAAAAGGGAAAAATAATAGGAGTGTAAAAAAAGTGATTGTTCAACTTGGCATAGGCATATACTATCATAGTGATAAGGTGAATATACATACTGGCATGGATATGTAATTAACATCATAAAAGGATGGACATAAGACTGGTGAACTTGTGGCAGTCAATCTAACATAACTATGATGTCCCAATAAGCATAGTAAGATCTACATTAGCAATTTAGATGTATTGGTTTAGATCTAACATGATAAACACAAGGGGATAAATTAGATCATATAATTCAGACCCAAAGGTTAAAATAGATCTAACACCATTAGGATGACATAATAGCATGCTTAGATCTAAATATGGGTTCACATGTCCAATTTACAACATATCTAATTTGATTGCAATATGACAGATGAAAGGTGATTTACATAAAGAATTAGATCTAACCAATGTTGCAACTGTCCAAATTAACAGATTTACATTCACCACAATATAGTTACAAGTCAAGATCCACATAGGCAATATAATAGAATAACCACAATTGCATTAGATCTAAAGGTGTAGATCTATCAGGACATAGTATAAGATTTAACAATAGCATATATTCATAGGTTACATCATATCCAATTCACAGTCTTTCATAATTCACTTTTATTCATTTAAACCTAAAAGAAACTAGAAACTCACAATGTTAGGTTTAGAGAATAGAGAAAGAATGGATCTTGAAATTCTGGATTTGATTTGCAAAGTTGAATGTTGTACATTATTGAAGAAAACGAATCCGTCTTAGTTCGCACGCCGGTAGCATTTTGGTCCCATAATTTCCAATGAAGAAATAAGAGAATTGGACACATATATATAGCTGTAGAACCCTTTGAAACTGACTGCCACCTCAGCCCTAGGGGTGTTGACACCCCTGTGGGTGGGTCGACCCATAGGTCGACACCCCTTAAGGGGGGTCGACCCCGGTGTCGACACACCTCTAGGGAGGTCAACCCCCTAGATCGGGAAATCTACCGCCACTTTTCAGTTTATCAATTTGAACTGTTCTGGATAAAATTCTGACTCATCTCTGACTCATATGTGACTTATATATATATATATTCTTTCTAGCGTATACAAACTTAAAACCCTCATAACTCCTCCATACGGTGTCCGTTTTACGCAAACCAAATGTGTATCTTAACCAGAATTTCGAGACGGACGCGATGGCGCAGTTTTTTTTCCTTAATTATGAATATTAAAGTAATTATTATTTAATTTATCCTCTTTTAGTGTCATTAAAAATTCGGGGTGTTACAACTACTATTCATTTCTTTTAACAAATACGATCGTAGAGAGTAATTAAATATATAAATAAATCAACACATCATTGAACCAAACATAGTAGAGTAAAGCAATGAAATTGTATATAAATATACTCAATTAATCTAGCTTATGATAATCAATTACATGTATAGCTTGAAAAAGGATGTATAGGTTTATATTATTACTTATTTTACTTAAAGGAGCCATTGCAGTATTACTTATCGATGTAATTTAATATCATTTCCTAAATGATAAAAGAAATAAGTGCTTACTGATCACTCAAATAATTGGGTAAACCCAACTTTTAGTGAATAAATTTGATTTGATCTAAGGTTTATTCAGCAATATATGCTAGATAATTTATTCTATATTCTTTTCAAAGAACTTTAGCTATTTTTTTTTTTTTTTGCTTAACATCCAAATATTTCAGAGAATTGCAGAGTTAACATAAATTTTGTACAAACAAATTTTTTTGGTTAGACTAAACAAAAATTAGTAAGCTAAATCATGCCTGACATTGATTTTCCAACCTTTACAAGAATATAAATTTGTGATGTTATGCTGCTTCTTTTAGCTGATAATCAACTGAATAATTTTGTGATGGCATCATGCATGACATTGATTTTCTAACCTTCACCATTGGCATGGGGCATCAAATGAATATGTTAAATATGAATTGCATGTTTGAGTAGTTTTAGTTGATATTAATTGATTGAATACCTACTTTCAATGTTTCATGGTTTCAACTGATATGAGGACCGAGGAGAGGAGCAGTGGTGGAAGACCGGAAGTGGAGACATGTATATTTCAGGCTTTCAGCTTAGTACATAGTAGTATAACTATATTAGTATGTAATATGTATCTGTATGATTGTATCTTAGTAGCGAACTGAAGTCTATGAGTTATATCAATCCATTGTATTATGTGTTATTGTATGTAATATGTATTATATGTATCATTGTATCTTAGTATGTAATATGTATCATTGTATTATATATTATGTTTCAGTCTTTCAAGCTAATTGTATTATTTTTTATTTGATATGGATCATGGCCGTATCTAATTTTCAAATAGATACAGCCATGAGCTGTATCTCATTATCAACTAGATACGACCATGAGCCGTATCAATCTAAGAGTTTGATATGGCTCAAAGCCTTATCAATCCATGAATTTGATACGGCTTTGAGCCGTATCAAACCATGAATTTGATACGGTTTTAAGCCGTACCAACCTATGAATTTGATACGGGTTAAGCCCGTATCTAAGTAACAAAGAGGCCATTTTTTGATATGGCCCAGAGCATTGCCTAATCGATTTTGATACGACCACGAGCACCGCCTAATTGGCATTTCTGGTGCAGTGAAAACTCGACTTATCCAAGACGCCGGAGACAACAACTATAACCACCATATACTGTTTCGGTTGACCCACCGCTGCATTGAATCTTTCTAAAAAAGAGCATAGAGTTTTATCTATTCTTTGCTTGATCGATGTAAGACTTGTAACAACCCGCATTTTAAATAGTAAAATTATCAAAATAATTACATGAGTAATGTGCATTTGAAATTGGAAATCAAATGCTTGCTACAAAATGAGCAATAAATAAAAAGTTACCATTATGTAAACGTAATGTTGCAATGGTATAAATATAATTAAGTAAAAAGAAACTTTGTAGAATAATGAATAAAAGTTATTTAATAACACATTATAAATTAATAAATAGAATGTAACATTTAAGTTTAAAAACAAAAACTAATTAATAGTAAGGCACATGTAAGCATGTGTAAACATATATTTATTTCATTATATACATATATATATATATATATATATATATATATATATATATATATATATATATATGTCAAAAGCAATGCGCATTTGAATTTAAATGTTAATGCACGACATTAATATGAACGTAAATGAGAATAACGTCAAAGTTGGAAGCAAATAATTAATTTTGTAATCTTGACACACATGTAAACACACATGTATATAAAAATATGTATAAACATAAATTTCAGAGGTGGCGCGCATTTGAATATGAAAATAAACGCGTGTCACAAGTAGAATTAAATTATGGGAAATTAAATGACGTTAAGTAACGCTCTGAGTAAAAAAAAAGTGTGCGTGCATTAATACTAAAAGGGTACGAGTATAGATTAAAATTAAAAGTATATTGAAAATAGAAGAAAAATTAATGCGCAAGTAATGAAACAGAAAATAAATATAACGTTAAGATTAACATTTGAAATCTTGTGTAAATATACATGTAACAAATTACATATTTCAATCTAAAATTTGAATGCATGTCAAAAATGGAAAAGAATATAACAAAATATAGAAACAAACAAAATGGGTTTAGAAATAAATATGTAATCAATCAAAAAAAGCTAAAAGAAAACCAATGTTCAAAAACATTAACCAAGCACGATCGAAACATGCAACAGAACTAAACCCAATGTGATGAAACACGTTTGGGTCGACCCATGTATCGGTTCGGTCGATCCATGTGTCGACCTAAGCGTGAATTGGGTTGACCCAGGCGGTTTAATGTTGTTTTTATGGCACTTTGGGCTTGGGCTTGTTTTGATGGATAGATTTATTTATATCTAAATTTGACAGGCATGGTTTAGCTAGATTATATAAATAAAACTACAGGGCTAGGTCAAACTCATATTTTCTAAGAGGCCGTTGAAGCCTTAGCATTCCCTTTCTCCTTTGTATTTTTCAAAAATAAAATAGATTAGATTTGGGCTAGTTGATTTGAGATTTGAAGGCAAAAAGAAATGGATTCAAGATTTAGATATCCAGATTTTCTATCCGAACCAGATTTAGATCTTAGAACGTGCATTAGGTGAGTGGATTTAAATTATATTTTCTTATAGTAGTGTATGATATCGCTTGTTTCCTATAAATTTTATAATATGTTCTCTGCTTCCTCTTTTTCCCTTTCTACGTCGGAATTTATAGTTTTATGTTGAATTTTGGGTATGCGCAAAATATGTGTAAATCCACAATATTGGCATAAGGTTGAATTGTGTGCCTAATTTTGTGCAACTGATTACAGTATCTTTTGTTTGCGTGCATTGGGAAATATAATTCAATTGGAATTATGAATAAAAGAGGACTTGATAATTTGGGGTTAAATGAACTTGTATACAAAAACTACAACAAAAGGGACATGGGTTGAAAAAAGAGAGGAAAATAGGAATTCATATACATCTCCAAATTGAGAGGTTAGTAATAGCCTATATTGATTGGTTAATAAAAGAGGAATACATTTGCACAGTTTGGTCAATAAGGAAAACATGAAACATGAATGCTAGCATGAAAACAAGTGAAGGCAGGGATTAGTGCGAAATAAGGAATTAAACATATTGCACACCAATTCAATAATCAAAGAGTTTAGAAAAAATGTCTTGCAATTATGGATTCCTATAACAGTGATTACCTAAAACTATAAGAATAAATTTTATATTGTTTTGATAACCAGTCAATTGGGAATATGTCTAACTTCCTAAAGAATAAATTGTAAAGACGAAAAGAAAAAGGATAACATAATTGAAAGATGTTATGAAAGGAAAAATAAGAATAAATGAGGTTTATTATAAACCTATAGTTGCAACTTATATTTGCATAAATATAAAAATCGGGAAATTATAATAAAATAAACATATTGCAAATATATGAATCTGAAAAAAATGGCTAAAAGAACAATTAAGCCTTAATATAGACATATTGACTTAAAAGGTTAAGTTATTAGCCCAAAATTTAGTGTTAGGCTTTAATATGAACATACTGACTTAAAGAATATGAGTTACAGGATTGAAATTAAAATTGTGGTGTTAGGGTTTAATATGGACTTATTGACTTAAAAGGGTTAAGTTATGAGCCAAAAAGGCATTAGACTTTAATATGAACGTATTGATTTACAAGGTGTAAGTCACAATCCTAAGATTCTATGGTAGCCTTTCGACTAGGCAATGTAATCGATGAACAAATAATATCAGATTAAATTAATTAATACATATTGTTAATTAATGAATAGGTGAAAGGAAGTAAAATGCAAAATTGTAAATTTGATATAGGGTCTAATAAAATTGTGGTATGCGTTTGGTCTAATCCGCGGGAATGAAGAGCCCATAGGTGTCCAGAGATAGGGTGGAGCACATCCAACTTATTTGATGGAACTGGAAAGAAGGTGGAACTTCTATGGGACATGAAGATACTGTGAGATGACCCCCTATGGTAGGATTAACGAAGTTGTACTTCAAGATGCATGGTCTGTACAGTTCTATCCATAGAGTATGCCTTGA
This sequence comes from Allium sativum, assembly GCA_030737875.1. Classification (NCBI taxonomy): domain Eukaryota; kingdom Viridiplantae; phylum Streptophyta; class Magnoliopsida; order Asparagales; family Amaryllidaceae; genus Allium; species Allium sativum. The sequence goes on along the minus strand of CM060909.1, from coordinate 736,303,637 downwards.
CTGCATTTACATTAAGGGCAACCTAAATGGCTGATGGGATAATTTCTAGGAAGATTCAGCGGCTACCTCAGCTTGGGAGATAAGGCTTCGTTGTCAGGATCCAACCAGGATAGTAGGTCGTCGAATACCTGTCATTATCAGTCACTGTGAGTACGTGAAAGACTGGAGCTAAACCAAAAGGCTAATGATCTTTTACTACCGGGTTATTGAATGTGGGACAACGCCAAATTGGATGCTTATATTGTTTGTTAAGGGAACAGTCACTTAGCTCTTTGAATAGTCTTTCATTAGTTAGGATGGCCGAGTGGGGCCATAGCCACCGAAAGAGATAGACCAATCTTTGACATTTGTATTGTGGCCTAATGAAGCCATTACTGACAGATATGAAAATCCCCTGAGTAAGTTACATAGGGGGACTCAGGATTTGGGAGCTTTAGTAACACAACGATAAAGGCTTAGTGCACTTTCGTAGCGTAGCGATGGAGAATTAGCATGCTTTCATATCATGGTCTAGTATGCTTTCATAGCATGGCGATGGAGGTTAGGTACGTTTTCGCAATGCATCGATGGAACCACTTGAGGAATGTACTATGGGGAGTACCTTGATATATTGGGCATATAACTATATATAGTTCTTTAGGTTAATCTACTTGGAAGTAGATATGTATGATTTATGAACGAAATCAGAAGTGTAATGTGTAATAAACCCAAATAACTTCATAAAGGTAAACTAGTGATAGGAAGGTACATGTAGTGTTATTTATAAAAAGCACAATTTGTCCATTTAGCGGAACTTTTGTTCTGACCCCCTTCTCACGACAAACTCGTAGGTTAGACAGGGGATAGTGATTATGCAACTTAGAGACACTTGTTAGGCAGTGTCATTATTATGGAAAGAAATTAATTACTATTATATTTAGTTCGTCCTACCATAAGATATTTTATTATAAGCTTTGATACATTTTACCTTTGCTTTTCTGCAGGATACCAGACAAACCAACTCGGGTTTCTGTGGACTTGGGTTTTAGCATTTTACGAAAAATTCGAGCCTACTAAAATTTGGGTTGTTACATCTGATATCAGAGCTTGGTTTACGATCCTTATGTAGATAACGAGTGAACATATTTGTATTTTTATATTATATATGTACACCTAAATCCACGTAGAAACCCACTAAACAAGTGAAGCAATGCATAGAGAAAGTTGTGGGTATTAGTTTTGTACACTAAGAAATGACTATGGAAATTTTAGAACAGTAGGCCCATGAGTGACTGAAGTGAAAAGTGTACAATATGTTTTATGATAAAAAGGTGGATTCTATGCGTTAGTATCCGAATTTTTGGTATTTCAGAATAGTGGATTGAGCAGTAGAGCCTCGTAAATTGGGAAAGAGTAAGAAAGAGAAATTGGATTAGGATTTTTTTTTATATATACACACACACTCATATGTATATATACACATAAAAACACACGCACACACACACACACATCTGACGCAAAAGTGGGGGCTAGACTCATTTTTTAGTTCAAACATAGTTTTGGAAGAATTAGAGTAAAAGAGAAATTCTAGACAAAGAAATATAATTTGGCGTAAAAGATTTGGGAATGACAGTTAAGAAACCACTTTATACTTAGCGGCTTATCACCACGATTAAACTTTTAAAAAGAACTTGAAAAAAAGAAAATAAGGAAAAAGATTTCTAGAAAAGTTTCCAAGTTTCATGTTTAAAAGTTTACGATTTTAGAAATTTACCGGTTTGTAATTTAAGAGTTTCATTAAAATAATTTTTAAAGAGAAAATTAAATAAAAAAAATTCAAAAGAATATAGTGCATAAGTAAGTTGTGGAGTTAGACAATATAAATGGTTAAAAGAAAGCGCGAATAAATGAATTAGATATATGTGGTCCATAAGTGATCTTCAGTGAGAGAAAATACAAAAGTTTTTCATGCAGAACAGATTGTGACACGCTTTAACTTATTAGAACAAAAAGAATTATAAGATAAGTTTTTGTGAATCAATAAGTTTGTAAGTAAATATGTTTTGTTAAAATGACAAAGAAATGTGCAATGAAAGAGGTGCACAAAATATAGGCGAAACACCATATTTTGTGCTACATATTTCAACAAATAAATTAAAATAATAAATTAATGAAGTTTCCTGGTTACTTTACATGGAACACAAAAGTTATCTTTAGAAAATATCCATAGAAATTTAATCTTATTAATTCCTCCTGAAAAAGAAATGTGTATCAAAACAAAAAAGAGTTCCAGTTGAGTTAAAATGCGTAATCCTATTTTTTTAACTTTTGGGGAGAGATTTGACTATTGAGAACATAAAATTTATTCAATTAATGATAATTTAGTGGGATTGGTTCTAGTAATGTGCATGAACTGTTGGAGAAGGTAGGAGAAATTATTTTGGTACATGAGTAAACCTTAAACTTGAGTGGTAATGTCTTAATGGAGAAATTAAGATGTAACAACCCGGAATTTCATAACCAATTTAAATTTTTTATTTTAGCTATTTTAACGGATTATGAATATTTAAAATGATTTATTTTAAATAATAATGACTAAAAATTTATTTTAAATGAAGTTAGAACGAGTAAATTTATTTTAAATATAAAACGAGCTTGAAATGGCGCGGTAGTTTGAAAATTCATTTTTAATTTCAATTGAATGTATAGGATTCAAAATAAATCAGATTTCAGTAAAAATAGAAATATTTGAATCTGTTTAGCTATATATTTCTAACGAATGTAAGAAACTGAGATATCATAGTATAGATTGAAAGTTATGTCCAGTTTAAAATTTAAAATAGTCGCTATGGAATTTATAAATATATCTAATATAATATATAACCCATAAAAATAGCCATTTTGCAACGACCTCCGTTTTCAACAAAACCACTTTTGTTGGATCCAGAATGTCAAATTATTTTTAGATTTCAAATTTAAATTTTTTTGGAATTAATATGTGAGCGTAGTAAATTTAAACGTGTTTTGTCAATTCAGTTTGAATTGAATCGACCAGAAAATGGCCATTTTTAAAACGGTCTCTAAATTCGACGAAATTAGTTTTGTTAGGGCTGTATAATCAAAACATAGCTAGATTTAATTTTTGGAGTCAGTATGTGGCCCCGATAAATTAAAATGTACGTTTGAATTCAATATATATTGATTTATATTTTAATTTTGATAGAAACTGATAAAAACAGTCGAATTGGCTTACGAAACATATCATATTGTGTCCGTAATGGGGGTATTTAGCTAGGAATGACAGTCATGGGTTTGATTTGGAGATGGAATGAATAAACTCATTTTTTGAATTAAATAATATATATATATATAATAATTTCCAAAACCCATTTCTCCAATCAGAAACATAGCAGTGGCCCTAATCAAATAACGGATGAAATCGCTCCCAAATTCTTCCTTCTTTTTCACGAAATCCACACAATAAAATTTGAAATTCATAAAACGAAAATTCAAGAGGGGAGCGTGATCTTTAAATTCATCCGTGTTTGATCAATTCTCGTTGAGGGTTTTGCGAGATCTCAGCCCTCAAAGAGGTGGAGTTCAACTTCGGTTTGAGTGCGCTGGGGGAGCTCGAGCTCGGCGGGGATAAGGACGTTGGGCGGTGAGACGTAGACCGGCAGGGGGGGTGACACCTGATTGACGTCCAGTGTGCTGTAGAGGCGAGCAACGACGGTTTTTGCAAGTGAACGATGGGTTTTGGTGAACGGCGGTTTCCAGGAATTGACGATGAAGAGAGGTGATTGTGACGATCTCAAAACCCGTACGACGGTGTTAAGGATAATCGTTGGAATTTAACTTATTAATCATCATTAGCAGAGTACAGATAATTGCATAAACAACAAATAGAATAATTTTACATAGATATGACAGCGGAATCATAACATGTAACAACATCAGAGTAGCACAGTGTAGGATATAACTTAGTGCATAAAAAGGGAATGATCAGTCAACATCGCCATTAGCGGAATATATACATATACAGTGAGACATAATAAAGATATCAGTCTACATCGCCTTAGGCGGTACATATACATAAGATAATACATGTTGGAAGTAAATCAGTCTACATCGCCATAGGCGGAATATATACATAAGATAAGGATAGCGGAAAGTCAATAGCCAAAATACAAGTACATCTAATCCTCGCCATCAAGCCAAAAGCGCACTCCGTACTGCAGTGCTAAGCCAAAATAACCTATCATCTGTCAACTAAGCTGCCCGTGTGAAAATAAGGGCACCCGAGTTTGCAAAGTGAAACAAACAACGAGTCAGTCGTGGGACTGGTATGAGAAATCTACTTAACTGGTTAAACAACAGTAATAAGGCAAATCATAGGACCACGCCACTTTCGCGGAACGGGTTTACTCCAGTGATTGCCAGTGCATTTAAAACCAGGTAAATTTTTCAAAACAACGCAATGCTTTTAAAAAAGAATGAAGCCGTTATAAGACTCAAGTCCCATCACACAATGCAACACAAACCGGAGGATAGAGTTTTACCTTATAATGGCCAAAATATGCTTAATACGTGCAAAGCAAAATCACTTGATATTATTACTAGTGCATATATGTTTCAAAAGCGAATTCAATCATAAATATAAATCATAGACGGCATAAGTGCCCCATACCACTATGTCACCATACTAGTTCTACAATCAAATCCGTTATTTCGTATTGGAAATTGGATTCCATCATGAGTCGAGGCAAGGGGCAAGCTCCTCTCCGCTTCGAGACACTCTAGCAAATGCCTCAGGACTACACACTCTGGGTAACCCTTGGAATCGGCTGGGCCGGTCCTCCCTTACGTTTGAGAATTAGTTATTCCTGAACACACATTTCCCGGTCCTTACAGACCTAAAATCGAGGCGCCTCGCATTCCAACAACCACAAAGATGAAAGTAATATAAATGTCAGCCAGTTTAAGCACTGACACCATCAAAACTAGAAAGAAACTTCGTGTTCTCCCAGCGGTCCTTATCCCGTTTTTGACTCATACCGAGGTGTGAGGCTCGCGAATCCACGCTATACACAAAGCCAGGCCACACAGGCCGTTCTTTGATCATCGACCACAAGACTTTGCTTTGCAACAGAAGCCTTGATCACTGCATCTTGGCATGCCACACAGGCAATCCACTCCATACGACTGATTTCTATCGATATATAACCTCTGAGCTCATACGTCTCAGAGAAGGGCGTTAAGCAAGAGAATAAATCCTCCACCGCCAAACAGATATATATTTAACAGAGATCAATCAATACAGAACAAAATCCAATGTCAGACACACTGTCCATTTACAAGTCCGTTCTGGGTCTGAACGAAACCAGAGGCACCATATTCCTCGAATATCCGTACAATCAACACATACGTCCAGACGGCTACTACTTCCGTCCTTTCAAGGTAGCTACTCCAATCCGGAACCTCAACAGCGCCCATCCATCCGATACGAAGATCGTCGGTCATGAACCGTCTTCGTATTTTTGACTTCGAATCATTCGATCAATTATTTGAAATGAGGATTAGCTCGGCCTTTTCAAATAATTCACGTATATTTAGAATTCAAATCAATTATTTCCATGGTTAAATTATTCGACATCCACATTTCAGTTCTTTAGTATAATTTTCATGTCAAACACATTCAACCATCAAATATCAAGCAAACCAAGTAAAATTGGTTTAGTTCCATTCCATGTCGCTTATAATATTTTATAACGATTTTTTGCTATTTTTATGTATTTAAAAATGGCCATATTTAATTAAACGTCGTTTCAGGTCGTGTCGTGGCACTGTTTTTCCCCAAATTTATTTTACACATATCGGGAAATCTAACCGTTGGATTTCTACAAAGTTTATATCACTAGGAAGATATCTTCAAAGCGAACCCAACGGTTCCAGTTTCGTGAATAATCCGACGATCGGATCTTCAGCACTAGCCGTTTGAAGTTACAGTTTCAAAATACGAACTGCAGCGTCGTTATTCGATTTAATATAATTATATTTATATATAAATATAATCGATTCTTACGCTGTTTTTCTTCAGATTTAAATTAAATATTCCAGACAATTCAACCGTTGGATCTTTACAAAGTTGGTGCCGTTGGAAAGATATTTCCAAGGCGAACCCAACGGTTGCGGTTTCGGGAGAATCCGATGGTCGGATCTCTCGTACTAATCGATTGAAGTTACAATTTCAAAACACGAACTACACGGCCTCGATTTGTTTCAATTTTATATATATATATATATATATATATAAATATAGTTCATTCTGCGATTTCAATATCGTTTTTGCTTCAAATATTTCACTAACGCCTTTATATTTCGAAAAATTTCGCCATAACCTCCTTTGTACGGGAAGGGGTTTGGAAATTTATTGGGTCGTATTAGGTACCCAATAAATCCTAATAAGCATACACATATTTATAATGATATATTCCGGTGTCTATAGGGGAGTGTGTATAGATCATAGCTCCAGAGAATAAATTCTCGTCACCCTATAAATGGTTTTTGTGCCTTAATGACCAGAGAGACATGTTTATTGACATCTCTAGACCCGTGTGGGTTTTTTATTAATCTGGCAATTTACCGTTACAATTTATATAGTTTAGATCAGTCATCAGTTCAACCTGTAATATATAGTCATCGCCATACAAGCCTCTCGCTCGTACGGTAAATCTTCAACCTCGTCACACAAGCTCTAAATGCTTATGTGGAATATGATGAATTATGCCTATCGTCAAGAAGTATGCCATGTAGTGTAGTTCAAAATTAATTGTTACTATCCTATGGCGATGTTTATTATTACACACAAAATAACCAGCACTCCGCATCCAATGGCATTCACAGGAGTTGATATAAAAATAAAATTGCGCCGCCAACTCATTAAGGCTTACCTTTTTGTCGTGCACGCAAATAATTTCTTTACTCAACAGCTAATCCATTTTCTCTGCTTAACACATGTGTGTGTATATATATATATATATATATATGCAGAACAAAGCTAATAATAATATTTCTAGCGAACAAATATTTATTTCAACACATGTGTATTTTTAGCACTTCATATTCGCAATAAAAATGTAATTTTTATTGTTAAATCAATTTATTTAAAACACGAATACCATTCAACACATGAATTTTCAACGAATGAATTTCTATTCAATACATGAATGTTCTATATAGTTTGTATATATAATAAAAATGTGATATTTATTGTTAAAGCAATTTATTTAAAACACGAATACCATTCAACACATGAATTCCTATTCAACGAATGTTGTTAAAACAATTTATTTAAAACACGAATTCCATTCAACACATGAATTTCTATTCAACAAATGGATTTCTATTCAACACACGAATGTTTCCTGTAGTTTATATATAATAAAAATGTGATTTTTATTGTTAAAGCAATTTATTTAAAACACGAATTCCATTCAACACATGAATTTCTATTCAACGAATGAATTCCTATTCAACACATGAATGTTTCCTATAGTTTGTATATATAATAAAAATGTGATTTTTATTGTTAAAACAATTTATTTAAAACACGAATTCCATTCAACACATGAATTTCTATTCAATGAATGAATTTCTATTCAACACATGAATGTTTCCTATAGTTTATATATAATAAAAATGTGTTTTTTATTGTTAAAGCAATTTATTTAAAACACGAATTCCATTCAATACATGAATTTCTATTCAACGAATGAATTTCTATTCAACACATGAATGTTTCGTATAGTTTATATATAATAAAAATGTGATTTTTATTGTTAAAGCTATTTATTTAAAACACAAATACCATTCAACACATGAATTTCTATTCAACGAATGAATTTCTATTCAAAACATGAATGTTTTCTATAGTTTGTATATGTAATAAAAATGTGATTTTTATTGTTAAAGCAATTTATTTAAAACACGAATACCATTCAACACATGAATTCCTATTCAACGAATGAATTTCTATTCAACACATGAATGTTCTCTATAGTTTGTATATATAATTAAAATGTGATTTTTATTGTTAAAGGAATTTATTTAAAACACAAATTCCATTCAACACATGAATTTCTATTCAACGAATGAATTTCTATTCAACACATGAATGTTTCCTATAGTTTATATATAATAAAAATGTGATTTTTATTGTTAAAGCTATTTATTTAAAACACAAATACCATTCAACACATGAATTTCTATTCAACGAATGAATTTCTATTCAACACATGAATGTTTTCTATAGTTTGTCTATATAATAAAAATGTGATTTTTATTGTTAAAACAATTTATTTAAAACACGAATTCCATTCAACACATGAATTTCTATTCAACGAATGAATTCCTATTTAACACATGAATGTTTCCTATAGTTTATATATAATAAAAATGTGATTTTTATTGTTAAAGCAATTAATTTAAAACACGAATTCCATTCAACACATGGATTTCTATTCAACGAATGAATTTCTATTCAACACATGAATGCGGTTTCAACATATGAAAATAATTTCAACAAATGAAAATTATTCTAACACATGAATATTTCAGAAAATTTCGCCAGCATAACGGCAGGGTAGTTAAAACCGGCACTGTCCCGAGTACGGCTCCTCACTCTACCTTAAAACCTCGCGGTTTTTGACAATGGGGAATTCATGCATCTAGTTCGCACGCAGGCGGCATGTTTTATTTTCATTTCCACAATCCTATTCTAATTTGTTTCAACCACAAGAGGGTATTTTTCAACCACAAAGGTACTTTTCAACCACAGTCCAACTATATCAATCACAAACAATAATTTTCAACCATTCGTCATACCACACATTTTCACGCCAATCACAAGCAATAAATATCGTCTATGGTTTGTGGACGAGGGGAGTATATGTATATATATGTTATTTCTATATTTCACTTGCATTTCAACACAATTCAAAGCATATATGTTTCAAACAATGCTTATATAATTTATACATCGCTCGTATAACTTATACAACACATGTACATGAGGTATACAATGCGTAAATAATTTACACTTCGCTTATATAATTTATACAACACGATTTCATTCACACATTTCGATTTAGATTTCTCACATTGGTTTTCGAGGTGCTAAAAATCGTAGATAGCTCAGAAAAATCCGCGGTCTCTTCTAGATGGTAGAGAGCCTCCTTGCGGTCACGATGTTTCCTGTTTCATCGAATTTCGTCAACACACGACAAAGATATGATTTTTCAAAGTTTGCAACACTTAAAAGTGTTATTTTCAATTCAGAAAATTCAAAGCCGTTTACCTTCTGTAAACCTTCGAAACTAGGGTTGAAATTATCCTTCGATCCGTGTAGCGATACCAAAATCAGATGGCACCACGTTGTAGCGGGGAGAGTGGCGCTTAGATCGGTGGCAGAAACGTCGAGCTCGGTGGTCAGAATCGGCGGTGGCGGCGGCTCCAGGCGAGCGACTTCAGAAGGACGATTCTCGTCCAATACTGAACGATAGCGGGTGTCCTTGATATGGATTTAAAGAGGGGAGTGAGAGCTTCAATAAGTTGCAAAGGGAGGGGGGTCTGATTCTTCTTGGATCGATCGGAAAATGGGAGGGAAGATCAGAGCTTTTCCGTCGTTCGTGGGGGAGAGGGGGGGGGGGGTTATCGGGTTTGACTGGTCAAAGGGGAAATGAGAGAGAAGGTGGCCCTTATATTTTATTTTTAATTTATTTTAAATTCAAAAATATCCTTTTGTCTAAACGAACACCCATTTCAACCTAACGACTATTGCCCCTAGCTAAATACCCCCATCCCGGACACAATGGGATACGTTTCGTAGGCCAATTCAATTATTACAGTCAGTTATTTTTTAAATTAAAGTATATAACATTCAATATTCAATTTGAACGTACATTTCAATTTTCCAGGGCCACAAAATGATTCGAAAAATTCCAGAAAAATAAATCTAGTTATGTTTTGACGCTACAGTCCCAACAAGACAAGTTTCGTCGAATTCTGAGATCGTTTAAAAAATGGTCATTTTCTAGTCGATCCAATTTAACAGAAATTGACCAATCACATTTTCTTTTGCCATGCTTACATACTAGCTTCAGAAATTATGAAATTTGAAACCTAACAATAGTTTGACATCCCAGATCCAACAAAAGTGGTTTCGTAGAATTCCGAGGTCGTTTGCAAAATGTCTATTTTCAAGGGCTATATATTCTCTATAGCGACCTTTCTGAAAATTCATTTGGCGATAACTTTTGATTCCCGCTATGAAACTTAGATTTTTCAGATTCGTTGGAAAGGTATTCATAAACAGATTTAAATATTTTTGTTTTCACTAAAATCCGTTATATTTTACACCCGGTACAGTCAGTCAAAGTTTGAATTCAAATTTTCAAACTGCCACACTATTCCCAATTCAATATTTCATTGAAATATTCTATTTCAATTATTTTAAATTCTTTGAAAATAACCAATTTAAAATTTTTAAATTGGCTCGCATTTTCCTGGTTGTTACAGTAATGCTTTAAAAATGTTACTAAGAGTTAATTATTTCCATAATTACTTTATTTAATTGTTAAATGTTTAAATTAAAATCCGTATCTCCTTCATACGAGGTCCAAAACGGAGGATTTCAGATCCGTTGAAACCGTGTCGATGGGCACTTTACAATGAAATAAACTGGGACAAATTTGAAGCAAATCAGAATTTAAGGCGAATTCAAAATCAAAACAGAATAAAATCTTCAAATAAAGACCGAGGGACTGGAAACCAAAGTGAGAACTCCTTCTCGCTAAATTATATTTTATCATGTTATTCTTTTCATGTATAAAAATATATAGAATTGCCAGTGTAGATTTTTATCAGTTTAATCATTATAAATTGTATACGGTGCCAGTTAGCTCACCTCCCTGTCCACTGACCATGGACGATTTAGTTGACTGTATTGTGTTTTGTTTGTGATGTTGGAATGTTTAACGTATTAAAATATTATTAATATTATCATGGAAATTGAAATTAAAATTATAAATATCCATTTATAATTTAAAATTGTAAAATTGGAATAAATATCCATTTACAAATCAGACGGTTTGTTTAAGTATACCCATTTAACTGACATTGATTGGGATAATAAATTTTACACATCGTCCAACTGCACAAATAATAAACAATATTTGTTGGTTGAAACCCTACATGGGTATTGAGATGATATTTGAGATACACTAATCTCAATTGTTTAGCTGTATGTCAATCGATGGGTTGACAGACTGTATAAGCGTTATTTATTTTAATGCTTATACAGTTGTAAATTGCCCTCTGGATGTTGTATGAATTTTTAATGATTGTTTATCATTATTGTTGTATACATGCGATGGATGAAATCCATATAACTGAAATTATATGGTAATTGATTGAGTCTGATTCCAATTTACAATTTATGAATATTTTTAGAATAATATTTAGTGAATAATCAAAATGTGATTTTGATGTCCGATTTCGGATGGACACGAAAATATTGAAATGTGAAGTCATGTTGAGTAGTTAAACGCCAATTTAGCATGAAAAGGATTTTCTATCGATTTTATTCATTTTATAATGAATATCGAAAAGTGATTTCAAAATCTGATATTTTGAAAATATTATCATTTTAATATTATAATGATATAGAATATCCAATTTTGATTTAAAATTGAAATAGAAGTGGGAATCGTTTTAAAATGAATTTACAAATATTTTATAAATACGTTTTGAATGAAAATCGATGAAATATATATTAATGGTTTGAATAAAATGCACCGCGCAGCCGTTCACGAATTTCAACCATTAACTTCAAATTGATGTTACGGGAGATCTGACCATCAGATTTTCCTAAAACCAGAACCGTTTGCTTGGTATCGAAAAGATCTTTTTAATGAATATAAGAGATTTAAATTTTAATGGTTGGATTTCAAATTATGTCTGAATCAATTTCAAAAAAGGTTGCTATGGATGCAGTTCGGTGGCCATTATAGGAAACTGACTATAAGGGCCTTAATAAAATTATTAAAAGTACGGAAAATTATGTAAATTCATAATAAGGGTTTTGGAAAGATTTTGGATGAAAAATTACATTTTTGAAAAGATAAAAATATATTTTTATCAAAATGAACTAGTTAATAAGTAGAATAATGATCCAGTTATTTTTAGAAATAAATAAATTGGATTTGAAAATGGTTTTAAAATAGACAGAGTTTTCCAATGAATAAATTGGAATGGAAACAATCTTTGAAATATTTCGATATTGGATTCCGTGATTACATGGATATTGTTGAGGAACTTGGAAGATACAGATATCATTATTCCCAATACGATATCCGTTAGTTTAAGAATTTGATGTTGAATATATGCTGATATTATTTTCTATTCAGAGCTTTGTATTTAATATCAAATTGGATGTTGTGTTTGTCGTGAATGGTGTCTTCAACAACACTGTTCTTAAACCCAGTTGAGAAAAGAATACATCTTTTAAATAAGATTTAGAGAAGTTTACCAATTAATTAATATTTAATTGGAGTTGAATTGAAATTGAATTTTTGGGTTTATCGTGAACAATGTTTTAAATAACATTCATTCTTTAACCCAATTGACAGTGAAGAATACAATTTGGAATTTATAATCTTTTAATTAAGATTAACGAAATTTTCCAAAGTAAAGATTTCCAATTTAATATATTAAATTGGAATGAATGGAATTCGACTTGGTAATAATCGAGATGAGCTTCTATAAAGGAAGACCGTTAGTATATATGGAATTTAAAAGGTTTTACTGTTATTCCATTTATAGTATCGATTTGATATGGAAATTTATATCAACTATATACTGTTATGATTTCCGTGAACATTCCATTTTGATCGAAGATGATTTTGGGTTTATCGTGAACGATGTTTTAAATGACATTGGTTCTTTAACCCAGTAAATACAAGATTCATTTCCTAAATTTGAATAATCATTAAATAATGATTTTCGGGGATTAAAACTAAATGGAGTTTTAATGAATCTTTAATTATATTGAAATGTTAACGTGGTAATTAAATTTTCCAAATTTGAGAAGTGTTCGAAAATGGAGTATCACAAGTTTTACTTCATACGATAGTTAAATCTTTAATTAGATTTGAACGTGAAATGGTAATTAAATTTACCGATAACACAGTGATGTTAGATATGGAATACTACCAGTTTTTCTCCATGGGATGAATAGGTTGGGATGGGATAATAAAAAGAATGATTACTTCGGCAAGGTGTTAATCCCGACTAGTTTGATAGACCTTAATTTGGTTTGAACAGTGAAAAGATACAATAAATTTTTTTGAAATGATTTCCAAAAATTGGATTAAACAATATGTTTAAAAGTGATAATCTTTGATAATATTAATGAGAAACTTTCCAAAATAAAGAAATACGAATAAAAGAATATTCTGGATTGGAATGAGGCGTAGGACGTGTTGTTATAGCACTTGATTATAAGATACACGAGTTATTCGGAAATACCGGGTTTAACTCATTATGAATAATTGTTATGCCAACTAACACTCGAAGAGATTGAAGACGGTGCAAGACCAACGATCTTCACATCAAATGGATGGGATGCTACTGGTGCCGATGATTGGAGTAGCTACCTTGAAGGGGCTACATTTGTAGCCGTCCGGACGTATTTGCTGATTGTTCGGATATGCGAGGGCCTCTATCCTGTATTGGACATACGGGACGAGGAATAAGGTGCCTCCGATTTCGTTCAGACCTAGTACGGACTTGCAAATGGATGGTGTGTCTGACATTGTATTCCGTTGTGATGTATTCGTTGATTTCTGCTAAATATATATCTGTTTGGTGGCGGAGAATTTATTCTCTTGCTTAACACCCTTCTCTGAGATGTACAAGCTTAGAGGTTATGTATTGTTGGGATCAATGATATGATATGGATTGATAATGTGACATGTTGAGTTGTAGTGATCCAAGCTTTTGTTGACAAACAAAGCTTGGTGGATGATGATCAAAGCATAACTTTAATTAGCATAGCTTCGTGTAGCGTTAAATCGTGAGCCTCACACGCTGGTATGATGGTGAATTGATGGTCAGGTCAGTATGCTTTTGAGATGAGGATAGACACCCTTAGAGGTGTCATGGATTCAGTCGACCGAGATGAGCTGAATGTGGTCGCTCCATACTCAAAGGGATAGGGCACACCCCCTGATTCCCATAAGGATAGAATAAGCGGTGTTTTCTCTAGCTGGGACGTAAGCCGCAGTGATACTTTATTTCCCAAAAGGGCGGTTGTGTATTACGGTGTGTTTTCTAGTTGGGATGTAAGCCATTGAGTATTGCACTATGTGATAGATCTTTCGAATTAGGAGCCATCAGTATGGAAATCCAAACTTCTAATATGACATTTTACAGTTTTAACTATAAATCTATATATGGCGACATAATATATGGTATCTATGCCGCCTAGGATTGATACATTTATATTTGAAGTTGATTTCTTCACTTATAGTAATAATAAAAGATAAATTTCGTGCACCAAGAATATTTGTCTATTATAAGGTAAAACTCTATCCTCCGGCTTGCGTTGCATTGTGTGATGAGACCTGAGTCTTATAATAGCTTCAATTTTCTTTTATTTAGCATTGCACTGTTTGTTTTATGCATTGGTATTCTTGTGGGTAAACCTGTTCCGTGTTATACGCCGTGGTCTCTTGATTTACCTAACTTTAAAATCAAGTTAGTAACTGTTTTAGTTCTCACACCAGTCCCATGACTGACTCGGAGTTTATCGTTTTAACCTAAACTCTGGGTGCCTATATTTCCACACGGACAGCTAGTAGTTTTGGTTTTCGCAGATATTTCTTTTCCCAGGATCCTAGATTACAGCTAGAGTTATATTCAAAAAGCTTTGTATCCGTGTATTCCCTTCAGTTGTATTATAGATATATTTTCCGCTATACATTGTATTTACTATTTATACATTTTAAATTTCCGCTGTTTGTAATTTAAAACTTTGATATTTTTCACAGTGTAATATTTATTCATACTCAAACATATTCTTGTACTTTGATGTAAATTGTTGTAATAGCAATGAAATGTTCTATTGTTTGTGTTCTGATGAATCGTGTTCTCAATTCAATCCGGGCTTTCCCGTAAGGGGAAGTTTGAGTCGTCTCAGTTTGGTATCAGAGCTTTGGTTATACAAAGCTCGAGAACAAGACAAGTTAGAACCAAACAAAAGAATTCATCAGAGATAGGATTAGTAACATCCTATGAGAATAACTCGTTAGAGATAGGATCAGTACTATCCTAGAATGAGTTTGAAGAGTGTTATTTATTAAAAACAAATTGATTTTGAAAATTATATCTTATTATACGTATTTAAGTATTTTAATTTATATTGAGTTTGGACTATTGAGTATAAGAAGATTTTGAACATACGTGTAATTAACGTATATTCGAAGTGTCAAATATACTGGATAGATATAGAATCACACTCTAGTCGCTCGGGGATAATTCTGATGATCAGTATACCATCATAAGTATTCATGTTCGTGTTTCGAAAGTGGGATATCTATATATTTCCAATTGACTGGTATGAGAACCAAAACTTAGATAAGGTTAATGTTTGTGTTTTGGCATTGAAAATATGATTTTTTAGTGTATACAAAGTTATATATCTGAAAAGTTAACCAATTAATTGATTGCTGGTTGTGATGTGTGATTATTGGTTTGATTAATAAAAGTATTGGAATAATAAAACCCATATGAGAATGAATGATAAATAAAACCAAACTAAATATAATATTGAACTGAATTCAAAATTAATTAGAATTGCATATATGTACATGTGTATATAATGAACAAGTCATAACATGGAAACTAAGAAGAGGAATAAAATTGTATGCCCGACAAATAGGTACATATTTATAGTATTTCTTGGGTTTTGATGATTTTGTGAGTAGATTGGCAAGCCGCTTAGCTTTTTCTTTTTGATTGATGAGGGTCCTATGAGGCAAGTTGTGATTTTACCAATCACCCTGTAAAAAAGAGGTTATGGAGAATTTTTCTGAAAATTTAGGGTGTTAACCAAATTTTTGAAAAATTAGAAAATTCTTAGATACTGAAAAATGGATGAATGAAAGCCAGAATGAAAGTTGAGCTGGTTGGTTAAATAACTTTCAGCTCCTTTTCTTTTTGAGGACGAAAAAATTTTAAGTGGGGGAGATTGTAACAACCCGGAATTTCAGAACCAATTTAAAATGATTTATTTTTCAATAATAACAACTAAAAATCTATTTTAAATGAAGTTAGAATGAATAAATTTATTTTAAATATAAAATGAGCCTGAAATGGCGCGGTAGTTTGAAAATTCAATTTTAAATTTCAATTGAATGTATAGGATTCAAAATAAATCGGATTTCAGTAAAACCAAAAATATTTGAATCTGTTTAGCTATATATTTCTAATGAATGTAAGAAACTGAGATTTCATATTATAAATTGAAAGTTATGTCCAGTTTAAAATTTAAAATATTCGCTATGGAATTTACATATATTTTTAATATAATATATAGCCCTTAAAAATAGCCATTTTGCAAACGACCTCCGTTTTTGACGAAACTACTTTTGTTTGATCCAGAATGTCAATTTATTGTTAGATTTCAAATTTCAATGTTTTTGGAATTAATATGTAAGCGTAGTAAATTTAAACGTGTTTTGTTAATTCTGTTTGAATTGGATCGACTAGTAAATGGCCATTTTTCAAACAGTTTCCAAATTCGATGAAATTAGTTTTGTTAGGACCGTATCGTCAAAACATAGCTAGATTTATTTTTCTAGAATTTTTGGAGTCAATATGTGGCCTCGGTAGATTAAAATGTATGTTTGAATTCAAAATATATTGATTTATATTTTAATTTTGGTAGAGACTATTCAAAACAATCGAATTGGCTTATGAAACATATCCTAATATGTCCAAAATGGGGGTATTTAGCTAGGAACGACAGTCGTTGGGTTTGATTTGGAGATGGGATGTATAAACTTACTTTTTTGAATTAAATAATAATATATATATATATATATAATAATTTCCAAAACCCATTTCTCCAATCGGAAACACAGCGCCGACCCTAATCAAATGATGGCTGAAATCGCTCCCGAATTCTTCCTTCTTTTTCATGAAATGCACACAATACAATTTGAAATTCATAAAACGAAAATTCAAGAGGGGAGCGTGATCTTTAAATCCATCTGTGTTTGATCAATTCTCTTTGAGGGTTTTGCGAGATCTTAGCCCTCAAAGAGGCGGAGTTCGACTTCGATTTGCATGCGCTGGGGGAGCTCGAGCTCGACGAGGGTGAAGGCGTTGGGCGGTGAGACGTAGGCCGACAGGGGGTGATACCTGATCGACGTCCGTTGTGGTGTGGAGGCAAGCGGCGACAGTTTTTGCAAGTGAACGATGGGTTTTGGTGAATGGCGATTTCCATGAATTGACGATGAAGAGATGTAATGCTTTAAAAATGTTACTAAGAGTTAATTATTTCCTTAATTACTTTATTTAATTGTCAAATGTTTAAAAATCCGTATCTCCTTCATACGATGTCCAAACTAAACGATTTTAGATTCGTTGAAACCGCGTCGACGAGCAATTCACAATAAAATAAACTTGAATTTTTTTGGAGCAAATCAGAATTTAAGGCGAATTCAAAATTAAACAGAATAAAATTTTCAAATAAGGACTGACGGAGTGGAAACCAAAGTGAGAACTCCATCTCACTAAATTATATTTTATCATGTTATTATATTCATGTATACAAATATATAGAATTACCAGTGTAGATTTTTATCAGTTTAATCATTATAAATTGTATACGGTGCCAGTTAGCTCACCTCCCTCGTCCACAGACCATGGACGATTTAATTGATTGCATTGTGTTTTGTTTGTGATGTTGGAATGTTTAACATATTAAAATATTGTTAATATTATTGTGGAAATTGAAATTAAAATTAAAATTATTAATATCCATTTATAATTTAAAATAGTAAAATTCGAATAAATATCCATTTACAAATCAGGCAGTTTATTTATGTACACCCATTTATTTAACAGACACTGATTGGGACGATAAATTTTACACATCGTCCAACTGCATAAATAATAAATAGTAATTGTTTGTTGAAATCCCACACGTGTATTGGGATGATATTTGACATACACTAATCCCAACTGTTTAGCTATATTTCAATTGACGGATTGATAGACTGTATGAGCGTTATTTATTTATTTATTTATGTCAATGCTTATACAGTTGTAAAATGCACTCTGGATTTTGTATGAATTTTTAATGATTGTTTATCATTATTGTTGTATATATGCGATGTATGAAATCCATATAAATGAAATTATATGGTAATTAATTGATTCTGATTTCAGTTCAGAATTAACGAATATTTTTAGAATAATATTCAGTGAATAATCAAAATGTGATTTTGATGTTCGATTTTGGATGGACACGAAAAATATTGAAATGTGAAGCCGTGTTAAGTAGTCAAACGCCATTTTAACACGAATAGGATTTTATGTCGATTTTATTCATTTTATAATGAATATCGATAAGTGATTCTGATATTTTGAAAATATTACATTTTAATATTATATTGATATAGAATATTCAGTTTTGATTTAAAATTGAAATACAAGTGGGAATCGTTTTAAAATGAATTTATAAATATTTTTTAAATACGTTTTTGAATAGAAATCTACGAAATATATTATATATATATATATTAATGGTTTGAATAGAATGCGCCGCGCAGTGATCGTTTGCGAATTTCAACCATTAACTTCGAATTGATGTTACAGGAGATCCGATCGTTAGATTCTCCTAAAACCGGAACCATCGGGTTCGTATTGAAAAGATATTTCCAATGAATATAAGATATTTAAATTTGAATGGTTGGATTTCAAATTATGTCCAAATCAGTTTAAAAAAAGGTCGCTATGAATGTTGTTTGGTGGCCATTATTGGAAACCAACTATAAGGGCCTTAATAAAATTATTAAAATTGGGAAAAATTATGTAAATTCACAATAAGGGTTTTGGAAAGATTTTGGATGAAAAATTCCATATTTTTGAAAAGATAAAAATATATTTTCATCGAAATGAACTAGTTAATAACTAGAATAATAATCCAGTTATTTTTAGAAATAAATAATTGGATTTGAAAATGGTTTTAAAATAACCAGAATTTTCCAACGAATAAATTGGAATGGAAATAATCTTCGGAATATT
This sequence comes from Allium sativum, assembly GCA_030737875.1. Lineage (NCBI taxonomy): Eukaryota > Viridiplantae > Streptophyta > Magnoliopsida > Asparagales > Amaryllidaceae > Allium > Allium sativum. Next base: position 736,284,287 of record CM060909.1, on the reverse strand, counting down.
TTGATATTGGATTCCATGATTACAGGGATATTGTTGAGGAATTTGGAAGATACAGATATCGTTATTCCCAGTACGATATCTGTTGGTTTCAGAATTTGATATTGAGTATAAGCCGATATAATTTCTATTCAGAGCCTTGTATTTGATATCAAATTGGATTTTGGGTTTGTCATGAACGGTGTCTTAAATAACACTGTTCTTAAACCCAGTTGAGAAATGAATAAACCATTAAATTAAGATTTAGTGAAGTTTTCCAATTAATTAATATTTAGTTGGAATTGAATAAAAGAATTGGATTTTTGGGTTTATCGTGAATGATGTTTTAATTAACATTGGTTCTTTGACCGATTAACACTGAAGAATACAGTTTGGAATTTATAATCTTTTAATTAAGATTAATGGAATTTTCCAAAGTAAAGATTTCCAATTTAATATATTAAATTGGAATTGAATGGAATTCGATTTGGTAATAATCGAGATGAGCATCTATAAAGGAAGATCGTTACTATATATGGAATTTAAAAGGTTTTGCCGTTATTCCATTTATAGTATTGATTTGATACGGAAATTTATATCGAATATATACTGTCATGATTTCGGCGAAGATTCCATTTTGATGGAAGATGATTTTGGTTTATCGTGAATGATGTTTTAAATGACATTGGTTCTTTAACCCAATAAAGACAGGAGTTATTTCCTAAATTTGAATAATCATTAAATAATGATTTTTAGGGTTTAAAACTAAGTGGAGTTTTAATGAATCTTTAATTATATTGAAATGTTAATGTGGTAATTAAAATTTTCAAATATGAGAGGTGTTCGAAAATGGAGTATCACCAGTTTTACTTCATGCGATAGTTAAATCTTTAATTAGATTTGAACGTGAAATAGTAATTGAATTTACAGATAACATAGGGGTGTTAGATATGGAGTACTAGAAGTTTTGCTCCATGGGATGAATAGGTTGGGATGGGATAATAAAATGAATGATTACTTCGGTAAGGCGTTAATCCCGACTAGTTTGATAAAACTTAATTTGGTTTAAATTGTGAAAAGATACTATAAAATCTTTTGAAATGATTTCCAAAAAAAAAATGGATTAAACAGTGTATTTAAAAGTGATAATCTTTGATAAGATTAATGAGAACCTTTCCAGAATAAAGAGATCTGAATAAAAGAATACTCTGGATTGGAATGAGGCGTAGGACGTGTTGTTATAGCACTTGATTATAAGACATGCGAGTTATTCGAAAAGACCGGGTTTAACCCATTCTGAATAATTGTTATAACGACTAACAGTCGAAGAGATTGAAGACGGAGCAAGACCGACGATCTTCACATTGAATGGATGGGTTGCTACTGATGCCCATGATTGGAGTAGCTACCTTGGAGGGGCTACAGTAGTAGCCGTTCAGACATATTTGTTGATTGTTCGGATATGCGAGGTCCTCTCTCCTATATTGGACATACGAGATGAGGAATAAGGTGCCTTCAGTTTCGTTCAGACCTAAAACGGACTTGCAAATGGATGGTGTGTCTGACATTGTGTTCCATTATGCTGTATTCGTTGATCTCTGCTAAATATATATGTTTGGTGGTGGGTAATTTATTCTCTTGCTTAACACCCTTCTCTGAGGCATACGAGCTTAGAGGTTATATATTAGTTGTGATCAATGATATTGTATGGATTGACGGTGTGGCATGCTGAGTTACAATGATCCACGCTTTTGTTGAAAAGTTGAGCTTAGTGGATGATGACCAGAGGATAGCTTTACCTAGAATAGCTTTATGTAGCGTTAATTCCCGAGCCTCACACACCGATAGATGGTGAACTGATGGTCAGTTCAGTATGCTTTTGAGATGAGAATAGACACCCTTAGAGGTGTCATGGATTCGGTCGACCGAGATGAGCTGAGTGTGGTCGCTCCACGCTCAGAGGGATAGGGCACACCCCTCGATTTCCATAGGGATAGAGTAAGTGGTGTTTTCTCTAGCTGGGACATAAGCCGTAGTGATAATTGATTTCCCAAAAGGGCGGATGTGCATTACTGTGTTTTCTCAAGCTGGGACGTAAGCCATTGAGTACTGCGCTGCAATAGATCTTTCGAATCAGGAGCTATCAGTATGTAAATCCAAACTTATAATACGACATTTTAGGGTTTTAATTGTAAACCTATATATGGCGACATAATATATGGTACCTATGCCGCCTAGGATTGATACATTTATATTTGAAGTTGATTTCTTCACTTACAGTAATAATAAAATATAAATTTCGCGTACTAAGCATATTTGGCTATTATAAGGTAAAACTCTATCCTTCGGCTTGCGTTGCATTGTGTGATGGGACCTAGGTCTTATAATAGCTTCATTTTTCTTTTATTTAGCATTGCGATATCTGTTTTATGCACTGGTATTCACGGGTGTAAACCCATTCCGTGTTATACGGCGTGGTCCCTTTGATTTACCTAACTTTAAAATCAAGTTAGTAACTGGTTTAGTTCTCACATGTTTTAACCTAAACTCTGGGTGCCCATATTTCCACATGGGCTAATAGTAATTTTTGTTTTCGCAGATATTTCTTTTTCCAGGAACCTAGATTAAAACTGGAGCTATATTCAGAAAGCTTTGTATCTGTGTATTCCCTTCAGTTGTGCTGTAGATATATTTTCCGCTATACATTGTATTTATACATTTTAAATTTCCTCTGCTTTGTAATTTAAAACTCTGATATTTTCCACTGTGTAATATTTATTCATACTCTGATATATTCTTGTACTTTGATGTAAATTTTTGTGATAGCAATGAAATGTTCTATTTTTTGTGTTATGATGAGTCATCTTCTCGATTCAATCCAGGCTTTCCCACAAGGGGAAGTTTGGGTCATCTCATAAGATGTAAGAACATGAAATGGTAAACACTCAAAGTCTATGTAGTGATGTAACAAAATTAAGATAAAGGAAATTTTGAAAAGATGCCTCTCACGTGGTTATTGTTTAATAGAGGAAATGATAAGGTAATCCTAAAATTTGCATGGTTTATGTGAAAGAGAAAAAAATGAAACTGGAAAGGGAAAGTTGTGATTTTTATAATTGAAATTATGACATGATTTGTAATTAGAGGAAATTATTTTTTAGCACCTCATAAGGAAATAGGAAGATTGACATGTGTCCTAATCTATAATCGAATGAGTACTAGGGGTACACGACATGAGTCAGTAGAGAGTGGTAGATAGGAAGAAAGGAGCGCTATGGTTGTTTAGTTTCAGTGGTGAGGATTTTTTTATGTCAGAGTCATATGGTCCTAGGCCTCATAGACCTTGTTGATAGGCACATTTGGTCATTGTATCTTTTACCTAGTTGTGATTGCAGTAAAGCATGTTTTCTTTTAGTATAGATTTACACTCTTATGTAGTATTTTGTTTTATTATAGAAAAATGGAATAGTTTAGTGTGCTATTTGCTTTCTAGATGTTTATGATGATCATTGGAAAAGAATAAAAAATAGGATATTGTAAATAAAATGCAAGTGAAAGCAAAACATGAATAACTAAAAGAAAAACAAACGAAATTTTCAGAAATAACCAAGATAATAATGCAATAAATGAGAATAACAAGAGAAAATAAATTCCCCCAAATCAAGTTTGGGAAACCAAAAAAGAAATTATTCTTATGTAAACTGTGCTTGGAATAGAAAATATGTTTTTTTGTAAGATTAACAATAAAGGTTTCCATGTATGAGGAGAAAGGTGCATAAAAGTGGGATGAAAAATATAGAATTTACCATTTCTTATCTTTTTCTGACATGAGAAATCGACTTACGAAAATTATATTTTTCTAAAATTCGCAACTTTAAAGTTGCTTGGTAGGGTTTGCATGGAAAAATTGGATGAACTATGCCCTTTTTCAGTAAAGGTGGGAAAAATTGGTTGAAAAGATATTTTCGTTTTATAAATTATTGCATTCATATAGAAATTGCCAGTATATTTAGGTTAAGTGCATCATGTTTTCAAAAAAAGATTGAAAGAAAATACATCCATATAGGAGGTACCACTCAGGCATTCGTTGCATTCATTAATTTTTATGATGTGTTACACTATACACAAGTACATGAATGGTTGCAAAATTGGATGTACACATGATGGTTGTGAATTTAACGAGGAATTACATATTTTTAGCCTTACTAAATTTCAATAACAAAATTTTCTGAAGGGAAGGAGAATGTAACACTACCTGTTTTAAGCAATAAAATTATCAAAATAATTGCATGAGTAAAATGCGTTAGAAATTCGGAAACAAACACATGTTACAAAATGATTAATAAATAAAAAGTTGCCAATGTGCAAACATAGCGTTGTAATGGCATAAATAGAATTAAATAAAAAAAAACATTACATAAGAATGAATGGATGTTAATAAAACCCTCCCAAAATTTGGAATCTCCAAAAGCGGGTGAAACAACCTACAATGATAATAAAACCCTTGTCATTGCCGAGATGGCCAGGGCAAAGCATCTCCCGAAGGGAGAAGGGGTGTAAGCCTTTGGCCGCGTCCAAATCATAAAGAGCCAGGTTAAAGCATCAAAAGCGTAAGCCTTTGATCCATGCTAGAAATGGTCCGGATGGGGCATCTAAATAAGCACCATGCCTCTACTTGTAGAAGAGTACGTTGTGCCTCAGCTTGTACTAAGCATATACTACCTCTGGTTACAGAAGAGCATGTCCTACCTCTGCTTATGTTCCTAGTATCCTATAGAAGGGGACGAATAAAGCACGCCCTGCCTCTGCTCGCAGAAGAGAACGCTCCTCCTTTACTTCGTCCAAGCATGTCCTGCTTCCGCTCATAGAAGAGCATGCTCTACCTCTGCTTATGTCTTTTCCAGAAGAAGTAAATGCAGGCCCGAAGAGTGGCTTACAAAGCACGTACATCCTCTGCTTTGGCAATCGAAATCCCGAAGAGTGGCTCAGAAAGCATGTACATCCTCTTCCTACATATTATTTACAAGAAGGAAACCAACTTTGGAGGAGGAATCTAAGTACGCACATGCCTCCACTTACACACTACCCTACAGTAGGGAACGAATCTCGAAGGAGCACTGTAAGCATGTACAACATTTGCCTTACAAAATAAGGCTTAAATTCAATAAAAGCCCAAGAGAGAGGCTCCTCAAATCCGATCAAAGGCCAAGAGAATCGTTCCTCAAAATCAAATTAAAGCCAAGAAGCTGGCTCATTAAATCGAAATCGAAAGCCAAGGTAGTGGCTTATAAGGCAAATGAAAGCTCGAAATCAACATTTCTCAAACCAATAAGAGCCCAGGGGCTGACTCACAAGATTGAAAGGCAATTCAAACCAAGTATTTCAAATGCCCGAATCTGGGTTATTATTCGGGACTTTTATTACTGCCAGATGAAGATATCTGGACTTTTATCAAATACCGAATCTGGGTTATGGTTTAGGATTTCTATTATTGCCGGATGAAGATATCTAGAATTCTATCAAATATCTGAATCTGGTTTATGGTTCATGATTTCTGTTATTTCCAAATGAAGATATTGGGTCTTTTATCAAATACCAAATTTAGTGTGTAATGTCTCGTATTTTTAATAGTTTAATAATTAATTTATTTAATTATTAAATATCTACAATAATATATTTAATCCTGAAATAATAAAAAATAGTAGAATTGACAATATAGTGTGGATTTGATAGTGTAAGAGATTTGGTTGAGTTCAGATTCAAATTATATTAATGAATCTATTTAATAAATGACAATAGAACGCATAATTTTTATTATAATTTAAAACGAGCTCGTAATGTCGTGGTAGTTCGTGATTTGGTGATTCGAACTTTAAGTGAATATACATAATCCATTTTAAGTCGGATTTCTATGAAACAAGAAACATTCGGATCTGGTGAACTATACTTTTCTAATGGAAGAGAAAAATCGAGATTTCCTCGTGTAGATTGTGAGTTATATCCAAATCAAATTTTCAAAAAGGTCGCTATGGAATTCATTTATAATTTATAAAGATTTAATTATATAATAAAAGGACTTTTATTATAAATTGAATATCGATTTAATCTGGATTTGAAATATCGAGTTATAAATCCAGATATGTATATTTTGGAGCTGTATGATATTATATTGGGATATATATGATGATATTAATTTATTAATATTAAATTAAATTGTTTTTAAATATATTTATATTTTTATTGGTTTATTTGGAGCCTTAAAAATAGCCATTTTTACAAACGACCTCCGTTTTTGACAAAATTAATTTTGTTGGACCCAGAATATTAAATTATTGTTAGATATCAATTTTCGTGATTTTTGGAGTTAGTATGTGACCGTGTGGAATTTCAATGCGAAAAACAGTAAGTAATTTGACTTTAAAAATACGCTGAGTGAGCAAACGGATTTGGAATTCGATGAAACTAGTTTAGTTGGGTCCGTAATGTCAAACTATAGCTGCATGTCCAGATTCATTGAAATTGGGTACCATATGTGATCATATGGATTTTTAATCAACGAATATAAATGAAATACGATACAAATCAATATAAATATATAGGAAGCTTCTAATGCAAGCCAAAACATATCCTATAAATACCCTTACATCCTTCTAAACCTAAATTCATTTTTTCTTTGTTCAAAAATATTGGGCGCCGTCATTTTTCATTTTTACAGTAAAATGTCCATCTTTGAAAATAAAAAGCAATTCAAAGAAATTTCTATAAATCAAAACTCGAACATCGTTGCGGCTTCTGAAGGATTCTCTTCAATTACATGTGCATTTTATGCTATGCAATAATCGTTATGGAGTTTGAAATGAAAACCCGTGGTCTAGGGTTGACCATGGCGAGTTATGGAAGCCTTAATTCACGGTTTCGAGTTGAGATCTAGAATGAGGAGGTGAAGAGTGGTCATATGCAAAGTTTGGGATTAACGGTGATAAAAACTGTCATGCTTGCAAGGGAGTGTGAGTTGATATGAGACTATAGCTAAGCTTGAGAGATGAATTATGGATACTTTTTGTGAATTTAAGTGGAGAGGTTAAGGAGGAATGCCGGTGAAAATGGGGCGTAACGGTGGATAGCAGGTTTCGGCTGTTCCAGGAAGATGATGAGCAACATATATAAGGTGATTAAGGAAAGGGTTAGGATAATTATAAATATGTTAATTATATTGATATTGTTTGAATATGAATACAACTTTTTAAAAATCATAACTATCTTATACGTTATCCATATTCAACGAAACTATATCTGTTAGGATCATATGAACGAGGGCTTCAAAATGGAACTAATTCGGAGTGAATTGGAGCTTGTTACAATTTATAGCGAAATAAATTGCCTAATCTGAATCAACGACGGTTATCGCTATTTAACAACAAACGTCAAATGTGAGTAAAACTCACTAACTTTGCCAGTTAATATTTTTATAATGTATTTTTAGAATTGATAAATGTTAGTTGATTGCTGTGTGTTGACTGTTTAGATGAACTGCTAATTAATTGGTTGAAAATACAGATAACGATATGTATATATTTTAAATTAAATATTGATTTTGTTTATCAGAATATTTCATATTGAATTGAAATTGATGTTATTTATGTTTAACATCTGTGGATGCAGGGAAACAGGAAGGAGGGATCCAACTGGATTCCTCAATATCTATAAAACTGTTTTTAATATATTATGATATATGATGTGGTATATAATCTGTTATTGAATATGTGTGTCTGGATGATGATTGACCTTTTTGTTTGGTATTTTTAAATACCATAAGTGATATCGGAATATATAAAAGGAAACAATTAAGTGGATATTGAATTTAAGTATTTTATAAAATCAATGGATTTTATAAAAGGAAATATTTGGAAAATTAATAGAATTATAAAAAGGGAATTCACGAGTTATAAAGGGATTTCGAGAAGTGATACAAAGTAGATTTTAAATAAATATTTGTTTTAACAAATAAATCGAGAAGATTAATTTATAAGCGATATTTATAAATTAATAAAAATATTTATTATTGGATAAAGTGAATATATATATATAAGTATGAATTTACATTAAGAAGTAAAATCGGTTTTAACACCGATATTTGAAAATAGGATGCAAACTTAACATTTAAAAAGGGAATTATAAAAGATATATATGAATTTGAAAAGAGGAAAATCTATTTTAAAAATAGAAATGGAATTTCAAATGGTTAGAAATAAATAACTTGTTTAATAATAAAAATAAGTAATGTGGTTTATAAACAATGTTTATAAATGAAATAAAAATAATTATCAGTGGATAATTTGGATTGTAAATTCAGCAGTGAATTTAGAATGGGAATTGGGAGTTGTTTTAAAAAGAAACCGATGGAATTTATTTCGATGTTTGAAATGTGAATAGGATTAAATAAAATCCATAAAGATTTGTAATTAGAATTCGACTAGGCCAAATGTTATAAAATAATTTATTTTAAGAAACTATATATTGAATAAATCGGGATTTGACAAGATAATTTATATTCGGCTTGAAACTGATATTTTATAATTGAATATAAAGGCAATAGAGAATTATAAACTTATTAAATAAAATCAACTAGCAAATTGACATGTAAACGAGATTTGGTAAATTAAATGGAATGTGAATAAGAAGTTATAAAATGACTCAATAATTGAAGTTTAAACCTATATTAGTATTTAAATTATGAAATTAAGTTTTGATTTGATAAAACGAGTAGTTTCTGTGAAGGGATAAATTCCACGTTTTAAAGTGAATAATGAATTAAAAGAAAACGTTTTGCAGAATTAAAATAGTTATAAAAGGAAATTAGTAATTGTTGGAAGTACTAAATTCAAAAATGAATTTAGAAATTGAGTTGGCTCGAAAGGGTAAAATATGATGAAGTTCGTAACGTAAATCGGATATAGTTATTCGAAAAAGATATTATCGAATATAGTTATTCAAAAGAGAGATAATCGAGTATAGTTTATTCGAAAGAGAGATTATCGAATATAGCTATTCGAAAGAGAGATTATCGAATATAGTTATTCGAAAGAGAGATTATCGAATATGGTTTATTCGAAAGGGAGTTATCGAATATAGTTTATTCGAAAAGGAGTTATCAAAAATAGTTATTTGGAAGAGACTTATCGAATAGAGATTATTCGAGAGAGAATTATACATTGGGATTTGACTATATCGAATGTAGGAAAGTACTATTTACTTTCTGATTTTTAAATCAAGGTTTATTTAATTAATTAATTAATTAATTAATTATTATTTGTTCAAATTAATGGATAAAAGTTATATTTTGAAGTTAGATATTTTGAAAGTTGGGATTGTAACGTTATCGTTATAACCAATGTTTTTCATAAAAGAATTTGATTCGTAAACTGAATCTGAGAGTTGCTTAAGAAATGATTTGATAAGGAATTAAGAAACAGAGTTAAGGAAATTTGAAACTAACTGGAGATTAGTTAAATTGAATGATTTTCTGAGTATCGATCTGATGTTGGTTTCGGCCTTCGGGGTTGATAGATGGATAGAAGTGGGAAGATAGTGATACATGAATAAGAAATGGAAATGTTTTCCAATGTTAATAACATATATTTTCTAAATTTAGAAAATAAGAATTTATGTATATATGGAAATGGGAAATGGAGAAATGAATAAATTAATGATAAATTAATTTAAAAAGGGAAAATGTTGATTCATGATTGATCGATAAAATTTCCATTTGGAAATAATATCATTGTGTGTTTGGATGTTTTCCTTTGATGTTTAAAGAACCAACTATCAAAGTTTTTGGCCATTTTTCCATCGTCAATATGGAGAGACCGGAATCAGATTTATTATCTGAAAAACACTCTGTATGGGCATTAGCGTTGTGCATCAAATACGATGAAGATAATTGAAGACAGAGTTTATGCAAGGGATGTTCAGGCAAATCCTAGGTAAAAATCGCCTAAGATGGGTTTACAGAATAGTGCCTTCGGTTTGTCCAGTCCCAAGACAACCTGCATGGAAGAATATCTGATAGATCATATTTAATAGATTGCGTATGATAATCTATTCAAACGTATTTACGTTTGGTGGCAGAGGAATTCGTTTCTCTTTGCCGTATACCCGTAATGTTTTTGGAGAAATCAATTTGTGATTTGGCGGGTATGATGATGTGAAATTCAAAATGAATAAAGGTGTGATCTGTCAAAGATAAGTGTGGCCTCAAGCCTCACAACCAGGAAATGGTATAAAATCGGGTAGGTCGCATGTCTAAGTGGATAGCTCCCAAATAGGGTGTATTGTAACTGATTTAGAGAAATTTCATTTACTTCTTTAACCTATTTCGATGCTGTCCCTTTTGGGAAACAGTTGTTGATCCCAACCATTGGTGATAATACATTCAGTACACTCAAGTGAAATAAGTGTCCAGTCATGTTTATCCTGGGTTATAAGATGTTCATGTCAAACCCGGTGTATTCCTCTCTAGAGATACACTGTCGGAAAGTGGTCCCATACATTTCCAGTTGGAATTCATTACCCAATAAGAGCCTGCGGTTTTTGATTATATATTATATATGTGGAACGTAAGATGAAAGTGTTCCACCAGATTGATATTTATTTGATTTAGACATTATTATAATATCATAAGAGTATAGATTTTAAAGAAATGTTTTAGGTTATCGTAAGGTAAAAACCATCTGTATTTATGTGTGGATTGGTCTTATGATTTTTCTTTCTTTTAAAAGGATTTTAAAAGTTAAACAAATGGTTGGAGTTTATTTACACCAGTCACATGACTGACCCATAGTTTATTTTGTTTTGGTTTCCCCAAATTCTTGGGTGCCCAATTTTGTATGGGCAGTCAAGTGGTCGAGATTTTATAGATATACTTAGAGAGCTTGGAGCAGGAGGCTTCAGGATTATATAGCTATTGTTTATTTCCACTATGTTGTAAGTGTTGTACTCTGAAAATGGTATTGTATACATATACTGATTTTATTTCAAGATTATGTTATATAAATTATTTTATTCGTTCCGCTGTGAGATTCATGTTACTCTGATTCTATTGTTACATTCTTCTTCTATTCTAATTTTTTACCTTATATATTCTCATCCTCTAACTTCTTTATATTAATGACCTGGAATGGTCAATCCCTGAATAATTGACATGGATTTTATGTTGATTTTCTGGGTGGGAAATATGTGTTCGTTACAGTGGTATCAGAGCTGAAGGTTAAGTGATTACCTTGGCTCTGTGGCATAACTCGATAGAAATAGGGTTAGTAGTATCCTGGATTGAGTTTGAGTGTATATATACGAGTGAATGTATTTGTACATTTTATAAAAATTGTTTTATATTGTGAAGATTTATGGGTTGAGTTGTTTATGAGTTCTGGTCGATCAATTTGATCCGCTGTATTGGTAGGGGTTTCTATACACTCGAATACGATAAACCGACACAGTATGTTTTGAAAGAGGGTAAATGAAATAATTTTACCCCAAAATTTATTTTGGATATAAAGAATGATTTATATTTGAATTATTATAGTATATTGGATGTGTTGATTATTATTATAATCAAATAAGATTATAACTGAAATGGTTATAAATAACCAATCAAAATTCGTGTAAGTGGAAATTATAAAATCAGAAGAATTAAATCTGAAATTAAAATCAGAATTTGGAATTAAAAATTCCTAAAAGTAAGAGAAGTGTTTGTAATGGACTTGGATTAAATATATGGAAATTTTAAAATCCTGGGAGATTTTAAATTGTTTTGCAAACATTGTAAGAATATTTTTAAATAATTTCAAAATGGAAATGTTTAAAAATGGATTTAAAAAGTGATATAGTATTGAAATCACTTTGATCACTGGGAAATAACCCTTTTGATATTGGTCACATCATCAGTGTCCATTTTTGAGTTCTAAGTGATGGATTACTGCAAATGATTTTGTTTTTGAATAGTTTTAAGAAACAAGTTATTTGAATCCAAAAAGGAATGTCTGGTTTTAGAAAAAGCTAAGATTTTTAAAAACTTTCAGGAGATAGATTGTTGAATTAAAACAAATTAAAATAGAATTTGGGAAAGCAAATTGAAATTGAATTGGATTAGAATGGTATCAAGAAAAATTGTATTTGTGAGATAGGAATTTGAAATGGTATTAAGTGGGTAAGTTAAGAGTTTGGAATTAAGAACGAAAGTTTGGTTTGAAATGGAATTCGGCTTAGATATAAGCTAATAATTGGGTTTGAGGATAAAAACTAACTTGAGTTTGATTGGGATGACATTGGTATATGCTGACTTGGTAGCAGATTAATGATATACCCAGTAAAAAAGTACAAGTTTATTTATATATGAGTTTGTTGATTTATGAGCCTATTTGGCAAGCCGCTTGGCTGTTTGATTTTCTTTTGGGTTGAAAATGGCATGGAGAAACGAGTTGTAGTTGTACCGATTGAGCCGTACAAAGGAGACGCTAGCGAAATTTTCCGAAAATTTAGGGTGTTAGAAAATTTTCAGAATTTTTGAAAATTTTCGTTAATAGATATGAATTAGTATTTTAATTAAATTAATTGGTTCAGTTGAAACCGAAATTAAGAAGAAAAAAAAAAAGATTTTAAATCTAATTAGTAGGGTTGGCATCATTTTTCCAACATACTAATTTCGGGGATGAAATTCTTTTAAGGAGGGAAGAATATAACGTCCCATATTTTTAACAGTTTAATAATTAATTTATTTAATTATCAAATATCGACTTGGTGATATCGATAACTTGAATTAAATAATATTTATATTTAATTAGTATAAATAACAGAATAATATATTTAATTCCGAAATAATAAAAAATAGTAGAATTGACAATATTGTGTGGATTGGATAGTGTAAGAGATTTACTTGAGTTTAGATTCAAATCTCTACTAATAAAGAAAATGTTTTAGGTGTGGAGATGCTTTTTAGGAATACCCAAATTGCCCACCTCTAACGTTTGGAATAACATGTCCTTCTGGGTGGTTTTGTCAATTTATTTCGCCACTTAACCACTACAAGCATCATCACACGATTTACTCAAGAGTCTTAATTCTCTTAAGTAACCACTCATCGTTATCTTCCAGAAACGAGATCCTTATCTATTCTTTCTCTTTTAAATCTAAAAATCATCTGGCTTTGGGTTCAAATATGAAATTAGGTCAAAAGCCTGCATAATTTAATTTGATGTTTGCTGAAACCTGCGTCGCGATGAGAAGTTATTGAGATGAATACTGAAGCATTATCAAGTGGCTTATAAATAAGACTGCTAAGAGACTTATGGCGGAAGAATTCGATGAATTTTCTACAGAAATGTAAGATGCTTCCCAATTTAAGATCTCAAACTAACATTAATAATTTACCAATTTGTTTTCTAGGGTTATATTATAAGTCTTTTGCGCTCGAATTCAATTGTTTGAATTTTCTATTTGGAGTGCATTATTTACCGTCTAAAATTATCAACACAATTCCGCTAAAATCCTGGCTTATTTCTACCAAAATTCGTAATCTTCTTTCCTTCTATAATTTTATCATAGGGCTACGATTATGTTATGAATGAGCCTCAAATTATATTTACACAAATAGAAGGCATCCATTGACAACTATGAGTGGGAAGATAGAGAGCTTCGTTCAGATAAGTGAAGAATTGGATTAAGACAAATCGATACTTTTTTCAATATTTTTTATTTATTTTATAATTTTATACTATGCAGCTTCGGATATGTTTTGCTTGATTAACCTTTCTGTATCACTTGCATCTAAAGCACTGTTGCCATTTGGAATTTAATCCAAAGCGCTGTTGCTAGTTGGAATTTAATCCGAAGTGATGTTGCCAGTTGGAATTTAATCCGCCTTCTACATGTAAATCCGAGGCCGCTCTTATGATATTTGCCTTTGTTCCGATCGTAGTTATTTTTTAATATCCTTTTACATGTAAAATCCATCGCCGCTCTTACGATATCCGCCTTCTACATGTAAAATCCTTTTGCTTGCATTTGATTTATCTTGGGAAGAGGATTATTTTTCAAACCAAAGAGGGTAACAGAGCCTACAAAATACCTTACTGATAGAATTGTTTGAGCATGGAAATTACAGATAACGCATTGAAGTCGATACATGAAAATGGTATCATGTATTTTGAGAAGGGTGACTGCTTGAAATATGGTAGAAGGTGATATTCTGGATTTTGAAAATGGAATTCTATGGCATGATCGGTCTCCTCAAAGAGAATGGATGATATGACGGTAACCTTTCTGGCTAAATTTAATATTTGTTACTTTGCTGGAATGGTGCAAGTATTCTGGATCTGTAGTATAGTTAACTTTCCCATGCATTTTTTTTGTTTCATGTATCAAATATTCCGTGCATTATTTAACTGTGCTCACTAAATGATCTGACAATCAAAATTTATCATAGATATTTATACTGGGTCTCCATGTCAATTGTTGTAACTCAGTACTCATGCAATTTACTATAGCTGTATTTGTTGATGTGTTTTTTCTTTTTGGTTATTTTCGTTTTCTCCGTTAGCTAACATTATGACTATCATCCACTATATATATTCTCCTATGCAGAAAATGAATTATGTTCCAGTTATTTTTGCTACTTGAACTTTTATTAGGTAAGTAAAGCTAATTTCTTAACGTATCATATTGGCAGTATTCAAGGCATTCACAAGAGAAGTGGGTTTGCAGTTAAGAGCTCACTGTTGAAATATATATTGTTGCACCATTACAAGTGGATTTGCAGTTAAGAACAAGTGGATGAGGTGCAGGCTTTAAATTTTGCGGTTTTCATTAAACTAATGGGAAGGTATGGTTGCACCATATTCCTCACTTCAAGTGTTTGCTCAACTGACGAACAATCAGTCCAACCGCGGAAAGTACATGTTTGGATCACCCTTCACCAAGATGAAAAGAAAGAAAGATTGGAAGAAGAAATGAAGATCAAGAAGATGACGGAAGAGCTCATAGCTCAATCAAATTAAAGGGATCCCTTGGCATAGCTGTTTGATGCTTATGGCGGTCCTTTCCTCGGAAACTATACCAGTTGTTCATATGCAGCTTCATTGTAGGGCTTATGTTTATTGATATATTGGGCAACATTTTTTGCGTTTCATGAAGTATTGATGTATACACTTGAACATTGCTTATTTATTATGTTATTTGACTGATGGAACTGTGTGAAAAAAAAACCTATACTCCCTTTTTTTTGAGTTTATGAAAATTTGCTTAGTTTTATATTGGTATACAATGGTTTATAGGATGCATGTGAACTGGGGAATGCTCATGTCACAACGTTGCATTTATAGTTGTCACAATGTTGTATATTTATATACAAAGCTCAAATTTCAGATAACAATGAACCATACCCACTTTCCATTGATTTTTTTGCACAAAACTAAGTGCATTAAATGCTCACAAGGCTATTGCTTTTGTTTACATTGTCGTTAGGTGAGCTGTTGACTATTAACGTGTTTGAGACTCTGAAAAAAGTTGGTAGGAGTTCCTTATGTATAAACATATAATCCTTTTATAAACATGCTAGACGTGAATAGTGAAAATGTGTGGACAGTTTGCAATAGGGTATCTACGGAAATGTACTTAATTTATGGACATGGTTCACAACATTTCTGGGTAAAGTACTTTCTGCAGGTTTATTTTGTCATTACAATCTTCAGCCTTTACTTTATACTATACACAGTCTTCACCGCATTCACTTTTCTTGCTTCAGTATGTTTCTTTTTTCCAAACTGCAGTACCCTAAAATTGTAGATACAAATGATTGTCCATTTTAAACATCAATTCCAGCTATGGTCAAATTCATTTATGTACACGTCCATCGGACGTGCCTCCGTACTGGTTATAATAATGAATCTATTTAATAAACGACATTAGAATGTATAATTTTTATTATAATTTAAAACAAGCTCATCATGCGTGGTAGTTCGTAATTTGGCGATTCGAACTTTAAATGAATAAACATAATCCTTTTTAAGTTGGATTTCTGTAAAACAAGGTTCAGATCTAGTGAACTATATATTTCTAATGAAGAGAAAAATCGAGATTTCGTCGTTTAGATTGTGAGTTATGTCCAAATCAAATTTTCAAAAAGGTCGTTATCGAATTCGTGTATAATTTATAACGATTTATTTATATAATAAAGGATATTTATTTTGTAGCTGTATGATATTATATTGGGATATATATGATGATATTCATTTATTAATATTAAATTAAATTGTTTTTAAATATATTTATATTTTTATTGGTTTATTTGGAGCCTTAAAAATATCCATTTTTACAAACGACCTCCGTTTTCGACGAAATTAATTTTATTGGATCCAGAATATTAAATTATTGTTAGATTTCAGTTTTCATGATTTTTGGAGTCAGTATGTGGTCGTGCAGAATTTTAATGTGAAAAACAGTTAATAATTTGACTTTAAAAATACGCCGATTGTGCAAACGGATTCAGAATTCGACGAAACTAGTTTCGTTGGGTCCGTAATGCCAAATTGTAGCTGCATGTCCAATTTTATTGAAATTGGTTATCATATATGATCATATGGATTTCTAATCAACGAATACAAATAAAATACGTATAAATTAATATAAATATATAGGAAGCTTCTATTACAAGCCAAAACATATACTATAAATACCGTTACATCCCTCTAAACCTAATTTCATTTTTTCTCTCATCGAAAATTTTGGGTGCCGTCGTTTTTCATTTTTACTGTAAAATGTCCATCTTTGAAAATAAAAAATAATTCAAAAAAATTACTGTAAATCAAAACTCGAACATCGTTGCGATCTTTGATGGATTCTCTTCAATAACATGTTCGTTTTATGCAATGCGACAATCGTTCTAGAGTTCGAAATGAAAACCCGTGGTCCTAGGGTTGACAATGGCGAGTTATGGAAGCCTTAATTTACTGTTACGAGTTGAGATCTGGACTGAGGAGGTGTAGAGTGGTTCGGATGCAAAGTTTTGGGATTAATGGTGACAAAAACTATTACGCTTTTCATTGGGAGGAGTGGGTAGGGTTGAACAACGGAAATTGCAGGGGGGTGCGAGTTAATGCAAATTGATGTGAGACTGTAGAGGAGTTTGAGAGATGAATTTTGGATATTTTTGTGTGAATTTAAGTGGAGAGGTTAAGGAGGAAAACCAGTGAAAAGGGGGCGTAATGGTGGGTAGCAGGTTTCGGCTTTTTTAGGAAGACGATGAGCAACGTATATAAGTTGATTAAGGAAAGGGTTAGGATAATTATAATTATATTAATTACATTATTATTGTTTGAATATGTATACAACCTTGTGAAAACCATAACTATCTCATACATTATCTAAATTCATCGAAACGACATCTGTTTGGATCGTATGGACGAGGGCTTCACAAGGGAACTGATCCGGAGTGAATTTGAGCTCATTACAATTTATAGCGAAATAAATTGCCTGATCTGAATCAATTGCACTTATCCTTATTTAATGATAAACGTCCAACGTGAGTAAAACTCACTAACTCTGCCAGTTTATATTTTTATAACGTATTTTTAGAATTGATAATTGTCGGTTGATTGTTGTGTGTTGACTGTTTAGATGAACTGCTGATTAGTTGGTTGAAAATATAGATAATGATATATATATATATATATTGTAAATTAAATACTGATTCTTTTTATCAGAATATTTCATATTGAATTGAAATTGATGTAATTTATGTTTAACATCTATGCAGGGAAATAGGTTGGAGAGATCCAACTGGATTCCTCAATATTTATAATACTGTTTTTCATATATTGTGCTATATGATGTGGTATATAATGTGTTATTGATTATGTTTGTCTGGATGATGATTGACCTTTTTGTTTGGTATTTTTAAATACCATAAGTGATATCGGAATATATAAAAGGAAATAGTTAAGTGGATATTGAATTTAAGTATTTTATAAAATCAATGGATTTTATAAAAGGAAATGTTTGGAAAATTAATAGAATTATAAAAAAAGGGAATTCATGAGTTATAGAGGTATTTCAAGAAGTGGTATAAAGTAGATTTTTAATAAATATCTGTTTTAACAGATAAGTTGAGAAGATTAATTTATAAGAGATATTTATAAATTAATAACTTATTATTGGATAAAGTGAATATATATAAGTATGAATTTATATTAAAAAGTAAAATCGGTTTTAACACCGATATTTGAAAACGAGATGAAACTTAACATTTAAAAAGGGAATTATAAAAGATGGTATATCAATTGAAAAAGGGAAAAACCTATTTAAAAATAGAAATGGAATTTCAAATGGTTAGAAATAAATAACTTGTTTAATAAAAAAACAGGTAATGTGATATATAAACAATGTTTATAAATGAAATAAAAATAATTATCAGTGGATAATTTAGATTGTAAATTCAGCAATGACTTTAGAACGGTAATTGGGAGTTGTTTTAAAAAGAAAACGATGGAATTTATTTCAATATTTGAAATGTGAATAGGATTAAATAAAATCCATAAAGATTTGTAATTAGAATTCGATTAGGCCAAATGTTATAAAATAATTTATTATAAGAAATTATATATTGATCAAATCGGGATTTGACAAGATAATTAATATTTAGCTTGAATAGTTGAAGCTAACTTGAGTGGAGCTCACGGAAAGAGACAAGCGATGGAGGCGCATGTAGCTCGCAGACGAGCTCGAACATGAGTAGAGGCTGTTAATGGTATTTCCTACTAGTAAAAAATACGTTTGGTTCAATAATACCGCTTATCCTAGTGAATTTTACGGACCCGCCGTACCAGAAGCTTCTCAAGCTCAAGCATTTACTTTTCTAGTTGGATCTGCCCAATCTAACCACTAAGTTAAGTAGGTTATTCATCATCATAAAAAAGGACCCATCGCCTCGAGGATTATAGGTATAATATTTTTTCTACGTAATACCAATCCATTAACAGTAAGCGGATCAAAGAACTTTCATATGGGATCTGATCTTGACAAGAAACACCAAAGGCCTCAACCTTCCCTATCTATCCAAGGGAGGGAAGGGCAGAGCTTTTGGTTTTTTCATGTTGTCAAATAGTTGAACAATGAAAATAGATGGCGAGTGCCTGATTAAATTGATCAGGTCGTGTAAGAGGGAAGTTCTGTAAAAGCAACATGAAGGATTGCTAAAATACCTGTAAGCGAGGCTTATTTGGGTCGTGTTATAAATGCTCTGGCTAAACCTATTTATGGAAGAGGTGAAATTTCTGCAATTAAATAAGTTCAGTAAATTATTTTTTTGTTTTAGGGAAAGGATAAAAAGTCTTTCTTTTTTTAATGGAAGAAAAAAAACCCTTCAGTAGAAAAGCAGGAAGATAAAGAAGAGTCGACAGAATATCCTGAAATTCGATTAAGAAAAGGGAAACGCATAATAATTTATATTGATAACGATCAAAGTACTAATTCGAGTACTACGAACAATACTACTAGTAATACTAGTGATGAAGTAGACAAAAAAGATTTTGAAAGTCTGAAACGATCGAGGGTAGCCGAGAGAGAGGGATTCGAACCCTCAGTACAAATAACTCGATTTGCAGAATATCTCATCCATTTAAATTATCCATATAATATTGGATTACCCCCAAAATGGTAATTGTGATAATTGACTATAAACCTGCTGAAATGTATAAATCTGCTGAACTATAAATCTGCTAAAATGTATAAATTGGAGCTGAGCTAACTATAGCCCAAAGCCATATCTCTTTGGTTATTAAGATCCAAAAGGTTTATCGATCTCAAGGGGTGCGGAGCCAGTAGTATGTAAGCCTATGAGCTTTGGAGGAGTAGGGAAGGTGATTCAAACCTAGCCCTACGCTGACGAATAAGCTCAGTGCCCTGCGGATAGAGCTATAATAAGTTTCTTACTTTCAAGTGCTAGAGCAAGAGCTAGTCATTCCCACGAAAATAGAATAGATGAATAGTCATTTGAGAAATAATCATTTTACTATTTTATTCCCTATTAGAATTGCAATTCTTGTTTCAAAGAGGACTCATTTTCTGATGAAGAAATGGAATTTGATCCCCCGCTTTGTTAAAATTGGAATAAAATGCATCGCGGAGGGAGATCTTCTAAAATTTCGCACGTGAGGGGTTATTTCTTGGTTTCGTCCGATATTTTATAATTGAATATAAAGGCGATAGAGAATTATAGACATTAAATAAAATCAACTAGGAAATTGACATGTAAACGAGATTTGATAAATTAAATGGAATGTGAATAAGAAGTTATAAAATGACTCTATAATTGGAGTTTAAACCTGTATTAGTATTTAAATTATGAAATCAAGTTTTGATTTGATAAAACGAGCCCAATTTCTGTAAAGGGATAATATTCACGTTTTAAAGTGAATAATGATTTAGATGAAAACATTTTGCAAAATTAAAACAGTTATAAAAGGAAATTGGTAATTGTTTTGGAAGTACTAAATTCAAAAATGAATTTAGAAATTGAGTTGACTCGAAAGGGTAAAATATGCTGGTGTTCGTAACGTAAGTCAAATATAGTTATTCGAAAGAGAGATTATCAAATATAGTTATTCGAAAGAGAGATAATCAAATATGGCTTATTCGAAAGAGAGATTATCGAATATAGTTATTCGAAAGAGAGATTATCAAATATAGTTTATTCGAAAGGGAGTTATTGAATAAAGTTTATTCGAAAAGGAGTTATTGAATATAGTTATTCGAAAGAGAGTTGTAGAATAGAGATTATTTGAGAGAGAATTATACATTGGGATTCGACTATATCGAATGTAGGAAAGTACTATTTACTTTCCAATTTTTAAATCAAAATTTATTTATATATTTTATTAATTTATTATTATTTATTTATATTAACGAATAAAAGCTATATTTTGAAGTTAGATATTTCGAAAGTAGGGATTGTAACGTCACCGTTATAACCAATGTTTTTCATAAAAGAATTGGATTCGTAAACTGAATCCGAGAGTTGCATAAGCAATGATTTGATAAGAAGTTAAGAAAGGAGTTTAGGAAATTTGAAACTGACTGGAGATTAGTTAAGTTGAATGATTTTCTGAGTATCGATCTGATGTTGGTTTTGGCCTTCGGGGTTGATATTTAGGGAATTGATCTCTTACTGGTTTACAGTTAGAGACGGATTGATATGGGAACATAGTGATATGTGAATAAGAAATGGAAATGTTTTCCAATGTTAATAACATATATTTTCTAAATTTAGAAAATAAGAATTTATGTATATATGGAAATGGGGAAATGAATAAATTAATGATAAATTAATTTAAAAGGGAAAAATGTTGATTGATGATTGATCGATAAAATTTCCATTTGGAAATAAGATCATTTTGTGGTTGTTTTCCTTTTATAGTTAAATATACAAGTATCAAAGTTTTTGACCATCTTTCCGTCGTCAATACGAAAAGACCGGAATCAGATTTATTCTCTGAAAACCACTCCATATGGGCATTAGCGTTGTGCATCAAATACGATGAAAATAATTGAAGACGAATTTTATGCAAGGGCTGTTCTGGAAAATCCTAGGTAGAAATTGCTTAAGATGGTTTTACAGAATAGTGCATTCGGTTTGTCCAGTCCCAGGACTACATGTACGGAAGAATGTCTAACTGAGTATATTTAATAGATCGCGTAAGTTGATGTCTTTAAACGTATTTACGTTTGGTGGTGGAGGAATTCGTTTCTCTTAGCTGTATACCCGTAGTGTTTTTGAAGAATCAATTTGTGATTTGGTAGGTACGATGATGTGACATTCAAAGTGAATAAAGGTGTGATCTGTCAAAGATAAGCGTGGCCTCAAGCCTCACAACCAGGAAATGGTATAAAATCGGGTAGGTCGCATGGCTAAGTGGGTAGCTCTCAAATAAGGTGTATTGTCACCTGATCTAGAGAAATTTTATTAACTTCTTTAACCTATTTTGATGCTGTCCCTTTCGGGAAATGGTTACTGATCCCAACCGTTGGTGATAATACATTCGGTACACTCAAGCGAAATGAATGACCGGTCATGTTTAGCCTGGGTTACAGATGTTCTTGTTGAACCCGGTGTATTCCTCTCTAGAGAATTAATGTCGAAAGGTGGTCCCATACCTTGCCATTTGGAATCCATTACCCAATAATAGCCTGCGGTTTTTAATTATATATTTTATATGTGGAACGTGAGATGAAATCGTTCCACTAGATTGATATTTATTTGATTTAGACATTATTATAATATCAAAAGATTATTGATTTTAAAGAATTGTTTTGCATTATCGTAAGGTAAAAACCATCCGTGTTTATGTGTGGATAGGTCTAATGATTTTTCTTTCTTTTAAAAGGGTTTTAAAAGTTAAACAAATGGTTGGAGTTTACTCACACCAGTCACATGACTAACCCAAAGTTTATTTTTTTTTTGTTTTCCCTAAACTCTTGGGTGCCCAATTTTGTACGGGCACTCAAGTAGTCAGGATTTTATATATATACTTCGAGAGCTTTGAGCAAGAGGCTTCTGGATTATATAGCTATTGTTTATTTCCGCTGTGTTGTAAGTGTTGTACTCCGATAATGGTATTGTATGCAGATACTGATTTTATTTCAAAATTATGTTATATAAATTATTTTATTCGTTCCGCTGTGAGATTCGTGTTGCTCTGATTCTGTTGTTACGTTCTTCTTCTTCTTCTATTCTAATTTTCTACCTTATCTATTCTCGTCCTCTAACTTCTTTCTATTAATGATCTGGAATGTTCGATGCCTGAATAATTGACATGGATTTTATGTTGATTTTCTAGGTGGAAAATACGTGTTTGTTACATAGGCTATGATTGGAACTTCTATTTATTTACAGAGGTGGGAAACTAGAGTCTATTATCTAAAAGCCTTCAAACGAAGATCGTGATCTTCCACGTCTCACAGGGAGATTTCCTAAACTCAAATTCATATTATAGTGATGGACTTCTGCTTCTAAATAAAAATCCGAGGACACCCCCGAATCGGTATAGTTCTAACACCTAAATTTAGGTAATAAGTTTCTCATCCTTGTTTCAAGGAAAGAAGGGTTTCTAGACTCTCGTTGATGCTCAAATAAGGATCTCAAACCGATCATCTTATTTCCGAAAAGAGAGTTTTCTTAATAAATACTCGAGCGGGTACCTTTGGTCTTCCAATTGAAAACCTTATAACGAGTGTTATGTTTTCTCAACACCTCACACAGGGAGGTTCTCTAAAATTTCTATACCGAATCACTATTTCAAAACTTGAGATATGAATAATCATGCCATCTTATCATAGATCCATTTATTACTTGGGGGTAGTTCAGATGCAGTCTCGCATGGAACAAGCGCACTATCATATATATTATACAACTTTAAACACCAAATGTTATGCATTAAGCTTTGTGTGGGATAATACAATAAAGTTTTAGGTAGGGACATCCAAATCATAAATGGAAGTTATACACCAAGTATTGCCTGTATGATTCAAAGAATTATCGTAAAGTCATGTCGTGAATAAGCAAATGCAAGAATTAAACCTTTATTATACCATTACTCATTTATTATATGACAGACTAATGCGTGGAATATTGATTAATAAAATTTATGCAGTAAAGTGCAAAGAAAATTTGGATGAGATTGGCGCATCCTTGTTAATATTTCTATAATAGCAGAATTTTGAATCTCCACAATAAATGCCTGAGTCGGGACTTCAGAAGTTCTGTTATTCTAAATAAGAATATCTGGTTTCCTATCCAAAATCCTTATATATATGTCTATATTCTTTTGGATATATGTCTAAGATTAAACATCAAAACTCCCATTACATATGTTTTAACCATAACCCTGGATACAATAACCAGTGTCATCAAGAATAGATTCTTGATAATAAGTACTTGAGTTGAAACCTTAGGCTTCTTGCCCTAAGTAGGAGAAGAGGATCCTAAGTTTACGAATTTTCGTCTCGAAAACCTTAGTGGAAATGTTATTAACTCCTAAAAAGTTCATAGTTCCAAGTTTAAAATTCCGATATGGATGAAATTTCATGTTTACCTTCATATCATTATCATAAAGCTGATGTTTCTAAAGTTGCAAAGAGGCAAGGCGGGAACCATGTTGACACCAAAATTTGTGTTGTTTACTTATAACGAGGTGAAAGCTTCAAAGTCCGAAGAACATAAAGCTCGAAACAACGAAATCAAAACAAAGCAAGAAAAGACTACGAAGAACCACCTCAATAGATCAGCTCAGAGGGTGTCAAGACAAACAACTATAGAAGAAAGAAAAAAGAAGAAGCTACAAAGACAATATAGATAGAAAAATTTCAGGAAGAATAACTGCGGCGATACCAAAATACAATAGGAAAAGTGTAGTAAGAGGACATGACATTGACGCCAATGGATGACAAGCAATTAGTCTGATGTCGATATCGAGACAAGGAGGCAAAATATACAAATCGGTATTGAGAGAGAAATAAAACTTACCAAGGTGATGAAAACACCATATAAGCAAAATAATATCAAGGCAATACAGAACCAAAACCTCAAAATCGAAGGTGGGATCAGGAATTGGGTAAATTGATAAAACAGTGGCAAGGATGAAATTAAGTACTAGAAGTTAACATCACGAGGGACAACACCGGATACTAAAGAAAGGAATACGATAACAAGACCAGACTCATAAGGAAATGAAAAGAATCTTTCTTACTAAAAAGCACCTCTTGATTCCGACCATACAAATAATTATGGATCGGTAGCCCAGATTAACTTTAAAGTACCAAAAAGTTGGAAGTTAAAGTACAAGAATGAAAGTCAAAGTCTGACTTGCAAAGTCGAAAATACCCCTTCACTAAGAGGGGCAAATGTTAATACCGAATTTCAACACCAAAACCAGTTGAAGGTGACGGGGTAACAGAGCACAATCTGTATCGGAGGCAGGTATCAGAAGCACATAACCGACGCCAAACTGCTGAAGCAACCAAAACCGGAAACAGGAAAGAAGATAACTCAAATTATGTGCTACCGGTACCAACATAAGCCAGAAAACTTGGTACCGATACCCGAAGATGGTGGCATAATTGATTCAACATCGAAAGTGATCAGCTAGGAAGGTAGCCCCGAGAGCTCAAAATGCAACACCGAAAATAGCACAGAAGCGATAAATAATTAGAGTGGAATCTGTGATAACCCCAAACTCCCATAGTACGAAAGCAAGGATAATCATTGGAATATAACACATTTATCCCAACAACAGATTAAAGATAACAGAGTAACACATGAAATCATAGGATAATATCATCATAGCAGTGGAATTAAAAATGACATCAACATCAGAGTTGCACAGACACAGGATATAACTTAGCACATAAAAGGTCTCAGCAAATAGAAAATAAGTCTAGAACATCATTAAGTACAACATAGATAAAATGATGTCTAAATGTCCAAAATAGAAATAAAAGATAAAGATAGTCTTCTTCTTCCAAATGAGCACACCATGCTGCGGTGCATATCCAGAATAAGTCTTTTACTTGTTACTTGGCTGCCCGTGTAAAAATAAGGGCACTTGCAAGTGAAAAACAAACTACGAGTCAGTCATGGGACTGGTATGAGAAATCTTAACTTATCTAACAATAAAGCTAATCACAGGACCACGCCGCTAACGCGGAATGGGTTTACTCCATTGGATTCTCAGTGCACAAAATAAGTAAATCTTTTAAAACAATGCAATGCTTTCTAGAAAAATGAAACCATTATAAGACTCAAGTCCCATCACACAATGCAACGCAAAACAAAGGATAGAGTTTTACCTTATAATGATCAAATATGATTGATACGTATAAAACTTGATATTATGATTAGTGTTTAGTAAGTTTAAAGCATTATCAAAATAAATGTATCAATCCTAGACAACATAGCTACCATATACTATGTCGCCATTTATAGGTTTACAATCAAATTCGTAATGTCGTATTGGAAATTGTGTTTCCATCATAAGTCGAGGTTCGGAATCATCCTCACCGGTTTCGAGACACTCTAGCAAATGCCTCAGTATTCGGACGCTGGCATGCCCTGCTTAGTAGCAGGGCCTGTCCACAAATACTTTAGTGGATTGGTTATGCCTGAACAATACGTTTCCCGGTCCTATTGGACCTATCACTTGGCCAGTAGCAACCAATATCCGAGGGCCCTCAAAATCCATCATCCACATAAGTAAAAATGTCTGGGCTCCATACCATTACACTACTTCTAGCTAGAAAGAAACGCATGCACCCCCTGTGGTCCTCATTTCGTTTTTGACTCAGACCGAGGTGTGAGGCTCGCGAATTAACGCTGTACACAAAGCTATACTAAATAAAGCTATGATTTTATCATCAACCACAAGGCTCCCCTTTTTAACAGAAGCCTTGATCCTTTGCATCTTAGCATGCCACGTTGACAAGCCATGCCATGCGACTGATATCTATCAATATATAACCTTTAAGCTCGTATGTCTCAGAGAAGGATGTTAAGCAAGAGAATAAATTCTCCGCCACCAAACAAATATATATTAAATAGAAATCAATTCACATAGAACGAAATCCAATGTCAGACACACATACATTTAAAAGTCCATTCTGGGTCTGAATGAAACTGGAGAAACCTTATTCCTCATCCCGTATGTCCAATACGGAAGAGAGGTTCTCGCATATCCGGACAATCAACAAGTACATCCGAACAACAACCGCTTTAACCCTTTCAAGGCAGCAACTCCAATCAAAGGCATCAGTAGTCGTCCATTCGATGTGAAGATCGCCGGTCTTCGACCACCGTCTTCAATATCTTCGACTTTCAATTGTCGTATAATTATTTGAAATGAGATTTAACTTGGCCTTTTAAAATATTTCTCGAATATACATAAATCAAATCAATTCTTTTTATTCCATATCGATTGTAATATTTTATAACGATTTGTCGCTATTTTTATTTATACGAAAATACCCCCTTTTAATCTAAAGACGCTTCAGGTCAATATGCAGCCCTGAAACTGTTTTTATCCAAATTTGAATTACACATTTCTCGAAATCTAACTATTGGATCTTAACAAATTTAATATCGTTGGAAAGATCTTTCCAAAGCGAACCTAACGGTTCTAGTTTTGGGAAAATCCGACGGTCTGATCTTTCGGTATAATCGTTTAAAGTTACGATTCCCAAACGCGAACTATCGCGCTCGATTCAGTAAATTTTAATTTGTATTTATATATATTATATGTATATAAATATAAATCATTCGACGATTTCACTAACATGTTAAAATATGTTTTCAACAAACAAAACATGTAAGTGATTACATTTTAATGAATAAAAACATGTACTTCTTGTTATCTAAACAAACATGTTAAAAATAACATCTTTTTATCGCAAATTCTATTTTAATGTATCATTTTTTTAAATCCAAATGAACACGTAAAATGTAGCATTGTAATAACCCGAAAATCTGGGCCAGTTTAAAATTTTTATTTTGGCGATTTTAGCGAATTTTGATTATTTAAAATGAATTATTTTAAATAATATCGACGAGAAATTTATTTTGAATATAATTCGACGTATATATTATATACGTCGTCGTTAGAATATAAATATTTATATATAATTATAAATAGAATGGAAAATGGCGGGTAGTTCGATAATTCGATTTCAAACTTCAATTGAATGTACCGGGTGCAAAACAATCCGGGTTTTAGTGAAACCAAAAATAATAGGATCTAATTGTGAATATCTTTCCAACGAATCCGAATAATTGAAATTTCATAGCGGGGATCAAAAGATATGTCTAGTTGAAAGTTCTGAATAGTCGCTATGGAATTCAGGCCCTTAAAAATGGACATTTTGCAAACGACCTCGGATCTCGATGAAACCAGTTTTGTTGGGTCCGGGATGTAAAGTTATTACTAGGTTTCAAATTTCATAATTTTTCGAATCAATATGTGAGCGTGGCAAAGGAAAACGCGTTTGACCAGTTTCAGTTGATTTTAATCGACTGGAAAATGACCATTTTTCCAACAGCCTCAGAATTCGACGAAACTAGTTTTGTTAGGACCGTATCGTCAATACGAAGCTAGAAAATATTTTTCTGGAATTTTTCTAGTTAGTATGTGACCCCGGTAATTTGAAATGTACGTTTAAAATTCAATATAGTGATTTAAATGTAAATGTAATGGAAACTGATTGTAACAGCCGAATCAGCTTGCGATACATATCCCATTGTGTTCGAAATGGGGGTAAAATGCTAGGGACGACAGGCGGTGGGCCTCGTTTAGAGGTCGTATGTAAAAGTCAACTTTTTAGAAAATAAAATAATTAAATAATAAAAATAAAATAATAAAAAGAAAACCTTTCTTCCCCTTAATCTCGCTTTGGCCCTCCCCCCCCCTTTTCATTTCCAATCGAATCCACAGAATTAAAAAAAAAAGAAAAAAAGAAAAAAAGGAGAGGCGGACGGGGGAGACTCGTCGCCGCCGCGCCTCAGGCGGGCCACGGTCGCCCCTCCAGCCTTCTCGCTCCCCTCTCCTCTTCAATCGACAGCCGCCCCCCCCCTTCAGAAACGCGCCACCACATTCCCAAGACCCCACGCCCTCCGCCGCCGCCTGCACTCCCAGACGACCCCGCACCTCCTCCTTGAAGAGCGCGCCGCCAGCAGACCCCCCCCTTCCACTGACGAACGAGCAGCAGACTTCGCCCCCCCTGTAAGCCTTTTTTTTTATTATTTTATTTTATTTTATTTTATCTTTACTTTTTTTTGTAATGTGTTATTTTTTATATAAACAGATTTTTAAAAAATGAAGAAGAACAGATTTTTAAAAATGAAGAAGAACAGTTTTTTTTATGAAGAAGAACAGATTTTTAAAAATGAGAAAGAACAGTTTTTTTTTAAGGGAGAAAGATCGTATTTTTATATTATAGAAAGTTTTATATCAAGGAAAGAAAAAATGTGAATTTTATATATTGAACTTCGAATTAAAAATATGATTTTTATATATTGAACTTCGAATTAAAAATGTGATTTTTATATATTGAACTTCGAAATAAAAATGTGATTTTTATATATTGAACTTCGAATTAAAAATGTGATTTTTATATATTGAACTTCGAATTAAAAATGTGATTTTTATATATTGAACTTCGAATTAAAAATTTGATTTTTATATATAGAACTTCGAATTAAAAATGTGATTTTTATATATTGAACTTCGAATTAAAAATGTGATTTTTATATATTGAACTTCGAAATAAAAATGTGATTTTTATATATTGAACTTCGAATTAAAAATGTGATTTTTATATATTGAACTTCGAATTAAAAATTCGATTTCTATACATGTAGTGGCTACGGGTGACGAAGGTGACGAAGATGCGATAGCGATGAAGATTTCTATCAATGAAGTGCTGTGGAGCTAGGATAGCTATCGGTGAGAATTTCTCACCTTTCAATTTCTTTTTCTAGTTATATATATATACTAGGATGCAGACGGTGCTTAGTAGCACCCGACACAATCGTCCACAGACCATGGACTTGTTTGTTTGGTTGCATAGATTAGTGATGATTTGATTTGAAATTGAATTGTTTGGTGAAATAAATTGATTTGATTGATGTGTGAATGGCGTGGGCCTTCACTAGACCGGGGATAAGGCTAAGCCTTGTCCCGTTTCCAGTATCGTGCCGTTATGCCGCCGAAATTTTCTAAAATAAGTTAGAAAAATAAAAATATCATTTTATTTAAAGAATGAACTGAATAGAAATTCATATTGAAACACCCCACCTCCGTTAGGGTCACTCTCAAAGGGAATGCCCTAATTTTGGTGGAGGTTTATAAGTATAAGTCACAGATATACAAGACAGATATAAGAACACATATTTGTAAACAGCGGAAAATCAACAACTTTTATTCCATAAAAGCAAATACGTGCTACAACAACATCACCATAATTGTCTTACATCTTTTCCAAAAAAAAACATAACATGACACTTTCATAATCTGTCTTGATTACATTATTTAAAGAAGCATAAATAAAACATAGATAAACTGCAAATGCCCCATAGTGGTTGTCCAAAGCCATAGTTCAAAACGAAAAGGACCAAGCAATACATTTCTCCTCTTCAAGCTGGATGTTAAGGCCGGTCAAGCTGCTGTGTTCCCTCCCTGTGGACCTGGGGGGGGGGGGAACGGAAGAAAAGAAGACGAAAGAAAAGTAGAGTCAGACATAAAGCCTGAGTAAGTCTAGTACTATTCTGTCTATGAATAAAGAACTGGGTATGATAAGTATAAACAAGAAGTGGGAAAGCACTATAACTTGGTTAAGTTGTCTAGGGTCGAATATACTATCGTACCCCATGTTAATCTCTGAACCCATATAAACTAGTTTCCAACTGGCACCCCATAATCAGGGTGAGGTGATCCATTCTATGATGATCGGCTCCTACTCGCGTAGTTACATGTGTCTTACGGCCCCCGATGTTGTAGTTACCTATGCTGGTCCCACCATGGGGTGTATCAAGTCCCATAGTGGCGGCCCGACACAATCCTAGAATGCACAGGTATGCTACTGGTGTCCAGTGCCTTATTTTTCTGCGCCGGAGTGTGTGCACGCCCGCACCCCGTTAGAACCTACACTGGTACACCACCGCCGTCGATTTGACCTCTTACAATCAGCCCAGTAATCGTGCCCCACCCTGCCTAGTTTCAGGGTATCCTGATACACCTTCTAGGGTTACTGCTGAAAAGGGTCCCCCGTTACTGGGTTTTCTATCTCTAGCCAACATGCTAAGTTGGTTAAGTGTTTTCTAACCTAACCCCCACCAGTCCGTTTAGTTTAGCATGTTCCATTTTGATTAAGTCTTTAGTTTACTTAATCCTAACAATCCTGACTCAGCCTTAATTGTCTTATTAAAGCCTTGACCTCTCACATTAGACAGGTATTGTTGTGGCTGCCTGTTGCCGGTTGGTTCCGGGCAGTCTTACGCCACAACTCAGTCTAACCTCGGGTCCTTATTGGGCTCCATGTTTAACCTCCCACATTGGATAGGTATTGTTGTGACTACTGGACAGCCGGGCGGTTCCGGGCAGGTTTACATCACAACTCAATCCAACCTCGGGTTAAACACATCGTATGTTCTACATTTACATATTTTGTCTTTCTTCTTTATTTTCTTATATGTAAATATTTGCGGCCCATTATTAAGTTAATGGTGTAAAGGTTACACCAATCATGGGCCCAACCCATACTTGAACTTGGGCCCTTCTACTTTATATTTTCATTTATTAATAAATTTAACCCAACGTTATTTTCCCCCGTTTAACACGTCCGTTTATTATATATATGTTGGGCTTAGCCTTTTTAAGCCCAACTTAGCCATGAGAAAAAGGGGAGGCTTAAAGCGTGATTACATACACAAAAAGGGGAATATGAACGCATGAACTTGCAACATAACGTTGGAACTACAAAACAGAAACTGGTGTACTTGCATAGTAGCATAAGTGACATGAATCAAAGCATGTAAACTTGTAGTTAAGTTAAGAATCTAAATTGGATATCATTATTGACACATAGTCTTAACTACAACATAAACCTATATTTTTATTTAGGCATAATGTCAAACATAAGCAAATCATGTCCATAAGATTACTACATGTTTACAAAGGTGCTTACTTTTGTTATTAACACAAAAGTATAGTTCAACTTAATCATGATTTTAAATCTATTCTCATAACCATGGCATAAATATTTCTAACATGAAATCATGATTTTTACTTTAGTCATGCAAACTTGCAAAAGGGATTTTTGAATCTAACCTAGCTATGTATCATATAATTCTTGTTAACAATATGGATTTCAATTATGCAAAATATCAATCATAGCCTAGTCATATTCATAAGTTTGCAAATAGGCTTTCTAAAAGCATGGCTTAATACATAGATCATGGTGCCAAAATTTCAACATAGTTTCATATGAACTATAATAACCCAAATTTGTTCCAATTACGTACAAAGTGATTTATGTATAAAAATATACATTATGATGGCATAGTAGCAAAACCCCAAACTTGCATGAATTTCAATTAATCAACTACATACATGTAGCTTCAACATGGATTACATAATTTGCGAATATTCCAAACGTATACTTGCATAAAACTACCGCAAACATGTAGTTTTTATAATGAATAACATACTTTGCGAATTTCCAATCGCTATACAATATTCCAAATCGATAAGAATCATAGTAACGCACAAATATGAATTACTTTATCGCCACAAATCGAGTATACAAACCAACACAATTATTTGTTCATACCAAAATAATACTCTACTTACAATTGTGTGACGAATTCTCCAATTTAGGGATTTGGAGATGCGATTCCTTGTTGATTTGATTTGATTAAGTTGCTTTATGCTTTAGAATTTGCCTCCTAATCCTCTCTCCAATTGGTGGCTACTCTTGGTCGTTCCTCAGCAACATGACGGCTTTGTTCTTATTTTTGAATGAATAGATTAGGGTGAGTCTAGGGTCATTTTTATAGGGTTTATGAACTGATTAGGACCATTGATGTTGCTTGGATTGATCGTAGCCATTCATTCGAAAGAGAGACCAATTAGAGCCTGCCACCTAGCCCTAATGACAAAGCAGACTTCTGAAAATCGACCAACATAGAATAGGCCAGCCAGGTTGGGCTGGGTTCGACCTGGCTCTGGACCAGGTCGACAGCCCTGTCGACAGCCCTGTCGACCTGGCTAGACCAGGTCGACAGCCCAGTCGACCTGGGTGCATCAGGCGGGATTTTTCCCGCCCTGGCCAATTGGGCCCGGTTTTTAATTTTAAACTGTTTTATTCTGTTCGAATTTTAAACTTAATTCAGAAACTTCCGAAGGCCATATCTTCTTCATACGGACTCCGTTTTTCGAAAACTCGGACTCTATTTCGCGTATTTTTCCGAGACGAACGCAATGGCGTATCCCGTTTCCATTAGTTCTTTGATTTGAAATTAATTATACTTTAATTTGTTAATTTCACAGTTATAGAATACACGGGGTGTTACATTCTCCCCCACTTAAAAGGATTTCGTCCCCGAAATCTTCAAGTTAGGAGGAATGTATATCCTAACATCCAATCATCCATCTACTCATCCATCAAACACGAGCATCCATTGTCCTTAAAAGACTTCTAATGCTTCATGATCAAATGCGAAGTGTGTGTACATGTACTTATTAAATGCAAAATCAGGCGGTCCACTGATTCAGTTGACCTCCTTAATGCGAATTATGTAAGTGCCATGAATCCATTATGTATGCAAATTTTCCTATTCTTAATTCTACATGAGTGCACAATCATTCAATACAAATGCAACATCCACATGACAACACATTAATGTTCAACCACATACGAATGCAAACATATATGCATATGCAATATGAAGTGACTGAGCCGATCTAAAACCTAGATTGTGTGTGTATATGCAACCACGAGCAACCACTAGCAATCACTTGCAACCACTTGCAACCATCATCCATAATATGTTTCAATTACATGTTTCCATCCAAAGGGTTTCTACCTAAAAGATAAGGTCGAGGAAATATACCTAAAAAGATAGATAAAAGCGCAACTTAAGGAAAAGAAAGATCAAGGATGTACCCTCGAAAAGAAAAGGGTAGGCAGTGCGTATTCGAGCTTCAGTTTCCCAAGTCGCGTCTCCCTCGGCGTCGCTCCACTGAACTTTGACGAGTTTGACTTCGCGGTTGCGTAGCTTCTTCACTTCCGTTCCTAATATGCGGGTTGGAACTTTTCTTATGGTTGCTTCGCGTTCCACTTCGGCCTCTTCGGCCTCTTCGAGGATATTTGGCTCTACCACTTCAGCAGACTCATGTAGACATTTTCGGAGATGTGAAACGTGAAAAATGTTGTGGACTCCAACCAACTTCTCGAGTAGCTCTAATCTATAGGCCATTTTCCCAATTTTCTCGATAATAGGGAATGGCCCTACGAACCTTGGTTCCAGTTTTCCTGTGGTTCCAAAACGAACAACGTTCCTTAGCGGTGATACCTTGAGAAAAACTCTGTCTCCAACCTCAAATTCAAGGTCGGTCCTTCTCTTGTCGGCATAGGACTTTTGTCTATCTTGGGCCGTCTTCATCCTTCTTCGTATTAAGTCTACTTTCTCTGAAGTCTCTCGGATCATATCTGGTCCAAGTATGAGCTTATCAGTAGACTCCCACCAACAAGTGGGCGATCGGCACGGTCTTCCATATAAAGCTTCGAAGGGCGCCATTCCGATGGTTGCTTGATAGCTGTTGTTGTAGGCAAATTCCACCAAAGGAAGGTGGTCTTCCCATGTCCCTCCGAAGTCAAGGACGCATAGACTTAAAAGGTCTTCCAAAACTCTATTCACTCTCTCTGTTTGGCCGTCGGTTTGGGGATGATAGGCTGTGCTCAAGCATAACTGCGTTCCTACTGCTTCTTGCAGACTCCGCCAAAACTCACTGGTGAAGATGGGGTCTCGGTCACTAACAATGCTAGATGGTATTCCATGGAGTCGAACGATTTCCTTGAGGTAAAGTGATGCTAGGGATGAGGCAGTTCTTTTACTTTTGACAGGTAAAAAGTGGGCGCTTTTAGTAAGCCTATCCACTATTACCCAAATGCTAGTGTTGCCTCTTCTAGACCTAGGCAGCCCATCGATGAAGTCCATTGAGATGCTATCCCACTTCCACTGCGGGACCTCCAGAGGATGTAGCAGTCCGCCAGGCTTTTTCTGTTCCGCCTTAACCTGTTGGCACACCATACACTTAGAAACGAACTCTGCCACGTCCTTTTTCATGCCGTTCCAGAAGAAAGTCCTTTTTATATCTTTGTACATTTTATCTCCGCCTGGGTGTATCGTCATCTTGGAGTGATGTGCATCCTCGAGAACCTTCTTTACTAAATCTTTTGTCTGTGGGACGCATAGTCTTCCGTCTCGCCTTAGCAAACCCTTATCGTCGATGGAGTATCTGTTGAGGTGACTTGAAGTCTCACCCCTAATTATCCTATCAATTGTTTCCACAAGCTGAGGGTCTTCGCGTTGTGCTGTCCCTACTGAATCCACTAAAGTTGGGCGCACTTCGAGAGATGCTAGCAAGCCTGGTACGAAATCGGAGGAAGGCCTAAAGTCGAAGCTGGCTATAAACTCTAGGCTTTGTCTTTCAACAAACAACGGGCTTAGGGTCAATTTCTTTCGGCTCAACGCGTCTGCCACTACGTTGCCTTTGCCCGGAGTGTAGGAGATTTCGAAATCGTACGAGGCAAGAAACTCCATCCATCTTTGTTGCCTCAAGTTAAGATCCTTCTGCGAGAAAAGATATTTCAACGATTTATGGTCAGTGTAAAGTTCGAACTTCTCACCTAGGAGATAGTGTCGCCAAGACTTGAGTGCAAAGATGATGGCGGCTAACTCAAGATCGTGGGTTGGGTAGTTCTTTTCGTGCACTTTCAACTGCCTCCCGCCATAAGCTACTACCCTTCCTTCTTGCATTAAGACGGCGCCTAGCCCTGTCCCACATGCATCCGTATAAATAGTGAACATCTTGCTCCCATCTGGCAGCGTCAAAACTAGGGCTGTTGTAAGAGCCCTTTTCAGTCGTTTGAAAGCAAACTCGCAATCCAAATCCCAATTGAACACTAGATTCTTCTTAGTCAATTTCGTGAGCGGAGCTGAGATTTTCGCAAAATCTCTTATAAACTTTCGATAGAAACCTGCTAGTCCTAGAAAGCTTCGGACCTCAGTTGCATTCCTTGGTGTCTTCCAATCCTGTACCGCCACTACCTTAGCAGGGTCCACTGCTAACCCTTGCTTGGATACTATGTGCCCAAGGAACCTCACCTCTTCTCTCCAAAAGTGGCATTTGGAGAATTTGGCTTTTAGTTGATGGACTCGCAAAGTTTCCATGATTGTCCTTAAGTGCTGAGCATGTTCCTCTTCACTCTTTGAGAAGATAAGGATATCATCTACGAAGACCACTACGAATTTGTTGAGGAAATCTCTAAATACCCTACTCATCAGGTCCACGAAGTAAGCAGGTGCATTTGTCAAGCCGAAAGGCATGACAAGCCATTCAAAGAAGCCGTCTGGGGTTCTGAACGCCGTTTTATCGATGCTATCTTCAGCCACCCTTAGCTGATGAAAACCGGTTGCTAAATCGAGTTGGGAGAAAACAGACGCTCCTACAAGCTGGTCAAATAAATCGTCAATTCTAGGGAGCGGGTGCCTATTCTTTTTCGTTAGCTTGTTGAGCTCCCTATAGTCAACACATAGACGGAGTGAACCATCCGCCTTTGTAGCGAACACCACTGGAGCGCCCCATTCTGAAATGCTCCTCCTAATGAACCCCTTTTCTAGAAGCTCTTTAATCTGTTTACTGAGCTCTTTCCTTTCTCCTGGAGCCATGTGTCTAACGGGTAACGCAACGGGCTTTGCATTATCTACAAGATATATGCGGAAGTCTATTTCCCGCTTCGGAGGCAAGCCCTTCACCTCTTCGAAGACATCCGGATATTCCCGGACCACTTTAACTGATTGCAAATTTTCAACAGAGGCATCTAGCGATTCAAGATAACTAAGCATAACCGCATACGAGGGATTACAAGAAATCTCCAAAGTATTACCGAGCTGGGTTAGGAGCCTAACAACCCTTTTCTCACAATCAAGGATGGCCCCATTACTGGATAGCCAATCCATACCCAAAATCAAGCCATACCCCGAAAAGCCTAAAACAAAGGCACTACATTGAAATTCTACACTTAGAATAGAAATTTTCAATCCCAAACAGATCATAGACAAATGAGCTGGGCCCCCAATTGGGTTTGAAACAATTAAGGGGTCCTCTACCATACTAGTTTCTAGGTGCAGAGATTCTACTAAAGCAGACGAGATAAAGGAGTGTGATGCGCCGGAATCAAATAAAGTGCGAACGGGGTGATCATAAAGATAAACTACACTTTCTACAGAAGTATTTATACCTTGCTGTTGCAGAGGTAGCGCTTCCAGCACATGAACCTGTGCCCTTGGGGTGGATCCAGCCCTCTGCCCCTGTCCTCGTTTCTTTGGGCAGTCCTTAGCCCTGTGGCCTGTCTCACCGCAAGAAAAGCACCCACCATTCTCCTTGGCCTTCTTTTTCCGGCAGTCCTTAACTAAGTGCCCCACTTTGCCACAGAAATTGCACTTCCTCTTCTCTTTGTTGCCTTTCCCGCCCTTCTTAAAGTCTGTCTTCTTAGGCTGCAAACCCTCTTTCTTCCCTTGAGAGCTTTCTGCCTTTGCCTCCTTCTTGCCCTTATCCTCTTCATTCAGCAATGCCATTTGCACCAATCTTTCATACGTGGCTCCCATGGGTATATGGGTCATGGCCAAACTGTGTAATGGCTCATTTAACCCTTTGACGAAACGGAGAGCCTTCTTGTGCGGGGTGTTGACTAGGTCAAGCCCAAACCTAGCCAGCTCATAGAACTGATTCACATACTCTCTGACTGTCTTGTCCCCTTGCTTAAGAAATAAGAATTTTTCCAACTGCAAACTTCTTTCCGCATCTGAGAGAAATTTAGTCTCAAACCTTGCCCTAAAGTCCTCCCATGTCTCCACTAGTCTTTCAGCATTAGTGACTTCCCACCAGTAGGAAGCCTCGCCCTTCAATAGCCACATTGCCAATTGTACTTTTTGTCTATCTTCTACCTCAAAGATGATGAATAGGTCCTCCGTTTCTTTCAGCCAATTTCTAGCTGCCACGAAGGACTCAGTTCCATGGAAATCCTTTCCTCCCATAGCTTTAAAATCTTTACATATCTTAGCAAATGTATTTCCCCGAGGAGGAGGTGGAGGAAAAGGTGCCGCTGCAGCTGGATGATTTCCTGCAGCTGGGGGAGGAGGAACGGTAGGACCTGGCTGAGTGGCTCTTGCTTCTAAGAACCGTCTAAACCAACCAGGTATAGGCACCCCTTCAGGTAAGTTAAGTTCTTCGGACATGCTGAAACAAAAAGGATAGATTCAAAACGAAGGATAAGAGATAATACCTATGGCTTTGGGGAGGGACTTTGCCTTTTTAAAATAAAATAATATTTTTCTTTTTTAAAAATGCTTCTTTAAATTTCCTTTTTGAAAATAAATTTTTAGAACTTTTTATCTTATCTGGTAAACCTATGCTCTGATACCAAGTGAAACTCCCCACCTCCGTTAGGGTCACTCTTAAAGGGAATGCCCTAATTTTGGTGGAGGTTTATAAGTATAAGTCACAGATATACAAGACAGATATAAGAATACATATTTGTAAACAGCGGAAAATCAACAACTTTTATTCCATAAAAGCAAATACGTGCTACAACAACATCACCATAATTGTCTTACATCTTTTCCAAAAAAAAACATAACATGACACTTTCATAATCTGTCTTGATTACATTATTTAAAGAAGCATAAATAAAACATAGATAAACTGCAAATGCCCCATAGTGGTTGTCCAAAGCCATAGTTCAAAACGAAAAGGACCAAGCAATACATTTCTCCTCTTCAAGCTGGATGTTAAGGCCGGTCAAGCTGCTGTGTTCCCTCCCTGTGGACCTAGGGGGGGGGGGGGAACGGAAGAAAAGAAGACGAAAGAAAAGTAGAGTCAGACATAAAGCCTGAGTAAGTCTAGTACTATTCTGTCTATGAATAAAGAACTGGGTATGATAAGTATAAACAAGAAGTGGGAAAGCACTATAACTTGGTTAAGTTGTCTAGGGTCGAATATACTATCGTACCCCATGTTAATCTCTAAACCCATATAAACTAGTTTCCAACTGGCACCCCATAATCAGGGTGAGGTGATCCATTCTATGATGATCGGCTCCTACTCGCGTAGTTACATGTGTCTTACGGCCCCCGATGTTGTAGTTACCTATGCTGGTCCCACCATGGGGTGTATCAAGTCCCATAGTGGCGGCCCGACACAATCCTAGAATGCACAGGTATGCTACTGGTGTCCAGTGCCTTATTTTTCTGCGCCGGAGTGTGTGCACGCCCGCACCCCGTTAGAACCTACACTGCTACACCACCGCCGTCGATTTGACCTCTTACAATCAGCCCAGTAATCGTGCCCCACCATGCCTAGTTTAAGGGTATCCTGATACACCTTCTAGGGTTACTGCTAAAAAGGGTCCCCCGTTACTAGGTTTTCTATCTCTAGCCAACATGCTAAGTTGGTTAAGTGTTTTCTAACCTAACCTCCACCAGTCCGTTTAGTTTAGCATGTTCCATTTTGATTAAGTCTTTAGTTTACTTAATCCTAACAATCCTGACTCAGCCTTAATTGTCTTATTAAAGCCTTGACCTCTCACATTAGACAGGTATTGTTGTGGCTGCCTGTTGCCGGTTGGTTCCGGGCAGTCTTACGCCACAACTCAGTCTAACCTCGGGTCCTTATTGGGCTCCATGTTTAACCTCCCACATTGGATAGGTATTGTTGTGACTACTGGACAGCCGGGCGGTTCCGGGCAGGTTTACATCACGACTCAATCCAACCTCGGGTTAAACACATCGTATGTTCTACATTTACATATTTTGTCTTTCTTCTTTATTTTCTTATATGTAAATATTTGCGGCCCATTATTAAGTTAATGGTGTAAAGGTTACACCAATCATGGGCCCAACCCATACTTGAACTTGGGCCCTTCTACTTTATATTTTCATTTATTAATAAATTTAACCCAACGTTATTTTCCCCCGTTTAACACGTCCGTTTATTATATATATGTTGGGCTTAGCCTTTTTAAGCCCAACTTAGCCATGAGAAAAAGGGGAGGCTTAAAGCGTGATTACATACACAAAAAGGGGAATGTGAACGCATGAACTTGCAACATAACGTTGGAACTACAAAACAGAAACTGGTGTACTTGCATAGTAGCATAAGTGACATGAATCAAAGCATGTAAACTTGTAGTTAAGTTAAGAATCTAAATTGGATATCATTATTGACACATAGTCTTAACTACAACATAAACCTATATTTTTATTTAGGCATAATGTCAAACATAAGCAAATCATGTCCATAAGATTACTACATGTTTACAAAGGTGCTTACTTTTGTTATTAACACAAAAGTATAGTTCAACTTAATCATGATTTTAAATCTATTCTCATAACCATGGCATAAATATTTCTAACATGAAATCATGATTTTTACTTTAGTCATGCAAACTTGCAAAAGGGATTTTTGAATCTAACCTAGCTATGTATCATATAATTCTTGTTAACAATATGGATTTCAATTATGCAAAATATCAATCATAGCCTAGTCATATTCATAAGTTTGCAAATAGGCTTTCTAAAAGCATGGCTTAATACATAGATCATGGTGCCAAAATTTCAACATAGTTTCATATGAACTATAATAACCCAAATTTGTTCCAATTACGTACAAAGTGATTTATGTATAAAAATATACATTATGATGGCATAGTAGCAAAACCCCAAACTTGCATGAATTTCAATTAATCAACTACATACATGTAGCTTCAACATGGATTACATAATTTGCGAATATTCCAAACGTATACTTGCATAAAACTACCGCAAACATGTAGTTTTTATAATGAATAACATACTTTGCGAATTTCCAATCGCTATACAATATTCCAAATCGATAAGAATCATAGTAACGCACAAATATGAATTACTTTATCGCCACAAATCGAGTATACAAACCAACACAATTATTTGTTCATACCAAAATAATACTCTACTTACAATTTGTGACGAATTCTCCAATTTAGGGATTTGGAGATGCGATTCCTTGTTGATTTGATTTGATTAAGTTGCTTTATGCTTTAGAATTTGCCTCCTAATCCTCTCTCCAATTGGTGGCTACTCTTGGTCGTTCCTCAGCAACATGACGGCTTTGTTCTTATTTTTGAATGAATAGATTAGGGTGAGTCTAGGGTCATTTTTATAGGGTTTATGAACTGATTAGGACCATTGATGTTGCTTGGATTGATCGTAGCCATTCATTCGAAAGAGAGACCAATTAGAGCCTGCCACCTAGCCCTAATGACAAAGCAGACTTCTGAAAATCGACCAACATAGAATAGGCCAGCCAGGTTGGGCTGGGTTCGACCTGGCTCTGGACCAGGTCGACAACCCTGTCGACAGCCCTGTTGACCTGGCTAGACCAGGTCGACAGCCCAGTCGACCTGGGTGCATCAGGCGGGATTATTCCTGCCCTGGCCAATTGGGCCCGGTTTTTAATTTTAAACTGTTTTATTCTGTTCGAATTTTAAACTTAATTCAGAATCTTCCGAAGGCCATATCTTCTTCATACGGACTCCGTTTTTCGAAAACTCGGACTCTATTTCGCGTATATTTCCGAGACGAACGCAATGGCGTATCCCGTTTCCCTTAGTTCTTTGATTTGAAATTAATTATACTTTAATTTGTTAATTTCACAGTTATAGAATACACGGGGTGTTACACATATGTTGGAATAAAATGCTTTGTCGTAAAAAAATATAATTTTTAACGTGAATGTGAATAAATAAATATTCATTTACAAACCGGACGGTTTGTTTATGTACACCTATTTGAAAGACATTGATTGGGACGATAAATTTTACACATCGCCCAACTGCACGAATAAAATATGCGTTTGATTGTTTGAAACCCCACACGGGTGTTAGGATGAAATTTGAAGTTCACTCATCCTGATTGATTAAATATGTCGATCGATCGATTGACAGGCTGTTATAAGCGTTAGATATCTATATTTGATGCTTATACAGTGTAGTGCACTTTGGTTGATGGTTGATTATTTTTCAATGCTATTATATGTGGGTAATGTATGAAAATCCATATTATTAACATTATATGGTGATTGATTGGATCTCATTCCAATTTAGAAAATAAAGAATAATATAAAATAAAGGTTCATGTGTTGACAGTACTCATCCATTGAGATTGGTCATGTGTTGAACGAAATATTTTGATAATAACAACTATTTTGAAAAAGAAATATTTGAAATAGAATATTTGAAAATAGAAATTTATGAAGTCGTGTTGATTAGATTGACGCCATTTTGACGTAAACGATTTCGAAATGAATTGAATTGAAAACGATTTCGAAATGAATTGAATTGAAAACGATTTCGAAATGAATTGAATTGAAAAAGATTTCGAAATGAATTGAATTGAAAACGATTTCGAAATGAATTGAATTG
Source organism: Allium sativum (assembly GCA_030737875.1). Classification (NCBI taxonomy): domain Eukaryota; kingdom Viridiplantae; phylum Streptophyta; class Magnoliopsida; order Asparagales; family Amaryllidaceae; genus Allium; species Allium sativum. Next base: position 736,241,984 of record CM060909.1, on the reverse strand, counting down.
AAAACGATTTCGAAATGAATTGAATTGAAAACGAATTCAAATTGAATCGAAAGCGAATTGAAATGAATTCAAATTGAATTGAAATTTGAATTGAATAGAAATGAATTTTAAAACGAATTTATAAAGAAGAATTCAATTTTGATTTGAATTGAAAGGGAAGTTGAGATTGCTTTTGAAACGAATATTAAAACTATTTATATAATTCGTTTTAAATAGAAATCGACGAAATATATATTATATATATAATATAATGGCCTGAATAGAACGCGCCGCGCCGCGGCAGTTCGTGAATTTCGACCATTCATTTCAAACGGACATTACGGGAGATCCGACCGTCGGATTCTCCTAAAACCGGAACCATTGGGTTCGTATCGAAAAGAGCTTTCTAACGAATGTTAGGAATTTGAAATCTAACGGTTGGATTTGGAATTATGTCCAAATCAAATTTGAAAAAGGTCGCTGTAAGTGCAGTTCGATGGCCATTGATGGAAATCGACTGTACAGGCCTTGATAAAATTATTAAAAATAGTAATAATTTGTGTAAAATCATAAGAAATGATTTGTGAAGGATTGGGATAAAAAACTCCATATTTGAAAGGATAAAAATAGATTTTTATCGAAATGAACTAGTTTTGAACTAGAATTATAATTCTATTTATTTTTAAATAAATAAATTGAATTTGAAAAGGGTTTTGAAAATAACCAAAATTTCCAATGATTGCATTGGAGTGGATTTGAATCGAAATTGTCTTCGGAATATTTCGATGTTGGAATTCGTGATTATACAGATGTTGTTATGGAAATTTGAAAGATATATATTTATATCGTTATTTCCAATACGACATTTGTTAGTCGTAGAATTTGATATTGAATATAAGCCGATATATTTTCTATTCAGAGCCTTGTATTGAATATCAAATGTGATTTGGGTTTGTCGTGAATGGTGTCTTCACTAACACTGTTCTTGAACCCAGTTGAGAAAAAAAATTAAATCTTTTTATTTAGATTTAATGAAGTGTACCAATTAAACGATATTTAATTGGAATTGAATTGGTATTGATTTTTGGGTTTATCGTGAACAGTGTTTTAAATAACACTTGTTCTTTAACCCGATAATTAATGGAATGTGATTTTGGGTTTATCGTGAACCGTGTTTTAAATGACACTGATTCTTTAACCCAGTTAAAGATTAAAACTAAGTGGAGTTTTAATGAATCTTTAATTAGATTGAAATGATCGAAAATGGAGTATCACCAGTTTTGCTCCAGGCGATGGTTAAATCTTTAATTAGATTTGAACGTGAAATGGTAATTGAATTTACCGATAACACTGTGGTGTTAGATATGAAGTATTACCAGTTTTACTTCATGGGATGAATAGGTTGGGATTGGGAAATAAAATAAATGATTTCTTCGGTGTGGTTCGCTAATCCCGACTAGTTTGAATTGATATTCAAAGGAGAATAAAGAATAAATTTAAAGAATTTATCTTGGATAAAATTAATGGGAACTTTTCCCAAAGTATAGGAATATTTGAATAAAAGAATATTCTGAATTGGAATGAGGTGTGTGTTGTGTTTGTGTAACACTTTATAATATATACGCGAGTTATTCAGAAAGACCGGGTTTACCCCATTCTGAATAACTGATTCGACGTGGTGTCGAAGATGAAGACGGTGGTCGAAGACTAGAAGTCTTCACGTCGTTTGGGTGACTACTGATGATCTTGATTGGGCTGTACACCCAAGAAGATGGAAACAGTTGGTGATCGTCCAGACGTACTTGGAGGTCGATGGATATGCGGGGTACTAGGTGCCTCCGGTTTCGTTCAGACCCAGAACGGACTTGTAAATGGACTGTGTGTCTGACATTGGATTTTAGTCCGTGTGATTGATCTCTATTAAATATATATCTGTTTGGCGGCGGAGAATTTATTCTCTTGCTTAACGCCCTTCTCTGAGACGTACGAGCTCAGGGGTTATATATTGATGGATATCAAACGCATGGAGTGAATTGCCTGTGTGGCATGCCTAAGTGGCAATTGATCGAGGCTTCTGTTGAAAAGCAAAGTCTTGTGGTGATGATCAAAGCACGGCCTTTGTGGCGTAGCTTTGTGTAACGTTTGCTTCGCAAGTTTCACACCCGGTATGAACCAAAAACGGGAGACGGACCTCAGGGAGGACTTGCGTTTCTTTCTAGCTAGAAGTGGCGTCAGTGGTTTTACACGCCCTGACGAGTTTGACTTATGTGGTTGTTGCTGTTGCGAGGCGCCTCGGTTATATCGGTTTCGGCCGATGCATTCTGGTCGGCAGACGGACCAGACTTACACCCCATAGGGTGGGAAACGTAGTGTTCAGGCATAATAATCCACATCGGTGGACCGACCCTGACGATCTAAAGGGTTGATGCGTTCTGATCCTGTGGCTCGGGCTAGAGAGTCACGAATCGGTTGAGGACTATCTTTTGCCTCGGTTCATAGATGGAAATCCAATTTCCAAATACGTGACATTTGCGGTTTTATTTGTAAACCTATATATGGTGACATAGTGGGATGGGGCGCTCATGCCGCCTATGATTGATACTTATGATTTGAAGTTGTTTTATACACTATGCACTTATAATAGTATCAAACGATTTGTTTTAACCGTATCGAGCATTCTTTGGCTGTTATAAGGGAAAACCCTATCCTCGGCTGCGTTGCATTGTGTGATGGGACCTGGGTCTTATAACAGCTTCATTTTTCTTTATTTAGCATTGCGCTGTTTGTTTTATGCACTGGTATTCTTGGGAGGAAACCCGTTCCGTGTTATACAGCGTGGCCCCTTGATTTACCTAACTTTTAAAATAAAGATTAATAACTGTTTTAGTTCTCACACCAGTCCCATGACTGACCTGGAGTTTATTGTTTTAACCTAAACTCTGGGTGCCCCTATTTTCGACACGGGCAGCTAGTAGTTTTGGTTTTGCAGATTTATATTCACAGGATCCTGGTTTACAGCTGGAACGATATCCGGAAAGCTTTGTATCCGTATATCTACTTCTAGTTGTGTATTGTATTATTTTCCGCTGCTATGTATTTAAATGTAATTTAAATCTCTGATATTTCTGTGTAATATTCATTTATACTCTGTATATTCTTGTAATCTGATGCATTGTTGTAATATACAATGAAATGTTCTTCTGTATGTGTTCTGTTGTGGTTTGTTCTCGAACTATCCGACGCTTTCCTTTACGGGGAAGTTGCGGGTCGTCTCATTTGGTATCAGAGCTTTGGTTTACAAAGCAGAGAATAAGGCACATTAGAACCGTACGAAAGAATTCATCAGATATTGGATTAGCAATATCCAATGAGAGAGACTCGTTAGAGATGGGATCAGTAGTATCCTAGAACGAGTGTGAAGAGTAGTGTTTTTGATAAATAAAAGTGAAAACAAATTTTGTTTTGAAAATTTAAATCAATTATTCGTATTTGATTATTAATTTATATAGATGTGGACAATCCAGTATATATAGATTTTGCGTATACGTCTGATCCGCGTGTATTCGAAATTTTAATATACTGGATAGATATAGAATCACACTCTAGTCGCCCGGGGATGATGCTGATAATTGTGATCACATTATCAGTATTTATATTCGAGTGACGAAAGTGAGATTTCTATATATTTCCTATTGACTGGTGTGAGAACCAAAATTAGATAGGGCCTATTGTTGTGATTTGGCATTGAAAATCTGATTTTTGACTATATATCAAAGTTATGCATTTGAAAAGCTAATCAACTAATTGATTGATGTTTGTGTTGTTTGTTTATTTGGTTGATAATTTTGAACCATTTAGCCTAATTGAATCAAATATTGAATTGTATTGAAAATTGGTCGCATCTGCTTGCATATACATGTATATCATTGAACAGGTCATAGCAAGGAGGCTAGAGCCGAAGAATAAAATTTGTTTGCCCGACAAATAGGTACATGTTTACTACATAATTTACTGTTTTGTTTGGGTGATGATGATTTTATGAGCCTATTGGCTAGCCGCTTGGCTTTTTCTTTTTCTTTTTGAGGTTAGAAGGACCGGGGAAGCTATTTGAAATTCCCCGATGCTCCCGGTGCAGGGGAGGTTATGGCGAAATTTTTCGAAAATTTAGGGTGTTAGCCAAATTTTTGAAATTTTTGAAAAGTTCTTAGAAACTGAAAAGTTGAAGAACTTAAGCCGTAATCAAAACAATGGAAGTTGAGCTGAATAACCAAACCACTTTCGACTTTGTTCCTTTTCGAGGACGAAAAGTTTTAAGTGGGGGAGATTGTAATAACCCGAAAATCTGGGCCAGTTTAAAATTTTTATTTTGGCGATTTTAGCGAATTTTGATTATTTAAAATGAATTATTTTAAATAATATCGACGAGAAATTTATTTTGAATATAATTTGACGTATATATTATATACATCGTCGTTAGAATATAAATATTTATATATAATTATAAATAGAATGGAAAATGGCGCGGTAGTTCGATAATTCGATTTCAAACTTCAATTGAATGTACCGGGTGCAAAACAATCCGGGTTTTAGTGAAACCAAAAATAAAAGGATCTAATTGTGAATATCTTTCCAACGAATCCGAATAATTGAAATTTCATAGCGCGGATCAAAAGATATGTCCAGTTGAAAGTTCTGAATAGTCGCTATGGAATTCAGGCCCTTAAAAATGGACATTTTGCAAACGACCTCGGATTTCGACGAAACCAGTTTTGTTGGGTCCGGGATGTAAAGTTATTACTAGGTTTCAAATATCATAATTTTTCGAATCAATATGTGAGCGTTGCAAAGGAAAACGCGTTTGACCAGTTTCAGTTGATTTTAATCGACTGGAAAATGACAATTTTTCCAACAGCCTCAGAATTCGACGAAACTAGTTTTGTTAGGACCATATCGTCAATACGAAGCTAGAAAATATTTTTCTGGAATTTTTCTAATTAGTATGTGACCCCGGTAATTTGAAATGTACGTTTAAAATTCAATATAGTGATTTAAATGTAAATGTAATGGAAACTGATTGTAACAGCCGAATCAGCTTGCGATACATATCCCATTGTGTTCGGAATGGGGGTAAAACGCTAGGGACGACAGGCGGTGGGCCTCGTTTAGAGGTCGTATGTAAAAGTCAACTTTTTAGAAAATAAAATAATTAAATAATAAAAATAAAATAATAAAAAGAAAACCTTTCTTCCCCTTAATCTCGCTTTGGCCCTCCCCCCCTTTTCATTTCCAATCGAATCCACAGAATAAAAAAAAAGGAGAGGCGGACGGGGGAGACTCGTCGCCCCCCCCCCCCCCCCATGAGCGCCGCCGCGCCTCAGGCGGGCCACGGTCGCCCCTCCAGCCTTCTCGCTCCCCTCTCCTCTTCAATCGACAGCCGCCCCCCCCCCTTCAGAAATGCGCCACCACATCCCCAAGACCCCACGCCCTCCGCCGCCGCCTGCACTCCCAGACGACCCCGCACCTCCTCCTTGAAGAGCGCGCCGCCAGCAGACCCCCCCTTCCACTGACGAACGAGCAGCAGACTTCGCCCCCCCCCTCTGTAAGCCTTTTTTTTTATTTTTTATTTTATTTTATCTTTACTTTTTTTTGTAATGTGTTTTTTTTATATAAACAGATTTTTAAAAAATGAAGAAGAACAGATTTTTAAAAATGAAGAAGAACAGTTTTTTTATGAAGAAGAACAGATTTTTAAAAATGAGAAAGAACAGTTTTTTTTTTTAAGGGAGAAAGATCGTATTTTTATATTATAGAAAGTTTTATATCAAGGAAAGAAAAAATGTGATTTTTATATATTGAACTTCGAATTAAAAATATGATTTTTATATATTGAACTTCGAATTAAAAATGTGATTTTTATATATTGAACTTCGAAATAAAAATGTGATTTTTATATATTGAACTTCGAATTAAAAATGTGATTTTTATATATTGAACTTCGAATTAAAAATGTGATTTTTATATATTGAACTTCGAATTAAAAATGTGATTTTTATATATTGAACTTCGAATTAAAAATGTGATTTTTATATATTGAACTTCGAATTAAAAATGTGATTTTTATATATTGAACTTCGAAATAAAAATGTGATTTTTATATATTGAACTTCGAATTAAAAATGTGATTTTTATATATTGAACTTCGAATTAAAAATTCGATTTCTATACATGTAGTGGCTACGGGCGACGAAGGTGACGAAGATGCGATAGCGATGAAGATTTCTATCAATGAAGTGCTGTGGAGCTAGGATAGCTATCGGTGAGAATTTCTCACCTTTCAATTTCTTTTTCTAGTTATATATATGTACTAGGATGCAGACGGTGCTTAGTAGCACCCGACACAATCGTCCACAGACCATGGACTTGTTTGTTTGGTTGCATAGATTAGTGATGATTTGATTTGAAATTGAATTGTTTGGTGAAATAAATTGATTTGATTGATGTGTGAATGGCGTGGGCCTTCACTAGACCGGGGATAAGGCTAAGCCTTGTCCCGTTTCCAGTATCGTGCCGTTAAGCCGCCGAAATTTTCTAAAATAAGTTAGAAAAATAAAAATATCATTTTATTTAAAGAATGAACTGAATAGAAAATCATATGTTGGAATAAAATGTTTTGTCGTAAAAAAATATAATTTTTAACGTGAATGTGAATAAATAAATATTCATTTACAAACCGGACGGTGTGTTTATGTACACCTATTTGAAAGACATTGATTGGGACGATAAATTTTACACATCGCCCAACTGCACGAATAAAATATGCGTTTGATTGTTTGAAACCCCACACGGGTGTTAGGATGAAATTTGAAGTTCACTCATCCTGATTGATTAAATATGTCGATCGATCGATTGACAGGCTGTTATAAGCGTTAGATATCTATATTTGATGCTTATACAGTGTAGTGCACTTTGGTTGATGGTTGATTATTTTCAATGCTATTATATGTGGGTAATGTATGAAAATCCATATAATTAACATTATATGGTAATTGATTGGACCTCATTCCAATTTAGAAAATAAAGAATAATATAAAATAAAGGTTCATGTGTTGACAGTACTCATCCATTGAGATTGGTCATGTGTTGAACGAAATATTTTGATAATAACAACTATTTTGAAAAAGAAATATTTGAAATAGAATATTTGAAAATAGAAATTTATGAAGTCGTGTTGACTAGATTGACGCCATTTTGACGTAAACGATTTCGAAATGAATTGAATTGAAAACGATTTCGAAATGAATTGAATTGAAAACGATTTCGAAATGAATTGAATTGAAAACGATTTCGAAATGAATTGAATTGAAAAAGATTTCGAAATGAATTGAATTGAAAACGATTTCGAAATGAATTGAATTGAAAACGATTTCGAAATGAATTGAATTGAAAACGATTTCGAAATGAATTGAATTGAAAACGATTTCGAAATGAATTGAATTGAAAACGATTTTGAAATGAATTGAATTGAAAACGAATTCAAATTGAATCGAAAGCGAATTGAAATGAATTCAAATTGAATTGAAATTTGAATTGAATAGAAATGAATTTTAAAACGAATTTATAAAGAAGAATTCAAATTTGATTTGAATTGAAATGGAAGTTGAGATTGCTTTTGAAACGAATATTAAAACTATTTATATAATTCGTTTTAAATAGAAATCGACGAAATATATATTATATATATTATATATATAATATAATGGCCTGAATAGAACGCGCCGCGCCGCGGCAGTTCGTGAATTTCGACCATTCATTTCAAACGGACATTACGGGAGATCCGACCGTCGGATTCTCCTAAAACCGGAACCGTTGGGTTCGTATCGAAAAGAGCTTTCTAACGAATGTTAGGAATTTGAAATCTAACGGTTGGATTTGGAATTATGTCCAAATCAAATTTGAAAAAGGTCGCTGTAAGTGCAGTTCGATGGCCATTGATGGAAATCGACTGTACAGGCCTTGATAAAATTATTAAAAATAGTAATAATTTGTGTAAAATCATAAGAAATGATTTGTGAAGGATTGGGATGAAAAACTCCATATTTGAAAGGATAAAAATAGATTTTTATCGAAATGAACTAGTTTTGAACTAGAATTATAATTCTATTTATTTTTAAATAAATAAATTGAATTTGAAAAGGGTTTTGAAAATAACCAAAATTTCCAATGATTGCATTGGAGTGGATTTGAATCGAAATTGTCTTCGGAATATTTCGATGTTGGAATTCGTGATTATACAGATGTTGTTATGGAAATTTGAAAGATATATATTTATAACGTTATTTCCAATACGACATTTGTTAGTCGTAGAATTTGATATTGAATATAAGCCGATATATATTCTATTCAGAGCCTTGTATTGAATATCAAATGTGATTTGGGTTTGTCGTGAATGGTGTCTTCACTAACACTGTTCTTGAACCCAGTTGAGAAAAAAAATTAAATCCTTTTATTTAGATTTAATGAAGTGTACCAATTAAACGATATTTAATTGGAATTGAATTGGTATTGATTTTTGGGTTTATCGTGAACAGTGTTTTAAATAACACTTGTTCTTTAACCCGATAATTAATGGAATGTGATTTTGGGTTTATCGTGAACCGTGTTTTAAATGACACTGATTCTTTAACCCAGTTAAAGATTAAAACTAAGTGGAGTTTTAATGAATCTTTAATTAGATTGAAATGATCGAAAATGGAGTATCACCAGTTTTGCTCCAGGCGATGGTTAAATCTTTAATTAGATTTGAACGTGAAATGGTAATTGAATTTACCGATAACACTGTGGTGTTAGATATGAAGTATTACCAGTTTTACTTCATGGGATGAATAGGTTGGGATTGGGAAATAAAATAAATGATTACTTCGGTGTGGTTCGCTAATCCCGACTAGTTTGAATTGATATTCAAAGGAGATTAAAGAATAAATTTAAAGAATTTATCTTGGATAAAATTAATGGGAACTTTTCCCAAAGTATAGGAATATTTGAATAAAAGAATATTCTGAATTGGAATGAGGCGTGTGTTGTGTTTGTGTAACACTTTTATAATATATACGCTAGTTATTCAGAAAGACCGGGTTTATCCCATTCTGAATAACTGATTCGACGTGGTGTCGAAGATGAAGACGGTGGTCGAAGACTAGAAGTCTTCACGTCGTTTGGGTGACTACTGATGATCTTGATTGGGCTGTACACCCAAGAAGATGGAAACAGTTGGTGATCGTCCAGACGTACTTGGAGGTCGATGGATATGCGGGGTACTAGGTGCCTCCGGTTTCGTTCAGACCCAGAACGGACTTGTAAATGGACTGTGTGTCTGACATTGGATTTTAGTCCGTGTGATTGATCTCTATTAAATATATATCTGTTTGGCGGCGGAGAATTTATTCTCTTGCTTAACGCCCTTCTCTGAGACGTACGAGCTCAGGGGTTATATATTGATGGATATCAAACGCATGGAGTGAATTGCCTGTGTGGCATGCCTAAGTGGCAATTGATCGAGGCTTCTGTTGAAAAGCAAAGTCTTGTGGTGATGATCAAAGCACGGCCTTTGTGGCGTAGCTTTGTGTAACGTTTGCTTCGCAAGTTTCACACCCGGTATGAACCAAAAACGGGAGACGGACCTCAGGGAGGACTTGCGTTTCTTTCTAGCTAGAAGTGGCGTCAGTGGTTTTACACGCCCTGACGAGTTTGACTTATGTGGTTGTTGCTATTGCGAGGCGCCTCGGTTATATCGGTTTCGGCCGATGCATTCTGGTCGGCAGACGGACCAGACTTACACCCCATAGGGTGGGGAAACGTAGTGTTCAGGCATAATAATCCACATCGGTGGACCGGCCCTGACGATCTAAAGGGTTGATGCGTTCTGATCCTGTGGCTCGGGCTAGAGAGTCACGAATCGGTTGAGGACTATCTTTTGCCTCGGTTCATAGATGGAAATCCAATTTCCAAATACGTGACATTTGCGGTTTTATTTGTAAACCTATATATGGTGACATAGTGGGATGGGGCGCTCATGCCGCCTATGATTGATACTTATGATTTGAAGTTGTTTTATACACTATGCACTTATAATAGTATCAAACGATAGCATTCTTTGGCTGTTATAAGTGAAAACCCTATCCTCGGCTGCGTTGCATTGTGTGATGGGACCTGGGTCTTATAACAGCTTCATTTTTCTTTATTTAGCATTGCGCTGTTTGTTTTATGCACTGGTATTCTTGGGAGGAAACCCGTTCCGTGTTATACGGCGTGGCCCCTTGATTTACCTAACTTTTAAAATAAAGATTAATAACTGTTTTAGTTCTCACACCAGTCCCATGACTGACCTGGAGTTTATTGTTTTAACCTAAACTCTGGGTGCCCCTATTTTCGACACGGGCAGCTAGTAGTTTTGGTTTTGCAGATTTATATTCACAGGATCCTGGTTTACAGCTGGAACGATATCCGGAAAGCTTTGTATCCGTATATCTACTTCTAGTTGTGTATTGTATTATTTTCCGCTGCTATGTATTTAAATGTAATTTAAATCTCTGATATTTCTATGTAATATTCATTTATACTCTGTATATTCTTGTAATCTGATGCATTATTGTAATATACAATGAAATGTTCTTCTGTATGTGTTCTGTTGTGGTTTGTTCTCGAACTATCCGACGCTTTCCTTTACGGGGAAGTTACGGGTCGTCTCAAACATGTTAATGACAAATTCCATTTTAATATGTCATTCTATTTATCTATTTAATCCAAACATACACTAAAAATGTCATTTTTAATGTCTTAACAATTTCTAACGAACATGTCATTTTTAATAATGAATCATTTTTAATGAAACTAATTATACATTAAAAATGTCCTTTTCAATATCTACACAATTTCTAATGAACATGTCATTTTTTTTATAATGAATCATTTTTAATATAACTAACTATACATTAAAAATGTCCTTTTTAATCTCTAAACAATTTCTCATGAACATGTCACTTTTTTATAATGAATCATTTTTAATGTAACTAATTATACATTAAAAATGTCCTTTTTAATCTTTAAACAATTTCTAATGAACATGTCACTCTTTTATAATGAATCATTTTTAATGTAACTAATTATACATTAGAAATGTCCTTTTTAAAACTCTAAACAATTTCTAATAAACAAATCACTTTTTTTTTATAATGAATCATTTTTAATGTAACTAATTATACATTAAAGATGTCCTTATTAATATTTAAACAATTTCTAATGAACATGTCATGTTTTTTTTATAATGAATCATTTTTAATGTAACTAATTATAAGTTAAAAATGTCCTTTTTAAATCTTTAAACAATTTCTAATGAACATGTCACTTTTTTATAATGAATCATTTTTAATGTAACTAATTATATATTAAAAATGTCCTTTTTAACCTTTAAAAAATTTCTAATGAACATGTTACTTTTTTTATAATGAACCATTTTTAATGTAAATAATTATACATTAAAGATGTCCTTTTTAATCTTTAAACAATTTCTAATGAACATGTCACTTTTTTTTATAATGAATCATTTTTAATGTAACTAATTATACATTAAAGATGTCCCTTTTAATATTTAAACAATTTCTAATGAACATGTCACTTTTTTTAATGAATCAACAATTTTCTCTTAACACTGTTCTTTTAAATAATGAATCTAAATTTACATTAAAAACTATCTTCTTTTTTTTTATGTTCAACAATTTTCTCTAAACATGATTCTTTTTAAATAATGAATCTAAATATACATTAAAAATTATCTTTTTTTTAATGTTTCTTCAATTTTTTATAAAGATGATTCTTTTTAAATAATGAATCTAAATATACATTAAAAGTTATCATTTTTAATGTTTCAACAATTTTCTAACATGCTTAATTTGTGATTCATATATATACAATAAAAAAGTATTTTTATGGTATAAATTTTTTTGTCCCATTCTATGATTCATATATATACAATAAAAAAAAGGAATTTTTATTGTATAAACAACTTTCTCTAATTCACATATACAAAAAAAAAAAGAATTTTTACTGTATAAACCATTTTGACAAATTTCTGTTTTATCCAATTTAATCCAACGGATCAGCACAATCAAAATCAATCAATCCAAATCTTGTATAACACACAACTGAATTTTAACAATGTACATATAAAAATTTCTCAATGCAATAACAATTTATTTTGATTTTTAAATTAGCGATCTTACAGTGCTTTGGAATTCTTCAAAAATTTTGGATCGCTCTAAATTTCCTTGGTTGCTCCTAAAATATAGTAGACACTACCACGATCACAACGGTCCCTGTTTCATGCGATTCCAACACCGTATGAACAAGTTATGATTTTTGTCGCGTTAATAATATTTTAAATTTAATTAATAAATTAATTTAAAAATTATACCTTTTTCTTCTATCTGAAACAAGGCCACACGTTTTTCTCGTTCATTCAAAACTTGGTCAGAGGTTTACGATCAACACACACCACTTTGCGACGATCAGACGGTGCCATAGCGGAGAGAGGAGAGCGGCGCACGTAAGGGGGCCCATGGCGGCGAGTTCGATCTACATCTGGACGCGGGGCGGCGCTACGAACTGCGGCAGTTTGGGTGTCTGGATCTCGTTAGATACTCGACGATAGGAGGTGTTGTCCGTATGGATGTGAAGAATGGAGAGAGTACTTCAATATTCTCCAAAGGAGGGAGTGATTTTATTGAGAGGATTAGGAGATTTTAATGGATGAAGTTTGGAGCTTTTCTGGCCATTGGAGAATAGGGCGGCGGCTATGATATCAATTAGGGTTTTGTAAATATTAGGTTATATATAATATTATATTATTAAATTCTTTAATTATAAAAGGCCCGTTAATGGATACTAACTCCAAATTAAGCCTAACGACTGTGGCCCTTAGCCAAATGCCCCAATTCCAAACACAATGGACTAGGTCTCATCAGCCCATTTGATCGTTTCAACCCATTTTTCTTTAATTTAAAATATAATCCATTTAATTATTAAATTTGATCGTACATTTTAATTTACTTAGGCCGCAAGCTGACTCTAAAAATTTCTGAAAATTTAATCTAGCTATGTTTTGATGCTACGGTCTTAACGAAATTAATTTCGTCGAATTTGGAGACCATTTGAAAAATGGTCTTTTTAACAGTCGATCCAATTCAACAGAAATTACCTAACACATTTTAATTCCAAAAATTATGGAAATTTAAACCTAGCAATAATTTGACATTCCGGATCCAACAAAAATGGTTTCATCGAAAATGGAGGTCATTTGCAAAATGGCTATTTTTAATAGCTTTGTTATTATTTAAAAATGGAATTTTTTAAATTCTGACACATTTTCTGACAAAATTTCCTAAAATAAAATTTTTAAATTGGTTCTGATTTTCCGGGTTGTTACAATCTCCCCACTTAAAAACTTTTCGTTCCCGAAAAGGAAACAATAGTAAAGTAGGAAACAAAATGGAAAACGCAAAATATTGTAAATGTACATCAACACAAGAGCTAATCAGAGATGTCCACTCTGCACCTGGGATAAGCCTGTTTAATGCTATCCTCAGTCTCCCATGTACAGTCTCTAGGATCTCCGCTCCATTGCACTTTGACTAAATGGATCCTCTTGTTTCTCAGAACTCTGGTTTCTTTGCCAATAATTTTAACTTGCACTGTTCTCACTGCTAAGCTTAGGGTAATCTCCAAATCTTGTTGTGCTGCTTCCTCCACAATCAAGTCTGTATCATGTACATGCTTTCGAAGTTGAGACACGTGAAATACATCATGTACCCCTGACAACCAGTCAGGCAACTGAACCTTGTAAGCAAAAGTTCCAATTCTTTTGAGTATAGGGAATGGACCAATGAATCTAGGCGCCAACTTCCCAGTTTCTCGGAAATGAACTGCTCCTCTCAATGGGGAAACTCTCAAGTATACTTAACCACCAAAAACAAAATCTAAATCCCTCCTTCTTGAATCTGCATAAATTTTTTGTCGGCTCTGAGCTGTCTAAAGTCGCTTCTTAATGAAATCGACTTTATCCGAAGCTTCACGAATCCTGTCAGGTCCCAATACTATTCGATTGCCTGGTTCTACCCAACATGTAGGAGATTTACATGGCCTGCCATACAATGCTTCGAATGGAGACATATGTAAGCTTTCTTGGTAATTGTTATTATATGAAAACTCAACCAAATGCAAGTGATCTTCCCAGGACCCGCCGAAATCAAGAATACATGCCCGCAACAAGTCTTCCAGTATATGATTCACCGTCTCAGTCTGGCCATCTATTTGAGGATAATATGCGGTGTTCAGATTTAACTTTGTTCCTAGCTCCTCTTGGAATGCCTCCCAGAATTTAGTAGCAAATATCAAATTACGATCATTAACAATGCTACTATGAACTCCATGTAGTTTGACAATTTCTCTAAAATAAATCTACGCCGTACTTCGTGCTGTTCTATTAGATCAGACAGGAATAAATTGGGCGGTCTTCGTGAAATGATCTACAATCACCCATATACTGTCATTGCCTTTCTTGGTTCTGGGCAGTCCATCAATGAAATCCATGGAAATTTGATCCCACTTCCAATATGGAACCTCTAGTGGTTGAAACAATCCTGCGAGTTTCTATTGATTGCTTTTGACTTGTTGGAAAGTAGAACACTTACTAACATATATGGAAATGTCTCTTTTCGTAGATCTCCACCAGAATGTATGCTTGAGATCATGATACATCTTACTCACTCCTGGATGAGTACTATGCTTGGACTTGTGACATTCATCCATTACTTCCCTTCTGAGCTCAGGAATGTTCGGAACACATATTTGGCCTAATAGCCTCAGAATTCCCTTGTTATCAATCTGGAAACTTGAGGGTTCGCCTTCCTAAACTCTTTTACTAGTCCTCTAAATAAATTCATCATTCTTCTGAAGAGCAGAGATTTTGTCAATCAATGAAGGCGTAATAAACAGATTGGCAATGATCGTATTCTTCCTGCTAAGCGCATCAGCTACAACATTGGCTTTCCCTGGAGTATACAAGATATCCAGATCATATGCCGCAAGAAATTCTAACCAACACTGCTGCCTCAAATTCAAGTCCTTCTGGGTGAAAAGATACTTCAATGATTTGTGATCTGTATATAATTCGAACTTCTCACCCAAAAGATAGTGTCTCCATATTTTCAAAACAAACACAACGGCTAACAACTCAAGGTAATGAGTAGGATATCACTTTTCATACGGCTTCAATTGACGGCTAGCATAAGCAAATACTTTTCCTCTTTGCACCAATACCGCATCAACATCTTCAAGAGAAACATATGTATAGACATTCTAGGTCTTGATTGCCATTAATAATGGTCAACACTGGAGCAGTAATCAACCTTAATTTTAGATCTTGGCAAGGTGCCTCACATTTCAGGCGTCCAATTAAACTTTGTATGCTTCTTGGTCAGCTTTGTTAATAGACAAGATAGTTTTGAAAAATATTTAAGGAATTACCCATAATAGCCAGCCAATCCTAGAAAACTTCCGACTTCTATAGGAGTGCTAGGCTGCTTCCAATCTCGAATGGTTGTGATTTTGCCTAGGTCTACTTAAATTCCTTTCTTCGATACTACATGACCAATGAACTTTACTTCTTCTTGCCAGAATATGCATTTTGAAAATTGTGCTTTTAATACATGCTTTCTTATAATTTCCCAAACTTCTTCCAAATGCTTTGCATGCTCGTCAGTGGACTTAGAGAAGATTAAAATGTCATCAATGAAAACCAACACAAATTTATTCAAGACATCGCGGAATACTCTGTTCATCAGATCGACAAAGTAAGCAGGAGCGTTACATAAGACGAACGATATTACTAACCACTCATAGAATAAGTCTAGTCCTCTGAAAGCTGTCAAAGGAACACATTCTTCGGCAGTACGCAATTGATGGAAACCCGTGGCTAGGTCCATCCTTGAAAACACTTGCACTCCATTTAAGCGATCCAATAAATCATTAATACATGGCAAGGGATATTTGTTCTTTAGTGTCTGCTTATTGAGGTCTCGGTAATCAACACACAATTGTAGAGTACCGTCTGACTTAGGAACAAATACTACTGCTGCACCCCAATTTGAAAAGTCAGTCCTGATCAGACCTTTCTGCAAAAGCTGTTTAGTTTGATTGCTCAATTCTTCTTTCTCTTTCAGCGTCATTCTTTGAATAACATGCACAACTGGCCTTGCATTCGGAACTAAATCGATCCTAAAGTCAATTTCTCTTCGCGGAGGTAAGCTTTCAACTTCTTCAAACACATTCGCATAATTTTTAACTATAGGAATATTCCTAATAAAAGTAGGAGTAACTTCTAGAGAAGACCAAAATTCTTTTCTATTAGTTTTTGAACTGTGGCATGGTATAGAAATAATATTCCCATATTTGGTTTTAGCCTTAACAATTCTTTCGGCGCATAGTACTTCAGCCTCATACTTCGTTAACCAATCCAGCCCAAGAATAACATCGTACTCAGAAGAATTCATGACGATTAGATAAAAAGAGAACAGGTAACAAGAATAAGAGATCAACACTCTACAGTATAGACCGAGAACAAGAGAACCTCCTATTGGATTGTGGACACTAATTGATTCCTTAAGATCTCTCAGTTTTAAATTTAACTTTTTCACGGTGTTACTAGAAATAAAACTACATGATGCATCAGTGTCAAATAATACTGTACCAGGAATATTCTTAATAGTAAGGGTACCTCCCAAAGCATCTGGTTTACCTGCTCCTTCAGAAAAAGCTGGTGCACTCGCTCCATCGTACATGTGAGCCACCTCGGATTTCTGGCTTGTGACAATTAAAGCATTCCTTAGTACTGCGAGGATTCTGGCTAGGCCCTGATTCACTCCTCCTTGGCCTTTTTGGAGCTTTGCATTCATAATCATAGTGTCCGAGTTTTTGGCAGTTGAAGCATTTGACCTTGGCCCTTTTATTCTCTTGAGGCTTGGAGACTGCAGTGTTGCTTGCCTCTGGCTTCTTATCAGAATGTTTCCTCTTGTTATTAGCTTGATTTCCTTCATGATCCTGCTTCCAATTTCCCTTGTCTATCTCCTCGTATCTGCAAGCTATCTCAATCAGTCTGGCAAACGGGAGCTCGATATATGCCATTACTCTGTTGTGATACTTCCTCGAAAGACCATTAATGAACCTCTTATTTTTCTGGAGCGGGCCTGAATCAATTCAAGTGCATATCGGGAAAGCTCTTCGAATTTCCTCACATACTCAGCAATAGTTCTATCCCCTTATCGGAGATTAGCAAATTCATCACAAAGGCACTCGACTTCTTTCCAGGGAATGAACTTCTCATTAAAGAGTTCTTTAAACTTCACCTAAGACATGTCGGCATCAATATCTCTAATCATACCCGTCTCCCACCAAATTAAAGCCTCCTCTTTTAAAAGCCATGATGCTAAGAATTGCTTCCGATGGTCATCTAGTTCCAAGCCCGCAAAAATCTTCTCGCATGTCTTTAGCCAAGCCTGTGCCTCAGTCACTGTCTCATGGCCAGTGAATGACACGTCTCCCAAATTCTTGATTTTCTTTGCCACTTTATCCAAATCGGAAGGTTGCAGGGGTGTTGGTGGTGACACTATAGCATCCAGATTAGGTTGGTCCTGAGCAGCGGGGATTTCACCCCTTCCCCGGCCTCTTCCTGCTCCACCTCTACCTCTATATCTAGACCTCGTACTCATCTCAGTCAGTTTTGTACCATCAAGGAAAGAGTCAGGCCAATAGAAATGATAATTTTTAAGGAATTGTAAAATTAGAAGGATATATGGGAAAAATAATGATGTAATGACTGATTATGATGTGCTACTCTACTGTGCTCATTCTAGGACCTTACTAATCCTATCTCTAATGAGCTACCGGCCTTAAAATACTGCTGATTCTATCTTGACGAATTGTTTTAAATATGTTATACTCTAGAGCTATGGTTAACCTAAGTTCTGATACCAACTGTAATAACCCCAAACTCCCGTAGTACGAAAGCAAGGATAATCATTGGAATATAACGCATTTATCACAATAGCAGATTACAGATAACAGCATAACACATGAAATCATAGGATAATATCATCATAGCAGTGGAATTAAAAATGTCATCAACATCAGAGTTGCACAGACATGGGATATAACTTAGAACATAAAAGTTCTCAGCAAATAGAAAATAAGTCTAGAATATCATTAAGTACAACATAGACAAAATGATGTCTAAATGTCCAAAATAGAAATAAAAGATAAAGATAGTCTTCTTCTTCGGTCAAACGAGCACACCATGCTGCGGTGCACATCCAAAATAAGCCCTTTGCCTGTTACTTGGCTGCCCATGTAAAAATAAGGGCACCCGAGTTTGCAAGTGAAAAACAAACTACGAGTCAGTCATGGGACTGGTATGAGAAATCTTACTTAACTTATCTAACAATAAGGCTAATCACAGGACCACGCCGCTAACGCGGAACGGGTTTACTCCATTGGATTCCCAGTGCATAAAATAAGTAAATCTTTTAAAACAACGCAATTCTTTTTAGAAAAATGAAACCATTATAAGACTCAAGTCCCATCACACAATGCAACGCAAACTGGAGGATAGAGTTTTACCTTATAATGATCAAATATGATTGATACGTATAAAACATGATATTATTATTAGTGTCTAGTAAGTTTAAGACATTATCAAAATAAATGCATCAATCCCAGACAGCATAGCTACCATATACTATGTCGCCATATATAGGTTTATAATCAAATTCGTAATGTCGTATTAGAAATTGAGTTTCCATCATAATTCAAGGCTAGGAATCATCCTCACCGGTTTCGAGACACTCTAGCAAATGCCTCAGGACTCGAATGCTGGCGAGCCCTTGTTAGCAGCAGGGCCGGTCCACAAATACTTTAGTTGATTGGTTATTCTTGAACAATACGTTTCCCGGTCATTTTGGACCTATCACTTGGCCAGTAGCGACCAATATCCAAGGGCCCTCAAAATCCATCATCCACATAAGTAAAAATGTCTAGGCTCCATACCATGAGACCACTTCTAGCTAGAAAGAAACGCATGCACTCCCTGCCGTCCTCATTCCGTTTTTGACTCATACCGGGGTGTAAGGCTCGCGAAGTAACGCTATACACAAAGCTATAATAAATAAAGCTGTGCTTTGATCATCAACCACAAGGCTCTGCTTTTCAACAAAAGCCTTGATCCTTTGCATCTTGGCATGCCACGTTGACAATCCACGCCATGTGACTGATATCTATCAATATATATCCTCTAAGCTTGTATGTCTCAGAGAAGGGTGTTAAGCAAGAGAACAAATTTTCCGCCACCAAACAGATATATATTAAATAAAAATCAATTCACACAGAACGAAATCCAATGTCAGATGCCATCCATTTACAAGTCTGTTCTGGATCTGAACGAAACCGGAGACACCTTATTCCTCGTCCCATATATCCAATACGGAATAGAGGTTCTCGCATATCCGGACAATCAACAAGTACGTCCGGACAACTACCACTTTAACCCTTTCAAGGCAAGCAACAACTCCAATCAAAAGCATCAGTAGTCGTCCATTCGATGTGAAGATCGCTGGTCTTCGACCACTGTCCTCAATATCTTCGACTTTCAATCGTCGTATAATTATTTGAAATGAGATTTAACTCGGCCTTTTCAAATAATTCACGAATATATATAATTCAAATCAATTATTTTCATTCCATATCATTTATAATATTTTATAACGATTTATCACTATTTTTATTTATATAAAAATTGCCCCTTTTAATTTAATAACGCTTCAGGTCAATACGCGGCCCTGGCGCTGTTTTTATCCAAATTTGAATTACACATTTATCGAAATCTAACCGTTGGATCTTAACAAATTTAATATCGTTGGAAAGATCTTTCCAAAGAGAACCAACGGTTCCAGTTTTGGGAAAATCCGACGGTCGGATGTTTCGGTGTAATAGTTTGAAGTTACGATTCCGAAACATTTTTAATAATGAATCATTTTTAATGAAACTAATTATACATTAAAAATGTCCTTTGTAATATCTAAACAATTTCTAATGAACACGTCATTTTTCATAATGAATCATTTTTAATGTAACTAATTATACATTTGTCCTTTTTAAATCTCTAAACAATTTCTAATGAACATGTCATTTTTTTTATAATGAATCATTTTTAATGTAACTAATTATACATTAAAAATGACCTTTTTAATCTTTAAACAATTTCTAATGAACATGTCACTTTTTTATAACGAATCATTTTTATTGTAACTAATTATACATTGAAAATTCCTTTTTAAAACTCTAAACAATTTCTAATGATCATGTCACTTTTTATAATGAATCATTTTTAATGTAACTAATTATACATTAAAGATGTCCTTTTTAATCTTTAAACAATTTCTAATGAACATGTCACATTTTTTTATAATGAATCATTTTTTATATAACTAATTAAAAATGTCCTTTTTAATCTTTAAACAATTTCTAATGAACATGTCACTTTTTTATAATGAATCATTTTTAATGTAACTAACTATACATTAAAAATGTCCTTTTTGAAACTCTTAACAATTTCTAATGAAAATGTCACTTTTTTATAATGAATCATTTTTAATGTAACTAATTATACATTAAAAATATCCTTTTTAATCTTTAAACAATTTCTAATGAACATGTCACTTTTTTTTATAATGAATCATTTTTAATGTAACTAATTATACATTAAAGATGTCCCTTATAATCTTTAAACAATTTCTAATGAACATGTCACATTTTTTATAATGAATCATTTTTAATGTAACTAATTATACATTAAAGATGTCCTTTTTATTCTTTCAACAATTTCTAATGAACTTGTCACTTTTTTTTAATGAATCAAAAATTTTCTCTAAACATTATTCTTCTAAATAATGAATATAAATATACATTAAAAAATATCATTTTTTTATGTTCAACAATTTTCTCTAAACATGATTCTTTTAAATAATGAATCTAAATATACATTAAAAATTATCTTTTTTGATGTTTCCACAATTTTCTCTAAACATGATTCCTTTTAAATTATGAATTTAAATATACATTAAAAATTATCATTTTTAATGTTTCAACAATTTTCCCAAAACATGCTTAATTTGTGATTCATATATATGCAATAAAAAATTATTTTTATGGTATAAATAATTTTTTTCTATTCTATGATTCATATATATACAATAAAAAATTATTTTTATTGTATAAATTTTTTTCTCTAGTTCACATATACAAAAAAAGAAAATTTATTATATAAACCATTTTGACAAATTTCTATACTATCCAATTTAATCCAACGTATCGCCATAATCGAAATCAATCAATCCAAATCTCGTACAACATACAACTGAATTTTAACAGCGTATACATAAAAATTTCTCATCGCAATAACAATTTATTTTAATTTTTAAATTAGAGATCTCACCGTGCTTTGGAATTCTTCAAAAAATTTGGATCGCTCTAAATTTCCTTGGTTACTCCTAAAATATAGTAGACACTGCCGCAATCACAATAGTCCCTATTTCTTGCGATGCCGACATCATATAAACAAGTTATGATTTTTATCGTGTTAATAATATTTTAAATTTAGTTAATAAATTAATTAAAAAAATTATACCTTCTTCTTCTATCTGAAACAAAGCCGCATGTTTTTTTCGATCGTTCAAAACTAGGTCAGAGGTTTACGATCAGCACACACCACTTCGCGATGATCGGATGGTGCCACGAAGGAGAGGGTAGAGCGGCGCACCTGAGGGGGCCCACAGCGGTGAGTTCGATCTGCACCTGGAGGCGGGGTGTTGCTACGAACGGCGGCGGTTTGGGTGTCCGGATCTCGTCGGATACTCGACGATAGGAGGTGTTATCCGTATGGATGTGAAGAATGGAGAGTGTAACAACCCACGTCCATTAAGGTCACTCACAAAGGGAGTGCCTTAACTTCGGTGGAGCGTTTTAGGTAAAAGATGCAGATAAATTACAAGACAAACAAATAAAGCAGCGGAGAGATAAATAAAACTTTACTTTATTGATAAAACAACAGCTTGGTAAAACAGCTTGTATAAAGATTGTTTTTCATCACCAAAACACAAATACCCATTACAACAAAGCATCTGTCTTGTTTAACAAAATAAAGAAGCAAAAACTGATACTGATATTCCCCAATAAAGCATGAGCCAGCCATAGCAGTGGAAAAGAGAGTTCAAAGCAGTACATCGACTAATCCTCAAGCTTGGAAAGAGAAATAGTCCAGACTAAGCTGAGCTATTCCCTCCCTGACTACCTTGGGGGGGGGGGGGACGAAAGAAAAGAGGCGAAACAAACTAGGTCAGACATAAGTCTTGTAAGCTCAGTGATTACTAGCATGTAAACAGGAAAAAGGATCATGACATGAATAAACTGAATATAGGACAATACAATAGTAGCAAGATAACCTAAGATAAGCATAAGATATGATAAGGCAAGGTAAACTGAATGCGCTTCTACTCTTTCTCTGCTTCGTTATTACCCTACTATTTTGATTTCTATATCTCTGCACTGTAACAACCCGGAATTTTTGGGCCAATTTAAATTTTTTAGAAATTTTAATGGATTTTTAATATTTAAAATGATTTATTTTAAATAATAACGACGAAAAATTTATTTTAATCGAAGTTAAACGAATAAATTTTAATTTAATTATAAAAGGAGTTTAAAACAGCGCTGCAGTTTGAAAATTTGATTTTGAACTTTGACTGAATGTACAGGATTCATTTTAAATTGGATTTCAGTAAAACAAAAAATATTTAAATCTGTTTAACGAAATCTTTCTAATGAATCTGAAAAATTGAAATTTCACTTTATATATTGAAAGTTATGGCCAGTTCAAAATTTAGAAAAGTCGCTGCAGAATTTATATATATTTTAATTTAACATATTGACCTTAAAAATAATCATTTTGCAAACGACCTCGGTTTTCGACAAAACCACTTTTGTTGGAACCGGAATGTCGAATTATTGCTAAGTTTAATTTTCCAGAATTTTTCGAATTAATATGTGAGCGTGGCAAAAGAAAATGTGTTTCTCCATTTTAGTCAAATCGAATCGACCAGAAATTGGCTATTTTTCAAACGGTCTCAGAATTCGACGAAATTGGTCTTGTTAGGACCGTATCGTCAAAACATAACTAGAAATAATTTATCTATAATTTTTAGAGTCCGTATGTGGACCCGGTAAATTTAAATGTACGATCAAATTAAATAATTAAATGATTTATAATTAAAATTAAAGAAAAACATATAGTAACAGCCGAATTGGTTTACGAAACATGTTCCATTGTGTCCGGGATGGGGATATTTGGCTAGGGGCGACATTCGTTAGGTTGGATTCGGTGTTAGTATCAACGAACAAACACTTTCTTGAATTAATAAATGAATAGTATAAAATACAGTATAAATACGACCCCTATACAGTAGAATACACCTATGCAGTCAAAGCCTGCTAAAGCCCCGCTAAATCCTCGCTATAGCTCGTAGAGCTCCTCAACCGCTACGCTATTTCAATTTATCACTGATGAACAGTAGATCCGCTTGTAGCCCCGCTGTCATCCGCTGCATCCGCTAAATCAAGGCTATTTAGCATCCGCTTTAGCAATTTTAATACATAGGGCTTGATTTGACTAGTTCTCTTTATATAAATATCAGTAAAGTGAGCGTGAAGAGCTAATTTTAATGCATAATTATCTAATATATTATACAAACATATTATAGTCATCAAATCTAGTGTGCATAATGATGATATTATTTAGTTTTGTTACACAAGATTAATTAATATTGGTTTTGTCTGCACAAATAATGTGGAAATGATAATTAATTAGTTTTAAATATTTGGTTTCAACATCTAGTGAACCATTTTGCGCTTCCACTATAGCCCCGCTATTTCCCCGCTTTATCCTCGCTACACATTTTCACACCTCTACCGCTATGGTACCGCTAAGCGCTTTTACTGCACAGGAATACACTCAACCCTAATTCCAATACACCAGCCGCCATCGCTTCAAACGAATGGCCGACATCATCCCCGCTTAATCCCTTAAATTCTCACTGTTCTTTGCGAATTAATACACAAATCCAATATGCAACTGAAGAGATTTTGATGAGCTTCTACCCTGTACGGCTATGATCGATTTCAAGCGAACGGATTGGGAGGATTTTGGTGCTAAATCCGCTGACTTTGGTGCGGATTTCAAGGCTGGGGAGGCGTGCGAGTTGGGTGGCTTTCCTGGCGTCGATGGAGAGGTCCAAGGTGGAGCTCGTGACGGTTCTGGATCGGAGGACGGTGCAACGTGGAGGAGTGCAGTTGGGGGTTTCACAGTTGAGCAAATGGGTTTCACGGTGCGATGAGTTACAGACATAGAAAGAGGAAGAGGGATTAAAGGTTTTAATTAAGTTAATTAATAAATTAATTATATCGTTAATTTATTCAATGTTCGAATCTTCGTAACTTTGTCATATTAAATCAGAAATTAACGAAACAAGTTGCGTTGTGATCGTATTGAAGAACACTACAACATGGAACTGACTAGATCTGAAAAGGAGTAGATGAAATTTTGACCAAAATTCAGATCTGATCTATTCTGAATAAAAGCTCGGTGAGATTTCTATTTAAAAATTCAAATTATTTATTTCAAATGTGAAAATTACACTTATGTCATATCCATGATGGTATATATAATTATTGAAATGTTGATTTGTTCTGTGATGACGATTGTTGAGTTTTATTGTTGTTTGATTGAAATATCATGTTTTGGTAGGTTCAGTATTGTTAACTTAGGAATATCATTTCTAGTGTTTTGTCGAAATAAAATTATTGACAAACAAGATTATCATTTTTGATTAGTTATATTAACAATAAATTAACAAATTTTGTTAGACAATGTACACGTGAATAAAATATTCATTTTTGTTTAAACCATGATTGTTGAATTAAAATATAGAAATTATTTTGACAAATAAAATTCCTTTTATTTGTCATATTAAAATATAGAAATTGTTTTGACAAATAAAATTCCTTTTATTTGTCATATTAGAGTATAGAAGTTGATCTACAAATAAAATCCCTTTTATTTGTTATTGAAATGCATACAAAATCTTGACGTATAAAATATTCTTTTATATGACATTGAAATACATAGGGAGAATGTTTATATATAAAATATTCTTTTATATGTTATTAGAATGTATAGAAAAGTATAAACAAATAAAAGGATTCTTTTATTTGTTGTTAGAACACATAGAAAAGTGTAAAACAATAAACTACCATTTTTTTTATTTGTCATGATTAAAACCAGAATTAGATGCAAAATAGAAATATTCCTTTTATGCGCTATGTTAAAATAGATTCATATGAGAATAAGAATATTATTCTTTTATTTGATTTGTATATAAATTACAATAACAATGTTTATATGTCATGTTATACATTAAGATTTGTATACGAATCAAAATGGACATTTTGTTAGAAATGTTATATGTTGATTAGAATTATCACCTTTATTAGAAGTGTTATATTAGATTAAAACACCATTTCTGTTAAGAATATGTTATGTAATTAAACATGAGATTTTGTTAAGATTATGTTATGAAAATAACATTTCTGTTGAAAGGACATGTTAGAATAAAAAAAAAGAAATACCATTTATGTTATAATAATGTCACTTTTTATTTGATTAGAATTGGTAAGAAGGAAATACCACTTTTTATTTTATTAGAATCAACGGTGTAAAATAGTCACTTTGTTAGCATTGATTCAACATAATTTTTTTTAATATGAATGGTTAGAATTGTTAAACATTAAGAATATTCTTTTCATTGTTTACGTGTAATGTTAGAAAAGTTTCATATGTTGAAAACATTATTTTCAACATGCTTATAAAGAAAGAAAAGAAAATTTGTTAGAAAAGGATAAGTATGTTAAAAACATTATTTTTTAACATTGCTAGGGGAACATGTTAGAAAATATAAAAGATTAAAAACTATATTCTTAGCATGATGGAAAATACAGATTAGAAAGAATATTTATGTTAAATTTAAAAGAATATTTATGTTAAATTTAAAAGAACATTTATGTTAAATTTAAAAGAACATTTATGATAAATTTAAAAGAACATTTATGATAAATTTAAAAGAACATTTATGTTGGATTAGAAAGAATATTTATGTTAGATTAAAAGACATTTATGTTAGAAATTTGAAAGAACATTTATGTCAGATTAAAAAGTAGATTTGACATGTAATCAAAATCACATTTTTGTGTATAATTAAAAAGCAGAATTTGACGGTGTAATCAAAATCACATTTTTTTATATGTAATTAAAGAAATTGAGAAAGTCCAAAGTTTATTTAAGTTTTGAAAAGGTAGGTCATAGTATTTGGAATCAAGTTATTTTGGAAATATGGAATATTCCAAAATTAGGATATTTTGAAATGAGAAACATTTTAAAATAATATTTTTAATGGAACAATTATAATGGTTAATTAAAATTGTACTTGGACCCGAGGTTAGGTGTAGTAACCCGGATTTTTGGCGACTTTGGTTATCGACATAAGCACGACGACGATAACCAAAACATCGAAAAATCCCGGTAATTAATGAAAGAAATTAGAGGGTGAGGATAGATATGATAGAACTTATAGAATAGAAGAAGAAGAAGAACATCATCATCAGAGTAAACACGAATCTCACAGCGGAACGAATAAAATATAACATAACATATCTTTGAAATAACATCAGTATATGTATACAATAACACTTATCAGAGTACAACACTTACAACAACAGCGGAAATAATAATAGCTATAGAATCCTGAAGCCTCCTGCTCCAAGCTCTCCAAGTGTATCTGTAAAATCCCGACTACTTGACTGCCCGTACAAATTTAGGCACCCAAGAGTTTAGGGAAAACAACAAAATAAACTCTGGGTCAGTCATGGGACTGGTGTGAATAAACTCAAATCATTTAAACAGGTATATGATATCTCATAAGACCACGCCGTGAATACGGAACGGGTTTTTTCCTTATGAGAATCCAAATAACTTTTCAAAGCAATATCATTCTGATATTATAATAATGTCTAAGTACAAATAAATATCAATCTAGCAGAAACGCTTGCATCTCACGTTACTACATATATAGTATACAATCAAAATCGCAAGCACGTATTGGATGATTGGATTTCCAACTATGACAAGGTATGGAACCACCTTCCGATCAGTGTACTCTAGGAACGATACACTGGAGTTCAACAAGAGCATCTTGCAACTCAGCCACACATGACCGACCACTCATTTCGCTTGAGTGTATCGAATGTACATCACCAACGGTTGGGATCAGCAACCGTTCCCGTATATATATGGGACAGCATTGATAGATTTAAGAAACAAATGAATATTCACTAGATAGGTGATTATACACCCTACTTCGGTGCGACCGACTTAGCCATGCTGCCTGCCTGATTTCTGTCATTTACCGGTTGATGAGGCTAGAAGCTACGCTTTATCATCACAACAGATTCACTTCGAATGCTACATTGTCAAATCCATCGAAATCACTAATTGACGTTTACAACAGTACGTTACATGTCAGCTAAAAGAAGTTTCCTTCTCCGCTTCCACTCTTGGTATAGTTGAAGAAATCAATGTACGTGATCGTCTGGAAATACTATGTCAGACATCCATCTTCATTCACTTAGAATGTCACATCGTCATACCCGCCAAATCACAAATTGACTTATCCAAAAATAACACGGGTATACAGCTAAGAGAAACGAATTCCTCCGCCACCAAACGTGAATACGTTTGAACAGATCAACTTACGCGATCCATTGGATATACTCTGTCAGACTTTCGTCCATACAAGTTGTCCTGGGACTGGACAAACCGAAGGCACTATTCTGTAAACAGGATAGCCCTTGCATTTTACTCCGTCTTCAATTATCTTTGGCATATATGATTCGCGACGCTTATGCCAATACAGAGTGGTTCTTTAGATAATAATCCAACCGGTCTCTCCATATTAACAACGTTAAAATGGTCAAAACTTTGATATTCTGTGAGTTAACTATCAAAGAAAAACAAGTGTGCAAACAATGATATTATTTCCAGATGGAAATTATATCGAACAAACATCATTTAACATTAATCTCTTTAGTTCATTTATTTACTTATCTCCTGTTTCCCTAAATTCTAAATTCTTATTTTCTTTTATCAGAAAACATTTCTGATTCTCGTTTGGGAAAACATTTCCAAACTCCTTTACGATCAGACCTTACCATTTCTTAGTGAAGAAGGAAGTCACTCAAGTTGGGGTATAATTACCTCTCAGACCTTAACTGAACAACGTTATAACTTCAAAATGGTCAAAGTTTATCTTTTAATCTTTAACAACTTATTTACGCCTTTCTCGGATTCAATTTTACTAATCCACTTCTATATTTTAAACATTGGTTATAACGATAACGTTATAATCCCTCCTTTCGAATTATCTAACTTTAATTATAACTTCTATTCTTATAAGTGAATAATTAACCTAACCCTTATTTATTTATAAATAAATAAATCTCTATTTAAACACTGGAAAGTATAAGTACTTTCCCGAATTCGATATAATCGAATTTGCCGATTAACTCTCTTCGAGAAATCTCTATTTGATTAACTCTTCTTCGAATAAACGATATCCGATAATCTCTCTTCGAATAACTAATATCCGATAACTCTTCCTTTTCAAATATCTCATATTTGAAAATCTTACTTCGATTAAACTATAATCGATAACTCCCTTCGATGAAACTAACATCGATAACTCCTTTCGATGAAACTAACATCGATAACTCCTTTCGATGAAACTAACATCGATTTATTTAACTCGACGAACTTAACTCGACTAACTTAACTTGACTCGACTAACTTAACTAACTTAACTCGACTTACTTGGTTCGACCAAATTCGATTCGATTAACTAGGCTCGACTAACTTGACTAACTTAACTCGACTTACTTGGTTCGAACCACCCGATCAACTCAACTATTTAACTTTAATTGGTTTTACTTGGTTTGACTAACTCAATTTATTAACTCGACTAACTAAATCAACTCGATTAACCTAACTTGATTTACGTATCTCGATTAACTGAACTAATCACTTTGATTAACTCGACTAATTTACTTTGGTTAACTTAACCAATTCACTTAACTAATTCACTTAGTTTAGCTTAACTGATTCACTTAACTCCTGTCGAATAAACTATATTCGATAACTCCTCTAACTCTATTCGAATAAACTATATTCGTTTAACTAACTTCGAATACCATATTCGATTAACTTACTTCGAATACCATATTCGATTAACTTTATTCACTTTATAAAGATTTCCTTTTTAACAACGTTTTATACATTTGAAAAGATTTACTTTTAAATAACGGTTCTACACTTTAAAAATGATTTCCCTTTTATAACGTTTCCTTTTCAATTCTATTTGTAAATGGTTTACAAATATCCCCTTTTCAAATTTATTCTTGAAATATTCTAACTCCTTAAATTTTCGGGAAAATTCGCCATAACCTCCTTTGTATCGGGAGCATCGGGAAAATCCCCAAACTCGCCACATAGGCCTTTCCATTCAAAAAGAAAAGTTTTGAATTTATTTCCTTTTCAAAATATCTCCTATTTATATATATCCCAATTTATAAATATTCCTTATTTATAAATATTCAAATTTATAAATATTTCATTTTCAAATATCACTTTGAAAATCCCCTTATCAACATTTCGGTATGTTATGGTATTCAATCATATCAAATCACGATGTTCAATATCGTCCAAGCACATATAATCGCCCACAGATTTTATATCACATCATATAACAATATATGAAAAACAATAAAATGACTGTTGAGGAATCCAGTCGGATTCCTCCAACCTGTTTCCCTGCATCACAGATGTTAAACAATATAGATAACATCACTTTCAGTTCCATATGATATATTCTGTTAAACAGAATCAATATAGAAATTTAATTAACTGACTAGCAGTTCAATCAAACAATCTACACACAGTAAATCAGACAATTTCAAGTAGTTCTAAAGATACAACATGAAATTATAAATTGTTTTGAGTTGGTGAGATTTACTCACATTTGCAGTTCATCGTTAAAGAACGATAAAATGTTATTTGATTTGAATCAAACAATTTATTTCGCCATAAATTCATACGAGCTCCATTCCATTCCCGGTCAGTTCCAGTGCGTAGTCGTCGTCCATACGATCCCAACGGATCTAGTTTTGTCCAATTCTGATATCGTACGGTCAAGTTATGATAAATACAAATTCCTACTACAATTGAAATTAAATTAAACTTCATTTAATAAATTTATGGGCCTTAACCTCTTTAGTCAGCCCACCTTCCTGAATACAAAAACCGGCCTCAAACCTCTTCTTCCCCAAACTGTTGCTCACGAACCCGTATCCTCCTTCATTGGCAACCTTCCAGTAAACGATCACTCCCAACAACAATTCAAACTTCTTCATTTTATAAAAATGAAATCCCTCTTCACCGATCACTCCCTCTTCCCGAGCCTGACACCGCTACCACCTCCATGGACAACTCGTCGCACACTACAGCAAAATACCCGAACTAAAAATCGCACCGAACTCCTCCAAACTCCACTGATGAGTGCGGTTTTTCCATCCACAAGCCACATATAAACTCCAATTCGACCAAGAATTACCATACCCCAATTAAATCCGAACCCTAGGATCACCTGTACACAACACAGCGAACCAAAAGGGTATTCGAACCGCTTAAAACCTATTCTAGCTTGGAGAGGTGCTTCCCAGGAACTCATAACTATGTATACTTTGATTTAGAGGTTTACCCTTTTTGTTTGGATTTTAAGAATGATCGAAATATGTTCCTGGAAGAAAGACTGGCGGCGAAACATGTTTTAGGAAATTAGGTTACGAGAGCACCCTTTTTATAGAAGATTTTGGTCCATTATAATAATATATTATATAAAAACTTAAATATGGATTCTCGTATAAAAATGGCCACATACGATCTTTGTTTCTGACAAACTAAGCTAATTCTAGCATAGAAAAATATTCCAGATCCAATGGGACAGGTTTCGTCGAATTCCGACACCGTTTGTGAAAATCCCTTAGAAAATATCGATGAAAAACACCGAGCATTAATTCCTTAAAATTACAGAAAAAATCTTAAAAATATGAGGCCTTGACATTTCACTAGACCTCTTCCTACGGTTTCGTATGAAACTTGTTTCATTGAATTTCGAGTTCGTTTGACCCGTTAACCATTCAGTTTAGTTTGTTTTAAGTTAAAAACATAGCGTACCCCACTATGAAATATTCTGTTCACGTAGGGACTGTTAAAGACAGAAACAAAAATATCATTTAAATGGGTGATGTGCTCTGGTCCCAAAAATGTAATAATACCAGTAGATGGACTCATATTGTGAAACCCCGAAATGTCGATACAGGGTGCCAAATACTCCAAATAAAAAGTTCCTTATTTAATTACTTAAAAATTACAGTAAAATTCTAAAAATTAAATTATTGCTATTTCCCAAAAGGACCTTGTCTATATTCAAATCCGATCTCTAGTTATATCGAATAAACCGATACGGTCAATAAACGATTCTATAGCGACTATTTTAAAATTTGATTTGGACATAAATCAAAATCTACACGACGAAATCTCGATTTTTCTCTTCCACTAGAAAGATATACTCCGCCAGCTCCACACATTTCTTGTTTCACAGAAATCCGGCTTAAAACGAATCATGTACATTCAGTTGAAGTCTGAATCGCCAAATAGCGAACTACCGCGTTGTTTCAAGCTCTATTTTAATTATATTATAATTATACGTTCAAACTGTCGTCGATTGAATATATTCGTCAATATAATCCAACTCTAAGTTGAATTACATCTTTGGGATGACCCCATTCATAGAATATTTGTATTTCCAATATTTTTGATTATTTCGACATTATAATATATTTTATTATATTATAATTATTAATTAAATATTCAATATTATTTAATTCACGTTCTCGATATCGATAAATCGATATTAAATAATTAAATAAATAAATTGTTCAACAGCTAAAAATGCGGGATACTACAATCTTCCCCCCTTAATAAAATTTCGTCCTCGAAATTGCTAAGCTAGGGGATGACCCTATCTTCTGGGTAAAATTTTATCTGTTTACCTCTTGTCTCTGGTTTCAACTGAACCAATTAATATCGACTAAATATTAATTTATTCCGACTAACTAAATTTTCAAAAATTCTGAAAATTTTCTAACGCCTTAACTTTTCGAAAAATTTCGCCAGCACCTCCCTTGTACTGGTCGATATCTCAAACTCCAACTCGCCTCTCTGGGCCTTCTTTAACCCAAAAGAAAATCAAACATCCAAGCGGCTTGCCAATTCGGCTCATAAATTCCAAACTCATATAAAATATAAACTTGTACCTTTTTGTCGGGCATATCATTATATCCCTACCATCTGTTATCAACTCGGCATATACAAATGCCATCCCAATCAACTCCAACCAAGTTATTCTTAACACAACCATTCGCTTATTCAAGCCGAATTCCATTTTCAATCTCAAATTTCATTCTTGATTTTCAAATTCTAAGTCCAGCTAAATTTCAAATTGTTGACTTACCCATTCAATTCTATTTAACTTAGTTCAAGTTAAATTTCAATTTATTTTTACCATCTTATTTCATTTAACTTCATAAGTTAAATTTAAATTTCAAATTTCAAATTCCTAGATTTATTTCAAATCAATTTGAAATCATACTGCCAATTCAAAACCTTTGAATTTTCTAAACACTTGTTTTCTCAAAACAATTCAAATCAAAATCTCTTGTAGTAATCCACCACTTAGAACTCGAAAATCACACCGATGATACTGCGCAGTCATCATCGGAATTATCTTCCATCGACCCAAGTGATTTCAATACTATCTCATTTCCAAAACCATTACGAAATACTTCCATTTTGAAAACATTTCAAAATCTCCCAAGAACTTAAAATTTCCTTATTTTAATTCCAAATCTGATTTAAATTCAAATTCAATTCATCTTATTTCATATACTTTACTTATATGAATCTGATTGGTTATGTACTTAACCATTTAATTTATAATCTTACTTGATTATAATAGCAACAAATATATCCTATATATGATAATATATCACATATCCATACTGTGTCGGTCCATCGTATTCAAGTGTTTATTTACTCCTACCGATACAGTGGATCAAACTGATCGACCAGAACTCATAAACAACTCAGCCAATGAATCCCCACAATATAAAACCATTTTTATATCAAATACAAATACGCACTCGTATATATACACTCAAACTCAATCTAGGGTATTACTAACCCTAACTCTATCGAGTCACGCCACAGAGCCAAGGTAATTCTTAACTTAAGCTCTGATACCAACTGTAGTAACCCGGATTTTTGGCGACTTTGGTTATCGACATAAGCACGACGACGATAACCAAAACATCGAAAAATCCCGGTAATTAATGAAAGAAATTAGAGGGTGAGGATAGATAAGATAGAACTTATAGAATAGAAGAAGAAGAAGAACATCATCATCAGAGTAAACACGAATCTCACAGCGGAACGAATAAAATATAACATAAAATATCTTTGAAATAACATCAGTATATGTATACAATAACACTTATCAGAGTACAACACTTACAACAACAGCAAAAATAATAATAGCTATAGAATCCTGAAGCCTCCTGCTCCAAGCTCTCCAAGTGTATCTGTAAAATCCCGACTACTTGACTGCCCGTACAAATTTAGGCACCCAAGAGTTTAGGGAAAACAACAAAATAAACTCTGGGTCAGTCATGGGACTGGTGTAAATAAACTCAAATCATTTAAACAGGTATATGATATCTCATAAGACCACGCCGTGAATACGGAACGGGTTTTTTTCCTTATGAGAATCCAAATAACTTTTCAAAGCAATATCATTCTGATATTATAATAATGTCTAAGTACAAATAAATATCAATCTAGCAGAAACGCTTGCATCTCACGTTACTACATATATAGTATACAATCAAAATCGCAAGCACGTATTGGATGATTGGATTACCAACTATGACAAGGTATGGAACCACCTTCCGATCAGTGTACTCTAGGAACGATACACTGGAGTTCAACAAGAACATCTTGCAACTCAGCCACACATGACCGACCACTCATTTCGCTTGAGTGTATCGAATGTACATCACCAACGGTTGGGATCAGCAACCGTTCCCGTATATATATGGGACAACATTGATAGATTTAAGAAACAAAGGAATATTCACTAGATAGGTGATTATACACCCTACTTCGGTGCGACTGACTTAGCCATGCTGCCTGCCCGATTTCTGTCATTTACCGGTTGATGAGGCTAGAAGCTACGCTTTATCATCACAACAGATTCACTTCGAATGCTACATTGTCAAATCCATCGAAATCACTAATTGACGTTTACAACAGTACGTTACGTGTCAGCTAAAAGAAGTTTCCTTCTCCGCTTCCACTCTTGGTATAGTTGAAGAAATCAATGTACGTGATCGTCTGGAAATACTATGTCAGACATCCATCTTCATTCACTTAGAATGTCACATCGTCATACCCGCCAAATCACAAATTGACTTATCCAAAAATAACACGGGTATACAGCTAAGAGAAACGAATTCCTCCGCCACCAAACGTGAATACGTTTGAACAGATCAACTTACGCGATCCATTGGATATACTCTGTCAGACTTTCGTCCATACAAGTTGTCCTGGGACTAGACAAACCGAAGGCACTATTCTGTAAACAGGATAGCCCTTGCATTTTAATCCGTCTTCAATTATCTTTGGCATATATGATTCGCGACACTTATGCCAATACAGAGTGGTTCTTTGGATAATAATCCAACCGGTCTCTCCATATTAACAACGTTAAAATGGTCAAAACTTTGATATTCTGTGAGTTAACTATCAAAGAAAAACAAGTGTGCAAACAATGATATTATTTCCAGATGGAAATTATATCGAACAAACATCATTTAACATTAATCTCTTTAGTTCATTTATTTACTTATCTCCTGTTTCCCTAAATTATAAATTCTTATTTTCTTTTATCAGAAAACATTTCTGATTCTCGTTTGGGAAAACATTTCCAAACTCCTTTACGATCAAACCTTACCATTTCTTAGTTAAGAAGGAAGTCACTCAAGTTGGGGTATAATTACCACTCAGACCTTAACTGAACAACGTTATAACTTCAAAATGGTCAAAGTTTATCTTTTAATCTTTAACAACTTCTTTACGCCTTTCTCGGATTCAATTTTACTAATCCACTTCTATATTTTAAACATTGGTTATAACGATAACGTTATAATCCCTCCTTTCGAATTATCTAACTTTAATTATAACTTCTATTCTTATAAGTGAATAATTAACCTAACCCTTATTTATTTATAAATAAATAAATCTCTATTTAAACACTGGAAAGTATAAGTACTTTCCCGAATTCGATATAATCGAATTTGCCGATTAACTCTCTTCGAGAAATCTCTATTTGATTAACTCTTCTTCGAATAAACGATATCCGATAATCTCTCTTCGAATAACTAATATTCGATAACTCTTCCTTTTCAAATATCTCATATTTGAAAATCTTACTTCGATTAAACTATAATCGATAACTCCCTTCGATGAAACTAACATCGATAACTCCTTTCGATGAAACTAACATCGATAACTCCTTTCGATGAAACTAACAATGATAACTCCTTTCGATGAAACTAACATCGATTTATTTAACTCGACGAACTTAACTCGACTAACTTAACTTGACTCGACTAACTTAACTAACTTAACTCGACTTACTTGGTTCGACCAAATTCGATTCGATTAACTAGGCTCGACTAACTTGACTAACTTAACTCGACTTACTTGGTTCGAACCACCCGATCAACTCAACTATTTAACTTTAATTGGTTTTACTTGGTTTGACTAACTCAATTTATTAACTCGACTAACTAAATCAACTCGATTAACCTAACTTGATTTACTTATCTCGATTAACTGAACTAATCACTTTGATTAACTCGACTAATTTACTTTGGTTAACTTAACCAATTCACTTAACTAATTCACTTAGTTTAGCTTAACTGATTCACTTAACTCCTGTCGAATAAACTATATTCGATAACTCCTCTAACTCTATTCGAATAAACTATATTCGTTTAACTAACTTCGAATACCATATTCGATTAACTTACTTCGAATACCATATTCGATTAACTTTATTCACTTTATAAAGATTTCCTTTTTAACAACGTTTTATACATTTGAAAAGATTTACTTTTAAATAACGGTTCTACACTTTAAAAATGATTTCCCTTTTATAACGTTTCCTTTTCAATTCTATCTGTAAATGGTTTACAAATATCCCCTTTTCAAATTTATTCTTGAAATATTCTAACTCCTTAAATTTTCGGGAAAATTCGCCATAACCTCCTTTGTATCGGGAGCATCGGGAAAATCCCCAAACTCGCCACACAGGCCTTTCCATTCAAAAAGAAAAGTTTTGAATTTATTTCCTTTTCAAAATATCTCCTATTTATAAATATCCCAATTTATAAATATTCCTTATTTATAAATATTCAAATTTATAAATATTTCATTTTCAAATATCACTTTGAAAATCCCCTTATCAACATTTCGGTATGTTATGGTATTCAATCATATCAAATCACGATGTTCAATATCGTCCAAGCACATATAATCGCCCACAGATTTTATATCACATCATATAACAATATATGAAAAACAATAAAATGACTGTTGAGGAATCCAGTCGGATTCCTCCAACCTGTTTCCCTGCATCACAGATGTTAAACAATATAGATAACATCACTTTCAGTTCCATATGATATATTCTGTTAAACAGAATCAATATAGAAATTTAATTAACTGACTAGCAGTTCAATCAAACAATCTACACACAGTAAATCAGACAATTTCTAGCAGTTCTAAAGATACAACATGAAATTATAAATTGTTTTGAGTTGGTGAGATTTACTCACATTTGCAGTTCATCGTTAAAGAACGATAAACTGTTATTTGATTTGAATCAAACAATTTATTTCGCCATAAATTCATACGAGCTCCATTCCATTCCCGGTCAGTTCCAGTGCGTAGTCGTCGTCCATACGATCCCAACGGATCTAGTTTTGTCCAATTCTGATATCGTACGGTCAAGTTATGATAAATACAAATTCCTACTACAATTGAAATTAAATTAAACTTCATTTAATAAATTTATGGGCCTTAACCTCTTTAGTCAGCCCACCTTCCTGAATACAAAAACCGGCCTCAAACCTCTTCTTCCCCAAACTGTTGCTCACGAACCCGTATCCTCCTTCATTGGCAACCTTCCAGTAAACGATCACTCCCAACAACAATTCAAACTTCTTCATTTTATAAAAATGAAATCCCTCTTCACCGATCACTCCCTCTTCCCGAGCCTGACACCGCTACCACCTCCATGGACAACTCGTCGCACACTACAGCAAAATACCCGAACTAAAAACCGCACCGAACTCCTCTAAACTCCACTGATGAGTGCGGTTTTTCCATCCACAAGCCACATATAAACTCCAATTCGACCAAGAATTACCATACCCCAATTAAATCCGAACCCTAGGATCACCTGTACACAACACAGCGAACCAAAAGGGTATTCGAACCGCTTAAAATCTATTCTAGCTTGGAGAGGTGCTTCCCAGGAACTCATAACTATGTATACTTTGATTTAGAGGTTTACCCTTTTTGTTTGGATTTTAAAAATGATCGAAATATGTTCCTGGAAGAAAGACTGGCGGCGGAACATGTTTTAGGAAATTAGGTTACGAGAGCACGCTTTTTATAGAAGATTTTGGTCCATTATAATAATATATTATATAAAAACTTAACTATGGATTCTCGTATAAAAATGGCCACATACGATCTTTGTTTCTGACAAACTAAGCTAATTCTAGCATAGAAAAATATTCCAGATCCAATGGGACAGGTTTCGTCGAATTCCGACACCGTTTGTGAAAATCCCATAGAAAATATCGATGAAAAACACCGAGCATTAATTCCTTAAAATTACAGAAAAAATCTTAAAAATATGAGGCCTTGACGTTTCACTAGACCTCTTCCTACGGTTTCGTATGAAACTTGTTTCATTGAATTTCGAGTTCGTTTGACCCGTTAACCATTCAGTTTAGTTTGTTTTAAGTTAAAAACATAGCGTACCCCACTATGAAATATTCTGTTCACGTAGGGACTGTTAAAGACAGAAACAAAAATATCATTTAAATGGGTGATGTGCTCTGGTCCCAAAAATGTAATAATACCGGTAGATGGACTCATATTGTGAAACCCCGAAATGTCGATACAGGGTGCCAAATACTCCAAATAAAAAGTTCCTTATTTAATTACTTAAAAATTACAGTAAAATTCTAAAAATTAAATTATTGCTATTTCCCAAAAGGACCTTGTCTATATTCAAATCCGATCTCTAGTTATATCGAATAAACCGATACGGTCAATAAACGATTCTATAGCGACTATTTTAAAATTTGATTTGGACATAAATCAAAATCTACATGACGAAATCTCGATTTTTCTCTTCCACTAGAAAGATATACTTCGCTAGCTCCACACGTTTCTTGTTTCACAGAAATCCGGCTTAAAACGAATCATGTACATTCAGTTGAAGTCTGAATCGCCAAATAGCGAACTGCCGCGTCGTTTCAAGCTCTATTTTAATTATATTATAATTATACGTTCAAACTGTCGTCGATTGAATATATTCGTCAATATAATCCAACTCTAAGTTGAATTACATCTTTGGGATGACCCCATTCATAGAATATTTGTATTTCCAATAATTTTGATTATTTCGACATTATAATATATTTTATTATATTATAATTATTAATTAAATATTCAATATTATTTAATTCACGTTCTCGATATCGATAAATCGATATTAAATAATTAAATAAATAAATTGTTCAACAGCTAAAAATGCGGGTTACTACATTAGGTCACAATTGTGGTGGAAGTCTGCCCGGACCCGACCGGCATATCCAGCAGCCACAAATGTTGGGCCTAATGTGAGAGGTCCAAGTGCGCAAATACAAATTGGGCCTAAACCCGAGGTTAAGCCAACTTGTGGGATAAGTCTTCCCGGAACCGACCGGCCTTTCCAGCATCCACAAGTTGCAGGCCTAACGTGAAAGGTCTGGCCCATATTAAAAAACAAATAGTTAAATAGAAAATGAACATTATTTTCACTGTCGTGTTTAAAGAAGAGAAAATTACATATTTTATGTAATTAGATTAAAAGAAGGAATTTATATTTTTATTAAAAGAAAGAAAGAAAATTACATCTTTACATAATTAAAACCAAAGTAAGAAATTTACATTTTTTGTAAAATTAAGATTAAAGGTAAAAGTTACATTTTTTAATGTAATTGGTACAAATAAAGAAAAGTTTACATTTTAATGTAAATTAGATTAAAAAGGGAAAATTCCATTTTTCATGCAGGTAGATTAAAAGTGTGAAATTACATTTTTATGTAATTGGATTTTAACTAAAAAGAATATGGATATGAAATTTATATTTTAATGAATTAGATTTTCATTAAAAAAATTAAAGATATGGAAATTTTATTTTCATGTAAATAGATTAGCACACAAAATTATCGTTTTGTTTGTAATGGAAAATTATTACTTTTGGTTTGCATTGAAAGTATAACAAAGCTATCAATTTTGTTGCATTGAAATAAACAAACAAAAATACTCATTTTTGTAGAAGTAAAAGTGGATAAACAAAAATATTCGTTTGTTGAAATTGAAATGAAACATAAAAATGCTCATTTTTGTTGGAATTGGTATGATAAACAAAATATACAATTTGTGAAATTCGAAAGATGAAACAAGAAAATGTACATTGTTGTATATAAGATGTGTATGTGTATGAAAATAAATGGTGTGTACATTGTACGTTAATATTGTATATACGAATAGGAATATTTTTCGTTAGCAAAATGTAATGAAATAAAATACATTTCATTACACATTAT
This sequence comes from Allium sativum, assembly GCA_030737875.1. Classification (NCBI taxonomy): domain Eukaryota; kingdom Viridiplantae; phylum Streptophyta; class Magnoliopsida; order Asparagales; family Amaryllidaceae; genus Allium; species Allium sativum. The sequence goes on along the minus strand of CM060909.1, from coordinate 736,201,622 downwards.
AAACATTTCGATAGGTTGTGAAACAAAACATTCACTACTTGTTATATGATTACGTTAATGAAATGTAATTTAAATATATTTTTTATATATATAAAAATAAAGATAAATCGTTATAAATTACTAATAACGATATGAAATGATTTCCAACTTATATATATACGAGAATTATTTGGAAAGTCCGAGTCTATCTCATTCCAAATAATTTAAGCGACGTTTCAAATTCAAGTTTTGAAGACAACGATAGAAGACCGACGATCTTCATATCGAATGGACGACGACTGCTGATGCCCATGATTGGAGTAGCTACCTTGAAGGGGCTACAGTGGTGGCCGTCCGGACGTAGTGATGATTTGTACGGATTTGGATTTCGCTCAGACCCAGAGCATAAGCTTATAAATGGAATGTGTGTCTGACGTTGAATTTTGTTCTATATAAATTGATTTCTATTAATATACAACCATTGGTGGCGGAGAATTTATTCTCTTGTTCAATACTTTTAGAGGTAGTGTATTAATAGTTATCAATCGCATGGCGTGAATTGTCAACGTGGCACGCTAAGATGAAGATGATCAAGGCTTTATTGAAAAGCAGGCCTTGTGGTTATAACGTTACTTCGCGAGCCTCACAACCCGGTTGAGTCTAAAACGGGAGAAGGGAACGCAGGGAGAGCAGCACGTTTCTTTCTAGCTGGAAGTGGTGTCGGTGCTTAAACTGGCAGATATTTACTTATGTGGAAGATGGAATGTGGCGCGCCTCAGATGATAGGTCCTATAGGATCGGGAGACGTGTGTTCAGGAATAACTAATCCACGAAGCTGTATGTGTGGACCGGCCCTGCAGCTATCCAAGGGTTAACTACGGGGGATCCTGAGACATTAGCTAGAGTGTCTTGAATCGGTAAGGAGCTCCTCCCTAGCCTTGACTCATGATGGAAACCCAATTTCAAATACGACCTCATGCGGTTCTGATTGTATTACTAGTATGGAGGCATAGTATATGGTAGCTATGCTTCCTAGGATTGATACATTTACTTTGAAATGTTTTTGAAACATATACACACTAATAATAATATCAAAGCCATTTTTAACATATCAAGCATTTTTGACCATTATAAGGTAAAACTCTATCCTCCGGTTTGCGTTGCATTGTGTGATGGGACTTGAGTCTTATGATGATTTCATTTTTCCAAAAAGCATGGCGTTGTTTAACGATTTACTTTAATTTATGAACGACAATCCATTGGAGTAAACCCGTTCCGCGTTAGCGGCGTGGTCCTTGGATTTGTCTTATTGTTATTAGTGAAATTAGTCAAGAATTCTCACACTAGTCCCACGACTGACCTATTGTTTGTTTCCACCTTTACAAACTTGGGTGCCCTCTTTGCACACGGGAAGTCGAGTCGTTTGTCTACAAGTCCTTATCTCGAGCAGGATGCTGGATTGAAGCTTAAAGCTGTGTCCAGAGCATAGTTATTGTAATACCCCACCTCCGCTAGGGTCACTCACAAAAGGAATGCACTAATTTTGGTGGAGTATTATCTTGGTAAACATACACAGAGACATCACAAGTCAGAACACAAATAAAGCAGCAGTAGAAATTAAAAACTAAAATTTTATTACTTTCAAGAAAAGAGTCAAAACCCCATATATCCAAGGTACAAATTATTCCATTACATCAAGTTCCAAATAAAGAAGCATAAACTTAAGATAACAAAAGTAAATTATTCCCCATAAATAGCAGAAGCAGCCATAGCATAGCTCAAGACCAAACCGTACATGAGCTGTTAGAAAGCAAGCTAAATCCAAGCTAAGAGCTAGTGTTTCCTCCCTGAGAACCTATGGGGGGGAACGAAAGAAAAAGAGGCGAAAGAAAAAGGGCCAGTCATAAGACTGGTAAGCCCTAGTGACTTTCAGTATAAAAACTAGTAAAGGTAACATGACATGCGAAAATTGGAATTAAACATAAGGATGATAACAGGACTGATATGATAAACAAGATAAGTCAAGTCTAGCATCACATATTCAAGATTCGCTGCACCAACTGTACTAGTGTTCTAACCTATGTCAAGTATTAATCATGAAATGATCCCTAGGCCCAATATCATGAGGTGACCCATTACGGGGTCCTACGGTACGATCTACTAATCGATCGGCTCCCTACAAGTTCTAGCTTGCTATGTGTCTATGTCATACAGCCCTATCCTGAAATGTAGTCACCTGTGCTAGGTCCACCATAGGATGTATCAAGCCCTATGGTGCCAACTACCGACACGAATCAAGCACACAAAGTGTAAACCTACGGGTGCTAAATGCCTGCTTTTTCAACTCCGGATTACGTTCACGACCATAGTCCGCCTGAACCTACAATGGCGCACCTACTCAGCCATCGTTCTGGTCGCTTACAATCAGCCCAGTAATCGTGCCCCACCCTGCCTAGTCCCAGGGTATCGTGATACATCTAAGTGGGTTACTGCTGAAAAGGACCGCGTAACTAGGGTTTCTAATGGGTTAAGTGTTGTCATTCAAATTCGTGACTTAACCCTATCCAGATCATGTATCAAGTTGGTTAAGTGTGTTCGAGCGGTTCATGACTTAAGCCTATTAAATCATTGTGTCAAGTTGGTTAAGTATATTCAAGTGGTTCATGACTTAACCCTATCATGTGGCATTAATTCATTAATGCACCCTAACCTTTCACATTAGACTAATTATTGTGGTCACTGGATTTGCCGGGCGGTTCCGGGCAGATTTACACCACAACATAGTCTAACCTCGGGTTTTACGTGCGATATGACCAACTACCCACATTGGATCCTATTGTTTGCAGTCACTGGATTAGCCGGGCGATTCCTGGCAGATTTACACTACAAACTCAACCCAACCTCGAGTTGGCCATTTTCAAGTTTATCTAAGTGTCATGCCCATGTTCAAGTTTTCATGTCAAAATTCATGTCGAGTTTTCATATTAGGTTTCATGTAAATTTCATGTCAAGTTCTTGTCCAAATATAGGTTCAAGTTATAATAACGTTCATGTTCAAAGCCAATTCATGTTTTACCTAATCTACCCAAATCGTATTCCCATCGCACATAAACTCGAATCGATACAAATAAATCTAATTAGGGAATAACATAAGAAGGGACGGGTATAAGGTGGCAAAAGTGATTACTAGCATAGCATAGTATGACTTGAGATAAATGATTATAACATTACTGGCATATGGAATATCGACCTCAAACATAAAGATTCCAAATCTAGCAAAATAAGGTACTAGTCAAGATAACAGTTGACATAAGGTGATAGTATAGTCATGGTAACAGTTGACATAAGATGATAGTTATAAACTTGTGACTAATAGCAGATTCAACATTGTAGGCATGATAATATGAGGGGTTTTTCTTTTTGATTTACAACATGAATAGGCCCCAAATCAATGTCATAGTAATATACCCAAAAGTCAAGATCCAAGATGAACAAGAATGGATGTAAAACAGTCATCATACACAGGTCCAATTTCAATTTACAACATATTCATATTTCATTTACAGTTTAAATCTAAAAGTAACTGGGGCTTACAGATCGTGGTTTGAGAATTAGAAAAAGAAAGTCGATGTTGAATCTTTATATGCTTAGTCAAGTCCTAAAAGAAATCCCCAAATCAGCAATTCTCTTAACGTAGTTTCGACGTAGAAGAAGTAGTCCCTTTCTCTAACTTTTCAACCAGAATTAGAGCAGCATAAGGTCAGAGAGAATTTTGTGTAGAGAGACTAGTGTTAAGGGCTGTTTATATAGGGTCAGGTCAACGAATGTAGACAGAAACGAGGCTAGAAACATCAAAGTGAATCCAGCTTCAAAAGTGGGCTCGGCCACCAGGTCGACCCCCAGGTCGACACCCAGGTCGACACCCAGGTCGACATTATGGTCGACCTGGTCCTGGGCAGGTCGACTCTATGGTCGACACCCAGGTCGACCTGGTCCTGGGCGGGAAATTTCCCTCCCAGTCTGTTCTGTGGTTTGAATTCGAAATTTGAATTCGAATTCTAAGCTCTTTTGAACTTGAAATTTTCTGAAAACTTCGAAGGTTCATAACTTGGTCATACGGACTTCGATTTTCGAAAACTCGGACTCCTTCCATGCAGAATTTCAAGACGAACGCAATGGCGTAATCTGTTTCCCTTGATTCTCATTTTAAAAATTAATTCTGCCTTGATTTATAGTTATAACACGTTATCAAATTACGGGTTGTTACATTATCCCCCCTTAAAGGATTTCGTACCCGAAATCTCTTAGTTAGGGAGGATGTGTCCTACCATCCATCATCCATCTACTCAAAGCATCATCCACATGCAACCATTGTCCTTAAAAGGTTTCTAGTGCTGTATGAACATATGCAGAAAGTGTATGTATATGTACTTATCTAATGCAGAAGATCAGGCGATTACTGATTCAGTAAACCTCCTTAATGCAAAATATGTTAGTGTAATGAATCCAACATATATGCAGATTCCTAACATAATTTATAATCTCTACATGAGTGCACATAATATTCATTCTTATGCAACATCCAAGTGATAGCATAACAAGTTCCATCCGTGTACAAGTATAAGCACTCATGCATATGCAACATGAAATCGTGACTGAGCCGATCTAGTGCCTAATGTGTGTCATGCATCCACTGGCAACCACTTGCAAACACTTGCAATCATTTGCAAACATCAACCATGTCATGTTTCAATTACATGTTTACATCCATATGGTTCTACCTAAGGTTCTCAAGATAAGATCAAGAAGATAACAAGACAAACGTAGGTAGTAGAAGCATGATACGAAAAGGTTTTCAAGTTTATAGGAAAAAGAGATCGAGAATGTACCCTAAGAAAGAAATGGGTAAAGCGCGTGTATCTTCTCTTCGGTTTCCCAAGTTGCGTCTTCTTGGGCTTCACTTTACTGCACTTTAACTAGCTTGACTTCTCGATTCCTTAGCTTCTTAATCTCCGTTCCTAAGATACGAATCAGAACTCGCCTCAATGTTGCTTCTTTTTCCACTTCTACGTCTTCAAGGATGCTTGGCTCAACCACTTCGGCTGACTCATGCAAGCACTTCCGGAGATGCGGGACGTGAAAGACATTGTGTACTCCAGTCAACTTCTCGGGTAAGTCTACCTTATAGGCCATCCGTCCAATCCTCTCAGTGATAGGGAACGGTCCTACGAACCTTGGTGCTAGATTTCTAACTGCTCCAAAACGAACTACATTGCGTAATGGAGAAACTTTTATAAAGACCATATCTCCGACTTCGAACTCTAGGTTTGTCCTTCTCTTGTTCGCATAAGATTTCTGTCTATCTTGGACCGTTTTCATCCGTCTTCGCATCAACTCAACCTTCTCAGAAGTGTCCCTTATCATGTCGGGCCCAAGTATAAGCCTGTCTGTTGTCTCCCACCAACAAGTTGGCGACTTGCACGGTCTTCCATACAGGGCTTCGAATGGTTCCATTCTGATGCTAGCTTGGTAACTGTTATTATATGCAAACTCCACGAGAGGAAGATGGTCTTCCCAGATACCACCAAAGTCAAGAATTCATAGTCTTAAAAGATTCTCTAGTACCCTATTTACCCTTTCGGTTTGTCCATCCGTCTGTGGGTGATAGGCCGTGCTTAAACTCAGTCGTGTACCCATTGCTTCTTGCAGACTATTCCAAAACTGGCTAGTGAAAATCGGGTCATGATCACTAACTATACTAGAAGGAACCCCGTGCAACCGTACTACCTCTCGAAGGTAAATAGACGCTAGCCATGATGCGGTCCTCTTGCTTTTCACCAGAATGAAGTGAGCACTTTTCGTGAGTCTATCAACTATGACCCGTATGCTAGTATTTCCCTTCCTTGATCTAGGCAATCCATCCACGAAATCCATCGAGATACTCTCCCATTTCCATTGCGGAACCTCCAAAGGATGTAATAGCCCACCGGGCTTCTTCGACTCGGCCTTTACTTGTTGGCACACCATGCACTTCGAAACGAACTCTGCCACATCCTTTTTCATTCCATCCCAAAAGAAAATGCATTTCATATCTCTGTACATCTTATCCCCTCCAGGATGTATGGTCATCTTCGAGTGATGCGCCTCTTTGAGAACTTTCCTTACTAAGTCTCCCACTTGTGGGACACATAGCCTTCCATGACGCCTTAGCCATCCCTTGTTATCTATGGCATACCTACCGAGGTGACTTGACGTCTCACCACTAATTAGCTTGTCCATGATTTCAACTATCTGTGGATCTTCCTTCTGTGAAGTCCCTACTTGATCTAGAAGTGTAGGTCTTAACTCAGGAGATGCTAACGTAGCAGTCAATGACTCAACAACAGGTGTAAAATCAAAGGTTGCTACAAACTCAAGGCTTTTCCTTTCAACAAACAAGGGGATCAAAGTCAACCTTTTTCTACTTAGCGCGTCCGCCACCACGTTACCCTTGCCAGGGGTATAAGCTATATCGAAGTCATATGACGCCAAGAACTCCATCCACCTCTGTTGTCTCAGATTCAAATCTTTCTGTGAGAAGAGGTACTTAAGTGATTTGTGATCAATATACAGCTCGAACCTCTCCCCTAGAAGATAATGGCGCCAAGCTTTAAGTGCAAAAACAATCGCGGCCAACTCCAAGTCATGCGTGGGATAGTTTTTCTCATGAACTTTAAGTTGTCTGCCCCCGTAGCATATTACTCTTCCATCTTGCATTAGGACATCGCCTAATCCCGTGCCGCACGCATCTGTGTACACCGTAAACATCTTGCCTCCGTCAGGTAATGCCAAAACTGGAGCTGTGGTGAGGGCTCTCTTGAGTCTCTGAAAAGCAACGTCACACTCTATGTCCCATGCAAAAGCTAGGTTCTTCTTTGTTAACTTAGTAAGAGGGGCTGAAATCTTAGCGAAGTCCTTAATGAACTTCCTGTAGTAGCCCGCCAAACTGAGAAAGCTCCTCACCTCCGTTGCATTCTTAGGAATCTTCCAGTCTTGTACCGCAGCTACCTTTGCGGGGTCCACGGCTATGCTTTGCTTAGAAACTACATGTCCAAGGAACCGAACTTCCTTCCTCCAAAAATGACATTTGGAGAACTTAGCCTTTAACTGGTGTGCTCTAAGTGTTTCCATGGCTTCCTTGAGATGTCTAGCATACTCTTCTTCATCTTTTGAGAAGATCAAAATATAATCCACGAAAACTACCACAAACTTGTTAAGGAACTCCTGAAACACCCTACTCATCAAATCTACAATGTACGTGGGTGCATTCATTAACCCAAACGGCATGACGAGCCATTCGAAGAACCCATCTGGAGTCCTAAACGCAGTTTTATCAATACTATCTTCAGCCACTCTAAGCTGATGGAATCCGGTGGCTAGATCGAGTTGAGAGAAAACAGATGCTCCCACAAGCTGGTTAAACAAATCGTCGATTCTTGGTAGTGGGTGCCTATTCTTCTTTGTCAGCTTGTTGAACTCACGATAATCTACGCATAGACGAAGCGATCCATCCGCCTTAGTAGCGAATACCACCGGAGCACCCCATTCAGAAATGCTTCGTCTTACGAAATTTTTCTCAAGCAACTCGTTAACTTGTTTACTGAGCTCTCTTCTTTCTCGCGGGGCCATGTGCCTAATGGGCAATGAAATTGGCTTGGCATTATCAACAAGATAAATTCGGAAGTCTATCTCGCGTTTAGGAGGTAACCCCCTCACCTCATCAAAGACATCTGGATATTCTCGGACCACTCTTACAGATTGCAAATTATCGACGGACGAGTCAAGAGATTCAAGATAACACAACATGACCGGACACTTAGGGTTACAAGAAATTTCGAGGGTATTACCAAGGCGAGTCATGAGCCTCACTACCCTTTGTTCACAATCAAGAATGGCTCCATAATCAGACAACCAATCAATACCTAGGATCAAACCGTATCCCATAAATCCGAGAACATAAGCATTACACGTGAATTCTACGCTTAAGATAGAGATCCTCAAATCCATACACATCATAGATAAATGGGCGGAGCCCCCAATTGGATTTGAAACTATAACGGGATCCTCAACCAGACTAGTACTTAGGTGTAGATTTTCAACAATATCGGAAGAAATAAAAGTATGCGATGCGCCAGAGTCAAATAAGGTTCGAACAGGAAAGTCAGAAATGTAAACAAGGCTTTCTACGGAAATATTACTACCTCGGTCAAGAGCTGGAGTGGTGTTGAGAGCATGCAACTGCCCTCCAGAAGGTCCTGCTCGCTCGGTCTGCCCTTGCCTCTGCTTCTTAGGGCAATCCTTGCTGATGTGTCCGTATCTCCACAATGAAAGCATTCACTCAACTTCCTCTTCTTCTTTCTACAGTCTTTAGCTAGATGTCCCGTAATACCACAAAAGTTGCACTTCCTCATCTCACGTGGTTTGTTGTTGCTCTTGTTATTCTTGTTATTCTTATTGCCCCCATTCTTGAAGTCAACTTTCTTATTCTGAGTCTCATTAGGCTTAACCTCCTTCTTGCTATTCTTGTCTTCCTCATGAAGCAGAGCCATATCCACCAAGCTTTCAAAGGTCGCCCCCATGGCTATATGAGTTATGGCCAAACTGTGTAGTGGCTGGTTCAATCCTCGAGCAAAGCATACAGCCTTTTTCTGGGCTGTGTTGACCAAATCCTAACCGAACCGAGCAAGCTGATTAAACTTATTCACGTACTCCCTAACAGACATGTCCCCTTGCTTGAGTGCTAGGAACCTCTCCATCTGAAGGTTCTCTTCTGCTGACGATAGAATTTAAGCCCAAACCTCTCTTTAAAGTCTGCCCAAGTCTCAACTGGCCTGGTAGCATTGGTGACTTCCCACCAAAATGCAGCTTCCTCTTTCAACAACCATGCTGCCAACTGAACTTTCCTATGGTCCTCCACATCAATGATAATGAACAAGTCTTTAGTCTCCTTTAGCTAGTTTCGTGCCTCAACAAAGGTTTCAGTTCCAACGAAGTTCTTGCCGCCCATTGCTTTAAAGTCTTTGCATATTTTGGCAAAGGCGGTACCAGGAGGAGGAACCGCGACCACTGGGGGAGGAGGAGGAGGGATGTCTGTCGGGCCCGTGCCGTTGGCCCTAGCTTCTAAGTACCTTCGGAACCATCCAGGTACGGGTATTCCCTTAGGAAGGTTAAGATCAGACATGCTGAAAAACGAAAAGAAAAAGATTCAAACGAGGAAACAAAGGAAAGTGCCAATGGCTTTTGGGGAATAGCCTTTTTTAAACATAAAACTTTTCTTGAAAAATGCTTCTTTATAAATGGTTTTGAAAATAGTTTCAGAAGGTTTTTAAAACTTTTGCCCAGCCTGGTAACCTTCTGCTCTGATACCAAATGTAATACCCCACCTCCGCTAGGGTCACTCACAAAGGGAATGCACTAGTTTTGGTGGAGTATTATCTGGGTAAACATACATAGAGATATCACAAGGCATAACATAAATAATGCAGCGGTAGAAATTAAAAACCAAATTTTTATTACTTTCAAGAAAAGAGTCAAAACCCCATATATCCAAGGTACAAATTATTCCATTACATCAAGTTCCAAATAAAGAAGCATAAACTTAAGATAACAAAAGTAAATTATTCCCCATAAATAGCAGAAGCAGCCATAGCATAGCTCAAGACCAAACCGTACATGAGCTATCAAAAAGCAAGCTAAATCCAAGCTAAGAGCAAGTGTTTTCTCCTTGAGAACTTGGAGGGGGGGGGGAACGAAAGAAAAAGAGGCGAAAGAAAAAGGGTCGGTCATAAGACTGGTAAGCCCTAGTGACTTTCAGTATAAAAACTAGTAAAGGTAACATGACATGCGAAAATTAGAATTAAACATAAGGATGATAACATGACTAATATGATAAACAAGATAAGTCAAGTCTAGCATCGCATATTCAAGATTCGCTACATGAACTGTACTAGTGTTCTAACCCATGTCAAGTATTAATCATGAAATGATCCCTAGGCCCAATATCATGAGGTGGGCCATTACAGGGTCCTATGGTACAATATACTAATCGATTGGCTCCTTACAAGTTCTAGCTTGTCATGTGTCTGTGTCATACGACCCTATCCTGAAATGTAGTCACCCGTGCTAGGTCCACCATAGGGTGTATCAAGCCCTATGGTGCCAACCACCAACACGAATCAAGCATGCACAGTGTAAACCTATGGGTGCCCAATGCCTGCTTTTTCAACTCCGGACTATGTGCACGACCATAGTCAGCCTGAACCTACAATGGTGCACCTACTCAGCCGTCGTTCTGGTCGATTACAATCAGCCCAGTAATCGTGCCCCACCCTGCCTAGTCTCAGGGTATCGTGATACATCTAAGTGGGTTACTGCTGAAAAGGACCGCGTAACTTGGGTTTCTAATGGGTCAAGTGTTGTCATTCAAATTCATGACTTAACCCTATCCAGATCATGTATCAAGTTGGTTAAGTGTGTTCGAGCGGTTCATGACTTAACCCTATCAAATCATCGTGTCAAGTTGGTTAAGTATATTCAAGTGGTTCATGACTTAACCCTATCATGTGGCATTAATTCATTAATGCACCCCAACCATTCACATTAGACTAATTGTTGTGGTCACTGGATTTGTCGGGCGGTTCCGGGCAGATTTACACCACAACATAGTCTAACCTCAAGTTTTACGTGCGATATGACCAACTACCCACATTGGATCCTATTGTTTGCAGTCACTGGATTTGCCGGGCGGTTCCGAGCAGATTTACACTGCAAACTCAACCCAACCTCGAGTTGGCCATTTTCAAGTTTATCTAAGTGTCATGCCCATGTTCAAGTTTTCATGTATAGTTTTCATGTCAGGTTTCATGTAAATTTCATGTCAAGTTCTTGTCCAAATATAGGTTCAAGTTATAATAACGTTCATGTTCAAAGCCAATTCATGTTTTACCTAATCTACCCAAATCGTATTCCCATCGCACATAAACTCGAATCGATACAAATAAATCTAATTAGGGAATAACATAAGAAGGGACGGGTATAAGGTGGTAAAAGTGATTACTAGCATAGCATAGTATGACTTGAGATAAATGATTATAACATTACTGGAATATGGAATATCGGTCTCAAACATAAAGTTTCCAAATCTAGCAAAATAAGGTACTAGTCAAGATAACAGTTGACATATGGTGATAGTATAGTCATGTTAACGGTTGACATAAGATGATAGTCATAAACTTGTGACTAATAGCAGATTCAACATTGTAGGCATGATAATATGAGGGGGTTTTCTTTTTGATTTACTACATGAATAGGCCCCAAATCATGTCATAGTAACATACCCAAAAGTCAAGATCCAAGATGAACAAGAATGGATGTAAAACAGTCATCATACACAGGTCCAATTTCAATTTACAACATATTCATATTTCATTTACAGTTTAAATCTAAAAGTAGCTGGGGCTTACAGATCATGGTTCGAGAATTAGAAAATGAAAGTCGATGTTGAATCTTTATATGCTTAGTCAAGTCCTAACAGAAATCCCCAAACCAGCAATTCTCTTAACGTAGTTTCGACGTAGAAGAAGTAGTCCCTTTCTCTAACTTTTCAACCAGAATTGGAGCAGCATAAGGTCAGAGAGAATTTTGTGTAGAGAGACTAGTGTTAGGGGATGTTTATATAGGGTCAGGTCAACGAATGTAGACAGAAACGACGCTAGAAACATCAAAGTGAATCCAGCTTCAAAAGTGGGCTCGGCCACCAGGTCGACCCACAGGTCGACACCCAGGTCGACACCCAGGTCGACACTATGGTCGACCTGGTCCTGGGCAGGTCGACTCTATGGTCGACACCTAGGTCGACCTGGTCCTGGGTGGGAAATTTCCCGCCCAGTGTGTTCTGTGGTTTGAATTCGAAATTTGAATTCGAATTCTGAGCTGTTTTGAACTTGAAATTTTCTGAAAACTTCGAAGGGTCATGACTTGGTCATACGGACTCCGATATTCGAAAACTCGGACTCGTTTCCAAGCAGAATTTCGAGACGAACGCAATAGCGTAACCCGTTTCCCTTTATTCTCATTTTAAAAATTAATTCTTCCTTGATTTATAGTTATAATACGTTATCAAAATACGGGTTGTTACAGTTATCCTTCGCTGTATCTATTTTATTGTTTCCGCTGCACTGTATTGTATTAAAATATTGTAATTTATCTTCCGTTGTATTTTATTCAATGTACTCTGATATTCTGTACCCTGATGTAACATTACTGTAATGTTTATAAAAGTCTGTTGTTGTTGTTCTGATGTGTTGTAGCCCAAAGTAAGCGTATCCGGCGATTTCCCGCAAGGGCGATTTTCGGGTTGTTTCATTTTGGTATCAGAGCTTTGGTTAGCTCAAATCTTTGGGATACAACTCATTAGAACGAAAAAAAAGACTCATTAGAGATTGGATTAGCAATATCCAATAAGAATACTCATTAGAGATAGGATCAGCAGTATCCTAGAATGAGAAAACTCATTAGAGATGGGGTTAGTAATGCCCTAGAATGAGTTAAGAGTAACAAGCCTCTAATTTACGTATTTGTAATTATAATCTATTTTAGAAAATATGATTTTTGAATATATAAAAGTTATATATTTTAAAAGTTAATCAACTAATAAAATTATTGAGAATAATAAAGGAATAAAAAATTTAGTAGAATAATTAAGCACCTTTAGCTTCGTCCCTTTTCGAGGACGAAAAGTTTTTAAGTGGGGGAGACTGTAACAACCCGGAATTTTGGGGCCAATTTAAAAAATTTAATGGATTTTTAATATTTAAAATGATTTATTTTAAATAATAACGACGAAAAATTTATTTTAATCGAAGTTAAAACGAATAAATTTTAATTTAATTATAAATGGAGTTTAAAACAGCGCTGTAGTTTGAAAATTTGATTTTGAACTTTGACTGAATGTGCAGGATTCATTTTAAATCGGATTTCAGTAAAACCAAAAATATTTAAATCTGTTTAACCATATCTTTCTAACGAATCTGAAAAATTGAAATTTCACTTTGTATATTGAAAGTTATGGCCAGTTTAAAATTTAGAAAAGTCGCAATAGAATTTATATATATTTTAATTTAATATATTGACCTTAAAAATAGTCATTTTGCAAACGACCTTGGTTTTTGATGAAACCTCTTTTGTTGGAAACGGAATGTCAAATTATTGCTAAGTTTAATTTTCCAGAATTTTTTGAATTAACATGTGAGCGTGGCAAAAGAAAATGTGTTTTGTCCATTTCAGTCAAATTGGATCAACCAGAAATTGGCCATTTTTCAAACAGTCTCAGAATTCGACGAAATTGTTGTTAGGACCGTATCATCGAAACATAACTTGAAATAATTTTTCTGTAATTTTTAGAGTCCGTATGTGGCCCCGATAAATTTAAATGTACGATCAAATTAAATAATTAAATGATTTATAATTAAAATTAAAGAAAAACATATAGTAACAGCCGAATTGGTTTACGCAACATGTTCCATTGTGTCCGAGACGGGGATATTTGGCTAGGAGCGACATTCGTTGGGTTGGATTCGGTGTTAGTATCAACGAACAAACATTTTCTTGAATTAATAAATGAATAGTATAAAATACAGTATAAATACGGCCCCTATATAGTAGAATACGCTCAACCCTGATTCCCATACACCAGCCGCCATCGCTTCAAACGAATGGCCGACATCATCCCCACTTAACCCCTTAAATTCTCACTGTTCTTTGCGAATTAAAACACAAATCCAATATGAAACTGAAGAGATTTTGATGAGCTTCGACCCTGTACGACTATGATCGTTTTCAGGCGAACGGACTGGGAGGATTTTGGTGCTAATCCCGCTGACTTTGGTGCGGATTTCGAGGCTGGGGAGGCGTGCGAGTTAGGTTGCTTTCCTGGCGTCGCCGGAGGGGTCCAAGGCGGAGCTCGTGGCGGTTCTGGATCGGAGGACGGTGCAACGTGGAGGAGTGCAGTTGGGGGTTTCACAGTTGAGCAAATGGGTTTCACGGTGCGATGAGTTATAGACATAAAAGAAAGAGGAAGAGGGATTAAAGGTTTTAATTAAGTTAATTAATAAATTAATTATATCGTTAATTTATTCAATGTTCGAATCTTCGTAACTTTGTCATATTAAATCAGAAATTAAAACAAGTTACGTTGTGATCGTATTGAAGAAAACTACAACATGGAACTGACTAGATCTGAAAAGGAGCAGATGAAATTTTGACCAAAATTCAGATCTGATCTATTCTGAATAAAAGCTCGGTGAGATTTCTATTTAAAAATTCAAATTATTTATTTCAAATGCGAAAATTATATTTATGTCATATCCATGATGGTATATATTATTATTGAAATGTTGATTTGTTCTGTGATGACGATTGTTGAGTTTTATTGTTGTTTGATGGAAATATCATGTTTTGGTTGGTTCAGTATTGTTAACTTAGGAATATCATTTCTAGTGTTTGGTCGAAATAAAATTATCGACAAACTAGGTTATCATTTTTGATTAGTTATATTAACAATAAATTAACAAATTTTGTTAGACAATGTACACGTGAATAAAATATTCATTTTTGTTTAAACCATGATTGTTGAATTAAAATATAGAAATTGTTTTGACAAATAAAATTCCTTTTATTTGTCATATTAGAGTATAGAAGTTGATCTACAAATAAAATCCCTTTTATTTGTTATTAAAATGCATAGAAAATCTTGACGTATAAAATATTCTTTTATAAGACAATGAAATACATAGGGAGAATGTTTACATATAGAATATTCTTTTATATGTTATTAGAATGTATAGAAAAGTATAAACAAATAAAAGGATTCTTTTATTTGTTGTTAGAACACATAGAAAAGTGTAAAACAATAAAATACCATTTTTTTTATTTGTCATGATTAAAACTAGAATTAGATGCAAAATAGAAATATTCCTTTTATGTGCTATGTTAAAATAGATTCATATGAGAATAAGAATATTATTCTTTTATTTGATTTGTATATAAATTACAATAACAATGTTTATATGTTATGTTATACATTAAGATTTGTATACGAATCAAAATGGACATTTTGTTAGAAATGTTATATGTTGATTAGAATTATCACCTTTATTAGAAGTGTTAAATTTGATTAAAATACCATTTCTGTTAAGAATATGTTATGTAATTAAACATGACATTTTGTTAAGATTATGTTATGAAAATAACATTTCTGTTAGAAAGGACATGTTAGAATATAAAAAAAAGAAATACCATTTATGTTATAATAATGTCACTTTTTATTTGATTAGAATTGGTAAGAAAGAAATGTCACTTTTTATTTTATTAGAATCAACGGTGTAAAATAGTCACTTTGTTAGCATTGATTCAACATATATATATATATATATTTTTAATACGAATGGTTAGAATTGTTAAACATTAAGAATATTCTTTTCATTGTTTACATGTAATATTAGAAAAGTTTCATATGTTGAAAACATTATTTTCAACATGCTTATAAAGAAAGAAAAGAAAATTTGTTAGAAAAGGATAAGTATGTTAAAAACATTATTTTTTAACATTGCTAGGGGAACATGTTAGAAAATATAAAAGATTAAAAACTATATTCTTAACATGATGGAAAATACAGATTAGAAAGAATATTTATGTTAAATTTAAAAGAATATTTATGTTAAATTTAAAAGAACATTTATGTTAAATTTAAAAGAACATTTATGATAAATTTAAAAGAACATTTATGATAAATTTAAAAGAACATTTATGTTAGATTAGAAAGAATATTTATGTTAGATTAAAAGACATTTATGTTAGAAATTTGAAAGAACATTTATGTCAGATTAAAAAGTAGATTTGACATGTAATCAAAATCACATTTTTGTGTATAATTAAAAAGCAGAATTTGACGGTGTAATCAAAATCACATTTTTTATATGTAATTAAAGAAATTGAGAAAGTCCAAAGTTTATTTAAGTTTTGAAAAGGTAGGTCATAGTATTTGGAATCAAGTTATTTTGGAAATATGGAATATTCCAAAATTAGGAGATTTTGAAATGAGAAACATTTTAAAATAATATTTTTAATGGAACAATTATAATGATTAATTAAAATTGTACTTGGACCCGGGGTTAGGTCACATTTGTGGTGGAAGTCTGCCCGGACCCGACCGGCATATCCAGCAACCACAAATGTTGGGCCTAATGTGAGAGGTCCAAGTGCGCAAATACAAATTGGGCCAAGACACGAGGTTGAGCCAACTTGTGGGATAAGTCTGCCCGGAACCGACCGGCTTATCCAGCATCCACAAGTTGTAGGCCTAATGTGAGAGGTCTGGCCTATATTAAAATACAAATAGTTAAATAGAAGATGAACTTTATTTTCACCGTCGTGTTTAAAGAAGAGAAAATTACATATTTTATGTAATTAGATTAAAAGAAGAAATTTATATTTTTATTAAAAGAAAGAAAGAAAATTACATCTTTATGTAATTAAAACCAAATGTAAGAAATTTACATTTCTTGTAAAATTAAGATTAAAGGTAAAATTTACATTTTTTTATGTAATTGGTATAAATAAAGAAAAGTTTACATTTTAATGTAAATTAGATTAAAAAGGGAAAATTCCATTTTTCATGCAGGTAGATTAAAAGTGTGAAATTACATTTTTATGTAATTGGATTTTAACTAAAAAGAATAAGGATATGAAATTTATATTTTAATGAATTAGATTTTCATTAAAAAGATTAAAGATATGGAAATTTCATTTTCATGTAAATAGATTAGCACACAAAATTATCATTTTGTTTGTAATGGAAAATTATTACTTTTGGTTTGCATTGAAAGGATAACAAAGTTATCAATTTTGTTGCGTTGAAATAAACAAACAAAAATACTTATTTTTGTAGAAGTAAAAGTGGATGAACAAAAATATTCGTTTGTTGAAATTGAAATGAAACACAAAAACGCTCATTTTTGTTGGAATTGGTATGATAAACAAAATATACATTTTGTGAAATTCGAAAGATGAAACAAGAAAATGTACATTTTTGTATATAAGATGTGTATGTGTATGAAAATAAATGGTGTGTACATTGTACGTTAATATTGTATATACAAATAGGAATATTTTTCGTTAGCAAAATGTAATGAAATAAAATACATTTCATTACACATTATAAACATTTCGATAGGTTGTGAAACAGAACATTCACTACTTGTTATATAATTACGTTAATGAAATGGAATTTAAATATATTTTATATATATATAAAAATAAAGATAAATCGTTATAAATTACTAATAACGATATGAAATGATTTCCAACTTATATATATACGAGAATTATTTGGAAAGTCCGAGTCTATCTCATTCCAAATAATTTAAGCAACGTTTCAAATTCAAGTTTTGAAGACCGCGATATAAGACCGACGATCTTCATATCGAATAGACGACGTCTGCTGATGCCCATGATTGGAGTAGCTACCTTAAAGGGGCTACAGTGGTGGCCGTCTGGACGTAGTGTTGATTTGTATGGATTTGGCTTTCGCTCAGACCTAGAGCATAAGCTTATAAATGGAATGTGTGTCTGACATTGAATTTTGTTATATATAAATTGATTTCTATTAATATACAACCGTTGGTGGCGGAGAATTTATTCTCTTACTCAACACCCTTAGAGGTTATGTATTAATAGTTATCAATCGCATGGCGTGAACTGTCAACGTGGCACGCTAAGATGAAGATGATCAAGGCTTTGTTGAAAAGCAGGCCTTGTGGTTATAACGTTACTTCGCGAGCCTCACAACCTGGTTGAGTCTAAAATGGGAGATCCTGAGACATTAGCTAGAGTGTCTCGAATCGGTAAGGAGCTCCTCCCTAGCCTTGACTCATGATGGAAACCCAATTTCCAATACGACCTCATGCGGTTTTGATTGTATTACTAGTATGGAGGCATAGTATATGGTAGCTACGCTTCCTAGGATTGATACATTTACTTTGAAATGTTTTTGAAACATATACACACTAATAATAATATCAAAGCCATTTTTAACGTATCAAGCATTTTTGACCATTATAAGGTAAAACTCTATCCTCCGGTTTGCGTTGCATTGTGTGATAGGACTTGAGTCTTATGATGGTTTCATTTTTCCAAAAAGCATGGCGTTGTTTAACGATTTACTTTAATTTATGCACGACAATCCATTGGAGTAAACCCGTTCCGCGTTAGCGGCGTGGTCCTTTGATTTGTCTTATTGCTATTAGTGAAATTAGTTAAGAATTCTCACACCTGTCCCATGACTGACCCGTTGTTTGTTTCCACCTTTACAAACTCGGGTGCCCTCTTTCCACACGGGCAGTCGAGTAGTTTGTCTACAGGTCCTTATCTCGAGCAGGATGCTGGATTGAAGCTTAAAGCTGTGTCCAGAGCATAGTTACCCTTCACTGTATCTATTTTATTGTTTCCGCTGCACTATATTGTATTAAAATATTGTAATTTATCTTCCGCTGTATTTTATTCAACGTACTCTGATATTCTGTACTCTGATGTAACATTACTGTAATGTTTATAAAAGTCTGTTGTTGTTGTTCTGATGTGTTGTAGCCCAAAGTATGCGTATCCGGCGATTTCCCGCAGGGGCGATTTTCGGGTCGTTTCATGCACCACCTAACTAGTGTCCCAATAAGTAATCTGTATAAAATGATCATATGATAATGTGACCCCAATCCCTGTAATTGTGGCAGCCTTCAGGTGTACATCTATTATGAGGATTCCACCTCAATCTGCCTAATTGCCGGGAATATGTTAGATGTACCCTTACCACCCTATCGATCGGCTCCCTACTTGTATTAATGTTCCTTGTGTCTGTGTCAATCGGCCCTCTCTTGCATGTAGATACCCTGTGCGGGTCCCATCATAAGGTGTATCAATCCCTATGATAGCAACCCGACACGATTCAAGATGCACAGTGTATAACTACTGGTACCCAGTGCCTGCTTTTTCCACTCCGGAGTACGTGCACGCCCGTAATACGTCAGAACCTACACTGGCGTACCCTCCCGCTATTTTGACTGCTTATAATCAGCCTAGTAATCGTGCCCCACTCTGCCTAGTTCAGGGTACCATGATACATTTATGTGGGTAACTGCTGAAACGGGTCCCCATTACTAGGGTTTCCTACTGGTTAAGTTTGTGGGCCTATATATACAAATATTACCCACCTATACGCGATGTACTTAACCCTCCCACTGATTCAAACATGTTTATTTAATGGTTAAATTTGTGGGCTTATATATACTAATATTACCCACCAACACGAGATGTACTTAACCCCTTTCCACTTTTCAAGTCAATACATATTATTGGTTAAGCTTGTCTTAACCCTATCCACTTTGCTCATGTAATATTGGTTATGTGTTGTCCATTCATGTTAACTTAACCCACCCACTCATCATGCCTTGTTGGTTAAGTGTTTCTTATTAACTTAACCCTTCTCATTCATCATGTTGTATTAGTTAAGTGTATCCTATTAACTTAACCCTGTTCATTCACCATGTTATATTGGTTAAGTGTTTCCCATGAAATTAACCCCATTCATTCATCATGTTATATTGGTTAAGTGTTTCTTATTAACTTAACCCCATTCGTTCATCATATTTTACTGGTTAAGTGTTTCTTATTAACTTAACCCACCCACTTGTCATGTTACATTGGTTAAGTGTTGCCTTCTTGTGTTACTTAACCCTACCACATGTCATGTTATATTGGTTAAGTGTTGCCTTCTTGTGTTACTTAACCCTACCACACGTCATATTATACTAGTTAAATGTTTCCTTCTTGTGTTAACCCTACCACCTGTCATGTTATATTGGTTAAGTGTTGCCCTCTTGTTTTAACTTAACCCTACCACACGTCATGTTGTACTGGTTAAATGGTGCCCTCTTGTTTTAACTTAACCCTACCATTCTTAGCATGTCTATTCATTAGCATTAATTCATTAATGCCTTAACCTCTCACATTAGAACTGTTGTCTGCGGTTGCTGGATGTGCCGGGCGGTTCCGGGCAGACTTCTACCGCAAACTCATTCTAACCTCGGGTTTTGGGCTAAGTGCGCTAACCTCATATTAGATCTATGTTGTTGCGGTTACTGGATGCGCCGAGCGGTTCCGGGCAGTTTTACACCGCAACTCAATCTAACCTCGGGTTAGGCATGCTCACCTTTTAGTCAACTTACATATTTGTCAAATGTGCCCAAACATTGATTTTTGTATACTAATTATCCCAAATTCACCAAACTAGTCATGTTCCAATTCTCAAGTTATGCCCAACAAAGCCAATTGCAAGTTAGGCCCCACAAATTCAATTACAAGTTATCACCCAAAATAGGTTACACCCAATCTTCCCAAATTTGCAATAATAGTCATGCCCCAAAATCACTATATACATTATGTTTGGCGTCCCAACCAACAGTTATGACCAATTTTGATTTAGTATTCCAATTTACAGTTTACGCCCAATCTAGATTTAATATTCCAATTTACCCTAAATTCGCAACAACAACAATTATGCCTCCAAATCACAAGTTATAAATTATGTTCCACTATTACCAAATAGATTATTTCCCAATATCCTTGCATTCCAATCGCACGTATAATAAGATTCTATCTAGGTTCCGAATGAACCTAGTATTCATAAAATAAGCTAAAAGGGGAAAAGAGAAGGGACACAAGAATTAACATAACCATGTAAAGGTATATCAACATAAGGATCATGATTTCAAATAGATATTTTGTTCATTGACCATAGATATGAACAAACTGGTAAGTTACATCATAGGCATATAAATTAGATAGAATTTAACATAAAAGTGTTACCAATTTGATGTACAACATGATAGGCTTGATTGTATCAAACAAAATAATCTCATAGGCATAGGTATTTTTAGTTTTGTCAAAAGGATAAGCATGAATCAGAATTGATTATCTTACAATTAGGCAAGTTCTAAATCCGATTCATCACTGTAATGATTTTTATTAAGGAAAGTGTTTAAATTTGAATAATAACCGAACTTACAGAAAAAGAACAATTCTTGTATTCTGGGATCTGATTTCTGAATTTGTTATGCTAATCCTTTGATGTAGACGTTTGTTTCTCTAGTTTTAATTTGGTTTGGAGCTATCTATAGAGAAAAATGGAGGCTATCCAAGTTTAGCAATGGACACCATGACGGCTCCTCAGAGCAAGACCATGAGGTTTAGGGTTGAGGGTTGGGGTGATTATATAGAAGTTTAGATTAATGTGTTCCTCTATATCAATCTAGGAGTAATCAGAGCCATCCAGACCAAATAGAGCCAACCAGAAGTCGCCACATATGCCCTAATGACTCAAAAATCGACCATCAGGCCAAACAGTGAAGGCAACATCAGCTCAGGGCTCAGAAAAATTGTCATAGGAACCAGATCAAAAAGGGGTCGACTCCCTACAGGGGGGGTCGACACCTATGTCGACTCCCCTATAGGGGGTCGACACCAATGTCGACTCCCCATGTGGGGGGAGGGGTGGGGTCGACACCCTGAGCGGGAATTTTCCCACTCAGCCTATTCTGCTGTAATTTCGATTTTTGAACTTGGTTTGAAATTTTTAATTATTATTTATATTTCCTGTACAAACTTGAAATCTACTAAACTCCATAACTTCTTCATACGGAGTCCGATTCACGCAAACTCGGACTCTATCTCAAGCAGAATTCCGAGGCGAATGCAATGACCTAACCCATTTCCCTTAATTCCCACTTTTAAAATTAAGTATCTTTTAATTCGTTATTTTAATATTCACAGAAAATGCGGGGTGTTACATTCTCTCCTCCTTAAAGGATTTCGTCCCAAGTCAAGAAGAATGAATATCCTACCATCCAATCGTCCATCTACTCAACCATCAAACACATGCATCCATTGTCCTTAAAAAGATTCCTATTGCTTTCAGGACTATATGCATTGTGTGTGTATATGTCCTTATCTAATGCAAAATCAGGTAGTCTACTGATTCAGTTGACCTCCTTAATGCAAATCATGATAGTGCCATGAGTCCATTATGTATGCAATTATTTCTAATCGTACTTTATAACTTCTACATTAGTGTATTATAATTCATACAAATGAAACATCCATATGATAACACATCAAGTTTCAATCCATATACAAATACATACATTCATATGCATATGCAATATGAAAGTGACTGAGCCGATCTAGTGCCTAATGTGTGTATATGCATCCACGAGCAACCACTAGCGACCACTTGCAACCACTTGCAACCATAAATCATATCATGTTTCAAACACATGTTTATATGCATTGGCTTTTACCTGAGGATCAATGATATGACCTAGAGGATATACCTAAAAAGATAGAAACAAGTATGTAGAAAATTCCTAAAAAGAGATCAAGGATATACATGATGCGCGTGTCTTATCTTTAGTCTCCCACGTCGCGTCTTCTTGAGCTTCACTCCACAGTACCTTTACTACTTTGACTTCACGATCATGAATCTTCTGGCCCTCCATCTCCAAAACTCACTAGTAAAGATAGGATCTCGATCACTTACTATGCTAGAGGGTATCCCATGTAGTCGAACTATCTTTCCAAGATAAACAGATGTTAACCATGATACCAAGTGTATATACTAAGAAGATTAGAGGTCTCTCCTCTACTCGGCTTATCCATCATGTCACAAATCTAAGGGTCTTCTTGTTACACTGTTCCTTTTGAGTCCAAAAGCGTAGGTCTCACCTCCAGCATTGCTAACAAACCAGATATAAACTCATAAGAGGGTCTAAAGTCAAAGGTTTCTATGTTCTCCAAGTTATGCCTTTCCACAAAGAGAGGACTTAAGGTAAGCTTTACTGTGATAACCCCAAACTTCCACGGAATGAAAGTAAGGAATAATCATTTGGAATACAACATAAATACAATAATACATGTCACAGATACAGCATAGTATAGGAAATTCATAGAGTAACAACATCATAGCAGCGGAAATATAATGTCATCAACAACAGAAGATCCACAGTCACAGAATTCTACATTATTACATCAAATTTGCAGAAAAGAACTAAGTTCCAACTCCAACTTAAACAACGTGGAATAAACCAAGTTTAATGTCTGAAATAAAAAGAAAGAGAAAAATGCAAAAGCGGTGAATGATAAGTGTCTTCAAACTCCTAGTCATCACCTCTCCACAAGCAAATCCAAGGAAGATAGTAAGCGGCTCCAAAGAAAAGACTCCAAGCGAAGAATAAACCTGTTTACTTGGCTGCCCGTGTAGAAAGGAGGGCACCCGAGTTTGCAAAAAGGTGGAAACAAACAACGGGTCAGTCGTGGGACTGGTGTGAGAATTCTTAACTAATAAATCACTATTAATAGGGAAAATCCAAAGACCATGCCGCTAATGCGGAACGGGTTTACTCTAATGGATTGCCGTGCATAAAAGTGTCAGAACAAATAATGAGTAAATCGTACAACAGCATTATGCTTTTAGAAAAATGGAATCACCATAAGACCCAGGTCCCATCACACAATGCAACACAAACCAGAGGATAGGGTTTTACCTTATAGTGATTAAACATGCTAAATACGGCAAATACGAGTTTAATATTATTATTAGTATATATCAAAACATTTCAAAGTAAATGTAGAAATCCTAGGAAGAATAGAATCCCATACTACTATGCCTCCGTACTAGTAATACAATCAAATTCGTAGGGTCATATTTGGATTTTGGTTTCCATCATGAGTCAAGGCTAGGGAGGAGCTCCTACCGATTCGAGACACTCTAGCTAATGTCTCAGGATCCCCCGCAGTGAACCGTTGGAAAGATGCAGGGCCGGTCCACCATACGAGTTGCGGATTAGTTATTCCTGAACACACGTTTCCCAGTCCTATAGGACCTATCATCCAAGGCGCCTCATTCCATCATCCACATAAGTAAAATGTTAGGCCGTGTTAAAACCCAATCACCACTTCTAGCTAGAAAGAAACGTGTTGCTCTCCCTGCGTTCCCTTCTCCCGTTATAGACTCCGTCGGTGTGTGAGGCTCGCGAAGTCACGCTGTACACAAAGCTATGCCTAAACAGGCTATGCTTTGATCGTCCCACAAGGCCTGCTTTTCAACAAAACCTTGATCCTATGCATCTTAGCATGCCACATCATCACTCCATATCGTACTACCAACCCTTTGCCGAAATATATGAACGGGTGTTAAGCAGGAGAATAAATTCCAAGCCACCAAACATCCATACATTCGACAAAAGATCAATAACATGATATTTGATAGAGTATGATGTCAGACACACAATCCATTTATTAGCTTACGCTCTGGGTCTGAGCGAAAGCCATACCCGTGAAATCAACACGTACGTTTGGGCAATGACCGTGACCCTTGAATTGGGAGCAAGTCAAATCAGGGCCTCGATCATTGTCCATTCGAGGGAAGATTTACGGTCTTCATACGCCATCTTCATACTTCAATTAACGTCGTTTTGATTATTTAGAATGAGAGAACTCGGACTTTCCAAATAATCCTCGTATATATATATATATATATATATATATATATATATTTAAAATCCTTCATATACATTAATCATTATTTTTATTAACGATTCATTCCTATTTTAATTATTTAAAATAGTTAAATTTTATATAACAACGCCTTAAGTCCATGGGCGACTATGGCGCTGCATTCAACCAATTTTGATTTTTACATTTCTCAGAATCTAACCGTTGGATCTTAACGTAATATATATCGTTGGAAAGATTTTTCCAAGACGGTCCTATCGGTTTCAGTTTCAAGAAAATCCGACGGTCGGATCTTCTTGTATAGTCGTTTAAAAGTACGATTTCAAAACGCGAACTACCACGCCCTATTCGTTAAATTTTAATTATATATATATAATCATTGAATCGTAATAACGTCGTTTGATTAAAACAACGCTTTACACAACCACCGATACTTAACAAATTTTAATTCATTTGAAAATGAAAATAATATTACCGCATCCTAAATTCATTCTTTTACTTACATTGCAAATGTAAATTTCATCCGTTTTATTTACATAAAAAATGTAAATTAATTCCCATGGCGATACCTATATATTATTCACATGTAAAAAAAAACAAATGTAATTTTGATACATTCAAATTCCTACTTTTAAATAACATATAAAAATGTAATTTTTAATGACAATGCAAACTCTACTCTTAATTCACATTGTAAAAATATGATTTTTAATTACAATGAAAACACTACTTCTAATTCACATTGTAAAAATATGATTTTTAATTACAATGCAAACACTACTTCTAATTCACATTGTAAAAATATGATTTTTAATTACAATGCAAACACTACTTCTAATTCACATTGTAAAAAATATGATTTTTAATTACAATGCAAACTCTACTCTTAATTCACATTGTAAAAATATGATTTTAAATTACAATGAGAACACTACATCTAGTTCACATTGTAAAAATATGATTTTTAATTACAATGCAAACACTACATCTAATTCACATTGTAAAAATATGATTTTTAATTACAATGCCACATTTCTACATCTTATTTACATATAAAACAAATAAATTTTATTTCTAATGTTTATTTCCTTTCTAAGTTACATATATATATAAGAAAAATGTTAAATCTATCATACAATGAAATTTCCTTCTTTAATTACATTGAAAAATGTAGTTTTTGTCATACGGTATACTTTCCTATATATCTTACATATAAAAATGTAATATTTAACACACAATGTAAATTCATGTTTTAATTACATATAAAAATGTAATTTTACCCTACGGTGTAATTCCCTATATAATTCACATATAAAAATGTAAATTTTAACATAAATGAAATTCACCTTTTAATTACAAAGAAAAATGTAAATTTTAACATACAATATAATTTACATATAAAAATGTAAATTTTAACATACGATGAAATTCACATGTTAATTACAAAGAAAAATGTAATTCTTAACATATGACATTAATTCACTTTATAATTTACATATAAAAATGTAAATTTTAACATACGATGAAATTCACATGTTAATTACAAAGAAAAATGTAATTTTTAACATACGACATTAATTCACTTTATAATTTACATATAAAAATGTAAATTTTAACATACGATGAAATTCACATGTTAATTACAAAGAAAAATATAATTTTTAACATACGACATTAATTCACTTTATAATTTACATATAAAAATGTAAATTTTAACATACGATGAAATTCACATGTTAGTTACAAAGAAAAATGTAATTTTTAACATACTACATTAATTCACTTTATAATTTACATATAAAAATGTAAATTTTAACATACGATGAAATTCACATGTTAGTTACAAAGAAAAATGTAATTTTTAACATACGACATTAATTCACTTTATAATTTACATATAAAAATGTAAATTTTAACATACGATGAAATTCACATGTTAGTTACAAAGAAAAATGTAATTTTTAACATACGACATTAATTCACTTTATAATTTACATATAAAAATGTAAATTTGAACATACGATGAAATTCACATGTTAATTACAAAGAAAAATGTAATTTTTAACATACGACATTAATTCACTTTATAATTTACATATAAAAATTTAAATTTGAACATACGATGAAATTCACATGTTAATTACAAAGAAAAATGTAATTTTTAACATACGACATTAATTCACTTTATAATTTACGTATAAAAAATGTAAATTATAACATACGATGAAATTCACATGTTAATTACAAAGAAAAATGTAATTTTTAACATACGACATTAATTCACTTTATAATTTACATATAAAAATATAAATTTTAACATACGATGAAATTCAGATGTTAATTACAAAGAAAAATGTAATTTTTAACATACGACATTAATTCACTTTATAATTTACATATAAAAATGTAAATTTTAACATACGATGAAATTCACATGTTAATTACAAAGAAAAATGTAATTTTTAACATACGGTCCTAATTCGCATCTAAACAACACAAAAAAATGTGCTTTTTATTTTACCGTTCTAATTTACATCTAAACAACATATAAAAATGATGTAAATTTCATACGATGCAAATTTCTATTTTATTTCACCTAAAAAAAAACAATGTAAATTTCATACGACGTAAATTTCTACTTTATTTACATTAAAAATAATGTAAATTTCATACGGTGAAATTCTTATTTATTTTACATTAACAAAAATGTAGACTTTACATATGGTGAAATTCCTATATATTTACATTAATAAAAATGTAAACTTTTCGTACGGTGAATATTCTATATATTTACATTAATAAAAATGTAAACTTTTCATACGTGAAATTCTATATATTTACATTAAAATAACATATAAAAATGTCATCTTTATTTCATCGTTCTTTTTTACATTAAAATAACATATAAAATGTCATCTTTATTTCATCGTTCTTATTTACATTAAAATAACATATAAAAATGTCATCTTTATTTCATCGTTCTTATTTACATTAAAATAACATATAAAAATGTCATCTTTATTTCATCGTTCTTATTTACATTAAAATAACATATAAAAATGTCATCTTTATTTCATCTTTTAAGTTTCGTACTTTTTCATGTTTTATACTTCTTTGCATTTACAAGGAGATGTAAATAAATATAAATGTCAAGTTTCTAATGTCAAGGTTCAATTTCAATGCATTAACATAACGCTAAAATAGGGTTCAACTTCAACATCATAACATAACACAAGATATAAGGTTCGACTTCTTATGATAACATTCATTTGATGAATACATATAGATTTATAAGTATCTATCATTGCAACATAGCAACATCATCAATCATATCCAAACAAAATAGATCTGAAGATTAACCATGGGATTACTGCATCACAACAAAGTAATTAATTAATTAATTAATTTAGATGAGGAAATTTCACATCTAACACTTAAAATTTCAGGTCTAATATCATAACATCGCAAAAATTCAGATCTGCAACTTATATTAACATCCATCATCAATCCATTTATTTTTGATTCTCAACTTCTCATAACGCAAGAATAACAATTAAATTAATTAAATTTATTTAAAAATAAATTCTCACCTTGCTTGGATTTAAAATGAATGTCCAAACTCGATCAGATCTCGTGTTCAAAGTCACGGTGGTTTCAGATCTGAGAGATTTCAAATTGAAATTCAAACGAATAAATTAGAAATTGAATTTTAACAACTGCAGCTGTAACGCTTAAAAGCACGGCAAAACTGAGATTGTTCATACCTTATAATTTCAGTTTTGTTCAAAATTTCAAATTCAGAATTCGGAAGTTTGGATCAATGGTTTTACGAACGGTTTGCGGGAGATTGACGGGCTTGGAGAGGTGGATCTGCGCTTGAAAAGGGGGGAGGTGCGCATGCGCCTGGTGGGCCCGGTTGAGCTTGGCGGCGGCGGGGTTTGGGGCGTCGGGGCGGTGATTCTGGGCGACGAGGAGGGTTGTGTTCGGTATGTATTCGAAGCACACGAAAATCTCTTCGAAAGTAGCACAACGGCGAAGAATTCCATTGAGAATTGAAGGAGGAATTGGAGCTCAAAGTTTTGATGAGTAATGGGTTGCGGCGGCTGAAAACAAACGGGGAAGAGGAAGAAGACTACGTACATATTTATACGGGTATTCCTAGGTGATTTTCTTTTTAATTTTTAATTAACTAAATTCAAAATTTGGGGTTTTTTGTCCGATCACCAAACGGAGCCCAACGACTGTCGAACAATAGGTTTTGACGCCTTTTAGACGCAATGGCACTATTGCCGAAGTCCAATTCTGAAATTAAAAGCATGTTTCTTTTATTTTCAAATTAATTCTTTTATATTAAATTCGAACGTACTTTCTAATTTTACCGGGGTCACATACGAAGTCAGAAAAATCCAGAAAAATTATTTTTGGCTTTCTTATGACGGTACGATCCCAACAAAATTTATTTGGTCGAATTCTGAGACTGTTTGAAAATGGCTATTTTTCAGTCAATTAATTTAGACCGAAATTGACAAAACACAGTTTCTTTTGCCACGCTCACATACTAGCTTCAAAAATCATGAGATTTGAAATCTAGCAATAATTTTACATTCCGGATCCAACAAATGTGGTTTCGTCGAATTCCGAGGTCGTATGCAAAATCTCGATTTTCAAGGGCGATATATTTTCTATAGCGACCTTTCTGAAAATTCATTTGGCCATAACTTTTGATTCCCGCTATGAAACTTCGATTTTTCAGATTCGTTAGAAAGATATTCATTAACAGATTTAGATATTTTTCGTTTCATCAAAATCCGGTTTATTCTGCATCCTGTGTAGTTAGTCAAAGTTCAAGTTTGACTTTTCAAACTACCATCCTATTTCTAATTCTTTATGTAATTTATTTGAATATATTTGCATTAACTTTGCTCAAAACAAATTTCCATTCATTTTTATTTGAAATAATTTATTTTAAATATTTAAACACCCCTAAAATCTCTAAAATGAAAATTTTAAATTGGCCCCAAATTCCGGGTTGTTACAGTCTCCCCCGCTTAAGAACTTTTCGTCCTCGAAAAGAAAAAGAGAAGAATAGACGGGTAGGAACCAACATAAAGAATAGAAAATATTCTAAGCGTACCTCAAAATAAAACTAATCGGGGATGTCCACTCTGCATTTGGGATAGGCTTGTTTGATACTCTCCTTGATTTCCCAAGTGCAGTCTCTAGGATCACCGCTCCATTGCACCTTGACTAGGTTGATACTTTTATTTCTCAGCTTCCTAGTCTCCTTGCCAATAATTTTCAGTGGTTCTCTTCTCACTGCAAGGCTCGGGGTAATCTCCAAATCTTGCTGTGCTGCTTCTTCCACAATCAGATCTGGATCATGGACATGCCTTCGAAGTTGAGATACATGGAATACATCGTGCACTCCAGTCAACCAGTCTGGCATCTGAATTCTATAAGCTAGGGTGCCAATCTTTTCAAGAATAGGGAAAGGGCCGATGAATCTAGGTGCTAATTTTCCTGTCTTTCCAAAACGGATAACACCTCGTATTGGAGCAACTTTCAGATAGACATAGTCACCCACTTCAAAAGCTAGCTCTCGCCTTCTTACGTCTGCATAACTTTTCTGTCTACTTTGGGCAGCCAATAGTCGCTTTTTAATAAAGTCAACTTTGTCCGAAGCTTCTCGGATCATGTCTGGACCCAACACAAGCCGATTTCCTTTTTCAACCCAATATGCTGGCGATCTACACGGCCTACCATATAAGGCTTCAAATGGGGACATATTCAGACTTGCTTGATAGCTATTGTTGTTCGAGAATTCAACTAAATGCAAGTGATCTTCCCAAGAACCCCCAAAATCGAGTATGCAAGCCCGCAATAGATCTTCAAGAATGCGATTCACTCGCTCAATCTGGCCGTCAGTCTGAGGGTGATACGCGGTACTGAGATTCAACTTCGTTCCCAACTCATTTTGGAATGCTTCCTAAAATTTACTAGCAAAGATAGGATCACAGTCGCTAACGATGCTACTAGGAACTCTGCGTAAAAGAAAAGATTGTCATTTAATTTGCAAAAGAAAATTTTCATTCAGATTATGATGACAAGGAAATATTTAGTTTTATTACCCATGTAGCCTGATGATTTCTTTGAAATAGATTTGCGCCAGACTTTGAGCAGTTCTAGTGGATTTGACAGGTATGAAAATGAGCGGACTTTGTGAAGCGATCCACGATCACCATATGCTGTCATTTCCTTTCCTAGTACGAGGCAGACCATCTATAAAATCCATGGAGACTTGGTCCCACTTCCAATCTGGTATTTCTAATGGCTGCAACAACCCTGCCAGCTTTTGTTGATCACTTTTTACTTGTTGGCATGTGGGGCATCTACTCACATAAATGGATATATCCCTCTTCATAGACCTCCACCAAAATGTGCGCTTTAAGTCTTGATACATTTTTCTCACACCGGGTTGGATGCAAAGCTTTGATTTGTGACCCTCATCTAAAACTTCTCTTATGAGCTCGGGGATACTTGGAACACAAATCCGCCCGTGCAATCTGAGAACTCCCTTGCCATCTATTTGGAAGTCCGTGTTTTCACCTCCTTGAATTCTTTCAATCATTTTCTGAATAAAAGCATCACTTTTCTGAAGAGAGGCGATCTTATCAATCAAAGAAGGGGTGATGACGAGGCTTGCGACAATGACTTCCTTTCTACTAAGTGCGTCTGCTACAACATTGGCCTTCCCTGGCGTATATAAGATGTCAAGATCGTAGGCTGCCAGAAATTCTAGCCATCGTTGCTGCCTTAAATTCAGATCCTTTTGATCGAAGAGATATTTCAAAGATTGATGGTCTGTGTATAATTCAAATTTTTCACCCAAAAGATATTGTCTTCAAATTTTTTAAAGCAAAGACTACGGCCAACAACTCTAAGTCATGGAAACGATAATTCTTCTCATGCGGCTTTAATTGACGGCTTGCATATTCAACAACTTGCCCCTTTGCATCAGTACCGCACCAAGACCACCACTTTGAGAAGCATCAGTGTAGACCTTTAAATCTTGGTTGCCATCGATGATAGTGAGTACGGGAGCAGTAGTTAAACTCACCTTTAGCTTTTGGAATGCTTCCTCACAATCCGATGTCCAATTGAACTTGGCATGCTTCTTGGTAAGCTTTGTTAATGGGCTAGACAGCTTGGCGAAACCTTCGACAAATTTCCTATAATATCCGGCCAAACCTAGGAAGTTTCTTACTTCAGTGGGTGTACTGGGCTGCTTCCAATCTCGATTGGCGGCAATTTTACTTGGATCAACTGCGATTCCTTCTTTTGACACAACATGGCCCAAGAATTTTACTTCCTCTTGCCAAAATGTGCATTTGGAAAACTTTGCTTTTAGAACATTTCGTCGCAGAATTTCCAACACTTCCCTTAAATGCCCTTCATGCTCCTCCTTAGTTTTAGAATAGATTAGAATATCATCAATGAAGACTAGGACAAATTTATTTAGGACCTCCCTGATGACCCTATTCATCAAGTCAACAAAGTAGGCTGGAGCATTGCATAAACCGAACGGCATCACTAACCATTCGTAGAATATATCGGGACCTCTGAAGGCGGTCAAAGGTATGCATTCTTCAGCTATGCGGAGTTGGTGGAAACCTATGGCTAAGTCCATCTTTGAAAACACCTTGGCTCCATTCAATTGGTCCATCAAATCATCTATGCGGGGCAAGGGGTATTTTTTTCTTCAATGTTTGTTTGTTAAGATCGCGGTAATCGACACAAAGTCTTAAAGTACCGTCCGATTTGGGGAAAACACTACAGCTGCACCCTAATTAGAAAAGCTAGGTCGGATGAGTCCCTTCCACAGAAGCTGCTTAGTTTGGGTTTTCAATTCTTCCTTTTCTTTAGGAGTCATCCTCCTGATAGCATGAACTACAGGTCTTGCATTAGGAACAAGATCAATCCTGAAATCGATTTCCCTTCGCGGGGGTAGGCTGTCCACTTCTTCAAATACATCCGCGTAATCTTTGACCACGGGAATATTTTCTAAGGAAATGGGAGTGATCTCCAGGGAAGACCAAAATGCCTTTCTGTCATATTTTGGCCCATGGCAAGGTATAGCAACGGTGTTTCCGAAACCTGTGTTCACCTTAACCACTCTTTCCGAACATAACACCTCAACGTCATATTTGGTTAGCCAATCAAGACCGAGGATGATATCAAACTCGGAGAAATTCATAATGATCAAGTTAAATGGAAATTTGAAATATGAGTAAGATACAGGCACGTTACAAAATAAATCTAGAGTGGTAGAACCTCCTACAGGGTTGTGAACATTTAGTGGTTCTTTAAGACTTCTTTGCTTTAGTTTCAATTTCTGGACCGCATTGCTAGAAATAAAGCTTCTCGATGCACCCATATCAAATAAGGCAGTAACAAGGATATTTTTAACAGAAATGGTACCATCTAAAACATCAGGCTTAACTGCTCCTTCGGAAGAAGTAGGAGCGGAAGAAGATGGTGCACTTGCCCCTTCATACACATGCGCAACCTGTGCTCCTTTCAACAATGGACAGTTTGGCTTGATGTGACCCTTCTTATGGCAATTGTAACATTCCTTGGTATCGTCGCCTTGGGCCTTCTTAGGATTTCTGCAGTTCTTGCTATAGTGCCCAAATTTTTGGCAGTTGTAGCATTGCACCTTTGACTTATCGTGCCCCTTAGCAGCTCTAGATTTGCTTCCTTCAGTCTTCTTCTCTGTTTACTTCCTCTTATTGTTGGCCAAACTCCTTTCCCTGTCTTGTTGGGAATTCCTCCTATCATTTTCCTCATATCGACAAGCGAACTCAACCAACCTATTGAAAGAGAGGTCGATGTGGGCAGTGGCTCTATCAATATACTTCCTCGCAAGCCCATTAATGAACCTCTTGTTCTTCTGAAAGTCATCCTGAACCAATTCAGGGGCATAGCGGGAAAGGTCTTCAAATCTTCGTACATATTCTGAAATGGTATTGTCGCCTTGCTTCAGATTGGCGAACTCGTCATGTAGTTTCTCTACCTCCTGCCTTGGAATGTATTTGTCATTGAAAAGCTCCTTAAACCTTGTCCAAGTCATATTGTCTGCAATCCCTCCAACCGTGACAGTGTTCTACCAGTTTTGAGCTTCCTCTTGTAACAACCATGAAGCCACTAACCTCTTCCTGTGATCCTCTAGCTCTAATCCTCCAAAAATCTTTTCACAGTTCCTTAGACAAGCTTGGGCTTGTGTCACAGTCTCAGTACCCTTGAATGGCACTCCTCCGAGGTTTTTGTACTTCTTTACCATCTTATCTAAATCAAAGGGATGCGGTGGTGGTGGTTGCTGAACAGTAGCCTTCTCAGTACCAGCAGCATTCTGCCTCCTTGCTCTAGCTCTAGCGGCAGCGGTACTCATTTCTAGTTAGTTCTGTACGATCAAGGAAAGAGTCAGAACAACTTTAATGGTGATTTGAAGAGTTGATCAAGATAAAAGGACGGATAAAAGGTAATGATAAAATAACTGACTATAATGTATTCACATGAATTGTTCGCCATAGAATATTGTGATTCTATGTAAACGAATTATCATAAATATGTTATATCCCAAAGATAAGTTTAACCAAAGCTCTGATACCAACTGTGATAACCCCAAACTTCCACGGAATGAAAGTAAGGAATAATCATTTGGAATACAACATAAATACAATAATACATGTCACAGATACAGCATAGTATAGGAAATTCATAGAGTAACAACATCATAGCAGTGAAAATATAATGTCATCAAACACAGAAGATCCACAGTCACAGAATTCTACATTATTACATCAAATTTGCAGAAAAGAACTAAGTTCTAACTCCAACTTAAACAACGTGGAATAAACCAAGTTTAATGTCTGAAATAAAAAGAAAGAGAAAAATGCAAAAGTAGCGAATGATAAGTGTCTTCAAACTCCTAGTCATCACCTCTCCATAAGCAAATCCAAGGAAGATAGCAAGCAGCTCCAAAGAAAAGACTCCAAGCGAAGAATAAACCTGTTTACTTGGCTGCCCGTGTAGAAAGGAGGGCACCCGAGTTTGCAAAAAGGTGGAAACAAACAACATGTCAGTCGTGGGACTGGTGTGAGAATTCTTAACTAATACATCACTATTAATAGGGCAAATCCAAAGACCACGCCGCTAATGCGGAACGGGTTTACTCTAATGGATTGTCGTGCATAAAAGTGTCAGAACAAATAATGAGTAAATCGTACAATAGCGTTATGCTTTTAGAAAAATGGAATCACCATAAGACCCAGGTCCCATCACACAATGCAACACAAACCAGAGGATAGGATTTTACCTTATAGTGATTAAACATGCTAAATACGGCAAATACGAGTTTAATATTATTATTAGTATATATCAAAACATTTCAAAGTAAATGTAGAAATCCTAGGAAGAATAGTATCCCATACTACTATGCCTCCAAACTAGTAATACAATCAAATTCGTAGGGTCGTATTTGGATTTTGGTTTCCATCATTAGTCAAGGCTAGGGAGGAGCTCCGACCGATTCGAGACACTCTAGCTAATGTCTCAGGATCCCCCGCAGTGAACCCTTGGAAAGCTGCAGGGCCGGTCCACCATACGAGTTGCGGATTAGTTATTCCTGAACACACGTTTCCCAGTCCTATAGGACCTATCATCCGAGGCGCCTCATTCCATCATCCACATAAGTAAAATGTTAGGCCGTGTTAAAACCCAATCACCACTTCTAGCTAGTAAGAAACGTGCTGCTCTCCCTGCATTCCCTTCTCCCGTTTTAGACTCCGTCGGTGTGTGAGGCTCGCGAAGTCACGCAATACACAAAGTTATGCCTAAACAGGCTATGCTTTGATCGTCCCACAAGGCCTGCTTTTCAACAAAACCTTGATCCTATGCATCTTAGCATGCCACATCATCACTCTATATCGTACTACCAACCCTTTGCCGAAATATATGAACGGGTGTTAAGCAAGAGAATAAATTCCCCGGCACCAAACATCCATACATTCGACAAAAGATCAATAACATGATATTTGATAGAGTATGATATCAGACAAACAATCCATTTATTAGCTTATGCTCTGGGTCTGAGCGAAAGCCAAACCCGTGAAATCAACACGTACGTTTGGGCAATGACCGTGACCTTTGAATTGGGAGCAAGTCAAATCAGGGCCTCGATCGTTGTCCATTCGAGGGAAGATTTACGGTCTTCATACGCCATCTTCATACTTCAATTAACGTCGTTTTGATTATTTAGAATGAGAGAACTCGGACTTTCCAAAAAATCCTCGTATATATATATATATATATTTAAAATCCTTCGTATACATTAATCATTATTTTTATTAACGATTCGTTCCTATTTTAATTATTTAAAATAGTTAAATTTTATATAACAACGCCTTAAGTCCATGGGCGACTATGGCGCTGCATTCAACCAATTTTGATTTTTACATTTCTCAGAATCTAACCGTTGGATCTTAACGTAATATATATCGTTGGAAAGATTTTTCCAAGACGGTCCTAACGGTTTCAGTTTCAAGAAAATCCGACGGTCGGATCTTCTAGTATAGTCGTTTAAAAGTACGATTTCAAAATGTGAACTACCACGCCCTATTCGTTAAATTTTAATTATATATATATAATCATTGAATCGTAATAACGTCGTTTGATTAAAACAACGCTCTACACTACCACCGATACTTACCAAATTTTAATTCATTTGAAAATGAAAATAATATTACCGCATCCAAAATTCGTTCTTTTACTTACATTGCAAGTGTAAATTTCATCCGTTTTATTTACATAAAAAATGTAAATTAATTCCTAGGGCGATTCCTATATATTATTCACATGTAAAAAAAACAAATGTAATTTTGATACGTTCAAAATCCTACTTTTAAATTACATATAAAAATATAATTTTTAATGACAATGCAAACTCTACTCTTAATTCACATTTTAAAAATATGATTTTTAATTACAATGCAAACACTACTTCTAATTCACATTGTAAAAATATGATTTTTAATTACAATGCAAACACTACTTCTAATTCACATTGTAAAAAATATGATTTTTAATTACAATGCAAACTCTACTCTTAATTCACATTGTAAAAATATGATTTTTAATTACAATGAGAACACTACATCTAGTTCACATTGTAAAAATATGATTTTTAATTACAATGCAAACACTACATCTAATTCACATTGTAAAAATATGATTTTTAATTACAATGCCACATTTCTACATCTTATTTACATATAAAACAAATAAATTTTATTTCTAATGTTCATTTCCATTCTATGTTACATATATATATAAGAAAAATGTTAAATCTATCATACCATGAAATTTCCTCCTTTAATTACATTGAAAAATGTAGTTTTTGTCATACGATATACTTTCCTATAGATCTTACATATAAAAATGTAATATTCAACACACAATGTAAATTCATGTTTTAATTACATATACAAATGTAATTTTATCCTACGGTGTAATTCCCTATATAATTTACATATAAAAATGTAAATTTTAACATACGATGAAATTCACCTTTTAATTACAAAGAAAAATGTAAATTTTAACATACAATATAATTTCACTTTATAATTTACATATAAAAATGTAAATTTTAACATACGATGAAATTCACATGTTAATTACAAAGAAAAATGTAATTTTTAACATACGACATTAATTCACTTCACAATTTACATATAAAATGTAAATTTTAACATACGATGATATTCACATGTTAATTACAATGAAAAATGTAATTTTTAACATACGACATTAATTCACTTTATAATTTACATATAAAAATGTAAATTTTAACATACGATGAAATTCACATGTTAGTTACAAAGAAAAATGTAATTTTTAACATACGACATTAATTCACTTTATAATTTACATATAAAAATGTAAATTTTAACATACGATGAAATTCACATGTTAGTTACAAAGAAAAATGTATTTTTTAACATACGACATTAATTCACTTTATAATTTACATATAAAAATGTAAATTTGAACATACGATGGAATTCACATGTTAGTTACAAAGAAAAATGTAATTTTTAACATACGACATTAATTCACTTTATAATTTACATATAAAAATGTAAATTTTAACATACGATGAAATTCACATGTTAATTACAAAGAAAAATGTAATTTTTAACATACGACATTAATTCACTTTATAATTTACATATAAAAATGTAAAATTTAACATACGATGAAATTCACATGTTAATTACAAAGAAAAATGTAATTTTTAACATACGACATTAATTCACTTTCTAATTTACATATAAAAATGTAAATTTTAACATACGATGAAATTCACATGTTAATTACAAAGAAAAATGTAATTTTTAACATACGACATTAATTCACTTTATAATTTACATATAAAAATGTAAATTTTAACATACGATGAAATTCACATGTTAATTACAAAGAAAAATGTAATTTTTAACATACGACATTAATTCACTTTACAATTTACATATAAAAATGTAAATTTTAACATACGATGAAATTCACATGTTAATTACAAAGAAAAATGTAATTTTTAACATACGGTCCTAATTCGCATCTAAACAACATAAAAAAATGTCATTTTTATTTTACCTTTCTAATTTACATCTAAACAACATATAAAAATGATGTAAATTTCATACGATGCAAATTTCTATTTTATTTCACCTAAAAAAAAAACAATGTAAATTTCATACGATGTAAATTTCTACTTTATTTACATTAAAAATAATGTAAATTTCATACGGTGAAATTCTTATTTATTTTACATTAACAATAATGTAGACTTTACATATGGTGAAATTCCTATATATTTACATTAATAAAAATGTAAACTTTTCGCATGGTGAATATTCTATATATTTACATTAATAAAAATGTAAACTTTTCATACGATGAAATTCTATATATTTACATTAAAATAACATATAAAAATGTCATCTTTATTTCATCGTTCTTATTTACATTAAAATAACATATAAAAATGTCATCTTTATTTCATCGTTCTTATTTACATTAAAATAACATATAAAAATGTTATCTTTATTTCATCGTTCTTATTTACATTAAAATAACATATAAAAATGTCATCTTTATTTCATCTTTTAAGTTTCGTACTTTGTCATGTTTTATACTTCTTTGCATTTACAAGGAGATGTAAATAAATATAAACGTCAAGTTTCTAATGTCAAGGTTCAATTTCAATGCATTAACATAACGCTAAAATAGGGTTCAACTTCAACATCATAACATAACACAAGATATAAGGTTCGACTTCGTGTGATAACATTCATGTGATGAATACATATAGATTTATAATTATCTATCATAGCAACATAGCAACATCATCAATCATATCTAAACAAAATAGATCTGAAGATTAACCATGGGATTACTGCATCACAACAAAGTAATTATTTATTTAATTAATTTAAATGAGGAAATTTCACATCTAACACTTAAAATTTCAGATCTAATATCATAACATCGCAACAATTCAGATCTGCAACTTATACTAACATCCATCATCGATCCATTTATTTTTGATTCTCAACTTCTCATAACGCAAGAATAACAATTAAATTAATTAAATTTATTTAAAAATAAATTCTCACCTTGCTTGGATTTAAAATGAATGTCCAAACTCGATCAGATCTCGTGTTCAAAGTCACGGTGGTTTCAGATCTGAGAGATTTCAAATTGAAATTCAAACGAATAAATTAGAAACTGACTTTTAACAACTGCAGCTGTAACGCTTAAAAGCGTGGCAAAAGTGAGATTGTTCATACCTTATAATTTCAGTTTTGTTCAAAATTTCAAATTCAGAATTCGGAAGATTGGATCAATGGTTTTACGAAAGGTTTACGGGAGATCGACGGGCTTGGAGAGGTGGATCTGCGCCTGAAAAGGGGGGAGGTGCGCACGCGCCTGGTGGGCCCGGTTGAGCTCGGCGGCGGCGGGGTTTGGGGCGTCGGGGCGGTGATTCTGGGTGACGAGGAGGGTTGTGTTCGGTATGTATTCGAAGCACACGAAAATCTCTTCGAAAGTAGCACAACGGCGAAGAATTCCGTTGAGAATTGAAGGAGGAATCGGAGCTCAAAGTTTTGATGAGTAATGGGTTGCGGCGGCTGAAAACAAACGGGGAAGAGGAAGAAGACTATGTACGTATTTATACGGGTATTCCTAGGTGTATTTTCTTTTTAATTTTTAATTAATTAAATTCAAAATTTGGGGTTTTTTCGTCCGATCACCAAACGGAGCCCAACGACTGTCGATCAATAGGTTTTGACGCCTTCTGAACGCAATGGCGCTATTGCCGAAGTCCAATTCTGAAGTTAAAAGCATGTTTCTTTTATTTTCAAATTAATTCTTTTATATTAAATTCGAACGTACTTTCTAATTTTACCGGGGTCACATACGAAGTCAGAAAAATCCAGAAAAATTATTTTTGGCTATGACGATACGATCCCGACAAAATTTATTTCGTCGAATTCTGAGACTGTTTGAAAAATGACTATTTTTCAGTCAATTAATTTAGACCGAAATTGACAAAACACAGTTTCTTTTGCCACGCTCACATACTAGCTTCAAAAATAATGAAATTTGAAATCTAGCAATAATTTTACATCCGGATCCAACAAAAGTGGTTTCGTCGAATTCCGAGGTCGTATGCAAAATGTAGATTTTCAAGGGCGATATATTTTCTATAGCGACCTTTCTGAAAATTCATTTGGCCATAACTTTTGATTCCCGCCATGAAACTTCGATTTTTCAGATTCGTTAGAAAGATATTCATTAACAGATTTACATATTTTTCGTTTCATCAAATCCGGTTTATTCTGCATCCTGTGTAGTTAGTCAAAGTTCAAGTTTGACTTTTCAAACTACCATCCTATTTCTAATTCTTTATGTAATTTATTTGAATATATTTGCATTAACTTTGCTCAAAATAAATTTCCATTCATTTTTATTTGAAATAATTTATTTTAAATATTTAAACTGCCCTAAAATCTCTAAAATGAAAATTTTAAATTGGCCCCAAATTCCGGGTTGTTACATTTTTCCCTTCGGGCAATGTCAAGACTGGGGTTGTTGCCAAGGTTCTCTTCAGTCATTGGAAAGCAAAATCACAAATCAAATCCCAAGCAAAAGTTAGATTCTTCTTCGTCAATCTAGTATGTGAGGCTGATACCTTCACAAAGTCCTTAATTAACTTCATATACCACCTGCTAATCCAAGAACATTTCTTACTCTTGTTGCATTCCTTGGGACCTTCTAATCTTGCACCGCAACTACTTTTGCGGGATCTACTGTTATCCCTTCCTTGGATATCACATGTCTTAGAAACCTTACTTCTTCTCTCCAAAATGATATTTGGATAACCTAGCCTTAAGCTGATGCGCTTGGAGGGTATCTGAGACTTCCCATAGATGCAAAGCATGTTTTTCCTCACTCTTAGAGAAATCCAAAATATCATCTATGCACAAGCGAAGTGAACCAT
Source organism: Allium sativum (assembly GCA_030737875.1). Taxonomy (NCBI): domain Eukaryota; kingdom Viridiplantae; phylum Streptophyta; class Magnoliopsida; order Asparagales; family Amaryllidaceae; genus Allium; species Allium sativum. Next base: position 736,160,371 of record CM060909.1, on the reverse strand, counting down.
CTGCCTTTGTAGCGAAAACAACTAGAGCACCCATTCAGAAATACTTCGCCTTATGAACCTTTTATCAAGTAACTCTTTTACTTGTTTACTGAGCCATTCCTTTCCCGTGGAGTCATGCATCGCACAGGTAATGTAACTGGCTTTGCATTGTCAACTAGATATATGCGGAAGTCTATCTCGCATTTTAGGGGGCAAACCCCTAACCTAATCAAAAACATCTGCGTACTCATGGACAATTCTAACGGATCGCAAATCGTCAATAGATGCATCAAGTGATTCTAGGTAGCTTAGCCTAACTGATCCCTTAGTTACGCACAAAATCTCGAGGGTATTCCCGAGGCAAGTCAAAAGTCTAACTATCACACTTATTAGCTAACCAATCCATGCCTGGAATCAACTCATAGCCCATGAAACCAAAAATATAAGCATTACACTTAAACTTAATACTTAATATAACTATTCTCAAATCCTTACAAATAAAAGATAAATGAGCCGAACCACCAATTGGATTTGAGACAATAATGGGATCTTCTACTGTACAAGTACTAAGGTGCTGAGACTCAACTATGGAAGCAGATATAAATGAATATGAAGCACTAAAATCAAAAGAGTACTAATAGGATGATCAAAAGAAAACTAAACTTTTTCAATAGAAACTTTACTACCTCTTTTTCAGGTACGCTGGCGGTGAGAGCATGCACTTGCTCTCTTGAAAATCCTGTCCTTTGTTCTTGCCCTTGTCCTTAATTATATGACCCGCTATAGCATAATAAAGATATTTCCTCTTGTCTTAGGTTTTACTATTCTTTCCTCCCTTCTTGTCTTGTGATTCTTCCACTTTCACCTTTTTCTTTTTACCTCCTTTGTGAACCAAGTCCATATCCATGAGTTTCTCATCCTTGGGTTGTGCTCCTTAGCCAAACTCCCTCGTTCTCATCTTTACCATCCTTGTGTAACATGTTGACAAGTCTCTCGAAAGCTGCTTCCATCGCACGGAAAATCCTACAAACCTTTAAAGAAAATTAGCCATAGGTGAAACTATTGCGGCTATAGATGGAAGTTGGGCCTTCTTCTCCCTTCGACGGGTGTCTCAGTTTTACCAATCCTACGGAACCATGCCGCAATGAGGTTACCTCCCAGAAATCTAGGAGCCCCGGAGACTCAAGAAAGAAGGAAACAAGAATTCAAACAGAGGATCAAAAGATAGTGCATATGGCTTTGGTGGAATATGCCTTTAAAACAAAACTTTTCTTTTGAAAATGCTTCTTTTAAAACCGTTTTTTGAAAATAATTTTTCAAATCTTTTATCTGATCCAGTAACCTTCAGCTCTGATACCAAGTGTAACACTCCACGTCCATTAAGGTCACTCACAAAGGGAGTGCCTTAACTTCGGTGGAGCGTTTTAGGTAAAAGATGTAGATAAATTACAAGATGGACAAATAAAGCAGCGGAGAAATAAATAAAACTTTACTTTATTGATAAAACAACAGCTTGGTAAAACAGCTTGTACAAAGATTGTTTTTCATCACCAAAACACCAATACCCATTACAACAAAGCATCTGTCTTGTTTAACAAAATAAAGAAGCATAAATTGATACTGATATTCCCCAATAAAGCATGAGCCAACCATAGCAGTGGAAAAGAGATTTCAAAGCAGTACATTGACTAATCTTCAATATTGGAAAGAGAAACGGTCCAGACTAAGCTAAGCTATTCCCTCCCTGACTACCTGGGGGAGGGAATGGAAGAATAGTGGCGAAACAAACTAGGTCAGACTTAAGTCTGTAAGCTCAGTGATTACTATTATGTAAACAGGAAAAAAGACCATGACATGAATAAACTGAATATAGGATAATACCATAGTAGTAAGACAACCTAAGATAAGCATAAGATATGATAAGGCAAGGTAAACTGAATGCACTTCTACTCTGTCTCTGCTTCGTTATTACCCTATTATTCTGATTTTTATATCTCTGCACCATCTAACTAGTGTCCCAACTAGTAATCTGTATAAAATGATCATATGATAATGTGATCCCAATCCCCGCAACTGTGGTAGCCTTCAGGTGTACATCTATTATGAGGATTCCACCTTAATCTGCCTAATTGCCATGAATATGTTAGATGTACCCTTACCACCCTATCGATCGGCTCCCTACTTGTATTAATGTTCCTTGTGTCTGTGTCAATCGTCCCTCTCTTGCGTGTAGATACCCTGTGCTGATCCCACTATAAGGTGTATCAATCCCTATGATAGCAACCCGACACGATTCAAGATGCACAGTGTATAACTAATGGTACCCAGTGCCTGTTTTTTCCACTTCGGAGTACGTGCACGCCCGTAATCCGTCAGAACCTACACTGATGTACTCCCTACCGCTATTTTGACCGCTTATAATCAGCCCAGTAATCGTGCCCCATCCTGCCTAATTCAGGGTACCATGATACATCTATGTGGGTTACTGCTGAAACGGGTCCCCATTACTAGGGTTTCCAACTGGTTAAGTTTGTGGGCCTATATATACAAATATTACCCACCTATACGCGTTGTACTTAACCCTTCCACTGATTCAAACATATTTATTTAACAGTTAAATTTGTGGCCTATATATACTAATATTACCCACCTACACAAGATGCACTTAACCCCTTTCCACTTTTCAAGTCAATACATATTATTGGTTAAGATTGTCTTAACCATATCCACTATGCTCATGTAATATTGGTTAAGTGTTGTCCATTCATGTTAACTCAACCCACCTACTCATCATGTCATGTTGGTTAAGTGTTTCTTATTAACTTAACCCTTCTCATTCATCATGTTATATTGGTTAAGTGTTTCCTATTAACTTAACCCTGTTCATTCACCATGTTATATTGGTTAAGTGTTTCCCATTAACTTAACCCCACTCGTTCATCATGTTATATTGGTTAAGTATTTCTTATTAATTTAACCCCATTCGTTCATCATGTTATATTGGCTAAGTGTTTCTTATTAACTTAACCCACCCACTTATCATGTTACATTGGTTAAGTGTTGCCTTCTTGTGTTAGTTAACCCTACCACACATCATGTTATACTGGTTAAGTGTTGCCTTCTTGTGTCACTTAACCCTACCACATGTCATATTATACTGGTTAAGTGTTGCCTTCTTGTTTTACTTAACTCTACCACACGTCATGTTATATTGGTTAAGTGTTTCCCTCTTGTTTTAACTTAACCCTACCACACGTCATGTTATACTGGTTAAATGTTGCCCTCTTGTTTTTAACTTAACCATACAATTCTTAGCATGTTTGTTCATTAGCATTAATTCATTAATGCCTTAACCTCTCACATTAGAACTGTTGTCTGCGGTTGCTGGATGTGCCGGGCGGTTCGGGGAAGACTTCTACCGCAAACTCATTCTAACCTCGGGTTTTGGGCTAAGTGCGCTAACCTCTCACATTAGATCTACGTTGTTGCGGTTACTGGATGTGCCGGGCGGTTCCGGGCAGTTTTACACCGCAACTCAATCTAACCTCGTGTTAGGCATGTTCACCTTTTAGTCAACTTACATATTTGTCAAATATGCCCAAACCTAGACTTTTGTATACTAATTATCCCAAATTCACCAAACTAGTCATGTTCCAATTCTCAAGTTATGCCCGACAAAGTCAATTGCAAGTTAGGCCCCACAAATTCAATTACTAGTTATCACCCAAAATAGGTTACACCTAATCTTCCCAAATTTGCAATAGTAGTCATGCCTCAAAATCACAATATACATTATCTTTGGCGTCCTAACCGATAGTTATGCCCAATCCGGATTTAGTATTCCAATTTACAGTTTATGCCCAATCTTGATTTAATACTTTAATTTACCCTAAGTTCGCAACAATAACAATTATGTCCCCAAATCACACGTTACAAATTACGTTCCACTATTACCAAATAGGTTATTCTCCAGTATCCCCGCATTCCAATCGCATGTATAATGAGATTCCATCTAGGTTCCAAATGAACCTAGTATTCATAAAATAAGCTAAAAGGGGAAAAGAGAAGGGACACAAGAATTGACATAACCATGTAAAGGTATATCAACATAAGGATCATAGTTTCATATAGATTTGTTGTACATTGACCGCAAATATGAACAAACTGGTAAGTTACATCATAGGTATATAGATTCGGTAGAATTTAACATAAAAGTGTTACCAATTTGATGTACAACTTGATAGGCTTAATTGTATCAAACACAATAATCTCATAGGCATAGGTATTGTCAGTTTTGTCAAAAGGATAAGCATGAATCAGAATTGTTTATTTTACAATTAGGCATAGTTCTGGATCTGATTCATCACAGTCATGATTTCTATTAAGAAAAGTGTTTAAATCTGAATAATAACTAAACTTACAGAAAAAGAATAATTCTTGTTTTCTGGGATCTGATTTCTGAATTTGTTATGCTAATCCTTTGATGTAGACGTTTGATTCTCTAGTTTTGATTTGGTTTGGAGCTTTCTAACTTGATTTCTAATTTAGAGAAAAATGGAGGCTATGCTAGTATGGCCATGGACAACATGATGGCTTCTTAGAGCAAGACTATGAGGTTTAAGGTTAAGGGTTGGGGTGATTATATAGAAGTTTAGATTAATGTGAGCCTTTAGATCAACCTGGGAGTAATCAGAGCCATCCAACCCAAATAGAGCCAACCAGAAGTCGCCACATATGCCCTAATGACTCAAAAATCAACCATTAGGCCAAACAGTGAAGGCCACATCAGCTCAGGGCTTAGAAAAATCGTCACAGGAACCAGATCAAAAAGGGGTCCACTCCCTACGTGGTGGGGGAGGGGGGGTTGACACCCATGTCGACTCCCCTATAAGGAGGTCGACACCTATGTCGGCTCCCCCTGGGGGGGTCGACACCCTGAGCGGGAATTTTCCCGCTCAGCCCATTCTGCTGGAATTTCGAATTTTGAATTTGGTTTGAGATTTTTAATTATTATTTATATTTTCTGTATAAAGTTGAAATCTTCTAAACTCCATAACTTCTTCATACGGAGTCTGATTCACGCAAACTCAGACTCTATCCCAAGCAGAATTCCGAGACGATCGCAATGGAATAACCCATTTCCTTTAATTCCCAAATTTAAAATTAAGTATCTTTTAATTCGTTATTTTAATATTCACAGAAAATGCGGGGTGTTACAGAGAGAGTACTTCAATATTCTCCAAAGGAGGGAGTGATTTTATTGAGAGGATTAGGAGATTTTAATGGATGAGGTTTGGAGCTTTTCTGGCCATCGGAGAATAGGGTGGCGGCGACTATGATATCAATTAGGGTTTTGTAAATATTAGGTTACTTATAATATTATATTAATAAATTTTTTAATCGTAAAAGGCAGGTTAATGGATACTAACTCCAGATTAAGCGTAGCGAATGTCGCCCCTAGCCAAATACCCCCATTCCGGACACAATGGAGTAGGTCTCATCGGCCCATTTAATCGTTTCAGCCCATTTTTCTTTAAATTAAAATATAAAAATTTAATTATTAAATTTTATCATATGTTTTAATTTACTGGGGCCACATACTGACTCCAAAAATTCCCGAAAAATAAATCTAGCTATGTTTGATGCTACAATCTTAACAAAATTAATTTCGTCAAATTTGGAGACCATTTGAAAAATGGTCTTTTTAACAGTCGATCCAATTCAACAAAAATTAGCAAACACATTTTAATTTACCATGCTCACATATTAATTCCAAAAATTATGGAAATTTAAACCTAGCAATAATTTGACATTCCAGATCCAATAAAAATGGTTTCATCAAAAACGGAGGTCGTTTGCAAAATGGCAATTTTTAGTAGCTTTGTTATTATTTAAAAATGGAATTTTTTTAAATTATAACACATTTTCTGTCAAAATTTCTTATCATAATTTTTTTACATTGGTTCTGATTTTATGGGTTGTTACAGAATCAATATCGTTATTAAAGGCATTCAATATGGTTTCGGTCCCGAAGGCATGCCTTTCGATACTAAGATACATGGCCAAGTTTGGATGGGGAAAGGGGAGCTATCGATACTAATTTACTTAGTATTGATACCAGGAAGCAGTTCAGGAATCGCCAGAGAGAATCCCGAAACCATGTTGTCGTGGAGCCGATAATGGATCCAAAGAAGCTGAAGTAAACAAAAATTCATGGAAAGATAGGCTATCCACACTAACATGCTTACTGTTGGTACTGAAACTAAAAAGGATGATAAAGCAAAGGCAATACTCAAGTACCATCAAAGCATGGCAAAGTTCAAGATTTACTATTGAATCTATAAAACAATACCGAAATCGAGAGCAGATACAAAGGCTATCCATACCAATCCGCTTGGTATTGATACATAATCGAAAGCAGTACTTGAATCCTGAATCACTACGGACCAAAACCCCTGTTTCAAAAGCAAAATAGATTCGACAACAACACCCAATGAAGAAAAGAAGGTCAAACTTAGAAACTGGCACCAAAAGGCACTAATGCGGCCGACACCAACTTCAAAAGGGCTTACTAAAGCCGAAAGCATACAAAACGGGTTTCTGTTAATTGGCACCGAAAGGGGGTCCAATTTGTCTACAAATAAGACCCCAGGGATCATTTGGGGGTCTTCTCTCATTCTCTAATCTTGTAATATTTTCATATAGAGTAAACCCTAATTTCTAAATCGATTTGGAGATTTTACTTAGAAAGTCCTATGTACTTTACGAAGTGATCAATAAAGAGAGAATCAATACTTGAGATTAATGTCATGAATTTCTTTATCACTTATGCTGATAATTTTTCTAATACTTCTCCACGATAAGGCTTTATACATAAGCCAAAATACCCCAAAATGCCTTTTTAAAAGCCGTTAACTTTCTAACTTGCATTGTGCTTAGAGAATCCTTATCCCAAGACAACTGTTGGTCCTTGAGTCTCGTAAGCGTGATACTCACCTCTTGAAGGAAGAATAACTAATCTTCGGGCGCAAGACCTTGAATTCTAGGAAACAGGGAACTAACCCAAGCTTGTTGAAACTAAATAATCATTTTGTTCCCTTAGGTCCACGTCCTTAGACCTAATTCTGGTGTTGACAAAAAATATCGTTAACATTATTAATTTCTCTGTAACAATCCGCCCTTTTGGAATGATTCATGTCGACAATAAAACACATGTATCCAACTCAAAACACCCAAAATGACGAATTATTAATGGGGTTTAACAGAAGAAAAGAAAATAAGAAGAGAAGAAATTGTACATTACACAGAATCTCACAACGGAACAATAAAATATATTAATAACATAGGAATTTCAATAAAATTGTTAAACAATATACATTTGATCTCATTTTTCAATATATTAGAGTTATACATTTACCAGATATACCAATATTGCAACTGATATAAAATAGTGGATACGGTCTTCAGCTCGATCTTCGTCTTCAAAAACAAGTGCCTTCGATAAACTGAAATAGCTAGTATGACCCGAGTTAAACAAAACACTCAGATTATGAATATATATTCTTATTTCAATCAAATCATCAGTAATTTCGAGGTAAACTCAAGTGAAATCCAATTGCTTAATTCTTCAAATTAATAGTTCTTTCGGTAATAATCCTTTCAAATTAAATTCCAGATTATTTCAAAAACCTTAGAATAATAATGCATTCAATTTCAATTCATATTTTTATATTCAAGATTTAAACCAATTTTTTACAAATATGGTAGTTCAAAATTCAAAGGATTTCACATAATCATATACAAAGATATAAAATCAAATTGGGAAATCCCTCCCAATAACATGACCAGCGCGTAGCAGCCTATCGAATTACATAAATCTAACCAGGTATATCCTCGACTGGTTATACTCCTTCGAACCAAAACTCATTTCTCAATTATGGGTTATCTATATCTTTGGTAGCATATAAGGCAATAGCTACTCGAAATCGCAAATATTCAGAAAATATTCATAAGCACTCTATAAGTGTAAACATCATATAATTTTTAAAATCCTTCAATTTTCATTTCAAATCAATAGGGTTTTACAACAGCATTCAAAGTACCATTCGTTTATAACATCATTATGATCTAGTTAAATAAATATATCAACTAGAAAAAATTTGAATTTAAATATTCTTATCGCATCGAATAATGTCATTTGAATAGCATTATGTATAAATACTTTAAATTTCGAATATCAGTTGGAAACCGTTTAAGTTCCATTTATAGTAAATTCAAACTTATTTTAATCAAATTTGTCATGTTCATCATGAATTTAACAAATTAACATTTCAACCAATTGAAAACAAATTTATATTTTATTTCTTGTTGGAAACCGATTATTAATTTATAATTCAAAGTAAATCAAATCAAATTAAATATTATTCAAAACTTGGTTAATTAATTTTGATTTAATGACATAGTTCATATATAAATTTAAACCAATTTAGATTTGAGTTATTCCAAATTCATTTAAACAAACATAATTCAAACATTTTTTAGAATAATACAAAACACTTTAGATTAATTCAAATCCAACTTTAGGTAATTCAATACTATTTTGAGTTAGTTAAATTGATTTAACTTCTGGTTAACTGAAAACAAGATTAAATTCCAATTTTTCATTAAATCGACGTTAAATCCAAAGTAAAATTTCGTATTAAATTTCAACAAACTTCATCAAAAGATTCGAGTCATAAAATTTAAAATTATTTATATAATTGGATTTCAAATATTAAATGAGTATATATCATTTCAACTCAATTCGGGTTTCCATGTCCAAGTACAGTATACAACCATTCAATGCCAACATCATTTCGAAATCAATGATATAGTGACAAAACATACATCATAAAATCAATCAGTTCAACATACATCAAGATACGACCCAACATACAACACAACAGCAGATCACAGAACATAACATAACATTAGATAATAATGCACATAAATTTACATCAAAGGATATATCAGAGTTTACAACAATATAGGATCATAATTATATATAATAGTGTTTCAGATAGTTAATAATTACACAGTGGAATCAACAAATAATTAACATAGTAGAGTCTTGAAAAAGTTCAAAAGAAACATCAAAGTCCAAACTTCAGCTCGAAGTCCCAAACCAACTACCAAAGCTCTCGTACACATCCAAAACAGTCAAGCTAAAAACATTTTCACTTGGTTGCCTGTGTAAAAATATGGGCATCCGAGTTTGCAAGGGAAAAACAAACTACGAGTAAGTCATGGGACTGGTATGAGAAACACTATAGTTAACTTAACTTATTTTAAAATAAGGCATATCACGGGACCACGTCGTATAACACGCAACGGATTTACTCCGCATGAATGCCAGTGCATAAAATCACGTAATGCTTTTTGAAGAATTAAGCCATTATACGACTCAGGTCCCATTACATAATGCAAGCACAAGCCGAAGGGTAAAGTTTTACCTTATAATGGCCAAACATGCTTGATACGAGAAAATCATTTGAAATTATTACTAGTATCTAAATGTTGAAAAAAATTTCAAAGACAAATATATAAACCTTAGATGGCATAATACCCCATCTAATTATGTCATCATAGGTATGCAACTAAAATGTAAAGTCACCTATTGGAGACTGGATTTCCGTAATGAGCCAAGGAGAAGGAAATTTCGGAACATCTCTAGCAAAATGACCTAGGGAAAACAATATCCCTTTGGAGCGGCATGTCCGGTCAACAGTTCGTTGCTGATTGGACAGTGTCTGAACAATACATTTCATAGTCCTATCGTACCTCTTAGTCAGTACGTCGATCACAATGGACAAATTCGACCACATCCGAGGCGCCTCGATTCCGACATCGGCATAAGTAAACTACCGAGGCTCCATACCATGACATCACTTCTAGCTAGAAATAAACGCATGTCCTCCCTGCTATCCTTCATCCCGTTTTTACTTATACTGGGGTGTAAAACTCAAGAATTAACGCACCACAAAGCTTTGCTTTTCAACAAAAGCTTTGATCTATCTGCCAGCAACACTTGGCACGCTACACAGTTATTCCATACTATACAACTGATGTCTACCAATATATAACCTCTAAGCTCATACGTCTTAGATAAGGGTGTTAAGCTAAGAGAATAAATTCTTGTAACACCCTGTATTTTCGGTGAACGTCAAAATAAAAAATTAAAGTATACTTAATTTTTAAGGGAAGAATTAAGGGAAAGGGTTACACCATTGCGTTCGTCTCAAAATTCTCCTTGAGATAGAGTCTGACTTTGCATAAATCGAACTCCGTAAAGATCTTCAGAATTTTCCGGGGTTTAAATAAAACAGCTCAGGTTTGAAATTTGAAATTCAAATCACACACCCGGGATGGGCGGGAAATTTCCCGCCTAGGACCCAGGTCGACCAGAGGGTCAACCTGGGGGTCGACCTGGGTCAGACAGGTCGACCAGGGGGTCGACCTCCCCCTATTTCCAGATCCGACGACAAATTCATTTTTCTGCATCTGGACGCCCGTTCTGACCAGATTCGTTGATCCCTATGCTATATAAACACCCCTAAGGCTACAGTTTTCTCTACACAACTTCATTTTGCCTATACTCTATCCTAATTCATATAAAAATAAATCAAAGACGTGGTTATGCTGCTCAAGTCCTTGGTAGAATCAAGTTAAAATTCAAGTGGAGATTAAAAGACTAATTCAACGACTTCAACAACTATTTTCTAGGAATCAAATCAAATCTAAATTAGAAAAACAAATACTCTAATTCAAGGGAGAGATATTCAGTTTCAGAATACAGATCCCAGAATTCAAGACCGTTCTGTAGTATGTAAGTTCATGTTACTTTCAGAAATAAAAATTAGTTGGGATTCTTACATTGTAATAAATCTTGATACGAGATTATGCCTATTTCTATCTGTCTTTCTATATCCTTTGGATCAATCTCATTGATAATATTATGTCCATTCTTTGTCTCTTCTTTCCTTCTTCCCTTTTTGTTTTATAGCCAGGCTACTGCGAGGCTGAGCCAGATCTCATAAGAGATGAACGTACGTTGGAAATAAAATTGGGCATAAAATATGCTTTGGACATGACCAGCGCTAAAACTTAGGAAAAGTATTAAATTGTGTATAATTGGGCATAATTGAGTTGTAACTGATTTGAGGACATAAGACATGTTGTATTCAAAACATAAAGTATTAGACATATGACTTGAGATCTGAGGCATAAAGTATTGGACATATGACTTGAGATTTGAGGCATAAAGTATATTGGACATATAACTTGGGATTTGGTGCGTAAATTGAACTTTAAACATGTAAGTTCAAGTTATTTTCAGATTTAAACAACTAATAGTGATTTTGGCGTATAATGAAATGGATCTAAGTCCATGCTTGATGATAAATCTTTTAGATTAATTCCTATCTTTGTATCGAATCAATGATTTACATGCCTAGGAAGTTATTATTCAATCATACCTGTCTTTGTTGGACATCTGATATATAATCCTTTTAGGTTCATGATGTTATTTATATCGGATCTATATGCCTATGAGGTTATTTCTGTCAGTTTGTTTCAGATGTACCTTTGTTATACCCCAACTCTAACAGATCTGTAATCCTCTTAGGCCCAAAATATTTGACAGATCTACCATTTTAATGCCTGTTTTATGCCTACTCACGTTTATGTTCCTCTTTTGTCTCCTTTTTTTATGAATCTAGATTAACCTCGAATCTAGACTGAAACTTATTATACGTGCGATTGGAATGCGGGGGTAATGGGGAATAGTCTTGTTGGTAATGGTGGAACATAATTTGTAACTTATGATTTGGGGCATAATTTGTCTTTGTTGCGAACTTGGGGCAAATTGAAATATTAAATCTAGATTTGGCGCAAACTATAAATTAGGATATTAATCAAGATTGGGCATAACCATTGGTTGAGAAGCCAAAGAATAATGTATATTGGGGTATTGGGGCATGACTATTAGTACAAACTTAGGAAGATTAGGTTTAGCCTATTTTGAGTAATAACTCGAAATTGAATTTGGGGGCCATAACTTGCAACTAGTTTTATTGGGCATAACTTGAGAATTGGAATATGACTGGTTGGGATAATTAGCATATAAATCTAGACTTGGACATTTATGGAAAATGTGGCATAATCTGAAGTTGACAAAAATTGTGAATAATTTACATATAAACTATAAATATGTGAAAAGATGAATATGCCTAAACCGAGGTTAGATTGAGTTGTGGTGTAAAACTGCCCGGAACCGCCCGGCACATCTAGTAACCACAACAACACCTATCTAATGTGAGAGGTTAGTGCATCATGCCCAAGAAAAACCCGAGGTTAGATTGAGTTGTGGTGTAAAACTGTCCAGAACCGCCCGACTCATCCAGTAACCGCAACAACACATATCTAATGTGAGAAGTTGGTGCGTTAATAAATCAATTAATGCTAATGAAGAAGACACACTAAGATGAATGACTAGGGTTGAGTAATAAGAACACTTAACCAATATAATAAGATGAATGACAAGGGTTAAGTTAACAAGAAACACTTAACCAGTATAACATGATGAATGGGTAGGGTTAAGTAATAAGAAACAGTTAACCAATATGAATTGATTTGTGGTAGGGTTAAGTTAACACAAGAAGGCAACACTTAACCAAAGTAATTATGACAAGTAAGTGGGGTAAAGTTAACTTGAATCGATTGATGACACTTAACCAATACAACATGACGAACATGTGGGTTTAAGTTAACTTGAATTGATTGTTGACACTTAGTACAACATGTGAACACGTGAGGTTGAGTTAACAAGGAACACTTGACCAATATAACTTGATGGATGAACGGGGTTAAGTTATTAGGAAACACTTAACCAACATGACATGATGAATGGGTGGGTTAAGTTAACATGAATGGACAACACTTAACCAATATGACATAATGTGTGGGAGGGTTAAATACATATCAGGTTGGTGGGTAATGTTAATAAATACAGGCCTACAAAGCTTAACTGTTAAATAAACATGCTTGAATCGATGGAAGGGTTAAGTACATCTCGTGTAGGTGGGTAATATTAGTACATATAGGCCGACAAACTTAACCATTAAGAAAACATGCTAGAATCGGTGGGAGGGTTAAGTACATCTCGTGTAGGTGGGTAATATTTGTATATATAGGCCCACAAACTTAACCAGTAGGAAACCTTAGTTACGAGGACCCATTTCAGCAGTAACCCACATAGATGTATCATGGTACCCTGAACTAGGCAGGGTCGGGCATGATTACTGGGCTGATTATAAGCGGTCAAAACAACGGCAGAGGGTACGTTAGTGTAGGTTCCGATGGTTTACGGGCTTGCACATACTTCGGAGTGGGAAAAAGCAGGCACCGGGTACCAGTAGTTATACACTGTGCATCTTGAATCGTGTCGGGTCGCTATCATAAGGATTGATACACCTTATGGTGGGAACAACACAGGGTATCTACACACAAGAGAGGGCCGATTAACACATACACATGGAACATTAATGCAAGTAAGGAGTCGATCGATAAGGTAGTAAGGGTACATCTAACATGTTCATAGCAATTAGGCAGATTGAGGTGGAATCCTCACGATAGATGTACACCTGAAGGCTACCACAATTACGGTGATTAGGATCATGTTATCGTTTTATATGGATTACTAGTTGGGACAATAGTTAGGTGGTGCAGAGATAGATATAGAAATCAGAATAACAAAGTAGTAGCAAAGCAGAGAAAGAGTAGAAGCACATTCAGTTTATCTTGCCTTATCATAACTCATGCTTATCCTATGTTATCTTGTTATCCCTATTATCATGGTATTGTCTTATATTCAGTTTATTCATGTCATGATGCTTTTGCCTGTTTATATGCTGAAAGTCACTAGACTTACTAGACTTATGTCTGACCTAGTTTTGCTTCGCCTCTTTTCTCCCGTTCCCCCCCCCCCCCCGCGCAGGTTCTCAGGGAGGAAATGTTTCCAGTTAACTCAATTTTCTTTCCAAGCTCAAAGATAGTCAATGCATTGCTTTTGACTCTCTCTTCCATTGTTATGGCTGGTTCATGCTTTATTGGGGAATATCATTGTTGTTTTTATGCTTCTTTTATATTTGGAAGTTTTTAGACCAAGACAGAAGTCATGTGTATTACTTTTAAGTATGATTGAGACCACTGTTGTTAAAGCTTGACTGAACCATATTGTTTATAAAACGACTTTATTTTCCCCTGCTTTACTTGGCTGTCTTGTAATTTATCTACATCTTTTACCTAACTGCTCCACCCAAGTTAAGGCATTCCCTTTGTGAGTGACCTCAACGGAGGTGGGGTGTTTCACTTGGTATCAGAGCTGAAGGTTACTAGATCAAATAAAAGATTTGAAAAATTATTTTCAAAACAGTTTTAACAGAAGCATTTTCTAAAGAAAAGTTCCGTTTTAAAGGCATATTCCCCAAAGCCATATGCATTATCTTTTTATCCTCTGTTTGAATCCTTGTTTTCCTTCTTTATTGAGTCCCCGGGGCTCTAAGCTTTCTGGGAGGTAACCTCATCACGACATGGTTACTTAGGCTTGATGAGACTACGACACCTGTCAAAGGGCGAAGAAATGCCCAACTTCTATATATAGCCGCAGTAGTTTAACCTGCGGCTAATTTTCTTTCAAGTTTTTAGGTTTTTTCGTGCGATGGAGGAAGCTTTCAAGAGACTTGTCAATAAGCCACACAAGGATGGCAAAGACGAGAATGGGGGAGTTTGGCTAAGGAGCACAACCCAAGGATGAGAAACTCATGGACATGGGCTTGGTTCACAAAAGAGGCAAAAAGAAAGAGGTGTAAGTGGAAGAATCACAGGACAAGAAGGAGGAAAGAATAGTAAAACCTAAGACAAGAGGAAGTATCTTTACTATGGTATAATTGGTCATATAATTAAGGACAAGGGCAAGAACAAAGAACAGGATTTTCAGGAGGGCATGTGCCTGCACTCACCGCCAGCGTACCTGAGAGAGAGGTAGTAAGGTTTCTTTTGAAAGAGTTTAGTTTTTCCTTTTTGATCATCCTATTAGTACTCTTTTTGATTTTAGCGCTTCACATTCGTCTATATCTGCTTCAATAGTTGAGTCTCTGCACCTTAGTACTTGTAGAGTAGAAGATCCCATTATTGTCTCAAATCCAATTTGTGGTTTGACTCATTTACCTTTGGTTTGTAAGGATTTGAGATACTTATGTTTTTGGTTTCATGGGCTATGGGTTGATTCTAGGCATGGATTGATTAGCTAGTAATTGTGAACGGAGGGTAGTTAGACTTTCGACTTGCCTCGGGAATGCCCTCGAGATTTCGTACGATCCTAAGGGATCAGTTTGTCTTACCCGCCTAGAATCACTTGATGCATCTATTGACGACTTGTAATCCGTTAGAATAGTCCATGAGTACGCATGATGTTTTGATTAGTTTAAGGGTTTTCCCCCTAAAACTCGAGATAGACTTCCGCATATATCTAGTTGACAATGCAAAGCCAGTTATGCGATCAATGATAGTTTTGGAACAAGATTGGCGAGGGTAGCCAGAGTCGGTTAAGTGCTCAATTGTTTGGTTGTTTTGCTAGTATCATCTCACATAAATCGACCAAATTCGGAGGAGGTATTCTTTGGGTGCTTGTCTTATATTGGTTTAGGCCTTTGGGGCTTGTACTTGAGGAATGTCGAGTTTGACTAGGATGGTTTGCGTGAGAAATAGATGATTGTGGCAGGAGACCGACCTTAAGAGAGGTAAAAAGTACATAGCATCCTTTAGCTTTAGACCCTCAGATTTGTGACATGATGGATAAGCTAAGTAGAGGAGAGACCTCTAATCATATAAGTATATACACTTAGTATCATGGTTAACATCTGTTTATCTTGGAAAGATAATTTGACTACAATGGATACCCTCTAGGGTTTTAAAAATGGAGGTCAAGAAGCTTCGCAATTGTGAAATTAAATTAGTTAAGGTACAGTGGAGTGAAGCTCAAGAAGATGCGACTTAAAAGACTAAAGACTAGATACACGCATCATACCTTTTTTTTGAGGGTATATCCTTGATTCTCTTTTTCTGTAAAGTTTATTTGCATGCTAGTCTTTATCTTTTAAGTATATCCTCTCGGTCCTATCCTCGATCCTTAGGTAGAAGCCAATGGATGTAAACATGTGGTTGAAACATGTTATGTTTGGTGGATGCAAGTGGTTGCAAGTGTTTGCTAGTGGTTGCTCGTGGATGCATATACACACACATTAGGCACTAGATCGGCTCGGTCACTTTCATATTTCATAGCATATGAATGTATTTGTATATGGATTGAATCTTGATGTGTTATCATATGGATCTTGCATATGGATGAGTGAATATGCACACATATAGTATTTACATGATTAGGGATATTTGCATACATATTAGACGCATGACACTCTCATGATTCGCATTAAGGAGGTCAAATGGGTAAACCGCCTAATTTTGCATTAGATAAGAGACATATACACACACTCTGCACATGTTCATACGACATTAGAAACCTTTTTAGGAAAATGTATGCCTGTGATTGAATGGTTGAGTAGATGGACATTGGATGTTAGGATATGCATTCTTCTTAACTTGAAGATTTTGGGGATGAAATCCTTTAAGGAGAGGAGAATGTAACACCTCGTATTTTCAATGAACATCAAAGTAACAAATTAACGTATACTTAATTTTTAAGAGAAGAATTAAGGGAAATGGGTTATGCCATTGCTTTCGTCTTGGAATTCTTCACGAGATAGAGTCCGAGTTTGCGTAAATCGAACTTCGTATGAAGAAGTTATGACCTTCAGAAGTTTCAGGGGTTTAAATAAAACAACTTAGGTTTGAAATTCGAAATTCAAATCACACACCCGGGCTGGGCGGGAAATTTCCCGCCCAGGACCCAGGTCGACTAGGGGGTCGACCTGGGTCAGACAGGTCGACCAGGGGGTCGACCTCCCTCTATTTCTAGATCCGAGGACAGATTCATTTTTCTACATCTGGACGTCCGTTCTGACCAGGTTCGTTGATCCCTACGCTATATAAACACCCCTAAGGCTACAGTTTTCTCTACACAACTTCATTTTACCTATACTCTACCCTACTTCATATAAAAATAAATCAAAGACGGGGTTATGCTGCTCAAATCCTTCGTAGAATCAAGTTAAAATTCAAGTAAAGATTCAAAGGCTAATTCAATGACTTCAACAACTATTTTCTAAGAATCAAATCTAAATTAGAAGAAAAAATAGTCTACTTCAAGGGAGAGCTATTTAGTTTCAGAATATAGATCCTAGAATTCAAGACCGTTCAGTAATTTGTAAGTTCACGTTAGTTTTAGCAATAAAAGTTAGTTGGGACTCTAACATTTTAATAAATCTGGATCTGAGATTATGCCTATTTCCATCTGTCTTTCTATATCCTTTAGATCTATCTCATTGATAATATTATGTCCATTCTTTGTCTATTCTTTCCTTCTTACCTTTTTGTTTTATAGCCAGGCTACTACGAGCGTGAGCCAGATCTCATAAGAGATGAACGTACATTGGAAATAAAGTTAGGCATAAAATATGATTTGGACATGACCAACGCTAAAACTTGGGAAAAGTATTAAATTGTGTATAATTGGGCATAATTGAGTTGTGACTAATTTGAGGACATAACACATGTTGTATTCAAAACAAAAAGTATTGGACATATGATTTGAGATTTGAGGCATAAAGTATTGGACATATGCCTTGAGATTTGAGGCATAAAGTATATTGGACTTATAACTTGGGATTTGGGGCGTAAATTGAACTGTAAACATGCAAGTTCAAGTTATTTTCATATTTAAACACCTAATAGTGATTTTGGCGTATAATGAAATGGATCTAAGTCCCTGCTTGATGATAAATCTTTTAGTTTAATTCCTATCTTTCTATTGAATCAATGATTTACATTCCTAGGAAGTTATTCAATCATGCCTGTCTTTGTTGGACATCTGATATATAATCCTTTTAGGTTCATGATGTTATTTATATCGGATCTATATGTCTATGAGGTTATTTCTGTCAGTTTGTTTCAGATCTACCTTTGTTATACCCCAACTCTAACAGATCTGTAATCCTCTTAGGTCCAAAATATTTGACAGATCTACCATTTTAATGCCTGTTTTATGCCTACTCTCGTTTTATGTTCCTCTTTCGTCCCCTTTATTTTATGAATCTAGATTTACCTCGAATCTAGCTGAAACTTATTATACGTGCGATTGGAATGCGGGGGTAATGGGGAATAGTCTAGTTGGTAATGGTGGAACATAATTTTGTAACTTATATTTTGGCGCATAATTTGTTTTTGTTACGAACTTGGGGTAAATTGAAATATTGAATCTAGATTTTGCGCAAACTATAAATTAGGATATTAATCAAGATTGGGCATAATCACTGGTTAAGACGCCAAAGAATACTGTATATTGGGGTATTGGGGCATGACTTTTAGTACAAACTTGGGAAGATTAGGTGTAGCCTATTTTGAGTAATAACTCGAAATTGAATTTGAGGGCCATAACTTGCAACTAGTTTTATTGGGCATAACTTGAGAATTGGAATATGACTGGTTGGGAAAATTAGCATATAAATCTAGACTTGGACATTTATGGAAAATGTGGCATAATCTGAAATTGACAACAATTGTGAATAATTTACATATAAACTGTAAATATGTGAAAAGATGAATATGCCTAACCCGAGGTTAAATTGAGTTGTGGTGTAAAACCGCCCAGAACCACCCGACACATCCAGTAACTACAACAACACCTATCTAATGTGAGAGGTTAGTGCATCATGCCCAAGAAAAACCCGAGGTTAGATTGAGTTGTGGTGTAAAACTGCCCGGAACCGCCCGACACATCCAGTAACCGTAACAACACATAGCGAATGTGAGAGGTTGGTGCATTAATAAATCAACTAATGCTAATGAACAAGACAAGCTAAGATGAATGACTAGGGTTAAGTAATAAGAACACTTAACCAATATAACAAGATGAATGACTAGGGTTAAGTTAATAGGAAACACTTAACCAGTATAGCATGATGAATGGGTAGGGTTAAGTAATAAGAAACACTTAACTAATATGACTTGATTTGTGGTAGGGTTAAGTTAACACAAGAAGGCAACACTTAACCAAAGTAATTATGACAAGTAGGTGGGGTTAAGTTAGCTTGAATTGATTGATGACACTTAACTAATACAACATGATGAATACATGGGGTTAAGTTAACTTGAATTGACTGATGACACTTAATACAACATGATGAACACGTGGGGTTGAGTTAACAAGGAACACTTGACCAGTATAACTTGATGGACGAACGAGGTTAAGTTAATAGTAAACACTTAACCAACATGACATGATGAATGGGTGGGTTAAGTTAACATGAATGGACAACACTTAACCAATATGACATAATGTGTGGGAGGGTTAAGTACATATCGGGTTGGTGGGTAATATTAATAAATATAGGCCCATAAAACTTAACCGTTAAATAAACATGCTTGAATCGATGGAAGGGTTAAGTACATCTTGCGTAGGTGGGTAATATTAGTCCATATAGGCCCACAAACTTAACCGTTAAGAAAACATGCTAGAATCTGTGGGAGGGTTAAGTACATCTCGTGTAGGTAGGTAATATTTGTATATATAGGCCCACAAACTTAACCAGTAGGAAACCCTAGTAACGAGGACCCATTTCAGCAGTAACCCACATAGATGTATCATGGTACCCTGAACTAGGCAGGGTGGGGCACCATTACTGGGCTGATTATAAGCGGTCAAAACAGCGGCGGGGGTACGTCAGTGTTGGTTCCGACGGTTTACGGGCGTGCACATACTCCGGAGTGGGGAAAAGCAGGCACTGGGTACCGGTAGTTATACACTGTGCATCTTGAATTGTGTCGGGTCGCTATCATAAGGATTGATACACCTTATGATGGGACCAACACAGGGTATCTACACGCAAGAGAGGGCCGATTGACATAGACACATGGAACATTAATGCAAGTAAGGAGCCGATCGATAAGGTAGTAAGGGTACATCTAACATGTTCATGGCAATTTTGTAGATTGAGGTGGAATCCTCACGATAGATGTACACCTGAAGGCTACCACAATTATGGGGATTGGGATCACATTATCATTTTATACGGATTACTAGTTGGGACACTAGTTAGGTGGTGCAGAGATAGATATAGAAATTAGAATAACAAATTAGTAGCAAAGCAGAGAAAGAGTAGAAGCGCATTCAGTTTATCTTGCCTTATCATACCTTATGCTTATCCTATGTTATCTTGTTATCCCTGTTATCACGGTATTGTCTTATATTCAGTTTATTCATGTTTATGATGCTTTTGCCTGTTTATATGCTGAAAGTCACTGGACTTACCAGACTTGTGTCTGACCTAGTTTTGCTTTGCCTCTTTTCTCCCGTTTCCCACCGGTTCACAGGGAGGAAATGTTTCCACTTCGCTCAGTTTTCTTTCCAAGCTCGAAGATAGTCAATGCATTGCTTTGGGCTGTCTCTCTTCCACTGCTATGGTTGGTTAATGCATTATTGGGGAATATCGTTGTTTTTTTATGCTTCTTTTATATTTGGAAGTTTTTAGATCATATTAAAAGTCCTATGTATTACTTTTAAGTACGATTGAGACCACTGTTGTAAAAGCTTGACTGAACCATATTGTTTATAAAATGACTTTATTTTCCGCTGCTTTATTTGTCTGTCTTGTAATTTATCTGCATCTTTTACCTAAAATGCTCCACCAAAGTTAAGGCATTCCCTTTGTGAGTGACCTCAACGGAGGTGGGGTGTTTCAATTCTCTACCACAAAACTGATATATATGTAGTAAAGATCAATTAGTACAACACAAAATACCATGTCAGACATACATCCATACAAGTTCGTTCTGGATCTGAACGAAACCTAAGGCTCCTTATTCCCCGTCCCATATGTCCAATACAGGAGATAGGCCCTTGCACATTTTGACAATCAACAAGTACACCTGGACAACTGCCACCATAACCTCTATAACAGAGCTACCCAAATACAGGGTATCAACAACAATCCATTCGATGTGAAGATTTCCAGTCTTGCGCCGTCTTCAATATCTTCAACTTTTAATCGTCATCCAATTATTCGAAATTGGTTAAACTCGGTCGTTTCAAATAATTTGCGCCAAAACAAATAAAACCCTTGTCGAATTATTGACTCTCCAATTAAGTCTCCTTTAATTGGTTTCCTTTGATAAGATTTAAAATCTTATTCTCAAATATGGTTAAGTCATTTGGCTTTCAAAAACCTTTTCATAACCTTGTATGAAGTTTTACTTAAGAGTTCTATTCAATTTAGAATTAAAATTATTATTTCCAAACATCACTCAAAAATTGTTATATAAGCTTTTTACATAAAACTACCAAATTCCACTTAACCACTTTTATCACTTAAAGCCATAAAAATGGTTTAAACTCAATCCAAACCATTTATAATAATTTATAATGAATCTCACTCTTTTTATTCATATAAAAATAGTCCATACCCATAATTTCCAATTACAATTCATTACGGGCCGTGGCGCTATTTTATTCAAATTTAATTTGAACATTTCTCAGGATACAACCGTTAGATATCAAAACTATCATTATCATTTGAAAGTCCTTTTAAATACAAATCCAACGGTTCCAGTTTCGGGAAAATCCAATGGTTCCAGTTTCGGGAAAATCCGACGGTCTAAACTCCCAGTACGCTTATTTAAAGCTACATGTTGAAATTCGCGAACTACCACTTCGCGACACGTTCTATTCTGATCAACATATAACATAAATATGTCGAATTTCTTTAAAATGATTTATAAATTATGTAAGATAATATAATAATTTCCCAAAGTCACATTTTAATTTTCCCACTTCAAAATCATTTATTTCAATATTATAATATTATAATGATTAAATTAATATTATTTTTTAAACTTCGATATTTTTATTCCAAACTTTCCTAACATTCGTTATAAAAATAAATAAAAAAGATTTTTAAAGGAAGTTGTTTTAAAACATTTCTTATGTACCCTAGGTGAAGTTAATTTTTCTCGGATACTATTCATTTCGAAATTAAAATTTGAACAGGCCATAATTTGATGAAAATTACTTTAAAACAAATTTTTATAGTTACGAATATTCATCTATATTTTATAATCTTCGCACCCATCCAAAATTGGATTTCAAATTCAAACTTCAATTTTCTGCGTATTATTATATTATTAAAATATTCATTAAAATCCATTTTAATTTACAGAGACTTAACCAGTGAACCAGTAACCACTTTTATTGTTCATTTCCAAACAAGTGTGTTATATAACACTCAATAAACCATCGAATGGTATCCAATTCACATGCAATGTGCACTTCACCATAAAAGCCTTAAATAAATAACGCTTACATGGTCCTGTCAATCAGTAAATCGACAAATAAATCAACACTAGGGATTAGTGTTCATTTTCATCCCAATAACTGTGTGGGGTTTTCATCGCATTCACAACAAAGTGATTATTATCTACATACTTAGGAGATGTGTAAAATTATCATCCTAATACCCGTGTGGGGTTTACATCACAATCCATTTGAACTTATCTACACACTTGAGAGACGAGTAGGCTAATTGTTATCCCAATACCCGTGTGGGGGTTTATTACACAACCAATAACTAATAATTAATAAATTACTCAACCAAAACCATTTAAGGTTCAAGGACATTTCAATTGACATTGTTTATAATACAAGTGTCGTATATCCAAGGGATTTAACATATATCAGATAAAAATGATATTTTTATCTGATTACTCAACATTTAACATCTTATTAAACACATATGATCCTCATTAATCATTATTAAACATACTCAATTTACAATTGACAGTTAATTATATCTATCCCATTCTACGTGAGTTTTGGTTTCTCACCTTTGGTATCCACTCCGCCAAACTTTATAGGGAAGGATTCCAGACTTGTGTATACTTCTCTAATGCACATATGGCTCCTACATAACTTGCCGACAACTTACGAGACTAAATCTGTCTGCTGTTGGTTCCTACACCTCTCGGACTCACTGAAAATTGCGGATCTGGAGTTTTAAAGCAATTGGAAGGGGTTAATGGGGTTTAGGATGTACGACATGAGGGTAGGCCCACGATGGAGGGCTGTCAGGGCTGGTATGGGGGTGGTGCACACAATGGCATGGAGTAGGAAGGTGAAAGGAGGAGGACGGGTGGAGTTTGGAGGGTTTATTTGCAAAATAGGTTAAAAAAGGAGCCTTAAGGTTTAGGGAGGAAGTGAGGGCCCCGACATGAGAGAAAGGGCGAGTATGTGCATGTCGGTGGTGAGGTAGTGGATGGGCCCCGGTGGTCAGGTTGTGGCGAAAGAGAAGGGGCCGCCATGCTAGCAAGAAGAAGGAAGTGAAGTTAAGGAGAAAGAAGATAAAAAGGAGAAGAGAGAAGTAAGAGGGAGCTTTTAAGGAAAGGGAGAGGCGCAGATAGGTGAGGTGTCGGCTAGGGAAGAGGGGAGAAGAAAAACATCCAAGGCTGTCAATGTCGCGACACCTCATTTCGCCTATTTAGGCTTACTTTCCATCGTTGAAAAAAAAGTGCGTTAGTTCAGCTTTGTTTCTTCTACTCCGATGATCAAACGACAATTTCTCTTTACACGAAAATTTGAACCAAGCATAAAACATAATTCTGGATCCAACGGAACAGGTCTCATCAAATTCCAAGTTTGTTTGACCCTTCGTTTTATTTTCAATCGTGTTTCCTTTTAATTTCGACGGGTTGTCCCAGTGTGCATTTAATTCTCGCACGCTCACACACTTACTCCAAAAATTAAAAAATTGGAACTCTACCATTTTTCGATGTTTCATATATGATAAAATTGGTTTCATTGAATTCCTATATCATCTGAAAAAAATTCATTTGTAAACTGTTGAAATCAGCATTAAATCATCGAATTTTTAAATTTGACCATAAATTCTCATAAAATTAAATTAAAAATAATTTTTTAAATTGGTTTCAATATTTTGGGTCATTAAAGTCTCCCCCACTTAAAATCATTTCATCCCCGAAATTAGATGAAAGTAAAGCTGAAAGTAGAAATGACAAAATAGATATAAGTTTACCTCTCAGAAGAGTTACTCAGAGATATCCACTCTTCACCTGGGATAAGCCTTTTTAATGTTATCTCCTGTTTCCCAAGTACTGTCTCTAGGAACTCCACTCCACTAGTTCACCTTTTTATTTCTTAGTACCTTGTTACTCTATAAATTATTTTTAGTGGCTCTCTTCGTACTACTAAACTTGTAGTGATTTCCAAATCCTCTTGTGTCGCTTCCTTAAAAATCAAGTCAGGGTCAGGCACATACTTCTAGAGATGAGGAACATGAAACACATCATGCACTCCGAGTAACCGATCTGGCAACTGAACCCTGTAAGCTAGAGTTCCAATCTTTTCCAATATCGGGAATGGACCAATATACTTCGATGATAACTTTCCCGTCTTCCCAAATTGAGTCACTCCTCTTAACATAGAAATCTTCAAATATACTTGATCACTAAAATTTTTTATAAATCTCTTCTTCTAGAATCTGCATAACTTTTATGTTCGCTTTGAACTCCCTTCAATCACTTCTTGATGAAGTCCACTTTATATGCGGCTTATCAGATCATATCTAGACCCAGCACTGTTAGCCTTCTTTGTAACCAAGCTACCCAAAGCCAGGGACTTGGGTACCAACTTACATTGATCGGCGATCACTTGAGTGGAGTGATAGAAAGCTGCAAAACTTGAATTATTCATGCAAATGTCACCGGATCGGATCCCCCATTCGGATCGGATCGGATCCCTCCTTTCGGATCGGAACGGATCCCCCTCCCCGGATCGGATCGGAGTACCCTCTACCCGAACCGCCTGAAGTATTCTGCACAGAAGTGCGTGCAGGCATTCTGCTCGAACAACCGGTTCGGTTCGGATCCGATCCGAACCGATTGGACCTGCTTCTACATACGGAGTTTGACCTCTTCTCTTGGCATAACCGACTCCTACAATTGCGGATCCGACTCCACTTGGCAAAGCACGACCTGGTAACCACTTTTCCACGTTCTCCACTACTTCTGAGATCTCCTCCGGTCACGCCACGTGGCCCATCCGAACCGGAACCGCCCGGAGCTTCTCTACAGCTATAAATACACCACAACATGGCCATTTGAAAGGACTTTTGGCATTTCATTCATTCATGGTAGCCATGGCCGAATTCCCCCATCAATAACCACCTTCTTCTCCAATGAAAATCAATGAATTCGGAGAGAATTATTCATGGTATTTGAGCGATTGAGTGATTAAATTCATTGTAATTGTAATCCATGAATGAAATGAGAAATTATGAAGTGGACGTAGGTTCATTAACGCCGAACCACTATAAATTTCGTGTGTTGACTGATTTTTCTTGTTTTTAGTTCATGATTCCTCATTATTCTCTGCAAAATATGATCAATTGGGTGTTAGGACCATTTTTTGGTCTAACATTTTGGTGCTTTCACTGAGAAATGAAGATTCTCAACATATAGGGATTCTCCATTCTACTATTGGATCGCCAAGTCCGATGAGGAAATCCTGCAAATTCAACATTTTTAATGACTTTCCAGTTCGAAGAAGTTTCTGGATCGGATGCGGATGACCAGCAGATCGGATTGAGTTGATGCAGAATCGCATAGCTTCGGTTCGGATAGCCCCACTCAATTCGGGTCGGGTCCGACCCGACCCCACGAAGTTATACACTGAGACATTGGAACTAGTAATAGCAGCATCGGTTCGGATCGAATGACCAGGGGTCCGATCCGACCCCAATAAAATGAAAAATTCAATCCGACCCAAACCGCAGGAAAAGACCCGAACCGGCCAGTTGATGATGCTCCGATCCGGTTCGGAGGAACTAGTCCGACCCGACCCAACGTGAAGACGACTCTGAACCGCTACTGGAAGGCATGATCCGGTCCGAACCGAAATAGCTGTTTTTGGGGAAAAATACATTTTTCTGATCATTTTAGAAAAGGCTCCATCGTCCAAAATCGAAAAAATCGTGCGGACCCCTACCGGCGCTGCGCTCGGACCCGCTGACGGCCTCGCCTTCGGCTCAGCGTACATTTTAGCTAACAACAGTTATCAAAGCTTGTCAATGAAGATTAGACGGATAGTTTGAGAATATCACACCAAGTTGGCAACGACTGGGATTCTTCCCAAAGCCATGGCACTTATTTACATCGGTAAGCCAATTTGAGGAGCTATTGATCAGGATTCGGCTTGTTATGAAGGACAGTATACAAGACAATGATTGTCTCATAGCATCTTTCTCTTCCTTAGTTCTGACAGTGAATATATGTCACCAATGCAACCGATGTTGCTCGCTAACGAGTAGTGACCATCTTATTTATGCGACTTGAACTTGTCCAATCGGCGGGGCATCGGATGATGGTTATATGGAACGGTTCGAGCACTACTCCGAAGATAATTACTATGATCTTGGTGACCATGATTGTCAATAAGGGGATACCAGAAAGTAGCTAAGGATCTTAATGTCCCAAAGCTACACTTCAATTGTATGATGTGATGAATGAAATATGTCCTGCGGTTAGCCTTCCAAAGAACTTGGCGAACCTTTGCAATTGCTGTTTGCTATCAACTGCATCGAGGAAGACTGATTTCCATCGAATAAGGGTTAAGTCAGCATACTTTGGAACCCATAGTTAGGTGCTAGTTGAACCACCACACGCCACGATTGGACCTATGGACCCTTTCCTGAGTTATGGCAACTTGACTGCTCACCAGCCACCATACGACCTTGGTCAAATGATGACAGCTCGAGATTAAAGAAAATATGAATCAACCATTAGCTCTCTACTTCTTATTTCAGTTGTGACATAACACATGAATATTACTTAAAGTCTCGCAAGTTGTGCTATCATACTCAAGTTTATCTGATTAAGGTCTAGACCGACCAGCTCCAGCAGAATTCAGAGCTTACATTTCACCCTAGTGTCTACTGCTCAATTCCCAAACATTAGCTGAATCCATCGCTAAATTTACCATTCCCGAAGAGGATATGTTAGATGAAGAAGATGGACCTTCAAAATGAAAAATGAATACAAGCATCCATTACTGTATACCGACGGTGCAATGAATGATCGATGACCCGGTGTTGGAGATGTATTGATTCGAAGGAAATTCCAGATGAAGGGACTATAACTCGTAGCTTTCCTAGAACAGGTAGAAGAGCTGTTGGATGGATTAGAAATTTACAGCATATCTTACATCCTACGAACATAAAATCAAAAGGTCAATAATCCGGCCAAGTTAGACAGTTCCGACAACTCAGAAGAGAGTCATAGACAACTCCATGATGAACTTCCTGCCGCATGGAATGCATTTAGCAAGGAGAAGTGAAAGGCATGCCATCGCTCTTTATACCTCAAGATATGACATGCAAGGCGACAATGCTTATTACCCTTGGAAGGTTGTCCCAAGACAGACACCAACGAGACTCGTTGCTGAATTCACCGCCCTGAATAATTGTACAAAATCACTAATCAGCCTTCCGCTAGATGGGAGATGAACGCGAATGAAACTTTTGACAAGCGACGTTTTGGAGTTAGAAAGTGAAGATTTACAATTTCACTCCCTTCATTGAGGATTATTCAAGTAACTCGTGTCCCAGACATTGGGTGCAACCGTAGATTCGAACGTCGATTGCTCATGATTACATCATCTAATTCAAAGCTGATACATGATAGGCTTGCATGACTCCCTGACATTCAACCCTTGCCCTTAGCATGGGGGCAAAAAGGCGATTTAAAGGAGACATGACCTTTTCATTCGCTTACAGTATTTTCCTAGTTGTCTTTGTCACTCCAAGACCACAATCAAGCCATCCCTGGCAGAGATTGGGCAAGGCAAAATGGACATGCAGATAGGATGCAATGCCATTTTCACACAGAATCATATTCATTCCTTTAATAGGACTACTCTTTAACCATGACTCTTATATTTGCATCCTTATTGAGTTATTGATGTAATTAACTCAGATGAAATAATATGTGGATAGTGTAGGTACCTAGGATTTGATACCGATCAGACTTCTAACACCCGCATATAGAGTTATGGAGCAATATCATGACAAGCTTGACTGAACCGCTCGTTTAAAAGGTCACACTCTCCGCCTAAAAGAGGTTGTATAGCTGAAGGTGGATCTGAGATGACATCCATTCCTAGAATCATATGTGGAAGAGCTAAAGATAATTATGCATTGACTTTTGCATTTTAAAGTTGGAATTCGATTTCAGATAGATGCAATTCGACCGTCTACATGACTCAGTCCTACGTCTGACACCATCAGATTACATGAATCCAAATAAAGGAGGCAGCATTGCCCCTTGATATGCTTACTTTTTAATCATGCAATTTACTCTTACATGCTTCCTGAATTATTGACACGACTAATTCATGCGATATGAATGATGCAGGTACCCGAAGGTCAGTGCTAATCACTCCTCCCATAGATTGATCGGATGAATGCAAAGCTTCTGCAAACGTTTTCCGACTGTTTGCCAGGCTAACTCTTACCCTCTGAGAATGAATAGAAGTACCCATCTAGGATGAATGTGATGGGCGCACCATGATTAAAGACCACTCGATCCATGGCTCTGGCTTTCATGATTTGAGAGAACATTTGAAGGACGATATTGCAGTGTCCAACCGAACTCCATCCCATAAGTCGACGGGACGAGAGAGACTTGATTATTGCAAATGGCCACCTCTACCCATGAATCAGGGATTATGAGGTAGCGCCTCGGTGACTGTGATCCGACCACTTGACCGAAAAAAACTCCATCCGCCAGAGTGAAGTGCGGAGTACGGACTAAAACCGAGTTTGAGAACGACACTCGACGCGGTGGACTCCCGCTCTTGGAAATAGAGTGTAGAAGGAGCGCCGGGGCGAATGATATGCATGTTCGCCTAAATAACTCTAACCCCATGACTTGAGGAAGAGTATAAAGGACGGGAAGACAACGTCCACAGGGCGTGAAGGTGCACCACGACTAAATACCGCCTTGATTCCACACTACCCTTGGTATTTGACGGGAGAGTATAACGGCGCCAAGGACAAATGAACTCCTACCCCACTGAAGAATTGGGGGGCAGACTGAAAGCTGAGTTCAAACTCTATCCTGGGCATACGACCGGAGAGTATAAAGGCATTGCGATTAAATGCCATGGAAGGGCTCCTTCCCCGCTGCAAGATAGGGGGAAAGAATGAAAGCTGAGCCCGAACCCCTTATTTCTAGACATAGGGGGCAATACACTGTCGATCCTAATCAATCCCAAAAGCCCTGGCCAGGCACTTATTCACTATTGATCGGGGACATACACACACATCACACCTCTATGATGGCCGCAATATGATATGCTATTTATTTGCAGGGATACTGAATTGATACCCTTATCTGATTTGTGAGGCGATTTATTGCTTGCTACTTAGTGTAGTAATGCTATGACTACAAGTATATTTGATTGAAATATATATAACAAGCTTGCAAATGTATGATATTGCAGGAATACCGCTTTGTTTTCTTTTGGTAGATTTACAGAGGATAACTAGTCAAGAACACTAGCCCGCACTCGCAATAATAGCAGGCTAGTAGAAAACAAGTAAAGGGCCATGTCTAGAAGGCTAACGCTGATGCCCAATGCTAAATTTCTCATGCGACTCAAGGCGACGACCAAAAGGAGGCTTTGAGAGTGAGTTGTTTAATGACATGTCACACAACTTAAGGCAACGACCGAAAGGAGACCCTAAGAGTGATATATCAAACCAACATACAACTGGCCATAGTCCAAGTGCAACGACAAGTGCCACCACGCAAATACACTAAATGGAAAGCCCGATGACTCGAGCACTTGGATAACTCAACCACTTAAGTTTTGAAAGCAATGTCTCTTTTCCACGCATCCACGTCCAAATTTGAAAGGGATGTAATACGACTACCGACCTTTCGCCATTACCCCTGAACTGGGGACATAACTACTGAAAGTACTTAAAATGCATAACTTGTTGGTCTTTGTCTAATTTATGTTTTAATCCTAACAGTCTGCTTAAGAAACAAAAAGCAGATGCAGAGTGAATGTCCATTTGCTAAGTCCCGACCGCCTTCCCGATTGGATGGCTTTGGACAAGGGGGCACGCCATTGCTTCAACTTCTAGCTTGCAAGGAAAAAGATTCCTTGATACTCCGACTCAAGGGTTAAAAAGAAGGAAGATAGAACCTTCTTCCATGCTGAGGATGTTGGCGCAAGAGGTGCACGAATGAAGGAGGTCAGAAGATTTCCTCTCGCGGTGATCCCTCAGCATATTAGACTAGATATGAAACAGATGGAGCCATTGCTGAGTTGAGAACCCAGAGGGTTCGGCAAAGTGAACTTCTCCGGAAGCGACAAAAAATGATGGATAACTTAGCTCGATCATTACCTGCTCTGCTGTGCAGATCGCATGAGGCCCTAGGATGAGTCGGCAACGTCGTCTTGGATAAAACAATATACAATCAACCTCCTCCTAGACATGTGCAGCCTGCAATTTCCGACAATAAGATTTTGGATGAGAACGATGACAAACAAGGGTCAATGGAAACTTAAACGAAGTCCGACCAACCCTTGCTTCGAATTAGATGAATGCTTCAAATCCAACTCAACTTCGACATGAAGTTCCCCATTCTTTAATGAAGGGGGCAAGTGGAAGCATTTGAAGAGACTATAATTTGACCTTATCACCACCCAACTCCGATCCTTAGAAATTGGATGGGAGACCAAAGACTAACATGAGATGGACACGAATAAATCATTTTGTATCGATCTCTAACTCAAGGCTTGATGAGGGAATATGAATTCAAAGAAGAAATGGATTTGATGCGCACCACTTAGAAAAACCTCCGTGGATGAGGGGCACCAGATATTAGTTCTGAGCAGTGGATCACCATCCAGAATTAAAAGACAGAAGCCTGATTGGTAGCTATTGCATATGTGCAACCAAGAAGCCAGAGACTGGCTTCCACCCACTTCAAGACTTCATACCGGGGGCACCAGCGCTAAATTGGACAATTGGCGACAACCTCTCAAAGACGAGGGCCAGAATGCCAACATTAATTGATGCTTCAACTGAGCTCCGACAAGACCCTACATGCATTCCTTTGAAAGATTCAACGCCGCAGTGGCATCGGTAAACCGACCTGGATCATATATGGTGTTGATTGCAGTAGTATCTGGTATTATGGATATCTCAAGCTTCAAAATCTCTCTGCATCGAGACCCACCAAGAAGACTTGGCTGATTCACCTCTGAAACAAATCTCGGTATCTCTCTACCGTGAGATTTTCATGGAAACATTGGAAAATCCTATCCTGAGACAGACAAATTCATCAATAAGAGGGTGCTAATGTTGAAATGGATGATCTCAATGTCTTCTCGTCAAAATGGAGCACCATCTGACTCTTGAAATGATAAAGAGAAAAGAAAAGCCCCGGAAAAGACTAGCAGAAATGTACAATTTCGGAAAGGATCAATTTCATTGATCAAGCCCTCTATTTTGATTGTCAAGCTCAATGGAACCAAGCATGAGAGATAGACCCAACAAGACTATGATGGATATTTCGAATTGTGCCAAAGAGTGAGTAAAGGAGCTCGAATAACTGCTTAATGATGTTCGCTCGCTTGCAAGATTGACGAGCTTACTCGAATCTGTGGTTGATGCGAGGAGAGTGTCTAAGTTGGCTGATACTCAATGAGGCGATCACTGCTTTCTGACTAAACAGATAGGTTGACCCCGACGCGAATGTAATTCAACCATTGCATACACAACTCCAACCCTTGAGGACTTGAGAAAGGGCACAGAACGACATAGGTTGACCAAGATTGCTGAAATTGCAGCTCCAACCCGATGTAAAGAAAGAAAGATTAGAGGCTAGAAGACCACATGTTCCACCAACCTAGTCTAGTCCGCAACGATGCTGGGGGCATAAGCACTAACTTCGCTCATCCTCCACTGATGCAGGGAGCATGAGCATCAACTGCCATACTAACTTAGAACATGACCTTGACTCGATGCTTAATTCAGAACATATAAACTATATCTCTGGAATATGACATGATTCGTCTTGACCGCTCAAGAAAGCCCACTAAAGGATCAAACATGACTTCAAAGACTTGATCTACAGCTACATCGAATGGAGAATGTGGAGAATTCTTCAACTAACTTATGTTTGTAATGATCTTACGAGCACTGGTTTATATGATTTCAATGATGTCCCTTGCTGATTTGTATGTGATCACGAGACTATGAAAAAGACCTGAAATGGTCATTGATTTCTTTTAATATGATCTGATTACTATCCCAATGCCGGGATAGTCCCAAGACGAGTGCAAATGAAAGATTTGTGTACCAGTTCTGATGTGGTCTATCCCAACAGCCTAGATGCTAGCTCAAATCGCGAAGATTCTTATACTACCCCATGACTTGGACGGCTAAGTTCATACATTGACTTATACATAAAAAAAAGCCTGACTTAGTAACACACATGACTTGCATAGGAAAACGGCGTCGTTTGGCAATGACCCGTGTATGTACGATCTCATACCAGAGCCAACGATCCTACATGACTTATGATGAAGGAATTAGATCTCTTGATTCGACGAGGCCTAAACAGTTACCTGATCATTTTAACTACTCCTTCCATAGAATTTAGCCTGACTAGCGGCTATGGAAGTAACACAACAATCTGATAAAACCTCCTCAAGGGTGGATGATGTTCTAAAAATATTTAGCTCGACTTATTCAAAGCACATCTCATCTGCAATAAGATGTACTTTGGGGGGCAAAATGTTAGCCTTCTTTGTAACCAAGCTACCCAAAGCCAGGGACTTGGGTACCAACTTACATTGATCGGCGATCACTTGAGTGGAGTGATAGAAAGCTGCAAAACTTGAATTATTCATGCAAATGTCACCGGATCGGATCCCCCATTCGGATCGGATCGGATCCCTCCTTTCGGATCGGAACGGATCCCCCTCCCCGGATCGGATCGGAGTACCCTCTACCTGAACCGCCTGAAGTATTCTGCACAGAAGTGCGTGCAGACATTCTGCTCGAACAACCGGTTCGGATCCGATCTGAACCGACTGGACCTGCCTCTACATGCGGAGTTTGACCTCTTCTCTTGGCATAACCGACTCCTACAATTGCGGATCGGACTCCACTTGGCAAAGCACGACCTGGTAACCACTTTTCCACGTTCTCCACTACTTCTCAGATCTCCTCCGGTCACGCCACGTGGCCCATCCGAACCGGAACCGCCCAGAGCTTCTCTATAGCTATAAATACACCACAACATGGCCATTTGAAAGGACTTTTGGCATTTCATTCATTCATGGTAGCCATGGCCGAATTCCCCTATCAATAACCACCTTCTTCTCCAATGAAAATCAATGAATTCGGAGAGAATTATTCATGGTATTTGAGTGATTGAGTGATTAAATTCATTGTAATTGTAATCCATGAATGAAATGAGAAATTATGAAGTGGACGTAGGTTCATTAACGCCGAACCACTATAAATTTCATGTGTTGACTGATTTTTCTTGTTTTTAGTTCATGATTCCTCATTATTCTCTGCAAAATATGATCAATTGGGTGTTAGGACCATTTTTTGGTCTAACATATGCGGCTTATCGGATCATATCTAGACCCAGCACAAATCGATTTCTAGTTTCTATCCAATATGTAAGAGATCTGCAAGTTCGACCATACAGTGCCTCAAACGAATACATCTTTATACTAGCTTAGAAGCTGTTTTTATAGAAGAACTCTACAAGATGCCAATGATCTTCTTATGATCCTCCAAAATCAAGGGCACATGCTCTCAACAGATCTTCCAAAGTTCTATTCACCCTTTCAGTTTGTGCATCTGTTTGGGGATGGTAAGCAGTGTGAAGATTCAACTTCATCCCTAACTCGGTCTGAAATGCTTCCTAAAACTTATTGGTGAAGATCGAATCTAGATCACTGATAATGCTGCTGGGTACTTCATGAAGTCGAACAACTTCTTTCATGTACAACTGAGCAAGTGTAACAACCCGTATTTTTTAGCAATATATGATTAATTTATTTAATTATTTAAATAGTAATCTACAGAATTAAATGGTCGTTAATTAAATAATATTGAATATTTAATTAAAATAAATAATATAATAATATATTAAATTTCTGAAATAGTCAGAAATAGTGGAATTCACAGTATGGTGTGAATTGGATCATCTGTGGTATTTACTTCAGCTTAGAATTGAATTAGAATAGCAAATATATTATATAAATGCCATTTGAACATATAATCAAGCTCGAAATGGCGTGGCAGTTCGCTATTTGGCGATTTGAACTTCAACTGGATATACATGGTCCGTTTTAAATTGGATTTTTGTGAAACAAGAAGCGCTAGTAGCTGGCAAAGTATATTTTTCTAGTGGAAGAGGAAAATCGAGATTTCATCGTGTAGATTTTGATTTATGTTCAAATCAAATTTTAGAAAAGTCGCTGTGGAAATCCTTTATAATTTATAATGATATATAAAAGGAATTTCATTATAAATCGGATATCGATTTAATCACGATTTGAAATATCGAGTTAGAAATCTATATAGGATTATTCTAGAGCTGTAGGGTATCCTATTGTGAATATATACGATAATACAAATTTGTTTATATATGATTTAATTATATTTAAATGGGTTATTTAGAGCTTTAAAAATAGCCACTTTTGCAAACGAAGTCGGAATTCGACGAAACTAATTTTGTTAGATGTGCAACATCAAATTATTATTAAATTCCAAGTTCCGTGATTTTTGGGGTCACTGTGTGGCCGTACGGATTTTTAGAGTGAAAAACAGTCAGTATTTTGACAGTTAAAAATACGTTGTGTGAGCAAACAAAGTCGAAATTCGACGAAACCAGTTTCGTTGGGACCGTAGTGTCGTACTATAGCAGCATGTCCAGTTTCGTGATTTTTGGGTGTCGTATGTGATCATGGGGATTTTTAAAACCGTATACAAACAGCAGTTCAATATAAATTAATATAATATTGAATATAAAAATATATTAAAAATCCTATAAATACTCCTTAAAGTTTTCTAAACCTAAAATTTTCTTTCCACAAGTCAATTATTTTTCCGCCGTTACTCAGTTTTCTTACAGTGGAAAATTCACGAGAGAAATAAATCAAAACAAATACAGATAAAATCCTAAAATCAAGTTCTATATATTTATGGATTCACCAATTGTTGCTCTTCACTTCTATATCATTTTCAAAGGGTTCGACCCCTGTTTCATTCGTTGGAATTTTTACAGAGCGAACTAGGGTTTAAGAAATCAAGGTATTGGGTTGTTGATTCGTGAATTGGAGTGTGTAGATTTATTTATAGGATTGAGTTAATTTGGGGAGATTCCGAGAGTACTTTTGTCGCACAAATGCCTATGGCGTGCGTGGTTGTACAGGAAGGCGGATTCAACTTGGAGCCTTCGAGTTGGATGGGAGGGAGGTAGGAAGATGGGGTGTTCGAAGAGATGAAGGATGGAAGCTGTTTCAAGAAGAACGGTTGTGAGTGGAAGGAGAAAAAGGCATCGACAGTTTGGCCATGGGTTGTGGTGACGTTTACTGAAGCACGGAAGATGGAGGAAGGAGAGAGCGGGTCTGGTTTGTTAAAATTGGTATGGGCCTTATTTAAATTGGTGAGCCCATTTAGGAATTTAAAACCCAAGTTTTTATTTAAATATTCGTATAGCTTGTAAATCAAATATCTCGCTCATATTGTATTAGACTTTCGAATGGCCAGATCCGTTGGGATCGTATAGAAGAGGGCTACCCAATGGAACTAACTAGGAGTGGATTCGAGTTCGTTTGAATTTATGGAGAAATAATTTGTTTGATTCAAATCAAACAAACAGTTTATCGTTCTTTAACGATGAACTGCCAAAGTGAGTAAAACTCACCAACTCTGAATAGTTATATTTTTATAATGTATTCTTAGAACTTTTAATCATCTTTTGATTGCTATGTGTTAACTGTTTGGTTGAATTGCTTGTGTATTGGTTGAAATTATAGATAACGATATATATAAATCGTTAATCAAATATTGATTATGTTTAGCAGAATATTTCATATTGAAATGAAATTGATGTTAATTATGTTGTTTAACATCTGTGATGCAGGGAAACAGGTTGGAGGGACCCAACTGGGTTCCTCAACATTTATTTTACTGTTTTTCATATATTGTGTTATATGATGTGATATGAAATCTGTTGATGATTTTATATGTTTGAATGCTACTGATCATTGTTATATGGTATGTTAAATACCATAAGATATACCAGAATGATAAAAGGGGATTTTCAAAGTATATTTTGAAAATAATTTATTTATACAAAATTAATGGATTTTATATATAAAAGGAAAAAGGATTTTATAAAAGGAAATAAATTATGAAATCAAAAGAGTTAAAAAGAATATATTTGTTAAACAAATATAAAGGAAATTATTTGTAAATAAATATAAAGGAATATTTGTAAAACAGTTACAAATAGGAATAAAAAGGGAAACCATTTGTAAAACATTTACAAATGGAATTAGAAAGGAAATATTTGTAAAACATTTACAAATAGGATTTAAAAGGAAATATTTATTGGTTGAATAAATATAATTGAAAGTAAATATTTATTTGTTAAATAAATAGGATTAAATCAAGGGAACATTTATTTGGAAATAAATAGAATTTAATTAAAGGAATATTTAGAAAAATGAATAGGTAATGGAAATCATTAACAGATAAATGAAAAAGATTTATTTAAAGTGGAATTAAATAGAAATCTGTTTTTAACAGATAAACTGGGAAGATTAATTTATAAATAATATTTTATAAATTAAGTAAAATATTTATCCATTGGATAAATGGAATATATAAGTCAGGACTTATATAAAGAAGTAAGAATCGATTCGAACATCGATATTTGAAATTGAATATGGACGTAGAGTTAATCAATTAGAGTTAATCCATTAGAGTTAATGGAAAAGAGTTAATCGAGTAAGAGTAATTGATTAGAGAAAACCAGTTAGAGTTAATCAGTTAGAGTTAACCAGTTAGAGTTAGAGTTGACCAATTAAAGTTAGAGTTAACCAGTTAGAGTTAATCAGTTAGGGTTGACCAGTTAGAGTTAATCAGTTAGAGTTAACCAGTTAGATTTAGAGTTAATCAGTTAGGGTTGACCAGTTAGAGTTAATCAGTTAGAGTTAACCAGTTAGATTTAGAGTTAACCAATAGAGTAATTAAATAAAGTTAATCGAATTAGAATAAATCGATTAGAGTTAGTCGAAAAAGGAGTTATCGAATATTAGTTATTCGAATAAATTTAAAAGGAGTTATCGAATATTAGTTATTCGAATCAATTTAAAAGGAGTTATCGAATATTAGTTATTCGAATCAATTTAAAAGGAGTTATCGAATATTAGTTATCCGAATCAATTTAAAAGGAGTTATCGAATATTAGTTATTCGAGTCAATTTAAAAGGAGTTATCGAATATTGGTTATTCGAATCGAGTTAAAAGGAGTTATCGAATATTAGTTATTTGAATCAATTTAAAAAGAGTTATCGAATATTAGTTATTCCAATCGAGTAGAAAGGAATTATCGATTAGATTAATTGAAAGGAGTCATCGATTAGTTTAATCGAAAGGAGTAATCGAATATCAATTATTTGAAGAGAGTTGATCATCGAATTTGATTATATCAAATTCGGGAAAGTACTTATACTTTCCGGTGCTTAAATCAAGATTTATTTAATTATAAATTAGGTGTTTATTTATTTGTTCACATTAAGGAAGAAAAGTTATAATTGAAGTTAGATATTTCGAAAGTAGGGATTATAACGTTATCGTTATAACCAATGTTTTCAATAAAGAAGTGGATTCGTAAATAGAATCCGAGAGTTTCGTAAGGAAGTTTGTTAAAGATTTAAAAGACGAACTTTGACAATTTCGAAGTTAAAACGTTGTTCAGTTAAGATCTGAGAGGTAATTATACCCCAACTTGATTGACTTCCTTCTTAACTAAGGAATGGTAAGGTTTGATAGTGAAGGAGTTTTGGAAATGTTTTCCAAATACGAATCAGAAATGTTTTCTGATAATAGAAAATAAGAATTTAGAATATATGGAAACAGGAGATAAGTAAATTAATGAACTAAAGAGATAAATGTTAAATGATGATTGATCGATATGATATCCATCTGGAAATGATATCGTTGTTTGCACATGTGTTTTTCTTTGATAGTTAACTCACCGACTATCAAAGTTTTGGCCATTTTAACGTTGTTAATATGGAGAGGCCGGTTGTATTATTATCCAAAGAACCACTCCGTATTGGCATAAGCGTTGCGAATCATATATGTTAAGGAAAATTGAAGACGGAGTAAATTGCAAGGGCTGTTGTATAAATCTTAGATAACAATTGCCTAAGATAGATATACTGAATAGTGCCTTCGGTTTGTCCAGTCCCAGGACGACCTATATGGAATAATGTTTGAACTAGTATATTTAATAGATCGCGTAAGTTGATCTTTTCAAACGTATTTACGTTTGGAGGCAGAGGAATTCGTTTCTCTTAGCTGTATACCCGTGGTATTTTTGGGGAAATCAATTTGTGATTTGGCGGGTATGATGATGTGACATTCAAAGTGAATAAACGTGTGATCTGTCAGAGATAAGCGTTGCCTCTAGCCTCACAACCGGGAAATGACATAAATCGGGCAGGCAGCATGGCTATGTAGGTCGCACCTATTAGGGTGTATAATCACCTGATCTAGAGTTTCGTTTATTTTAAAAATCTATTGTCAATGCTGTCCCATTCGGGAAACGGTTGTTGATCCCAACCGTTGGTGATATACATTCGATACACTCAAGCGAAATGAGTGGTCAGTCATGTGTGGCCGGATTGCAAGATGTTCTTGTTGAACCTAGTGTATTCCTCTCTAGAGGTACATTAGCGAAAGGTGGTTCCATACCTTGTCATAGTTGGACATCCATTACCCAATACGTGCTTGCAGTTTTGATTGTATACTATATATGTAGAACGTGAGATGAAAGCGTTTCTGCTAGATGATTATTATATTGTGGTTGATAGACATTATTATAATATCAAAAGGTTTTTGATATAAAGATGTTTTGGATTCTCATAAGGGAAAAACCCATTCCGTTACACGACGTGGTCTTATGAGATATCATTTACTTGTTCAAACTGTTTTAAACTATTTTACTCATACCAGTCCATGTTGCATGCTTAGTGCATGTGTCGCATGATATGGGGTCTCGCTTTTCGTTAGGTGGCGAACGGGAGACTCTTCCTCCTACGTGTCCCTAGTAATGGGTTGGTTGTGAAGTCGAAAGGCTGGCCGTAAAATATGGACTGGTGTACCAATGTATGCCCCAGTGGGGTATTAGGTGCCCAATTTTGTATGGGCATTCAAGTAGTCGGGATTTACAGATACTTGAAGAGCTGGAGCAGGAGGCTTCAGGATTTTATATAGCTATTGTTATTCCACTGTGTTGTAAGTGTTGTACTTGATAATGATATGTATATTCAAGTACAATCTTTTATTTCAAAGTTATGTTATATTTTATTCGATCCACTGTGAGATTCATGTTTACTCTGATGTTGTAGGTTCTTCTTATTCTATTCTAAGTTTCTATCTTATCTATTCTCACCCTCTGATTTCTTTCATTAACTACCGGTATCTTTCGATGTTTGGTTAGTCGTCATTGAGTTTATGTTGATAACCAAAATCACTAAAAACCGGGTCGTTACAGTTGGTATCAGAGCTTAAGGTTAAGTGAATTACCTTGGCTCTGTGGCGTGACTCAGTAGAGATGGGGTTAGTAATACCCTAGATTGAGTT
This sequence comes from Allium sativum, assembly GCA_030737875.1. Lineage (NCBI taxonomy): Eukaryota > Viridiplantae > Streptophyta > Magnoliopsida > Asparagales > Amaryllidaceae > Allium > Allium sativum. The sequence continues at coordinate 736,120,193 of CM060909.1, read as the reverse complement.
GAGTGTATATATACGAGTGAGCGTATTTGTTATTGATATAGAAATTGTTTTAAATTGTGGTGATTTATTGGTTGAGTTGTTTATAAGTTCTGGCCGATCAGTTTGATCCACTGTATCGGTAGGTGTTTATAAACACTCGAATACGATGGGTCGACACGATATGTTTTGAAAAGAGGGTAAATGAAATAATTTTACCCAAAGTATATTTGTTATTATAATCGAGTAAGATTATAAATTAAATGGTTATATATAAATAACCAATCAAAATTCGTGTAAGTGTTACGAGATGAATTGAATATGAATTTAAATCAGAACTGGAATTAAAACCCTGGAAATTTGAATAAGTATTTGTAAATGAATATGGATTAAATATATGTAAATGTTAAGATCCTGGGAGATTTTAAATTGGATTCCAAGCATTAGTGAATGATATTTTAAACTGATTTCAAAATGGAAGTGTTAGAAATGGTTTTGAAAGGTGATATAGTATTGAACTCACTTCGATCGCTGGAAAATAAATTCTGATGATGACAGCGCATCATCAGTGTTCATTTTCGAGTTGCTGAGTGACAGATTACTACCAAAGGATTTTGTTTTTGAATTTGTTTTGAGAGAAACAAGTTGTTTGAAATCCAAAAAAAGGAATATTTGGATTTAGAAAAGCAAAACTGTTTAAAAACTCCCAGAACAAATTATTTGAGTAAAAACAAATTTGAATAGAAATTAGTGAAACCAAGCTGGAACTGAATTTAAACCAATTAACTGGAAATTTAATTGGATACGACATATCAAGTAGAATCAGATTTTGAATTGTAAGATAGAATCTGAAATGATATTGGATTGATGAGTTAAGAATTTAAAAATCGAAAATGGAACTTTGATTTGACATTGAATTCGACTTAGGTATAAGCAAATGGTTGGATTTGTGGATAAAAACAGATTGGAATCTGATTGGGATGACCTTTATATCTGCTGAATTAATAACAGGTAGAAAGGATATAATGATATGCCGACAAAAGGTACAAGTTTATATTTATACTGGATATAAGATTTAGGAGCCGAATTGGCAAGCCGCTTGGCTGTTTGATTTTCTTTTGGGTTGGAAATGGCCCAGAGAGGCGAGTTGGAGTTTGACCTATTGACCAGTACAAAGGAGGTGCTGGCAAAAAAATTCGAAAAGTTAAGGTGTTAGAAAATTTTCAGGATTTTTGAAAATTTTCGTTGATAAGAATTATTTAGTATTTAATTATAATAAATTGGTTTATTGAAACCAGAGTTAAGAAGTGAACAAATAAGTTCTAACCAGTCGATAGGGTTTGTTTTCTACCTTAGCAATTTCAAGGATGAAATTATTTTAAGTGGGGAAGAATGTAACGACCCATATTTTTTAGCAATATATAATTAATTTATTTAATTATTTAAATAGTAATCCAGAGAATTAAATGGTCATTAATTAAATAATATTGAATATTTAATTAAAATAAATAATATAATATATTTAATTTCTGAAATAGTCAGAAATAGTGGAATTCACAGTATGGTGTGAATTGGATCATATGTGGTATTTAATTCAGCTTAGAATTGAATTAGAATAGAGAATATATTATATAAACACCATTTGAACATATAAATTATATTATAAATATAATCGAGCTCGAAATGGCGCAGTAGTTCGCTATTTGGCGAATTGAACTTCAACTGGATATACAGGGTCCGTTTTAAATTGGATTTCTATGAAACAAGAAGCTCTAGGAGCTGGTGAAGTATATTTTTCTAGTGGAAGAGGAAAATCGAGATTTCGTCGTGTAGATTTTGATTTATGTCCAAATCAAATTTTAGAAAAGTCGCTGTGAAAATCCTTTATAATTTATAACGATATATAAAAGGAATTCCATTATAAATCGAATATCGATTTAATCTGGATTTGAAATATCGAGTTAGAAATCCATATAGGATTAGTTTGGAGCTGTAGGGTATTCTAGTGTGAATATATACGATAATATAAATTTGTTTATATTTAATTTAATTATATTTAAATATATTTATATATTTAAATGGCTTATTTAGCGCTTTAAAAATAGCCACTTTTGCAAACGATGTCGAAATTCGACGAAACTAATTTTGTTGGATGCGCAACATCAAATTATTGTTATATTCCAAGTTCTGTGATTTTTGGGGTCACTATGTGGCCGTATGGATTTTTAGAGTAAAAAACAGTCAGTATTTTGATAGTTAAAAATACGCTTTGTGAGCAAACAAAGTCGGAATTTGACGAAACCAGTTTCGTTGGGACCGTAATGTCGAATTGTAGCTGCATGTCCAGTTTCGTGATTTTTGGGTGTCGTATGTGATCATGGGGATTTTTAAAACCGTATACAAACAGTAGTTCAATATAAATTAATATAATATTGAATATAAAAATATATTAAAAATCCTATAAATACTCCTTAAAGTTTTCTAAACCTAAAATTTTCATTCCACAAGTCAATGATTTTTCCGCCGTTACTCATTTTTCTTACAGTGGAAAATTCACGAGAGAAATAAATCAAAACAAATACAGATAAAATCCTAAAATCAAGTTCTATATATTTATGGATTCACCAATTGTTGCTCTTCACTTCTATATCGTTTTCAAAGGGTTCGACCCCTGTTTCGTTCGCTGGAATTTTTACAGAGCGAACTACGGTTTAAGAAATCAAGGTATTTGGTTGTTGATTCGTGAATTGGAGTGTGTAGATTTGTTTATTGGATTGAGAGGTTTTGATTTTGTTAATTTGGGGAGATTCCGAGAGTACTTTTGTCGCACAAATGCCTATGGCGTGCGTGGTATTACAGGAAGGCGGATTCACCTTGGAGCCTTCGAGTTGGATGGGAAGGAGGTTGGAAGATGGGGTGTTCGAAGAGATGAAGGATGGAAGCTGTTTCAAGAAGAACGGTTGAGTGGAAGGTGAAAAAGGCATTGACAGTTTGGCCATGGGTTGTGGTAACGTTTACTGAAGCATGGAAGATGGAGGAAGGAGAGAGTGGGTTTGGTGAGCCTATTTAGGAATTTAAAACCCAAGTTTTTTTTTAAATATTCGTACAGCTTGCAAATCAAATATCTCGCTCATACTGTATCAAAATTTCGAACGGTCAGATCCGTTGGGATCGTATGGAAGAGGGCTACCCAACAGAACTAACTGGGAGTGGATTCGAGCTCGTTTGAATTTATGGAGAAATAAATTGTTTGATTCAAATCAAACAAACAGTTTATCGTTCTTTAACGATGAACTGCCAAAGTGAGTAAAACTCACCAACTCTGAACAGTTATATTTTTATAACGTATTCTTAGAACTGTTAATCATCTGTTAATTGTTGTGTGTTAACTGTTTGGTTGAATTGCTTGTGTATTGGTCGAAATTATAGGTAACGATATATATGTAAATCGTTAATCAAATATTGATTCTATTTAGCAGAATATTTCATATTGAAATGAAATTGATGTTAATTATGTTGTTTAACATCTGTGATGCAGGGAAACAGGTTGGAGGGACCCAACTGGGTTCCTCAACATTTATTTTACTGTTTTTCATATATTGTGTTATATGATGTGATATGAAATCTGTTGATGATTTTATATGTTTAAATGATACCGATCATTGTTATATGGTATGTTAAATACCATAAGAAATACCAGAATGATAAAAGGGGATTTTCAAAGTATATTTTGAAAATAATTTATTAATACAAAATCAATGTATTTTATATAAAAAAGGAAAAAGGATTTATAAAAGGAAATAAGTTATAAAACCAAAAGAGTTAAAAAGAATATATTTGTTAAACAAATATAAAGGAAATTATTTGTAAATAAATATAAAGGAATATTTGTAAAACAATTACAAATAGAAATAAATAGGGAAAACATTTGTAAAACATTTACAAAAAGGAAATATTTGTAAAAGCATTTACAAATAGGATTTAAAAGGAATTATTTATTGGTTAAATAAATAGAATTGAAAATAAATATTTATTTGTTAAATAAATAGGATTAAATCAAGGGAATATTTATTTGGAAATAAATAGAATTTAATCAAAGGAATATTTATAAAAATGAATAGGAAATGGAAATCTATTTTTAATAGATAAATGAAAAAGATTTATTTAAAGTGGAATTAAATAGAAATCTGTTTGTAACGACCCGTATCCTACGCATCGGAGGATCGTAGAATATTTATTTCTTTCCCATATGAAGTCGTATGGTCATGTAACTTTGGGAAACATCTATTAGAGTCATTTCCCACATTCATGATTTTTGTCGATTTTTTTAAATGACCATTTTGCCCCTAGCTGATTTTGTTTTGGCCATAACTTTTGATTGGAAAGGAATTTTGACCTGAAACCACTTCCATTAGATTCGTTTGATGGTTTACCTTTCCGTAGAGTGGTCATAATAGCAAAACGGACTTACCGTTTGGGAGATATGGTTGAAATAAGGTTTGGAGGGTAAAAAACTGCTTAACCGGGCCAAATAGGGTGATTAGTGAGTAGGCCCATAACCCATTTCGGGATTAGGGTTATGGGGAGGCTGAAATGAAGTAGAGAATCATTCCATTTCAGTTTTCTAGCTTCCACTTATCACCAAGGAACCCTAAAAATGGCCTCCAACCTCTAAATCACCTCCAAATCGTCTTTTGGTCAAGGATTAAGCTTAGCAACCTCTAATCAAGGAAGATCTACACCAAATAAACATTGAAGCTGTTGTTTAGCATTGGGATTCACATCAAATCAGAAATTTATTTCAGATCTTAGTTTATTTGTGGCTAAGGTGAGTGCTTTGCATAGTTTTGCACTAATTATGGCTAATTAAGGATAATTAGTGTTAATTAGCGAATTTATACACTAATAAATTCGGGAAAATGTTCATAAATTCCTAAATGAGGTTTTAGACATCTGATATGAATTTGGGTTAATTTGGTTAAGTTTTGCTAATCCTATCATTAGTTTCACTTAAACATGCTTAAGGGGAAATATGGGATTTTGGGTATGTTTGATCCATTTTAACCTATCATATTGATGTTTTGATGTTTGTGGTTGATTATGTATGTTGCTATGACTGTATGATATGCTTTGTGATTGATTTCAATAGTTAGAATGGTCGAAAACGTCGTCGAATGGCGTAAACACTTGCTGGAAAAGCTTCAGGAAACAGTGCAGGTTTCGGATCGGATCGGATATGGGGGCTCGGATCGGATATGTTGAACTGGGCAAGAGATTCGATCGGATCGGAACCTGACACTTGAGGAAATTGGCAAAAAGGAAGGCCACACTAACTGAACTGGGATCGGATCAGATAAAGAAGGAGGGATCGGATCGGAGCACGTGAAGAACGAGGGAGCGGATCAGAGCGGAAGCATGAACTGGAAGGGAGATGACACCCGACCCGACCCGAAGTAAGGCACCCGACTCGACCCGAAGTGAATCACCCGACCCGAACCGTACCAGAAGAAGACCCGAACCGACGCAATGCAGGGGACTCGACCCGAACCGATGGCTTGAAGAGGAACCCGATCCGACCCAGTATTGACCAATAACCTGAGATGCAAAGGTAGTCCAATATGGGAAGTTAGAGCTCAGGATCAAGTTGGGAACCAATGAGTTCACTTCATGGTTGGGCTTTGCTGCGGGACGTGTGCTAAGGAGTTGTCGACGTTCATAACTTCGATTCACCATTAAAAATGAATGATGGGCTACTTATCAGTACAGTAGAGTCATTGCGACTCGAGGGGCAAGGTGATGGTAGCAAGACTACGTTATCAGTGTAGTAGAGTCATTATGACTTGAGGGGCAAGGTGATGTGTAGTAAGACTATGAGCCAGCGCAGATGGGATGAATAACTCCATGGGGCAAGTGGACATAGTAAGGATTGGTAAGGCTATGAGCCAGCGCAGATGGGGTGAATAAATCCATGGGGCAAGTGGACATAGTAAGGATTGGTAAGGCTATGAGCCAGCGCAGATGGGGTGAATAACTCCATGGGGCAAGTGGACATAGCGAAGGATTAGTGGCTACGTTATCAGTGCAGTGAAGCCATTTATGACTTCATGGGGCAAAGTGATCGTAGCAAGGATGGGTGATCGGAGTGGTGAATATCGTATGCTTTACGCACTGAGTGAGAGATGTGAGGATGGATGCTATGTTTGATTGTTTGCTATCACTATGACATGCACACCTCCCCCACCTCCGTATCTTTATACCGTTTGATATGACACCTTAGAGTGTTGTACAGTATGTAGTGCTAACTCTTTGGTTGCAGCTCCAGGTTCAGGTATGTTTTAGTCTACCTGTTATTGTTCACTTTAGATGCTTATCGCTCATACCAGGCTTTATGTCTGACCCAGAGTTTTATGTCTCCTCTTATTACTCTGGGTGCTCACACGAGCAGACTAGAGACAGGTTAGCTGGTGATGCGCGAGTAGCTGATTCGGAGGCGGGCAGGAGGCTTCCACGTATGATATATATATATTCTCCCTGTGTCGTTGGTGGTCGCTACTTGGGCTTAGTAGTGTACCTCCTTTATCTTGCTTTTGCTTTGAGACAGTTTGAAAAGTTGTAATAAGCTATATTTTGGATTTCCGCTGCTATGATGCTCAGTTCTGGTTTTTAGCTTATGCACTGTCTCTCCTGTTTTATGTCAAGTATGTTATTATTATATTTTGTTCTATGCGCTGTGAGACATTCTACAGGTTCTTTGCTAGTTCATTTCCTTCTTCCCTTTCCTTCTGACGACCCGTTCCGTGCTAACTGGACATGTGTACAGCGCACCTTTGGTGTAAATGTCGGTTGGTGCGGGCGGGCCGTCACACTTGGTATCAGAGCTCTAGGTTGCGTAGTTAACCAAGGGAAAGACACTAGGGAGAGATAGTACGTATATGAGAGCGCGTATTTGTGATTAATTTGGTTTTCAAAAGCTATATATATATATATACTATTGGTAGTATAAGAATGAAGTCGTACTGCACTAGCACCACTATGGGGTCGTTAATCGTTTCCCTTTTACAGATTGATGATGAGCCGGTATGTAAGAGGTGCTGATAGGGGAGCCCATAATGGGAATGCTGGTGACATGAGGGCGATGTTTACTGACCTTATGAGAGACATGCTTAGAGAAGTGCAAGGGGCAGCTCCCAATCCCGGAGTTGGTGCTGGCCCAGTAGTGCAGGCGCCGAGGGTCGATTTCGCCAAGTTGTGCAAGGATTACACTAACCTTGGTGGGAAGTCGTTCCACGGGACGGAGTCGGCCACAGATGTTCAAGATTGGATGGATAGTTGTGATCGTATCTTCGATGACTTGGGTCTTGAGGATGCGATGAAGAGAAGGCTAGCGTCTCGTCAGCTGCAAGGGCGAGCGATGAATTGGTGGAATGCCATTAGAACAGCTACTCCAGAGGATCAGGTTACTTGGGTTCAGTTCAAGGCTCGCTTTAGCGAGAAGTTTATTCCAGCTGCCCAGAAGTCAGTGTTGTTCAAGAGGTTCTTGGAACTCAAGCAGAACGAAAGGGTAGTTTCTGACTATATTGCTGAGTTCGACACTTTGTCGAAGTATGGGCTATCTCTTATTGATACTCCTGAGAAGAAGAATGAGAAGTTCATTATTGGTTTGGATGGATACTTGGGGGAAAGGCTTATCAATCACATCGATGAGACTTTTGAATCGGTCGTGGGGAAAGCTTTGAGATCAGAGAGTCTTTACCCTAAGTCAAAGACTGAGGCTGCATCTGCAGAAGGGCCAAAGCCGCAAGCAGGCGGTGGTGGCAAGAATAACTCTCAGAATAAGAGGAAGCAGGACCAATCTAAGGGTGGCCAGAAAAAGAGCAAGAAGGATGTTGAGTACTTCAGCTGTGGTAAGAAGGGCCATTATGCCAAAGATTGCCGGGTCAAGCCAGCGGATAAGAAGTGCTTCAACTGTGGTCAAGTGGGACATTCCAAGGATAAGTGACCGCAACCTCTTAAGGAGAAATAGATTGTGAAAGCATATGCTATTGATGCTGTTCCTTCTTCGTCAAATGCCCCAACTGCGGCGGAGAAAGGAAAGAATGTTGTTATTCAAGGTATGCTTTCTATTTACGATGTACCAGTTAGAGTTTTGTTTGATACTGGGGATTCCCATTCCTTCATATCTAGTGACCTGGTAGATAGGTTGGGACTGGAACCCGAGATAGTCGATAGACCATTGGTTGTGACGAACCCGATTGGTGGTTCGACTAGCCTTAGTATGAATTGCAAGAATTTGGTCTTATCGAGTCATGGATGTATGTTTGTTTGTGATTGCTTTGTTTTGGGCTTTACTGGGTATGGCATTATATTGGGAGTCGATTGGCTCCAAAGATACGGGGTGGTGGTAGACTGTGAGGGCTTTTTGGTGACAGTGAGGGCGGATGATGGGCGGAGGGTAGTGTTTGGTAGTCTACCTAGTGATGGGTTTATGGCTAGTTTTGTAAATTCTCTCGACATCCTGCAGGATGAGTTGTCAGATGTGCCCGTGGTTGGCCAGTATCTGGACGTCTTCGAGGAGGTGACCGGGCTTCCACCACACCGAGAGATTGAGTTCCGTATTGATTTAGTGAAAGATGCCAGACCTATAGTGATGCCACTTCGTCGTATAGCACCAAGGGAGCAGCGAGAGCTCAGGGTGCAAGTCAGCAATCTTTTGAAGAAGGGATTTATTATAAGGAGTGTCTCCGAGTGGGGAGCTCCAGTTGTGTTTGCCACTAAGGCAGATGGTTCCCTTCGTTTGTGTGTAGACTATCGCGAGTTGAATAAGGTGGCGAGGAAGAATAAGTATCCTCTACCACGGATAGATGATTTGTTCGATCAACTGGAAGGAGCAAGAGTGTTCTCCCAGTCGGACCTCGCGACAAGATTTCATCAGCTTCGAGTAGCAGATGAGAGTGTTCCGAAAACGACATTTAGGATGCCATCTGGATTTTATGAGTGGTTGGTCATGCCATTTGGGTTGACCAATGCACCAGCCTATTTTGTGGATCTTATGAATCGAGTATTCAGAGATCAGTTGAATAAGTTTGTTCTTGTGTTCGTTGATGATATCCTTGTTTACTCAAGGACAGAGGAGGAACACAAGGGACACTTGAGGATAGTGATGGAGGTGTTGAGGAAACACCAATTGAAAGCGAATTTCTCTAAGTGTCACTTTTGGAGAAGGGAAGTGAGATTCTTGGGTCATGTTGTTTCCGAGAGTTGTATTGCCGTGGACCCTGCGAAGGTGGCTACAGTACAGGATTGGCCTACACCCAAGAATGCAACAGATGTAAGAAGTTTCTTGGGGTTAGCTGGATATTATTGTAAGTTTATCCAGGACTTCTCCAAGATAGCGGCACCTTTGACTCAATTGACTAAGAAGAATCAGTCCTTCGTCTGGGACGGAGTGTGTGAGGATTCCTTCAAGAGTCTAAAAGAGAAGTTGATGCGTGCGCCAGTGTTAGTCATTCCTAAAGGGAATGAAGAGATGACGGTATACACGGATGCTTGTGGTACCGGACTGGGTGCTGTATTGATGCAGGGAAGTAGGGTTGTAGCTTATGCTAGTCGACAGCTAAAGCCGCATGAGAAGAAGTATCCTACCCATGATTTGGAATTAGCAGCGATCGTGTTTGCGCTGAAGATGTGGAGACACTATCTCTTGGGAGAAAGATTTGAGTTGTTTACCGATCATAAATCGTTAAAGTATCTCTTCTCTCAGAAGGATCTGAATCTTCGTTAGCAGAGATGGTTAGAGTTATTGGCTTCGTATGATTTTGATATCGCATACACGCCTGGGAAAGGTAATGCGGTAGCCGATGCCTTGAGTAGGAGACATGCTAGCTTAGGGGCTATGTTTCTTGAGTGGAAGCAACTGGAGTATATCGCGGGGTTTGATTTCAGACCAAGGTGCGAATTGGATCCAGTTATGCTAGCTAGTTTAGCGATCAGACCCACTTTGATAGAGCGGATTGGTTCCAGCCAGAGGGACGATCCTAATCTATTGGAAATCATCTCCAAGTTAGAGATGGAGATCGATGGTGAGGAGATGAATGTGTATGGGCTTGATCGAGATGGATGGCTTCGGAAGAATGGAAGACTAGTTGTACCCAACGTAAATGGTTTGAGAGATGAAGTGCTTAGAGAATGTCATCACTCAAAACTGACTATACACCCCGGTGGTAATAAGATGTATCGAGACATGAAGCAAACTTACTACTGGGAAGGGATGAAAAGAGATGTTGGGAAGTTTATATCCAAATGCATGAATTGCCAGCTAGTTAAAGCCGAGCAAAAGAAGCCTAGTGGGTTGTTGCAACCATTAGAAATTCCCGAATGGAAATGGGAGCAAGTTTCGATGGATTTCATCGATGGTTTACCAAGGACTAGATCGGGATATGACAGCATTTGGGTAATTGTGGATCGATTGACTACGAGTGCAAGATTTATACCAGTCAAATCGACCAGAACGGCAGCCAAGTTGGCAGATTTGTATATGAAGTGGGTAGTGAGATTTCATGGAGTACCTAAAAGCATTGTAAGTGACCGAGACCCGTTGTTCACTAGTGGGTTTTGGAAGAGCTTACAAGAGGCTCTAGGGTCAGGATTACATCTCAGTACCGCATATCATCCTCAGACCGACGGTCAGACGGAGAGGGTGAATCGTATATTGGAAGATCTCTTGAGAGCTTGTATATTGGATTTTGGTGGATCATGGGATGACCATTTGCATCTAGTAGAGTTTGCATATAATAATTGCTACCAATCCAGTATCGGCATGGCTCCATATAAAGCTTTGTACGGAAGACTGTGCAACTCACCATTATGTTGGATAGAGACTGGTGAGAAGTTTGTGCTTGGACCAGATGTGGTGAGGGAAACTTCCGATAAGATCAAGATCATTCAACAATGAATGACAGCTGCCCAAGATAGGCAGAAGAGTTATGCTGATAAGAGGAGAAGAGACTTGAAATTCTCCCTTGGTGACCTGGTGTTTGTCAAGATATCTCCATTAAAGAGCGTGATACGATTTGGCAGGAGAGGCAAGTTGGCACCAAGATTTGTTGGCCCATTCCCTGTTCTTGAATTAGTCAGGAATTTGGCATATAGAGTCGGCTTACCAGAGAAGATGGCGGGAGTTCACAATGTATTTCATGTTTCCCAACTAAGGAAGTTCGTTCACGACTCAGATATGACTATTTCACCTGATCAATTAGAGGACTTCGAAGTAGAACCCGAGGCGGTTGGGAACCGCAAGCCGACTCGTATTGTGGAACGCGATATGAAGCAACTTCGAAGGAAGGCGGTGAAGCTAGTCAAGGTTCAGTGGGGCGAGAGCGAGAATGATTGTACTTGCGAAACAGAGGAGAGCATTAGGAAGGCGTATCAAGAACTCTTTGCCTGGTAAGACTTACTTCATAATTTAGTTATTCCGCCTGCTAGGATAGACTTTCCTTACTTGTTTTGCATGTTTGATTGTTGTTTTATGGTTGATAGGCATGCGGGAACCTTTGTGTGTGTTTTGATTAGGGAATTTCGGGGGCGAAATTTCTTAAGGAGGGAGAGTGTAACGACCTGTATCCTACGCATCGGAGGATCGTAGAATATTTATTTCTTTCCCATATGAAGTCGTATGGTCATGTAACTTTGGGAAACATCTATTAGAGTCATTTCCCATATTCATGATTTTTGTCGATTTTTTTAAATGACCATTTTGCCCCTAGTTGATCTTGTTTTGGCCATAACTTTTGATTGGAAAGGAATTTTGACCTGAAATCACTTTCATTAGATTCGTTTGATGGTTTACCTTTCCGTAGAGTGGTCATAATAGCCAAACGGACTTACCGTTTGAGAGATATGACTGAAATAAGGTTTGGAGGGTGAAAAACTGCTTAACCGGGCCAAATAGGGTGATTAGTGAGTAGGCCCATTACCCATTTCGGGATTAGGGTTATGGGGAGGCTGAAATGAAGTAGAGAATCATTCCATTTCAGCTTTCTAGCCTTCACTTATCACCAAGGAACCCTAAAAATGGCCTCCAACCTCTAAATCATCTCCAGATCATCTTTTGGTCAAGGATTAAGCTTAGCAACCTCTAATCAAGGAAGATCTACACCAAATAAACATTGAAGCTGCCTTTTAGCATTGGGATACACATCAAATCAGAGATTTATTCTAGATCTTAGTATATTTGTGGCTAAGGTGAGTGATTTGCATAGTTTTGCACTAATTATGGCTAATTAAGGATAATTAGTGTTAATTAGCGAATTTATACACTAATAAATTCAGGAAAATGTTCATAAATTCCTAAATGATGTTTTAGACCTCTAATATGAATTTGGGTTAATTTGGTTAAGTTTTTCTAATCCTATCATTAGGTTCACCTAAACATGCTTAAGGGGAAATATGGGATTTTGGGTATGTTTGATCCATTTTATCCTATCATATTGATGTTTTGATGTTTGTGGTTGATTATGTATGTTGCTATGACTGTATGATATGCTTTGTGATTGATTTCAATAGTTAGAATGGTCGAAAATGTCGTCGAATGGCGTAAACACTTGCTGGAAAAGCTTCAGAAAACAGTGCAGGTTTCGGATCGGATCGGATCGGATATGGGGGCTCGGATCAGATATGTTGAACTGGGCAAGAGATTCGATCGGATCGGAACCTAACACTTGAGGAAATTGGCAAAAAGGAAGGCCACGCTAACTGAACTGGGATCGGATCGGATAAAGAAGGAGGGATCGGATTAGAGCACGTGAAGAACGAGGGAGCGGATCGGAGCAGAAGCACGAACTGGAAGGGAGATGGCACCCGACCCGACCCGAAGTAAGACACCCGACCCGACCCAAAGTGAAGCACCCGACCTGAACCGTACCAGAAGAAGACCCGAACCGACGCAATGCAGGGGACCCGACCCGAACCGATGGCTTGAAGAGGAACCCGACCCGACCCAGTATTGACCAATAACCCGAGATGCAAAGGTAGTCCAATATGGGAAGTTAGAGCTCAGGATCCAGTTGGGAACCAATGAGTTCACTTCATGGTTGGGCTTTGCTGCGGGACGTGTGCTAAGGAGTTGTCGACGTTCATAACTTTGATTCACCATTAAAAATGAATGGTGGGCCACTTATCAGTGCAGTAGAGTCATTGCGACTCGAGGGGCAAGGTGATGGTAGCAAGACTACGTTATCAGTGCAGTAGAGTCATTATGACTTGAGGGGCAAGGAGATGCGTAGTAAGACTATAAGCCAGCGCAGATGGGGTGAATAACTCCATGGGGCAAGTGGACATAGTAAGGATTGGTAAGGCTATGAGCCAGCGCAGATGGGGTGAATAACTCCATGGGGCAAGTGGACATAGTAAGGATTGGTAAGGCTATGAGCCAGCGCAGATGGGGTGAATAACTCCATGGGGCAAGTGGACATAGCGAAGGATTAGTGGCTACGTTATCAGTGCAGTGAATCCATTTATGACTTCATGGGGCAAAGTGATCGTAGCAAGGATGGGTGATCAGAGTAGTGAATATCGTATGCTTTACGCATTGAGTGAGAGATGTGAGGATGGATGCTATGTTTGATTGTTTGCTATCACTATGACATGCACTCCTCCCCCACCTCCGTATCTTTATACCGTTTGATATGGCACCTTAGAGTGTTGTACAGTATGTAGTGCTAACTCTTTGGTTGCAGGTCCAGGTTCAGGTATGTTTTAGTCTACCTATTATTGTTCACTTTAGATGCTTATCGCTCATACCAGGCTTTATGTCTGACCCAGAGTTTTATGTCTCCTCTTATTACTCTGGGTGCTCACACGAGCAGACTAGAGACAGGTTAGCTGGTGATGCGCGAGTAGCTGATTCGGAGGCGGGTAGGAGGCTTCCACGTATGATATATATATATATATTCTCCCTGTGTCATTGGTGGTCGCTACTTGGGCATTAGTAGTGTACCTCCTTTATCTTGCTTTTGCTTTGAGACAGTTTGAATAGTTGTAATAAGCTATATTTTGGATTTCCGCTGCTATGATTCTCAGTTCTGGTTTTTAGCTTATGCACTGTCTCTCCTGTTTTATGTCAAGTATGTTATTATTATATTTTGTTCTATGCGCTGTGAGACATTCTACAGGTTCTTTGCTAGTTCATTTCCTTCTTCCCTTTCCTTCTGACGACCCGTTCCGTGCTAACTGGACATGTGTACAACGCACCTTTGGAGTAAATGTCGGTTGGTGCGGGCGGGCCGTCACACTATTTTTAACATATAAATTGGGAAGATTAATTTATAAATAATATTTTATAAATTAAGTAAAATATTTATCCCTTGGATAAATGGAATATATAAGTCAAGACTTATATAGAGAAGTAAGAATCGATTTGAACATCGATATTTGAAACTAAATATGGACGTAGAGTTAATCAATTAGAGTTAATCCATTAGAGTTAATGGAAAAGAGTTAATCGAGTTAGAGTAATTGATTAGAGAAAACCAGTTAGAGTAAATCAGTTAGAGTTAACCAGTTAGAGTTAGAGTTAACCAATTAAAATTAGAGTTAATCAGTTAGGGTTGACCAGTTAGAATTAATCACTTAGAGTTAACCAGTTAGAGTTAGAGTAAACCAATAGAGTAATTAAATAGAGTTAATCGAATTAGAATAAATCGATTAGAGTTAGTCGAAAAAGGAGTTATCGAATATTAGTTATTCGAATAAATTAAAAAGGAGTTATCAAATATTAGTTATTCGAATCAATTTAAAAGGAGTTATCGAGTATTAGTTATTCGAATCAATTTAAAAGGAGTTATCGAATATTAATTATTCGAATCAATTTAAAGGGAGTTATCGAATATTAGTTATTCAAATCAATTTAAAAGGAGTTATCGAATATTAGTTATTCGAATCGAGTTAAAAGGAGTTATCGAATATTAGTTATTCGAATCAATTTAAAAGGAGTTATCGAATACTAGTTATTCAAATCGAGTAGAAAGGAGTTATCGATTAGTTTAATCAGAAGGAGTAATCGTATATCAGTTATTCGAAGAGAGTTAATCGTCGAATTTGATTATATCGAATTCGGGAAAGTACTTATACTTTCCGGTATTTAAATCAAGATTTATTTAATTATAGATTAGGTGTTTATTTATTTATTCACATTAAGAAAGAAAATTTATAATTGAAGTTAGATAGTTTGAAAGTAGGGATTATAACGTTATCGTTATAACCAATGTTTTCAATAAAGAAATGGATTCGTAAATAGAATCCGAGAGTTTCGTAAGGAAGTTTGTTAAAGATTTAAAAGATTAACTTTAACTATTTCGAAGTAAAAACGTTGTTCAGTTAAGGTCTGATAGGTAATTATACCCCAACTTGATTGACTTCCTTCTTAACTAAGGAATGGTAAGCTTTGATAGTGAAGGAGTTTTGGAAATGTTTTCCAAATACGAATCAGAAATGTTTTCTGATAATAGAAAATAAGAATTTAGAATATATGGGAATGGGTGATAAGTAAATTAATGAACTAAAGAGATAAATGTTAAATGATGATTGATCGATATGAATTCCATCTGGAAATGATATCGTTGTTTGCACACGTGTTTTTCTTTGATAGTTAACTCACAGACTATCAAAGTTTTGGCCATTTTAACATTGTTAATATGGAGAGACCGATTGGATTATTATCCAAAGAACCACTCCGTGTTGGCATAAGCGTTGCGAATCGTATATGTCAAGGAAAATTGAAGACGGAGTAAAGTGCAAGGGATGTTGTATAAATCTTAGATAACAATTTCCTAAGATGGATATACTGAATAGTGCCTTCGGTTTGTCCAGTCCCACGATGACCTGTATGGAAGAATGTCTGACGGAGTATATTTAATAGATCACGTAAGTTGATCTCATCAAACGTATTTATGTTTGGTGGCAGAGGAATTCGTTTCTCTTAGTTGTATACCCGTGGTATTTTTGGGTAAATCAATTTGTGATTTGGCGGGTATGATGATGTGACATTCAAAGTGAATAAACGTGTGATCTGTCAGAGATAAGCATGGCCTCTAGCCTCACAACCGGGAAATGATAGAAATCGGGCTGGCAACATGGCTATGTAGGTCGCACCTATTAGGGTGTATAATCACCTGATCTAGAGTTTCATTTATTTCTAAAAATCTATTGTCAATGCTGTCCCATTCGGGAAATGGTTTTTGATCCCAACCGTTGGTGATATACATTCGATACACTCAAGCGAAATGAGTGGTCATTCATGTGTGGCCGGGTTGTGAGATATTCTTGTTGAACCCAGTGTATTCCTCTCTAGAGGTACATTAGCGAAGGGTGGTTCCATACCTTGTCACAGTTGGAAATCCATTACCCAATACCTTCTTGCGGTTTTGATTGTATATTATATATGTAGAACGTGAGATGAAAGCGTTTCTACTAGATGATTATTATATTGTGGTTGATAGACATTATTATAATATCAAAAGGTTTTTGATATAAAGCTGTTTTGGATTCTCATAAGGGAAAAGCTCGTTCCGTTATACGGCGTGGTCTTATGAGATATCATTTACTTGTTCAAACTATTTTAAACTGTTTTACTCATACCAGTCCATGTTGCGGGCTTAGTGCATGTGTCGCATGATAGGGGGTTCTCGCTTTTCGTTAGGTGGCTAACGGGAGACTCTTACTCCTACATGTCCCTAGTAATGGGTTGGTTGTGAAGTCGAAAGGCTGGCCGTAAAATATGGACTGGGGTACCAATGTAAGCCACGGTGGGGTATTAGGTGCCCAATTTTGTACGGGCAGTCAAGTAGTCGGGATTTACATATACTTGAAGAGCTGGAGCAGGAGGCTTCAGGATTTTATATAGCTATTATTATTCAGCTGTGTTGTAAGTGCTGTATTTGATAATGATATGTATATTCAAGTACAATCTTTTATTTCAAAGTTATGTTATATTTTATTCGTTCCACTGTGAAATTCGTGTTTACTCTGATGTTGTAGGTTCTTCTTCTTCTTCTATTCTAAGTTTCTATCTTATCTATTCTCACCCTCTGATTTCTTTCGTTAATTATCGGTATTTTTCGATGTTTAGTTAGTCATCGTTGAGTTTATGTCAATAACCAAAGTTGCTAAAAACCGGGTCGTTACAGCAAGACTCTGAGTTATTCTATTTTCTCTTATTGGAAGAAAATGGGCACTCTTCGTCAGAAAATTTACAATAACCCAAATTGTCTCATTACCTTTCTTGGTTCTAGGTAGACCGTCAATGAAATCCATCGATATTTGGTTTCACTTCCACTCCAGAATCTCTAACGGTTGTAGCAATCTAACGACCTTATGTTGATCACTCTTAACTTGTTAACAAGTTGGACACCTGCTAACATATATTAAGATATCTCTTTTCATAGATTTCCACCAAAATGTGCATTTCAAATCTCAATATATCATCTGTACCCTTGGATGAATACTGAGCTTAGCCTTGTGACTCTCATCTAGTACTTCTCTCCTGTGCTTTGGAATATTTGTAACGCAAATCCATCCTTTCAATCTCAGAACTCTTTTACTATCGATTTGGAAGTTCGAAACTTCACCATCCTAAATTATTTTGGTAATTTTATGAATAAACTCATCATCCCTTTGTAAAAAAGTATTCTTCTCAATAAATGAGTGTGTAATAATCAAATTAGTAACAATTGCATTCTTTCTGCTGAGTGGGTCTGCCACAACATTGGCCTTTCTTGGAGTATAAAGAATATCCAATCATATGCCGCCAAAAACTCCAATCAACATTGTTTCATCATATTCAAATCTTTTCGGGCGAACAAATACTTCAAATATTTATGATCTTTATACAGTTCAAACTTCTCACCCAATAGGTAATGCCTCCAAATCTTTAAGGAAAATACTACAACTAGCTATTCCAAATCATGAGTGGCGTACCTCTTCTCATGCGGCCTTAACTAATGAATTGCACAAGCAATTACTTTGTCATTTGGCATCAATTCTGCGCCCACTCCTTCACTATAAGCATCCGTATAGACGGTTAAATCCTGATTTCCATCTACAATAGTCAACACCGACGCAGTAGTTAATATTTCTTTCAGCTCTTGGAAAGTCGCTTCACATTCTGACATTCAATTAACTTTGGTTGCTTCTTAGTCAACTTCATCAAAGGACTACATAACTTGGAAAAATCCTTCATGAAATTTCTATAATAACTGGCCAATCCAAGAAAAATTCTAACTTCCATGGGAGTTCTTGGTTGATTCCAATCCTGAATGGCCGTAATCTCACTCGAGTTTACCAAGATTCCTTCCTTTGACACCACATGTCCAAGGAAGTTCACTTCTTCTTTCCAAAACTACATTTGGAAAACATAGTCTTTCGTATATTTTCCCCAGAATCTCTAATACTTGTTCCAAATGTCTCTCGTGCTCTTCTACCGTATTTGAGAAGATCATAATATCATCAAAGAAGACTAGTACAAACTTGTTTAACACTTCTCAAAATACTCGATTCATTAAGTTTACAAAATAGGTAGGGGTTGCACAGTCTGAACGACATCACTAACCATTCATAAAATAAATCCGGACCCTAGAAATCCATTAAAAGAACACACTCTTCCGCAATCCTTAATTGATGAAAACCTGTAGCTAGGTCCATTTTCGAGAATACTCACGCTCCATTCAAGTGATCTAACAATTCATATATATGGGGAAGTGGATATTTATTCTTAAGTGTTTTCTTGTAGAGGTCTTGGTAATCCACACATAATCTAAGGGTACCGTTGACTTCAAGACGAACACCACTACTACTCCCCAACTCGAGAAACCAGGCTTGATCAAACCTTTCCATAAAAGTTGCCGCATTTGATTACTTAAATCTTCCTTCTCCTTTAACACCATTCTCCGAATTGGATGCACAACTGGCCATGCATTCGGATCTAAATTAATCCTGAAGTCAATCTCCCTTCATAGAGGAAGACTATCTACTTCTTCAAACACATCCGCGTAATCCTTAATAGCTGGGTATTTTCTACAGAAGTGAGGGAAACTTCAAGGGAACACCAAAACTCCTTTCTATCTGATTCTGGACTACGCATGGTATAGTTATAAAATTTCCAAATCTAGCTTTAGCTCTAACAATTATATCAATGCATTTAACTCAGCTTCATATATGTCAACTAATCCATCCCCAGAATAAGGTCAAATTCGGTAAAATCCATAACAATCAAATTGAGGGAAAATGGATAATGGGAATAAGAGACGGGCACTCTAAAATATAAACAAAGATCGAGGGGACCTCCTGTCGGATTGTTAACACAAATGTGCTCTTTAAGAAATCTAAGCTTTAGATTCAATTTCTTAGCCATATTACTTGAAATAAAACTTCGTGATGCGCCCATATCAAACAATACTTTAACAGTAATATCACTAATAGTAAGCGTACCTTCCAAAACATCTGGCCTTCCCCTACCAGCAGAAGTTGTTGGAGTATCTACCACATTATAGATGTGAGCTACCTCATACTTCTTCAACATCAGACAATGTGGCCTTATGTGTTCCTTCTTGTGGTAATTATAGTATTCTATTTCCTCAATTGACTTCCTCGACCTCTTGGGAGATTTACAATCCCTTACCAAATGTCCTGGCTTGTGGCAGTTGTAACATTTAACATTCTTCAATCGTTCATCCTTAGTCTTCTCTTATTCCTTATTGGTTCCAGGCTTCTTATTTGAAAATTTTATCTTCTTGCCAGAATAGCCTTTCTCCTTGTCTTCCATAGCTTTCCTTTTATCAATATTTTCATAATGACAAGCCATCTCTACCATTCCAGTAAATGGGAGTCTCACATGAGCTGTCACTCTGCTCCTGCACCTTCTTTAGAGACCCTCTATGAACCTCACATTCTCCTTAATTGTGTTTTGAATCAACTCTAAACTAAAGCGAGAGAGTTCATTGAATTTGTTCAAGTATTCATGGATGGTCATGTACCCTTACGTCAAGTTGGAGAATTCATAATACAAACGCTCGACTTCTTCTGGGGGAATAAATTTTTCCTTGAATTTTTTTTTGAATTTGTCCCAAGTAATATTACCTCCAGGATTACCCATTGTAACAGTTTCCCAACAGATTACGAATTCATGTTTAAGCAACCACAATGCTAGAATTTTTTTCGATTATCATTCAATTCCAAACCTTCAAAATTCTCTCACAAAATTTCATCCATGCTTGTGCTTCGATAACACTCCTTACCTAAGAACAATACTCCACCCAGATTGTTTGTTCCAAACTTGGGATCAGACACCAAAGGTGTAAAAGTTACACTTCACCTATTCGGTAAGAATATGGAACCGCGAAATCGCAAAATAAATGGATAAAAGTAAGTAAGAGCACAAAGGAATTTTTATAGTGGTTTGATTCTCTATGTATCTACGTCCACTTTCAATCCATTCTCATTATGATATTCAAGCTTACAACATATGAATTTTTCCTCATTATGATCATTTCTCTTTTTAACTCTCTTTTCTCTCTCCTTATAGTCTAATTTCACTTGAATTTGGTGAAAAAAATGAAGAGATCTTTTAGCTTTGTGATGAATCTTCAACCACTTGTGTGCTTTGATCCTTTTCCATGGTCTTTATAGATTTCATAGTGAATTAGCATTCGATTTAGGCTTTGGAGAGGAGAAGAGATCGCTTGAATGATGCTTGAGAGATTTATTATGTAGCTTGAATGAGATTGAAGGTGCTTAGATCCAATTGTAGAAAACTCTCATGATCATTGACTTGGATTTGATCTTCATGAAGTTAGAAAAGTGTTGATGAATACATGGAAGCCATTAGAGTAGTTGTAGACGAGCTTTGAATTTGACGGAGTCTCCTTGTAGGAATGAACTTTCGGTCCCCCTCTCAAATGAAATACAAGGGGTATTTATAGGAGGTGTTGAGAGGTAGTGGCAAAGTGGTAATTAAGGTGTATAGTTGGTGCACGACATGAGAACATGCAGATTGGCATCAACGTGGTATATGCAATATGTATATGATTGAAAGCAACACGGGTTTCAATTTACAACTGGGCTGCAGTATGAAACAACTTGGCTTACGACATAGATTAGGATTGGGTCTGAAATCCTACGACATGCATTGCTTGGAGTGGCATGCGACATGAATTTAATCACCTGAACGACTTTAGATTAGCTCCACATTCATCTTCAGGGACACGTGGCTTCAACAATTCAGGTTAAAGGAATTCATCCCTCTTTCCTTTACAGATGGCATTATCCTCTCATGACATAGTGCACGTGTCCTTTATGATGTTCCGAACTTCTTGCTGACGCCATGAACAACAGGCGATATGAAATAAACATCATGAAGGTGCTAGTTACATACACCATGGTTTTGTTTTTGTGGTATGATTTGTAACATTCTAATCTTCTACACATCCTACCTGAGTATCCCACTCAAGTCGTGTACAAATGATATGAGTGTCTCCATATGAACGACATGAGTGTTTCCAGATGCGCAACGACTTAATCAAATAATATGGCGACGATTTGATTTGCAGGTTGTAGGAACGGTTTGAATGTCATCTATACAATCCATGAAGGTTTAGATGTGTACAGATGAAACAACTTGATCCCATTAATCCATATCGCCTGGCCTTAAATGCCTGAATGCCATTTATAACAGGATGAATTGAGTCTTATGATCTCTAATGACCTAACGTTGGTTACACTGACATCCTGTGTTATATAATAAAACGATCCATGTTGTATTGCTCATGGTCTTTTCACATCATGCGGATTGGAGTATATGCGCCATGACCTCAAATGAATGCGGCATGGCCTCCATTGCATGGTCTAGAACACGACATGAATAAGAACGTCATGAATACTCTGCACAACATGAATCACCTTAATGAAAATTTAATGTTTTAACGACATGGTGTATATGTCCTGTTTGTTGAAGGCTGACTGGTCTAATACGGGTTATATCTCATGTCTGTTTTGTATGAATGGTGCGATCTGAGTGGCTAAACATTTTTCATGCATTGCCTACATGTAATGATCCATGAACGACCTCCAAGTCGTATGAACGACTCGTTTTTGATGTATTGCGACATGGTTATGTCGCATGGATCACCTACGACTTGACTCCTTGCACTATGAATGGGCCTTACGACATGAATGTCATCCAACGGTCCTATGCATGTCGTTGTGAACGACTTAAATGGTGTGGATGACCTGGCTCATGTCGCGCCGAGAACTTGTTGCGCACGTTGATTAACCCGACATGGTTTATTGAAGCACCATTAAATAACAAACGATATGGACATTTGCTCGGGTTGGTTAATGTCGTTAGCACGACTTGGATGAGTTTGTGCAGCTTGTATTTCATGTCGTCTTAGCTTAGTCCCATGTCGCTCCAGCGACTTATAATCATGTCGTACGGATGGTTGTGGAACCGGTACCGTGGAAACGACTCTAAGTCAGTTGTGCGGTCGTGTCGTTGTCTGTGAATGCTTCTTCGCTGTCAACCGCATTCTAAAAGCGGGGTTAACATTTTCCCCTCGAAGTTTGTATTTCTTATTTGCAAGAAATGCGGGCTTCGAAATTAACATAATGCTTTAAGATTCAGTCATAGTTTTTTGTCTGATATAGAAAATCATTCTTCAAATTTAGATGCTCCATGCTACCTGTTCTATAATCCAAACAAGTATTTGCACAATTATGGAATTATATTCACCATCGACAGTCCGTACTGATGGTGAATTAGTTAATCATTATGAAATGATATATAGCGAATTTTATTTTGAATTGAATAAAGTGTCTGCACAAAATTGTTTTATTCAATGGTTTAAAACTCATCGAGTATTATTTGTACAATCACGATATTCTAATTCAAATTCGCGTTTATGTTTAAAATAAACTAGTCGACTACGCCGACTGTAGATTTCAAACACTATCGTTTTATGACTTATATGATGGTATATGGTATTTCACATTTGAGAAATACGCATCTGTGATTTATTCTTTGCTTCTGTTTGGAGAATCTTTGATTATCTGTGCCCCGGCTATGGAGACCATTATTAACATTCATTATGCGAAGAATTTTTCTGCTCAATGTTTGTTTTTCATGCTGATCAATTTTGACGTTGGAGGCTTCATTGGATGCCCCATGTCTTAGTGAGGTCCTTTTGATCCAACATCTTGCCTTTCCCTTGTGATTGGATCAACATGATGGATTTCATTTTCTCTATGGAAAGGGATTTTTGGTTGTTGCATCGTTTTGCAGTGCAAACTCCCGCGAGATTTGGGTTAAGGCGGCATCGCTCCGCGCTTACGAACTCCCATGCTTCATCTTGCTTTAGCAAGATCCCGCGTTTCGTTTCGCGTCTACGGATTCCCGCGAACCATTGGGTTAAGGATGCATCGCTCCGCGCTAAAGAACTCCCACGCTTCGTTTTGCTTTAGCAAGCTCCTGCGCTTCATTTCGTGCCTATGGATTCCCGCGAACCATTGGGTTAAGGCTGCATCGTTCCACGCTTACAAACTCCCACGCTTCGTCTTGCTTTAGCAAGCTCCCACGCTTCGTTTTGCGCCTACGGATTCCCGCGAACCATTGGGTTAAGGCTGCATCGCTCCGCGCTTATGAACTTCCACGCTTTGTCTTGCTTTAACAAGCTCTCGCGTTTCGTTTCGCGCCTATGGATTCCTGCGAACCATTGGGTTAAGGCTGCATTGCTCCGCGCTTATGAACTCCCACGCTTCGTCTTGCTTTAGCAAGCTCCCGCGCTTCGTTTTACGCCTACGGATTCCCGCGAACCATTGGGTTAAGGCTGCATCGCTCTATGCTTACAAACTCCCACGCTTCATCTTTCTTTAGCAAGCTCCCGCGCTTCGTTTCGTGCCTACGGATTCCCGCAACCTTTGGGGGATGAGGTTTTGGATCCGTGACAGCTTGTTGCTCTATTCTTAGTTTGATTCATTAGGACTTCCTTGATCAACCGTTGAGTTGGTACTATTGGAATCGCCTCATTTTGTCGGATCATGAGGAAGCAAATGCCTACAGAATAGCCTGCAATGAGAAAATCGTCTTTTAGCAAATTTTTCATATATATTTTGCAAGTCAGAGATTTACACAAACAAGCAACATTTCACAGTACTTTTGTTCTGTATAATGCATGTAAACCATTATAGACTTTTTACAAGAAAGTAAAACATAGTAAAGAGTAAAGTAATGCAAAGAGGCGATAGTGATCGCTTATTATGAGTTTCAGATATTAGATCATCATCAACGATCGTCAGTTGATTATCATCCTTGGAGTGATATGAGCAGAAGCTACGTTGTTTGGACCAGACTGATCATTTGATGCCACTTGCCCCTGGGGAGCTGCAGAAGGATTCGCATCGTCGGAGTTCTTCACAAATTGTTGCAGACGGTTCTTCCTAATCAATTCTTCAATTAATGATCTCAAATGCCTGCATTCGTTGTTGCTGTGGCCCGGTTGATTATGATACCGACAGAACTTCCCGGATTTAGTTAGATGGTTATTCATTTTTATTGGTTGAGGCTCTGGGTAATCTTCTGCGTCCTTTGTGGCAAGGTAGATATTCTCGGGAGTGTTATTCAGAGGAGTTAACTCAGACGAGTCAAGAAGGCGAAACTTTTTATTAGCTTTGTTGTCGTTTCTGTCATTTACTCGCTTTTGCCCCTGAGTATTCTTTTGATCACACTGAGTAGCAGCACTTTTGGGAACTTCATGAAGTTGGTTACCACCGATGATCTAAAGAGGTATAGGATTATCGTCCACTCTCATGTACTCTTCCGCTTTCTTGTAGAACTTGTCAAGCTTAGTTGGTTCTTTCATTTTTATCCATCTTCCGAAGTCGCTTGTTTTGTCTATAGCGTCGAGTAAAGCCATGAGAATTATGCGTGGCTCTAGATTCCTTACTTCAAAAAAGGAAACATTGAATCGAATGAGGAAGGCTTTGACAGTTTCCCCTGGATTCTGTTTCATTGCTGAAAGTGTTATAGCATCCTTGGCTTTAGTAGCGTACAGGCGGAACTGCTCCTTGAACTTTTTGGTGAGGTCAGAAAATCCATCGATAGACTTGGGTGGCAGCTTTGTGAACCATAGTGATGCAGCACCTTCTAAGTAGAGAGGAAAGTACGTGCATCTCATCTCATCGGTTGCCTTAGCTGCACTCATATGCCATTCATATTTGAATAGGAAGCAGTTCGGATCAACGAGACTGTTGTATGGAGGCAGAGTCGGAGGATTGAATTTCTTTGGACATTCTGCACCAAGGATTCTTTCGCTGAATGGAGTCCTATCGGGAGAGAAGTCCCATTCTCTTTCGTCGTCCTTACTAGCTTGATTCTTTTTCATGGCTCGTTCTATCATGTCCGAAATGTATTCTTCGGTGCTATAGCGCTCTATGAAGCTGAGCTCTTTACCAAATGTTCGTCTAGGCATATGATCCCGATTAGAGAGCTTAGGCCCTTTGCCTTCTCGACGAAGAGGTGCCCCCGTGATAGGATTGGCGGCTTTTCGAGCGTTCACTTCGGAATGGTTCATAGCTTTTTATTTCAATTCTTCTATGTTAACTTCGTCCCTGCCACTTGTCCAATCATAATTGTCTTCCATATTGTCGTTGCGGTTATGATCGGAAGCGGGCGATTTATCATTCTCCTCGAGATCCACATGCACTTTTGGAGGGGCTTGAATTGGTTAAGCATTTAGAAGGGCATTCATTTTTTCCATTAGAGCATCATTAGCATCCATCAAAGCTTTATTTGAAGTTTCAATTCGGCGGTTCACATTGGCAATAGCGGCATTTAGTTCATTTCTAGTCATGCCAGCTCCACTTATCAAGTTTTCACCAACATCGAAATGGTTAGTAAATGGTGTCTCTTCATTAGCAACATCATCGGCTTCTATCATGGTTTTGCTAACGGTCTTCTTAGACTTTGCCATGTTTTTGGAGAAGGATGCAATTTAGAGCTTTAATGCAAGGATCTCAACTTTGGGAAAGTGCGGGAAGAGGTAGGAGATGCGAGCACGGCCCCACGGTGGGCGCCAAATGTTTGCACCAAATTTTGGATCAAACACTAAAGGTGCAACAGTTACACTTCACCTATTCGGTAAGAATATGGATCCGTGAAATCGCAAAATAAATGGATAAAAGCAAGTAAGAGCACAAAGGAAATTTTACAGTGGTTCGATTCTCTGTGAATCTACGTCCACTTTCAATCCATTCTCATTATGATATTCAAGCTTACAACATATGAAATTTTCCTCATTACGATCATTTCTCTTTTTAACTCTCTTTTCTCTCTCCTTATAATCTAATTCCACTTGAATTTGGTGAAGAAAATGAAGAGATCCTTTAGCTTTGTGATGAATCTTCAACCACTTGTGTGCTTTGATCCTTTTCCATGGTCTTCATAGATTTCATAGTGAATTAACATTCGATTTAGGCTTTGGAGAGGAGAAGAGATTGTTTGAATGATGCTTGAGAGATTTATTATGTAGCTTGAATGAGATTGAAGGCGCTTATAACCATTTGTAGAAAGCTCTCATGATCATTGACTTGGATTTGATCTTCATGAAGTTAGAAAAGTGTTGATGAATACATGGAAGCCATTAGAGTAGTTGCAGATGAGCTTTAAATTTGAGGGAGTCTCCTTGTAAGAATGAATTTTAGGTCCCCCTCTCAAATGAAATACAAGGGTTTTTTTATAGGAGGTGTTGAGAGGTAGTGGCAAAGTGGTAATTAAGGTGTATAGTTGGTGCATGGCATGAGAACATGCGGATTGGTATCAACGTGATTTATGCGATATGTATATGATTGAAAGCAATACGGGTTTCAATTGACAATTGGACTGCGGTATGAAACAGCTTGGCTTACGGCATGGATTAGGATTGGTTCTAAAATCCTACGACATGCATTGCATGGAGTGGCATGCGACATGAATTTAATCACCTGAACGACTTTATAGCAGCTCCACATTCATCTTCAGGGACATGTGGCTTGAACAATTTAGGTTAAATGAATTCATCCCTCTTTCCTTTACAGATGGCATTATCCTCTCATGACATAGTGCACGTGTCCTTTATGATGTTCCCAACTTATTGCTGACGCCATGAACAACAGGCGATATGAAATAAACGTCATGAAGGTGCTAGTCACATACGCCATGGTATTGTTTTTGCGGTATGATTTGTAACACTCTAAGCTTCTACATGTTCTACCTGAGTATCCCACGCAAGTCGTGTACAAATGATATGAGCGTCTCCATATGAACGACATGAGTGTTTCCAGATGCGCAACGACTTAATCAAATAATATGTGGACGACTTGATTTGCAGGTTGTAGGAACGGTTTGAATGTCATCTATACCATGAAGGTCTAGAGTGTACGGATGAAACAACTTGATCCCATTAATCCATGTCGCCTGGCCTTAAATGCCTGAATGCAATTTATAATAGGATGAATTGAGTCTGATGGTCTCCAATGACCTGACGTTGGTTACAATGACATCCTGTGTTATATAATAAAACGATCCATGTTGTATTGCTCATGGTCTTTTCACATCATGCGGATTGGAGTATATGCACCATGACCTCAAATGAATGCGGCATGGCCTCCATTGCATGGTATAGAACACGACATGAATAAGAACGTCATGAATACTCTGCACGACATGAATCACCTGAACGACATGTTGATGTTTTAACGACATGGTGTATGTATGTCCTGTTTGTTGAAGGCTGACTGGTCTAATACGTGTTATATCTCATGTCCGTTTTGTATGAACGGTGCAGTCTGAGTGACTAAACGTTTGTCATGCATTGCCTACATGTAATGTTCCATGAATGACCTCCAAGTCGTATGAACGACTTGTTTTTGATGCATTGCGACGTGGTTATGTCGCATGGATCACCTACGACTTGACTGCTTGCGCCATGAATGGGCCTTACGACATGAATGTCATCCAACGGTCCTATGCATGTCATTGTGAACGACTTAAATGGTGTGGATGACCTGGCTCATGTCGCATCGAGAACCTTTTGTGCAAGAACGACTTGATTAACCCGACATGGTATATTGAAGCGCCATTAAATAACAAACGATATGGACATTTGCTCGGGTTAGCTAATGTCATTAGCCCGACTTGGATGAGTTTGTACAGCTTGTATTTCATGTCGTCTTAGCTTGGTCGCATGTCGCGCCAGCGACTTATAATCATGTCGTACGGATGGTTATGGAACCTGTACCGTGGAAATGACTTTGAGTTAGTTGTGCGGTCGTGTCGTTGTCTGTGAATGCTTCTTCGCTATGAACCGCATTCTAAAAGTGGGGTTAACATAGATTCTTATACCTCTTAGCAAGCACTTCCAGATTCGGTCCTTATTGTAGACACACAACCAGTGCATTAACAGCTCCTATAGGGTTGGGTTGCTGAGCTTCCACCTGAACATTTCCCCGTTGTCTTCCTCTACCTCTTCCGCTTCTGCCACTCATTTTATACTGTGTCTGCAAATAGCAAGAAAAGAGTCAGG
Organism: Allium sativum; assembly: GCA_030737875.1. Classification (NCBI taxonomy): domain Eukaryota; kingdom Viridiplantae; phylum Streptophyta; class Magnoliopsida; order Asparagales; family Amaryllidaceae; genus Allium; species Allium sativum. The sequence continues at coordinate 736,091,616 of CM060909.1, read as the reverse complement.
ACAACAGAAAAGATATCTTAAGGAAATTGCAAGAGCATAAAGGCATATATATAAACATAAATACATCTACTTGGGGTGTATGTTATTCTACTGTACTCATTCTAGGATATTACTAATCTTATCTCTAACGAGTCACTCATCCTAGAAAACTAATGATTCTATCTCTGATGAGACCTTTAATATTTTATACTCTAGAACTAAGATTAACCCTTCACTTTGATATCACCTATGATGACCCAAACCACTGATCTTTGGCAGAAAGGATAGTCATTGAAATAAAACACATTAAACACAACAATAGATCACATAACATAACTTAACATCAAATAATAATTTGAACAAATTTACATCAAAGCTTATATCCGAGTTTACAACAATGCAAGATAATAATTATACATAATAGTATTTCGGATAGTTAATAATTACACAGTGGAATCAACATATAATTAACATAGTAGAGTCTTGAAAAAGTTTAAAAGAAACATCAAAGTCCAAACTTCATCTCCAAGTCCAAAAGCAGCTACCAGAGCTCCCGTACACATCCAAAAGAGACAAGATAAAAACCTGTCCAGTTGGATGCCCGTGTAAAATTATGGTCACCCGAGATTGCAAGGGGAAAACAAGCTATGAGTCAGTCATGGGACTGGTATGAGAAACCCTTCAGTTAACTTAACTTATTTTTAAAATAAGGCATATCACGAGACCACATAGTATAACATGGAATAGGTTACTCCACACGAATACCAGTGCATAAAATCATTTAATGCTTTTTGAAAAATGAAGCCATTATAAGACTCAGGTCCCTTCACATTATGCAAGCGCAAGCCGGAGGATATAGTTTTACCTTATAATGGCGAAACATGCTTGATACGAGAAAATAATTTGATATTATTATTAGTGTCTAAATGTTGAAAACAATTTTGAAGATAAATATATCAATCTTAGATGGCATAATATTCCATCCTATTATGTCGCCATAGATATACAACTAAAACCGTAAAGTCATGTATTGAAGATTGGATTTAAATCACGAGCTGAGGAAAAGGACCTTCCTCATCCGAACTTCGGAACATCTTTAGCAAAATGTCCTAGTGAAAACAACATCTATTTGGAGCAGCAGGGCTAGTCAACAATACGTCGCTGATTGGACAGTGCCTGAACAATATGTTTTTCGGTCTTATCAGACCTCTTAATCAGTACGTCGACCACCATGGCCATATTTGACCACATCTGAAGTGCCACGATTCCAACATCCACATAAGTAAACTGCCTAGGCTCCATACCATGGCATCCTTCTTGCTAGAAAGAAACACATGTCCTCCCTGCTGTCCTTCATCCCATTTTTGACTCATACCGGGGTGTCAAGCTCGCGAATTAATGCACCGCTTTTCTTTTCAACAAAAGCTTTGATTTATCTACCAGCAACACTTGGCGTGCCATACTGTCATTCCATACTATACAACTGATGTCTATCGATATATAACATCTAAGCTAATACGTCTTAGAGAAGGGTGTTAAGCTAAGAGAATAAATTCTCTTCCACCAAAGAGATATATATTTACTAGAGATCAATCAGTATGTCACAAAATACAATGTTAGATATACATCCATACAAGCTCGTTCTAGATCCCAACAAAACCGAAGGCACCTTATTACTCGTCCCATATGTCCAATACAGGAGAAAGGACCTTGCACATCAGGACAATCAACAATACGTCTAGACCACTGCCACTATAACCCCTTCAAGGGAGTTACCCAAATGCAGGGTATAAGTAACAAGCCATTCGATGTGAAGATTTCCGGTCTTGCACCGTCTTCAACATCTTCGACTTTCAATCGTCGTTCAATTATTCGAAATGGGTTAACCTAATCTTATCAAATTATTTGTGCCAAAACAAATCAAATTAAATCTTTATCAGATTATCGACTCACCAATTACGTCTGCTTTAATTAGTTTACTTTCATAAGATTTAAAATCTTATTCTAAGATATGGTTAAGTCTTTTGGCTTTCAAAAATCATTTCATAACCTTGTATAAAGGTTTACTAAAGAATTCTAGTCAATTTATGAATTAAAATTATTATTTCCAAACATCTCCAAAAACTATTATATAAGCTTTTTGCAATAAAAGGCCGAATTCCACTTAGCCACTTTTATCATTTTAAACCGTAAAATTGGTTTAACCTCATTCCAAATCATTTAAAATAATTTTTAATGATTTTTCACCATTTTTATTTACATAAAAATAGACCATACCCATAATTCCAAATTACAGGTCATTACGGGCCATGGCGCTATTTTTATTCAAATTTAATTTGAACATTTATCAGAATCCAACCATTAGATTTCAAAACTATTGTAATCATTTGGAAGATCTTTTCAATACGAACACAACGTTTCCAGTTTTGGGAAAATCCGACAGTCGGATCTCCCAGTATGCTCATTTAAACTACATGCCGAAATTCGTGAATTACCATTGCACGACACGTTCTATTCTGACACATATTCGACGTATAATATAAAACATGTCGAATGGCTTTAAAAACGATTTATATATTTTATAAGATATATAAAATAAGTTTCCAAAGTCACATTTTAATTTTCTAGCTTCAAAATCATTTATTTCAATATTATAATATTATAATTATATTATAATGATTAAAATAATATTATTTTTCAAACTTTGATATTTTTGTTCCAAAATTTCCTGACATTCGTTGTAAAAGTAAATAAGAAAGTAACATTTCCTGTATATCCTAACCGAAGTTCACTTTTCTTAGTTACTATTCATTTCAAAATTGAAACTTGAATCAGCCGTATATAGATGAAAATTACTTCAAAACAACTTATTACAGTTACAAATATTCATCTATATTTTATAATTTTGCGTCCATCCAAAGTCGGACGCCAAATTCAAACTTCGATTTCTAGCCTATTATTATATTATTAAAATATCCATCTAAAATTGTAACGACTAGCTATTTTTCACGTCTCGAATCCGTAATTAAACCGACTCCAGACACTCAAAATGGAAAATCATTATTTAGCTTACAGGGTTTAACAGAAACAAACACAGAATCATAGTGCACAAATATATGGAACGAAATAAATTTTATAGAATATCAGAGTTTACAGAAATTTTGTACATCAGGAAAAATAAAATAGAATAAATTAATTTTTTTTAAAAGAACTAAATTTTTATACTTTTGGTCGGGCTTGCGCGCATGTATGCGTATTCACATTCCTCTCCAGCTTAGCAAACCGTGAACTTCTAAAATCTGCAACACTCGTATCTGACCTGAGCGTTCCATGCAAAAACATAAAACACTCGAGTCAGGATTAATAATTGTTCAAGTAAAAGAACTTCAATAAAATACTAAAATATAACGGTTAATCTTATAAAATATAAAGGGTTTAAATCCATGACATATGCTGCAAAAAATTTCAGTAAAATGGCGTTTCATGCGTGCAACCCTAAGACTGTGAAATCTACATTCTAATGCCAAAAAGTCATGATTAGCATAATTTGTATACCATCCCATGCGTTCCGGGATGCAAATAAAAACCAAAGCTAAGACTAAATTTCTAACTACACATGCATGCATATATGCAAGACAAACGACCTTCTTTCAACAAGGCAAACAAGACAAAGCATAGGATAAATGGCAAAATATTAAATTCATAAACATGAACATTTGTTCATAATGCATGGTACAACCTCAAACTAAGTAGTTAGCAGGCAAAATTTGGTCTTCATAATTTTTTTGCATAGCATGGTTCTGTGAGTCAACTTGTATGAACCACAAAAGTAGTATTGTTCAAATGTAGAGTGCCAGACAAAAAGCAAAGCAACACAACGGCTGCATGTAAATGTTCATGCTCATTGAAATCAAAAGACAACAAAAATTTTCCTTGAACCGAGTTATGGCATGACTGCAACAAGAAGAAATTTCATATTGGCCAAAAGAACACAAAGAGAGGTCACACATCAAGTAGCTTAACATGTGTATGCACCTATTTATTCCCAAATAATTTAAAACAAAAGAGAGTAGTAGGTTCTCAAGCAAATGAACCATTACATACCTCCTGTGTGTTAATATGACACATGCAATACAAAGGAAATTCAATTCAAAAGCAAAAGAGATCACTCATTTCCTTTTCAGTGGAACATAACTTTGACAACCAAAAGACTCAACAACTTTCTCTATCAAAAACAAAAATTTACTGTATAATTGATAGGCACTCTAGCAAATGATAAGAAGATCATTCATTTTGTCCCATTTTAATACCAAGCCAAACTAAGTAAGTGATTCGACCAATGACTTCCTCCATCCAAAAATTTATATCAAGTTCTGGAAATCGGACCAAACTAGTTTTTTTTTCTTTTAAAATTCCCTGGTTAATTCATTAGGTCATTCCAAATTTTCAGTATCATTATATTCAGATTTAATAAAGTCAAAATACTTGAAACAATGGAAAAACATGAGCAAATAACTCACCTGCAATCACAACGAATCGAAGCTGGGTTGATCAGAGCAGCAGTGGCGACTTCGGCCACGGGTGGCACAGTAAAGGTAAAGTTCACGGTTTTCAGTCTTTGGCTTGCCTTTGACAGTCGAACGGAGTGCTGGAGCACGGTGGTGGACCGCGGACCTCAAAAGCATAGAAGAAGAAGGCGGTGGTGCTTGGCTTGGGAGTGATGGAGAGTTTGCAGGCTTTGCAAGGTTGATTAGTGCGCGGATTTTGAGCATTGTAGGTGGCAACTTTGGGGTGGTTATGTGCGAAAGTGGAGGCAGATGTTTGGCGCAGTGCTGGAGCACGGTGGTGGACTGCTATTAGCCGAAGGGTGGCGTGAAAGAGGACTTGGTGGCACAAGTTCGCCGCGGTGAAGGAGGCGATGCCGATTTGGGCGAAGAACAATTGGTGGTGGAAATTAAATTGGGAGGAGGCCAAACTACGGTGAATTGAAGTGGCCATTATCGGTCTTTTGGGCTAAATTTAATTTGGGGAAGATTGGAAAAAATGAAACAGCTGGTAAAAGAAAGGAAAATGGAAGAAAATATAAAAGTAGAGAAGGGAACGCGTGGAGGTAAAGGAAACATGGTTGAGAGTTCAGAGCAAAATTAACAAGTGTAACCACATTTCAACATGCACTACAAGTTGTAAACCACAAATAAAACTAATATTTTCTTTAACTATATACCATTTTTAATACCATGCAAATAATGCAAGTGTATACTATTAGGGAATGCAGAATAGATCGTTAAGGCAAAATAAACACTAGAGGGAGGTGAATAGTGTTTTTGAGAATACAAAAAAAACTTGTGTAAATTACTAGATGAATCAAAAACCACAAACACAATCACAAACACTGATTCAAACACAAACAAAAGAATAAACAGAAATAAAAATGCAAAAAAGGAAATAACACACCTGATTTTATACTGGTTCAGATTACTCCTACGTCTTGTCCTACGCAACACCGGATTGCACAGAGTTTTATTGCTATATCAATATCCAATGACAATCCTCCTTGATTTCATAGCTACAAAGGATACCAACGATTCCATTCTTGATTTCACAGTTACAGGGATGCCACCGATTCCGTCCTTGATTTCACGGCTGCACGGGATACCACCGATTACTTTACTCAACCCAAACAATTAGAAACAACCATATAACTCTTCAGTAGCACTTGATCTAGAGAGTAGAGAGTGCAGAGAGAAGAAGTTTGATCAAAACGGAATTGAATTTGGCAGAGTATAAGTGTAGAAATCATAAAAATGATTAAGAATAATGGTGTAAAGAAAGAGGATGAAGTTAGAGAAGAAGAGATGATTAAAAATTTGAATTTAAGCCCTTTTTATAATGTATGAAAGGATGCCATGCTTTAGAACCGTCATAAATAATGAAAAGACACTTCCTTTCAAAATTGAAAAAATGTCAGTTATATGTCGTCATAGTGTTTTATGTATGTCGACATACCCTTAGTGTAAATTTCGTTTTTGAGCATTTTCAAAGTATTTTGATATAAATATAATTATAGAAATTCTTGAATTAAAATATAGTGTTATAATTTTTTTTTTGAGGAAGACGTGTGTGTAGCATGACGCTACACAACTGGTTATGCACACACACACACACACACACACATATATATATATATATATATATATATATAGCTAGAAATATAGGCTGGTTGACAGTCCTAACCAGTGGCAAATGCAGTATAGACCATATAGGTCAATATAGAAAGTCCAAGCATAGCATATAATATGTACACAAAACAACAGCGAGCATGGCATGGAGATACACATCCAAAATATAGCATGGTGATGAGATATAACTCAAGCCAATCATCAATAAGGGAAGAGAGAGCCGTTGCCTTGCATTCCAAGGGACTACGGCTTGGGGCGGGAGAGCCTGAAGTGTGCATGCCTAACCATCCTGTTCATAGTTTGAAAATATTCAGGATATGATAACATGTTCCCATCAAAAATCTCTTAGGTCTACCGAAGACATGAGTGTTTCTTTCTAACCAAATGCTCCAGGAGAAGAGAGCCACTAAGGAATACAGGTTGGGGTCAGGAGGGTTATGCTGCCAGTATTTGAAGAATGATCGAATTGAAGGGATGGAGCCAAGCAGAAATGAAATGATTGCAGCCCATACCACAAAGGAGAAGTCACATTCAAAGAAAAGATGGGATAGGGATTCATTTTGATGGCGACAAAGCACACATATAGGATCAACGTTGACATTGAAACGACAGAGTCTATCTTTGGTGTTGATGCAATTATGAACGAGGAGCTATTGGAAGAGGATAACACGAGGAGGAAGGTGGCATTTCCAGATGCAAGAGAAGGAAAAACAACGACCTGGGTGGATCAAGAATTTGTAGCAGGCCGCAACTGAGAATTTATATGATGGGACCAAAGCCCAACTGAAAGAGTTAGGCCCATTTGATAGATGGAAAGAATTAATAATCTTCCCAATCGAAATTATTTCATTAAGTGTATTAAGCCCAAACAGCGATGAAGGGAAAAAGCCCATAGGGCCCAGCTCAAAGGCCTCTGCAACTGCTAAAGAGTTAGATTGATTTAGTGAGGCAAGAATAGGAAATAAAATGGAAATGGGGATATGCTCTTTCCAAATATCCATCCAAAATAAACAAGAATCTCCGTTGTTCACTTTCACATGAAAAAGGGTTTTGACTCTGATGAGGGATGATAGTACCCCCTTCCGGGACAGTGACGGTCTTGCTGATGGTCGAAAGTGAAGAATGAGAAAAGGGTTTAAGTTATAGAGACGCAAACAAGATCCAATCTTTCCAAATAAAATGTCCTGGTGAGAGAATGCATCATAGCCATTTTGTAAGCAGCGCAAGGTTGAAAGAGGCAAGTTAAAGTACTCCAAGACCACCATGATCCAGAGGAAGGCATAATGTTTGCCAATTGACAAGTTTTTTCATTTTTCCCCCATTCCATATAAAAGAGCAATAAATTGAAACAATTTTATTGATTACCTAGTTGGGGAATTTGTGGAAGAACATCCAATAGTTTGGCATAGAGGAGAAGACATGCTTGACAAGGATGAGACGACCTATGGAGGATAAGGAGTTTTCTTTCCAACTTGCAAGTCTGGATTCAATTTTAGATATAAAAGGGAGCCAAACGATTTGTGGAGTTTGATAGGACGGAGGGGGACACCAAGTTAGGTTATTCGGAATGAATCTAGTTTATAGTTTAAGCATGCAATGGTCATATAGCCAAGATTAATAGAGTTACCCAGCATGATAATAGAGCTTTTATTAGAGTTAATGGAAAGGTCTGGCACAATTTCAAATGTGTAGAGGAGTACTTTAAGGCAGTGAATATTTAAAGGGGTAGGAGTGGCAAATAGAATAGTGTCATCTACAAATTGTACACTGGATGTGCATAAATTAGAGTTTGGCAGTGATAGCATCTCTTTGCAAATTCTGTAGGCAATGGGCAAAGCTGTAGTCTCTAGCTCGACTCCTGGATCTATAGTTATCCCCTGGCACACTTCTTCCCCAAGCTTTTCTCTATAAGCCCTAATCCAACCATTTATATTCAGGAAGCTAAGCAGCGAGGCGCGTCAGCACTCATCCTCAACTATTATTTCCATGTCCGCACCTTACATGAACTTCAGAAACTCCTATCCATTATTCAAACCACATCTCTCTCTGCATCCTCAGACTCAGTCTTTTGGCCTCTTAATCACTCTCACTTGTTCTCTGTCAAATCATGCTACCTCTTTCTCTCTGACTCTGGTAGGCAGTTCTCCTTCGCTAGAATCTGGAAAAACAAAGTTTGTCGAAGAGTCCGCTTTTTCATTTGGAGCTTGGAACATGGAAAAGTTAACACTAAGGATCGTCTGATCCGCAGAGGAATCCCTATCTCTCCTTCATGCATCTTGTGTTAGTTGGATAACGAAAGCATAAGTCATCTCTTCTGTGAGTGTGATGTTAGCTTCTATGTTTGGGTCTCATCGTCCATCCATGTCTTAGGACATCTCTCACCATATCGGCATCCCTTCGATCACTGGCAATACTTCCTTCTTTCCCCAACTCTGGATGCTCTATTCGCTACTTTTGCTTGGACCATATGGCGCGAACGAAATAGCATAAGCTTCAATGGGCGCTTTGCCACTCTTTTTGGTTTAACCAACAAGGTCACTTACTTTTACCATCTATGAACAGGTACCCAGGTGCAGCCTTTTCTACCTATGATCATGGAAGTTATGCATCTTTGGGATGAGTCAGTTGGCAATGTTCAGTCTGATGGCTTGCACCAGCTACGCCAGTTCCCTCGGCTATGGTAATGTCTTCCATCTCTAGTTAACTTTTTTAGCTCCCTCGCTTTATCAGTTGTTTTTTGCGTAGTACCATTGGACACTGCATGTGGGTGTTCGTTTTGGTTAACTATGTGGTTCCTTTTGTTTGGTAGTTCGTTAGTTCGAGATGTTACTGGTTGTGTATTACTATTTGAACTTGTAGATGGTCATTTTGTGTATTCGTGCTAGGCGCTACGTGCTTCACCTGCATGCAGTTTGCATGCATATTTTGTCGTATCTTGGCCAGTGGTCTGGCTTGTTGATCGCTTAATTATCTATCTTTACATATATATATTATTAATCAGTTGTGCAGATCCACTCTACACAACCGTCTAGTTCAAAAATAGAAGGACTCCCGGAGTATTAAAAATATGTTAGAAAGAGATTACTTCTTGGGTGGTAGCTACACAGTTTAGTATATTTCTGCCTAAAATGAATGCAGATTGTTCACTTCCAACCAATGAATCAATATGAGATTGTAGTCTAATGGCTAATATTTTGGTGATGATCTTGAACATTGTGTTGAGGAGACTAATAGATCTAAAACAAGAGAGGGTGTTTGCACCAAGAAACTTTTGAATGTGGATGATATTGGCATAGTTTAATTTGGCAATCACTGAAGGGTTAGAGTAAAATTTTGAGCACATCTCGATTATATCAGATTTATGGTGGGCCAAAAATGCTTGAAAAATGCTGGGCCAAAGCCATTAGGTCCAGGAGCCATGTCGTTTAACATGTCTTTTAAGGCTTTCCATATTTCTTCTTCTGTGAAAGGGTGATCAATGGATATGGGTGATGGATTAGGATATAGTTTATGCCAATCAATCATTGGGGAAGGTGGTGGAGATGAACTAAGAAGATCTTGGTAGAAAATAGTGAATTGATGACAAATTTCCTTTAGGTCATTTATGGTGGAATTGTTGGGAATAATCTCTGATATGAATGAAGCTCGATGATGACCATTGGCCATACGATGAAAATATGCAGTGCTTTTATCCCCCTGATTTATCCATTTAGTTTTTGATCGTTGCTTCCATTCAATTTCTTCTTGCTTGATGAGTCTATCTGATTCCTCCTCATATTCTTTTGGGTTTTGGCGTCCAATTTCTGAGAGTGGACGGAGTTCTTCAATAATGTTTAAGTTAAGGATGGAATCTTTGGTGGACGAAAGTCGGAATTTGAGAGAGTTTTAGGTGTTTTTAGCCCATGGACGAGTTATTTTATGTAGTGAACGAAGCTTGTTGAACACTCTAGCCATAGAAGAATGATACTCAGATGGTTGCAACCAAACGTGTTTGACAAAATTGTCAAAAGAAGGTTCTAAGAGCCAGAGTCTCTCAAATCTAAATGGGAATTTGATGGGAGTGTCTGAGCACGTGTCTAAGAGAATTGGGCAATGATTTGAAATGGTTATGGCTAGACCATTGACTAGAGATAGAGGAAAGAGATCATCTTAGTTTAGGTTAAAGAAAAACGGTCTAGTTTAGCCAACAAAGGTTCTTCTCTTCTATTTGACCATGTAAAGCGATGGTTGTTGATAGGAGGTTCAATAAGCGAATAAGATTGAATAAATGAACTAAATGAGGTAGAGTCATGGAAGGCATTTCTTGAGTTGTGTTCATCAACAAAGCGAGTAGTGTTGAAGTCTCCTCCTATAATCCAGGGGTTGATTGTTTGATGAGATAAGTTATGGCAAAATTTCCATACTTTAGATGTTCCAAGTAAGTCATTTGGTGCATAAACATTTGTGAAATGAAAAATAGTGTTTGAATAAATATGGCAAAGGGACACGTGTAGGACAGATGAGTGATATAGAGAATGACAAAAAGACCACAAGTGATCATTCCACGCTGTAATTAAGCATCCATGGGTCTCAACAATATCCACGTGTGACCAAACAGATAAGTGTGGTCCACATAATTGGTGAATAAGAGAAGTGGGTGGATTATCAATTTTGTTTTTTTGCAAAAACAAAACATCAATATGAAGTGGGGAGATAATTAGATTGACAACACGATTTTTTTGTGGGTCCCCCCAACCCTCTGACATTCCATGAGACTATCTTCATTTAGAGAGGTTAGTACGCTGCCGTTCTATGGTTTGCATGGTAGAATAATGTTTATCATGGAAACACACACCTATGCAATTTGCCAATTTTTTATTTAAAGCTTTATTAGCCAAATAAAAAATAACAGGTCTAAAAAAACTACCCGATGTGCCTAGAGGAAGAGAATGTGCCCAGTTGATTCTAGCACTCCTTCTGATTGTTGTCGAAGATACATGTGGTGACGTTGAATCTTGTCCTTCTAGCCTCCCTTGCTCTTGTTGCTCTTGCTGCAGTGGCCACTGTTGGTGCAAAGGGACAGAAAGATCCAGATCTGCCAATGGAGCCCATCGCGACACTACATTGTCTTTGTTATGTTGTACAAACATGGCCATGTCTTGCTGTTGGTCTGCAAAAGCCACTGGAACTTGCCTCACTGCTTCCTCGGACATCACATCATACTTGTCTTCTTCAATCTGTTTGTCATTCGTGCTAAAGATTGGAATATGTAGCCTTCATATTCATAGTCCAATCCTAAGAGGAGTGTTTCTAGACGTTTGCAAGGGTGGGCATGTGACCAACGATCAATCTGAAGATTGATCTCATGATTGTTGAGGTGGGTTATATAGGTACATGAGGTGGAGATGCTTTCATAGACTTGCATCTTGACGTAGAGAAAACGATGATCAACATGAGTGTGCATGAATAAGACGACCCATTGGCTTTAGAGCTTCTCTAATGGCTTCTGAGTTGTTTCTGAAGAATTCAGGGAAACCAGTAATCTTTGCCCATGTTTCTTGCTCAAGGGGGGTTCAGGGGTTTCTTTAAGAGTGGTAGTTTTTTGGAGAAGAACGGATCCATCATCTTTAGCTGGGGTTTTTAGGTGTAAAGCATGGTTTTTTGTGTCAGCGTCTGGAAAATTAATAAGGAAAGAGTTACCAGTAATTTGCCAAATTGGACACTCATGCTCTTGTCCGAACTCCGATTTAAGGACACGTCTAACACCCCGCATTTTTAATGAAATAAAAAATGTGGAAATATGTATATATATACATAAATATATTCAAGAGAAAATTAAATATTGCAACAAAACATGAAAAAGAGGAATGACAAAAGAATAATGTTTAGCATTGTTCTAAGGTTTGTAAACAAAAGACTTAGCGGCTCATTTGGTTAGAGCACGTGACTTATATACAAGAGGTTCTGAGTTCAATCCCCACCAGAGACATTTTTTTAGGGGAATTGCTAAAAAGTGGCTTAGTGTGAACGCAGTTCAATAAAAAAGCGATTTAGTGTGAAAAGGGTTAAGAAGAAATATATATATATATATATATATGTGACATGCGGGTGTCAACACCCCTGCTGCTGCGCATCATGTTGCATACATGGCGCATTTTTATTTGTTGATGACGATTTTTGGAGTTTTAGGGCATATCTGGCTTTATCTGATTGGTCTGGTGACATGTCTTTTTATTCTGGATGGCTTAGATGAATGCTAGTCGGATCTAAGGGTTCTAAGTAATCCTACACATCTATATAAGCACATATAAACCTAAACCCTAATCTAAACTAAATTCATTCATAAGCCGCCATGCTACTGCATCCTAAACTAACATAGCCTCCACCATAACTAATAAAATTCAAGATGAAAGATAAATATCAAAGCCTAAGAATTGTAAAAAGGAGAACGATTCTACAAATGCCCAATTCTCTTCTCTGTGAGTACAGTTGCTTTCACAAGATAATTAATTAAAATAATTACGATAAGTTGTGATCTGGACTGTGTGAATATGCCTGTTGAATTATATGCTATTAGCCAGTTCTGTTATTATCTATTTGGTTGATATATGCCAGTTTGTTATCATATGTAATTAGATTCATTTTATGATGTTAATTCCTATGTCTAATTAAATATGTTTGGTTAGATTCATTCTATGGAAGTTATGCAAGTTTATATGCAAGTTATGTTTTATGCGAGTTTTGATCTATGCAAGTTTATATGCAAGTTATGCAAGTTTATATGTAAGTTATGTTTTATGCAAGTTTATATGCAAGTTATGATCTATGCAAGTTTATATGCAAGTTATGCAAGTTTATATGCATGTTATGCGAGTTTATATGCAAGTTATGTTTTATGCAAGTTATGTTTTATGCAAGTTTATATGCAAGTTATGATATATGCAAGTTATGTTCATCTATGCAAATTATGCAAGTTTATATTCATATGTTTAGATCCATAACAGTTCATATGTTTAGATTTGTGTAAGTTTATATTTATAAGTTTAGATTTACGCTTGTTTGCATTCCATATGTTGATTATATCTATCTTATATGCTAGTTCACGTTTATTTGCTTAACTAGATTTATGTTGTTCTATGCCAAGATTATGTTACCCATACTTAATTAGATCTATATTGTTTTATGCCAGTTATAATGTCATGTGTTTCTTCCCTTTTTCCTTTTTATGAGTTGGGCTAATTGCAAGCCTAATGTATTACGTGAATAATACGTACGAACGACGTGGGAACGTTGGGGGAAAAGTTGAATATTATGTGCATCTTCAATTGTGTCGGGTTGCCATCATAGGGATTGATACGCCACACGGTCGGACCAGCAAAGGTATCTACAAACAAGCGGGGCCGAATGACACAAGTAATAAATATATGCGAATTAGGGAGTTGATCGATTAGGGGTAGTGTGGGGACATCTAGTATCTATTATAGGAAAGTAGGCTGTCGAGGGTTGTATGCGATGAATACTTCTTACTAGATGTTACGCCTGAGGGCTACCAAGTGCGGGGTTGGGATCAACTCTCCACACGGAACTAGTAATGGTATGGTGTAACTAGCATTAGTGCAGTGTAAGAATTATCTTATAGTGATTAGAAACACAAATAACGGTTATCTTATCCATCTTACCTACCTTGTCATGCATGCTTATGTTACAGTCATTTCTTACTTTCCAGTTTATGATCTTATCCTATTACTTTAATAATTATATTGTTAAAGTTACTGGACTCTCCAGACTTTATGTCTGACCTCATTGGTTTCGCCTCTTTTCTTTCCGTTTCCTCCCCCTTCCAGGTACTCAGGGTGGGCCTAGTGGAGCTTGATTTGGATCTCTTTCTCTCTCTTTTCAAAGTGATTGGATTGTTGAAAGTAAAGTTCTGTTTTATCTCCTTTTCATTATGACTTTAAGATATGGGATTATGGTTTTAAAAAAATGTACTCTGATAGCTTTTGTACAAGTCTGATATGATGTACTTGGTTTTGGTGTTTGAAGATGTAACCAAACTTATTTTCTGTTTCCGCTGCAATAAAGTTATAAAATTTTCAAGTACTACTTTACGTATCTTTCTTGTGATATTCTATTCTATACTCTAATGATACTCCACGAAACTTAATGCATTCCCTTTGTAAGTGACACTAACGGACGTGGAGTGTTACACAAGGTATCAGAGCTGAAGGTTACCAGAACAGATAATAGATTTTGAAAAACCATTTTCAAAAGCATAATTTATAAAGAAATATTTTCAAAAACATGTTTTAAAGAAGGAGTTTTGAAAAGAAAGGTTTATAATGAAAAACATAATCCCCAAAATCCATATATCTTTCTTTCGATTCTTTATTTCGAATCTCCCTCTTTCCCTCCTTGAGTCTCTTTCCCCACGTGTTGATGCTTTTTCTAAGATATGTAAGGACTTTCGTGCGATGGGCGGAAAATCGTTTCATAGGACTGAGACGTTTGTCGAAGCAAGAATTGACTGAAGGAAGTGGAGGACTTGTTTGGTATCTTTGAGATAGACGATGGAAGGAAGTTTCAGCTAGCTGCTTGGTCGATGAGGGAGTTTAGGCTAAGGAGCACAACCCAAAGATGAGGAATTTGTTGATATGGCTTTAATCCACGAAGAAGATAAAGGAGAAAGTGGAAAGAATAATTAATCCCGTGACAAAAGAAGGTGCCTTTATTATGGTATAACGGGCCATGTAATTAAGGACTATAGGAAGAAGAAGAAGCCTGGCTGTTATTATTGTAGTGAGGCATTACATCTGATTAAGGACTGCCCGAGGAGGCAAGGACAAGGGCAAGGGCAGAGGACAGGACCTACTTCTGGAGTACAGGTTCATGCTCTCATGGCACCAAGACATGAGAGAGATGGAAAAGTTTTTGTTAAAAGTTTGATTTTCCTTTTTGATCATCCTGTTCGAACCTTTTTTGACTCGGGCGCTTCACACTCGCTCATATCTACTTCATTAGTTGAAACACTGCACTTAAATACTAGTTTAGTTATGGATCCCATTGTAGTCTCAAATCCTATTGCTGGTTCGGCTCATTTACCTATGCTTTGTACGGATTTGAGTGTGTCTATCTTGGGCTTTGGGTTTGGATGCAACACCTACGTTCTTGGTTTCAAGGGCTACGGCTTGATTTTAGGGATGGATTGACTAGCTAGGTATGGTGCCATCCTAGACTGTGAAAGGAGGGTAGTTAGATTGTTGATTCGTTATGGAAGAACCCTCGATATTTCTTGTGACCCTAGAGGTCCGGTGATGCTTAGCTTTCTAGAATCTCTTGATGCATCCATCGATGATTTGAAATTTGTTCGTGTAGTCCGTTGATGCCTTCGATGAGGTACGGGGTTTACCACTGAGGCGCGAGATAGACTTCCGTATATACTTAGCAGATAATGAAAAGACAGTTGCATTGCCAGTGCACCACATGGCTCCAGAGAGAGGAGGGAACTCATTAAGCAAGTAGGGGAGCTACTTGAGAAAGGGTTCATAAGAAGAGGTATTTCGGAATGGGTTGCTCCAGTTGTTTTTGCTACAAAGGCGTACGGTTCACTTAGATTGTTTGTGGACTATAGGGAGCTAAATAAACTCACAAAGAATAATAGACACCCATTACCGAGGATAGATGATTTGTTTGATCAGTTGGTTGGTGCTTTGGTTTTCTCACGGTTGGACTTAGCTACAGGATTTCATCAGCTGAGGGTAGCTGAGGAGAGTATAGATAAGATTGCTTTTAGGACTCCCGATGGTTTCTTCCAGTGGCTCGTCATGCCTTTTGGTTAGACGAATGCACCCACATATTTCGCAGACTTGATGAGTAAGGTGTTTAGGGAAGTTTCTAAACAAGTTCATAGTAGTCTTTGTGGATGACATTTTAATATTCTGTAGAAGCAAGAACATGCCCTACATCTTAGGGAAGTCTTAGGTACTCTTCGAGCACATCAACTCAAGGCTAAGTTCTCCAAATTCCATTTTTGTAAGGAAGCGAGGTTCTTAGGACACGTGGTCTCTAAGGAAGGGATAGCAGTGGATCCCACGAAGGTGGTGGCAATCCAAGATTGGAAGGTTCCTAGAAACGCAATGGAAGTAAGAAGTTTTCTAGGGTTGGCGGGCTATTATAGGAAGTTCATTAAAGACTTTGCATTTCATGAGATGAGAGCTTGAGAAAGACAATTCTTGAAGACGGCATAGGGCCGACGAAAGTCGTGTGCTGATAAGAGAAGGACAGATCTTGAGTTCGGTGTTGGGGACATGGTTTTTATTATCATTGTTGAGGAATGTAGTTCGTTTTGGATCTGTAGGGAAGTTGGCACCGAGGTTCGTAGGGCCACTCCCTATTACAGAGAGGATTGGACAGATGGCGTACAGAGTGAAGTTGCCGGAGAAGCTTAGTGGTGTTCATGACGTATTTCACGTGTTGCATTTACGAAAGTGTTTACATGATACCGCGGAAGCTGTGGAGTCGAGCATGCTTAGGGAAGTGGAAGTGGAGCGAGATGCCACGATTAGACGAGCTCCAACATGCATCCTTGAATCGAAGGGCAAGAAGTTACGCAACCAAGACGTCAAGTTGGTTGAAGTCCAATGGGGTGATGATCAAGGAGACGTGACTTGGGAAATGGAAGATAAGATACGTGTGTTATATCCTTTCCTTTTTAAGGGTATGATCTTAACTTCTCCTTTTTCTACCGTTTGTTTCTACTTGTTCTATCGTTTAGTATATCCACTTGATTACATCTTCGATCTTTAGGTAGGAAAATCCTATGGTTGTAAACATGTGTTTGAGACATGTTATGTTTGGTGGATGCAAGTGGATGCAAGTGTTTGCTAGTGGTTGCTCGTGGATGCATTTACACACATATTAGGCACTAGAACGGCTCAATCACTTTCATATTGCATATGATGAGTGTGCATATTTAAATTAGTGGATGTATATTGAATGCGTTATCATATGGATGTTGCATTTGAATGAATGGTTGTGCACTCATATAAAAATGATATGTATCATTAGGATTCCTTTGCATACATGTTGGACTCATAACACTGAAATAATTTGCATTGAGGAGGTCAACTGAATCAGTAGACCGCCTGATCTTAGCATTAGATAAGGAACATATACACACACCTTTTGTACAAGACTGATATGACGTACTTGCTTTTGATGTTTGAAGATGTAATCAAACTTATTTTCTGTTTCCACTGCAATAAAGTTATAAATTTTTTAAGTACTACTTTATGTATCTGTCTTGAAATATTCTGTTCTATACTCTTATAATACTCTGTGAAACTTAATGCATTCCCTTTGTGAGTGACATTAACGGACGTGGGGTGTTACAACACGAGTAAGCATTTCAATGGACCAATTCCCATCTATGATCTTCACAGTGAGATAAAGGTAAGCGTCCTCCATTTCAAGGAGAAGTGGGAATTTTCGAATGGAGTTTGAGGAGAGGTTAGAAATTAAAGAAAGATTTTTATTTGAACTTTGGTTTAGATTCAAAATGTGGTTTAATTGAATTAGTGTTTTGATGTTGATTAGAGACGTGAGAAGATAGGTGGGACCCCTTTATCTGAATTTGCAGTCTGTATGCCTCACAACTGTTCGTCATTTGAGCTACGTTGGGATGGTGCAACAAGTCAGCAATTTTGGTGCGAAAAGATGGTTTTCTTTTATCCAGACATTGCGAGCTTGCGTGTCCAAAAAAGGAGCAATAATAACATATCGATGTATTCGAACATTGTTTCTCCATGTGTCTTTTATCAGCGCATCTGAGACAACGTCATTCAAATTTCAAAAACTCCATCGTATCTTGAACAAATCTGAATGTTGGCAGAATCTAATGTCTCCTAGTGGGGGGATTAGGGAGCATTGGCGGGAGTCTCGATGGAGATCCCGCAGTGAAATACCCCACCCTCCATTAAGGTCACTCACAAAGGGAATGCCTTAACTTTGGTGGAGGTTTGTAAGTAAAAGTCACAGATAAAACACAAGACAGATATAAATACATATATTTATAAGCAGCGGAAAACAACATACTTTTTATTTCATAAATACATGTTCATACAAAACATTTCCATAACAGTCATAATAACTCCTAAAACATTACATCATCATTTCTGTCTTGGTTATTAAATAAAGAAGCATAAAACATAATTAAAACTGCACAAAATCCCCATGATTATGTCCAACAGCCATAGCCAAAGCAAGAGAGTCCAAACCGTACATCTATTATCTTGAAGCTTTTAAAGAATCTGACTAAGCTGGGTTGTTTCCTCCCTGTGGACCTGGGGGGAGGGGGGACGGAAGAAAATAAGACGAAAGAAAATAGGGACAGACATAAAGCCTGGTAAGTCTAGTGACTCTTCAGTATGAGAATAAGAATAAGGGCATGATAGGTATAAACTCAAAACAGGAGAGTATCATAAACTAAGATAAAGTAGTTTTGAAACAAAGATACTATCGCACCCCACACTATATCTCTGCACCTACATGCATTAGTTCTAAACTGGCACCCATGCTGAGGGTGAAGTGATCCACTTATTTTAACGATCGGCTCCTACTCGCATAATTACATGTGTCTTACGACCCCCAAATATTGTAGATGCCTATGCTGGCCCCACCATGGGTTGTATCAAGTCCCATGGTGGCGACCCGACACAATACTCAGAATGCATAGGTTATACTACCGGTGTCCCCAGTGCCCTGTTTGTCTGCTCCGAAGTGTGTGCATGCCCACACTCCGTTAGAACCCACACTCTTGCACCCACCGCCGTCGCTTTTGACCGCTTACAATCAGCCCAGTAATCATGCCCCACCCTGCCTAGTTTCAGGGTACCATGATACCTAATTGGGTTACTGCTGAAATGGGTCCCCGTTACTAGGGTTTTCTAGTCAAACATGTTAAGCGGTTAACCCCACCCATCAATTTCATTAACATGTTGAATTGGTTAAGTGTTTTAGTTAACTTAACCCTACCATCCTGACTTGTCTGTCCTTAGACTTTTAAAGCACCGACCACTCACATTAGACGGATATTGTTACGGTTACTGGATGTGCCGGTCGGTTCCGGGCAGATTTACACCGTAACTCAGTCTAACCTTGGGTCCTTATTGGGCTCAATGCTTAACCACCCACATTGGATAGGTATTGTTGTGACTACTGGACAGCCGGGCGGGTCCGGGCAGATTTACATCACAACTCAATCCAACCTCGTGTGAAGCATATTCGTATTTTCTAAATTTACATATTTGTCTTTATTACTGAATATATGTAAATTTGTCAAAAATTAAATGTTATGGTCCACATTCCAATTTTAACATTTTCGGTATAAGAATTTATACCGTTTAAATGCCACCAATTTTGGCATGTGACAAACATGCCAATTTCATATATTTTTATGTCAAGTTTTACTAATATCCCCAACGTTACCCCGTTTAAACATTAGGCTAACAATCTTAGCCTAATTTTCGTTCGCATAGTTTTAGCATATAATATTAGGCTAAAAACTTAGCCTAATTTAGCGCACACAAATAGGCATAAGGGAATTCATAAACATAAACATGACATAGGTGTAAACTTGGCATTTTTGGTATAGTCAATATGAACATCATAGGTGTGAACTTGCAAAATAGCCAACATGAATGTCATAGATGTGAACTTGCAAAATAGTCAATATACATATATGTGAATTTGCAACATAGCCTAAATCAATTTACATATATGTGAATTTGCATTGAAATAACGGTCTAACCAAATAGGTGTCACATGAATTAGCATATGATTTAGGCAACATAAGTCTAAACTTGTTTTTGGATCTAGGCATAACATCGAACATCACTAGCACATGACAAGAACATGACATTTTCATAAATATGTATAACTTTATAACAAGGATGTGAACTAGACCCAATCGCATATCTATTTACAACATGAAACATGTACTAAAGTAGATCTTGACATGGATCCAATTAGGAACTTGCAACTTTTGTATAAACATAGGGGCATGTATATGAACATAACCATTTAGGCATAAAGATTCTAGCATAAAGTATATACATGAGGTTCTAATCACCAACAACCTATATAATCACATAAACATGAACTACACAACTTGCTTGTGATGTTGTTGTCATTCTAAAAGTACAATAGGATCAACATCAATCTTAAATATACCAAAAAGATCTCAATTTCATTCGCAACACAATCATTTCAATACATAGATATGAATTAACATCGTCGTTACATAATAGCATAATTCCACTTCCAATTTACGTCGAATCAAGTCTTAGCTTTATTCTCATCGGAAAAATCACTATAATTACAAAGAACGATGAACTTTGATTCTGAAGTCTGAATTCTGAATTTAATATGCTTTCCTTTGGATAGACTAATGTTGTTTTGATTCGTGTTTTACTTTAGTATTGGCTTGTCTCTAAGCTTTCTAACTGACGGCCACTTCTAGTTTCTTTCCAGCAGCATGATGGCTTTAGTTCTATATTATTTGTGTGAATTTAGGTTTAGACTTGAATTGTATTTATAGAATTTTAAACTGATTAAAGCCGTCGATGAAACTAGAGTGAATCCAGACCATCCATCTCAAGAGAAGCCAATTAGAAAGCGACATGTAAGCCCTAGTGACTCAGCCAAGCCTCTGAAATCGACCAGAACCCGACCAGGCCAGCCAGGGCCTGACCAAGCAGGTTTTCTGGCCTGGGCGCACTTGGCTGGTGCGCCAGTGCTAAAATTGTACTGGCGCACTTCCCAAGTGCGCCAGTGCAATTTTGTTCTGGCGCACTTCCCAAGTGCGCCAGTGCATTCTGACCCGTTTCTGGTTTTTCTGCCCAACTTCATTCGTCCATATCTTCTTCATACGGTATCCGTTTTACGCAAACTTGGACTCTATCTCAAGCAGAATTTCGAGATGAACGCAATGGCGTAACCCGTTTCCCTTAATTCCATCATTTAGAATTAATTATACTTTAATTTGTAAAGTTATCGGTAATAGAAAACTCGGGGTGTTACATTCTCCCCTCCTTAAAGGATTTCGTCCCCGAAATCATCAAGTCTAGGAGAATGTAAGTCCTAACATCCAATCGTCCATCTACTCAACCATCAAACACAGGCGTCCATTGTGCTTAAAAGACTTCTAATGCTTTATGATTATATGCACCATGTGTGTATATGTCCTCAACTAATGCAAAATCAGGTGGTCTACTGATCCAGTTGACCGCCTTAATGCAAATCATGTAAGTGTCATGAGTCCATTATGTATGCAAATTTTTCCTTACTCATAATTCTACATGAGTGCGCAACCATCAATACAAATGCGACATCCATATGACAACATATCAAGTTTCAACAACAGAGAAATATGAATACATATATGCATATGTAGTATAAAGTGATTGAGCCGATCTAAAACCTAGGTTGTGTGTGTATATGCATCCACGAGCAATCACTAGCAACCACTTGCAGCCATCAACCATAACATGTTTCAAATACATGTTTACATCCAAAGGGGTTTCGACCTAAGGATAAAGATTATATCGAGAAGATATACCTAAAAAGATAGATACAAGCACAACTTAAGGAAAAAGAGAGGTCAAAGATGTACCCTAAAATAGAAAAGGGTAGGCCACGCGTATTCTATCCTCAGTTTCCCAAGTCGCGTCTTCCTCGGCGTCGCTCCACTGAACCTTAACGAGCTTGACTTCGCGGTTGTGTAGCTTTTTCACTTCAGTTCCTACGATTCAAGCTGGAACTTTCCTCACAGTTGCTTCGCGTTCCACTTCGGCTTCTTCTAAAATGCTCGGCTCCACCACTTCCGCTGATTCATGTAGACATTTCCGGAGATGAGAAACGTGAAAGACGTTGTGAATTCCAGCAAATCTTTCAGGCAGCTCTACTCTATAAGCCATTTTCCCAACCTTCTCGATGATAGGGAACGGTCCTACAAATCTTTGTGCTAGGTTTCCTGTGGATCCAAAGCGAACGACGTTCCTTAAAGGGGATATCTTAAGGAAAACCCTGTCCCCAACCTCAAACTCAAGGTCGGTCCTTCTTTTGTCGGCGTAGGATTTCTGTCTGTCTTGGCCAGTCTTCATTCTCCTTCGTATCAAGTCCTCTTTTTCTGAAGTCTCTCTAATCATGTCTGGGCCAAGTATAATCTTGTCAGTGGACTCCCACCAACAAGTTGGTGATCGGTAAGGTCTTCCATACAAAGCTTTGAAGGGTGCCATACCGATGGTGGCTTGGTAACTGTTGTTATAGGCGAATTCCACTAAAGGAAGGTGATCCTCCCAAGTCCCTCCGAAGTCAAGAACGCATAGTCTTAGAAGATCTTCTAGTACTCTATTCACCCTTTCTGTCTGACCATCAGTTTGGGGGTGATAGGCCATGCTCAAGCATAACTATGTGCCGACAACTTCTTGCAGTCTCCGCCAAAATTCGCTCGTGAAGATGGGGTCTCTGTCACTCACTATGCTGGAGGGTATTCCATGGAGTCGAACTATTTCCTTGAGATAAAGAGAAGCTAGAGACGAAGCAGTCCTTCTACACTTGATAGGTATAAAGTGAGCGCTTTTAGTAAGCCTGTCCACTATCACCCAAATGCTAGTATTGCCTCTTCTTGACCTAGGCAACCCGTCAATGAAGTCCATTAAAATGCTATCCCACTTCCATTTGCGGGACTTCTAGAGGATGAAGCAGTCCTCCAGGCTTCTTTTGTTCTGCTTTGACCTGTTGGCATGTCACACACTTAGAAACGAAATCTGCCACGTCCTTCTTCATGCCACTCCAATAGAAAACTCTATTTACGTCCTTGTACATCTTGTCTCCACCTGGGTGTATTGTCATCTTGGAATGATGGGTCTCCTCGAGAACCTTCTTCACTAGATCTCTAGCTTATGGGACGCATAGTCTTCCATCTCGCCTCAGCCAACCCTTATCATCGATGGAATATCTATAGAGGTGACTGGAAGTTTCACCCCTAAATAGTTTATCAATCACATCGATAATCTAAGGGTCTTCTCGTTGTGCTGCCCCTATCGAGTCTAAAAGAGTGGGCCGTACTTTTAGGGATGCTAATAAACCAGGTATAAAATCTGAGGAGGGCCTAAAGTCAAAACCGGCTATATACTCCAAGCTTTGCCTTTCTACAAAGAGAGGGCTTAGGGTCAGTTTCTTTCTGCTCAACGCGTCTGCTACTACGTAGCCTTTTCCATGAGTATAGGAAATTTCAAAGTCATACGAGGCAAGGAACTCCATCCACCTTTGCTGCATCAAGTTAAGATCTTTCTACGAGAAAAGATACTTCAACGATTTATGGTCAGTATATAATTCGAACTTCTCACCTAGGAGATAATGGCG
Source organism: Allium sativum (assembly GCA_030737875.1). Lineage (NCBI taxonomy): Eukaryota > Viridiplantae > Streptophyta > Magnoliopsida > Asparagales > Amaryllidaceae > Allium > Allium sativum. The sequence continues at coordinate 736,068,058 of CM060909.1, read as the reverse complement.
CCAAGACTTAAGCGCAAAGACGATGGCAGCCAACTCAAGATCGTGGGTTGGGTAGTTCTTTTCATGCACTTTCAATTGTCTTCCACCATAAGCTACTACCCTCCCTTCTTGCATCAGAACATAACCTAGCCCCGTACCACAAGCATCCGTATATACTAAGAACATTTTGCTTCCATCCGACAAAGTCAGAATTGGGGCTGTTGTGAGAGCCCTTTTTAATCGCTGGAAAGCAAACTCGCAGTCCAAATCCCAAGTGAACGCCAGATTCTTCTTTGTTTGCCTTATGAGTGGAGCTGAGATTTTCGCTAAATCCCTAATGAACTTTCGGTAAAAACCGGCTAGCCCAAGAAAGCTTCGGGCTTCAGTTAGATTTTTTTGTGTCTTCCAATCTTGCACTACCACCACTTTCGCAGGGTCCACAGCCAACCCCTCTTTGGACACTATATGCCCCAGAAATCTTACATCTTCTCTCCAAAAGTGGCACTTGGAGAATTTGGCTTTTAGCTGATGTGTACGGAGAGTACCCATGATCTCTTTCAGATGCTGAGCATGTTCTTCCTCATTCTTTGAGAAGATCAAAATATCGTCTACGAAGACCACCACGAACTTGTTGAGGAATTCTCTGAACACCCTGCTCATTAGGTCTACGAAATAAGCGGGTGGGTTCGTCAAACCGAAAGCATGACAAGCCACTCGAAGAAACCGTCTAGGGTTATGAACGCCGTTTTATCAATGCTATCTTCAGCTACCCTTAGCTGATGGAACCCAGTAGCCAGATCAAGTTGGGAGAAGACCGACGCACCTACAAGCTGATCAAACAAATCGCCTATTCAGGGAAGCAGGTGTCTATTCTTTTTAGTCAGCTTGTTTAGCTCCCTCTAGTCCACACAAAGACGTAGTGAACCATCTGCTTTGGTGGCGAATACCACCAGAGCACCCCATTCTGAGATACTCCTTTTTATAAACCCCTTCTCGAGAAGCTCCTTAACTTGCTTACTGAGCTCCTTTCTCTCCTTTGGAGCCATGTATCTAACAGGTAGAGCTACGGGCTTTGCATTATCAACAAGATATATGTGGAAGTCTATTTCCCGCTTTGGAGGTAAGCCTTTCACCTCTTCAAATACATCCGGATATTCCTGGACTACCCTAACCGGCAGCAAATTCTCAACAGAAGCGTCAAGCGACTCTAGATAACTAAGCATAACAGCATTCAAGGGATTACAAGAAATTTCTAGAGTGTTACCAAGCCGAGTCAAGAGCCTAACCACTCTTTTCTCACAATCAAGAATGGCACCATTACTGGATAACCAGTCCATGCCTAAGATCAGTCCATACCCTAAGAAGCCCAAAACAAAGGCACTACATCTAAATTCAACACTTAGAATAGAGAATTTCAAATCCGAGCAAACCATCGACAAATAATCCGAGCCCCTAATTGGATTTGAAACAACCAAGGGTTCTTCTACCATACTAGTGTCTAGGTGCAGAGATTCTACTAAAGAAAATGAAATAAAGGAGTGTGATGCACAAGAATCAAAGAGATTGCGAACTGGATGATCATACAAATAAACTAAGCTTTATACAGAAATATTTCTACCTCTTTCCTGTGGTGGTGCCACCAGCGCGAGAACTTGTCTGGCTGAGGTAGATTCAGTCCTCTGTCCCTGCCCCCGCTTCTTTGGGCAGTCCTTTGTCAAGTGTCCAGTCTCGCCACAACTGAAGCAACCACCATTCATCTTTTCCTTCTTCTTTCTGTAGTCTTTTGCTATATGTCCCACAATGCCACAGAAATTGCACTTTCTCTTTTCACGGGATTTGTTGTTCTTCCCGCCTTTCTTGAAGTCTGTTTTCTTAACCTGTAAACCCTCCTTCTTTTCTTGAGGCACTTCTGCCTTTGCCTCTTTCTTGCCTTTATCTTCCTCCTGTAGCAGCGCCATGTCCACCAAGCTTTCATAGGTCGCCCCCATGGGTATATGGGTCATAGCAAGGCTGTGTAGAGGCTCATTCGGGCCTTTGACGAAGAGAAGGGCCTTCTTGTGTTGGGTGTTTACTAAATCAAGCCCAAATCTGGCCAACTGATTAAACTGATTGACATACTCCCTGATCGTCATACTCCCTTGCTTAAGAGCTAGGAACTTCTCCATTTGCAAACTTCTTTCAGCTTGGGAGAGGAATTTCATCTCAAACCTTGTCATGAAATCTTCCCAAGTTTCCACTGGCCTCTCTGCATGCGTAACTTCCCACCAATAGGAAGCTTCATCTTTGAGCAACCACACTGCTAGCTGTATCTTTTGCCTGTCATCAACTTCGAAGATGACGAATAAATCTTTAGTCTCTTTCATCCAGTTCCTTGCTACCACAAATGATTCAGTTCCATAAAAGTCCTTTCCTCCCATAACCCTGAAGTCTCTACATGTCTTAGCGAAAGTGTTCCCACGAGGAGGAGGAGGGGGAGGAGGAACCGCTGCCACCATAGGAGGAGGAATGTCTGCTTGGCCCGCACCATGGGCCCTAGCCTCTAGGTACCTTCGGAACCAGCCAGGGATCGGTACTCCTTCTGGAAGGTTAAGATCTCCAGACATGCTGGAACAAAAAGGAAAGTATTCAAGATAAAGGGATAGAGGGATAGTGCATATGGCTCTGGGGAATTATGCCTTTTAAAAACAACATTTTTTTTTGGAAAAGATGCTTCTTTAAACTTCTTTTTGAAAATAGTTTCAATTTTTTTTATCTAATCTGGTAAAACCTATGCTCTGATACCAAGTGAAACACCCCAGCCTCCATTGAGGTCACTCACAAAGGGAATGTCTTAACTTTGGTGGAGGTTTGTAAGTAAAAGTCACAGATAAAACACAAGACAGATATAAATATATATATTTATAAGCAACGGAAAACAACAGACTTTTTATTTTATAAATACATGTTCATACAAAACATTTCCATAACTGTCATAATAACTCCTAAAACATTACATCATCATTTCTGTCTTGGTTATTAAATAAAGAAGCATAAAACATAATTAAAACTGCACAAATCCCCATGATTGTGTCTAACAGCCATAGCCAAAGCAAGAGAGTCCAAACCGTACATCTACTACCTTGAAGCTTTTAAAGAATCTGATTAAGCTGGGTTGTTTCCTCCTTGTGGACCTGGGGGGAAAACGGAAGAAAAGAAGACGAAAGAAAATAGGGTCAGACATAAAGCCTGGTAAGTCTAGTGACTCTTCAGTATGAGAATAAGAATAAGGGCATGATAGGTATAAACTCGAAACAGGAGAGTATCATAAACTAAGATAAAGTAGTTTTGAAACGAAGATACTATCGCACCCCACACTATATCTCTGCACCTACATGCATTAGTTCTAAACTGGCACCCCATGCTGAGGGTGAAGTGATCCCCTTATTTTAACGATCGGCTCCTACTCGCATAATTACATGTGTCTTACGACCCCCAAATATTGTAGATACCTATGCTGGCCCCACCATGGGGTGTATCAAGTTCCATGGTGGCGACCCGACACAATACTTAGAATGCATAGGTTATACTACTGGTGCCTCCAGTGCCTTGTTTGTCTGCTCCGAAGTGTGTGCACGCCCGCACTCCGTTAGAACCCACATTGTTGCACCCACCGCCGTCGCTTTTGACCACTTACAATCAGCCCAGTAATTGTGCCCCACCCTGCCTTGTTTTAGGGTACCATGATACCTAATTGGGTTACTGCTGAAATGGGTCCCCGTTACTAGGGTTTTCTAGTCAAACATGTTAAGCGGTTAACCCTACCCATCAATTTCATTAACATGTTAAATTGGTTAGGTGTTTTAGTTAACTTAACCCTACCATCCTGACTTGTCTGTCCTTAGCTTTTTAAAGCATCGACCACTCACATTAGATAGATATTGTTACGGTTACTGGATGTGCCGGTCGGTTCCGGGCAGATTTACACCGTAACTCAGTCTAACCTCGGGTCCTTATTGGGCTCAATGCTTAACCACCCACATTGGATAGGTATTTTTGTGACTACTGGACAGCCGGGCGGGTCCGGGAAGATTTACATCACAACTCAATCCTACCTCGTGTTAAGCATATTCGTATTTTCTAAATTTACATATTTTTATTTATTACTGAATATATGTAAATTTGTCAACAATTAAATGTTATGGCCCACATTCCAAGTTTAACATTTTTCGTATAAGAATTTATACCGATTAAATGCCACCAATTTTGGCATGTGACAAACATGCCAATTTCATATATTTTTATGTCAAGTTTTACTAATATCCCCAATGTTACCCCATTTAAACATTAGGCTAACAATCTTAGCCTAATTTTCGTTCGCATAGTTTTAGCATATAATATTAGGCTAAAAACTTAGACTAATTTAGCGCACACAAATAGGCATAAGGGAATTCATAAACATAAACATGACATAGGTGTAAACTTGGCATTTTTGGTATAGTCAATATGAACACTATAGGTGTGAACTTGCAAAATAGCCAACATGAATGTCATAGATGTGAACTTGCAAAATAGTCAATATAAATAAATGTGAATTTGCAACATTGCCTAAATCAATTTACATATATGTGAATTTGCATTGAAATAAGGGTCTAACCAAATAGGTGTTACATGAATTAGCATATGATTTAGGAAACATAAGTCTAAACTTGTTTTTGGATCTAGGCATAACATCGAACATCACTGGCACATGACAAGAATATGACATTTTCATAAATATGTATAACTTTATGGCAAGGGTGTGAACTAGACCCAATCGCATATCTAATTACAACATGAAACATGTACTAAAGTGGATCTTGACATGGATCCAATTAGGAACTTGCAACTTTTGTATAAACATAGGGACATGTATATGAACATAACCATTTAGGCATAAAGATTCTAGCATAAAGTATATACATGAGGTTCTAATCACCAACAACCTATATAATCACATAAACATGAACTACACAATTTGCTTGTGATGTTGTTGTCATTCTAAAAGTACAATAGGATCAACATCAATCTTAAATATACCACAAACATCCCAATTTCATTTGCAACACAATCATTTCAATACATAGATATGAATTAACATCGTCGTTACATAATAGCACAATTCCACTTCCAATTTACGTCGAATCAAGTCTTAGTTTTATTCTCATCGGAAAAATCACTATACTTACAAAGAACGACGAACTTGGATTCTAAATTCTGAATTCTGAATTTGATATGCTTTCCTTTGGGTAGACTAACGTTGTTTTGATTTGTGTTTTACTTTAGTATTGGCTTGTCTCTAAGCTTTCTAACTGATGGCCACTTCTAGTTTCTTTCTAGCAGCATGATGGCTTTAGTTCTATATTATTTGTGTGAATTCAGGTTTAGACTTGAGTTGTATTTATAGAATTTTAAACTGATTAGAGCCGTCGATGAAACTAGAGTGAATCTAGACCATCCATCTCAAGAGAAGCCAATCAGAAAGCGACATGTAAGCCCTAGTGACTCAGCCAAGCCTCAGAAATCGACCAGAACTTGACCAGGCCAGCCAGGGCCTGACCAAGCAGGTTTTCTGGCCTGGGCGCACTTAGCAGGTGTGCCAGTGCTAAAATTGTATTGGCGCACTTCCCAAGTGCGCCAGTGCAATTTTGTTCTGGTGCACTTCCCAAGTGCGCCAGTGCATTCTGACCCGTTTCTGGTTTTTCTGCCCAACTTCGTTCGTCCATATCTTCTTCATATGGTATCCGTTTTACGCAAACTTGGACTCTATCTCAAGAAGAATTTCGAGACGAAGGCAATGGAATAACCCATTTCCTTAACTCCATCATTTAGAATTTATTATACTTTAATTTGTAAATTTACCGGTAATAGAAAACTCGGGGTGTTACACGCAACCTGAGCGTAAGATCTGGAGAGTGGAGGTTGAAATGGCGGTGAGGGCATATGAGCTTGATCGTGAGAACCATTTGCATCAGCATGAAAATGGCGAAATGGAAGGAAGTCAGTATCAAGCTGAGATGACTGGTGATTTGAAGGGATGAACTGACTGGACAACGAGGGAGGAGGATGAGGTAGAGCATAATGGAGAAATGTTTTATGATGATCTGAGTAATGTTTAGATGAGTATGGCTGAGATGAGGCTACCATATAGTCTTATAAATTAATACTATAAAGTAGAAAACCATATTAAAACATAAGTTTAAAATATATAAACATGTTTATAAAATTATAAGGTTTTAAACTATATATATATAAAAAAGCATAAAAATATAAATATATAAAACTTAAGTTTGAAAAGTAAAGTAAGAAAAGAAAATAGAAAAGATTGAAAATAAAATATAAAGGAAATAAAATAGAAAGGATTAAAGATATAATTTGAAAATAGAATTTGAAAATTAGAATTTGAATTTGAACCTGGAGTGCTATTTAGAGTCTTACATAATCTAGACTCTATAACTATATTAATTTTGAACTCCTAAAATCTTGAATAGTCACGAGTCTTGAAATTTCTCTAAACTCTGAATCTCTGATATCTTTTAACTGTACAGTCTTCAGTAATATTTCCTGTATATAAATCCTGCATATGTGTGTATGTGTGTGTGTGTATATATATATATATTCCATACAAAAATGTTATATATGTTTTAAAATCAATTAATATTGAAATAAGGTTGTTGTCATGAAAACTCCATTTTCCAACAATCTCCCCCTTTTTGATGATGACAATCTTAGTTTATAAAATATCGTACCTGTTGATGATGATCCTTCAAATACTCCCCCTGTCTATGTGAATCCTATAAACTACGTCTATATTTTATAATTTCTCCCCTTTTGGCATTATCCAAAAGAAATTATAAAATTACTCCCCCTAAATTGGATAACTATCGAAAACTTAAGTAACTAATCCAATCATGACATTCCCCTTAATCTATAAGTAATAAAAATACTCCCCCTTAATCTATACAATTCTATGATTATAATTCCCAATAATATGATGATAAAATACAAACCAATCCAAGTATTATAAGTATATGTGTTTGTTTGTTATATATACAAACAAATCAAATCATACCACACCATATGTCTTAATATATATACAAGTTTCAAATCATGGAATTCAAATCAAATTCAAACAAATAAATCAAATCGTACCGAACAGTTAAACATTTCTTGGAACTTCAACCCAACCGTCTTCTCGAAAAATAGTAATGACTTACCAATCCTCATCTTCTTCAGTTGGAGGAGCATTTGCGAGATTATTATCTTCATCTATGAAAAGAGAAGAGATTAACCATCGCATTGCATCAAAATGATTTCCGTGCTGTTCAAACATCTTTATTTGGCTTAGTTCGAGATGATGCTGGTTTCGTAGAATGAAAGAGAGAATATTTTTGAAAGAATTCAAGGTTTCTTCCAGATTTTCACTAATGTTACGGATAGGATTTTCCATGGATTTGAGTGGAATAGAATAAGAAGGAGAAATAGAATTATGATTTTTTCTGGAAGAAATAGACTTAAATAGGGTCTGGAATTCATTGGATTTTGAATGGACATGAGTAGTTATTTTAATTTTAAAATTTGAATCAATATGAAATCTGGCAGTTATATGTCGACATACAAAAAACACTATGTTGACATACTATAGTGAAACTTTTTGAAATTTTGAAATTTTGAATTCTTAGAACTCTATTATATTATAATCAGTCCTAAAATTTTTTGAAACGACCCAAACTTCCCAGTAAAGGAAAGACTGGACTGCTTTGAGAACAACACACATCAGAACACAAACTGAAGAACATTTTATTGCTGATTACAACAATTACATCAGAGTACAAGAATATAACAGAGTACGAATACTTATTACACAATAGCAATACAATAATATCAGAGATTTAAATTACATTTAAATAGCAGCGGAAAAATAATACAAATATACAATTGAGAGGAACACACGGATACAGAGCTTTCCGAGCACCGCTTCAGCTGTAAGCCAGGATCCTGTAAATATATCTGTAAAATCCACTCGACTGCCCGTATGGAAAATATGGGCACCCGAGTTTGCCAGTGAAACAAACTACAGGTCAGTCATGGGACTGGTATGGGAAATCTTAACTTAACTATCTAATAATAAGGCTAATCACAGGACCACGCCGCTAACGCGGAACGGGTTTACTCCATTGGATTGCCAGTGCATAAGTAAAGAAGATCGTTCAAATAACGCTATGCTTTTTAGAAAAATGAGATCATTATAAGACCCAAGTCCCATCACACAATGCAACGCAAACCGGAGGATAGGGTTTTACCTTATAATGATCAAAAGATGATAAATACGTAAAACGTATTACTACTAGTGTGTATATGTTTTCATAAATCATTTCAATATAAATGTATTAATCTTAAGCGGCATAGCTACCATATAATTTGTCACCATACTAGTTATACAATCGAAAAGGAGATGTTGTATTGGGGATTTGTTTTTCCATCATGAGTCAAGGCTAGGGAGGAGCTCCATACCGATTCGAGACACTCTAGCAAATACCTCAGGATCACACCTATGGGCAACCCTTGGATAGCTGCAGGGTCGGTCCACTCCGAAGGGTCGTGTATTAGTTATACCTAAACACACGTTTCCCGGTCCTTTTGGATCTATAATATGGCCACTAACAACCTATAAAAACACGAGATACCTCATAATCAATCATCCACATAAGTAAAATGTCATTGCTGGTAGGTCCCTGACATTACTCTAGCTAGAAAGATAATGTGTGCACTCCCTGCGTTCCCTTCTCCCATTTTAGACTCATACCGGGGTGTGAGGCTCGTGAGGTTATGCTATACACAAAGCTATGCCGTAATAGGCTATACTTTGATCATCCCACAAGGCCCTGCTTTTCAACAAAAGCCTTGATCATTTGCATCTTGGCGTGCCACATTGACAATTCACGCCATGCGATCAATCACTATTAATATATACCAGGGTGTTAAGCAGAGGATAAACCCTCCACCACCAAACCGACATACATTAACAGAAATTGATTTAGTTCACATGGAATGAAGTCCAATGTCAGACACGCATCCATTTACTAGCTTATGCTCCGGGTCTGAGCGAAAACCAAATCCGAACAATCAACAATAGTCTGGACGACCACCACTGAAGCCCCTTCAAGGTAGCTACTCCCATCGAGGGTCTCTGTAGCAACACATCCATTCGATGTGAAGATCGTCGGTTTTCAACCACCGTCTTCATATTTGACTCTTCGTCGTCGTAGTAATTACTCGGAATGGGTTAAACCCGGTCTTTCCGAATAATTCACATATTTTTATAATTAAAATCAAGTACTATAGAAGCACATCCAACGTATCATTCCAATTCAGAATATTCTTCTAATAAGATATTCGCATTATTATATCCAAGATAAATTCTTTAAATTATCCTTAAATCTTTTCTTTAAAGATTTACCAAAACTTCAATTGGGTTTTAAATACCAAAAATCATTATTCAATGATTATTTAAGTTTAAGAAATTAATCTTAACTTTAACTGGGTTAAAGAACTAATGTCATTTAAACATAGTTCACGGTAAACTCAAAATCATCTTCCATAAAATATGGAATCTTCACAGAAATCAAATCAATATATAATCGTTACAAATTTCTGTATCCGACCAATAATATAAATAGAATAACGGCAAAGCCTCTTAAATTCCATATGTAGTATCGGTCTTCTTTTACAGAAGCTTACTACGGTTATTATTAATTCAAATTTCATTCAACTCCAATTTAATATATTAAATTGGAAAACTTTACTTTTGGAAAGTTCCCATTTAAATCTTAATAAAAGATTTATAAATTCCAAATCATACTTTTACTGTCAGTTGGGTTAAAGAATACATGTCACTTAAAAACACAGTTCACAATAAACCCAACTCACATTTCATCTAATTTCAGTTACTAAATATCATTGAAAACTTTAATAATCTAAATTAAAGGATTATTCTTTTCATACGGGGTTTAAGAACAATGTTATTTAAGACACTATTCACGACAAACTCAAAATCCAAATTATTTAATTAAATTTCAATTAAATATTAAATAATTGGAAAACTTCATTAAATCTTAATTTAATGATTTACTCTAGTAGGTAACTAGGGCATTTCTATAAAAATATATTTTCCTAAAATATATTCTTTTTATAAAATGTTCTTTTCCTAAGATATTATCTAAAATATTCTTTTTCTGGAGTATTCTTTATTGGAATGTGACTCAATCAACATCCATATATTGCGTGAAATCAACAATCATGATGAATAATTACCAAACATCCAAATAACAGCCAAAGTGGATTCTACACTAAATATTGGGGCTAGTGTAGATCAAATATCATCCCAACACCCGTGTGGGGTTTCATCCAATAATCAAATAACAAATTATTTGTGCACTTGGGCGATGTGTAAGAATTATCGACCCAATCACATAAACAAGTCGGATGACTTGTAAATGGAAGTGTGATACTCAGTTTGAATATACTGGCAATAAATTTAACACATCAAACATTTCAACATCACAGACATATATTTCAATTCTTTTTATTGTGAACAAATGACAATAAAAATCTACTCTTTCATTTCAATTGTTTTAAAAGTGACAAAAAATGTCTCTTTTATTCTAATTCTTTTAATGTGACAAAAATGTTGAAATTTTGTCTAATTCCTTTCGATGTACAAAACATGATAAATTTGTCCAATTCATTATAATGTAAACAAAAATGTTATTTTTGTCTTCATTCTTTTAAAGTAAACAAAAATACTAACTTTACTTTAATCCTTTTTAATGATCAAAATGTACTCTTTCTTCTTTGGGAACCAAAAATGTATTTTTGGTTTTAATTCTTATTTATGATCAAAAATGAAATCTTCCTACATAATGACAAAAATGTATATTTTGGTTAAACTCTTTATTATGACGAAAAATAATTATTTTTTTTCATTCCTTATAATTGACAAAATGTGTATTTTCACTTCATTCTTTTTAATGTGACAAAAGTGTCCATTCTAATTCATTCTTTTTAATGTATATAAAAATATACATTTTCTAGTTCATTCTTTTAATGTATAAAAATATTCATTTTTCTAGTTTATCCTTTTAATGTATAAAAATATTCATTTGATTACACTCTTTTTAATGACCAAAAATGATAATTTTGGGTTAAACTCTTCTTAATGTAAACAAAACTATATATTTTGATCTACTCCTTTTTAATCTAAATAAATGTTCATTTTGGTTTAATACTTTTTAATACACAAAAATATTCATTTTTGTTTCACTAATCAAGTTTTGACAAAACAAGTTATTTTATTTCACTAATCATGTTTTGACAAAATGTTATTCTTATATAATCCTTATTGAATGACAAAAATGTGATTTTCGTAAAGTCCTCATTAAGTGATAAAAATGTATGTTTTTGTCAAACTCCTTATTAAGTGACAAAAATGTGATTTTTGTCAAACTCTTTATTAAGTGAGAAAAATGTGATTTTTTCAAACTCTTTTTTTTTAATATACAAAAATGTTCGTTTTTGTCTAACTCTTTTCAATGTGTCAAAATGAATGGTTTTAACTCATTATTTTCAAAGTGATAAAAATGAATGAATTACTTCATTCTTTTCAAAGTGCAAAAATGTTTGGTTTTATCTCAATAACTATATTTCTAATCGAAATGTCGTTTTTTTTATTTTGCATAACACATTTCAAATAAAAATGTTGTTTTTATTTCCATGGTACATTTGTGAGGAAATGTTGTTTAATTCCACTGTAACATTTATAAGAAAATGTTATTTTATTTCAAGGTAACATTCATTAGAAAATGTTATTTTATTGCAAAAATCATGTTTTGACAAAAGATGTTATTTCCTTTATAATACCACAATTTATAAAAATGTTATTTTATTTCACTAAACATTCTTTTGACAAAATGCTATTTTAATTCATTAATCATTCTTGACAAAAAATGTTGATTTTATTCACTAGTCATATTTGACAAAAATGTTGTTTCTTTATTCACTAATCAAATTTCTAATCAAAATGTCATTTTTGTTTTACATAACAAACTTCAAATAAAAATGTTGTTTTTATTTTCATAGCAGATTTTAAATCAAAAATATCATTTTGATTTGCATAATCATATTTCAAGTAAAATGTTGTTTTATTTTTCTAACACAATTCTAGTCAAAAATGTTGTTTGATTTCAATAAACATGTTTAACACAAATGATAGTTCTAATTTAACTAACATGTTTCTAAACAAAATGAACATTTCTAATGTATATTCATATCAAAAATTGTCATTTTTATTCTCAACATAATTGATCAAAAATGATACTCTTGTTTTGTTGATCATTCTACTTCGACAAAACTAAAAATAATATTCCAATGTTAACATTACAGATCTAACAACATATGAGCATCGCAAATCAATCACAACACATACATAATATCACAGATCGGTATTTAATAAACATACACACATGAAATTGAAATAACGACAGATAATTAAATTTTAATTATTTTAAAAGAAGAAATCTCACCATTAATTAATCTGAATTTCCATCCAGCGCAGTTCCAGGTCCTGCTCAGTTCCATGACGTAGTGCTCTCGAATACGATTGCAAAGGTTCGAAAATCATTTAATTCCGTCGTTGTTTGAAGAAGTTACGAATGTTTAAACTTTTAAAACCATTTAATTATTTAATTAATAATTTAATTTCATCTTTACCCTTCATCTTCTATACCAAAAATCGGCCGCACGCTTTCCTTTTACTGTTCAAAACTAGGGCTTTAAATTTCGACCAGCACAGTCAGCGAGAGGGTGATCGGAGGGCGGGGTCTGGTCGGCCTTGGAGGGGCGCGTGTTCGGCCGGAGCTGGGGCCCACTCGGCGGCGCACAGGAGGCACGACGGCGGTTCGTTTGGAGCGACTTTGGGTGGTCGGTTCGAGGTGATGGCGCAGCTGTAGGCGATCTCCACCGTCCATATTAAATAGCTCATCTTCCTCTTCGATTTTCTTTTTGAGATTTTGAATTTCATTGAATATTCTAAGAGAAAAGTGGGATTGAATTTCGTAGGCTTTAGGACATTGAAGATGAGATACGGCGACTGCTGAATTGTGCATTTAGGGTTACGTATAATACGGGGTATTTATACTGTGTATTTCTCTTTTAATTTATTTTTTTAATTCAATAATTCATGTTTACCTATACGAACCCCAAATCGAACCCAACGAGTGTCGCCCCTAGCTAATAACTCCCATTCCGGACTCAATGGAATATGTTTCGTAACCCAATTCGGCCGTTACGATATGTTTTTCTTTAAATTAAATTATGAATCATTTGATTATTAAATTCAAACGTACATTTTAAATTACCGGGGCCACATACTACCTCTAAAAATTACAGAAAAATTATTTCTGGTTATGTTTTGACGATACGGTTCTAACAAGACTAATTTCGTCGAATTCTGAGACTGTTTGAAAAATGGTCATTTTCAAGTCGATTAAATTTGATCGAAACCGACAAAACACATTTTCCTTTGCCATGCTCACATATTAATTCGAAAAATTCTGGAAAATTAAACTTAACAATAATTTGACATTCCGGTTCCAACAAAAGTGGTTTCGTCGAAAAACCGAGGTCGATTGCAAAATGGCTATTTTCAAGGGCCATATATTATATTAAAATATATATAAATTCTACAGCGACTTTTCTAAAATTTATACTGGACATAACATTCAAATTATAAAGTGAAATTTCAGTTTCTTACATCCGTTAGAATGATATGATTAAACAGATTTAAATATTTCTTGTTTCGCTCAATTCTGATATAAAATGAATCCTGTACAGTCAATAAAAGTTCAAATTCAAATTTTCAAAATACAACGCTGTTTTAAACTCCTTTTATAATTAAATTAAATTTATTCGTTTTAAAATAAATTTTTAGTCGTTCTTATTTAATATATATTATTGTAAATATTAAAAATCCATTAAAATTTCTAAAATAAAATATTTTAATTGGCCCCAAAATCCCGGGTCGTTAAAATCACCCCCACTTAAAATCTTTTTGTCCTCGAAAAGGAACGTAGCTAAAAGTTGTTTAATTTAACCAACTCAACCTTAATTTTTTTATTGGTTTCAATAATTTTGTTAGTTAAATTAATTATCATTTCTATACTTTTATTTGTTAAACTAATAATCAAACCTCACAACCAGCAATCAATTAGGTGATTAACTTTTCAAATACGTATGTAACTTTTATATATAATCAAAAATCATATTTTTAGTGCAAATCAAAGCAATGTGTCCTAACTAAGTTTTGCTTCTCATACCAGTCAATGGAAATATATAGAAATCCCACTTTCGATAATCGAACATAAATACTGATGATGGTGCACCGATCACCAGAATTATCCCCGGGCGACTAGAGTGTGATTCTATATCTATCTAGTATATTAAAACTTCGAATATCCGTTAATTACTCGTATATTTGAAATCTTTATATACTCGATTGTCCACATTAAAATATAATAATATACTCAAATATGTATTTTAAAATAAAATTTCAAAACAAAATTTGTTTTCATTTTTTTATTTTAAAGAAAATAATACTCTTCACACTCGTTCTAGGATGCTACTGATCCCATCTCTAACGAGTTATTATCATTGGATATTACTAATCCAATCTCTGATGAATTCTTTCGTTCGGTTCTAATGTGTCTTATTCTCGAGCTCTGTAAACCAATGCTCTGATACCAAATGAAACGACCCAAACTTCCCAGTAAAAGAAAGACTGGATTGCTTTGAGAACAACACACATCAGAACACAAACTGAAGAACATTTTATTGCTGATTACAACAATTACATCAGAGTACAAGAATATAACAGAGTACGAATACTTATTACACAATAGAAATACCATAATATCAGAGATTTAAATTACATTTAAATAGCAGCGGAAAAATAATACAAATATACAACTGAGAGGAACACACAGATACAGAGCTTTCCGAGTACCGCTTCAGCTGTAAGCTAGGATCCTGTAAATATATCTGCAAAAGCCACTCGACTGCCCGTGTGGAAAATATGGGCACCCGAGTTTGCCAGTGAAACAAACTACAGGTCAGTCATGGGACTGTTATGAGAAATCTTAACTTAACTATCTAATAATAAGGCTAATCACAGGACCACGCCGCTAACGCGGAACGGGTTTACTCCATTGGATTGCCAGTGCATAAGTAAAGTAGATCGTTCAAATAGCACTGTGCTTTTTAGAAAAATGAGATCATTATAAGACCCAAGTCCCATCACACAATGCAACGCAAACCGGAGGATAGGGTTTTACCTTATAATGATCAAAAGATGATAAATACGTAAAACGTATTACTACTAGTGTGTATATGTTTTCATAAATCATTTCAATATAAATGTATTAATCTTAGGCGGCATAGCTACCATATACTATTGGGGATTTGTTTTTCCATCATGAGTCAAGGCTAGGGAGGAGCTCCATACCGATTCGAGACACTCTAGCAAATACCTCAGGATCACACCTATGGGCAACCCTTGGATAGCTGCAGGGTCGGTCCACTCCGAAGGGTCGTGGATTAGTTATACATAAACACACGTTTCCCGGTCCTTTTGGACCTATAATATGGCCACTAACAACCTATAAAAACACGAGATACCTCATAATCAATCATCCACATAAGTAAAATGTCATCGCTGGTAGGTCCCTGACATTACTCTAGCTAGAAAGATAACGTGTGCACTCCCTGCGTTCCCTTCTCCCGTTTTAGACTCATACCGGGGTGTGAGGCTCGTGAGGTTACGCTATACACAAAGCTATGCCGTAATAGGCTATACTTTGATCATCCCACAAGGCCCTGCTTTTCAACAAAAGCCTTGATCATTTGCATCTTGGCGTGCCACATTGACAATTCACGCCATGCGATCAATCACTATTAATATATACCAGGGTGTTAAGCAGAGGATAAATCCTCCACCACCAAACCGACATACATTAACAGAAATTGATTTAATTCACATGGAATGAAGTCCAATGTCAGACACGCATCCATTTACTAGCTTATGCTCTGGGTCTGAGCGAAAACCAAATCCGAACAATCAACAATAGTCCGGATGGCCACCACTGAAGCCCCTTCAAGGTAGCTACTCCCATCAGGGTCTCTGTAGCAACACATCCATTCGATGTGAAGATCGTCGGTCTTCAACCACCGTCTTCATATTCGACTCTTCGTCGTCGTAGTAATTACTCAGAATGGGTTAAACCCGGTCTTTCCGAATAATTCGCGTATTTTTATAATTAAAATCAAGTACTATAGAAGCACATCCAACGTCTCATTTCAATTCAGAATATTCTTCTGATAAGATATTCGCATTATTATATCCAAGATAAATTCTTTAAATTATCCTTAAATCTTTTCTTTAAAGATTTACCAAAACTTCAATTGGGTTTTAAATACCAAAAATCATTATTCAATGATTATTTAAGTTTAAGAAATTAATCTTAACTTTAACTGGGTTAAAGAACTAATGTCATTTAAAAATAGTTCACGGTAAACTCAAAATCATCTTCCATAAAATATGGAATCTTCACAGAAATCAAATCAATATATAATCGTTACAAATTTTTGTATCCGACCAATAATATAAATGGAATAACGGCAAAGCCTGTTAAATTCCATATGTAGTATCGGTCTTCTTTTACAGAAGCTTATCATGGTTATTATTAATTCAAATTCCATTCAACTCCAATTTAATATATTAAATTGGAAAACTTTACTTTTGGAAAGTTCCCATTTAAATCTTAATAAAATATTTATAAATTCCAAATCATACTTTTACTGTCAGTTGGGTTAAAGAATACATGTCACTTAAAAACACAGTTCACAATAAACCCAACTCACATTTCATCTAATTTCAGTTACTAAATATCATTGAAAACTTTAATAATCTAAATTAAAGGATTATTCTTTTCATACAGGGTTTAAGAACAATGTTACTTAAGACACTATTCACGACAAACTCAAAATCCAAATTATTTAATTAAATTTCAATTAAATATTAAATAATTGGAAAACTTCATTATATCTTAATTTAATGATTTACTCTAGTAGGTAACTAGGGCATTTCAATAAAAATATATTTTCCTAAAATATATTCTTTTTATAAAATGTTCTTTTCCTAAGATATTTTCTAAAATATTCTTTTTCTGGAGTATTCTTTATTGGAATGTGACTCAATCAACATCCATATATTGCATGAAATCAACAATCATGATGAATAATTACCAAACATCCAAATAACAGCCAAAGTGGATTCTACACTAAATATTGGGGCTAGTGTAGATCAAATATCATCCCAACACCCGTGTGGGGTTTCATCCAATAATCAAATAACAAATTATTTGTGCACTTGGGCGATGTGTAAAAATTATCGACCCAATCACATAAACAAGTCGGATGACTTGTAAATGGAAGTGTGATACTCAGTTTGAATATACTGGCAATATAATTAAATATCAAACATTTCAACATCACAGACATATATTTCAATTCTTTTTATTGTGAACAAATGACAATAAAAATCTACTCTTTCATTTCAATTCTTTTAAAAGTGACAAAAAATGTCTCTTTTATTCTAATTCTTTTAAAGTGACAAAAATGTTGAAATTTTATCTAATTCCTTTCGACGTACAAAACATGATAATTTTGTCAAATTCATTATAATGTAAACAAAAATGTTATTTTTGTCTTCATTCATTTAAAGTAAACAAAAAATACTAACTTTACTTTAATCCTTTTTAATGATCAAAATGTACTCTTTCTTCTTTGTGAACCAAAAATATATTTTTGGTTTTAATTCTTATTAATGATCAAAAATGTAATCTTCCTTCATAATGACAAAAATGTATATTTTGGTTAAACTCTTTATTATGACCAAAAATAATTATTTTTGTTTCATTCCTTATATTTGACAAAATGTGTATTTTCACTTCATTCTTTTTAATGTGACAAAAGTGTCCATTCTAATTCATTCTTTTTAATGTATATAAAAATATACATTTTCTAGTTCATTCTTTTAATGTATAAAAATATTCATTTTTCTAGTTTATTCTTTTAATGTATAAAAATATTCATTTGGTTACACTCTTTTTAATGACCAAAAATGATAATTTTGGGTTAAACTCTTCTTAATGTAAACAAAACTATATATTTTGATCTACTTCTTTTTAATGTAAACAAATGTTCATTTTGGTTTAATACTTTTTAATACACAAAAATATTCATTTTTGTTTCACTAATCAAGTTTTGACAAAACAAGTTATTTTATTTCACTAATCATGTTTTGACAAAATGTTATTCTTATATAATCCTTATTAAATGACAAAAATGTGATTTTTGTAAAATCCTCATAAAGTGACAAAAATGTATGTTTTTGTCAAACTCCTTATTAAGTGACAAAAATGTGATTTTTGTCAAACTCTTTATTAAGTGACAAAAATGTGATTTTTGTCAAACTCTTTTTTTTTTTAATATACAAAAATGTTCATTTTTGTCTAACTCTTTTACAATGTGTCAAAATGAATGGTTTTAACTCATTCTTTTCAAAGTGATAAAAATGAATGAATTACTTCATTCTTTTCAAAGTGCAAAAATGTTTGGTTTTATCTCAATAACTATATTTCTAATCGAAATGTCATTTTTTTATTTTGCATAACACATTTCAAATAAAAATGTTGTTTTTATTTCCAAGGTACATTTGTGAGGAAATGTTGTTTAATTCCACTGTAACACTTATAAGAAAATGTTTTTTTATTTCAAGGTAACATTCATTAGAAAATGTTATTTTATTTCAAAAATCATGTTTTGACAAAAGATGTTATTTCATTTATAATACCACAATTTATAAAAATGATATTTTTATTTCTATTGTAACATTTATAAAAATGTTATTTTATTTCAATAAACATTCTTTTGACAAAATGCTATTTTAATTCACTAATTATTCTTGACAAAAAATGTTGATTTTATTCACTAGTCATATTTGACAAAAATGTTGATTCTTTATTTATTAATCAAATTTGACAAAAATGTGGTTTCTTTATTCACTAATCAAATTTCTAATCAAAATGTCATTTTTGTTTTACATAACAAACTTCAAATAAAAATGTTGTTTTTATTTTCATAGCAGATTTCAAATCAAAAATATCATTTTGATTTGCATAATCATATTTCAAGTAAAATGTTGTTTTATTTTTCTAACACAATTCTAATCAAAAATGTTGTTTTGATTTCAATTAACATGTTTAACACAAATGATAGTTCTAATTTTACTAACATGTTTCTAAACAAAATGAACATTTCTAATGTATATTCATATCAAAAATTGTCATTTTTATTCTCAACATAATTGATCAAAAATGACACTCTTGTTTTGTTGATCATTCTACTTCGACAAAACTAAAAATAATATTCCAATGTTAACATTACAGATCTAACAACATATGAGCATCGCAAATCAATCACAACACATACATAATATCACAGATCAGTATTTAATAAACATACACACATGAAATTGAAATAACGACAGATAATTAAATTTTAATTATTTTAAAAGAAGAAATCTCACCATTAATTAATATGATTTTCCATCCAGCGCAGTTTCAGGTCCTGCTCAGTTCCATGACGTAGTGCTCTCGAATACGATTCCAAAGGTTCGAAAATCTTTCAATTCCGTCGCTGTTTGAAGAAGTTACGAATGTTTAAACTTTTAAAACCACTTAATTATTTAATTAATAATTTAATTACATCTTTACCCTTCATCTTCTGTACCAAAAATCTGCCTCACGCTTTCCTTTTACTGTTCCAAACTAGGGCTTCAAATTTCGACCAGCACAGTCAGCGAGAGGGTGATCGGAGGGCGGGGTCTGGTCGGCCTTGGAGGGGCGCGTGTTCGGCCGGAGCTAGGGCCCACTCGGCGGCGCACAGGAGGCACTGCGGCGGTTCGTTTGGAGCAACTTTGGGTGGTCGGTTCGAGGTGATGGCGCAGCTGTAGGCGATCTCCACCGTCCATATTAAAGAGTTCATCTTCCTCTTCGATTTTGTTTTTGAGATTTTGAATTTCATTGAATATTCTAAGAGAAAAGTGGGATTGAATTTCGTAGGCTTTAGGCCATTGAAGATGAGATACGGCGGCTGCTGTATTGTGCATTTAGGGTTACGTATAATACAGGGTATTTATACTGTGTATTTCTCTTTTAATTTATTTATTTAATTCAACAATTCATGTTTACCTATACGAACCCAAAATCGAACCCAACGAGTGTCGCCCCTAGCTAATAACCCCCATTCCGGACTCAATGAAACATGTTTCATAACCCAATTCGGCCGTTACGATATGTTTTTCTTTAAATTAAATTATAAATCATTTGATTATTAAATTCAAACGTACATTTTAAATTACCGTGGCCACATACTACCTCTAAAAATTACAGAAAAATTATTTCTGGTAATGTTTTGACGATATGGTTCTAACAAGACTAATTTCGTCGAATTCTGAGACTGTTTGAAAAATGGCCATTTTCAAGTCGATTAAATTTGACCAAAACTGACAAAACACATTTTCCTTTACCACGCTCACATATTAATTCAAAAAATTCTGGAAAATTAAACTCAACAATAATTTGACATCCCGGTTCCAACAAAAGTGGTTTCGTCGAAAAACCGAGGTCGTTTGCAAAATGGCTATTTTCAAGGGCTATATATTATATATATATATATATATATATATATTCTACAACGACTTTTCTAAAATTTAAACTGGACATAACTTTCAAATTATAAAGTGAAATTTCAGTTTCTTACATCCGTTAGAAAGATATGATTAAACAGATATAAATATTTCTTATTTCGCTCAATTCTTATTTAAAATGAATCCTGTACAGTCAGTTAAAGTTCAAATTCAAATTTTCAAACTGCAGCGCTGTTTTAAACTCCTTTTATAATTAAATTAAATTTATTTGTTTTAAAATAAATTTTTAGTCGTTCTTATTTAATATATATTATTGTAAATATTAAAAATCCATTAAAATTTCTAAAATAAAAATTTTAAATTGGCTCCAAAATCCAGGGTCATTACATTTTTACAAAAACATAAGGATGATTTTATCATAAATAAAACTCCATTCATTACTTAATAAAAAGCAAATCCGTCCAACTAATCAAGACACGCTTAAATACAATATTTGAAAAGAAAATACAAATAAATTTAAATGAATACATAAAGATTGATTAAACTAGATAGCCTAGTTTTCGGATGATGATGAGGAAGATGAAATTCCAAGCTTTCTTCCTATCTTGACCATGAATTTGAATATTTTGGAAAGTTTCTTGTTGAGCTTCTTTTGATTATTGATGATTTTCACTTGATTTTGAATAATCGTCTCTTTGTAAATGCATAGTAACAGTTGGATACTCAACACTTTCCATAGAAGCCTCTTCTTATTCTTCGACTTCCATCGGATCATGTTCATGTTGCATTCGAGCTTGTTTGGCTTCGAATGTCTCATATGTTTGAAAATGAGGGGAATTTGCATGAGATGAATGTTTGATGCGTTAAACACTTTTCTAGGCACAAATTCTTCTCCATGAAGATCGACGTTAAAGTACTTGAAAATTCGAGTGAGATAAACACCATAGTAGAGAGTGTTTTCTCTTGTTGATAAATCTCTGGGCTTAATTTCACTTAGGATCATTTCGGCCCAATCAATAGTATAGCAACCCATTATAGCAAAAAGAGACTTTTGGATTTTGATGGTAGGATTGTTAAAATTTCCAGAATGAGGAGTGATGGTATTTTGAAAGAGGAGGTTGAAAATTCTTGTTTTTGAATGAAAGGAACGATTTTTGAATTCCATTGGAGCATCGTCCTCAAGTATGTCATGGTAGGTTTCCAAATCGGTTTCGTCGGTAACAAAATTCAAAAAGTTCGAGCCCATGCTTCTGCAATTTAGAATAGCGCCTAATAGTTCGGCATCAAGAAAAATTTGAGTGCCTTTGACACTACTCCAAATTTGGTCTTCATTGCCTTTATAAAATGCACGATTGAGATTTGCATAAAACATCATCACGAGTTTGGGGTAACATAATTCGTCATTGTCATGGGAGTTAAATAGTCTCAAGACTTCATTGTTTTGAAAAAGAGAGATGAGATCATAAGAGGGAAAATCGCTAAAGACGGAGAAAGCACCCGTGTTAACTTTAGCATTTGCTAAGTAGTTACCATAGGTTTTGATGGCCTCTTTTTCATTATGAATATAGCCTTTGATGGTTTTGGTTATCTTCAATTTTGGGATGAACTAGAGAAAGCCGTTGAATTGATAATTTTGAAGAGAATAGATATGAAGAATATTGTTTTGAGTTGTGAATGAAAGGTAGAAAGAGTAGATGTATATATAGAAATTGAGTAGATATGAATTGAATAGGCACAACTTTTCAGATTGAAACGACACCTTTCAGACCTTGGGAGTTGGTGAAAAGTTGGAGGGAAGTTTGAAAGTTCAAACTATTTGAAATTCAAAATTTGAATTTCAAAACTGGTCAGGTATGTCGACATAGACTTATTAGTATGTCGACATATATGTCTACTTTCAAAGAGAATTTAAATTTGGTTAATGAAAATTTATATTATCGATTTATATTTCAGGTTTAATGATTTCCTGAAATAATTTTAATCCTAGTAAGCAAACAAACAATTTATTTACTTATTTTATTTGTTATTTATTATTAAATTACTATTTTGAATTTCGAAATTCAACAAATTTCAAATTTGAATTTCAAAATTCAAACTTGAATTTCAAATTTCAAATTTTAAAACCAAATCAAAGCATCCACTTAATCAAGTAAAATGAGAAATTAATTAAAGCGCACCCGAGTTTTAGATCCTTTTCTTCGAAATATTCTGAACTCTGAATTGTCGTGAATCATGTATTCGTATTTACTATTTCTAGTTCTTCATCATTTGTTGTTGAATCTAAATCATCTAATGTTGCTTCATATGCTTTCTTTCTCTTTCTTGATGAATTGTTGTTGTCTGTTTGTTGAGTCGATTTGTGTGGATATGGACACATTTTCTTTGTATGTCCTGGTTTGTTGCGGTTATAACATCGAACATCATTACTTATTGAATTTACATTATTGTAATTCTTCCTGCTGTATCTCAGAAACCTTCTAAAATGATTTTTTTTCATAAGCACCGTTTCTTCATCATCTTCATTACTCGAGTCAGAATCATTTGTTATTGCTTTCAATGCAATAGATTTCTTTTCTTTTGATCTGTTTCTTTTCTTTTCTGTAATTGGACTTCGTAAGACATCAGATTTCCAATTAACGCTTCAATATTTTTTTCATTCACATCATTGGCTTCTTCAATTGCCAAAGTTTTCTGATCCCATTCTGGAGTTAATGAACTTAATATTTTTGTGACTTGATCTGCTACAGAATAGGTTTTTCTAAGTGCAGTTAATGAATGCACTATCTCTTGAAATCTGTAATATACATCTGAATAAACTCATTCACGTTCATTTAAAAAAATCAAACTGATTAATTAGCATTGCCATTTTAGTTTGTTTAGCTTTACTAGTTCCTTCATGAGTAACTTGTAAAGTTCTCCAAATTTCATAGGCAGTTTTACATACTGATACTCTATTAAATTCATTCCTATCTCATGAACAAAATAACATATTCACGGCATTAGAATTACTCTGTGCAACAGCCTTTTGTTCCTTTGTCCATTGTGCAATTGCAGTTGTGGGTTTAATATATTCATTTTATGTACTATTCCATGTGTCTAAACCTACTGATTGCAAATATATTTTCATTCTACATGCCCAATATGAATAATTACTACCATTAAACAATGGTGGTCTAACAATGGGCTGACCCTCTATAAAAGAACTATTATTGCTACTTGTGTTAGTTGCCATTATCACTATTTTCAAAAACCAGATTATCAACTTTTAGAAAGACCTTGCCCCGATACCAATTATTAGGGAATGCGGAATGGATCGTTAAGGAAAAATAAACACCAGAGGGGGAGTGGTGAATAGTGTTTTTAAGAATTTAAACAAAATCTAAAACTTGTGTAAATTACTAGATGAATCAAAGGCCACAAACACAATCACAGATACAGATTCAAAAAAAAAAAGAATAATCAGAAATAAAAATGCAGAAAAGGAAAGAACACACCGGATTTTATACTGGTTCGGATTGCTCCTATGTCCAGTCCCACGCAACGCTCGATTGCGCAGAGTTTTATTACTATATCAATATCCAATTACAATCCTCCTTGATTTCACGGCTACAAAGGATATCACCTGTAACAACCCGGAAAATCAGAACAAATTTAAAATTTTTATTTTGGCTATTTTAATGAATTTTGAATATTAAAAATGATTTATTTTAAATAATAACGACTAAAAATTTATTTTAAATGAAGTTAGAATGAGTAAATTTATTTTAATAATATAACGAGCCTGAAATGGAATGGTAGTTTGAAAATTCGATTTCAAATTTCAATTGAATGTACGGGATTCAGAATAAATCGGATTTCAGTAAAACCAGAAATATTTGAATCTGTTTGAAAATATCTTTCCAACGAATGTGAAAAATCAAGATTTCATAACGGGAATAAAAAGTTATGACCAGTTGAAAATTTAGAATAGTCGCTATGGAATTTTATATAATATATAGCCCTTAAAAATAGTGATTTTGCAAATGACCTCCTTTTTCGACCAGACCACTTTTGTTAAATCTGGAATATCAAATTATTGCTAGATTTCAATTTCCATAATTTTTGGAATCAATATGTGAGCGTGGCAGATTTAAACGTGTTTGGTAATTTGAGTTTGAATTTAATCGACTGGAAAAATGACCGTTTTTCAAATGGTCTCCAAATTCGACGAAATTAGTTTTCTTAGGACTGTATCATCAAAACATAGCTAGATTTATTTTTAGGGAATTTTTGGAGTTAGTATGTGGCTCTGGTAAATTAAAATGTACGTTCAAATGTAATATATAATAATTACATTTTAATTTAAATGAAAACTGATCGAAACAGTCGAATTGGCTAATGGGACATATCCCATTATGTTCGGAATGGGGTATTCAGCTAGGGTGATGCTCGTTAGGTTTGATTTGGAGTCAGTGATGATTTTGACCTTTATAAAGAATTAAATAATAATAATTAAAATAAATATAAGCTACTAGGCCCAAAACCCTAATTCCTCTCCAGTCAAAACCCGCACCCAAAATTGGGAAAAATCCCGTCGCTCCTTCCAACGCCCCCGCCGCCGCTGCTTTCCCCTCACTGCCATGCCATAGGCCGCCGCACGCCCTGAGCTCCGCCGCCGACCCTTCCTCTTCCTCCATCTCCTCGTCCACAGGAAAAACCGCCTGAAAACCCACGGTCTGGCCAAGTAAACCCCTCCGCCGCCACCGACAGGCCCGCCTCCAGCCTCCCTACGCCGCACCCCCGACATCCAGACCCCGCCCGACGTCCCCGTGCTCGATTCAATGTAAGTATTTGAATTTGAATTTTGTTTTTAGATTTTTATAATAGAAAATAATAGATTTATATTATAGAAAAGAATAGATTTTTATTATAGAAAAGAATAGATTTTTATTATAGAAAAGATTATATTTTTATTTATAAAAAGATTGGATTTTTATTTATAAAAAGGTCTAATTTTTAATTTTACAAAGGTATGATTTTTAATTATATAAAATTATGATTTTTATATATATAGAAGCATTATAAAAATATGATTTTTATATAAGCAAAGCATTATAAAAATATGATTTTTAGCATTATAAAAATATAATTTTTATAATAGGAATAGCATATAAAAATATGATTTTTATAGTGTATACATCGGTATAAAAATATGATTTTTATATATAATGCAGCGTAACAAAAATGTGATTTTTATTATGTAAGTAGCGATATAAAAATATGATTTTTATGTCAATTGCTTTAGAATAAAAATATGATTTTTATATATGTAGCAGCATTGTAAAAATATGATTTTTAGTTCTGTAAAAACATTTTTTTTAGTAAATAAAAATATTATTTTTAGTTAGATAAAGATATATAAACATCATATTAAAAATGTGATTTTTACTATGAACAGTGTGAAAAGATTGCGTTGGAATTTCGCAAAAATTCAAACTGTTCAGAAATTCAGAAATAAAAACCGGTGGAGTGGATGCCAAAGGTGAGAACTTCTAACTCTAATTTATTTTCTAGTTAAATATATATATTAGGATGCAGACAGTGCTTTGCAGCACCCGACACCTTTGTTTGAAACCATGGATGTCTGGTTGGTTTTTTTGATTGATAAATTGGTTGAATTTGATTTGGGATGTAAATTGAATTGATTAGAATTGGTATGTGTATGGCGCGAGCCAGTATTAGGCGAGGGATAAGGCTAGACCTTATTCCGGTTCTAGTATCGCATCGTTATGCTGCCGAAATTTTCTAAAAATGTTAGAATAATAAAAATATCATTTTTATTGTATAAATGAACTGTATAAAATATTCATGTGTTGAAATAAATATTTTATAGTTAAAAATGTAATTTTTAACGAGTATATGAATAAAATAAATATTCATTTACAAAACAGACGATTTGTTTATGTACACACATTTGAATGATATTGATTGGGATGATGTATTTTACACATCGCCCAAGTGCACAAATAAATTCTGTGTCTGTGTTGATTGAAACCCCACACGGGTATTGGGATGATATTCGACGTACACTAATCCCAATTGTTTTGTTGAATGTCAATCGATTGGTTGACAGACTGTTGTAAGCGTTAATTAGTCATAATTAATGCTTGTGCAGTTGTGTAGTGCACTCTAGATGATGGTTGATTGTTTATCATTGTTGTTATATACATGTAATGTATGAAATCCATATAAATAAAATTATATGGTAATTTACTGTGTCTAATCCCAATTCGGAAAGAACGAATATTTTTAAATGTCGAATAATGAATATTTTAAAATAACTAATATTTTAAAGCAATATTCAGTAATGGATCAAAATATGATTTTGATGTCCGATTTGGGATGGACACGAAAATATTTAAATATATAAAGCCGTATTGATTAGAATAACGCCATTTTGACGTGAACGATATTTATATCGATTTTATTCATTTTTATAATGAATATCAAAAAGGAAATGATTTCAAAATCTGATATTTTGAAAATGTTATCATTTAAATAATATAATGATAAGGAGTACTCAATTCTGATTTAAAATTGAATATGAAGTTGAAATCATTTATAAAACGAATTTATAAAATAGATTTTAAATGGAAATCGATGAAATATATACAATATATACACTATATATATTTAATGGCCTAAATAGAACGCGCCGCGCCGCGGCCATTAGTAAATTTCGGCCATTGACTTCGAATGGATATTACGGAAGATCAACCAGAACCGTTGGGTTCGTATCGAAAAGGGCTTTCCAACTAATACAAGAGATTTGAAATCGAACGAATGTATTTGGAATTATGTCCAAATCAAATTTGGAAAAGGTCGTTGTAAGTGCAGTTCGGAGACCGTTTATGGAAATCGACTGAAAGGGACTTAATAAAATTATTAAAAACATTTATAATTTGTGTAAAATCATAATAAATGATTTGGAAAGAATTGGGATGAAAATTTCCACGTTTATAAGGATAAAAATATATTTTTTATCAAAATGTACTAGTTATTATCTAGATTTGAAATCCAATAATTTTTTAATAAAATAAATTGGATATATGAATGGTTTTAATCTAACCAAAAATTTCTAACAAACAAATTGGAATGAAACTGGAATGGATTTGGAATGGAAATAATCTTCGGAATATTTCGATATTAGATTCCGTGATTTTATAGATATTATTATGGAAATTTGAAAGATATGTTTTATATCGTTATTTCCAATACGATATTTGTTTATTTCAGAATTTGGTATTGAATATAAGACGATATAATTACTATTCAGAGCCTTGTATTAAATATCTAATTGGATTTTGGGTTTGTCGTGAATGGTGTCTTCTTTAACACTGTTTAAACCAGTTGAGAAAAAGAATAAATCTTTTAATTAAGATTTAGTAAAGTTTTCCAATTAATTAATATTTAATTGGAATAGAATAAAATAATTGGATTTTGGGTTTATCGTGAATGGTGTCTTCATTAACATTGTTCTTAAACCCAGTTGAGAAAAAGGATAAATCTTTTAATTAAGATTTAGTGAAGTTTTCCAATTAATTGATATTTAATTGGAATTGAATAAAAGAATGGGATTTTGGGTTTGTCGTGAATGGTATTTTTAGTAACACTGTTCTTAAACCCCATGTAAAAAGAATAAATCTTTTAATTAATATTATTAGAGTTTCCAGTTATATTTAGTTACTGAAATAAAATGGAATGTGAATCAGGTTTGTTATGAACTGTGTTTTTAACGACATTCGTTCTTTAACCCGATTTACAGTGAAATGCGATTTGGAATTTATAAATCTTTTAATTAAGATTAATGGGATTTTCCAAAGTAAAGTTTTTCAATTTCATATATTAAATTGGAATTGAATGGAATTCGATTTGGTATGTGAAGGAAGACTGTTAATATATATGGAATTTAAAAGGCTTTGTCGTTATTCCATTTATATTATTAGTCAGATACGGAAATTGACATCGATTATATATTGATCTATTTTCCGTGAAGATTCCATAATTAATGGAATGTGATTCGGCTTTATCGTGAAATGTGTTTTAAATGACATTAGATCTTTAACCTTCTAAAGACAAGATTACATGTCTAACATTGTATTTTGAACTGTGTGGTTGATCTCTGCTAAATATATATCTGTTTTATAGCGGAGAATTTATTCTCTTGCTTAACACCCTTCTCTAAGACGTATGATCTTAGAGGTTATATATCGGTAGAAATCAATAGTACGGTGTAAATTGTCAATGCAACATGTTTGTGTTTCCAAAGTTAAATAATCATTAATATTGATTTTTGGGAAGATTAAAACTAAGTGAAGTTTTAATGAATCTTTAATTAGATTGAAAAGAGAATGTGATAATTTAAATTATCAAATTCAGGAAATGATCGAGAATGTTGTAGCACTTGTTTTACTCCATGTGATAGTTAAATTTTTAATTAGATTTGAATGGTAACTGGTAATTAATTTTACCGATAACACCATGGTGTTAGATATGGAGTATTACCAGTTTTGCTCCATGGGATGAATAGGTTGGGATTGGGAAATTAAACAAATGATTACTTCGGTAAGGTGCGCTAATCCCGACTAGTTTGGATAAACCTTAATTTGGTTTGAATTAATATCGAAAGTAAGATTAAAGAATAAATTTAAAGAATTTATCTTTGATAAAATTAATGGGAACCTTTCCCAAAGGATATGAATATTTAAATAAAATAATATTGAGAACTGGAATGAGGCATGTGTTGTGTTTTATAGCACTTGTTTATAATATACGCGAGTTATTCAAAAAGGTCGGGTTTATACCCATTCTGAATAACTGATTCGACGATAAATCGATAATGAAGACGGTGGTTGAGGACTGGAGGTCTTCACATCATTTGGATGATTACGGATGTCTTGATTGGACTGTACACCTAGGACGAGGTAATAAATGGTGATTGTCCAGACGTACTTGGAGATCGACCGGATATGCGAGGACCTCTCTCCGGTATTGGACATATGGGATGAGGAATAAGGTGCCTCCGATTTCGTTCAGACCCAGAACGAACTAGTAAATAGATGTGTGTCTGACATTGGATTTTATTCTGTGTTGATTGGTCTCTATTACATATATATCTACTTGGAGGCGAGGAATTTATTCTCTTGCTTAACACCCTTCTTTGAGATGTACGAGCTCAGAGGTTATATATCGATAGACATCAGTTGCATGGCGTGAACTGTCAGTGTGGCATGCTGAGATGCAAATGATCAAGGCTTCTGTTGAAAAGCAGAGTCTTGTGGTTGATGATCAAAGCACGGCCTTAAAGGGCATAGCTTTGTGTATAGCGTTAATTCGTGAGCCTCACACTTCGGTATGAGTCAAAAAAGGGATAAGGGACGCAGTGAGAACATGACGTTTTTTTCTAGCTATGGGTGGTGTCATGGTATGGAGACCAGACATTTATATTTTTTTTACCTATGTGGATGATGGATAGCGAGGCGCCTCGGATATATCAGTTACCACGGACCCGATGGATAGGTCCTGTAGGACCGGGAAACGTGTGTTCAAGAATAATTAATCCTCAAACGTAAGGGAGGACCGACACGATAGAATCCAAGGGTTGCCCAGAGTGTGTAGTCCTAAGACATTTGCTAGAGTGTCTCGAAGCGGTTAGGAGTACATCCCTTGCCTCGACTCATTACAGAAATCCAATTTCCAATACATGACATTTCAGTTTTGACGGTAGAGCCTAGTATAGAGACATGATAGATGGTACCCATGCCGCCTATGATTGATACATTTATATTTGAAGTTGATTTCTTCACTTATAGTAATAATAAAAGATAAAATTTCACGTATCAAGCATTATTTGGTTATTATAAGGTAAAACTCTATCCTCTGGCTTGCGTTGCATTGTGTGATGGGACCTGAGTCTTGTAATAGCTTAATTTTCTTTAATTAGCATTGCGCAGTTTGTTTCATGCACTGGTATTCTTGGGGGTAAACCCGTTGCGTGTTATACGGCGTGGTCCCTTGATATACCTAACTTTAAAATCAAGTTAATAACTATTTTAGTTCTCACACCAGTTACATGACTGACCTGGAGTTTATTGTTTTAACCTAAACTCTGGGTGCCCCTATTTTCCACGTGGGCAGCTAGTAGTTTTGGTTTTGCAGATTTATCTTTACAGGATCCTGGCTTACAACTAGAGCTATATTCGGAACGCTCTGTATCCGTTTATTTCTTTCAATTGTGTTTTGTATTATTTTCAACCGTATTGTAATTTGTAAATCTCTGATATTTATCAAATGTATATTATTTGTTCATACTCTGTATATTCTTGTACTCTGATGTAAATTGTTTTAATAAGCAATGAAATGTTCTTTTGTTTGCGTTCTGATTTGTCGTGTTCTCAACTCAATCTGGGCTTTCCCTTACGAGCGAGTTTGGGTCATTTCATCATGGTGTCAGAGCTTTGGTTTATAGAGCTCGAGAACAAGGCATATTAGAAACAAACGAAAGAATTAATTAGAGATTGGATTAGTAATATCCAATGACAATGACTCTTTAGAGATAGTATCCTAGAACGAGTGTGAAGAGTGTATTTTTAAAATAAAAATGAAAACAAATATTGTTTTGAAAATTTAAATCTTATTAAATGTATTTGAATATTTATTTTAAATTGATTTGGACAATCGAGCATATAAAGATTTTGCATATACACCTTGCAAACATTTATACAAAGCCTCAAATATACTGGATAGATATAGAATCACACTCTAGTCGCCCAGAGATGATTTTGATGATTACTCGAGTATCATCAGAATTTATCTTCGAGTTTCAAAAGTGGGATATCTATATATTACCAATTGATTATGTGAGAACCAAAACTAGATAGGATTTATTATTTGTGATTTGGCATCAAAAACTTGATTTTTGAGTATAAAAAAATTATGAATTTGAAAAGATAATCAACTAATTGATTGCTGGTTGTGTTGTTTGATTATTATTCTGATTAATAAAAATATATTAGAACCATAAAACCAATAAGAGAAATGAAGGTAAATTTAGCCAAATCGAATCAAAATTTTGAACTGAACTGTAAATTTGATTGAAATTGCATGCATATACATGTATATACATTGAACATGTCATAGCAGGGAAGCTAAGCAGAGGAATAGAATTATATGCCCGACAAATAGGTACATATTTACTATATTTCTTGGGTTTGGATGATTTTATGAGCCGACTGGTTAGCCGCTTGGCTTTTTCTTTTTGGATGATGAGGGCCAAGCGTGGCTAGTTATAGTTTTATATGTCTCCCCGTACAAAGGAGGTTATGGCAAAAATTTTTGAAAATTTAGGGTGTTAGCCAAATTTTTGAAAATTAAGAAAATTCTTAGAAACCGAAAAGTTGAAGAATGAAAGCCAGAATGAAAGTTGAGTTGATTAGTAAAACAACATTCAACGCCATTCCTTTTCGAGGATGAAAAGATTTTAAGTGGGGGAGATTGTAACAACATGAAAAATCAGAACAAATTTAAAAAATTTATTTTGGCCATGTTAATGAGTTTTGAATATTTAAAATGACTTATTTTAAATAATAACGACTAAAAATTTATTTTAAATGAAGTTAGAATGAATAAACTTATTTGAATTATATAACGAGCCTGAAAATGGCGCGATGGTTTGAAAATTCGATTTCAAAATGTACAAGATTCAAAAAATATTGAATTTCAGTACAACCAGAAATATTTGAATCTGTTTGAAAATAACTTTCCAACGGACGTGAAAAATCCTGATTTCATAACGGGAATAAAAAGTTATGACCAGTTGAAAATTCAGAATAGTCGCTACGAAATTTTATATAATATATAGCCCTTAAAATTAGCGATTTTGCAAACGACCTCCATTTTCAACGAGACCACTTTTGTTAAATCTGGAATGTCAAATTATTGCTATATTCCAATTTTGATAATTTTTGGAATCAATATGTGAGCGTTGCGGATTTAAACGTGTTTGCTAATTTCAATTTGAATTTAATGGACTAGAAAATGACCGATTTTCAAACGTTCTCCAAATTTGATGAAATTAATTTTTGTTAGGATCGTATCATTAAAACATAGCTAGATTGATTTTTTGGAAATTTTTGGAGTCAGTATGTGTCTCCAGTAAATTAAAATTTACGTTCAAATGTAATATATAATGATTTAAATTTAAATTTAAATTTAAATGAAAACTAATCGAAATAGTCGAATTGGCTGACAAGATATATCCCATTATGTCCGGAATGGGGGTATTCAGCTAAGGGCGACAGATGTTGGGTTTGATTTGGAGTCCGTGATGATTTTTACCTTTTAAAAAGAATTAAATAATAATAATTAAAATAAATATGAATATAAGCTATTGGGCCCAAAACCCTAATTCCTCTCCAGTAAAAACCCGCACCCCAAATTGGGAAAAATTCCGTCGCTCCTTCAAATGTCCCCTCTGCCACTGCTTTTCCACCCACCGCCACGCCATAGGCCGCCGCACCTCCTGAGCTCCGCCGCCGACCCTTCCTCCACCTCCATCTCCTTCTCCATGCGAAAAACTGCCTGAAAACCCACGCTCTGGGCAAGTAAGCCCCTCCGACGCCACTGACAGGCCCGCCGCCGCCTCCAGCCTCCTTGCGCCGCACCCCCTGACCTCTAGGCCCCGCCCCGACGCCCCTTTGCTCGATTGAATGTAAGTATTCGAATTTGATTTTTGTTTTCAAATTTTTATAATAGAAAAGAATAGATTTTAATTATAGAAAAGAATAGATTTTTATTATAGAAAAGATTGTATTTTTACTTACAAAAAGATTTGAATTTTATTTATAAAAAGGTTTGATTTTTAATTATACAAAGATATGATTTTTAATTATATAAAATTATGATTTTTATATATATAGAAGTATTATAAAAATATGATTTTTATATAAGCAAAGTGTTATAAAAATATGATTTTTAGCATTATAAAAAAATAATTTTTGTAATAGGAATATCACATAAAAATATGATTTTTATAGTGTATACATCAATATAAAAATATGATTTTTATATATAATGTAGCGTTACAAAAATGTTACTTTTATTAAGTAAGTAGCGATATAAAAATATGATTTTTATGCAAATAGCTTTAAAATAAAAATTTGATTTTTATATATTTAGCAGCGTTGCAAAAATATGATTTTTAGTTCTATAAAAATATCATTTTTAGTAAATAAAAATATTATTTTTAGTTAGATAAAGATATATAAACATCATATTAAAAATGTGATTTTTACTATGAACAGCATGAAAAAGATTGCGTTGGAATTTCGGGCAAAACCAAACTGTTCAGAAATTCAGAAATAAAAACTGGCAGAGTGGATACCAAAGGTGAGAACTTCTCACTCTAGTTTATTTTCTAGTTAAATATATATACTAGGATGCAGACGGTGCTTAGCAACACCCGACACCTTTGTTTGAAACCATGGATGTTTAGTTGTTTTTTTTTGATTGATAAATTGGTTGAATTTGATTTGGGATGTAAATTGAATTGATTAGAATTGGTATGTGTATGGCGCAAGCTAGTATTAGGCGAGGGATAAGGCTAGACCTTATTTCGGTTCTAGTATCGCGCCGTTATGCTGCTGAAATTTTCTAAAAATGTTAGAACAATAAAAATATCATTTTTGTTGTACAAATGAATTGTATAAAATATTCATGTGTTGAAATAAATAGTTTATTGTTAAAAATATAATTTTTAACGAGTATATGAATAAAATAAATATTTATTTACAAATCGGACAATTTGTTTATGTACACATATTTGACTAATGTTGATTGGGACAATATATTTTATACATCGCCCAACTGCACAAATAAATTATGTGTGTGTGTTGATTGAAACCCCACATGGGTATTGGGATGATATTTGACGTACACTAATCCCAATTGTTTATTAGTATGTCAATCGGTTGGTTGACAGACTATTGTAAGCGTTAATTAGTCATAATTAATGCTTATGCAGTTATGTGGTGCACTATGGATGATGGTTGTTTGTTTATCATTGTTGTTATATGCATGTGTTGTATGAAATCCATATAAATAAAATTATATGGCAATTGACTGTGTCTAATTCCAATTCGGGAAGAACGAATATTTTAAATTAATGAATATTTTAAATTGACGAATAATGAATATTTTTAAAATAACTAATATTTTAAAATAATATTTAGTAATGGATCAAAATATGATTTTGATATCTGATTTTGGATGGACACGATAATATTTAAATCTATAAAGCCGTGTTGATTAGATTAACGCTATTTTGACGTGAACGATATTTATATCGATTTTATTCATTTTTATAATGAATATCGAAAAGGAAATGATTTCAAAATCTGATATTTTGAAAATATTATCATTTAAATAATATAATAATAAGGAGTATTCAATTCTGATTTAAAATTGTATATGAAGTTGAAATCATTTTTAAAACGAATTTAAAAAATACGTTTTAAATGGAAATCGACGAAATATATATAATATATATATTGTATATATTTAATGGCCTGAATAGAACTCGCAAATTTCGACCATCGACTTCGAATGGATGTTACGGGAGATCTGACCATCGGATTCTCCTAAAACTGGAACCGTTAGGTTCGTATCGAAAAGTACTTTCCAAAGAATACAAGAGATTTGAAATCTAACAGTAGGATTTGGAATTATGTCCAAATTAAATTTGGAAAAGATCACTGTAAGTGCAGTTCGATGACCGTTCGTGGAAATCGACTGAAAGGGCCTTAATAAAATTAATTAAAAATATTGATATTTTGTGTAAAATCATAATAAATGATTTGGAAAGAATTAGGTTGAAAAATTCCACATTTGTAAAGATAAAAATATATTTTTATCAAAATGAAATAGTTATTAACTAGATTGCAAATCCAATAATTTTTAAATAAAATAAATTGGATATATGAATGGTTTTAATATAACCCGAAATTTCCAACAAACATTTTGGAATAGAAATTATTTTCGAAATATTTCGATATTGGATTCCGTGATTATATGGATATTGTTATGGAAATTTGAAAGATATATTTTATATTGTTATTTCCAATACGATATTTGTTGATTTCAGAATTTGGTATTGAATACAAGTCGATATAATTTCTATTCAGAGCCTTGTATTTAATATCAAGTTGGATTTTAGGTTTGTCATGAACGGTGTCTTCATTAACACTGTTCTAAAACCCAGTTGAGAAAAAGAATAAATATTTTAATTAAAATTTAGTGAAGTTTTCCAATTAATTAATATTTAATTGGAATAGAATAAAAGAATTGATTTTGGGTTTGTCCTGAATTGTGTCTTCATTAACACTGTTCTTAAACCGAGTTGAGAAAAAGAATAAACCTTTTAATTAAGATTTAGTGAAGTTTTCCAATTAATTAATATTTAATTGGAATTGAATAAAAGAATGGGATTTAGGGTTTGTCGTGATGGTGTTTTCAGTAACACCGTTCTTAAACCCCGTGTGAAAGGAATAAATCTTTTAATTAAGATTATTAGAGTTTCCAGCTATATTTAGTAACTGGAATAAAATGGAATGTGAATCGGGTTTATTGTGAAATGTGTTTTTAACGACATTTGTTCTTTAACCCGATTTATAGTGAAATGCGATTTGGAATTTATAAATCTTTTAGTTAAGATTAATAGGATTTTCCCAAGTAAAGTTTTCCAATTTAATATATTAAATTGGAATTGAATGGAATTCGATTTGGTAATAATCGCAGTGAGCTTCTGTGAAGGAAGGCTGTTAATATATATGGAATTTAAAAAGCTTTGTCGTTATTCCATTTTTATTATTAGTCGGATACGGAAATTGATTGTATATTAATCTGTTTTCCACGAAGATTCCATAATTAATGGTATGTGATTGGTTCACCGTGAATTGTGTTTTAAATGTCATTAGTTCTTTAACCCAGTTAAAGAGAGTATTACATGTCCAACGTTTTATTTTGAACTATATGGTTGGTCTCTACTAAATATATATCTGTCTAGTGGTGGAGAATTTATTCTCTTGCTTAACACCCTTCTCTAGGACATACGAGCTTAGAGGTTATATATCGGCAGAAATCAATAGTACGGTGTAGATTGTTGATGCAACATGTTTGTGTTTCCAAAGTTAAATAATCATTAATATTGATTTTTAGGAAGATTAAAACTAAGTGGAATTTTAATGAATCTTTAATTAGATTGAAAAGAGAACGTGATAATTTAAATTATCAAATTCGGGAAATGATCGAGAATGGGGTAGCGCCAGTTTGACTCCAAGCGATAGTTAAATCTTTAATTAGATTTGAATGGGAAATGGTAATTAATTTTACTGATAATACTATGGTGTTAGATATGGAGTATTACCAGTTTTGCTCCATGGGATGAATAGGCTGGGATTGGGAAATTAAACAGTTGATTACTTTGGTAAGGTGCGCTAATCCCGACTAGTTTGGATAAACCTTAATTTGGTTTGAATTAATATCCAAAGGAAGATTAAAGAATAAATTTAAAGAATTTATCTTTGATAAAATTAATGGGAACCTTTCCCAAAGGATATGAATATTTAAATAAAAGAATATTGAGAATTGGAATAAGGCGTATGTTGTGTTTTATAGCACTTGTTTATAATATACGCGAGTTATTCGGAAAGGCCGGATTTATACCCATTCTGAATAACTGATTTGTTGATAAGTCGACGATGAAGATGGTGGTTGAAGACCGGAGGTCTTTACATCGTTTGGATGATTATGATGTCTTGATTGGGCTTGTACACCCAAGACGAGTAATGGCCCGAATTTTCGTACCCTTTGAGTTGACTAATAACACAACACGTCCAACCGAAATGACACAGAAATATGAATCATTAGTAGAAAGAAGTTAGAGGACGAGGAATAGAAAGAAAAGTTAGAATAGAAGAAAAACGAAGAACACAAATCTCACAGATTAATGAATAAAATATATTAAATAACATAACTTTTGAAATACAGATCAGTAGCTATATATACATACCATTATCAGAGCACAACAGTTATTCCTGGAACAATTATAAACACATGTTTCCAGATACAACATAGTACATAGCGGAAATATGATAGTCTAGAGCTAACTGGTGAAGCCTCCTGCTTCCATCTCTTCCAAGTGAATCTGAAAAATCCAGACTAATTGACTGCCCGTACGAATTTGGGCACCCAAGAGTTTAGGGAAAACAACAACAAAATAAACTCTTGGTTAGTCATGGGACTAGTGTGAGTAAACTCCAACCATTTTCTTAACTTTCAAAATCCTTTCGAAAGAAAGAGACCATCCCACACATAAACATGGATGGTTTTTACCTTACTATAACCCAAAACACTTTGATACGAAAATCCAGTGATATTATAATAGTGTCTAAATCAAATAAATAACAATCTAGCGGAACACTTGCATCTCACGCTCCACATACATAATATAAAATAAAATAAAAACCGCAGGGTGCTTATTGGAGATTGGATTTCCAACATGACAAGGTATGGAACCACCTTCCGATAGTGTATCTCTAGAGGGGAATACACTGGGTTCAACAAGAACATCTTGCAACACGGCCCACGCATGACCGACCACTCATTTCGCTTGAGTGGATCGAATGTATATCACCAACGGTTGGGATCAACAACCGTTTCCCAAAAAGGATAGTATCGATAGATTAAAGAAGCAAATGGAATTTCTCTAGATAGGTGATTATACACCCTAATGGGAGCGACCCACATAGCCATGCTGCCTGCCCGATTTTTGTCATTTCCCGGTTGTTGAGGCCTGAGGATATGATTTCTTATCATCATTGATAGCACAATCACTTTGAATGCCACATTGTCAGACCCGTTAATCACTAATTGACTGCACAAATATTTTCTGGATAATATGCTAAGAGACTAAATTCTCCGCCACCATATATATTTATACAGACCAACATATGCGATCACCGGAAATACTCTGTTAGACACACGTCCATACACGTTCGTTCTAGGACCGAACGAAACCGAAGGCAGAATTTCTATTAATAGAAAATGTCCCTGCACTTTACTCCGTCTTCGATTATCTTCATATAATCTGATTTGCAATGCTACTACCAATACGGAGTGGTTCTCGAATAATAATCCAACCGAACTGTCCATATTGACAACGATATTGGAAAATACTTCGATAGTCGGTTATTTAACTATCGGAGAAAAACAAATATCCATTCAAAACATCAAACAATCACTGGGCCCCTTTTCATTAATATTTCATTAATTAAAATACTTCTCCATTTCCTTATCAATATTCATTAACACATTATTTTTGATAATCATCTTGGCCTCTTACGCTATTTGTTAAACGTTTCCATATATCGCCTTCTTTCATTTTCTATACTTAGAAAATGTATACTATTTATAATTGGAAAACATTCCAATTACTTATCTCTTCCATGACCATTCATTTATTTCTTCTATACTCAGGAAGTATTTATTGTTATATTTCCAAATTTCCACTTACTTGGGTTAAAACGAATGTTGTGTAAAACATTGTTACAATAACCCAAAGTACTTCATTCAACTGATCTTATTCAAACATTTCTCTTCGAGACTGGATATTGCTACTTATCGGTTAACAATGAAATCAATCAAATTGGGGTATAACTACCTCTCAGGCCTTGACTGAAAACATCCTTAACTTCAAAACGGACAACACCACTTGCCTCGAAGAATCAACATCATACGAACCAATTATTCATTTTTAAACCCATATAGGTTTCGCTTTCTAATTTTACCAGATTTAATTATAGATTTTCTTTTTGTCTATACTATTCTATTTTCAAGTTCGTTTCCTTATCGAATTCTATATATATATATATATATATATATATATATATATATATATATATCGATACATTGATTTCTAACTATCAAATTTTCTTAAAAGTATTCTAACTCCTTAAATTCCCAAAAAATTTCTCCATAACCTCCTTTGTACCGGTCGATAGTTCAAACCTCAACTCGCCTCTCTAGGCCATTTCCAATCAAAAAGAAAATCAAAAAGCTAAGTGGCTTGCCGATTCGGCGCATAAAATCTCATATGGAATTTAAACATGCACCTTTATGTTGGGCACTCGAATTATAATCTTGATACACTTCATTCCATAACTATCTAACCCATATCCAAATGTTCCCATTTGGTTTCAACTTAATCCATTCGTCTTAACCCAATTCACTAATTTACTTTCTAACTAGCTATCTTGCCTATTTCACTTCTTTGTTTGAACATAACATGTTCAAATAAAATATTTACTTTCTTATAAACGAATTGAATTCCATTTTCAAACTAAAGTTTCCTTTTCGATTTTGAATATAATTTCTCAAGTCACCTTTACTTATTCAAAGCCCAATTTTGTATCAACTTTCAATTAACTATCTATTATTCAAATTAGTCGGTTCTATTCAATAACAAAATCTGATTTTTGTTTCAAAAATAATTTCACTTACTT
Source organism: Allium sativum (assembly GCA_030737875.1). Classification (NCBI taxonomy): domain Eukaryota; kingdom Viridiplantae; phylum Streptophyta; class Magnoliopsida; order Asparagales; family Amaryllidaceae; genus Allium; species Allium sativum. Next base: position 736,027,648 of record CM060909.1, on the reverse strand, counting down.
CACTAAAGTTCATATTATTTTATATCTCCAGTCTGCATTTTTCAAATGGAAATTCAGATTTTATTTACTTAAAATCCTTTTATTTATTTAAATAAACCGTTATGGTCTTATAATGGTTATGGCGTTGTTTTTCTGGAAAATTGATTTTGACATAACTCCAAATTCATTCGACGAAATCCATATTTTTCTCTTTCATTAGAAAACTATTATCAAATCGGTCCTGGTGATTCTTGTTTCAAAGAATTCCGACTTAAATTGAGTTCTATACACTCAATTGAAGTTCGAAATGTCAAATTACGAACTACCGCACTACGACGGGTTCGTTTTAATTATATATATATAACCGTTTTAACTTCGTTTATAATAAATTCAACTCCATTCTGATATATTTTTAATATATATCAAATCAGTTTCCTAATTCAACACAATATTTTCGATTATCTATAATTGTCGATTTTTCCATACTCGGTAATACATTTATTTATACTTCGATCTTCTATATTTAATTCCAATTCCTTTAATAAATAAATTATTTATAAAATCCGATATAACCGAATTTTAATTATAAACCAGTTGAATTCTTCTCAATTCAGCTTATATTTCGAATTCCGAAATATAATCAATCGTTTTGTTTCAAAACACTTCCCAATTTACTTTTAAATTCCTATTTGAATTTTTAACGGCTGGAAATTTCCGACTCCTCGAGAGTCGGAAATTCCGAGACATTAGTGAAAGAATTTAGAAGGTGAGAAAGAAAAGATAGAACTAATAGAATAGAAGAAGAAGAAGAACATCAGAATCATCAGAGTAACACGAATCTCACAGCGGAACGAATAACATATAATATATAACATAACTTTGAAGTAAACAGTTATATATATACAATAGCACTTATCAGAGTACAACACTTACAACACAGCGGAAATAACTATAGCTATAGAATCTTGCAGCCTCCTGCTCCAAGCTCTCCAAGTATATCTGTAAATCCCGACTACTTGACTGCCCGTACAAATTTAGGCACCCAAGAGTTTAGGGAAAACAACAAAGTAAACTCCGGGTCAGTCATGGGACTGGTATGAGTAAAACAGTTTAAAACAAGTATAGGGTATGTCATAAGACCACGCCGTGAATACGGAACGGGTTTTTCCTTATGAGTATCTGAACAACTTTGACAAGCAATATCATTGTGATATTATAATAATGTCCAAGTACAAATAGATATCAATCTAGCAGAAACGCTTGCATCTCACGTTCTACATACATAGTATAAAATCATAAACCGCAGGGCGCTTATCGAAGAATGGATTCCAACAGACAAGGTATGGGAGCACCTTCTGAATAGTGTACTCTAGAGGTGATACACTCAGGGTTCAACAAGAACGTCTTGCAACCCGGCCACACATGACCGCTCACTCATTTAGCTTGAGTGTCGCGAATATATTGCCACCACGGTTATAGGCCATCAAACCGTCATCCGAAGATACAGAATCAAAAAGAAGTATAAATATGGATATTCCCTAGATCGGTGACAATACACCCTGCTTGGGGATGACCCAACTAGCCATGCTGCCTAGCCCAACTTTTGTTACTTCCCGGTGTGAGGCTAGAAGCTACGTCTATCTTCAGAACATCTGATTACCATTCACTTTGAATGCCACATCGTCATACCCGCCAAATCACAAATTGACTTATCCAAAAATAACACGGGTATACAGCTAAGAGAAACGAATTCCTCCGCCACCAAACGTGAATACGTTTGAACAGATCAACTTACGCGATCCATTGGATATACTCTGTCAGACCTTCTTCCATATACGTTGTCCTGGGACTGGACAAACCGAAGGCACTATTCAGTATATCCATCTTAGTCACTGTTATCTAAGATTTATACAACAGCCCTTGCACTTTACTCCGTCTTCAATTTATCTTTGGCATGTATTGCTCGTAACGCTTATGCCGATACAGAGTGGTTCTTTGGATAATAATCCAACCGGTCTCTCCATATTAACAACGTTAAAATGGTAAAAACTTTGATAGTCTGTGATTCAACTATCAAATGAAAACATGTCGGTGTACAAACAACGATCTTATTTCCAAATGGAAATTCGATCGATCAATCATCACATGTTCATATTTCCTTATTTCATATATTTAGAAAATTATGTTATTAATCATTGGAAAACATTTCCATAGCTCATTTTCACATCACTATTATTTCGCAACTATCAGTCCCTAACTGTAACTAGTATGAGAACAATTCTCTAAGTATCAATCCGGAAGGTCGAAACCAACATCAGATCGTCACTTAGAAAACCGTTCAACTTACCCTCTCCAGTCAGTTTCTGAATTTGCTTAACTCTATTTCTTAAATTCTTATCATGAAAACATTTCATTTTCTATGTTTAGAAAACATATCTGACTATATTTGGAAAACGTTTCCACAACTCATTTACAGATTTCCAATGAACGTTGTATAAAACATCGTTACGCTTAATCCATTAATCGCTTATTACTTAACTATATTTCAAATCAACCTTTTCTATCGAACCACAACTATTCCTTTGTCAATTCTGAAGTCAATCAAGTTGGGGTATAATTACCTCGCAGACCTTAATTGAACAACGTCCTTTACTGTGAAATAGATGAAGTTCATCACTCACTTTTCACAATCATCTGTTTACGCAAATTCTCGGATTCAGGTTACGAATCCACTTCTTATATGACAGTGTTTGATTATAACTATAACGTTATAATTCCTACCCCTAAAATATCTAACCTAAATTATAAATTTATTCCCTAACTCGAATAATTTAACAGACAACTAATTTCTAAATCAATAACTAAATCTTGATTTACCCCTGGAAAGTAAATAGTACTTTCCCGAATTCGCTATAATCGAATTCGACGTATAACTCTCTTTCGAGTAATCTCTATTTGATTAACTCTTCTTCGAATAACTCATATTCGAAATCTCTCTCTTTCGAATAAACAATATTCGATCTCTTTCTTTCGAATATGCTATATTCGAAAATCTCCTTTCGATTTACTAATCGATAACTCCTTTCGATCAAAATAAAATCGATAACTCCTTTAACTCTATTCGAATAACTAATATTCAACTAACTCCTTTGGATCAACTCATTTGATTAACTCCTTCGAATAACTAATTCGAATAACTTACCTTCGAATAACCCATATTCGATTTACTCTAACTCGATTAACTTAATTCTAATCGATTTACTCCATTTCGGTTCAACTTAATTCAAATCGATTAACTTAACTCAAATTGATTAACTCCTTTCGAATAACTAAATTCGATTTAACTCTTCTCGAATAACTACATTCGATTAACTCAAATTGAATAACTAATATTCAATTAACTCTTCGACTAACTCCTTTGGATTAACTAACTTCGACTAACTCCTTCGGATTAACTAACTTCGAATAACTCCTTTGGATTAACTAACTTCGAATAACTCCTGTGGATTAACTAACTTCGAATAACTCCTGTGGATTAACTAACTTCGAATAACTCCTTTGGATTAACTAACTTTACTCGATTAACTCCACTTGGATAACTCTAACTGGTCAACTCTAACTGGTCAACTCTAACTGAGTAACTCTAACTGATCAACTCTAACTGGTCAACTTTAACTGGTCAACTTTAACTGGTCAACTTTAACTGGTCAACTTTAACTGTTTATCTTTAACTGGTAAATTTTAACTGGTTAACTCAAATGGTTTAACCTAACTTGATTTACATGTCTCGATTAATTGAACTAATCTACTTAGTTTAACTTGGTTAATTCACTTTGATTAACTCTAACCGATTTACTTAGTTTAACTCAGCTAATTCACTTTGATTAAACCAACTAATTTACTTCGATTAACCAATTAGTTTAACTTGACTAATTCACTTAGTTTGACGCAACTAATTCACTTTGATTTACCAATTAGTTTAACTTAACTAATTCACTTTGATTAACCGCTTAGTTTATCTTAACTAATTTACTTGGGTTAACTTAACCAATTACTTTGATTAACTCGACTAACTTGCTTTAGTTAACCTAACAAATTACTTTGTTTAACTCTATTCGAATAAGTAATTCGAATCACTCTAATGTGTTTAACTCTATTCAAATATCTAATTCGAATAACTCATTTCGAATAACTAAATTCGATTAACTCCTTTTATTTACGTTTATTCATTTCAAAAGATTTCCTTTTTACAACGTTTATCCATTGATAAAGATTTACTTTTTACAACGTTTATTCATTTATAAAGATTTACTTTTAGTAACGGTTCTTCATTTTATAAATGTCCTTTTAATAACGTTTCTACATCTCTATATAAGTCCAGACTTATATATATACCATTTATCAACGATAAATAATTTATTTAATTTATAAAACATTATTTATAAATTAATCTACTTTAATTTATCTGTTTAAAACAGATTTCCTATTTAATATCTCATTTAAATCCATATCGTGTTATACCGTGTGCGAAGCACGGGTTTTAAACCTATCCTTGAATAATTCTATTTATTTTCCGAACAAGTGTTCCTTTATTTATTCCCTAAATAAATATTCCTTTATTCCATTTATTTATAATCTAAATAAATGTTCCTTTATTTATTTCCTAAATAAATAAATGTTTCCATTTTATAAAATCCTATCGATTTTATAAATAAGATTTATTTTCAATATAAACATTGAAAATTCCCTTTTTATATTCTAGTATCACCTAAGGTGTTTAACGTGTCGTATAACAATGATCGGTATCATTCAAACATATGAAATCAATAACAGATTTCATAACACATCATATATCACAATATATGAAAAACAATAAAATAACTGTTGAGGAATCCAGTCGGATTCCTCCAACCTGTTTCCCTGCATCACAGATGTTAGACAATATAGATAACATCACTTTCAGTTCCATATGATATATTCTGTTAAACAGAATCAATATAGAAATTTAACTAACTGACTAGCAGTTCAATCACACAATCAACACACAGTCCAACAGACAATATTTTAACAGTTCTAAGAATACAACGTGAAAATAAAACTGTTTAGAGTTTGTGAGATTTACTCACATTGGCGCGTTAACCGTCAAATAACGGTTTGCGTTATTTGATTGCGACGGACAATTTATTTCGCCATAAATTGTAACGAGCTCGGATTTGCTCCCAGTCAGTACCATTTGGTAGTCGTCGCCCATACGATTTCACTGTGACCAGTTTTGTAAGTTTCTGATCGCATATGACAATGATTTCCATTTTAGAAGTTAACACATATTTATATAAATTAAATTAAAATGATTTAAATAGATTGGGCCTCACTCTTTTGCCCAGCCCAGCACTTGGGCCTCACGTTGATTTACTCAGCCCATCTCTATACTTAAAAGCCTACACGTCCGCCCTTAACACCCCATCCATCTTCTCCCATGAAGAACCGCCTGCTCCAGATAATTCATTACCCCGTCCTTCTGTCGCAACCTCTCCCCTCCATAAGCTCAATCTTCCTTAAACGCAGTAACTCATCACTTCACGGTTTCTAGGTGAAACTCAATGCTATACCTTTTGACCAACCGCCCATCCTATTTCTTCTCCAGTGAACCCGCTCCAGATTTCTGATATTGCCGAAATCTCGATCAGCTAACTCCCTCTCCATCTCGCGAAAATCCAAGCTATCACCACCATTGATCAATTCGTCTCCATATATATATACAACACGACGTGATTTCAATGTGCTTTCCTCCCTCACAGCAAACCGTCGACGCTGCTAAACTCCTCCATTTGCTATCGCCATACATCCCGCGTCATCCATCAGATCCGAACCCAAAACTGGACAGCCCCCCCTCCCTTCTACTCTCGTTTCTCCCTTTCTTTTCTATTTTACTATTTAACTTTGTTTGCCCGGAAACTCATACAGCATGGATTCTTGAACCCGAGAAAATGAAGTATATGCGGGTTTATATGGACATAGGGAAAGGGTGAAGAGAACGTGCCCTGCTAACGTCCCAGAAAATGAAGTATTCGTGGTTTGATATGGACGTAGGGAAAAGATGAAGAGGACGTCTCATATGAATCGCTGATGTGTAGTTGTGTATGCCACTCATTTAGTTGAGGTGGAAATATGGGAAACGTGGTGTGTTGTTTACCATCGGGTTGCCCTTTTCTTGGTTATCATGGAGTACGCTTTAGTTTTACAGGATTGCAGTGTGTTGGTCTCTCCATTTATTTGTAAAACTTAGTTTATAGGGTACCATGTAGGTCATAACGGTTTAGTTATAGATTCACTTTTGTTTAAGTTAAATATACTCCGCTACGCGAACTTTTATAGACGAAAATAAAATTATTATCGAGTCAAGCGATGTGCCCTGATCCCAAAAATATAATAATACCGGTAGATTAACTCGTATTTTGAAACTTCAAAATATTGATTTTAGGGTGCGAAATACTTCAAATACAAAGTCGCTTATTAAATTAATTAAAAATTACCATAAAATTCTAAAAATTAAATTATCACTACTTCCCAAAAGAACCTTGTTCAAATTCGAATCTGATAACTAGTTATATCGAATAAACCGTTACGGTCGATAAACGATACCATAGCGACTATTTTTAAATTTGATTTGGACATATCTCAAAATCTACACGACGAAATCCTGATTTTTCTCTTCCATATGAAAAATATACTCCACCAGCTCCACACGTTTCTTGTTTCACAGAAATCCGATTTAAAACGAATCTTGTATATTCAGTTGAAGTTCAAATCGCCAAATTGCGAACTGCCGTGACGTTTCAGGTTCGTTTTAATTATAATTATAAATTATAAGTTCGAATGTTTTACTTTAAGTTATCGATATCGCCAAATCGATATATAAATAATTAAATAAATTAATTATTCGACAGCTATCAAAACGCGCCATTACAGACTTCCCCCCTTAAAATAATTTCGTCCTCGAAATTGCTAAGCTAGGAAAATGCTACCAACTTTACTAACTAGATTCAAATATCTTTTAGTTTACTTCTCAACTCCAGTTTCAACCGAACCATTTAATTTTCAATTAAATTATTAATTCATTCTGGCTAACTGAATTTCCATAAATCATGAGAATGTTCTAACGCCTGGAATTTTCGAAAAAAATTTCGCCGTAACCTCCTTTGTATTGGTCAATAGGACAAACCACCCCTCGCCTCTCTAGGCCTTCTCCAATCCAAAAGGAAACCAAAATAGCCAAGCGGCTTGCTAATTCGGCTCATAAAATCCAAACTCATATATGATATAAACTTGTACCTTTTTGTCGGGAATTTAACTCTATCCCTTTCATCTGCTACCACTTCAACATATACCAATGTTATCCATTCCAATTGATCTCCAATCAGTTCATATCCTCAAATCCAAATCGAATTTCATTCGAACTCTAATATTAAATTCCAAATTATTGACTTATCAATTTAGTTCCATTCAAGATTATATCTAATCCAATTCAATTTTATTTAACTCGGTTCAAGTTAAATTTCAATTTATTTTTACCATCTCATTTTATTTAACTTCATTAGTTAAATTTTAACTCCCGAACTTAAGTTCCTGGGTTTCTTTCAAATCAATTTGAAATCATAATGCCAATTCAAAACCTTTGAATTTCTAAACAACTTGTTTTCTCAAAACAAATTCAAAAACAAAACCTTTGGTAGTAATCCGTCACTTAGAACTCGAAAATGAACACTGATGATGTCTAGATTCATCATCAGAATCTATTTTCCAGCTATCGAAGTGAGTTCAATACTATATCATTTTCAATTTGAAAAACATTTTCAAAATCTCTCAGGAACTTAAAATTTCCTTATTTTAATTCCAAATCCGATTTAAATTCATATTTAATTCAAACTATTTCATATATTACATTCATATGAATTCTGATTGGTCATTTATAACCATTTCACCCTTTTATAATCTTATTTGATTATAATAACAACCAACATATCCAATATATTATAATTTTGATACATATATATATATATATATATACACACATCTCTATATCAAAATATACTTTGGGTAAAGTTAAATTCACTTACCCTCTTTCAAAACATATCATGACGACCCATCGTATTCGAGTGTTTATTAACTCCTACCGATACAGTGGATCAAACTGATCGACCAGAACTCATAAACAACTCAACCAATGAATCTCCACAATATAAAACCATTTTTATATCAAATACAAATACGCACTCGTATATATACATTCAAATTCAGTCTAGGATATTACTAATCCTATCTCTACTGAATTACGCCACAGAGCCAAGGTAATCACTTAACTTAAGCTCTGATACCAACTGTAACGGCTGGAAATTTCCGACTCCTCGAGAGTCGGAAATTCCGAGACGTTAGTGAAAGAATTTAGAAGGTGAGAAAGAAAAGATAGAACTAATAGAATAGAAGAAGAAGAAGAACATCAGAATCATCAGAGTAACACGAATCTCACAGCGGAACGAATAACATATAATATATAACATAACTTTGAAGTAAACAGTTATATATATACAATAGCACTTATCAGAGTACAACACTTACAACACAGCGGAAATAACTATAGCTATAGAATCTTGCAGCCTCCTGCTCCAAGCTCTCCAAGTATATCTGTAAATCCCGACTACTTGACTGCCCGTACAAATTTAGGCACCCAAGAGTTTAGGGAAAACAACAAAGTAAACTCTGGGTCAGTCATGGGACTGGTATGAGTAAACCAGTTTAAAACAAGTATAGGGTATGTCATAAGACCACGCCGTGAATACGGAACGGGTTTTTCCTTATGAGTATCTGAACAACTTTGACAAGCAATATCAATGTGATATTATAATAATGTCTAAGTACAAATAGATATCAATCTAGCAGAAACGCTTGCATCTCACGTTCTACATACATAGTATAAAATCATAAACCGCAGGGCGCTTATCGAAGAATGGATTCCAATAGACAAGGTATGGGAGCACCTTCTGAATAGTGTACTCTAGAGGTGATACACTCAGGGTTCAACAAGAACGTCTTGCAACCCGGCCACACATGACCGCTCACTCATTTAGCTTGAGTGTCGCGAATATATTGCCACCACGGTTATAGGCCATCAAACCGTCATCCGAAGATACAGAATCAAAAAGAAGTATAAATATGAATATTCTCTAGATCGGTGACAATACACCCTACTTGGGGATGACCCAACTAGCCATGCTGCCTAGCCCAACTTTTGTTACTTCCCGGTGTGAGGCTAGAAGCTACGTCTATCTTCAGAACATCTGATCACCATTCACTTTGAATGCCACATCGTCATACCCGCCAAATCACAAATTGACTTATCCAAAAATAACACGGGTATACAGCTAAGAGAAACGATGTAACACCCCACTCCCGCTATGATCACTCACTAAGGGAATGCCATAGCATTGGTGGAGTATTTTAGTGAATATAGAACAGAAAAATTACAACAAGACAGATATAAATAGTACTTGAAATTTTAAAACATCATCTCATAACAGCGGAAGTAAAACATGTCTGGTTACATCATAAAACCACAATAAAGGTCAAGTACAATATCCATCAAAATAAAGAAGTACATAATCCCACTCTCATACAATAGCCAAACAAAAGAAAAGATAACTGGATAACTGGAGCTTTACATCTATCCAAGCTCCTAAAGACTGGAACAGCAATCCGATCAAGCTCCACTACTGCTAGGATCCACCGTAGGACCTGAGGGTTGGGAAAAAGATAAAAACAACAGGGTCAGACATAAGTCTGAGCGAGTCCTATAACTTTAACAATACAATCGTTAAAGTAACCAGAGAAGACATAAACTGATATACGGTAACATATAGGGATGAATGGCTACCCTAAGCAGTCAACTAAACGAAGATAAAGGATAAAGACGCATCTACCCTCCCTAAGGTAAATTACTAAACTGCACCACACCAGTCGTTCCTAACTTAAAGGTTGATCCCACCCAAGGACTTATAAAATTTACTAATTAGTACCTGCGTACCCCTAGGTGACCAAGTAGGCGCCACGGGGCCCTACAATCCACTAGGTGTACACACTACTTCCCATTCGATCGGCTCCCTAACGTAGATACCCGTGCTGGCCCCACCGTGGGATGTATCATTCCCCAATGTGGCAACCTGATGGAACTAAAGGTGCATGGCTTATATCTACTCGATGCAACAACGGCTTACCTACCAGCCCGGGCCCACTCACGCATATGAAGCCCGTTGGACTTGCGTTGCCACCGCTAACCCGTTTGCCTCTTACAGTCAAGCCCAGTATGCGTGTCCCGTCCTCGACATGGGTCGAGCCCACAAAGATACGTATGGGTTACTGGTTGAAATGGGCCTCCACAAGCTACCCACCTAAGCTTGTCCCTTTTTCTAGTATATCCCACTTAACCCTTTAATCATGTTTTAATTACATGTTCCATTTTGGTTAAGTATTCTAATCGTATTTTCTATTGCCACCCAAGGCAACCACTAGATTTTCTCATGCCACCCGAGGCACCCACTTAACCCCTCATGTCCCTCTACATGCTAATATGGTTAAGTGTTTCTTAATTAATTAATTAAGAACGTAACCTTTGTAAAGACCTCTCACATTAGACTGTCTTTTATGACCGCTGGTTAAGCCGGTTGGGTCCGGGCAGCCTTATGTCATAACAGAGTCTAACCTCGTGTCTTTACATTAATTACGTATTTAGTTTGTGCCTAAGACCTCTCACATTGGGCTAACATTTGTAGCAACTGGTTAAGCCGGTTGGGTCCGGGCAGTTTTACGCTACAATTGAGTCCAACCTCGTGTCTTAGTCAATTAATTACACCTAATTAATCACCCTCATAATTTTATATTAATTATCCCTAATTAATCAAGTTTTCTTAACATGGGTAGACCTAACTTAATAGGTAAATTCCCATGGGGTAGACCTAACTCAATAGGTAAATTCCCAACACATAGTATGGGTACACCTAACCAAATAGGCAAATTCCCATACTATGTTTATTTATTTTGTGTTATGCATAATTATATTAATTTCACACAATCTTATTAACTTATGCATTTAATTACCCCATCGTTCCCACGTAATTTCGTTCATGATATAACACATATAAAAGGTGTCAACTTGCATATGAATGAACATGTTTCAAAGGTGCCATCTTGCATATTAACAAACACATAACTTGCATATGAACTTGCATAACATGTCACATAACTTGCATATAATATGTCACATAACTTACATATTCATTTTGCATAACAAACTTGCATATTAGCTTATAGACTTGCATAATGTGTCATCATGAACTTGCATATTAATAAACATGTAACTTGCATATTTACATACATGTAACTCGCATATTAACAAACATGTAACTTGCATATAAAGAAACATGTAACTTGCATATTTACATACATGTAACTTGCATATTAACAAACATGTAACTTGCATATAAAGAAACATGTAACTTGCATATTTACATACATGTAACTTGCATATTAACAAACATGTAACTTGCATATTAACAAACATGTAACTTGCATATTTACATACATGTAACTTGCATATTAACAAACATGTAACTTGCATAAGCTTACATACTCAACATGCATAAACATAAGATTAATGCTAACATCATATCATATGATTCAAAGCTCATTAACCCACATACAAAACCATAAATCTCATCACATCTCATCTAATTAGTTTACCAAAAGATCATCAAAGTGATAGAAACTCACAACTAGCAACTTTGAACACCAAATGAAGAAGATTAAGATGCTAAGAAGGGATTAGAAGTTGATTAGAGAGTGATTAGTATGCAACCCTCTTCATAAAATTAGTGGAGGCCATGAGAGCTAGCATTTTGCCATAGTTTAGTCACTAGGTTTAATTATGAATGAATTAGGGTAGGTTAGGGTCTTATTTATAGATTAGGCAAGTGTTTTAGGCCATAGGATTAACCCTAGATTCAATCCAAGCCATCAAAGCATGTCTTGGGGAAGAAGTCAAGTGTAGGAACCATCTAGGGCCTTTAGATTAAAGATGGACCATGAGAACCATTCAAATGCAAAATCTGCACTTGAGCGAATCGGCCCACGGGTTGACAGCCAAACACCCTGGATTAACCCCTAGTCGACCCAGCGGGCTCGGGTCGACTTCAAAAATCGGCCGGTTCGGTTATTCCCCTCTCCCAATTCGCTGTTTTGAGCATTTTTGCATATTTATTTATTAAATTTTCAATTATATATATATATATATATATATCAATATATATATATATATATATATATATATATCTACACAACCCATTTCACTTAATTAAGTATACTTTAATTTGGGAATTTTCGTGAAACTTCGCGAGGCCATATCTTGGTCATACGGACTCCGATTTTCGAAAACTCGGACTCTATTTCGCGTATTTTTCCGAGACGAACGCAATGGCATAGCCCGTTTCCCTTGATTCCCATTTTAGAATTAAATTCTGCCTCGATTTATGTTATTACAGGTTATTGAAAATACGGGTTGTTACATTCTCCCCTCCTTAAAGGATTTCGTCCCCGAAATCTTCAAGTTAGGAAGAACGTATCCTACCATCCAATCATCCATCTACTCAAAGCATCATCCACGAGCAATCATTGTCCTTACAAGATTCTAAATGCTGGATGGATATATGCAAAAGTGTGTGTATATGTACTTACCTAATGCAAAAATCAGGCGGTTACTGATACAGTAAACCTCCTTAATGCAAACCATGATAGTGCCATGCATCCAATATGTATGCGAAACCCTATTGACACATACAAATTTCTACATGCGTGCACAACCATACACAAAAATGCATCATACATATGATAACACAGCCATGATACATCCATCAATCTAACTACCACATCCATTTATGCAATATGCAACATGAAGTGACTGAGCCGATCTAGTGCCTAATGTGTGTGTATATGCATCCACGAGCAACCACTAGCAAACAATTGCATCCATATGCATCCATCAACCATAACATGTTTCAAACACATGTTTCAACCATAGGTTTTACCCTATCTAAAGGTCATAGGTATTAGCGAGAGGATATACTAAAGATAAGATAAGTACTAGACAAGCAATAAAGGAGAAGTTAAAAGACATACTCTCAAAAAGAAATGGATACAAAGAACGCATCTTTGCTTCCGTCTCCCAAGTAGCATTGCTTTCGTCATCTCCCCATTGCACTTTAACTAGCTGAACTTCTCTGTTCCTCAACTTCCTAGTTTCTGACCCAAGGATGCGAGTAGGAGCTCGTCGAATCGTCGCATCACGCTCTACCTCTACATCTCTAAGCAAGCTCGGCTCTACCACCTCCGCGGTCTCATGTAAGCACTTCCTCAAATGTGATACATGGAATACATCATGAACACCACTAAGTCTGTCGGGCAACTCCACCCTATATGCCATCCGTCCAATCCTTTCCTTAATAGGAAACGGCCCAACAAATCTCGGTGCTAACTTCCCTACGGACCCAAAGCGAACAACATTTCTCAATGGAGATACTTTGACAAAAACCATGTCCCCAACCTCAAACTCAAGATCCGTCCTTCTCCGATCCGCATAAGATTTCTGTCTATCTTGCGCTGCTTTCATCCTTTTTCGAATTAAATCAATCTTCTCTGAAGTCTCTCTAACCATATCCGGCCCAAGCAAGATCTTATCCGTAGATTCCCACCAACATGTAGGAGATCGACAAGGCCTTCCATAAAGAGCTTCGAAAGGAGCCATACCAATACTGGACTGAAAGCTGTTATTATATGCGAACTCCACCAAAGGAAGATGTTCTTCCCATGTACCTCCAAAATCCAAGATACAAAGCCTCAAAAGATCTTCTAAGATACGGTTCACCCTCTCAGTCTGACCGTCCGTCTGAGGATGATATGCGGTGCTCAAACACAACTGAGTCCCTACCGCCTCTTGCAAACTTCTCCAAAACTCACTAGTGAAAATAGGATCTCGATCACTCACAATGCTGGATGGTACGCCATGCAATCTAACAATCTCTCTAACATAGACTGAAGCAAGCCATGGAGCGGTCCTCTTACTCTTTACGGGTATAAAATGGGCACTCTTGGTAAGTCTGTCTACCACAACCCAAATTCCCGTATTGCCCTTCCTCGATCTCGGTAACCCGTCGATGAAATCCATCGAGACACTATCCCACTTCCACTGTGGAACTTCCAATGGGTGTAGCAACCCACCGGGTTTCCTTTGCTCCACTTTAACTTGTTGGCACACTAAGCATCTAGCCACATACTCGGCCACATCTTTCTTCATACCGGCCCAGAAGAAAACTCTCTTCATGTCTTGGTACATTTTGTCTCCACCGGGATGAATAGTCATTCTTGAACGATGTGCATCATCCAAAATAGCCTTCTTCAAACCCTCATCTTGCGGTACACAAAGTCTACCGTCTCTATGCAACCATCCCTTATCATATATGGTGTATCTACCCAAATGGCTGGACGACTCCCCTCTTATAAGCTTCTCTACCAACACAACCAACTGTGGGTCGTCTCGCTGAGCCTCGCCAATCCGTCTCAAAAGAGTAGGTCTAACCTCCAAGGATGCCAACAAACCAGGTACAAAATCAACAGAAGGTCTGAAGTCAAACAAAGAAAGAAACTCCAAGCTTCGTCGTTCCACGAACAATGGACTCAAAGATAGCCTTTTTCTACTTAAGGCGTCTGCCACCACGTTACCCTTACCAGGGGTATACGCTATCTCGAAATCATAGGATGCTAAGAACTCCATCCACCTTTGCTGTCTTAAGTTTAAATCCTTCTGAGAGAATAAGTACTTCAATGATTTATGGTCGGTGAACAACTCGAATCTCTCACCAAGAAGATAATGGCGCCAAGACTTAAGTGCGAAAACAATCGCGGCCAACTCTAGATCATGGGTAGGGTAATTCTTCTCATGCACTCTCAATTGTCTCCCTCCATAGGCTATTACCCTTCCCTCCTGCATCAAGACTGCGCCTAATCCTGTTCCACAAGCATCGGTATAAACAACAAACGGCTTACTCCCATCCGGGAGCACTAAAACTGGAGCGGTGGTCAAAGCTCTCTTTAACCGTCGGAAAGCATCATCACAATCTACATCCCACGAGAAAACCAGATTCTTTTTCGTCAAGCGGGTTAATGGGGCTGATATCTTCGCGAATTCTTTGATGAACTTCCTATAATATCCTGCCAACCCCAAGAAACTTCTTACCTCGGTAGCATTTCTAGGAACTTTCCAATCCTGGATAGATACTATCTTTGCGGGATCCACAGCTATCCCTTCCTTAGAGACCACATGCCCTAAGAATCGCACTTCTCTTCTCCAAAAATGGCATTTAGAGAATTTAGCTTTAAGACTATGCGCTCGAAGAGTCTCCAACACTTCCTTGAGATGTAAGGCATGCTCTTCTTCATTCTTGGAAAAGACCAAGATGTCATCCACAAAAACTACTACAAACTTATTCAGATACTCTCTGAACACTCTACTCATGAGATCAACAAAGTATGCGGGGGCGTTTGTCAACCCAAATGGCATCACTAGCCACTCATAAAAACCATCCGGAGTCCGGAAAGCAGTCTTCTCTATACTGTCCTCCGCCACTCTTAACTGATGAAACCCTGTAGCTAAGTCCATCTGCGAAAATACTGACGCGCCAACCAACTGATCAAAGAGATCATCTATCCTCGGTAATGGGTGTCTATTCTTCTTCGTGAGCTTATTAAGTTCTCTATAATCCACACAAAGTCTGAGGGACCCATCTGCCTTCGTGGCAAACACTACTGGAGCTCCCCACTCCGATATACTTCGCCTTATGAACCCCTTCTCAAGCAACTCCCCTACTTGCTTATGAAGTTCTCTTCTCTCACGAGGAGCCATGTGGCGTACTGGCAAAGACACTGGTTTGGCATTATCCACCAAATAAATTCGGAAATCTATCTCCCGCTTCGGAGGCAAACCCTTTACTTCTTCAAACACATCCGGATATTCCCGGACTACTCTGACAGAACACAAACTCTCGACCGAAGCATCGAGCGATTCAAGATAACTTAGCAAAACAGATTCCATGGGATTGCAAGAGATCTCGAGAGTGTTACCCAAGCGGGTCATGAGCCTGACAACTCTCCTTTCGCAATCAAGAACGGCACCATTACTGGATAACCAGTCCATGCCCAAAATTAACCCATAGCCCGTGAAGCCCAACAAGCATCACATCTAAACTCAACGCTAAGTATAGAAACTTTCAAACCCAAACATATCATGGAGCCCCAACTGGGTTTGAAACAACTAAGGGATCATCTACCAAACTGGTGTCTAAGTGCAGTGACTCAACTAACAATGGTGGGATAAACGAACTCAATATATCAGAATCAAATAAAGCTTGAATCGGATGATAAAGAAATCCAAATTCCAACCTAGACGGTCATATCCCCATCTGGTACCCTAGTCATGAGGGAATACAACTACCCTCCAGAAGATTCCATACCTTGCCCTTGCTTCTTTGAACAATCCTAATAAGGTGTCCTATTCGTCTTAAAAGGATAACCACTTGCCTTCTTCTTCCCTATTCTCCACTCGTAACCTCCCACCAATGAGGTTTCATCTTTCATTAACCAAACAACTATTTGAGCCTTCCTCCCATCGTTTATCCAATAGATACCTACCAGTCCTCCTCCTTCTTGAACCAACTTCTAATCCGACTAATGTCTAAGTCCCTTGAAGTGGTTTTCCATCCTTATCTATCTTAGAAAGATCATCTATACGCGGAGGGGAAACTCAAAACGAGAGAAAGGGAGAGATTCAAAATGGAGAATTCGAAAGATATAGATATGGCTATTGGGGATTATGCTTTCCTTTCAAAAACTTTTCTCTTAAAAGACATGTTTTTGAAAATACTCCTTTCCAAAAATATTCTTAGAAAATAGTTTTTCTAAAAATTTTATCTGTTCCGGTAACCTTAAGCTCTGATACCACGTGTAACACCCCACTCCCGCTATGATCACTCACTAAGGGAATGCCATAGCATTGGTGGAGTATTTTAGTGAATATAGAACAGAAAAATTACAACAAGACAGATATAAATAGTACTTGAAATTTTAAAACATCATCTCATAACAGCGGAAGTAAAACATGTCTGGTTACATCATAAAACCACAATAAAGGTCAAGTACAATATCCATCAAAATAAAGAAGTACATAATCCCACTCTCATACAATAGCCAAACAAAAGAAAAGATAACTGGATAACTGGAGCTTTACATCTATCCAAGCTCCTAAAGACTGGAACAGCAATCCGATCAAGCTCCACTACTGCTAGGATCCACCGTAGGACCTGAGGGTTGGGAAAAAGATAAAAACAACAGGGTCAGACATAAGTCTGAGCGAGTCCTATAACTTTAACAATACAATCGTTAAAGTAACCAGAGAAGACATAAACTGATATACGGTAACATATAGGGATGAATGGCTACCCTAAGCAGTCAACTAAACGAAGATAAAGGATAAAGACGCATCTACCCTCCCTAAGGTAAATTACTAAACTGCACCACACCAGTCGTTCCTAACTTAAAGGTTGATCCCACCCAAGGACTTATAAAATTTACTAATTAGTACCTGCGTACCCCTAGGTGACCAAGTAGGCGCCACGGGGCCCTACAATCCACTAGGTGTACACACTACTTCCCATTCGATCGGCTCCCTAACGTAGATACCCGTGCTGGCCCCACCGTGGGATGTATCATTCCCCAATGTGGCAACCTGATGGAACTAAAGGTGCACGGCTTATATCTACTCGATGCAACAACGGCTTACCTACCAGCCCGGGCCCACTCACGCATATGAAGCCCGTTGGACTTGCGTTGCCACCACTAACCCGTTTGCCTCTTACAGTCAAGCCCAGTATGCGTGTCCCGTCCTCGACATGGGTCGAGCCCACAAAGATACGTATGGGTTACTGGTTGAAATGGGCCTCCACAAGCTACCCACCTAAGCTTGTCCCTTTTTCTAGTATATCCCACTTAACCCTTTAATCATGTTTTAATTACATGTTCCATTTTGGTTAAGTATTCTAATCGTATTTTCTATTGCCACCCAAGGCAACCACTAGATTTTCTCATGCCACCCGAGGCACCCACTTAACCCCTCATGTCCCTCTACATGCTAATATGGTTAAGTGTTTCTTAATTAATTAATTAAGAACGTAACCTTTGTAAAGACCTCTCACATTAGACTGTCTTTTATGACCGCTGGTTAAGCCGGTTGGGTCCGGGCAGCCTTATGTCATAACAGAGTCTAACCTCGTGTCTTTACATTAATTACGTATTTAGTTTGTGCCTAAGACCTCTCACATTGGGCTAACATTTGTAGCAACTGGTTAAGCCGGTTGGGTCCGGGCAGTTTTACGCTACAATTGAGTCCAACCTCGTGTCTTAGTCAATTAATTACACCTAATTAATCACCCTCATAATTTTATATTAATTATCCCTAATTAATCAAGTTTTCTTAACATGGGTAGACCTAACTTAATAGGTAAATTCCCATGGGGTAGACCTAACTCAATAGGTAAATTCCCAACACATAGTATGGGTACACCTAACCAAATAGGCAAATTCCCATACTATGTTTATTTATTTTGTGTTATGCATAATTATATTAATTTCACACAATCTTATTAACTTATGCATTTAATTACCCCATCGTTCCCACGTAATTTCGTTCATGATATAACACATATAAAAGGTGTCAACTTGCATATGAATGAACATGTTTCAAAGGTGCCATCTTGCATATTAACAAACACATAACTTGCATATGAACTTGCATAACATGTCACATAACTTGCATATAATATGTCACATAACTTACATATTCATTTTGCATAACAAACTTGCATATTAGCTTATAGACTTGCATAATGTGTCATCATGAACTTGCATATTAATAAACATGTAACTTGCATATTTACATACATGTAACTCGCATATTAACAAACATGTAACTTGCATATAAAGAAACATGTAACTTGCATATTTACATACATGTAACTTGCATATTAACAAACATGTAACTTGCATATAAAGAAACATGTAACTTGCATATTTACATACATGTAACTTGCATATTAACAAACATGTAACTTGCATATTAACAAACATGTAACTTGCATATTTACATACATGTAACTTGCATATTAACAAACATGTAACTTGCATAAGCTTACATACTCAACATGCATAAACATAAGATTAATGCTAACATCATATCATATGATTCAAAGCTCATTAACCCACATACAAAACCATAAATCTCATCACATCTCATCTAATTAGTTTACCAAAAGATCATCAAAGTGATAGAAACTCACAACTAGCAACTTTGAACACCAAATGAAGAAGATTAAGATGCTAAGAAGGGATTAGAAGTTGATTAGAGAGTGATTAGTATGCAACCCTCTTCATAAAATTAGTGGAGGCCATGAGAGCTAGCATTTTGCCATAGTTTAGTCACTAGGTTTAATTATGAATGAATTAGGGTAGGTTAGGGTCTTATTTATAGATTAGGCAAGTGTTTTAGGCCATAGGATTAACCCTAGATTCAATCCAAGCCATCAAAGCATGTCTTGGGGAAGAAGTCAAGTGTAGGAACCATCTAGGGCCTTTAGATTAAAGATGGACCATGAGAACCATTCAAATGCAAAATCTGCACTTGAGCGAATCGGCCCACGGGTTGACAGCCAAACACCCTGGATTAACCCCTAGTCGACCCAGCGGGCTCGGGTCGACTTCAAAAATCGGCCGGTTCGGTTATTCCCCTCTCCCAATTCGCTGTTTTGAGCATTTTTGCATATTTATTTATTAAATTTTCAATTATATATATATATATATCAATATATATATATATATATATATATATATATATCTACACAACCCATTTCACTTAATTAAGTATACTTTAATTTGGGAATTTTCGTGAAACTTCGCGAGGCCATATCTTGGTCATACGGACTCCGATTTTCGAAAACTCGGACTCTATTTCGCGTATTTTTCCGAGACGAACGCAATGGCATAGCCCGTTTCCCTTGATTCCCATTTTAGAATTAAATTCTGCCTCGATTTATGTTATTACAGGTTATTGAAAATACGGGTTGTTACAAACGAATTCCTCCGCCACCAAACGTGAATACGTTTGAACAGATCAACTTACGCGATCCATTGGATATACTCTGTCAGACCTTCTTCCATATACGTTGTCCTGGGACTGGACAAACCGAAGGCACTATTCAGTATATCCATCTTAGTCACTGTTATCTATGATTTATACAACAGCTCTTGCACTTTACTCCGTCTTCAATTTATCTTTGGCATATATTGCTCGTAACGCTTATGCCGATACAGAGTGGTTCTTTGGATAATAATCCAACCGGTCTCTCCATATTAACAACGTTAAAATGGTAAAAACTTTGATAATCTGTGATTCAACTATCAAATGAAAACATGTCGGTGTACAAACAACGATCTTATTTCCAAATGGAAATTCGATCGATCAATCATCACATGTTCATATTTCCTTATTTCATATATTTAGAAAATATATGTTATTAATCATTGGAAAACATTTCCATAGCTCATTTTCACATCACTATTATTTCGCAACTATCAGTCCCTAACTGTAACTAGTATGAGAACATTTCTCTAAGTATCAATCCGGAAGGTCGAAACCAACATCAGATCGTCACTTAGAAAACCGTTCAACTTACCCTCTCCAGTCAGTTTCTGAATTTGCTTAACTCTATTTCTTAAATTCTTATCATGAAAACGTTTCATTTTCTATGTTTAGAAAACATATCTGACTATATTTGGAAAACGTTTCCACAACTCATTTACGGATTTCCAATGAACGTTGTATAAAACATCGTTACGCTTAATCCATTAATCGCTTATTACTTAACTATATTTCAAATCAACCTTTTCTATCGAACCACAACTATTCCTTTGTCAATTCTGAAGTCAATCAAGTTGGGGTATAATTACCTCGCAGACCTTAATTGAACAACGTCCTTTACTGTGAAATAGATGAAGTTCATCACTCACTTTTCACAATCATCTGTTTACGCAAATTCTCGGATTCAGGTTACGAATCCACTTCTTATATGACAGTGTTTGATTATAACTATAACGTTATAATTCCTACCCCTAAAATATCTAACCTAAATTATAAATTTATTCCCTAACTCGAATAATTTAACAGACACCTAATTTCTAAATCAATAACTAAATCTTGATTTACCCCTGGAAAGTAAATAGTACTTTCCCGAATTCGCTATAATCGAATTCGACGTATAACTCTCTTTCGAGTAATCTCTATTTGATTAACTCTTCTTCGAATAACTCATATTCGAAATCTCTCTCTTTCGAATAAACAATATTCGATCTCTTTCTTTCGAATATGCTATATTCGAAAATCTCCTTTCGATTTACTAATCGATAACTCCTTTCGATCAAAATAAAATCGATAACTCCTTTAACTCTATTCGAATAACTAATATTCGACTAACTCCTTTGGATCAACTCATTTGATTAACTCCTTCGAATAACTAATTCGAATAACTTACCTTCGAATAAGCCATATTCGATTTACTCTAACTCGATTAACTTAATTCTAATCGATTTACTCCATTTCGATTCAACTTAATTCAAATCGATTAACTTAACTCAAATTGATTAACTCCTTTCGAATAACTAAATTCGATTTAACTCTTCTCGAATAACTACATTCGATTAACTCAAATTGAATAACTAATATTCAATTAACTCTTCGACTAACTCCTTTGGATTAACTAACTTCGACTAACTCCTTTGGATTAACTAACTTCGAATAACTCCTTTGGATTAACTAACTTCGAATAACTCATGTGGATTAACTAACTTCGAATAACTCCTGTGGATTAACTAACTTCGAATAACTCCTTTGGATTAACTAACTTCGAATAACTCCTTTGGATTAACTAACTTCGAATAACTCCTTTGGATTAACTAACTTTGAATAACTCCTTTGGATTAACTGACTTCGAATAACTCCTTTGGATTACTAACTTCGAATAACTCCTTTGGATTAACTAACTTTGAATAACTCCTTTGTATTAACTAACTTCGAATAAATAATATTCGGTAACTCTTCTCAAATGAATAACATTTGATTTCTCCACTCGAATAAACTATATTCGATTACTCTTCCCTCGAATACACTATATTCGATAACTCTACTTCGAATAAGTGATATTCGGCAACTCTACTCGATTAACTCCACTTGGATAACTCTAACTGGTCAACTCTAACTGGTCAACTCTAACTGAGTAACTCTAACTGATCAACTCTAACTAGTCAACTTTAACTGGTCAACTTTAACTGGTCAACTTTAACTGGTCAACTCTAACTGTTTATCTTTAACTGGTAAATTTTAACTGGTTAACTCAAATGGTTTAACCTAACTTGATTTACTTGTCTCGATTAATTGAACTAATCTACTTAGTTTAACTTAGTTAATTCACTTTGATTAACTCTAACCGATTTACTTAGTTTAACTCAGCTAATTCACTTTGATTAACCCAACTAATTTACTTCGATTAACCAATTAGTTTAACTTGACTAATTCACTTAGTTTGACGCAACTAATTCACTTTGATTTACCAATTAGTTTAACTTAACTAATTCACTTTGATTAACCGCTTAGTTTATCTTAACTAATTTACTTGGGTTAACTTAACCAATTACTTTGATTAACTCGACTAACTTGCTTTGGTTAACCTAACAAATTACTTTGTTTAACTCTATTCGAATAAGTAATTCGAATCACTCTAATGTGTTTAACTCTATTCAAATATCTAATTCGAATAACTCATTTCGAATAACTAAATTCGATTAACTCCTTTTATTTACGTTTATTCATTTCAAAAGATTTCCTTTTTACAACGTTTATCCATTGATAAAGATTTACTTTTTACAACGTTTATCCATTTATAAAGATTTACTTTTAGTAACGGTTCTTCATTTTATAAATGTCCTTTTAATAACGTTTCTACTTCTCTATATAAGTCCAGACTTATATATATACCATTTATCAACGATAAATAATTTATTTAATTTATAAAACATTATTTATAAATTAATCTACTTCAATTTATCTGTTTAAAACAGATTTCCTATTTAATATCTCATTTAAATCCATATCGTGTTATACCGTGTGCGAAGCACGGGTTTTAAACCTATCCTTGAATAATTCTATTTATTTTCCGAACAAGTGTTCCTTTATTTATTCCCTAAATAAATATTCCTTTATTCCATTTATTTATAATCTAAATAAATGTTCCTTTATTTATTTCCTAAATAAATAAATGTTTCCATTTTATAAAATCCTATCGATTTTATAAATAAGATTTATTTTCAATATAAACATTGAAAATTCCCTTTTTATATTCTAGTATCACCTACGGTGTTTAGCGTGTCGTATAACAATGATCGGTATCATTCAAACATATGAAATCAATAACAGATTTCATAACACATCATATATCACAATATATGAAAAACAATAAAATAACTGTTGAGGAATCCAGTCGGATTCCTCCAACCTGTTTCCCTGCATCACAGATGTTAGACAATATAGATAACATCACTTTCAGTTCCATATGATATATTCTGTTAAACAGAATCAATATAGAAATTTAACTAACTGACTAGCAGTTCAATCACACAATCAAAACACAGTCAAACAGACAATATTTTAACAGTTCTAAGAATACAACGTGAAAATAAAACTGTTTAGAGTTTGTGAGATTTACTCACATTGGCGCGTTAACCGTCAAATAACGGTTTGCGTTATTTGATTGCAACGGACAATTTATTTCGCCATAAATTGTAACGAGCTCGGATTTGCTCCCAGTCAGTACCATTTGGTAGTCGTCGCCCATACGATTTCACTGTGACCAGTTTTGTAAGTTTCTGATCGCATATGACAATGATTTCCATTTTAGAAGTTAACACATATTTATATAAATTAAATTAAAATGATTTAAATAGATTGGGCCTCACTCTTTTGCCCAACCCAGCACTTGGGCCTCACGTTGATTTACTCAGCCCATCTCTATACTTAAAAGCCTACACGTCCGCCCTTAACACCCCATCCATCTTCTCCCATGAAGAACCGCCTGCTCCAGATAATTCATTACCCCGTCCTTCTGTCGCAACCTCTCCCCTCCATAAGCTCAATCTTCCTTAAACGCAGTAACTCATCACTTCACGGTTTCTAGGTGAAACTCAACGCTATACCTTTTGACCAACCGCCCATCCTATTTCTTCTCCAGTGAACCCGCTCCAGATTTCTGATATTGCCGAAATCTCGATCAGCTAACTCCCTCTCCATCTCGCGAAAATCCAAGCTATCACCACCATTGATCAATTCGTCTCCATATATATATACAACACGACGTGATTTCAATGTGCTTTCCTCCCTCACAGCAAACCGTCGACGCTGCTAAACTCCTCCATTTGCTATCGCCATACATCCCGCGTCATCCATCAGATCCGAACCCAAAACTGGACAGCCCCCCCTCCCTTCTACTCTCGTTTCTCCCTTTCTTTTCTATTTTACTATTTAACTTTGTTTGCCCGGAAACTCATACAGCATGGATTCTTGAACCCGAGAAAATGAAGTATATGCGGGTTTATATGGACATAGGGAAAGGGTGAAGAGAACGTGCCCTGCTAACGTCCCAGAAAAATGAAGTATTCGTGGTTTGATATGGACGTAGGGAAAAGATGAAGAGGACATCTCATATGAATCGCTGATGTGTAGTTGTGTATGCCACTCATTTAGTTGAGGTGGAAATATGGGAAACGTGGTGTGTTGGGTTGTCCTTTTCTTGGTTATCATGGAGTACGCTTTAGTTTTACAGGATTGCAGTGTGTTGGTCTCTCCATTTATTTGTAAAACTTAGTTTATAGGGTACCATGTAGGTCATAACGGTTTAGTTATAAATTCACTTTTGTTTAAGTTAAATATACTCCGCTACGCGAACTTTTATAGACGAAAATAAAATTATTATCGAGTCAAGCGATGTGCCCTGATCCCAAAAATATAATAATACCGGTAAATTAACTCGTATTTTGAAACTTCAAAATATTGATTTTAGGGTGCGAAATACTTCAAATACAAAGTCGCTTATTAAATTAATTAAAAATTACCAAAAAATTCTAAAAATTAAATTATCACTACTTCCCAAAAGAACCTTGTTCAAATTCGAATCTGATAACTAGTTATATCGAATAAACCGTTACGTTCGATAAACGATACCATAGCGACTATTTTTAAATTTGATTTGGACATATCTCAAAATCTACACAACGAAATCCTGATTTTTCTCTTCCATATGAAAAATATACTCCACCAGCTCCACACGTTTCTTGTTTCACAGAAATCCGATTTAAAACGAATTTTGTATATTCGGTTGAAGTTCAAATCGCCAAATTGCGAACTGCCGCGACGTTTCAGGTTCGTTTTAATTATAATTATAAATTATAAGTTCGAACGTTTTACTTTAAGTTATCGATATCGCCAAATCGATATATAAATAATTAAATAAATTAATTATTCGACAGCTATCAAAACGCGCCATTACAGAATTCAATGGTTTAAATTATCCAAATGATAATTTATTGCACCAAATTTATAACACTATTTATAAATTCAACTTCGTTGTTGCATATATTTAAACAAGTTCCCTTTTCAAATTTCTATTTGAAACTCCATTCCTTTGATATTCTGGATTGCGGAATAAAAACTGTTGTTCCCATTCGAATGATTTCAAATTCTATTTTTAAATTCATATTCGAATTTAAATATTCAAATTATCTCTTGATAATTAATTCATTATATTTATAAACACCATTTTATAAATTTCCTTGTTTAATATATTTAAACACGTCTATTTCGAAATCTATTTAAAACCAAAATCTTAATTTGGAAATTTTTATTTATAATAACTTATATATATAACACCCAATTTATTTTCCTATTCAATTTAACTTCTATTTAAATAAATTCGAATTAATCGAATTCAAATCATAAATCTTTATGGATTTATTTAGTTCAATTTATATTATGAACATCAGAATAAACTCCATCATTTGTTTCTTTAAAACGATTTCACCATTTCTATTTTTAAACTCACGTTTGAATTTAAATACTCAATTTATCCAATAATAATTTTTCCACTTTATTTATGAACAATGTTTATAAATTCATTTCAATTCTCTCCATTATTCAATGAAAATCATTCCTTAAATAAATCCAAAAATACAGATAGTTACTGAGTAAATAAAAGAAAAAAGAAAGAAAGAAGAAAAACAATCATAGAATCTTATAGTGGAAGAACAACTAAAACAATCAAATAACAATTCATAAAGCTGTTAAATTATACATTTGATTTATAAACACTGTTTATAAATTTTACTTCAATTTCCTGTATTATTTAGCTTATAAACATCGTTTATAAATGCAATACTTGTTTTATTTATTTTCAGAACAAGTAAATATCTTTTGCCCATTCTAAATTCAAATTCTATTTTTGAAAAAAATAGAATTTTCCTTTTTAAATCTCAAAACCCTCTTTGCGATATTTTTATAAATTACTATTTAGGCCCAGTGATATATCAAACATCAAAAATACCAAATTATCAATCACGGGTTTTTCTAACACATCATATAAGATAACATATATGAAACCAAACTGTAATGACCCGAAATCCCCCTTATGGGAAATCATGGATTGAGTTGAGAACAAGCCACATCAGAACGCAGACAGAAGAACATTTCATTGTATATTACAACAATTCCATCAGAATACAACAATATACAGAGTAAGAATAAATATTACACAGAAAATATCAGAGATTTAAATCACATTTAAATACATCGCAGCGGAAAATAATACAATACACAACTAGAAGGGATATACGGATACAGAGCTTTCAGGATATCATTCCAGCTGTAAACCAGGATCCTGTGAATATAAATCTGCAAAACCAAAACTACAAGCTGCCCGTGTCAAAATAAGGGCACTAGAGTTTAGGTTAAAACAATAAACTCCAGGTCAGTCATGTGACTAGTGTGAGAACTAAAACAGTTATTAATCTTTATTTTAAAGTGAGGTAAATCAAGGGACCACGCCGTATAGCACGGAACTGGTTTCCTTCCAAGAACACCAGTGCATAAACCAACAACGCAATGCTAAATAAAGAACAATGAAGCTATTATAAGACCCAGGTCCCATCACACAATGCAACGCAAGCCGGAGGATAGGGTTTTCCCTTATAATAGCCAAAGCATGCTTGATACGTTTAAGACAAGTCATTTGATACTATAATAAGTATATAGTGTTTAAAACAATTTCAATTATAAATATCAATCATAGACGGCATGGGTACCAAATATCATGTCGCCTACAATCAAAACCGCAAATGTCACGTATTTGGAATTTTGGTTTCCATCTATGAACCGACGCAAAAGATAGTCCTCTACCGATTCGAGATGCTCTAGTCCGCCCCTCAGGTCAGAGCTCGAGTGACCTTTGGATCGTCAGGGCCGGTCCACCGATGTGGATTAAAATGCCTGAACACTGCGTTTCCCCACCCTTTGGGGTGTCAATTAACCAACGAATGACTCCATCGACTTCACATTGTCACCGATATATCCGAGGCGCCTCGCAACAGCAACAACCACATAAGTCAAACTCGTCAGGGCGTGTAAAACCACTTACGCCACTTCGAACTAGAAAGAAACTCATGTCCTCCCTGATTCCCTCTCCCGTTTCTAGTTCACAAATGGGGTGTGGGGCTCGCGAATCAACGCTACATAAAGTTGTGCCACACAGGTTGTGCTTTGATCATCAACCACAAGACACTGCTTTTCAACAGAAGCCTTGATCATTTGCATCTTAGCATGCCACACAGGCAAACCACTCCATGCAACCGATATCCATCAATCACACAGAATGATATCCAATGTCAGACACACAGTCCATTTACAAGTCCGTTCTGGGTCTGAACGAAACCGGAGGCACCTTGTACCTCGCATATCCATCGATCTCCAAGTACGTCTGGACGATCACCAACTGATTCCCTCCTCTTGGGTGTACATCCCAATCAAGATCATCAGTAATCACCCAAACGACGTGAAGACCTCCGGTCTTCGACCACCATCTTCATCTTCGACTTATCGTCGTATCAGTTATTCAGAACGGGATAAACCCGGTCTTTCCGAATAACTTGCGTATATATTAAACAAGTGTTACACAAACACAACATACGCCTCATTCCAATTCATCAGTTACTAACCGCAAATTAGCAAGAGAATAATTCACCAAATATTAACCCCGAAGGCCGAAACCAACATCAGATCAATACCCAGGAAACCATTCTGCTTAGCTACCCTACAGTTAGTTTCTAAATTTCACATTCTTAGGGAAAGGTTCCCATTAATTTTATCAAAGATAAATCCCTTTAAATTTATTCTTTAATCTTCCTTTGAATATCACAACAAACTAGTCGGGATTAGCGAACCACACCGAAGTAATCATTTATTTTATTTCCCAATCCCAACCTATTCATCCTATGAAGTAAAACTGGTCATACTTTATATCTAACACCACGGTGTTATCGATAAATTCAATTACCATTTCGCGTTCAAATCTAATTAAAGATTTAACTATCGCCTGGAGCAAAACTGGTGATACTCCATTCTCGATCATTCCAATCTAATTAAAGATTCATTAAAACTCCACTTAGTTTTAATCTATAACTGGGTTAAAGAATCAATGTCATTTAAAACACGGTTCACGATAAACCCAAAATCACATCACATTTCAATCAGTCCCTAACCGTAAATTAGCAAGTGTGCAATTCCCTAAGTATTAACCCCGAAGGCCGAAACAAACATCAAAACAATACCTAAGAAACCATTCAACTTAACTAATCTCCAGTTAGTTTCTGAATTTCTTAACTCAGTTGGGTCTAGGAACAGTATTATTGAAGATACCGTTCACGACAACCCAAAGTCACATTCCATTAATCATCGGGTTAAAGAACAAGTGTTATTTAAAACACTGTTCATGATAAACCCAAAAATCAATACCAATTCAATTCTAATTAAATATTATTTAATTGGTACACTTTATTAAATATAAACAAAAAGATTTAATCTTTTTCTCAACTGGTTCAAGGACAGTGTTAATGAAGACACCATTTACAACAAACCCAAATCACATTTGATATTAAATACAAGGCTCTGAATAGAAAATATATCGGCTTATATTCAATATCAAATTCTACGACCAACAAATATCGTATTGGAAATAACGATATTAATATATCTTTAAAATTTCCATAACAATATCTGTATAATCATGAAACCCAACATCGAAATATTCTAAAGACAATATCGATTCGAATCCATTCCAATTCACGTATTGGAAATTCTGGTTATTTTCAAAACCCTTTCAAATCCACCTTATTTATTTTAAAAATAAATAGAATTGTAATTCTAGCTCAAAACTAGTTCATTTCGATAAAAATATATTTTTATCTTATCAAATATGGAGTTTTTCATCCCAATTCTTCCCTAATCATTTCTTATGATTTTACACAAATTATTACTATTTTTAATAATTTTATCAAGGCCCGTACAGTTGATTTCCATCAGCGGCCATCGAACTGCACTTACAGCGACCTTTTCCAAATTTGATTTGGACATAATTCCAAATCCAACCGTTAGATTTCAAATCTCTAATATTTATTAGAAAGCCCTTTTCGAAATAAACCCAACGTTTCTGGTTTTAGGAGAATCCGACGGTCGGATCTCCCGCAATATCCATTCGAAGTCAATGGTCAAAATTTGCGAACTACCGCGGCGTGGCACTTTCTTTTCAGGCCATTATATTATATATATAATATATATATTATATATTTCATCGATTTCCTTTTAAAACGAATCTAATAAATTGTTTTAAATTCGTTTTCAAAATGATTTCAACTTCCTTTTCAAATTCAAATCAAGATTGAAATTTTCAATATAAATTCGTTTTAATTTCATTTCAAATTGATTTCAATTCAAATTGATTTTTAATTCAATTTCAGTTCATTTTCAATTCAATTCAATTTCAAATCAAATTCATTTTTATTCAGCTTCAATTCGAATTCAATTCTATTCAATCTCAATTCGAATTCATTTTAAATTCGAATTCATTTTCAATTCGAATTCATTTCAAATTGATTTCCATTCAATTTAAAATTGATTTCCATTCAATTACAATTCAATTCGAATTCATTTTATTTTCAATTCAATTTGAATTATAATTCGTTTCAATTCAATTTAATTCGAATTTCATTTCAAAATATTCGATTTTGAAATCACTTTTTAATATTCATTATAAAAACGAATATAAACGATATAAATATCATTCGCGTCAAAATAGCATATATCTAATCAACACGACTTTATATATTTCTATTTTAAATATTCTTTTCAAATATTTCGTTTCAAATATTTCTTCGCAGATATTTTATTCAAATATTTCTCTTCAAATATTCTATTTCAAAACTGGAGTGAGGCCCAATCAATTACCATAGATTTTATTTCTATGGATTTCCATACAACGCATGTATATATCAACAACGACAAATAATCAACCATCATCCAAAGTGCATTCTACACTGTATAAGCATCAAATATAAATATTTAACGCTTATAACAGTCTGTCAATCAATCAATCGACATACAACTAATTATTGGGATTAGTGTATGTCATATATCATCTCAATACCCGTGGGGGGTTTCAAACAATCAAACACAGATTTTATTTGTGCAGTTGGGCGATGTGTAAAATTTATCGTCCCAATCAATATCAGTCAAATGTGTGTATATGAACAAATCATTCGATTTGTTTATATTAATTTATTTCACATTCACGTTAAAAATTATATTTTCAACTATAAAATATTTTTAACTACTTAAATATTTTATTTCATTTCACATCCCATCACACAATCAACTATACATCAAAATCAAACAAACAAGCATACAAGTCGTCCATGCTCTGTGGACGACGGGTGTCGGGTGCCACTAAACACCGTCTGCATCCTAGTATATATTTTAACTAGAAAATTAAATTAAAAGTGAGAAGTTCTCACTGACTAGCTAATCCAAACGCCACGACTCTTCATATGTAGAAATCTTCGCCGTTCTCGCCTTTCGTCCATTCCACTGTCTATAGCCACTACATATATAAAAATCACATTTTTATACTGCTGTCTTTAAAATAAAAATCACATTTTTATTTATCACTTTCAATTTTAAAATCATATTTTTCCTTAACCATTCTAATGATCAAAATCGTATTTTTACTTTTTTATATATATGATAAAAATTCTATTTTTACATCGCTACTATATAGATAAAAATTCTTTTTTTATAACGGTGTTCATATGATAAAGATTATATTTTTATCAACTGAAAATATTTTATACATAGAATAAAAATCACATTTTTATCTAATTCAGAAAAACAATCCTTTATCTAAAAATCCGATCTTTCTACTTCTAAAAATTCGATCTTTCTACTTCTAAAAATTCGATCTTTCCATTTCTAAAAATTCGATCTTTTTCTTCTTAGCAAAAATATAGAAAGGAATAAATAGAAAAGCTCATAGTTTTCAGTTTGGAATCGAAGGTTTCTCACTGGTTTGGAGCAGGGTGCTGCTGTTTTCGATCCAAGAAAAAAGGGGGTGAGGTTTTCTTCTGGCTTTCGGATTTCTGGAGGAAGGAGGCGGAGGAGGGGGGTTCGTAGTTCGAGGAGGAGGCACGGAAATCAATGCAGGGGAGGGAAGAAGGCAGGTATGGAGGCATCGAAGTGTGGGCCATCGCGATGGAGCTGTCGTGCGAGGGAAGCAGGGGGGCCGTCGATTGGAGAGGGAGAGGAAGGGGAGGCCGACGCGAGGGTGGGGAGTCGGGCGCGGTGGTCGACGTCGAGGGGAGGGGCATTATAGGGGACCGATCGTATTTTTCTCTTTTTTTTCTTTTCTGTCTTCGATTTGGAAATGAGGGGCGATAAGTTGGAAGGGAGGGGTTTAAACAAAAAAACATATATATTATTTAATTAATTATTTATTTCAAAAAGGTACCTTTTATTTTGACCTCGAAACGAGACCCACCGCCTGTCGTCCATAGCTAATTACCCCTATTCCGAACACAATGGGATATGTATCGTAAGCTGATTCGATTGCTTCGATCAGTTTTCATCAAAATCAACATAATTCTATATATTGAATTTGAACGCGCATTTCAATTTACCGAGGCCACATACAGACTCTAAAAATTCCCGAAAAATATTTTCTAGCTTCATATTGACGATACGGTCCTAACAAAACTAATTTCGTCGAATTCTGAGATCGTTTGAAAAATGGCCATTTTCCAGTCGATTAAAATCAAATGAAACTCGTCAAACGCGTTTTCCTTTGCCACGCTCACATATTGATTCGAAAAATTATGAAATTTGAAACCTAGCAGTAACTTGACATCATGGATCCAACAAAAGTGGTTTCGTCGAAAACTGATGTCGTTTGCAAAATTTTCATTTTTAAGGGCCATAATTCCATAGCGGCTATTCTGAAATTTCAACTGGGCATAACTTTTTATCCCCGCTATGAAATTTTGATTTTTCGGATTCATTGGAAAGATATTCACAAATAGATTCTAATATTTTTGGTTTCTCCAAAATCCGGTTTATTTTGCACCCGGTACATTCATTTGAATTTTGAAATCGAATTATCGAACTACCACACCATTTTTAATTCCTTTTATATATATAAATAAATATTTATATTCTAACGACGATTCGAATAAATATATACGTTCGAACTCTAGTCAAAATAAATTTCTTCTCGTTATTATTTAAAATAATTCATTTAAAATAATCAAAATTCACTAAAATTGCCAAAATAAAATTTTTAAATTGGCTCGGATTTCCCTGTTATTACACAAACATATGATAATATTTTTGAGGAATCCAATTAGATCCCTCCAACCTATTTTCCCTGCATCCACAGACATTAATACCCATCCTGCTTCGAGGCAGGATATCGTGTTATAGAAGGTCATCCACTATCATAGCGTGGGGCGTATAGGGTCATCCGCTAATGATACTGCGGGAATCCAATCACCAATGTATATATAATAACCACAAACACCAATCCTAAATAACTAATATATATTTTAAATAGCCGCAATAATATTTCAGTGCGTGCAAACAACCAATAAACAATTATTTTTAACTAATAAAAATAATTCTAAATAAAATTTGAGTGAGATTTACTCATCGTGATTTTATTCGAAATTTTCCCAATCTGAACGTTTTTGCTTAGTTATCGCTAGTACGAGCCCAACGTAGCTTGTTTTATTTAAATCTGTTATCATATGAATAATTAAACAATTTGCAAGATTGAAAAATAATTATACATCACTAATTAAAATTACTTAATAATTTAAATTACCTAATCCCCTTTTAAAGCTTAGTTCATGTTTCTATAGTTTCTTCCCTTTCCAAAGCAACTCACCTGAGCCTTTTCTAAGTTATTTTTGTGACCCTCATCTATCCTCTTTGCCTCAAAACTCGATATCAGACAAATCCAACACAAATTCAACGCATAAAAATGAAACCATTGCCTGCTCCAAGATCCTTGAAATCCCACTGCACTTGCCAATGATTCCAACGTCAGCTCCCCCTAAATCAACCTTGCTCCTCGTCCATGAATCCGAACACTAGTTCAACCAAAATCTGACACCCCCTACCAAAACAACCAATTCCCCCACAATAATTGGAACTACAGTTGCCTTCTAAAAACAGTGTCGCCGTTTCCTAATCATGCCGACCCTCCGTAAATCGCATATTAGTAAGGCTGCTCGCAAGACCCTCCACACTCTCATTCAAGCATCAACTCCAGTTCGCAAAGCACCCTTCCAGAGACGCATCGCAAGTTGCTCGCTACTTCTGATGATGAACTCAAAAGGAAATCGCATCCATCTATCCCTGCGTTACTTGAAGCACTGCTGGACCGGCTTCTCGAACTTCACAAAGTCAGCGATTTTAGATCGATCTTTTTTTTATGCGACAGTGGTTTGAATCTAAGAAATAAAAAGAAGGGACTTTGTAACGACCCGTGTTTTTGGCACTTGAATATGTAATTTAATTTATTCAATTTAAATATTATATTTGGAATATTAATGGCATTTAATATTGAATTCGTTATGAAAAACGAAGTTGAACGTTATATATTTATATATAATATAAATCGAGCTTTAAAATGGCGTGCAGTTCGTGAAATGGAGTTTTGAACTTCAATTGAAAATACAGGATTCGATATAAGTCGGATTTCTGTGAAACAAGACACGTTGGAGCCGTATTGGCAATAGCTTTCATATGAAAGAGAAAAATCCAGATTTCGTGTTATAGTTTGATATTTATGGCAAAATCAAATTTTGAAATAGTCGCTATGGAAAACCGTTATTTAAATTATAAGCCTTTAAAATGGCCGTTTTGCAAACGGATTCAGATTTCGACGAAATCAGTTTCATTAGAACCGTATCACTAAATTATTGTACGGTGGTGAATTGCGTGGAAAACCGATATCGTATGTGACCACGGCAACCATAAACGCCCGTTCAATTTCTATAGCGCGTATTTAAATAAATAAAAGGATATTTGAATGTAACTTGAGCAGATAATCGAATTAGGCCACGAAACCAGTTCCGTTGAATTCGTATCGTCGATTAGAGTCAGGATAGGTATATAGTTTGTTATTTTTAGAGATCGAGAAATTTGACGTTAAAAAGGGTAGGGCGGTTAGGGGTAAAAACAGCCTATCGGGGCAATAGTCTCAGAATGCGATGAAATTAGTGTCGTTGGGTTCGTATCGAAAAGTTATTGTCAGACTTCGCAGTTTTGGGTTGATTTGATTTATCTGGTGATCATGGAAAAATTAAACGCGTGTTCATTTCTGGTTGCATAAAGGAATTTTTTTCAAACGACCTCGGATTGCGACGAAACTTGTCCCATTGGGTCCGGAATACCTTTTTTACATCAGGAAAAGCCTTTTTATCAGTAAACGGAAAATACGATAGAATTAAGTGCCATATTTAAGTAAATACATATGACTAAATATTTAAGGGATGAAACAATAGGGCATTCATATCTTTTCTCCATCAAGGAACCCAGGCATATGCTATGTATACCTCTCACAGTTGTTCTAAAGACAAGAAAACTCATGCATGCGCCGACCTACAGCTATATGAAAACTCACGCCTAAACACACCACATCACATACACATGCTAGCCTGTGCCCGTTGTCCTATGGACTGACTTGAAATGAACACACGCTGCAAAGTAAATACAGGCTAGCAATGTGATAATACATACACACCAGAATATCTAAAGAAAGAACATGTAAATATATGAAATATATACTTATAGCTTAAGAATTCGGGTACACTGAGCTACCCTATCCTTCTTGCGCACCCCTAAAATTTCCCTTCACATCACGCACCAGACATGTTGAAAATGAAAACTCAGCAGATCTATGTATTTTCTTTTCAATTTGTGTAGCCCGTGCCGACCAAGTAAGTTTTCGATAATCCCACACCATACAGCTACCAACATACTCTCTGCAGACCTATGCCTACGACAACGTGGTCACCACGTAAATACCATCCTATAAATATGTGTGCTCTGGTGTTCAATTACTCTATTCCTAGACGTAAAACAAAAATCAAAATTTTTTTCCTTCCTGCACTATATATCCGAACCCATTGTACGGTCAGGCCAGGGGTCTTCCACGCGAGTTCGACAAAGCTGAAGCCTAAACCGTTGAGAAGGCGCATGGGTTTAAGGGACGAGATGCGTGGGACTTGGGAGTGGCGTTATTATTGAGCAGGTGTAGGTCGGCAGACTAGAGCAGGGACGGTGGAAGTAAGGATACGGTGTATGCACAGTATGGGGTCTGTGTGTGTTCATGTATGGGGTGGAGTTGGGTTCGGTGGTGAAGGAATGGAGTGTTGCTGTTGTATATCATTCGGTGGAAGGAGACAAATACGTGGCATGATTAAGGGAGCCTAATCTGGTTTGAATGGTGGCTTTCCAACGTGAGGGATTGACCTGATGCTAATAACTGATGGATGTGAATTTTTGTGCTAAAGGTTTAAGGTATTTATTAACAAAGAACGGATGTGCAGACATCATGGGAAAGTGGAGCAAAATAGAGGAGCTTCAGCACACTGATGGAGAAGATGGGTATTCGAAATACAGATGGAAGAAGGTGGTACACAATACATTTCTAATTTTCTTACTCTATTTAGAAAACTGCCTAATTGGGTTTAACCTATCATTTAAATTAATAATATATATAAAGTTGATCAACATTAATTACCGATTAATTAGAATAAATGATTATCATTTATAATAAAGGAATATCGTAATTACTTTAGAACCGTGTCATTCGCACACAGAATCGGGCAAAACCAAGGGACATGGAAACCGCACCGACGGACGTAAATATTATGAAAAGGGGACGGACGGAGTTGAGCGCAGCTGGAAGCTTGTAAAACAAGCCGTTTTGACAACGAACAATGTGAGTTAAACTCACTCAGTTACCCTTTTTATATTTTATATAAATTGGGTGTTTTTATTTTGTGTGCGCTGTTTGCCAATGGTTGACTGTTTTGCTAGTTATACCTATTTGTTGATTTAACCGATGAAATTAAACTGTGTTTAATTTCAGTGAAATACCAAATCATTATTTTTAACGATTGGTTCCAATAAAGGTAACTCACCTTGGTTAGTCACGTTTATTTATAAACGGGTTTAAATGGTTGCATTGTTTGAATTGCTTATGATTGATGTTAAATGATCGTCATTTAATTTATCAGTTAAACAAAACTGAATGGTCTGATTTGAGATAACCATTTGAATACAGGGAAGAACAGGTTGGAGGGACCCAACCGGATCCCTCAATTATATTATTTATTTTCATATTATCATATATGAACTGATCTGTTTGTGTGATTGATTTGATGGTTGATTACTGAATATTCAACATCTGTTTAGTTTAAACCAATGGGCGATATTGGTTAAGTGTTTGGCAGAGTATGGCCTTTAAAATCAATCGGGTTATAGACAGTGATTCATCGTCAGGTGAGTCGATAGAGATAAAGTTATAAAATTTATTTTATAACTGAAGTTAGATTTTGAAATATATTATTTCGAATAAAAGTTATTCAAGAGAAAGAAATAAATATTTTATTTATGTAAGACTTTAAATTATTTTTAATTGATTTTATAAAGCAAGTTCCGATGTAAATCAGATTGATAAGTACGAGATAGGAAATAAAAATCACATAGTTATTCAGGATGAGTTGCCATTTCATATGACTGCTAGCGTAATTCGCAGGGCTGCAGATAGCCTACGGCGGTCGGATATTTCCTGAGGGATTCAGGCGTAACCATTGTGATCGCTGTGACCTAGAGTCAAGCGAATGGAGTTAAGTCAAATATTAGTTAATCGATTAGAGTTAAATCGAATTAGAATTATTCAAATATCGTATTTTTGAATATTTAAAAGAATTGGAAGTTTCAATTTAACAAAAAGGAAATTAGTTTGTCAAAGGCCAAGTGATGCTAAATACTGAACCAGTGAACTCATTGGAGTGTCATGATTGAAACACTGATTATTTTGATAGTTAAAACACCGACTATCAAATCTGGCCAATACGATTGTTGGTATGGAAAGACCGGGATCGAATTTATATTCGAAAACCATTCCGACCAACAAATACGTGAAGATATCAGAAGATGGTCGAGATGGTGCTGTGAAGACCGTTGATTTTCATAAACGGAAGAACCACTAATATTCTCTGCCTGGCAAGCCGAGATAAGCTGTGATTCTGTCGTAGTTGGAATCTACGGGTTGCAAGGACTTCTCGCTACTGATCCATGGGGTGATTCCTATATTGGATGCGGTAGGAGAGTGCCTTCGGTTCATCCTGTTCCTGGATGACGTATATGGACGAATGTCTGACAGAGTATTTCCAAAGGGTCACGTACGTTGATTTCTTCAAACGTACGATAGTTGTTGGCAGGGAATTGCCATTCTCTAGCTTTCAGCTAGAGTATTTTTGTGGACGTCAATTAGTGATATCTGATGGATTTGACGATGTGGCATTCAAAGTGAATGGTGACCAGATGACAAGAGTTAATTCCGGCCTCAAGCCTCATCAACCAGGAAATGACAGAAATCGGGCAGGCAGCATGGCTATGTGGGTCGCTCCCATTAGGGTGTATAATCACCTATCTAGAGGAAGTCCTATTTGTTTCTTAAATCTATGTTTCGATGCTGTCCCTTGTCGGGAGACGGTTGCTGATCCCAACCGTCGGTGGTATACATTCGATACACTCAAGCAAAATGAGTGGTCGGTCATGTGAGGGCCGGGTTGCAAGAAGTTCTTGTTGAACCCAGTGTATTCGTCTCTAGAGATACACTATCGGAAGGTGGACCCATACCTTGTCAAGTTGGAATCCAATCTCCAATAAGCGCCCGTGGTTTTTGATTGTATACTATATATGTGGAGCGTGAGATGCAAGCGTTCTACTAGATTCTATTTACTTGTATTTAGACATTATTATAATATCAGACAAGATATTGGTTTCAAAACTGTTTTGGGTTATCGTAAGGTAAAAACCGTCCGTGTTTATGTGTGGATTTGGTCTTACGATTATTCTTTTCTTTTGAAAAGATTTTGAACTCTAAAAATCAAGATTTGGATGATTTACCCTTATTACTGTGCGAGTTTATCTCACTCTGGTTCACCAGACTGACCCGGTGTTTTGTAAATGCTCGGGTTAGGCCGGGTTGTACAGGTTCAGGTTATCGACTACTATGAAGAGACGAGCTGGAGTTGTTCGGACGTATGATATTACTAGTATTCCGCTGTGTGTTGTATGAGGACAGATTATCACTGTCCAGATGTTGATGTACTCTGATATTGTAAGTATTTTCAAAATTCTCAATAAAGATTTACTTCTGTATTATATTTTGTTCCGCTGCGATGTGAGACTCTGTGTGTGGTGTTTCTTCTTCTTCTTCTATTCTATTATTTCTATCTTATCTATTCTCACCCTCTAACTTCTTTCTATTAATGATCTGGAATGTTCGATGTCTGAATGGTCAACATGGTAGTTTGATGTTGATTTTCGGAGTCGAAAATCCCGGTTCGTTACAGTGGTATCAGAGCCAGGTTGCTTAATTGGTACGGATGATAGGGGGTTCTCGCTTCGCGTTTGGTGGCGAACGGGAGACTCTTACCCCTACATCTCCCGACAATGTGGGTTGGTCGAGTCGAGAGGCTGGCCGTAAAAGCAGTTCTGAGGTATCTCTGTAAGCCACGCTGGGAGGTTAGCCCAGTGCCGAGGGAGGAGAGGATGGTTGAAAAGCCTACTCGAATCTCGGGGTCGTTACAGTGGTATCAGAGCTGAAGGCTAAGTAATTACCTTGGCTCTGTGGCGTGACTCAGTAGAGATGGGGTTAGCAATACCCTAGATTGAGTTTGAGTGTATACATATGAGCGCGTATTTGTAAATTGATATAAGAACTGTTTATATTGTGTTGATTGGTTTGTCGAGTAGTTTATGAATTCTGGTCGATACAGTAATGCAAACTGTGTCGATAAGTGTTTCTAAACTCGTGAACAGAATAATTCGACACAGTATGTTTTTAAAAGAGGGTAAATGAAATAATTTTACCCAAATTATATTTTAATATAAAAGAATGATTAACATTTGAAGTATTATAATATTGGATGTGTTGGTTGTGATTATAATCCAATAAAATCTTAAAATGAGGAATGGTTATATATAACCAATCAGAATTCATATAAGTGAAATATATGGAAATCAGATGAATTAAATCTGAATTTAAATCAGAATTGAAAGTAAAATTTTGGAAATTCGAACAAGTGGTTGAAAGTGGAATTGGACTTAATATATGAGAATTTTAAAATCCTGGGAGATTTTAATTTTGTTATAAGCATTGAAAGGGATAATTTTGAAATGGATTTCGAAATGGAAGTGTTTAGAAATAGTTTTGAAAGTGATATAGTATTGAACTCACTTCGACAGCTGGAAAATAGATTCCGATGATGTGCGCGCCATTATCGGTGTTCATTTTCGAGCGGTAAGTGACGGATTACTACCAAAGATTTTGTTTTGAATTGCTTTGAGGAAAACAAGTTGTTTTGAATCCCGAAAAAAAGATATTTGATTTTTGTAAGAACTGAACTATTTAAAAACTCCCAGGGAAGTGTTTGAACAAGAACAAGATTAAATCGAATTTGTGAAAGCAAATATGAATTGAATTGAAACCAATTAACTGGAAGTTGAATTGGGATATAATATATCGAGTAGAATCAGATTTGAATTGGGAAACAGGAATATGAAATGGTATTGGAATGGTAAGCTAAGAGTTGAAATTGATGATGGATGGAAATTGAGTCAAGAGTGGAATTTGACTTGGACGCGTGAAGGATTTGGTTCTGAGGATAAAGTTGGAATTTTGGGGATGCAATTGTATATGCTGACAGGGTGGCAGACGGGAAATGATATAATGATATGCCCGACAAAAAGGTACACGTTTACTTTATATGGGTTTGGTGATTTATGAGCCTATTTGGCAAGCCGCTTGGCTGTTTTATTTTCTTCTGAAGTGAAGAAGGCCCAGAGAGGCGAGTTGTGGTTGTACCGATTGAGCTGTACAAAGGAGGTGCTGGCGGAATTTTTCGAAATTTAAAGTGTTAGAAAATTTTTTGATATTTTTGAAAATATCTATATACAGTCTTGAATTGGTTTCTAATTTAAAAATAAATTGGATTTGAAATTAATGAGTTTATAACGTTCTTTCTTACCTTAGCAATTTCGAGGACGAAATTATTTTAAGGGGGGAAGAATGTAACGACCCGTGTTTTTGGCACTTGAATATGTAATTTAATTTATTCAATTTAAATATTATATTTGGAATATTAATGGCATTTAATATTGAATTCGTTATGAAAAACGAAGTTGAACGTTATATATTTATATATAATATAAATCGAGCTTTAAAATGGCGTGCAGTTCGTGAAATGGAGTTTTGAACTTCAATTGAAAATACAGGATTCGATATAAGTCGGATTTCTGTGAAACAAGACACGTTGGAGCCGTATTGGCAATAGCTTTCATATGAAAGAGAAAAATCCAGATTTCGTGTTATAGTTTGATATTTATGGCAAAATCAAATTTTGAAATAGTCGCTATGGAAAACCGTTATTTAAATTATAAGCCTTTAAAATGGCCGTTTTGCAAACGGATTCAGATTTCGACGAAATCAGTTTCATTAGAACCGTATCACTAAATTATTGTACGGTGGTGAATTGCGTGGAAAACCGATATCGTATGTGACCACGGCAACCATAAACGCCCGTTCAATTTCTATAGCGCGTATTTAAATAAATAAAAGGATATTTGAATGTAACTTGAGCAGATAATCGAATTAGGCCACGAAACCAGTTCCGTTGAATTCGTATCGTCGATTAGAGTCAGGATAGGTATATAGTTTGTTATTTTTAGAGATCGAGAAATTTGACGTTAAAAAAGGGTAGGGCGGTTAGGGGTAAAAACAGCCTATCGGGGCAATAGTCTCAGAATGCGATGAAATTAGTGTCGTTGGGTTCGTATCGAAAAGTTATTGTCAGACTTCGCAGTTTTGGGTTGATTTGATTTATCTGGTGATCATGGAAAAATTAAACGCGTGTTCATTTCTGGTTGCATAAAGGAATTTTTTTCAAACGACCTCGGATTGCGACGAAACTTGTCCCATTGGGTCCGGAATACCTTTTTACATCAGGAAAAGCCTTTTTATCAGTAAACGGAAAATACGATAGAATTAAGTGCCATATTTAAGTAAATACATATGACTAAATATTTAAGGGATGAAACAATAGGGCATTCATATCTTTTCTCCATCAAGGAACCCAGGCATATGCTATGTATACCTCTCACAGTTGTTCTAAAGACAAGAAAACTCATGCATGCGCCGACCTACAGCTATATGAAAACTCACGCCTAAACACACCACATCACATACACATGCTAGCCTGTGCCCGTTGTCCTATGGACTGACTTGAAATGAACACACGCTGCAAAGTAAATACAGGCTAGCAATGTGATAATACATACACACCAGAATATCTAAAGAAAGAACATGTAAATATATGAAATATATACTTATAGCTTAAGAATTCGGGTACACTGAGCTACCCTATCCTTCTTGCGCACCCCTGAAATTTCCCTTCACATCACGCACCAGACATGTTGAAAATGAAAACTCAGCAGATCTATGTATTTTCTTTTCAATTTGTGTAGCCCGTGCCGACCAAGTAAGTTTTCGATAATCCCACACCATACAGCTACCAACATACTCTCTGCAGACCTATGCCTACGACAACGTGGTCACCACGTAAATACCATCCTATAAATATGTGTGCTCTGGTGTTCAATTACTCTATTCCTAGACGTAAAACAAAAATCAAAATTTTTTTCCTTCCTGCACTATATATCCGAACCCATTGTACGGTCAGGCCAGGGGTCTTCCACGCGAGTTCGACAAAGCTGAAGCCTAAACCGTTGAGAAGGCGCATGGGTTTAAGGGACGAGATGCGTGGGACTTGGGAGTGGCGTTATTATTGAGCAGGTGTAGGTCGGCAGACTAGAGCAGGGACGGTGGAAGTAAGGATACGGTGTATGCACAGTATGGGGTCTGTGTGTGTTCATGTATGGGGTGGAGTTGGGTTCGGTGGTGAAGGAATGGAGTGTTGCTGTTGTATATCATTCGGTGGAAGGAGACAAATACGTGGCATGATTAAGGGAGCCTAATCTGGTTTGAATGGTGGCTTTCCAACGTGAGGGATTGACCTGATGCTAATAACTGATGGATGTGAATTTTTGTGCTAAAGGTTTAAGGTATTTATTAACAAAGAACGGATGTGCAGACATCATGGGAAAGTGGAGCAAAATAGAGGAGCTTCAGCACACTGATGGAGAAGATGGGTATTCGAAATACAGATGGAAGAAGGTGGTACACAATACATTTCTAATTTTCTTACTCTATTTAGAAAACTGCCTAATTGGGTTTAACCTATCATTTAAATTAATAATATATATAAAGTTGATCAACATTAATTACCGATTAATTAGAATAAATGATTATCATTTATAATAAAGGAATATCGTAATTACTTTAGAACCGTGTCATTCGCACACAGAATCGGGCAAAACCAAGGGACATGGAAACCGCACCGACGGACGTAAATATTATGAAAAGGGGACGGACGGAGTTGAGCGCAGCTGGAAGCTTGTAAAACAAGCCGTTT
Organism: Allium sativum; assembly: GCA_030737875.1. NCBI lineage: Eukaryota > Viridiplantae > Streptophyta > Magnoliopsida > Asparagales > Amaryllidaceae > Allium > Allium sativum. The sequence goes on along the minus strand of CM060909.1, from coordinate 735,983,998 downwards.
TGACAACGAACAATGTGAGTTAAACTCACTCAGTTACCCTTTTTATATTTTATATAAATTGGGTGTTTTTATTTTGTGTGCGCTGTTTGCCAATGGTTGACTGTTTTGCTAGTTATACCTATTTGCTGATTTAACCGATGAAATTAAACTGTGTTTAATTTCAGTGAAATACCAAATCATTATTTTTAACGATTGGTTCCAATAAAGGTAACTCACCTTGGTTAGTCACGTTTATTTATAAACGGGTTTAAATGGTTGCATTGTTTGAATTGCTTATGATTGATGTTAAATGATCGTCATTTAATTTATCAGTTAAACAAAACTGAATGGTCTGATTTGAGATAACCATTTGAATACAGGGAAGAACAGGTTGGAGGGACCCAACCGGATCCCTCAATTATATTATTTATTTTCATATTATCATATATGAACTGATCTGTTTGTGTGATTGATTTGATGGTTGATTACTGAATATTCAACATCTGTTTAGTTTAAACCAATGGGCGATATTGGTTAAGTGTTTGGCAGAGTATGGCCTTTAAAATCAATCGGGTTATAGACAGTGATTCATCGTCAGGTGAGTCGATAGAGATAAAGTTATAAAATTTATTTTATAACTGAAGTTAGATTTTGAAATATATTATTTCGAATAAAAGTTATTCAAGAGAAAGAAATAAATATTTTATTTATGTAAGACTTTAAATTATTTTTAATTGATTTTATAAAGCAAGTTCCGATGTAAATCAGATTGATAAGTACGAGATAGGAAATAAAAATCACATAGTTATTCAGGATGAGTTGCCATTTCATATGACTGCTAGCGTAATTCGCAGGGCTGCAGATAGCCTACGGCGGTCGGATATTTCCTGAGGGATTCAGGCGTAACCATTGTGATCGCTGTGACCTAGAGTCAAGCGAATGGAGTTAAGTCAAATATTAGTTAATCGATTAGAGTTAAATCGAATTAGAATTATTCAAATATCGTATTTTTGAATATTTAAAAGAATTGGAAGTTTCAATTTAACAAAAAGGAAATTAGTTTGTCAAAGGCCAAGTGATGCTAAATACTGAACCAGTGAACTCATTGGAGTGTCATGATTGAAACACTGATTATTTTGATAGTTAAAACACCGACTATCAAATCTGGCCAATACGATTGTTGGTATGGAAAGACCGGGATCGAATTTATATTCGAAAACCATTCCGACCAACAAATACGTGAAGATATCAGAAGATGGTCGAGATGGTGCTGTGAAGACCGTTGATTTTCATAAACGGAAGAACCACTAATATTCTCTGCCTGGCAAGCCGAGATAAGCTGTGATTCTGTCGTAGTTGGAATCTACGGGTTGCAAGGACTTCTCGCTACTGATCCATGGGGTGATTCCTATATTGGATGCGGTAGGAGAGTGCCTTCGGTTCATCCTGTTCCTGGATGACGTATATGGACGAATGTCTGACAGAGTATTTCCAAAGGGTCACGTACGTTGATTTCTTCAAACGTACGATAGTTGTTGGCAGGGAATTGCCATTCTCTAGCTTTCAGCTAGAGTATTTTTGTGGACGTCAATTAGTGATATCTGATGGATTTGACGATGTGGCATTCAAAGTGAATGGTGACCAGATGACAAGAGTTAATTCCGGCCTCAAGCCTCATCAACCAGGAAATGACAGAAATCGGGCAGGCAGCATGGCTATGTGGGTCGCTCCCATTAGGGTGTATAATCACCTATCTAGAGGAAGTCCTATTTGTTTCTTAAATCTATGTTTCGATGCTGTCCCTTGTCGGGAGACGGTTGCTGATCCCAACCGTCGGTGGTATACATTCGATACACTCAAGCGAAATGAGTGGTCGGTCATGTGAGGGCCGGGTTGCAAGAAGTTCTTGTTGAACCCAGTGTATTCGTCTCTAGAGATACACTATCGGAAGGTGGACCCATACCTTGTCAAGTTGGAATCCAATCTCCAATAAGCGCCCGTGGTTTTTGATTGTATACTATATATGTGGAGCGTGAGATGCAAGCGTTCTACTAGATTCTATTTACTTGTATTTAGACATTATTATAATATCAGACAAGATATTGGTTTCAAAACTGTTTTGGGTTATCGTAAGGTAAAAACCGTCCGTGTTTATGTGTGGATTTGGTCTTACGATTATTCTTTTCTTTTGAAAAGATTTTGAACTCTAAAAATCAAGATTTGGATGATTTACCCTTATTACTGTGCGAGTTTATCTCACTCTGGTTCACCAGACTGACCCGGTGTTTTGTAAATGCTCGGGTTAGGCCGGGTTGTACAGGTTCAGGTTATCGACTACTATGAAGAGACGAGCTGGAGTTGTTCGGACGTATGATATTACTAGTATTCCGCTGTGTGTTGTATGAGGACAGATTATCACTGTCCAGATGTTGATGTACTCTGATATTGTAAGTATTTTCAAAATTCTCAATAAAGATTTACTTCTGTATTATATTTTGTTCCGCTGCGATGTGAGACTCTGTGTGTGGTGTTTCTTCTTCTTCTTCTTCTATTCTATTATTTCTATCTTATCTATTCTCACCCTCTAACTTCTTTCTATTAATGATCTGGAATGTTCGATGTCTGAATGGTCAACATGGTAGTTTGATGTTGATTTTCGGAGTCGAAAATCCCGGTTCGTTACAGACTTTGATTTCGAACTTAAATGAAACGAAAATGGACAGGCTTCAATGTTTTGAGGAAGGGGAAACTTTGCTGCATTCGTTCGTTGGAATAAATATGAGCAAGGGGAAAGAAGGTCGCGACTTTGAGAGAAGGAATGGACATTTTTATTGTGTTGAAGTCTCCGATTTTGCTGAAGAAAATAGCAGAGGATGTCGCGTTTAAATAGATGGAGGATACTTCGTGATGAAGGAATTAATCTGTGTATTGTACATATAATTAAATTTGATTTTGATTTAACTGCGATTTGGTTTTAAGAGATCTTTATTTCTTTTAAATAGATTCTAATTTGATCTTCGATTCGATTTTGATCTTATCCACTAAAATTATCTCGAGGTTCATAATTTGAAACCACGAACCGCTATTTTAATGTACCAACTGACGTTTCAATATTATAGCGTTATACTGAACTCAACAGAATATACTCTGCAATTTAATTTGAACGTATATACCATATTAAATTAATATAATATAATTTAAATTCAGAAACCGTTAATTATCTAATAATAAATTATTTATTATTATCGTTTATTATCAAATACAATTTTTATTGATCATTTGAAATATTTTGACTCTGTTTTATTATCGAATTGAATTACTTCAAATTCTCGTATTATTATAATTATTTTAGATTCAATAATTATATATGTATATATTCAAAATAAATCGTATATCGATTATTAAATCGATAAATCATTATAAAAATTGATTTATATTATCAATTTAACATTTAAAACCATATTAAATATTAAAAATAAATTGTTTGGAAATCCGGTTCGTTACATTCTTCCCCTCTTAATAGAATTTCGTCCCTGAAGTTACTGAGGCAGAAAAGTGCTTCAAACCCATTAACTTTTCAAAAATCAATTAGTTGAACTCAACTCTTCATATTTTCAACAAAGTTTAATTCCTACAAAACTTTTTGTTTTCATTCGTTCAATCTGAATGATTTACATCTAATATATTACCATCCAATTCATATTCATTCAAATTGATTTTAATCAATTAATTCACTTCAATCCATTTAACTCGCTTAAGTTAATTTAAATTTCAGAATTCAAATTCCCGGGGTATTTTTTCTTTTTTATTTCAAATTCTTTTGAAATCCCATAAATATATACATATGTTCATAACCATCTCAAATTCAACCATTGAATTTTTCAAACCAACTTGTTTTCCTCGAAACAAATTTCCTTCAGAAACTTTTCTAAGGTTGCAATCCATCACTTAGAAACTCGAAAATGAACACTGATGATGCTGCATTCATTATCAGAATTATTTTCCAGCCACTGAAGTGAGTTCAGTGCTTTATCACTTTCAAAAATCTATTCAAAATGATTTTTATTTGTAAATCCTTCCGAAACAAAGCTATATTCTTCTAATGTACTTTAGAAAATATTTTTCCAACTTCCAAGGATTTAAATTCCAAATTCTAGTTTGAATTAAATTTTAATTCATCTTATTAGTATATACTTCATTCATATACAATTTCTATTTGGTTATAGATAACCATTTCATTTCTTATAATCTTATTTGATTATAATAACAACATCCAACACGTCCATGTATTATAATAATTCCAAAATATTATTTCTTCTATATCAGAATAGACTTTTGGATTAAATTATTTCATTTATCCATTTTTAAAAAAATACCATGTCGAACTGCTCTGCTCAAGTGCTTAAAATATCCTAACGACTTCATGGCATTCCACGATTTGATCAGAATTAATAAACCACTCAACAGACTAACCAACACAGTATAAAACAATTGTTTTAATCAATTAAAAATATGTGCTCTCGTATATATACACTCAACTCATTCTACGGTACTGCTGACCCAATCTCTAATGAGCACATCCCCCTAAAGCTTAGGTATTCGCTCAACCTAAGCTTTGATACCAACTGTAATGGCCCGAATTTCCGTACCCTTTGGTTTGACTAATAACACCACACGTCTAACCCAAATGACACAGAAATACGAATCATTAGTAGAAAGAAGTTAGAGGATGAGGAATAGAAAGAAAAGTTAGAACATAATAAAAATGAAGAACATAAATCTCAAAGTGGAACGAATAAAATATATTAAATAACATAACTTTTTAAATACAAATCGGTAACTGTATATACGTACCATTATCAGAGAACAACAGTTATTCCTGGAATAGTTATAAACACCTGTTTCCATATACAACATAGTACACAGCGGAAATATGATAGTCTATAGCTAACTGGTGAAGCCTCCTGCTTCCAGCTCTTCTAAGTGAATCTGAAAAATCCCGACTACTTGACTGCCCGTACAAATTTGGACACCCAAGTGTTTAGGGAAAACAAAAACAAAATAAACTCCGGGTCAGTTGTGGGACTGGTGTGAGTAAACTCCAACCATTTGTTTAACTTTCAAAGTCCTTTTGAAAGAATGGATAATAGTAAAACCAGCCCACACATAAAAATGGACGGTTTTTACCTTATTATGACCCAAAACACTTTGATACGAAAATCCACTGATACTATTATAGTGTCTAAATTAAATAAATAACAATCTAGCGGAACGCTTGCATCTCACGCTCCACATACATAGTATATAATAAAAAAACCGCAGGGCCCTTATTGGAGATTGAATTTCCAACATGAAAAGGTATGGAAACACCTTCCGATAGTGTATCTCTAGAGGGGAATACACTGGGTTCAACAAGAACATCTTGCAACCTGACCCACACATGACTGACCACTCAATTCGCTTGAGTGTATCGAATGTATGTCACCAAGGGTTGGGATCAGCAACCATTTCCCGAAAAGGATAGTATCGATAGATTAAAGAAGCAAATGGAATTTCTCTAGATAGGTGATTATACACCCTAATGGGAGCGACAAACATAGCCATGCTGCCTGCCAAATTTTTGTCATTTCCTTGTTGTTGAGGCTTGAGGCTACAATTTCTTGTCAATCATTGATAGCACAATCACTTTGAATGCCACATTGTCAGATCCGTTAATCACTAATTGATTTGCACAAATATTTTCTGGATATTATGCTAAGAGAATAAATTTTCCGCCACCATATATATTTATACAGACCAACATGTGCGATCACTGGAAATACTCTGTCAGACACTCGTCCATACACGTTCATTCTGGGACTGAACGAAACCAAAGACACAATTTCTATTAATAGAAAAAGTCCTTGCACTTTACTCCGTCTTTGATTATCTTCATATAATCTGATTTGCAATGCTACTGCCAATACGGAGTGGTTCACGGATAATAATCCAACCGATCTCTCGATATTGACAACGATATTGGCAAATACTTCGATAATCGGTTATTTAACTATCGAAGAAAAACAAACATCCATTCAAAACATCAAACAATCAGTAGGCCCTTTTTTTAATATTTCATTAATTGAAATACTTCTCCATTTCCTTATCAATATTCGTTAACACAATATTTTCGATAATCATCTTGGCCTCTTACGCTATTTGGAAAACGTTTCCATATACCGCCTTCTTTTGTTTTCTATACTTAGAAAATATATTCTATTTATAATTGGAAAACATTCCAATTACTTATCTCTTCCATGACCATTCGTTTATTTCTTCTATACTCAGGAAGTATTTATTATTATATTTCCAAATTTCCACTTACTTGGGTTAAAATGAATGTTGTGTAAAACATTGTTACAACAACCCAAAGTATTTCATTCAACTAATCTTATTCAAACATTTCTCTTTGAGACTGGATCTTGCTACTTATCGGTCAAAAATGAAATCAATCAAGTTGGGGTATAACTACCTCTCAGGACTTGACTAAAAACATCCTTAATTTCAAAACGGATAAGACCACTTGCCTCGAAAAATCAACATCATACAAACCAATTATTCATTTTTAAACCCATATATGTTTCGCTTTCTAATTTTACCAGATTTAATTATAGATTTTCTTCTTGTTTATAATATTCTATTTTCAAGTTCGTTTCATTATCGAATTCTATATATATCGATACATTGATTTCTAACTATCAAATTTTCTTAAAAGTATTCTAACTCCTTAAATTCCCAGGAAATTTCTCCACAACTTCCTTTGTACTGATCGATAGTTCAAACCTCAACTCGCCTCTCTAGGCCCTTTCCATTCAAAAAGAAAATCAAAAAGCCAAGTGGCTTTCCGATTCGATGCGTAAAATCTCATATGGAATTTAAATGTGTACCTTTATGTCGGTCACTCAAATTATAATCTTCATACACTTCATTCCATACCTGTCTAATATATATCCAAATATTCTCATTTGGTTTCAACTCAATCCATTCGTCTTAACCCAATTCGCTAATTTATTTTCTAATTAGCTATCTTTCCTATTTCACTTCTTTGTTTGAACATAACATGTTCAAGTAAAATATTTACTTTCTTACAAACAAATTGAATTCCATTTTCAAACTCAAGTTTCTTTTCGATTTTGAATATAATTTCTCAAATCACCTTTACTTATTCGAAGCCTAATTTTGTATCAACTTTCAATTAACTACCTATTATTGAAATTAGTCGGTTCTATTCAATAACAAAATTTGATTTTTGTTTCAAAAATCATTTCACTTACTTCACTGTAGTTTATATTATTTTATATCTCCAGCCTGCATTTTTCATATGGAAATTCAGATTTTATTTACTTAAAATCCTATTATTTATTTAAATAAACTGTTATGGTTTTATAGTGGTTATGGCGCTGTTTTTCTGGAAAATAGATTTTGACACAACTCAAAATTTATTCGACGAAATCCGGATTTTTCTCTTTCATTAGAAAACTATTATCAAATCGGTCCTGGCGATTCTTGTTTCAAAGAATTCCGACTTAAACTGAGTTCTATACACTCAATTGAAGTTCAAAACGCCAAATTACGAACTACCGCACTGCGGCGAGTTCGTTTTAATTATATTTATATATATATATATAAACGTTTTAACTTCATTTATAATAAATTCAACTCCATTCTGATATATTTTTAATATATATCAAATCAGTTTCCCAATTCAACGTAATATTTTCGATTATCTATAATTGTCGATTTTTCCTTACTTAGTAATATAATTGTCGATTATCTATTGATAATTAATTCATTATATTTATATACACCATTTTATAATTTTCCTTGTTTCATATATTTAAACAAGTCTACTTCGAAGTCTATTTAAAACCAAAATCTTAATTTGGAAATTTTTATTTATAATAACTTATATATATATAACACCCAAATTATTTTCATATTCAATTTAACTTCTATTTAAATAAATTCGAATTAATCGAATTCAAATCGTAAATCCTTACAGAATTATTTTAGGTCAATTTATATTCTGAACATCAGAATAAACTCCATCGTTTATTTCTTTAAAACGATTTCCCCATTTCTAGTTTTAAACTTACATTTGAATTTAAATATTCAAATTATCCAGTAATAATTTTTCCACTTTATTTATAAACACTGTTTATAAATTCATTTCAATTCTCTGCATTATTCAATTAAAATCATTCCATTTTATTTATAAACACTGTTTATAAATTTTACTTCAATTTCCTGTATTATTCAGTTTATAAACATCCTTTATAAATGCAATACTTGTTTTATTTATTTTCATAACAAGTAAATATTTTTAGCCCATTCTAAATTCAAATTCTATTTTTGAAAAAATGAATTTTACTTTTTAAGTCTCAAAACCCTCTTTATGATATTTTTATAAATTACTATTTAGGCCTAGTGATATTTCAAACATCCAAAATACCAAATTATCAATCATGGGTTTTTCTAACACATCATATAAGATAACATATATGAAACAAAACAGATGATAATATTTTTGAGGAATCCAGTTGAATCCCTCCAACCTGTTTTCCCTACATCCACATACGTTAGCCAACATAAATAATACCCATCCTGCTTCGAGGCAGGATAACGTGGTACAGAAGGTCATCCATTATCATAACGTGGGGGCATATAGGGTCATCCGCTAATGATACCGCGGGCATCCGCTAATGATACTACAGGAATACAATCACCAATATATATAATAACCACAAACAGCAATCCTAAATAACTAATATATATTTTAAATAGCCGCAATAATATTTCAGTGCATGCAAACAACCAATAAACAATTATTTTTAACTAATAAAAATAATTCTAAATAAAATTTGAGTGAGATTTACTCACCGTGATTTTATTCGAAATTTTCCCAATTTTAATGTCGTTGCTTAGTTAACGCTAGTACGAGTCCAACGTAGCTTGTTTTATTTAAATCTGTTATCATATGAATAATTAAACAATTTGCAAGATTGAAAAATAATTATTCATCACTAATTAAAATTACTTAATAATTTAAATTACCTAATCTTCTTTTAAAGCTTAGTTCATGTTTCTACGGTTTCTTCCCTTTCCAAAGCAACTCACCTAAGCCTTTTCTAAGTTATTTTCATGACCCTCATCCATCCTCTTTGCCAGAAAACTCGAAATCGGACAAATCCAACACAAATTCAACACATAAAAATAAAACCATTGCCTGCTCCAAGATCCTTGAAATCCCACTGCACTTGCCAATGATTCCAACGTCATCACTCCCTAAATCAACCTTGCTCCTCGTCGATGTATCCGAACTCTAATTCAAACAAAATCTGACACCCCCTGCTGAACCAACCCATTCCCCCCACAAAAATTCGAACTATAGTTGACTCCTAAAAATAGCATCGCCCCTTCCCAATCATGCCGACCCTCCATAAATCGCTTATCAGTAAGGCTTCTCGTAAGACCCTCCACACTCTCATTCAAGCATCAATTCCAGTTCGCAACGCACCCTTCCAGAGAAGCATCGCAAGCTACTCGCGTCTTCTGATGATAAACTCAAAAGGAAATCGCATCCATCTATCCCTGCGTTACTCGAAGAACAACTAGAATGGCTTCTCGAACTTCACAAAGTCAGCGATTTTAGATCGATCTTTTTTTATCCGACAGTGGTTCGAATATAAGAAATAAAAAGAAGGGACTATGATTCCGAACTTTAAAGGAAACGAAAATGGACCGGCTTCAATGTTTTGAGGAAGGGGAAACTTTGTTGCATTCGTTCGTTGGAATAAATATGAGCAAGGGGGAAAAGAAGGTTGCGACTTTAATAGAAGGAATGGCCATTTTTATTGTGTTGAAGTCTCTGATTTTTCTGAAGATAATAGCAGAGGATGTCGCGGTTAAATAGATGGAGGTCACGATGAAGGAATTAGTCTGTGTATAGTACATATAATTAAATTCAATTTGATTTAATTGCATTTTGATTTCAAGAGATCTTTATTTCTTTTAAAAAGATTCTAATTTGATCTTCGATCCAATTTTGATCTTATCCACTAAAATTATCTCAGGGTTCACAATTTGAATTCACGAACCGTTATTTTAATGTACCAACCGACGTTTCAATATTATAGAGTTATATTGAACTCAACAAAATATACTCTGCAATTTAATTTGAACTTATATACCGTATTAAATTAATATAACATAATTTAAATTCAAAAACCGTTAATTATGTGATAATAAATTATTTATTATTATCGTTTATTATCAAATACAATTTTTATTGATCATTTGAAATATTTTGACTCCGTTTTATTATCGAATTGAATTACTTCAAATTCTTGTATTATTATAATTATTTTAGTTTCAATAATTATACATATATATATTCAAAATAAATCGTATACCGATTATTAAATCGATAAATCATAATAAAAATCGATTTATATTATCAATTTAATATTTAAAACCGTATTAAATATTAAAAATAAATTGTTTGAAAATTTGGCTCGTTAAACGAGGTAATAAGTGGTGATCGTCTAGACGTACTTGGAGATCGACCGGATATGCGAGGATCTCTCTCTTGTATTGGACATATGGGACGAGGAATAAGGTGCCTCCATTTTCGTTCAGACCCAGAATGAACAAGTAAATGGATGTGTGTGTCTGACAATGGATTTTATTCTATGTTGATTGATCTCTATTAAATATATATCGGTTTGGTGGCGGAGAATTTATTCTCTTGCTTAACACTCTTCTCTGAGACGTACGAGCTCAGAGGTTATATATCGATAGACATCGGTTACATGGCATGAATTGTAAGTGTGGCATGCTGAGATGCAAATGATCAAGGCTTATGTTGAAAAGAAGAGTCTTGTGGTTGATGATCAAAGCATGGCCTTAAAAGCCATAGCTTTGTGTATAGCGTTAATTGACGAGCCTCACACCTCGGTATGAGTCAAAAACGGGATAAGTGAGAACATGACGTTTCTTTCTAGCTATGGGTGGTGTCATGGTATGGAGCCCAGAAATTTATATTTTTTACCTATGTGGATGATGGATAGCGAGGCACCTCGGACATATCGGTTACTACGGAGCCGATGGATAGGTCCTTTAGGACAGGGAAACTTGTGTTCGGGAATAATTAATCCTCAAACGTAACGGAGGACCGACACTACAGGATCCAAGGGTTGCCCAGAGTTTGTAGTCCTGAGACATTTGCTAGCATGTCTCGAAGCGGTTAGGAGTACATCTCTTGCCTTGAATCATGACGGAAATCCAATTTCCAATACGTGACATTTCGGTTTTGATTGTAGAGCCTAGTATGATGACATGATAGATGGTACTCATGCTGCCTATGATTGATACATTTATATTTGAAGTTGATTTCTTCACTTATAGTAATAATAAAAAATAAAATTTCATGTACCAATCATTATTTGGCTATTATAAGGTAAAACTCTATCCTCCAGCTTGCGTTGCATTGTGTGATGGGGCCTGAGTCTTATAATAGCTTCATTTTCTTTAATTAGCATTGCGCTGTTTGTTTCATGCACTGGTATTCTTAGAGGTAAACTCGTTACATGTTATATGGCGTGGTCCCTTGATTTACCTAACTTTAAAATCAAGTTAATAACTGTTTTATTTCTCACACCAGTCACATGACTGACCTGGAGTTTAATGTTTCAACCTAAACTCTGAGTGCCCTTATTTTCCACACGGGAAGCTAGTAGTTTTGGTTTTGCAAATTTATCTTTACAGGATCCTAGTTTACAGCTGGAGCTATATTCAGAACGCTCAGTATCGGTGTATTTCTTTCAGTTGTGTTTTGTTTTATTTTCCACTGCATTTAACTCGTAAATCTCTGATATTTATAAAATGTAAATTATTTGTTCATACTTTGTATATTCTTGTACTCTGATGTAAATTGTTGTAATAAGCAATGAAATGTTCTTCTATTTGCATTCTAATTTGTCATGTTCTCAACTCAATCCGGGCTTTCACTTACGGGCGAGTTTGGGTCGTCTCACCACCTACGCTGTCCTTGATTTCACGAATACAAGTGATACCACCATTTCCGTCCTTGATTTCATGGCTACAAGTGATACCACCGATTACTTTACTCAACCTAAACAATTACCAACTGCCCTATAACTCTTCAATAACACTTCATTCAGAGAGTAGATAGTGCAGAGAGAAGAAGTTTGTTCAAACAGAATTGAATTGCAGAGTATAAGTGTATAAATCATAAAAATGATTAAGAATAATGGTGTAAAGAAAGAGGATAAAGTCAAACAACAAGAGGTGATAGAAAATTCGAATTTAGGCCCTTATTATAATGTATGAAAGGATGGCACGCTTCTGAACCATCACAAATAGTGAAAAGACACTTCCTTTCAAAAAAAATGACAGTTATATGTCGACATCATGTTTTATGTATGTCGACATACCCTTAGTGTAAATTTAATTTTTGAGCATTTTCATAGTATTTTGATATAAATATAATTCTGTAAATTCTTGAATTAAAATATAGTTTTACAAGTTAATATTATAAAGTAGAAAATCATATGAAAACATAAGTTTAAACTATATAAACATATTGTTAGCCTACTTTGTTAACTAGGCTACACAAAGAGCAAACATCGAAAAAGCCACCAATCGGTTCAGATCAGAGAAAAGTAGCGCAGGAAGTGAGTAGAGATCAGAGACACAGAAACCATATCAGATCAGATCGGTAATACGTCAGCAATATTAAAGGATAGCAGGTGGCCTCATCGGTTCGGAATGGAGGAGCACATCAGCAACATTAGATAGCGAGTGGACTCATCGGTTCAGATCGGAGAGATACGTCAGCAACATCAGGAAATAGCAAATTGCCTCGGCGGGTCGGATCAGAGGAGTATGGCAGCAACATCAAAAAACAATAGATGGCTTCATCGGATCGGATCGGATCGAAGGCAGCCGATCCGAACCGCTTTCTCAGAGAATGTGACCGTTGCTGCGCACGCTCCCTGAAGACTCGGACTAAGCATGACTGTTTCTCCCACGATCTCCCACTAAATCAATGCGCTGTCATCATCTGGGAGCCTCCGAACCTGATCGTATGGGATGGATGCCAAGCAATTCCGAACCGGAGCCACTTCGAAGTGATTTTTCACCTATAAATACACCATCTGGAGACATTTGAAAGGATCTTTTGGCAAATTCTCAGTTCTAACTTCCTCCATAGCCGAATTTCATAGCCACATTCAGATCAAAATCGTCTCTTAAAGCCTACTTTTGAGAGATTTGAGTGAGTTTATGCATTGTAATTGTGAAGTTGAGTGAGATTCATTGTTGTATTTGTATTCAAATCATCAATTAAAAGAAAACAAAGTGGACGTAGGCTCATTAACGCCGAATCACTATAAATCGCGTGTTCTTTGTCGCTTTTTGTTTCTATTTCATTGAAATCATAACTAATTTGGGTGTTAGAACCATTTTTTGGTCTAACATTTTTGTGCTTTCACTGAGAAACTTTCGAATTCTCAGCCTTTTCGGGATTATCATTCTACTATTTGGACCTTCAAGTTCAAAGAAGTTAATACCTTCTCTATGACATCTTTCAGTACTTGTCGACTAATCGTTGAAGAATCAAGTGTTATGGCTAAGACCAAAGGAAAATAAGTGCAAGGTGCAAGGGGAAATGATTCCAGAGAAGATCAACAAGCTATCGTGTTAACAAGGTCACGAGCTCAAAGCTCTGGAGCAAATCATTCCAATCAGGAGGAAACGAACCAGATCGTGTTAACAGCGATCCGAACCAATGATCCGATCCAAATTGGCGCTCCGATCCGAACTGATGATGCTGGGGGCTCTCACTCTCCCCATCCGAACCACCCCGACCAGGCTGTTGTGAACCGATCCGATCCGAATCAGAATGAAGCTGGAACTTCTACTCGAGCTCCCTCCAATGCTCCGATTCCAGCCATGATGACTAATGCTCAGCCTGATCCATCTGCACCCATTACCCAGGGAGAATTTTCACGTTTTCTTGACATGCTACAGAGCACTAAAGAAGCATTGGAAGCCTAAAGGCGTGACAACCTTCGCATGCAGGAAAACATGATCACTATGGGTAGAGAACTACAGGTGCTCCGGAGGAAGAAGTCTCCTTCGCCGACACACCGTCTTACTACAGATAATTCGTCTTCTTCGGAGGAAGAACGCCCTCGCAAGAGGAGGCCGCTTGAACTACCTCAGAACCTTGATCAATTGACTTTTGGATCTTTGGGATCCCGAGAAGACACTGCTCGTGCATTGGGCCCTGATGACCCGAGCCTACAACAGCCTATGTTGCTACCCATGCGTGGATCCAACGTCCTACCTAGAGATCCTAATATTACCAACCCCACGCAGCAACAGCTTCTCGAACCTCTACCTCCTGAGATCGACCGGGAACACAAAGAGCAACGTAGAGCAGTTGCCGCCAGAAACAGGAGATTATCGCCTGATCAGGAACCTAGGGGTAATCCGAACATCAGATCAAGAGAGCCTGTGCAGACATTAACAAATGCCGATATATGGGAAATGGTGCGCAAGATCATGTCCAAAAGACGGCACTATACTAATGAAGACTGGGCCATTGAACGAAGTCATATCCCCTTTACAGATGACATACTGAATTTCCAGTTCCCCCGGCGATTCAACTTGCCACAGATGGATCGATATTCAGGAAGAACAGACCCAGGGCAGCATCTGATGAGATATGCATGGTTTATGAATGCGACAGCTTCTCCGGACGCCGTAAAATGCAAATCTCTTCCAATCTATCTTGAAGATGTAGCGTTGATGTGGTTCACCCGACTCCCTCCTTGGTCGGTATCAAATTTCACAGAATTGAGTGAGCGATTCATGAATCAGTTTCGACTCCATGCCCAAAAGTCCAAGACCGTCATAGAATTGTCACGAATTAAACAAGCCCGAGGAGAATCTTTGAAGTCATATCTGGATCAATTCAACCTAGCCGTCACCGAAGTAAGTGATCCCCATGAGCCCACTATCATAATGGCATTGATAGAAGGGGTAGATCCTGACACAGTGTTCGGGGACTACTTAGCTAGAAAACCACCTCCTACTAGAGAATTGTTCTATGAAAAGGCTAATGTTCGCTTAAGGAGAGAAGAAGCTAAGGCAAATCGAAAGAGAAAGTCCGAAGGGGTCTCGAAGGAGGGTGTCCAGAGTAACATTGCTGTGAAATAATCTGGTGACAGTTCAGGGAAGGTGGAAGTAAATTTTGGCAACCAGAGTGGCGGTAATAGCAACAAAAATGGGAACGACAATAGAAGGAACATTAACCGAGGGAATAGCTCAAATAAATGACCCAGATTCCCGACTTTTGAAAATTACACGCCATTAAATGATACGTTGGAGAACATTTATTTAGATACATACAACATATTGCAGTACAAAAAACCGCCACCCAGAGATTCTAAAGAGAAAGAGATTGAAATAGGAAAGTTTTGCTTGTTTCATGGTGCACACGGTCATTCCACCAATGAGTGCCGTCATTTGAGGGATATCGTCGAAAAATTATTGCAAGAAGGGAAGTTGGATGAGTACAAGGCCGCCCCAAGGGACAGGGGGCAAGCCCGAATCAAGACCAGCCTGCTTCAAAACCCACATCTCAGCAAAAAGGTAAGAGAATCGTCATTAACTCTATTATAGGCAGACCTCACCTAGTTGGTCATTGTTTTAAAGCAATGGACCAGTACGTCAACACCGCCAAGCATTTTGAAATAGGAGAATGCAGTAGCCTTAAAGATGTCACTCCAATAAAATAGCAAAAAATGATGTCAGATGATGTCACATTCCGCAATAGAGATGATTTTGGAGTTCAACCTCCAACATACGATCCATTAGTGATTACCACGACAATTGGCCCTGCCTTAGTCCATAAAGTGTTAGTAGACAACGAAAGCTTGGTTAATATCCTCTTCAAGAAAGCTTTCGAACAAATGAGGCTCGAAGCAAAAGACTTAAAGCCATGTCATGGATGGATACGTGGCTTTAACGGAGTATCTATAGCTCCGATGGGTTTTGTGGAATTACCAGTCACTCTAGGGTAGGGAGATCGCCAGAGAGTAAGGATCCTGTCGTTTGTAGTTTTGTATTTGGAGTCACCTTACAATGCCTTCCTAGGCCGACCGGCCCTTGCCGAAATTAGGGCATGTATTGCGCTTTGGTGCTTGCTGCTTAAATTCCCGACTGTTTCAGGAGTTGGGACGATGAGGGGCAACCAAGCTACCGGACGAGCTTGTTACGTAGCAGAGCTAAAGATGTTAATGAGTGGGTTGAACATAGATGCTAAAGATGATTCCACCCCTCCAAAGGAAGCTTCAGCATAGCAATTAAGGGGTCCTGCCCTAAGAGAATCGCTCTCAGACGTTCTCGAGGATATAGATCCCAACGCGGATAGAGAACCCGGGGACAAGAAGGCAACTCTCAACGAAGTAAAAGTTGATATACCTATTGATGAAGCAGATCCAACAAAAGTACTAAAGTTCGGTTCACAACTAGATCCGGTTAGAGCGAGGGAATTGGCTGATTTCTTAAAGGCAAATCTGGATGTGTTTGCCTGGACTCACGCTGACATGTGTGGAATTTCGCCTACCATTATGAGCCACTCTTTGTGTATTAATCCAAAGCACCCACCAGTTAAGCAGAAGAGACGGATGTTGGGTCTAGAGCTGTCAGCAGCTTTGAAAGAAGAAGTAGAGAAGTTAAAAGGTAACGGATTCATTAAGGATTCAAAATATCCCGACTGGATATCGAATCCTGTCCTAGTCAAAAAGTCAAATGGGAAGTGGAGAACGTGCATCGACTTTTTTGATTTAAACAAGGCTTGCCCGAAGGATAGCTTTCCTCTCCCCAGAATTGAACAACCAGTAGATTCTACTATTGGGCATGAACTTTTATCCTTTGTGGAAGCTTATTCGGATACAATCAAATTCCCATGCACATACCAGATCAAGAGCATACAAGCATTATTATAGACTTGGGATTGTATTGTTACGTCGTAATGCCGTTTGGATTAAAAAATGCAGTAGCTACATATCATCGCCTGGTCAACCGCATGTTTTACAATCAAATTGGGAAGATCATGGAAGTCTACGTAGATGATATGCTAGTGAAATCCAAGAAATCTCCCGATCATGCGAAGGACTTAGAAGAAATGTTCGGCATACTACAAAGGTATGGGATGAAGTTGAACCCCTTGAAGTGTTCTTTTGGCATAGCATCAGGCAAGTTCCTTGGCTTTATCGTGAGTTACAGAGGAATCAAAATCAATCCGGACCAAATAGCAGCAATCCGGAATATAGAGGAGCCGCGAAAGATTAGGGATGTTCAAAGCTTAGCTGGGAAGGTTGCAGCACTGGGCAAGTTCATCTCCAAAGCGACCGACAAGTGTGTACCTTTCTTCGATCTCATAAAGCGTGGAAAGCGAAATTTTGAATGGACTCCCGAGTGTATTGAGGCGTTCCAGAATCTACTAGACTTCTTAGAAAAGCCTCCAATATTATCAAAGCCTGTGGAACATGAGGATTTGTTTGTCTACTTGGCAGTATCTTCTCACGCCGTCAGCGCAACATTGGTACGTGAAGAGGATAAAGTACAGAAACCTGTGTATTACATAAGCAAAAAACTGGCTGCCGCGGAACATAACTATCCGAAGATAGAGAAGCTTGCTTAAAGCCACCTAATTGCTTCTCGCAAGCTTCGCCACTATTTTCAGGCACACCCAATAGTCGTGTATACCGACCAACCTTTGAGGTAAGTTTTGCAGAAACCTGAAGCATCAGGGCGGTTGCTTAAATGGAATATCGAGCTGACTCAGTTTGATTTGAACTTTCAGCCGCGAAGATCAATAAGGGGGCAGGCCTTGGCTGACTTTATAGCAGAATTTACAATTCCTGAAGAGGAAACGGTGGGTGATAAGGTAGTTGTTTTGGATCAAGAATTAGAGCTTAGTCCGTGGAAATTATATATGGACGGAGCCAAGAATGATAGAAAGTCCGGCGCCGGAGTTGTTTTAATAACTCCTGAAGGACGATCTATCTACTATGCGTTGCAGTTAGAGTTTGCTGCTACTAACAACGACTCCGAGTATGAAGCCCTGATTGTCGGGCTGAAACTCGCCAAAGATTTGGGAGTGAAGACACTAGATATATATTGTGATTCCAAGATAGTTGTATGTCAAGTTCGGGAAGAATTTGCAGCTAAAGGACCTCGACTCATCACTTATCTCAAGAAAGTAAAGGAGTTGTTGGAAGGTTTGGAGCATTATAGCATAACACACATTCCAAGAGCGGAAATTCAAACAGCAGATCAATTGGCGAAGCTAGCAAGTTTTGATAGTCCTAAAGAATCCGAAATGGTTCTGATAGATGTGTTGGATTCACCAAGTTTCGATCTAATGGAAACAGAGCTAGCCTTGGAAGTTGAACCAAAAAGAGAATCCTGGATGACATCAATTAAGAATTTTCTCAAAAATGGAACCCTCCCGGTAAAAAAGAGCAAGAGACGAGCTGTAAGACTTAAAGCCACAAGGTACGTTTTACAAGAAGATGTCCTTTATCGTCAAGGGTTTTCAATGCCGCTGCTACGGTGTATCGCGCTCGACGACATCAAACGTGTACTGCAAGAGGTGCATGAAGGTGAGTGTGGAGATCACACTGGGGGCCAAACCCTAGTAAAGAAAGTGTTACGGCATTGATATTTCTGGCCTACCGTGAACAAAGACGTGGCTGCTTATTCACGACACTGTGATAGATGTCAAAGATATGCCAAAGTTCCCAGAGCCCCACCGACTCAGCTCAAGTCAATGGTAAGTCCATGGTCGTTTTCCATGTGGGGAATTGACATTATTGGGGTGCTACCTATGGCCAGAGGAGGAGCTAAGTACGTGATCGTTGCCGTGGACTACTTCACAAAATGGGTGGAAGCAGAACCTCTAACAACCATCGCGGCGAGGAAGGTGATCAGTTTTGTAGTCAGAAACATTATTTGTCGATTCGGAATCCCGAAGACCATCATAACCGACAATGGGACGCAAGTTGACAGCATCGAGTTCAAAAACTTCTGCCAGAAATATAAGATTGATAAACGATACACTGCAATAGCTCATCCGTAGTCAAATGGATAGGTCGAAGCCGTAAATAAAGTCATTAAATCAATTCTAAAGAAGCGGCTGGAGCAGGCCAAAGCCGGATGGGTAGATGAGTTGCCATTAGCTTTATGGGCCTACAGGACGACCTTTAAGACGGCTACCGGCCATACTCCCTATTCACTTTCCTTTGGGTCTGAAGCGGTGATCCCAGTAGAAGTGAAAGTCCCTTCTCATCGAGTTGCGCACTATGACCCGATGACGAATAATCCTAGAATCTCTTGATATGATTGAAGAAAAAAGAGATGAAGCCAACTTGCGTGCCTCAAGACATCGAAATCAAGTAGCACGTTATTATGACTGGAAGGTTCGCCTCAAAACCTTTGAACCAGCAGACCTAGTATTGAAGCGAGTCTTCCTGCCTTCAACCCAATTGGGTCCAAAATGGGAAGGACCATACACCATCCAACGGAAGCTTGATACAGGAGCGTTCAAGCTAACGACCATGGATGGTGAGGAGATTCCCAAAGCCTAGAACGCTCAGCACCTACGATGATATCTGAGCTAAATATGAAATGTCATTTCTTTTGTTTTCATAAGCTATGTAAAAAGGCACGACTTGCCTTTAAAAAGTCTGTTTATGTGAACAAAAGATTATAAAGTGGATGTAGGCTACGACTTAGCCGAACCACTATAAAAATATCGTGTGTCATTTACTTTCCTGCATTATTTATATCTTCAACAATTATTCTATTATGACTGTGAAACACGAAATGTTAAATTAAAATTTGGAAAGTTGGAGACGACCTATATGCAGGAACAAACAAAACGACTGTTTGCACGATAAGACATAGAAGAATGGGAAGACGACATTCTTAACTCTAACTCTCAAGAATCGAGAGAGAGTATAAAGGACGGGAAGATGACGTCCTCTGAGGCGTGAAGGTGCACCCAGATGAGAGACCGCCTCAACGAAAACTCTAACCTGGATATGAGACAGGAGAGTATAAAGACGCCAGAAACAACAGGCATCGATGACGAAAGGAATGTGGTCCCATCAGAGAATCGGGGACATTTGGATTTTTTAATTTAATTTAATCTTGAATAGTTTTTGCTCAGTTGTCCAAGATTGACTGGGGGTATGCATGTGCATACATATTCCCCTCAACCATAACCTTATTACATAACTTTAGTGTGACATACTTTTTTATTTTTACTTAAGTGCTGAACTAACGACTATCAGGCATTGCAGGAAATAAACTATTTTTATTTACTAACGTGTGAGTTTGTACAAGGAAAACAAGCAAAAATGAAGATGCGAGGGCCGCACTTCATCATTTGCGCTTTGGATCGGATTTGGATTTTTTGGCAGCTTTCTGAGTAGCCTTAGCTTCCTTTTCAGCTTCGGTCATAACGCGTTTCAACTTTTTCTTCCCTGTAATCGAAGTTCTAGAATCAATTGATTTTTTCCCAGGAGTTGGAACGTTGGAATCAAGAGAATACTTTTTATCAAGCTCCTCTGTACTAGATCTAGTAGAAAGCTTAACGACTAACCTTGATCCAGGATCCATCACTGCAAGAGGCTTAAGGCTTTCGGGGTCCAGGTCTTCAACTTTTAGCTGCATACGTTTATCTTGTTCGGCTTTCATTTCAGCCAAAGTGATGTCATCAGTGCTTTTTGAATTCCCGACTATAGCCACATCAGGGTCTTCCTCATGCCCCTCGCTACCGCCATCATCTTTCAAGGTGTCTATCATCTCATCATCATGAGGAGCATCAACCTTATCCTTTTCTCCTTCAGCCTTCTCCACGGAATTTGCTCCGGTGGTGGTTCCCTGAGGCACGTCTGCCTTCTTGGTCGGTTCAACACCTACAGAATGAGAAGCAATAGTTATCAACTCAGGAGAAAATAAAGGATCCTTCATCGATTTCCCGATTATGTGATGAAAAGTGGAGTCAGTTTTGACGAATTACGGTGAAAAGGTAGAGATACCTTCCGATGATTTCTCAGCTGGAGTGACTGCCGTCTCTGACGCCGTCTCGGGTATGGGGGATAAAAGAGATGCCGGAGGGATCCCCGGGTTTTCGGGGTCATATCCCTCGACTTCAGAGGTCTCAGTGGCAGTAGAAGAAGAACCAGCATCGGAGATATACTTTTGTTTGGCCATCCGCTTCTCCTCCTCCATAGCAGCAGCGATGAGGCGACGCCCCTCGGCCAGGTGTGCCGGCTCATCATCTCTTAGTTATTTTTCTATGAGTTTGTCTTCGTCGAAGGAATCTACCTTGAGTTCCTCTTTCTCCCATTCAATAATTTGGCTCCATACGTGAACCAAGGTAGTCGGATAATCTTCAATCCAAGAGATGTTTTGGCGACGAATTATATGCGCGAAGAATTCGATTAGTAATTCGCCGAAGCCATGCACTTCCTCCTGGGCCTCTGACAGCTGCTTGCGGGTCTCTTCGGCAGACTTAATAACACTTTCCACATTACCCTCCGCTAGGGCAGCCCTATTCTCGGCCTCCATCAACTTGGAAGCCAAGCCAGCGTTTCTATTCTCCAATTCAGCGTTCTTTCTCGCTAACTCGCTTTTTCCCACTCAAGAGCACTGTAAGCAAGTTGCATTTCACGTTATTTGACTTAGCATCTTCTGCCTGCTTTTTCAACTCTTAGCGCTCTTAGCTATGAGATTCTAGCATGTCATGATAACGCTTTTGTAACTCTTTAAATTGTTGTTTAAAGTTGGTAGTATCTCGTTGAGCGATTACAAGTTGGGCCTGTGTGTCCTCGAGGTCCTTCTCCAAGTTTTTAAGGCCTTTGCGTTGGCACCTGCAGTCTTTTTCATTGATTCAATATCCGTAATTAAAGTTCGAATGATTCTGGAGAGGTTACGCGAATATTTGAACATCTTCGAATATTGTTTTTCGACTGCGTCAATTTTTCCTTTGGCCTCGTCTGTCCACCTCGAGGAAATAGGCTCGAGAGCAGGTAAGAAAGTCAGATTTTCAAAGTAGTGGTCGGGGAACTGCTTCTCCAGATATGCCCGCTTAGCTTTAGCTTCAGCATCCAATGGTGGAGGTGCGCAGTATGCTAACTCAATATCTTTATGTTTAGTGGGCACGATGGCCTCCTCACCCTTCCTAGGCCGCTTATCAGAAACCTTATGCTTGCCTTGTGAGTCGATATCTTTTGACGGGCTCCTTTCCCTACTGCGTTTGTCTTGAGGAGAAGTTTGGTTTTTTGGCTGCGATGTATCTTCTCCTCGACGACCCTGGTAGCTTTTGTATCGGTCCGGATCCGACCGATCGGGGGAGCGAGAGCGCGAGGTGCGCGACTGATAAGAGTCATGAGGCCTTCTATCCTCTCTACCCCAGCTTTCATAGCGATCATGCTCGAAATCAGAAGGGGGTCTAGTCGTGCTGCGGCGTATTTTCCTGATGTCATAATAAGGGAGAGACATTGTACCTGCGCAACAATGTAAGTGGAATTCAGAATCAGTATTCTCATAAGAAGTGAGTGCTGTGAAGTGTGGTGCTATTGTGTTAAGTGCATCCTAAGTGGTGTTCCCCCCGACAAACCCGAGTCCGAAGCCAAGCCAGCGTGAGTGGGATCTTTGGCCTTAACGGGAGTAGTCTCCTCTAAAGAAGTAAAAACTAAAGGATTTGTGCCGAAATCCTCTGAAGTGTAGATAGTTTCGGGTAGGGGGAGATCTCCCAAACCCTGAAATGTAGGATCATCGGTACTAGGGGCATCTCCTTGGGAAGCGTCTATTGGCAGCTCTTTAGGAGATAATGATTTCTCAGGAGAAATAGCATCCCCAGGGACGATGTACCCTTCTCGGTGTTTTTCGGCTATGTTGGCTAGCTTATCGTCTTGAGTTGAATATGGAGAAGGTGAAGTTCGAAGAGGTATTCTCGGACTTTTCGAGCTCTCGCCCATTCCTGGAATTATGTCCACTGGGGGGATATATACATATGGACCCGACCCATGACCTATGCTACGGGTAATGGACAATAACCCGTGATGGTGAAGGTATCCATCCTTAAGGACTTCATGCCCAATATTTCCAATCCCGTGCTTTAAGCTTATGCTTATGCGGACAAGTCTATCATCGTCGATCGTTGATTCAACAGAGTCTACGGGTGATTCCAAGATAATGGCAGACTCAAATTCGTCAGGAGCTCAATTATTTCCAATCCCTCCTTCATCCTCATAGCCCAGAGAAACTTCGGTATCGAAAGGCATTTCATTGTTATGCGCTCCCACTTCATAATCTAGGCCCTCGTCGTCCCATTCAGGGTCTGAAGAAGAATATATGTCATCAATGGTAACTTTTCCAGAAGTTTCCACAACTTCCGTCTTCTTTGCCAATCTAGATGAACGTCTTTGGCCATGATCACTAGACTATCGAAGAAACAATAGCAAGAATTAGAGTAAAGTTGCCTGTGTCCCCCGTGTGTGTATGTGAACTAAAGTGTGTGCTACGTGTAACAAAAATGAAGAGCAAACATATGAAAGCGTGATATGAAGATTCAAAGAAGTAATAATGTGTTAGAATAGTTCTTGATGTTTGTCATGTTCGAAAGGCGCTATCCTAACTGTTTGTCAATTTGAAGGCTATGTCAAGCAGTGATTAAGATAGTTGAAAAAAATTCTTGCACATTAAGTTAGGTTGTTTCGTTTCGGTTCGGTTCAGTTCAGATATCTGTAATGGGATCGGATCGGAGGGCAAAGTCAGGTGTCGATCGGAAGCGGACGTTCTACACAGTAAGTTAAACCGGATCAGCTCGGATGTAGGCTTTCGGAGCGGATCAGATCAGCTTGAGTATTCCTTCTTCTCTTTGTCCCTTATTCCCATCCGATCCGAGCAGGTGAGTTTTGTTTTCCCTTTATTTTCGCCTTTTTCTACTCCGACCCGACCCGGCCTTGTAAATACCATTTGATCCGATTAGATGGGTTTTGTTTTCTTTCTTTTGCCTTTTTCAGCCCTGACCCGATCCAGTCTTATCTGCACCTTTCCCTCACTCCAACACTTCTTTACCCGAACCTATCCTAGTTCATGTAACACCCCGCGTCCATTAATGTCACTCACAAAGGGAATGCATTAACTTCCATGGAGGTTATAAGTGAATATAGAACAGAAAAATTACAACAAGACAGATAATAAGTAGTACTTGAAAACTAAAGCTTCATTTTATTGCAGCGGAAACATGTTTATTACATCACAAAACCATTTATCAGAGTCAAGTACATTATCCATCTTCATAAAAACAAAATACATAATCCCTTTACACAAATAGCCAAAAAAAATAACAAGCTGGACTTTACTTCAACGGTCCAAGCTTTCCAAGTGAGATAAAGCAATCCAATCAAACTCCACTAGAGCTGGGCCCAACCTGAGGACCTGGAGGGGGAAAAGGATAGAAATGGAGGGGGTCAGACATAAAGTCTGGCGAGTATGATAATTCTAACAATACTATTATCAAAATAACTAGACTAAGGCATAAGCTAGAAGACAAGTAAATGTTTATGAACTATTTGGAAGATAAAGATAGCATTTAAGATAACGTTAAAGATAACGGTAAAGGCATACCTAATTACTAACGAATAATTACTATACAGCACCGCGCTAATTACTACACTGCACCGCGCCAATTACTACACTGCACCGAACATTACTACACTGCACTGCACATTACTACACTGCACCGCACCAGTCACCCTAAAGGTTGATCCCGTATGCTTAACACAGAAACTATATAAATAGCCTTGCGTACCCCTAGCTGACTACATAGGTGCCGTCTGCCCCTATCTCCACTAGGTGTACCCCACTACCTTCTTAGAAATTTTTATAAGTAACTTCGTGTACTCCTAGCTGACTACATAGGTGTCGTCTGCCCCTATCTCCACTAGGTGTACCCCCACTACCCACTTTCGATCGGCTCCCTACTCGTAGATACCCGTGCTGGCCCTACAGTGGGGTGTATCACTATCTTGAAGTTGCAACCCGATACAACTGAGAATGCACGGCTTATACCTACACGATGCAACAACGTCTTACCTACCAGCCCGGGTCCACGCACGCATATGAAACCCGTTGGACTTGCGTTGCCACCGCTCCCCGTTTTGGCCTTTTACAGTCAAACCCAGCATGCGTGTCCCGTCCTCGACTTGGGTCGAGCCCACAAAGATACGTTTCGGATACTGGTCGAAATGGGCCCCCACAAGCTACCCACCTAAGCTTGTCACTAGTATATCCCACTTAACCCTCTTAGTCATGTTCATTTACATGTGTGTTTGGTTAAGTCTTACTAATCGTATTTCACATGCCACTAAGGGAACCCCCTAGATTCCTCATGCCACCCAAGGCACCTACTTAACCCCCATGTCCCACCTTACATGTTTATCTGGTTAAGTATTTCTTAATTCATTCAAGCCATAATCGCATAAAGACCTCTCACATTAGACTGGCATTTATGACAGCTGGATTTGCCGGGCGGGTCCGGGCAGTCTTACACCATAAAAGAGTCTAACCTCGTGTCTTTACAACTGTTATGCTTTAGTTTAGGCCTAGGACCTCTCACATTGGGCTAACATTTGTGACCACTGGATTTGCCGGGCGGTTCCGGGCAGGTTTACGTCACAAACGAGTCCAACCTCGTGTCCTAAGCATTGATTGACCACTTTCAATCTTTTACCCCAGTTTTAATAATTCCCTATCAAAATTATTAATTAAGTCCACTTTTATTGATGTCCATAATTGACTCAATTATGGTCATCCACTTATGGTATGCAAAATCATATCAATTGCACCCAACATCTTATTATTAAATCCTTAATATTACCCCTACCCCACGTTTATACGTTCGCTTATTCAACGCATAATATAGGCTAGACTTGAATAGTCTAACGCACAGCAGAAAGCCAAATTAACATATAGATAATAAAATAAATCTAATCATGATAGGGGTGAAACTTGCATAAATTACACATGTTAAGGATCAAAAGGTGTCAACTTGTTAAATGTCACAATTCACATGATATGATCATAGCCCAAATCTATACATAAACTTGCATATGGGGTTTTAAGCAACATAATGATGGTGTGAACTAGCATAGGATATCACATATGTCATAGCATAGTTCTAGATGTCATAATAGATGTCATGGCATATGTTCATAACTTTTCTAATCAATTTAACTTGCATATGTAACTTGTCATATAGATTAACATAGCCCAAACATGATGATTTAATTAATATGAACTAACTAGCATAGATGGCTTTCTAACATGTACGATTCATTGCAACTTAGCATAGAAACTTTCAACATACATAGCATGATTTACAACATATATTATATCATCACCACATAGCATAGGATTAATAACATACATGATAGCATATGACAATTCACATCATCTACTCACAATCCATTCATGACTTAACCTAATTAAAATGATAATAATCTTTTTAAGACTATCATACTCACAATTATAGAAGAAAGAGATTTGAATTAGCGCTCTTTTGATGAAGAATCGCTGTTAGGGTTGGGTAGTTCTGATTTGGTTGCTGTTCTTTATCTTTAATTTGATGGCGGCTGCTCTAGGTCTCAAAATATCAGCATGACGGCCATGGTCTTTGTTTATTTTCTGATTTAGGGTTTGTGTATAGGGGTCTTTTTATAGAGTTATAAATTAATTTAAGTCGTCGGATGTTCGTAGGGTTAATCAAAACCATTTAATTATGATAGGGTGATGAGTCAGCCCTAATGACTCAGCAAGAAGTCAGAATGGACTCAACAACACGGGTCAGCCTGAACCAGAAAGCTGTGCAGGCTCCAGCCTCGGCCTGGGCGCACTTGGCAGGTGCGCCAGTGTAAATATGTACTGGCACACTTCCAAAGTGCGCTAGTGCATTTTTTTCTCTCTCTTTGCCACCAAACTTCGTTCGTCCATAACTTTTTCATCCGGTACTCGTTTCCCGCAAACTCGGACTCTATCTCCACTAGAATTCCGAGACGAACACAATGGCGCAACCCGTTTCCCACAATTCTCACTTCTGAGATTAGTTATTCTTTAATTTGTGAATATTAATATTATCGGAATTTCGGGGTGTTACATTCTCCCCTCCTTAAAGGATTTCGTCCCCGAAATCTTCAAGTCAAGAAGAATGTATATCCTAACATCCAAACAACCATCTACTCAACCATCAAACACAGGCATCCATTGTCCTTATAGACTTCTAATGCTTTCATGTTTTAAATGCACAGTGTGTGTATATGTCCATATCTAATGCAAAATCAGGCGGTCAACTGATTCAGTTGACCTCCTTAATGCAAACCATGATAGTTCCATGCGTCCATTATGTATGAAAAAGTTCCCTAATGCTACATATTATTTCTACATGCGTGCACAACCATTCACCAAAATGCGGTATCCATATGATAGCACAACCATTATATATCCATTTTAATAAATACAACCATTTATATGCAATATGCAGTATGAAGTGACTGAGCCGATCTAGTGCCTAATAGTGTGTGTATATGCGTCCACGAGCAACCACTTGCATCCACTTTGCATCCATCATACATAACATGTCTCAAACACATGTTTCAACCATAGGATTATCATATCTAAAGGTCAAGAATACTAACGAGAGGATACACTAAAGATAAGATAAGTACAAGATAAGCGATAAAGGAGAAATTAAAAGACATATCCTCAAAAAGAAAAGGGTATTGTGAACGCATCTTCTCTTCTGTCTCCCAAGTAGCGTTGCTCTCATCATCTCCCCATTGTACTTTGACCAGTCTGACCTCTCGATTCCTTAACCTCTTGATCTCCGACCCAAGAATGCGCGTAGGAGCTCGTCGAATTGTCGCATCACGCTCTATCTTCACCTCTCTAAGCAAGCTCGGCTCTACCACTTCCGCGGTCTCGTGCAAGCACTTCCTCAAATGTGACACATGGAATACGTCATGTACACCACTAAGTCTCTCAGGCAACTCCACTCTATACGCCATCTGTCCAATTTTCTCCTTAATAGGAAACGGCCCTACAAACCTTGGTGCTAATTTCCCAACGGACCCAAAGCGAACAACGTTTCGTAATGGAGACACTTTGACAAAGACCATGTCCCCAACTTCAAACTCGAGATATGTCCTCCTCTTATCTGCATAAGATTTCTGCCTATCTTGCGTTGCTTTCATCCTCCTTCGAATCAAGTCGATCTTTCCGAAGTCTCCCTAATCATATCGGGCCCAAGTAAGATCTTATCCGTAGATTCCCACCAACATGTAGGTGAACGATAAGGTCGTCCATAAAGAGCTTCGAAAGGTGCCATGCCAATGCTAGACTGAAAGCTGTTATTATATGCGAATTCCACCAACGGAAGATGCTCTTCCCACATACCCCCAAAGTCTAGGATACATAGCCTCAAAAGATCCTCTAGAATGTGATTCACCCTCTCGGTCTGGCCGTCCGTCTGAGGATGATATGCGGTGCTCAAACATAACTGAGTCCCCACCGCCTCTTGTAAGCTTCTCCAAAATTCGCTAGTGAAAATAGGATAGCGGTCGCTCACTATGCTAGAAGGAACACCGTGCAAACGAACTATTTCTCGAACGTATATAGAAGCTAACCATGGAGTAGTCCTCTTACTCTTCACGGTAATGAAATGGGCGCTCTTAGTAAGTCTATCTACTATAACCCAAATCCCCGTATTACCCTTTCTCGATCGCGGTAATCCATCCACAAAATCCATCGAGACGCTTTCCCACTTCCATAGTGGAACCTCCAATGGGTGAAGTAACCCACCGGGTTTCTTTTGCTCCGCTTTTACCTGTTGGCACACCAAGCATCTAGCGACATACTCGGTTACGTCCCTCTTCATACCGGCCCAAAAGTAAACTCTCTTCATGTCTTTGTACATCTTGTCCCCGTCGGGATGAATGGTCATCTTCGAACGATGTGCTTTGTCAAGAATAGTCTTCCTTAGGTCATCGTATTTTGGTACACAAAGTCTACCGTCCCTACGTAACCAACCCTTATCATCTAGGGTATACCTACGGAGATGGCTTGATGACTCCCCTCCTTTGAGCTTTTCTACTAACTCAACCAACTGCGGGTCGTCTCGCTGTGCCTCGCCAATCCGTCCCAAAAGCGTAGGTCTGACCTCCAAGGATGCTAGCAAACCGGGTACAAAGTCAACGGAAGGTCTAAAGTCAAACATCGAAATAAATGCTAAGCTTCGCCGCTCCACAAACAAAGGACTTAAGGATAACCTTTTTTCTACTTAAGGCATCCACCACCACGTTATCCTTGCCAGGGGTATATGCTATCTCGAAGTCGTAGGATGTTAAGAACTCCATCCACCTTAACATATCTCCCTTCCCTAGAGACCACATGCCCTAAATTCCTCACTTCCTTCCTCCAAAAATGGTATCTTGGAGAACTTAGCTTTAAGCTAGTGCACTTGTAGGGTCCCTTAGCTTTCCCTAAGACATAGGGCATGCTCTTCTCTGCTTCTAGAGAAATCCAGGATATTATCCCATGTAAAATCGTCACAACTATCCATCTCTCACGCAGACCATCCTAGTCGAATTCGACATCCCCCAAGTGCAAGCCCCAAAAGCCTAAATCAATATCAGACAAACACCCAAGGGATACCTCCTTCGAATTCAGACGACCTACGTGAGATGATACTTCAATCAATTGAGCACTTGACCGACTCTGGCTGTCCTTGCCAGTCTTGCTCCAAAACTACCGCTGATTACATAACGGGCTTTGCTTAATCTATTAAGCACATACGAAAACTTATTCCGCGCCTATGGGTAAATCCCGCGCTTTATCAACGACGTCTCCATACTCACGGACCACATAAACAGGTTCCTAATCATCGTTAGATGCGTCAGAAGATTCTAGGCAGCTAAGCATCACTGAACCCCTAGGGTCGCAAGAAATATGAGGGTTTTTCTACAATGAATCAATAGTCTAACTACCCTCCTTTCACAGTCTAGGCTGGCACCCCGCTTGGCTAGCCAATCCACCCCTAGAATCAAACTACAGCCCGTGAAACCAAGGACAAAGGCGTTGCATTCAAACTCAACGCCCAAGATAAACACTCACAAATCCTGACAAATCATAGAAAGATGAGCCGAACCACCAATAGGATTTGAGACTACTAAGGGATCAGTAACAATACTAGTATCTAGGTGCAGTGTTTCAACTAATGATGTAGAGATAAACGAATGCGATGCGCCCGAATCGAATAAGGTACGGACAGGATGATCAAACAGAAAAACTAAGCTATCAACAGAAATGGTTCTACCTTGTTCTTGCAGCGGTGGGACCGCGAGAGCCTGAACTTGTCCCCTTGCCTGCCCTGGTGCCAGAAGAGCCTGCACCTGTCCTCCCAAGGTAGCTCCTGTCCTCTGCCCCTTCTTTGGGTAGTCTTTCACTAGATATTCTGCTTCACCGCAGTGAAAATAGCCAGTCTTCTTTTTCTTTCGTCAATCCTTGCTGAGATGGCCTGGTGTCCCACAGTTAAAGCATTTCTTCTTCCCCTTAGCATTGTAGCCTTTGCCACCCTTATTTTGATCCCCTTTCTTCTCGGGTTCCTTATCATCTTTAGTGCCTTTCTCCTCGTGCATGAGTGCCATGTCTACTAGCTTCTCAAAGGTGCCCCCCATAGGGATGTGGGTCATGGCCAACCCTTGCAACGGTTCATTCAAGCCATTAACGAACCTCAGAGCCTTCTTCTCCGGCGTGTTTACTAAGTCCAAACCAAACCTTGCTAACTGATTAAATTTGTAGACATATTCTTTTACTGACGAGCTTCCTTGCTTCAATGCCAAGAACCTTTCCATATATGGATTTTCTTCCGCCCTGGAGAGAAACTTCGCCTCGAACCTACGTCTAAAATCCGCCCAAGAGTCAACAGGACACTCCCCATTAGTGACCTCCCACCAAAACGAGGCCTCTCCCTTCATCAACCAAGCTGCTAAACGAACTCTCCTCCCTTCTTCTCCTTCAAAGATTTCTAGCAATTCTTCCACCTCCTTAAGCCATTCTCTAGCTTCCACAAACGTTTCTGACCCTTGAAATGGTTTTCCACCCATAGCCTTGAATTCCTTGCACGTCTTTGCAAAAGTACCTACGCGAGGAGGAGGAGGAACGGGTGCAACTGGTGGTGGAGGAACATTGGTTGGACATGCAGCGGCCCTAGCCTCTAATAACCTCCTATACCATCCTGGTATCGTTACACCGTCGGGTAGATTAAGATCTTAAGCCATGCTGAAACGAAAAAGGAAGGATTCAAAATGGAGAATTTGAAAGATAAAGATATATGGCTATTTGGGGATTATGTTTTTCATAAAAACTTCCTCTTTAAATTTCTCATTAAAACATGTTTTTGAAAACACTTCTTCCAAAAATAACTATTTTTCTAAAGTATTTTTATCTGTTCTGGTAACCTTAAGCTCTGATACCACGTGTAACACCCCACGTCCATTAATGTCACTCACAAAGGGAATGCATTAACTTCCATGGAGGTTATAAGTGAATATAGAACAGAAAAATTACAACAAGACAGATAATAAGTAGTACTTGAAAACTAAAGCTTCATTTTATTGCAGCGGAAACATGTTTATTACATCACAAAACCATTTATCAGAGTCAAGTACATTATCCATCTTTATAAAAACAAAATACATAATCCCTTTACACAAATAGCCAAAAAAAATAACAAGCTGGACTTTACTTCAATGGTCCAAGCTTTCCAAGTGAGATAAAGCAATCCAATCAAACTCCACTAGAGCTGGGCCCAACCTGAGGACCTGGAGGGGGAAAAGGATAGAAATGGAGGGGGTCAGACATAAAGTCTGGCGAGTATGATAATTCTAACAATACTATTATCAAAATAACTAGACTAAGGCATAAGCTGGACAAGTAAATGTCTATGAATTATTTGGAAGATAAAGATAGCGTTTAAGATAACGTTAAAGATAACGGTAAAGGCATACCTAATTACTAACGAATAATTACTATACTGCACCGCACATTACTACACTGCACCGCGCCAATTACTACACTACACCGCGCCAATTACTACACTGCACCGCGCCAATTACTACACTGCACCGAACATTACTACACTGCACCGCACATTACTACACTGCACTGCACCGGTCACCCTAAAGGTTGATCCCGCATGCTTCACACAGAAACTATATAAATAGCCTTGTGTACCCCTAGCTGACTACATAGGTGCTGTATGCCCCTATCTCCACTAGGTGTACCCCACTACCCTCTTAGAAATTTTTATAAGCAACTTCGTGTACTCCTAGCTGACTACATAGATGTCGTTTGCCCCTATCTCCACTTGGTGTACCCCACTACGCACTTTTGATCGACTCCCTACTCGTAGATACCCGTGCTGGCCCCTCAGTGGGGTGTATTACTCCCCTAAAGTGGCAACCCGATACAACTGAGAATGCACGACTTATACCTACACGATGCAACAACGTCTTACCTACCAGCCCGGGTCCACACACGCATATGAAACCCGTTGGACTTGCGTTGCCACCGCTCCCCGTTTTGACCTCTTACAGTCAAACACAGCATGCGTGTCCCGTCCTCGACTTGGGTCGAGCCCACAAAGATATGTTTGGGATACTGGTCGAAATGGGCCCCCACAAGCTACCCACCTAAGCTTGTCACTAGTGTATCCCACTTAACCCTCTTAGTCATGTTCATTTACATGTGTGTTTGGTTAAGTCTTACTAATCGTATTTCGCATGCCACTAAGGGCACCCCCTAGATTCCTCATGCCACCCAAGGCACCTACTTAACCCCCATGTCCCACCTTACATGTTTATCTGGTTAAGTATTTCTTAATTCATTCAGGCCATAACCTTATAAAGACCTCTCAGATTAGACTGGCATTTATGGCAGCTGGATTTGCCGGGCGGGTCCGGGCAGTCTTACACCATAAAAGAATCTAACCTCATGTCTTTACAACTGTTATGCTTTAGTTTAGGCCAAGGACCTCTCACATTGGGCTGACATTTGTGACCACTGGATTTGCCGGGCGGTTCCGGGCAGGTTTACGTCACAAACGAGTCCAACCTCGTGTCCTAAGCATTGATTGACAACTTTCAATCTTTTACCACAGTTTTAATAATTCCCTATCAAAATTATTAATTAAGTCCACTTTTATTGATGTCCATAATTGACTCAATTATGGTCATCCACTCATGGTATGCAAAATCATATCAATTGCACCCAACATCTTATTATTAAATCCTTAATATTACCCCTACCCCACATTTATACGTTCGCTTATTCAATGCATAATATAGGCTAGACTTGAATAGTCTAACGCACAGCAGAAAGCCAAATTAACATATAGATAATAAAATAAATCTAATCATGATAGGGGTGAAACTTGCATAAATTACACATGTTAAGGATCAAAAGGTGTCAACTTGTTAAATGTCACAATTCACATGATATGATCATAGCCCAAATCTATACATAAACTTGCATTTGGGGTTTTTTAGCAACATAATGATGGTGTGAACTAGCATAGGATATCACATATGTCATAGCATAGTTCTAGATGTCATAATAGATGTCATGGCATATGTTCATAACTTTTCTAATCAATTTACTTGCATATGTAACTTGTCATATAGATCAACATAGCCCAAACATGATGATTTAATTAATATGAACTAACTAGCATAGATGGATTTCTAACATGTATGATTCATCAAAACTTAGCATAGAAACTTTCAACATACATAGCATGATTTACAACATATAGTATATCATCACCACATAGCATAGGATTAATAACATACATGATAGCATATGACAATTCACATCATCAACTCACAATCCATTCATGACTTAACCTAATTAAAATGATAATAATCTTGTTAAGACTATCATACTCACAATTATAGAAGAAAGAGAGTCGAATTAGTGCTCTTTTGATGAAGAATCGCTGTTAGGGTTGGGTAGTTCTGATTTGGTTGCTGTTCTTTATCTTTAATTTGATGGCGGCTGCTCTAGGTCTCAAAATATCAGCATGACGGCCATGGTCTTTGTTTATTTTCTGATTTAGGGTTTGTGTATAGGGGTCTTTTTTATAGAGTTATAAATTAATTTAAGCCGTCGGATGTTCTTAGGGTTAATCAAAATCATTTAATTATGATAGGGTGATGAGTCAGCCCTAATGACTCAGCAAGGAGTCAGAATGGACTCAACAACACGGGTCAGCCTGAACCAGAAAGCTGTGCAGGCTCCAGCCTCGGCCTGGGCGCACTTGGCAGGAGCGCCAGTGTAAATATGTACTGGCGCACTTCCCAAGTGCGCCAGTGCATTTTTTCTCTCTTTGCCACCAAACTTCATTCGTCCATAACTTTTTCATCTGGTGCTCGTTTCCCGCAAACTCGGACTCTATCTCCACTAGAATTCCGAGACGAACACAATGACACAGCCCGTTTCCCACAATTCTCATGTCTGAGATTAGTTATCCTTTAATTTGTGAATATTAATATTATTGTAATTTCGGGGTGTTACAGTTCATCCCATCTCCTACATCTCCTTCATCTTCCACCTCGTCTAACCATTACCGAACCCAACTCAATTTGACAAATCCCTACTAAGTGCAAGAACATACGTGCTCAAATATACTGTAAAACCCAAATACTTCCTCTCAACGCCTCGAGGTGGTGACAAGAGCCACCAACGATGACGGCGAAGATGGAGAGGGCGGCGGCGTTGGAATTAAACGTGCACCATGTTCGAATCATCCAGTTTTACCACAAATCTAAATCGAAATCGATTACAGTAAAGTAATCGAAGCTTTTGACCTACTGAGTTATTGAATTTAAAGAAGAACGAAATAATTTCAGAGTTTTTTGAAGTTCTATGGTTTCGATGCTAAGTTGCATGGACGAGAGCAAATAAAAAAGAGAAGAGGAAGAAGGTAAGAGGCGGATTTATATATAACTAAGGTGACCACTCGTATTCCTAGCCTACTTCACTCCGTTCGGACCGGGAGTCGAGCCCATGAAGGAACTCTGGCCTGTTAGTCCATCGTGTAGCAGCATTGAAAGGCCCATCCGAGTGTGCTACTGAAGGAAACCAGTCCGGATCGGGATCCGAACCGAAGGGGATCATATACACAGATTTGTCACACAGGGAGATTTTTTTTTAAAAAAAGAATTCACCTGGAAGAATCACTAGACATCAAAAGGGGCTCCCGAAGTCGTTTGAAAATGAAGTGATTCATATGGGTTGTGGATATATGTAAGCAGCGAAAGCCACGACTTTACGAAGTGACACAGCACTACAAGTAAATGGAGGCAATCATTCAATGATTCTAATTCAAAGGATGTTTTGTAAACTTCTTCAAAGCATACTTTATCTTAAATAAGAGTGTACTTCGAGGGGACAAAATGTTAGCCTACTTTGTGAACTAGGCTACACAAAGAGCAAACAGCGAAAAAGCCACCAATCGGTTCGGATCGGAGGAAAGCAGCGCAGGAAGTGAGTAGAGATCAGAGACACGGAAATCACATTGGAATGGATCAGTAATACGTCAGCAATATTAAAGGATAACAGGTGGCCTCATCGGTTCGGAACGGAGGAGCACGTCAGCAACATTAGATAGCGAGTGGACTCATCGGTTCGGATCGGAGAGATACGTCAGCAACATCAGGAAACAACAAATAACCTCGGCGGGTCGGATCGGAGGAGTATGGCAGCAACATCAGAAAACAACAGATGGCTTCATCGGATTGGATCGGAGGCAGCCGATCCGAACCGCTTTCTCTGAGAATGTGACCATTGCTATGCACGCTCCCTGAAGACTCGGACTAAGCATGACTACATCTCCCATGATCTCCCACTAAATCAATGCGTTGTCATCATCTGGGAGCCTCCGAACCCAACTCGTATGGGATGGGTGCCACGCAATTCCGAACCGGAGACACTTTGAAGAGATTTTACACCTGTAAATACACCATCTAGAGACATTTGAAAGGAACTTTTGGCAAATTCTCAGTTTTAACTTCCTCCATAGCCGAATTTCATAGCTACATTCAGATCAAAATCGTCTCTTAAAGTCTATTTTTGAGAGATTTGAGTGAGTTTATGCATTGTAATTGTGAAGTTGAGTGAGATTCATTGCTGTATTTGTATTCAAATCATCAATTAAAAGAAAACAAAGTGGACGTAGGCTCGTTAACGCCGAACCACTATAAATCACGTGTTCTTTGTCGCTTTTTGATTCTATTTCATTGAAATGATAACTAATTTGGGTGTTAGAATCCAATTTTTAGTCTAATACATATTTATAAACTTATAAAGTTTTAAACTATATATATATAAGTAAAAATATATAAAACATAAGTTTGAAAAGTAAAGTAAGAAAATAGAAAAGATAGAAAATAAAATATAGAGGAAATAAAATAGAAAGGACTGAAGATAGAATTTGAAAACAAAATTTGAAAATTAGAATTAGAATTAGAATTTGAACCTGGAGTGTTATTTAGAGTCTTACATAATGTAGACTCTTCAACTATATTAGTCTTGTACTCTTTAACTCTTGAAATCTTGAATACTCATGTGTCTTGAAATTTCTCTAAACTCTGAATCTCTAATATCTTTAAATTGTACAGTCGTCAGTAATATTTCCTATATATAAATCCTGCATATGTGTGTGTATACATATATTATACAAAATGTTAGCATATATTTTATAATCAATTAATATTGAAATAAGGTTGTTGTCATCAAAAATCCATTCTCCAACATATACAAACAATAATACTGTATTTATACATCTCAAACAATCACGATTTTTTAAACTTTGATAAACTATTTTCAAACACTATTCATGAAATCAAAAATTTGCCCAACTTAAATTAAATGACAAATTCAAGTGAAACAAAAATTTAGAATTCATGATTTAAATTTAAATTTAAGCTTACAAAATTAATTTAAAACCAAGTTAAAATAAATTAGATTTCAAATTATAAACAAATTTTAATTTCTAAGATACAAAACCCAAAGTTATTCATATTTCTAAAACGTCAAAAATTTTGGTTCGTTACAATCTCCCCCCTTAAAGCTTTCGTCCTCGAAAAGGAGAGATCGTAGAATGAAATCAAAGTATGAAATAATTTCTCCAACTTAACATCCCATTTTTTATTTTAAAATCATTCGAAATACTACATTTTCTTCATATCGAATCATACTCACTTCGGGACTTTTAAAACCAAAAATCATTTTGAAAGTTCCAAAATTTTTACGATAAAAGATATAAAACATTTATGTCCCAAGTCGAGAGGTTTCTCCCAGTGACACGCCACTAGGAATGGCCTATGTTTGCATTGATATCGAACAATGATGTCTCTCTAGACCTTAGAGCAGACCATCATTAAGGGTTCACACCTACGTCATACCTTTCTTTAGTCACGGGTTACTCGAATCTTAGTACGAAGCATTTCATTTCATATCCCGAAATTAAAAACATTACTAAATCATAATTTACAAATTCTTTCAAATCATATTATTGTCGTTTCTAAACATTTCAAAATATCAGGATTTCTAGTCGTCGAAATCTATGTTTATAAACCAATGTATAAACTATTTTCTATATCCAAGCAACTTGGAAAACTCCTTTCGATAATTTGAAATAAAATTCGATTAATTTGCAAATCAATTAACTTAAATCAAGTATTATACGAATTCAAGTTTGCAAATATTTAAATCATACTTTTTATAAACCATATCAAGTTTTCATACAAATAGATTTCAAACTTTTTTCCTCGAAACATTCTTGAAATAATAATTCCAGTGATTCACATAATATTTTTCAAGAGATTTACGAAATCACATGTTTTCCTTTACAAATTCCACTTCCAAAACCCTTTACACAAAATGATATAGAATTTTTCGATTTTAAATATTTAACTTTCATTTGACTAGGTCTCATTATCCAAAATATTCACAAAGTCTCTCTTGAAATGGTTTTATTTGAAGATATTTCATGCTTCCGATGTGTTACTCTAATTTGTATATACATATTCAACTGGTTTTTGATTCGAAATATTACTTCTAAAACATTAGTAATCGATTTCAAAAATATTGGGAACTGCATTCTCAAATAAATATTTCTTTTCAATCGAACTTGTCCATAGGTTTTTAACGAGGCAAAAGAAAAGATTCAAAGAAAAGATTGGACAACTTCAAAGCTCAAGCACGAATGTTCGAATCGGTAATCGAAATGTAACGGCAGGTCGAGGCAAAACAAACACAACAAGCAAAGCAACAAAATTATTTTCAAAACATTCATCTCTATTTGAATTTTATTCCAATTATTTCCAATTTTCCAACTTATTTCAAATTTCATCACAATTTATTTGCAACTAAATTTTGATATTACGAACAATTAAATTTTCGCTTATCTATTCCATATCACATTAACTTATCAATTTTTTTAATAAAATTTATCCAAACAGTTTTAAACACTTATCTAAATGGTTTCAAGTATTTCTCGACATTTAAATCGGAATTATACAGTCATCCAATTTTCGAAACTCGAATAAATTTATGATGATATTGCAATCATCAACAGAATTATCCTCAAGCGACTAGAATGTGGTTCTATATCTATTTAGTATATATTGGACTTCATATATATGTCGATCAGGTGTATATTCAAAATCCGTACATACTAAATAGTCCAATCTCGACATCAATAAAGTACCCATAATTTTTATCGTGAGTTATATTTCAAAATAATTCAGCTTTTCAAAACGATTTATTTAATTTTAAAATAATTTATATTTTCGAAATACGCTCTCTCTACAGTGATTATTGTGTCAATTCCACTCATTCTAGATTATTGATACTCTATCTCTAATGAGTTCTCAAACCCAATAAGCTAAGCTTTGTCAAACAAATGCTCTGACACAAATTGTAATGACTAGCTATTTTTAACGTCTTGAATCCGTAATTAAACTGACTCAACACGCTCAAAACAACGAATCGTTATTTAGCTTACAGGGTTTAACAAAAACAAACACAGAATCATAGTGCATGAGTATATGCAGCAGAATAAATTTTATAGAATATCAGAGTTTTATAGAAATTTTGTGCATTGGAAAAATAAAATAGAATACACGATTTTTTTTAAAAGAATTGAAGTTTTACACTTTGGTCAGGCTTGCACGAGCGTATGCATCTTGCGTCTTCGCATTCCTTTCCAGCTTAGCGAACCATAAACTTCTAAAATTTGCAACACTCGTATCTGACCCGAGCGTTCCATGCAAAAACATAAAATACTCGAGTCAGGATTAAACATTGTACAAGTAAAACAACTTCAATAAAATACGAAAATATAACGGTTAATCTTATAAAGTATAAAGTGTTTAAATTCATGACAAACGCTATAACGACCCGGATTTTGACGAACTTGGTTATCCGTATACAACATATATTGAACATCCAAGGATCGAAAATAACCGAATGGTTAATGAAAGAAGAGAGAGGGTGAGGAAAGATAAGATAGAAACCTAGAATAGAAGAAGAAGAACACAACATCAGAGTAACACGAATCTCACAGCGGAACGAACAACATAATATAGATAACATATCATTGAAATAAAATCAGTATATGTATACAGTGCATTATCAGAGTACAACACTTACAACACTGCGGAAATAACTATAGCTATATAATCCTGAAGCCTCCTGCTCCAGCTCTTCAAGTATCTGTAAATCCCGACTACTTGACAGCCCGTACAAAATTGGGCACCCAAGAGTTTTGGGAAAACAAAACAAAATAAACTCCGGGTCAGTCATGGGACTGGTGTGAGTAAAACAGTTTGAACAAGTAAACGATATCTCATAAGTCCACGCCGTTTAACGGAACGGGTTTTTCCCTTATGAGAATCCAAAATATTTTTATATCAAAAACCTTTTGATATTATAATAATGTCTATCAACCACAATATAATAATCATCTAGCAGAAACGCTTTCATCTCACGTTCTACAAATATAGTATACAATCAAATCCGCAAGCACGTATTGGGTAATGGATTTCGAATTATGACAAGGTATGGAACCAGCATTCGCAAGTGTACCTCTAGAGAGGAATACACTGGGTTCAACAAGAACATCTTGCAACCCGACCACACATGACCGACCACTCATTTCGCTTGAGTGTATCGAATGTATATCACCAACAGTTAGGATCAGCAACCGTTTCCCGAATGGGACAGCATCGACAATAGATTTTTAGAAGTAAACGAAAACTCTAGATTAGGTGATTATACACCCTAATAGGTGCGACCTACATAGCCATGTTGCCTGCCCGATTTCTGTCATTTCCTGGTTGTGAGGCTAGAGGCCACGCTTATCTCTGACAGATTACACGTTTATTCACTTTGAATGTCACATCGTCATACCCGCCAAATCACAAATTGATTTCCCCAAAAATACCACGGGTATACAGCTAAGAGAAACAAATTCCTTCGCCGCCAAACATAAATACATTTGAATAGATCAACTTACACGATCTATTAAATATATTCTGTCAGACATTCTTCCATATAGGTCGTCCTGGGACTGGACAAGCCGAAGGCACTATTCAGTACATCAATCTTAGGCAATTGTTATATAAGATTTATACAACAGCCCTTGCACTTCACTCCGTCTTCAATTATCTTTGGCATATATGATTCGCAACGCTTATACCAATACAGAGTGGTTCTTTGGATAATAATCCAACCGGTCTCTCTATATTAACAACGTTAAAATGGTCAAAAACTTCGATAGTCGGTGAGTTAACTATCAAAGAAAACAGGTGTGGAAACAACGATATTATTTCCAAGTGGAAATTATATCGATCAATCATCATCTAACATTTTTCTCTTTCGTTCATTAATTTACTTATCTCCTGTTTTCATATATTCAACATTTCTTATTTTCTATTATCAGAAAACATTTCTGATTCTCGTTTGGAAAACATTTCCAAAACTCCTTCACGATCAAACCTTACCATTCCTTAGTTAAGAAGGAAGTAAATCATGTTGGGGTATAATTACCTCTCATACCTTAACTGAACAGCGTTTTAACTTCGAAATAGTCAATGTTTATCTTTTAAACCTTTAAGAAACTTCCTTACGTAACTCTCGGATTCTATTTACGAACCCACTTCTTTATTGAAAATATTGGTTATAATGATAATGTTAAAATCCCTACTTTCGAAATATCTAACTTCTATTATACTTTTATTCTTTAATGTGAATAAATAAATAAACATCTAAATTATAAATAAATAAATCTTGATTTAACCACCAGAAAGTATAAGTACTTTCCCGAATTTGATATAATCGAATTCGCCAATTAACTCTCTTCGAGTAATCTCTATTTGATTAACTCTTCTTCGAATAACCTATATTCGGTTATCTCTCTTCGAATAACTTATATTCGATTAACTCCCTTTGAATAAACTATATTCGATTACTCCTTTTCGAATAACTAAATTCGATTAACTCCTTTCGATTAAACTAATCGATAACTCCTTTTGAATAACTAGATTCGATAACTCCTTTCAAATAACTAGATTCAATAACTCCTTTTAACTCGATTCAAATAACTACTATTCGATAACTCCTTTTAACTCGATTCGAATAACTAATATTCGATAACTCCTTTTAACTTGATTCGAATAACTAAAATTCGATAACTCCTTTTAACTCTATTCGAATAACTAATATTCGATAACTCCTAACTCGACTAACTCTAATCGATTTATTTTAATTCGACTAATTTTTTTTAATTACTCTACTGATTAACTCTAACTCTAACTCTAACTGATCAACTCTAACTGGTAGACCCTAATTGATTAACTATAACTGGTTAACACTAACTGATCAACTCTAACTGATCAACCCTAATTGATTAACCCTAACTGGTTAACTCTAACTGATCAACTCTAACTGGTCAACCCTAATTGACTAAACCTAACTGGTTAAATCTAACTGGTCAACTCTAATTGATTAACCCTAACTGGTTAACAATAACTGGTCAACCCAAACTCATTTACTCTATTCGATTAACTCTAATCGAATAACTAATATTCGATTAACTCATTTCAATTAACTTTTTTGATTAACTCTTTTGAATTAACTCCTTTGATTCATTCCTTTGAATTATCTCCTTTGATTAATTCCTTTGAATTACTCCTTTAATTTATTCATTTTCTATTTGTTTACTTAATAAATAACCATTCACTTTTCAATTCTATTTATTTAACAAATAAATATTACTTTTATCTTTTCTATTTATTTAACAAATATTTTCTTTTATATTTGATTTCACAAATATTTTCCTTTATATTTGATTTCACAAATATTTTACTTTATATTTGATTTATTTAAAAATTAAATATTTTCCCTTCAATTCTATTTTTAAGTGTTTTGCAAATATTTCCTTTCAATTCTTACTTGGCTTTCCAAATATTTCCTTTATAAAATCCTTTGATATTATAAATAGTTTCTTTTATAAATTCTATTCATAAATAAATATTCCTTTTATAAAATCTATTTACTTTCTAAGTAAATATCCCTTTTTATCCTTCTATTTACTTTCTAAGTAAATACCCTTTTATAAAATTATTTTCGTTTTATAAATATTTTATTTCAATACACAGTTTGAAATCTTCCTTCTATATAAAATCTTTCAATTTTATGTAATATTTTATTTCAATATTTCTTCTGGTATTTAACAGTACCAAATAACAAGACCATTGTCATTATAATCAATCACAGATTATACATCACATCATATAACACAATATATGAACAAAACAGTATTATAAATATTGTGGAACCTAGTTGGGTCCCTCCAACCTGTTTCCCTGCATCACATATGTTAAACAACACGAATATAAAATTATTCTGATAAACAGAATCAATATTCGATTAACGATTTATATATATATATATATATATATATATATATATATATATATTTCGTTATCTATACTTTCAACCAATACACAAGCAATTCAAACAAACTGTTAACAGACATCAATCAACATATGATTAACAGTTCTAAAAATACGTTACAAAAATATAACTGTTCAGAGTTGGTGATTTTTACTCACATTGGCAGTTCATCGTTAAAGAACGATAAACTGTTGTTTGATTTGAATCAAACAATTTATTTCTCCATAAATTCAAACGAGCTCGAATCCACTCCTAGTCAGCTCCAGCGTGTAGCCACCGTCCTTACGGTCCTAATGGATCAGACGATTTGAAATTCTGTTAACGTATGTAAAAGTTATGACGTTACGAAGTTCATACACTTTTAAATTAAAATAAAAACTAGATTTTTATTTTTAAAAGGCCTTAACCTTCCAGCCATTTACCTGTCGGCCCATACCCTTTAAAACCAAAACCCACGGGCCGCCTACTCCTCTTTCTTCCATAAAAATCAACCGCGAGCTCCTGTGTTAGTCCCATTGCCATTTCCAATCTTCGATCGATCCCCTAGCCCTCCTTTCTCCATCGATTTCAGTTTGGAAATCACCAAACTCTGTCTCTCAATCTCCTCTTCCACCTCACTCCCAACATGAAGGACTCTCACCAAATCCCCTCATCTCATCGTCGAGAATTCCTGTAGCGTATGCTATAGGTACCGAACCTTTTTAACACATATTTAACCAAAAAATAGCACACACAATCGGCTTTCACTCCTCAATCCAAAAACAACAATGAATCGAACCCTTACTCCCTCATTTCACATAAAACCTGAACCCTAAAACCCACAGTGGTAAAACAGCGAACCCAAGAACACAACCGGGCCTATTGAAAACTACCGGAGGTCGAAGAGAAGGCTTAGGGGATT
The DNA here is from genome assembly GCA_030737875.1 of Allium sativum. Classification (NCBI taxonomy): domain Eukaryota; kingdom Viridiplantae; phylum Streptophyta; class Magnoliopsida; order Asparagales; family Amaryllidaceae; genus Allium; species Allium sativum. The sequence continues at coordinate 735,939,891 of CM060909.1, read as the reverse complement.
TCAGAAATATGTATATTGTGATTTATGGAATTTATTTGAAATTCTTTGATTTTATTTGCTGCCGTGTGTTGGAGGAAAAAGAATGGATTTCCTACTGCATTTATATCTTTGAGGGTGCGGTTGAAATGAGGAGTGCGTGGCCTGTTTTTGATCAGTAATTAGTTAGGATATTTTTCTTTTAAATTTTATATTGATTTTCTATTTCTACGCTCCTTCTATTCGTCCTTAAAAATCCCTGTGACCACCCACAATACCCAAAAATCATGAAAATGGACGTGCCACTAGAGTTTGACATTACGGACCCAACGAAACTGGTTTCATCGAATTCTGACTCCTTTTGCTCACACTGCGTATTTTTAAAGGTCCAATTATCGACAGTTTTTCACATTAAAATCCCGTACGGCCACAACTGACTTCAAAAATCACGGAAACTAAAATCTAGCAATAATTTAACATTGCGGATCTAACAAAATTTGTTTCATTGAATTCTGAGGTCGTTTGCAAAACTAGCTATTTTTAAAGCTCTAAATAACCCTTTTAAATATATAAATATATTTAAAAGTAATTAAATTAAATATTTATAAATAAATATTATCGTATATATTCACAACAAAATATCATACAGCTCTAGAATATTCCTATATGAATTTCTAACTTCATATTTCAAATCCAAATATAAATCGATATTCAATTTATAATGAAATTCCTTTTATAAATATAAATAAATCGTTATAAATTATAAAGGAATTCCAAAGCGACTTTTCTAAAATTTGATTTGGACATAAATCAAAATCAACACGACGAAATCCCGATTTGTCTCTTCCACTAGAAAAATATATTTCACCAGCTCCTAACGTTTCTTGTTTCATAGAAATCCGATTTAAAATGGCTTCTGTATATTCGTTTAAAGTTCGAATCGCCAAATCGGGAACTGCCACGCCATTTCGAGCTCGATTATATTTATAATATAATTTATACGTTCAACCATCATTAATTAAATATATTCGTTATCGTAATTCAATTCTAAACTGAATTAAATATCACAAATGATCCAGTTCACACCATACCGCCATTTCAGCCAATTCTGATTATTTTAGAATTAAATATATTATTTAATTTATTATTTTAATTAAATATTCACTATTATTTAATTCATCGACCATAAAATCCTTTTAATCACCTTTTAAATAATTAAATAAATTAATTATTATATCGCTGAAAATGCGGGTCATTACATTCTTCCCCACTTAAAATAATTTCGTCCTCGAAATTGCTAAGTTATAAAACAAACCATATCGACTTGTTAAAACTTATTTGTTCACTTCTAAATCTTCAATTTCAGCTGAACCAATTTAATTTTAATTAAAATATCAATCAATTCCTATCAACGAAAATTTTCAAAAATCCTGAAAAAAAATTAACACCTTAACTTTTCGAAAAATTTGGCCAGCCCCTCCTTTATACTGGTCAATAGGTCAAACTCCAACTTGCCTCTCTGGCCCTTCTCCAACCCAAAAGAAAATCAAACAGCCAAGCGGCTTGCCAATTCGGCTCATAAATCCCATGCTTATATCAAATATAAACTTGTACCTTTTTGTCGGGCATATCAACCTTATCACTGTCACATGTTATCAATTCTGTATATATCCATGCATTCCAACCAACTCCAATCAAGGTATCCTTAAATCAAATCATTTTAACTTAGGTTCCATCCTCGAATCTAAATCCTAACTCATCAACTCAATTCCGTTCCAGAATATTCTATAATCAAGTCCAGATCTTATTTAACTTAATTATGTTAAATTTTATTGACTTTTACCATCTCGATATATTTAACTTTATAAGTTAAATTTAAATTCCAGAATTTTAAATTCTTGGGCTCATTTCAAATCAATTTGAAATCCTAATACCAATTCAAAACCTTTGAATTCCTTAACAACTTGTTTCCTTAAAACAATTAAAAAACAACATCTTTTGGTGGTAATCCGTCACTTAGAACTCGAGAATGACACCGATGATGCGGCCGCACTCATCAGGGTTATTTTCCAGCGAACGAAGTGAGTACAATACCATATTACTTTCTGAAACCCACTCTTAAACCATTCCATTTTGAAATCACTTCAAAAATCTCTTTCACAATCCTTTTGAGAAAAACAATTTCAAATCTCCTAGGAACTTAAAATTTCCTTATATTTAATTCCAATTCTGAATTATTCAGATTTAATTCATCTTATTTCATATAGTACTCTTATGTGAATTTTAATGGGTTATTTATATAACCATTTCAATTTATAACTCATTCGATTATAATAACGACCAACACATCCTATATAATAATATTAATATATATTTTTCGGTAAAATTATATCATTTACCGTATTTCAAACCATACCGTGTCGGTTCATCGTATTTAAGTGTTTATTTACTCCTACCGATACAGTGGATCAAACTGATCGACCAGAACTCATAAACGACTCAACCAATAAATCTCCACAATATAAAACCATTTTTATATTGAATACCAAATACGCTCTCGTATATTTATACACTCAAACTCAATCTAGGGTACTGCTAACCCTATCTCTACCCAGTCACGCCACCGAGCCCAGGTAGTACTTAACCTTAAGCTCTGATACCAACTGTAACGACCCGGATTTTGACGAACTTGGTTATCCGATATACAACACATATCAAACATCCAAGGATCGAAAATAACCGAATGGTTAATGAAAGAAGTTAGAGGGCAAGGAAAGATAAGATAGAAACTTAGAATAGAAGAAGAAGAACACAACATCAGAGTAACACGAATCTCATAGCGGAAAGAACAACATAATATAGATAACATATCCTTGAAATAAAATCAGTATATGTATACAATGCATTATCAGAGTACAACACTTACAACACAGCGGAAATAACTATACCTATATAATCCTGAAGCCTCTTGCTCTAGCTCTTTAAGTATCTGTAAATCCCGACTACTTGACTGTCCATACAAAATTGGGCACCCAAGAGTTTAGGGGAAACAAAACAAAATAAACTCCGGGTCAGTCATGGGACTGGTGTGAGTAAAACAGTTTGAACAAGTAAACGATATCTCATAAGACCACGCCGTATAACGGAACGGGTTTTTCCCTTATGAGAATCCAAAATATCTTTATATCAAAAGCCTTTTGATATTATAATAATGTCTATCACCACAATATAATAATCATCTAGGAGAAACGCTTTCATCTCACGTTCTACATATATAGTATACAATCAAAACCGCAAGCACGTATTGGATAATGGATTTCCAACTATGACAGGGTATGGAACCAGCTTTCGCTAGTGTACCTGTAACACCCCTAAGTCCCACATCGTGGAAGCCTGTGTGTAGTGGGTACTTATATAGTAGAGCCCGTCTCTTACTAACGCCGAGGCCTTTTGAGGAATAAAACCCCACACCTATACGGTGGCTAAGTTGGGGACAATATCTTGCATTAACGGAGGTGCGGGCTGTTACAGTAGTATTAGAGCCAATACCCAGCCGGAATTGTGGTTCCTGTGTGGACCACAGCGCCTGGGTGAGGTGTTTGTGAGCCAACAGGGACGTTGGGCTCTGTAGGTGGGGAGAATGTAACACCCCTAAGTCCCACATCGTGGAAGCCTATGTGAAGTGGGTACTTATATAGTAGAGCCCATCTCTTACCAACGCCGAGGCATTTTGAGGAATAAAACCCCACACCTATACGGTGGCTAAGTTGCGGACAATATCTTGCGTTAACGGAGGTGCAGGCTGTTACAGTACCTCTAGAGATGAATACACTGGGTTCAACAAGAATATCTTGCAACCAGACCACACATGACCGACCACTCATTTCGCTTGAGTGTATCGAATGCATATCACCAACAGTTGGGATCAGCAACCGTTTCCCAAATGTGACAGCATCGACAATAGATTTTTAGAAGTAAATGAAAACTCTAGATCAGGTGATTATACACCCTAATAGGTGCGACCTACATAGCCATGATACCTGCCCGATTTTTGTCATTTCCCGGTTGTGAGGCTAGAGGCCACGCTTATCTCTGATAGATTACACGTTTATTCACTTTGAATGTCACATCGTCATACCCGCCAAATCACAAATTGATTTCCCCAAAATTACCACGGTATACAGCTAAGAGAAACAAATTCCTCTACCACCAAACATAAATACGTTTGAAGAGATCAACTTACGCGATCTATTAAATATACTCTGTCAGACATTCTTCCATACAGGTCGTCCTGGGACTGGACAAACCGAAAGCACTATTCAGTACATCCATCTTAGGCAATTGTTATCTAAGATTTATACAACAGTCCTTGCACTTTATTCCGTCTTCAATTTCTTTGGCATATATGATTCGCAACGCTTATGCCAATACAGAGTGTTTCTTTGGATAATAATCCAACCAGTCACTCCATATTAACAACGTTAAAATGGTCAAAAACTTCGATAGTCGGTGAGTTAACTATCAAAGAAAACAGGTCTGCAAACAACGATATTATTTCCAAGTGGAAATTATATCGACCAATCATCTTCTAACATTTTTCTCTTTCGTTCATTAATTTACTTCTCTCCTATTTTCATATATTCAACATTTCTTATTTTCTATTATCAGAAAACATTTCCGATTCTCGTTTGGAAAACATTTCCAAAACTCCTTCACGATCAAACCTTACCATTCCTTAGTTAAGAAGGAAGTCAATCAAGTCGGGGTATAATTATCTCTCAGACCTTAACTGAACAACATTTTAACTTCGAAATAGTCAAAGTTTACCTTTTGAACCTTGAACAAACTTCCTTACGTAACTCTCGGATTCTATTTACGAACCCACTTCTTTATTGAAAATATTGGTTATAACGATAACTTAAAATCCCTACTTTCGAAATATCTAACTTCAATTATAACTTTTATTCTTTGATGTGAATAAATAAAAAAACACCTAAATTATAAATAAATAAATCTTGATTTAACCACCAGAAAGTATAAGTACTTTACCGAATTCGATATAATCGAATTCGCCGATTAGCTCTCTTCGAGTAATCTCTATTTGATTAACTCTTCTTTGAATAACCTATATTCAGTTATCTCTCTTCGATTAACTTATATTCGATTAACTCCCTTCGAATAAACTATATTCGATTACTCCTTTTTGAATAACTAAATTCGATTAACTCCTTTCGAATAACTAGATTCGATAACTCCTTTCGAATAACTAGATTTGATAACTCCTTTCGAATAACTAGATTCGATAACTCCTTTTTACTCGATTCGAATAACTAATATTCGATAACTCTTTTTAACTCGATTCGAATAACTAATATTCAATAACTCCTTTTAACTCGATTCAAATAACTAATATTCGATAACCCCTTTTAACTCTATTCGAATAACTAATATTCGATAACTCCTAATTCGATTAACTCTAGTCGATTTATTCTAATTCGATTAACTATATTTAATTACTCTATTGATTAACTCTAACTCTAACTGGTTAACTCTAACTTATCAACTCTAACTGGTCAACCCTAGTTGATTAACTCTAACTGGTTAACTCTAACTGATCAACTCTAACTGATCAACCCTAATTGATTAACCCTAACCGGTTAACTCTAACTGATCAACTCTAACTGGTCAACCCTAATTGATTAACCCTAACTGGTCAACTCTAACTGATCAACTCTAACTGGTCAACCCTAATTGATTAACCCTAACTGGTTAACTTTAACTGATCAACTTTAACTGGTCAACCTTAACTCGTTTACTCTATTTGATTAACTTTAATCGAATAACTAATATTCGATTAACTCATTTCGATTAACTCTTTTCGATTAACTCTTTTGAATTAACTCCTTTGATTCATTCCTTTGAATTATCTCCCTTGATTAATTCCTTTGAATTACTCCTTCGATTTATTCCTTTTCTATTTGTTTACTTAACAAATAACTATTCCCTTTTCAATTCTATTTATTTAACAAATAAATATTTCTTTTATCTTTTCTATTTATTTAACAAATATTTTCTTTTATATTTGATTTCACAAATATTTTCCTTTATATTTGATTTCACAAATATTTTCCTTTATATTTGATTTATTTAACAATTAAATATTTTCCCTTCAATTCTATTTGTAAGTGTTTTGCAAATATTTCCTTTCAATTCTTACTTGGCTTTCCAAATATTTCCTTTATAAAATCCTTTGATTTTATAAATAGTTTCTTTTATAAATCCTATTTATAAATAAATATTCCTTTTATAAAATCTATTTACTTTCTGAGTAAATATCCCTTTTTATCCTTCTATTTACTTTCTAAGTAAATACCCTTTTATAAAATTCTTTTCGTTTTATAAATATTTTATTTCAATACACAGTTTGAAATCTTCCTTCTATATAAAATCTTTCGATTTTATATAATATTTTATTTCAATATTTCTTCTGGTATTTAACAAGACCAAATAACAATACCATTGTCATTATAATCAATCACGGATTATACATCACATCATATAACACAATATATGAACAAAATAGTATTATAAATATTGAGGAACCCAGTTGGGTCCCTCCAAACTGTTTCCCTGCATCACAGCTGTTAAACAACACGATTATAAAATTATTCTGATAAACAAAATCAATATTCGATTAACGATTTATATATTTATCGTTATCTATACTTTTATTTAATACACAAGCAATTCAACCAAACAGTTAACACACATCAATCAACAGATGATTAACAGTTCTAAAAATACGTTATAAAAATATAAATGTTCAGAGTTGGTGAGTTTTACTCACATTGGCAGTTCATCGTTAAAGAACGATAAACTGTTGTTTGATTTGAATCAAACAATTTATTTCTCCATAAATTCAAACGAGCTCGAATCCACACCCAGTCAGCTCCAGCGTGTAGCCACCGTCAATAAGGTCCTAATGGATCCCACGGTTTGAAATTTTGGTAAAGTATTTAGAAGTTATGACATTAGGAAATTCATACACTTTCAAAATTAAAATAAAAACTAGATTTTTATTTTTAAAAAGGCATTAACCTTCCAGCCCATTTACCTGTCGGCCCATACCCTTTAAAATCAAAACCCACGGCCCGCCTACTCCTCTGTCTTCCCCAAAAATCAACCGCGAGCTCCTGTTGAAACACCCCACCTCTGTTAGGGTCACTCTAAAAGGGAATGCCCTAATTTTGGTGGAGGTTTATAAGTATAAGTCACAGATACAAGACAGATATAAGAACACATATTTTTGAACAGCGGAAAACAACAGCAACTTTTATTTCATTAAAATACGTGTTACACAAACCATGCCATAATTGTCTTACAATACTTCCAAAAGCATTACATCTTCATAACTGTCTTGATTTCATTATTCAAAGAAGCATAAAAAAACATAAGTAAACTGCATAAGTCCCATAATTGTTGTCCAAAGCCATAGTCCAAAACGAAAAAGATCCAAGCAATACATTCTTTCTCTTCAAGCTAGATGTGAAAAATGGTCAAGCTGCGGCATTCCCTCCCTGTGGACCTGGGGGGTGGGGGGGGGGAACGAAACAAAAGTAGAGTCAGATATAAAGCCTGAGTAAGTCAAGGACTATTCAGTCTATGAATAAAGAACTTGGCATGATAAGTATAAACTGGAAATGGGAAAGCACCATTAACTAAGTTAAGTTGTCTAGAGTCGAATATACTATCGTACCCCATATTAATCTCTGCATCCATATAAACTAGTTCCCAACAGGCACCCCATAGTCAGGGTGAAGTATTCCATTTCTAACGATCGGCTCCTACTCGCATAGTTACATGTGTCTTACGTCCACCATTGTTGTAGTTACCTATGTTGGTCCCACCATGGGGTGTATCAAGTCCCATGGTGGCGGCCTGACACAATTCTAGAATGCACAGGTATACCACTGGTGCCCAGTGCCTTATTTTTCTGCGCCGGAGTGTGTGCACGCCCGCACCCCGTTAGAACCTACGCTGCTGCACCACCGCCGTCGATTTGACCTCTTACAGTCAGCCCAGTAATCGTGCCCCACCCTTCCTAGTTCAGGGTATCCTGATACACCTTGTAGGGTTATTGCTGAAAAGGGTCCCCCGCTACTAGGTTTTCTATTTCTAGCCAACATGCTAAGTTGGTTAAGTGTTTTGTAAACCTAACCCCCAATCAGTCTGTATAGTTTAGCATGTTCCAATTGATTAAGTATTAATTCAATTTACTTAATCCTATCAATCCTGACTCAGCCTTAATTGTCTTATTGAAGCCTCGACCTCTCACATTAGACAGATATTGTTGTGGCTGCCTGTTGCCGGTTGGGTCCGGGCAGTCTTACGCCACAACTCAGTCTAACCTCGGGTCTTTATTGGGCTCCGTGTTTAACCACCCACATTGGATAGGTATTGTTGTGACTACTGGACAGCCGGGCGGTTCCGGGCAGGTTTACATCACAACTCAATCCAACCTCGGGTTAAACACATCGTATTTTCTAAATTTACATATTTTGTCTCTTTTTTTTTATATGTAAATATTAGCGGCCCATTATTCAAATTCATCTTTATTGGATAAAATTAACTTATACTACTTAATTGTTTTCCAAGGTCGTTGGCATGCGTCAAACATGCCAACACATATGTTTATATGTTTAACCCAACGTCATTACCCCCGTCCTTACGCTTGCTATAATATAACATATGTTGGGTTTAACATTTAAACCCAACTTAGCCACATGAAAAAGGGAGGCTTAGAACGTGGTGTTTATATATATTCTAAGTAACATCAAAAGGGGAGTGTGAACGCATGAACTTGCAACATAACGATCTAATTAACATGAATTAGGCACTTGTGAACTTGCATTGTAATAGCATAAAATCTTGGCATAAACATACCGAAATATGAATCATGGTTTTTGATCTATTCATATAATCATAGCATAAACATACCTAAACATGAAATCATGGTTTTTAATCTATTCATGTAAACTTGCAATTGGAATGTAAATCTAACTTAATTATGTGTCACATATATTATCATATGATTTTGATAACAACATAGGCCTAAAACATGTTTTTCAATTAGGCATAACACCAAACATAGTTTAGTCATGTTCGTAGAGTCAACACAAATTCACAAAGATGCTTACTTTTGTCTCTAATACAAAAGCATGGTTTTACACTTGAATCATGATGCCAATTCCAACATAAATTCATATGAATCATAATACTCAAATGGATCCAATTACACGTAAAATGATCATAAAAATATACATCATGTTGGCATAATAGTGAACCATATACTCGCATGGATCTCAAATAAACTACCACAAACATATAGTCGTTAACTTTTAACATGAATCATATACTTGCAATTATCCAATAGGTGTTGTAATAAACTACCGTAAACATGTAGTTGTTAACTTTTAACCTGAATCACATACTTGCATATATCCAATCGTTATACCACAACATCCCAAATCGATTAGAATCATAGCAACATACAATTATGAATTATTATCGTCACAAATTAAGTACAATTCTATATCTCATTTTACACAAATCAAAACACAATTATTCATTCACATCGGAATAGCACTCTACTTACAACGTATGACGAATCTTCAATTCAGGAATCTGAATTTTGAATTTGGAGATGTTATCCTTTGTTGTAGGCGTTGTTTTGATTTAGTTGTCGTTGCTTTAAGCTTTTGAATTGTCTCCTAATCGTCTCTCAATTTTGACGGCTACTCCTAGTCTCGCCTCAGCAGCATGACGGTCTCATTTTCATTTTTATTTGTATGAATTAGGTGGAGTCTTAGGTCCTTTTTATAGAGTTTGTGAATTGATTAGGACGATCGATGGAGCTTGGATGTATATTAGCCGTTCGTTTGAAGGAGAGACCAATCAGGAGCTGACACCTAGCCCTAGTGACAAGGCAGGACTCAGAAATTCGGCCAAGCACAGACCAGAGCAGCCAGGAGGGGCTGGGTTCGACCTGGCTCTGAGGCCAGGTCGACTACCCAGTCGACCCCCAGGTCGACTACATAGTCGACCTGTGTGCCCCAGGTCGACTACCCAGTCGACCTGGGTAGCCCAGGTCGACTACCCAGTCGACCTGGGTGCCTTGGGCAGGAAAATTCCCGCCCTGGCCAATCCCGCCCGATTTTTGAAATTTGAATTTGTTTTCTGAGCTGTTTTTGTCTGTTTGAATTTTAAATTGAATTCTGAAACTTCCGGAGGCCATATCTCTCTCATACGGAATCCGTTTTACGCAAACTCGGACTCTATTTCAAGAACAATTCCGAGATGAACGCAATGGCGTATCCCGTTTCCCTTAATTCTTTGATTTGAAATTGGTTATACTTTATTTTGTGAATTTCACTGTTATAGAATACACGGGGTGTTACATTCTCCCCCACTTAAAAGGATTTCATCCCCAAAATCTTCAAGTTCAGGAAGAATGTACGTCCTAACATCCAAACATTTATCTACTCATCCATCAAACACGAGCATCCATTGTCCTTAAAAGACTCCTAATGCTTCATGATCATATGCGAAGTGTGTGTACATGTACTTATCTAATGCAAAATCAGGCGGTCTACTGATTCAGTTGACCTCCTTAATGCGAATTACGTAAGTGCCATGAATCCATTATGTATGCAAATATTCCTATTCATGATTCTACATGAGTGCACAATCATTCATATAAATGCAACATCCATATGACAACACATTAAACTTCAACCATATACGAATATAAATACATATATGCATATGCAATATGAAGTGACTGAGCCGATCTAAAATCTAAATTCTGTGTGTATATGCAACCACGAGCAACCACTAGCAATCACTTGCAACCACTTGCAACCATCATCCATAACATGTTTCAATTACATGTTTTCATCCAAAGGGTTTCTACCTAAAAAAAAATAAGGTCGAGGAGATATACCTAAAAAGATAGATAAAAGCGCAACTTAAGGAAAAAGAAAGATCAAAGATGTACCCTCGAAAAGAAAAGGTTATGCTGCGCGTATTCTAGCTTCAGTTTCCCAAGTTGCGTCTTCCTCGGTGTCGCTCCACTGAACTTTGACGAGCTTGACTTCGCGGTTGCGTAGCTTTTTCACTTCCGTTCCTAATATGCGGGTTGGAACTTTCCTCACGGTTGCTTCGCGTTCCACTTCAGCTTCTTCTAGGATATTTGGCTCTACCACTTCAGCAGATTCATGTAGACATTTTCGGAGGTGCGAAACGTGAAAGACATTGTGAACTCCAGCTAGTTTTTCGGGTAGCTCTAATCTATAGGCCATTTTCCCAATTTTCTCAATAATAGGAAACGGTCCTATGAACCTTGGTGCTAGCTTTCCTGTGGTTCCAAAACGAACAACGTTCCTTAGCGGAGATACCTTAAGAAAAACTCTGTCCCCAACCTCAAATTCAAGGTCGGTCCTCGTCTTGTCGGCGTAGGATTTTTGCCTGTCTTGGGCTGTCTTCATTCTTCTCCGTATTAAGTCTACTTTTTCTGAAGTCTCTCGGATCATATCTGGTCCAAGTATGAGCTTGTCAGTAGACTCCCACCAACATGTGGGCGATCGGCACGGTCTTCCATATAAAGCTTCGAAGGGCGCCATTCCGATGGTGGTTTGGTAACTGTTGTTGTAGGCAAATTCCACCAAAGGATGATGGTCTTCCCACGTCCCTCCGAAGTCAAGGACGCACAGTCTTAAAAGGTCATCCAAAACTCTGTTCACTCTTTCTGTCTAGCCGTCAGTTTGGGGATGATAGGCTGTGCTCAAGCATAACTGTGTGCCTACCGCTTCTTGCAGACTCCGCCAAAACTCACTTGTGAAGATAGGGTCTCGGTCACTAACAATGCTGGATGGTGTTCCATGGAGTCGAACAATTTCCTTGAGGTAAAGAGATGCTAGGGATGAGGCAGTTCTTTTACTATTGACATGTAAAAAGTGGGCGCTTTTAGTAAGCCTATCCACTATTACCCAAATGCTAGTGTTGCCTCTTCTAGACCTAGGCAGCCCATCAATGAAGTCCATTGAGATGCTATCCCACTTCCACTGCGGGACCTCTAGAGGATGGTGCAGACCGCCAGGGTTCTTCTGCTCCGCCTTAACCTGTTGGCAAATTACACACTTAGAAACGAAATCTGCCACGTCCTTCTTCATGCCGCTCCAAAAGAAAGTTCTCTTTATGTCCTTGTACATTTTATCTCCGCCTGGATGTATCGTCAACTTGGAATGATGAGCTTCCTCGAGAACCTTCTTTACTAAATCCCTTGTCTGTGGGACGCATAGTCTCCCGTCTCGCCTTAGCCAACCCTTATCTTCGATGGAGTATCTGCTGAGGTGACCTGAAGTCTCACCCCTAATTAGCCTATCAATCGTCTCCACAAGCTGAGGGTCTTCGCGTTGTGCTGTCCCTATTGAGTCCACCAAAGTCGGGCGTACTTCGAGAGATGCTAGCAAGCCCGGTACAAGATCGGAGGAGGGCCTAAAGTCGAAGCTGGCTATAAACTCTAGGCTTTGTCTTTCAACAAACAGCGGGCTTAGGGTCAGTTTCTTTTGGCTCAACGCGTCTTCCACTACGTTGCCTTTGCCCGGAGTGTAGGAGATCTCGAAATCGTACGAGGCAAGAAACTCCATCCATCTCTGTTGCCTCAAGTTAAAATCTTTCTGCGAGAAAAGATATTTCAACGATTTATGGTCAGTGTAAAGTTCAAACTTCTCACCTAGGAGATAGTGCCGCCAAGACTTGAGTGCAAAGACGATGGCGGCTAACTCAAGATCGTGGGTCGGGTAGTTATTTTCATGAACTTTCAATTTCCTTCCACCATATGCTACTACCCTCCCTTCTTGCATCAGGACAGCGCCTAGCCCTGTCCTACATGCATCTATATAAACTGTGAACATCTTACTTCCATCTGGCAACGTCAAAACTGGGGCTGTTGTAAGAGCCCTTTTCAATCGTTGGAAAGCAAATTCGCAATCCAAGTCCCAATTGAACACTAGATTCTTCTTTGTCAGCCTTGTGAGCGGAGCTGATATTTTCGCAAAATCCCTTATGAATTTTCGGTAGAAACTTGCTAGCCCTAGAAAACTTCGGACCTCAGTTGCGTTTCTTGGTGTCTTCCAGTCCTGCACCACTACTACTTTAGCAGGGTCCACAGCTAACCCATTTTTGGATACTATATGCCCAAGAAATCTTACTTCCTCTCTCCAAAAGTGGCATTTGGAGAATTTGGCTTTTAGTTGACGGGCTCGCAGAGTTTCCATGATTTCCCTTAGGTGTTGAGCATGCTCTTCTTCACTCTTTGAGAAGATCAAGATATCGTCTACGAAGACCACTACGAACTTGTTGAGGAATTCTCTGAACACCCTACTTATCAGGTCCACGAAGTAAGCGGGTGCGTTTGTCAGGCCAAAAGGCATGACAAGCCATTCAAAGAAGCCGTCTGGGGTTCTGAATGTCGTTTTATCGATGCTATCTTCAGCCACCCTTAGCTGATGAAAACCGGTCGCCAAATCGAGTTGGGAGAAAACAGACGCTCCTACAAGATGATCAAATAGATCGTCAATTCTGGGGAGAGGGTGCCTATTCTTTTTTTAGCTTGTTGAGCTCCCTATAATCAACACACAGACGGAGTGAACCATCCGCCTTTGTAGCAAACACCACTGGAGCACCCCATTCTGAAATGCTCCTTCTAATGAACCCCTTTTCTAGAAGCTCTTTAATCTGTTTACTAAGCTCTTTCCTTTCCCGCGGAGCCATGTGTCTAACGGGCAACACAACGGGCTTTGCATTATCTACAAGATATATGTGGAAGTCTATCTCCCACTTCAGAGGTAAGCCCTTCACCTCTACGAAGACATCCGAATATTCACGGACCACTTTAACTGATTGCAAACTCTCAACAGAAGCATCTAGCGATTCAAGATAACTAAGCATAACTGCGTACGAGGGATTACAAGTAATTTCCAGTGTGTTACCGAGTTGGGTCAGAAGCCTAACCACCCTTTTCTCACAATCAAGGATGGCACCATTACTGGATAGCCAATCCTTGCCCAAAATTAAACCATATCCCGAGAAACCCAAAACAAAGGCACTACATCTAAATTCTACGCTTAGAATAGAAATTTTCAATTCCACACAGATCATAGACAGATGAGCTGGGCCCCCGATTGGATTTGAAACAATTAAGGGGTCCTCTACCATACTAGTTTCTAGGTGCAGAGATTCTACTAAAGTAGATGAGATAAAGGAGTGTGATGCGCCAGAATCAAATAAAGTGCGAACTGGGTGATCATAAAGATAAACTACACTTTCTACAAAAATATTTATACCTCGCTGCTGCAGAGGTGGCGCTTCTAGCGCATGAACTTGTGCCCCTGAGGTGGATCCAACCCTCTGCCCTCGCTTCTTTGGGCAATCCTTAGCCAGGTGGCCTGTCTCACCGCAAGAAAAGCACCCACCATTCATCTTGGCCTTCTTTTTCTGGCAATCTTTCACTAAGTGCCCCACTTTGCCACAGAAATTACACTTCCTCTTCTCTTTGTTGTCTTTCCCGCCCTTCTTGAAGTTTGTCTTCTTAGGCTGTAAACCCTCTTTCTTCCCTTGAGAGCTTTCTGCCTTTGTCTCCTTCTTGCCCTTATCCTCTTCGTTCAGCAATGCCATCTGTACCAACCTTTCATACGTAGCTCCCATGGGTATATGGGTCATGGCCAAACTGTGTAATGGGTCATTCAACCCCTTGACAAAGCGGAGAGCCTTCTTGTGCGGGGTGTTGACTAGGTCCAGTCCGAACCTAGCCAGCTGATCGAACTGATTAACATACTCTTTGACTGTCATATTCCCTTGCTTAAGAAATAAGAATTTTTCCAACTGAAGACTCCTTTCGGCTTCTGAGAGAAATTTAGACTCAAACCTTGCCCTAAAGTCCTCCCATGTTTCCACTGGTCTTTCTGCATTGGCGACTTCCCACCAGTAGGAAGCCTCGCCTTTAAGTAGCGATACTGCCAGTTGTACCTTCTGCCTATCTTCTACCTCAAAGATGACGAATAAGTCCTCGGTTTCCTTCAGCAAATTCCTGGCTACCACGAAGGACTCGGTTCCATGAAAGTCCTTTCCTCCAATAGCTTTAAAATCTTTACATATCTAAGCAAAAGTATTTCCCCGCGGAGGAGGCGGAGGAAGAGGTGCTGTTGCAGCTGGATGATTTCCTGCAGCTGGGGGAGGAGGAACGGTAGGACCTGGCTGAGTGGCCCTTGCTTCTAAGAATCGTCTAAACCAACCAGGTATTGGTATACCCTTTGGCAAGTTAAGTTCTTCGGACATGCTGAAACAAAAAGGATAGATTCAAAACGATGGATAAAAGATAGTACCTACGGCTTTGGAGGACTATGCCTTTTTAAAATAAAATAATATTTTATCTTTAAAAATGCTTCTTTAAATTTTCTTTTGAAAATAAATTTTCAAAACTTTTTATCTTATCTGGTAAACCTATGCTCTGATACCAAGTGAAACACCCCACCTCCGTTAGGGTCACTTTAAAAGGGAATGACCTAATTTTGGTGGAGGTTTATAAGTATAAGTCACAGATACAAGACAGATATAAGAACACATATTTTTGAATAGCGGAAAACAACAGCAACTTTTATTTCATTAAAATACGTGTTACACAAACCATGCCATAATTGTCTTACAATACTTCCAAAAGCATTACATCTTCATAACTGTCTTGATTTCATTATTCAAAGAAGCATAAAAAAACATAAGTAAACTGCATAAGTCCCATAATTGCTGTCCAAAGCCATAGTCCAAAACGAAAAAGATCTAAGCAATACATTCTTTCTCTTCAAGCTGGATGTGAAAACTGGTCAAGCTGCGGTATTCCCTCCCTGTGGACCTTGAGGGGGGGGGGAACGAAAGAAAAGAAGACGAAAGAAAAGTAGAGTCAGACATAAAGCCTGAATAAGTCTAGGACTATTCAGTCTATGAATAAAGAACTGGGCATGATAAGTATAAACTGGAAATGGGAAAGCACCATTAACTAAGTTAAGTTGTCTAGAGTCGAATATACTATCGTACTCCATATTAATCTCTGCATCCATATAAACTAGTTCCCAACAGGCACCCCATAGTCAGGGTGAAGTAATCCATTTCTAACGACCGGCTTCTACTGGCATAGGTACATGTGTCTTACGACCCTCATTGTTGTAGTTACCTATGCTGGTCCCACCATGGGGTGTATCAAGTCCCATGGTGGCGGCCCGACACAATTCTAGAATGCACAGGTATACTACTGGTGCCCAGTGCCTTATTTTTCTACGCCGGAGTGTGTGCATGCCTGCACCCCGTTAGAACCTACACTGTTGCACCACCGCCGTCGATTTGACCTCTTACAGTCAGCCCAATAATCGTGGCCCACCCTGCCTAGTTCAGGGTATCCTGATACACCTTGTAGGGTTATTGCTGAAAAGGGTCCCCCGCTACTAGGTTTTCTATTTCTAGCCAACATGTTAAGTTGGTTAAGTGTTTTGTAAACCTAACCCCCAATCAGTTTGTATAGTTTAGCATGTTCCAATTGATTAAGTATTAATTCAATTTACTTAATCCTATCAATCCTAACTCAGCCTTAATTGTCTTATTAAAGCCTCGACCTCTCACATTAGACAGATATTGTTGTGGCTGCCTGTTGCCAGTTGGGTCCGGGCAGTCTTACGCCACAACTCAATCTAACCTTGGGTCTTTATTGGGCTCCGTGTTTAACCATCCACATTGGATAGGTATTGTTGGGACTACTGGACAGCCGGGCGGTTCCGGGCAGGTTTACATCACAACTCAATCCAACCTCGGATTAAACACATCGTATTTTCTAAATTTACATATTTTGTCTCTTTTCTTTTTTATATGTAAATATTAGCGGCCCATTATTCAAATTCATCTTTATTGGGTAAAATTAATTTATACCACTTAATTGTTTTCCAAGGTCGTTGGCATGCGTCAAACATGCCAACACATATGTTTATATTTTTAACCCAACGTCATTACCCCCGTCCTTACGCTTGCTATAATATAACATATGTTGGGTTTAACATTTAAACCCAACTTAGCCACATGAAAAAGGGGAGGCTTAGAACGTGGTGTTTATATATATTCTAAGTAACATCAATAGGGGAGTGTGCACGCATGAACTTGCAACATAACGATCTAATTAACATGAATTAGGCACTTGTGAACTTGCATTGTAATAGCATATAATCATGGCATAAACATACCTAAACATGAATCATGGTTTTTGATCTATTCATATAATCATAGCATAAACATACCTAAACATGAAATCATGGTTTTTAATCTATTCATGTAAACTTGCAATTGGAATGTAAATCTAACTTAATTATGTGTCACATATATTATCATATGATTTTGATAACAACATAGGCCTAAAACATGTTTTTCAATTAGGCATAACACCAAACATAGTTTAGTCTTGTTCATAGAGTCAACACAAGTTCACAAAGATGCTTACTTTTGTCTCTAATACAAAAGCATGGTTTTACACTTGAATAATGATGCCAATTCCAACATAAATTCATATGAATCATAATACTCAAATGGATCCAATTACACGTAAAATGATCATAAAAATATACATCATGTTGGCATAATAGTGAACTATATACTCGCATAGATCTCAAATAAACTACCACAAACATATAGTCGTTAACTTTTAACATGAATCATATACTTGCAATTATCCAATATGTGTTGTAATAAACTACCATAAACATGTAGTTGTTAACTTTTAACCTGAATCACATACTTGCAAATATCCAATCGTTATACCACAACATCCCAAATCGATTAGAATCATAGCAACATACAATTATGAATTATTATCGTCACAAATTAAGTACAATTCTATTTCTCATTTTACACAAATCAAAACACAATTATTCATTCACATCGGAATAGCACTCTACTTACAACGTGTGACGAATCTTCAATTCAGGAATCTGAATTCTGAATTTGGAGATGCTATCCTTTGTTGTAGTCGCTGTTTTGATTTAGTTGTCGTTGCTTTAAGCTTTTGAATTGTCTCCTAATCGTCTCTCAATTTTGACGGCTACTCCTAGTCTCGCCTCAGAAGCATGATGGTCTCATTTTCATTTTTATTTGTATGAATTAGGTGGAGTCTTAGGTCCTTTTTATAGAGTTTGTGAATTGATTAGGACCGTCGATGGAGCTTGGATGTATATTAGCCGTTCGTTTGAAGGAGAGACCAATCAGTAGCTGACACCTAGCCCTAGTTACAAGGCAAGACTCAGAAATTCGGCCATGCACAGACCAGGCCAGCCAGGAGGGTCTGGGTTCGACCTGGCTCAGGGGCTAGGTCGACTACCCAATCGACCCCCAGGTCGACTACATAGTCGACCTGGGTGCCCCAGGTCGACTACCCAGTCGACCTGGGTGCCTTGGGCAGGAAAATTCCCGCCCTGGCCAATCCGACCCGATTTTTGAATTTTGAATTTGTTTTCTGAGCTGTTTTTGTCTGTTTGAATTTTAAGCTGAATTCTGAAACTTCCGGAGGCCATATCTCTCTCATACGGAGTCCGTTTTATGCAAACTCGGACTCTATTTCAAGCAGAATTCCAAGACAAACGCAATGGAGTATCCCATTTCCCTTAATTCTTTGATTTGAAATTGGTTATACTTTATTTTGTGAATTTCACTGTTATAGAATACACGGGGTGTTACACCTGTGTTAATCACATTGCCATTTCCAATCTTCGATCGATCCCCTAGCCCTCCTTTCTCCATCGATTTCAGTTTGGAAATCACCAAACTCTATCTCTCAATCTCCTCTTCTGCCTCACTCCCAACATGAAGGACTTGTACCAGATCCCCTCATCTCATCGTCGAGAATGCCTTTAGCGTATGCTACAGGTACCGAACCTTTTTAACGCATATTAACCCAAAAAATAGCACACACAATCGACTTTCACTCCTCAATCCAAAATCAACAATGAATCGAACCCTTACTCCCTCATTTCACATAAAACCCGAACCCTAAAACCCACTGTGGTAAAACAGCGAACCCAAGAACACAACCAGACCTATTGAAAACTATCGGAGGTTGAAGAGAAGGCTTAGGTATTTCAGAAATATGTATATTGTGATTTATGGAATTTATTTGAAATTCTTTGATTTTATTTTCTGCCTTGTGTTGGAGGAAAAAAATGGATTTCCCACTGCATTTATATCTTTGAGGGTGCGGTTGAAATGAGGAGTGCGTGGCCTGTTTTTGAATAGTAATTAGTTAGGATATTTTTCTTTTTAATTTTATATTGATTTTATATTTATACGCTCCTTCTATTCGTCCTTAGAAATCCCTATGACCACCCACAATACCCAAAAATCATGAAAATGACATGCCACTAGAGTTTGACATTACGGACCCAATGAAACTGGTTTCGTCGAATTTCGACTCCGGTTGCTCACACTGCATATTTTAAAAGGTCCAATTATCGATAGGTTTTCACAATAAAATCCCTTACGGTCACATACTGACTTCAAAAATCATGGAAACTGAAATCTAGCATTAATTTAACATTGCGGATCTAACAAAATTAGTTTCATCGAATTCTGAGGTCATTTGCAAAACTGGCTATTTTTAAAGCTCTAAATAACCCTTTTAAATATATAAATATATTTAAAATCAATTAAATTAAATATTTATAAATAAATATTATCGTATATATTCACAATAAAATATCATACAGCTCTAGAATATTCCTATATGAATTTCTAACTTCATATTTCAAATCCCGATATAAATCGATATTCGATTTATAATGAAATTCCTTTTATAAATATAAATAAATCGTTATAAATTATAAAGGAATTCCACAGCGAGTTTTCTAAAATTTGATTTGGACATAAATCAAAATCTATACGACGAAATCCCGATTTTTCTCTTCCACTAGAAAAATATATTTCACCAGCTCCTAACGTTTCTTGTTTCACAGAAATCCGATTTAAAACGACTTCTGTATATTCATTTAAAGTTCAAATCGCCAAATCGCGAACTACCGCGCCATTTCGAGCTCGATTATATTTATAATATAATTTATACATTCAACCATTGTTAATTAAATATATTCGTTATCGTAATTCTATTCTAAACAGAATTAAATATCACAGATGATCCAGTTCACACCATACCACCATTTCAGCCAATTCTGATTATTTCAGAATTAAATATATTATTTAATTTATTATTTTAATTAAATATTCACCATTATTTAATTCAACGACTATGAAATCCTTTTAATCACCTTTTAAATAATTAAATAAATTAACTATTATATCGCTGAAAATGCGGGTCATTACAAATGCTGCAAATATTTCCAGTCAAATGGTGTTTCATGCATGCAATCCTAAGACTATGAAATCTACATTCTAATGGCAAAAAGTCATGATTAGCATAATTTGTATATCATCCCATGCATTCCGAGATGCAAATAAAAACCAAAACTAAGACCAAATTTCCAACTAAACATGCACGTATATATGCGAGACAAACGACCTTCTTTCAGCAAGGCAAAGGAGGCAAAGCATAGGATAAATTACACAATACTAAATTTATAAACTTGCATGTGTGTTCATAATTCATGGTACAATCTCAAACTAAGTAGCTAGTAGGAAAATTTTTGTCTTCATAATTTTTTTGCATAGCATGGTTCTGTGAGTCAACTTGTATGAATCACAAAAGTAGTATTATTCAAACGTAGTGTGCTAGACAAAATGGAAAGCAACACAGCGGCTGCATATAAATGTTTAGGCTCATAGAAATTAGAAGAACAAAATTTTTCCTTGAACCGAGTTATGGCATGACAGCAACAAGTAGGAATTTCATATTGGCCAAATGAACACAAAGAGAGGTCACACATGAAGTAGCTTAACATGTGTATGCACCTATTTATTCCCAAATAATTTAAAACTAAAGAGAGTAGCAGGTTCTCAAGCAAATGAACCATTACATACCTCTTGTATGTTAATATGACACATGCAATACAAATGAAATTCAAGTCTAGAGTTAAAGAGACCACTCATTTCCTTTTTTGTGGAATGTAACTTTGACAACCAAAAGACTCAATAACTTCCTTTACCAAAAAAAATATTACTGTATAATTGATAGGTACTCTAGCAAATGATAAGCAAATCATTTATTTTGTCCCATTTTAATAGTAACCCAACCACATAAGTGATTCAACTAACGACTTCCTCTATCCAAAAATTTATATCAAATTTAGGAAATTGGGCCAAACTAGTTTCTTCTCTATTAAAATTCCCTAGTTAATTTCATTAGGTCATTCCAAGTTTTTAGGATCATTATATTCAGATTTAATAAAGTTGAAATACTTTGAAATAATGGAAAATCGTGAGCAAATAATTCACATGCAATCGCAACGAATCGGAGCTGGGTCGATCAGAGCAACTGCGGTGACTTCAGCCACGTGTGGCGCAACAAAGGTAAAGCTCACGGTTTCTAGTCTCTGGCTTGCCTTTGACAATCGAATGGAGTGAGTACCTTCGCTTTGGCGGTTGCGGTCCTCAAAAGCACAGAAGAAGAAGGTGGCGGTGCTTGGCTTGAGAGTGGTGGAGAGTTTGTATGCTTTGCGAGGTTGACTGGTGCGCCGATTTCGAGCATTGCAGGTGGCGACTTCGGGATGGTTACGTGCGAAAGTGGAGAAGGAGGTTTGGCGCAGTGCTGGAGCACGCTGGTGGACTGCTATTTGCTGAAGGGTGGCGCGAAGGAGGACTAGGTAGCACAAACTCGCAGCAGTGAAGGAGGTGACACCAATTTGGGCAAAGAACAGTTGGTGGTGGCGATTAAATTGGTAGAAGGCCAAATTACGGTGAACTGGAGTGGCCATTATTGGTGTTTTGGGCAAAAGTTAATTTGGGGGAGAATGAAAAAAATGAAACGGTTGGTAAAAAGAATGAAAAGAGGAAAAATATTAAAGTAGATAAGGGAATGCATGGAGATAAAGGACACGCAGTGGAGAGTTTAGAGCAAAATTAAAAAGTGTAACTATATTTCAACATGCACTACAAGTGGCAAACCGCAAATAGAACAAATATTTTCTTTAACTATATACCATTTTTAATACTATGCAAACAATACAAGTGTATATACAAATAATAATACAATATTTATACATCTCAAACAGTCACAAATTTATTTGCTTCTTTTAACTTTGATAAACTATTTTCAAACGTTATCCATTAAATAAAAAAAATTCCTAACTTAAATTCAATGACAAATTCAAGTATAACAAAATTTAGGATTCACGGTTTAAATTTAAATTTAAGCTTACAAAATTAATTTAAAACTAAGTTAAAATAAACTAGATTTCAAATTAAAAAAAATTCAATTCCTAAAATACAAAACCCCAATTAATTCATATTTTTAAAACGTCAAAAATTTTGGTCGTTACAAAATCCACTTTAGTTTATGGAGACTTAACCAATGAACTAATAACCACTTTTATTGTTCATTTCCAAACAAGTGTATTATATAACACACAATCAAACAATATCCAGTTCAAACGCAATGTGCACTTCACCATATAAGCCTTAAATAAATAACGCTTACATAGTCCTTTCAATCAAGAGATTGACATACAAATCAATATTTGGGTTTGATGTTCATTTTCATCCTAATAACCATGTGGGGTTTTCATCGCATTCACAACCAAGTGATTATTATCTACGCACTTAGGAGATGTGTAAAATTATCATCCCAATACCCATGTGGAGTTACATCACTATCCATGTGTACTTATCTACACACTTGGGAGACGTGCAGGCTAATTGTCATTCCAATACCCATGTGGGGTTTACTACACAACCAATAAATAGTAATTTATTAATTACTCAACTAAAACCATTTAGAGTTCATTGACATTCAATCGAAAATGTTTGTAATACAAGTGTCGTATACCCAATGGATTTCACACATATTAGATAAAAATGATATTCGCATCACTCAACATTTAACATCTTATTAAACATATATGATCATCATTATTGATTATTAAACATAATCAATTAACAAATAATAGTTAATTATATCTAGCCCTTTCTATGTGAGGTTCAGCTTCTCACATTCGGTTTTCACTCTGTCAATCTTTAAGAAAGGATTCTGGACTTCCGTATACTGCTCTAACACATGTATGGCTCCCACATAACTTGTTGACAACTTATGGGACTAAATCTGACTACTATTGGGTTCCTACTCCTCTCGATCTCACTCAAACTTGCGGATCTGGAGTTTTAAAGAAATTGGAAGGGGTTAAAGGGTTTAGAGCGCACAACATGGGGGTGGGATCCATGGGTAGTGTTGTCAGGGATGGCATGAGAAGGTGGGCCCTATGGCGTAGGGTAGGAAGGTGAAAGAAGGAGGAAAGGTGGAGTTTTGGAGGGTTTATTTGCAAAATAGGTTAAAATTGGAGCTTTAGGGTTTAGGCAGGAAGTGTGGGCTACAGCGTGAGAAATGGGGAGGCTCCGCACGTAGGTGGTGGAGGGGTGTCAGTGGCCAGGTGGTGGTAAAAGAGAAGGGGGCGGCTACGGTAGAAAGAAGAAGGAAGTGAAGTTTAAGGAGAAAGGAGAAATAATGGAAAAGGAGTAGAAAGAAGAAAAGGGAGCTTTTAATGAAATGGGAAAGGTGCAGATAAGTGAGGTGTCATCTAGGGAAGAGGGAAGAAGAAAATATCCAAGGACGTCGATGTCGCGACTCCGTATTTCTCGTATTTAGGCTCACATTCCATCGTTGAACAACAAAGTGTGTTAGTTTAGCTTTGGTTCTTCTACACATGTGATCTAATAGAAATTTCATTTTACACGAAAACTTGAACGCTAGCATAAGACGTAATTCCGGATCCAACGGAACGGGTCCCGTCAAATTTCGAGTTCGTTTGACCCTCAGTTTTGTTTTTCAATCATGTTTCCGCTTAATTTCGACGGGTTGTCTCGGTATGCGTTTAATTCTGGCACGCTCACATACTTACTCCACAAAGTATGAAATTTGAAGCTTTACCATTTTCGATGTTCTGGATCCGATAAAATTGGTTTCGTCAAATTCTGAGATAATGTGAAAAAGTTCAATTGTAAAATTTTGAAATCAGAATTAAATCATCGAATTTTCAAATTCTCATTAAATTATATTAAAAACAAAATTTTAAATTGGCTTCAGAATTCTGGGTTGTTACATCAAATCTAGTATATAATTGAAGAAGAAGGAAGAGTGCTGGTACGAGGTACAAATGTTTTAGCCGATTAAAAGTATGAACGCAAACTTCATGGCAAATCACCGTTAAATCGGGTAAACATGTTTACTCTCTCATCCGCTACTTTCTCGTTTTCGTTTAGATTTGAAAATTGTACAGAATGTTGTACACCTGGATAAATATTTTAGGACTAGGAGGTACACACATACTGTCAGTTTAATCTTCAAATCAACAAACCGAGTGTCCAAGCACATAAAATAAAGCCCCCTTTATTTCTTGGCCTATTTAACTTTATATCAGTTATCGTCAATCGTAAATATAAAACAATAGGTACTGAGTTAGTGAATTCGAAATTTGGCGAAACAACCACAAACATTTTCGTAAATATATTCTTTAATCTTATTTCAAAAAACACTTATAATAAAAAAAATCAACATTACGATGTCAAATCTGTACCGATTGCACATTAAATAATAAATAATTTTGATTTAAACGATCATTTTAATTTCTTATGATCAAATTAAATGAACATGTGAGACGGCCCGCCCCGCACCGCGCATGGGATAAAATATATAATAACATAACTTTGACATAAAATAGGCGAGACAGTGCATAAGCTGAGAACTAAACCATCATAGCAGCGGAAATCCAAAATACAGCTTATCATCCAAACTAACATTATTACAACTTTGAAATACTATCTCTAAAGCAAAAGAAAGAGGTACACTACTAATGCCTAAAGTAGTGACAAGCAATAACACAGGGGGACTATATATATATATATATATATATATATGTATGTATGTATGTATGTATATATTGTTAGATCAAAATTTGGACCTAACACCCAAATTGTTCTGATTCGTAGAGAATTATAACTGATTAATGAAGAAAAAGCAGAGAACACACAAGATTTATAGTGGTTCGGCGTTAACGAGCCTACGTCTACTTTATATGTTATCGATTATACTTTGAATGCTAGTACAATCAATGATTTCTCTCAAACTCACTCTTACAATTATGATTTTTCTCAGTAATCTCGAAGTAATACTGATAAGAAATAGTGGTATGACAGTAATGGTGGAATCAATACTCAGAACTGCCCAAAAAAAATCCCGAAAAATGCCAATCTCTGGGTTATTTATAGCTGATTTTGTCGGGCGGATCGCGGTCACACGTGGCACGAATCCCAAGAAAGGCGGATCGGATCGCGCAGAGAGGAAGAATTGGTCAATGTGACAGTTGTGGACACGTGTCGCTGGATCCATGTATTTCGGATCGCTGAAGACCAGTTCGTGGTTGAACAAGTCAAAGGCTTCGTTGCGCATCGGGGGATCGGATCGGTTCGTGTAGGTGACGGATCGCGTCTCGTGGGGGCGATCCGAAGTGGGCGTAGCGATCCGAAGAGGAGTGTGCAACCACGACCTGAATCCCAATGGCTGAAAGGAGTGAAGCTTCGTATTTCCTTCTTGTGTGTGAACCTTGGTGGCTTGGTCAAAAAGCTAGCCAACATTTTGCCCCCTCGAAGCATTGTTTCATTGATGGAACATGCTTCGAAGTCGCAGAAATATCTTTTCGTGAAGCGATGCAGTATAATGGTCGTGCCTGTCTGAAAAGTCTTGCTACTTCGAAAAAGTTGTATCTTTTGAAAAGTATAAATACTAGTATAATATTCGATCATTTCTCGTTCATCGAACAATTCTTTTCTGGAATTTTTTGGAGACTTCATCATCGAGTTCACCAGGTAAATTTCTGAATTCCCACTTCGTCACATTGCTTGATGGTTCGGATCGCGTGGGATCATTATGATCTGCAAAGCGAAGCGCCTGATCGTTCCTTGGTGAGCCTTCAGGGATTATTCACGAAACGATACGGGATTTAAGTACGGTGGGCCATCCATCATAGCGGTACGAGCCAGGGATCGGCCTTGTCTTCTTCGCTGGGCCCAATGGGCTTGCCCCCACGACCCGCTGAAGCCCACAGCTCGCACGAGAAAAAAACGGGAATACTAACGGTCGGGGTTCTTCCTATATAAACCCGACCCTATTCACTTTTACCATTTCTTCCTCTTTCCGCATCGCACCGCCAGGAAACCCTAATTCTTCAAATCTCTGGAAATCTACTTATCCTCTAATTTTAAAAAGGTAATCACGACGAAAATGTTTTCAAGCCACTTTATCCTCGTTCTTCTTGATTTTCCGCTGGTTTGAGAGGATTGAGGGGCGATTTTTGTGGTGTTTAAGGTTTTAGATGCGAGTGGTGTTCTGGGCTTTGGAAATGGACGAGGCACCATGGGTTTAATTGTTGGAGCTTGGCGACGAGAAAGAAAGAAGGAGAAGAGGAGGAAGAAGAAGAGGGGAAAAGAGCGGAGCAGGTCGGGTCGTGAGTGAGGTTTGGGCACGTTCGTCATGTAGCTACTCAATACGAGGCGATGAAGAAACACGCTGTGAAACTTTCAGACTATATCCGCACACTTGAAACGAAAGCTCATAGATCCAAAGTGAGAATAGATAACAATGAGAGGGCCAGAAAGAAAATGGTGGCGGACTTGGAAGATGCTCAGTCCCAGCTTTCCTTGGCCCAACGGGATGCTGAAAAATACAAGACAGAACTGAAGGAGGTCAGGCAACGCTTTCGTAATGAGCTTGATTCGAATAGCGAGGAGCGCTTGAGAATGAAGAAAGAAATAGAGGACCTTCGAACGACCAATACCGAATTAAAGACAGCCCAATACCATTTCGAGGCTGAAAAGGCTGCTTGGGAGAAAGAAAAGGCGAGCTTGAAAGAGAGTCTAGCTTTGGCCGAAGGAGAGAAAGTGATTCTGAATGATCAAGTTGCAGATGCAGAAAGGCGTGCGGCTCTCGCTGAAAAGAACGTAGAAAGTGCCATTGAAATGGCTACTGCTTCTAATGACAAGCTCCTCGAGAAAGAAAAAGAGATCGAAGGATTTGGAGAAACGATATTTGACTTCCTTGGCCATGTCCTCAAAACCCGTAACATCTCATGGATCCCGGACTACCATGTCACTTTAGCCAACATATGGGATGCCATCGTCGAAGGAGAGAAGCGGAGGTTAGGAGTTGAAGAGATTGATGAAGATGAGCTGAAACGAACCATTCTCAGGGATAACGAGCCCGAAGATTTGGAGGAGGGTAAACGCTTACTCCAAGAAGAGATGGACAAGGAGAAGGCTCTGGTCAAGGGCAAAAACAAAATTGATGAAGGCTCGAGCTCAGTTGTAGAGCCTAAGGCCTCGGGAGTTGAGGAATACAATCCTGATGATCTATTGATTCCTTTGGGTCCGACCCCTCTTGTTGTCGGAGCTTCTGTTGCCGGCGTGGATGGGTGATCAGCGGAAGGTATCTCTATATTTTCTCCGCAATTTGTCAAAGCTATCATTACTTGTCGCCGTCTTGCCGAACAATCAACTGAACAGACCGCATTCTCTCCTGAAATAACATTCTTTTCTCGTAATACAGGTGGCGGGCCAGTCGACAAGGATGTGGAGAACGAGACGGAGGCGGAGAAGAGTGACATTCCACCAATCGCTAGCGCTGATGATCCAAAGCAACCCGAAGATGCTACGAAGGAGAAGGTCGTTCTCGCTTCCAGTGCTGATGTTCCTACAGATGATGAGTCCATCGATGCCTTGAAAGACATGGACGGGCATCATGTAGATGATGAAGAGGATGTCGTCATTACCGAATAAATCAAAGGCGATGACGACAAAACCTTGGCTGAAAGGAAGGCTAGGCAAGATAAACCGCTGGACTTGAAAAAAGAGGAGCAAGAGCCCTTGAACGTAGTTCCTATCTCCGAGTTTGATTCCAAAACTGGGATGGTTCTAAAGCTCTAGCCCAAATCATTCACCAAACAGCTTCATTTCGAGAATCCCGATGATTTCCTAGCTTCCTTTACTGATAAAAGAAAGAGAAAGAAGGAGGAGGACCAGTCTTCTGATGAATCGTCAGCTCCTCTTATCGACAAAAGGAAAAGAAAGAAGGATGATCAATCTGATATTAACAAGGCGGAGCTGGAAAAGCAGAAGAAGGAGAAAAAGTCCAAACGTAAATAGAATACTGCCGCTTGTCTATGTTTTGTCTTTAGGCTTCCCACTGGCCATGAAATGTAGTTGTGAGACTGGCCCTCACTTTTGTTTTAGGTTGCTTTTCACTTTGTAGGCTTGTAGTTTATGAATGAAAGTTTATTTCTTTTGCATCATCGTGTACCTGCATTTAATTAACTTTTTATGCTTAGTCATAAATCATCTGATTAAAACTACAAACCTTTCAAGCAATAGAAAGAATTTAACAGTATTGTACTGCATCAAGATACATGTATGCATATATCTGCCCCCAATCAATCGTTAAAGATTGATTTGAGTTATATGCACGTTGCCCCCTGTTTCTGACCATGGGGGACTTGGAAGTTTTTGTTGGATTAGAGTTCTTGCGGTGCCGGGTTTTTGGCACTTCGATACTCTCCTGATTCATCTGCGGGTCAAAGATCCTGTGGGCGCCGAGTCTCCAGCACCTTTCTCAGCGCTTAATCATAGCCGCTTTTATACTCTCCTAGCGATTGCCGAGGTTATAGTTCGAACTCAGCTGTTCAGTCTCTCCCCGATCCTTCAGCGGGGTAAGAGTTCTTTCTCAGCGCTCAATCGGAGATGCTTTTATACTCTCCTGGCAGTTGCCGAGGTTAGAGTTCGAGCTCAGCAGTTTAGTCGCTCCCCGATCCTTCAGCGGGGTAAGAGTTCTTTCTCAGCGCTCAATCGGAGACGCTTTTATACTCTCCTGGCAGTCACCGAGGTTAGAGTTCGAGCTCAGAAGTTCAGTCGCTCCCCGATCCTTCAGCGGGGTAAGAGTTCTTTCTCAGCGCTCAATCGGAGACGCTTTTATACTCTCCTAGCAGTCGTCGAGGTTAGAGTTCGAGCTCAGCAGTTCAGTCGCTCCCTGATCCTTTAGCGGGGTAAGAGCTCTTTCTCAGCGCTCAATCGGAGACGCTTTTATACACTCCTGGCAGTCGCCGAGGTTAGAGTTCGAGCTCAGCAGTTCAGTCGCTCCCCGATCCTTCAGCGGGGTAAGAGCTCTTTCTCAGCGCTCAATCGGAGACGCTTTTATACTCTCCTGGCAGTCGCCGAGGTTAGAGTTCGAGTTCAGCAGTTCAGTCGCTCCCCGATCCTTCAGCGGGGTAAGAGCTCTTTCTCAGCGCTCAATCGGAGACGCTTTTATACTCTCCTGGCAGTCGCCGAGGTTAGAGTTCGAGCTCAGCAGTTCAGTCGCTCCCCGATCCTTTAGCGGGGTAAGAGCACTTTCTCAGCGCTCAATCGGAGACGCTTTTATACTCTCCTGGCAGTTGCCGAGGTTAGAGTTCCGTCAAGGCGGTTCCGATCATGGTACACCGCCGTGACTTATGGACATCGCCTTCATGTCCGTTATGCTCTCTCTCGGCTCTGGAGAGTTAGAGCGCTATCAATGATATGATTTACTTTATCGCACCCTCAGAGTTTTGACTGTTGATTGCACTCCATTCTGATGGAAGGCACCTATAATTATATGTTCCTTTGATCGTTGTATGGTTCACAGCAATTTCCATAAAAGTAGAAAGGCAGATAAATAATAGTGCAATAAAGGTAAACGACACACAATATTTTTATAGTGGTTCGGTCGAATCATGACCTACATCCACTTTATAATCTTTTGCTTAAGAAATCGGACTATTCTAGGCAAGTCGTGCCTTGTACATGGTCCTTAATAAAGCAAAAGAACAGATCTGACATCTTTACGTTAGATACGGCCGTAAATGTTGGGCATTCCACACTCTGGGGATTTCCTTTCCATCTACGTTTGCTAGCTTGAAGGTTCCATTATCAAGCGTGCACAGAATGGAGTACGGTCCTTCCCACTTCGCACCCATATGAGTTGGGGGTGGAAAGACACGCTTCAGAACCAAGTCTCCGGGTTCAAAGGTTCGGGCTCGAACCTTTTTGTTGTAGTATCGGGCGACCTGTTGCTTGCATCTCAAGGCACGCAGGTCTGCTTCGTCCCTCTTCTCTTCGATCATATCCAGGGATTCAAGGAGCAATTCGTTATTAGTCATCGGATCGTAATAAGTCACTCGGTGAGAAGGTACTTTTATTTCAACCGGGATGACTACTTCTGCTCCAAAAGCAAGAGAGAAGGGGGTATGGCCTGTTGCCGATTTATACGTTGTCCTGTAGGCCCATAGTGCTAAGGGTAATTCATCAAACCACATGGCTCTGGCCCGCTTCAGTCTTCTTTTCAGAATGGACTTAATCACTTTATTCGCCGCTTCGACCTGTCCGTTCGACTGCGGATGCGCCACAGAGGTGTACCGTTTTTCGATGTGGTATTTCTGGCAGAAGTCCCTGAATTCAGTGCTATCGAACTGAATTCCATTGTCAGTTACAACGATCTTTGGAATCCCAAACTGACAGATGATGTTCCTAATGACGAAGTTGATCACTCGTTTGGTTGTGATTGTAGTCAGTAGCTCAGCCTCGACCCACTTAGTGAAGTAGTCTACAGCTACAATAGCGAACTTCGCTCTGCCCTTAGCTATGGGGAGACTTCCGATGATATCAATTCCCCACATAGCGAAAGGCCATGGGCTTGTCATTGTTTTTAACTGACTAGGAGGTGCCCTAGGTATCTTTGAAAATCTCTGGCATGCGTCACACCGTCGTGCGTACTTTGCCACATCTTTGTTTATGGTAGGCCATAAATAGCCATGCCGCAACACCTTTTTTGCCAATGTTTGCCCTCCAGTGTGATTGCCGCATTCACCCTCATGTACCTCCTGCAGTACACACTTGATATCGTCATGAGCTATACATCGGAGAAGGGGCATAGAAAATCCCTGTCTGTAAAGGACTCCGCCTTGCAGAACATATCGGGAAGCTTTACGAATTACTTTACGCCTCTCGCTCTTCTTGGTCGGAAGCGTTCATTCATCAAGAAATTCTTTAGAGGGGTCATCCATGACTCCCTTTCTGGTTCCGTTTCTAGTACCGTATCAATTTCCATCTGATCTATACTAGGAGACCGAAGTACTTCAAATGGGGCTAGCCCGGTCTCTTCAGGATCGTCAGAACTAGCCATCTTTGCCAACTTATCCGCCTGTTGGTTTTCTGACCGTGGAATATGAGATATGCTATAGTGGTCGACGCCGTTCAGCAACTCCTTCACTTTCTCCAAGTATAAAATCAATCTTGGGCTTTTGGCCTGGAATTTTCCAAAGACCTGGTTTACAACTAACTTGGAGTCGCAAAATATGTCCAGCTTCGTGATTTCCAACTCCTTTGCGATCCTTAACCCGGCTATCAGGGCTTCATATTCGGAGTCGTTGTTAGTGGCGTGAAACTCCATCCGGATAGCATAGGATATCAGTCGTTTCTCAGGAGTTTCAAGCACTGTTCCAGCGCCAGATCTCTTGTCATTCCTAGCGCCATCAATATACAATCTCCAGGCACTGGGATCGAGAAGTAACTTTGGCGGGTCAGCTTCTTCGTTCACTATATCATCCTCTGGGACAGTAAACTCTGCTATGAAATCGGCTAGCACTTGCCCCCGTATTGACCGCTGGGGCTGAAAGTTCAGATCAAATTGACTCAACTCAATGTTCCATTTGAGTAGTCTTCCAGACGCCTATGGTCTCTGTAGAACTTGCTTGAGTGGATGATCATTGTACACGGTAATGGGATGAGCCTGGAAAGAATGTCGGAGCTTCCTAGATGCAATCAACAAACTGTATGCCAGCTTTTCTATCCTTGGATAATTGCGCTCTGCTGCCGTCAGTTTTTTGCTTACATAGTACACTGGTCTTTGTACCTTGTCTTCTTCTCTCACTAAAGCTGAGCTGATGGCGTGGGACGACACTGCCAAGTATACGAACAAGTCCTCGTGATCCACGGGCTTAGACAATATCGGAAGTCTCTCTAGATGATTCAGCAGGTTCTGAAATGCTTCTATGCAATCAGGTTTCCATTTGAAGTGACGTTTTCCTCGCTTTATCAATTCAAAGAATGGAATGCACTTGTCTGTAGCTCTGGAGATGAATCTGCTTAGTGCTGCTACTTTCCCTGCAAGGCTTTGCACATCTTTGATTTGCGTAGGCTCCTGAATGCCTCTGATTGCTGCGATCTGATCTGGATTAATCTCAATCCTGCGAGAACTGATGATGAATCCCAAGAATTTTCCGGAGGCGACCCCGAATGAACATTTTGTTGGGTTGAGTTTCATCCCGTACTTTCGAAGAAGGCCAAACATCTCTGCCAAGTCTGTAGTGTGATTGGAGGATTGCCTGGACTTAACCAACATGTCGTCGACGTATACTTCCATTGTTTTCCCAATCTGGTTATAGAACATTCTGTTCACTAACCGTTGATATGTAGCGCCTGCGTTCTTCAAGCCAAAGGGCATTACCACGTAGCAGTATAATCCCAGATCCGTAATGAAGCTAGTGTGTTCTTGATCTGGAACATGCATTGGAATCTGGTTATATCCTGAATAAGCATCCATAAAAGAGAGAAGTTCATGACCCGCCGTTGAGTCCACCAACTGATCGATCCTAGGTAACGGAAAACTGTCTTTTGGGCAGGCTTTATTCAAATCCAAGAAATCGATACACGTTCGCCACTTCCCGTTGGCCTTCTTTACCAGAACTGGATTTGAAATCCAGTCTGGATAGGTTGAGTCTCTGATAAATCCATTACTCTTTAGCTTTCCAACTTCTTCTTTCAAGGCAGCAGACCTCTCTGTGCCCAGTATTCGCCTTTTTTGTTTTACCGGAGGATGCTTAGGGTTAATGCTTAATGAATGGCTCATGATTGATGGAGATATCCCACACATATCTTCGTGGGTCCAAGCAAATACATCCAAGTTATCTTTCAAGAAATTCGTCAGTTCTTTAGCTAAATTCGGATTTAACTGGGATCCAATCTTAAGGACCTTCTCTGGGTCAATATCATCGATCGGTACATCCACAGTTGTCTCGTTGGGAGTCACCATTCTGCCCCCAGGTTCTTCGTCCTCTCTAGGATCTATATCCTCGGGCAACTCTCTGGGCGACTCACCTATGGTTATCCTCTTTAATTGCTATGAGGTCTCTGCACTTGCGGGGGGAGAAGCACCCTTGGTTTCTATGTCTCCTCCGTTGCGGAGTAGCTTTAGCTCTGCAATATAACATGCTCGTGCGGCAACCTGATCTCCTCTGACAATACCAACACCAGCTTCTGTAGGAAACTTCAATAACAAGCACCAGGGGGTTATACAAGCTCTGAACTTTGCTAGGGCCGGTCGGCCCAAGAAGGCATCATAGGGTAATTCAATACCCAAAACCACGAAGGGAAGAATTCTCACTCTCTGGCGTTCTCCTTCCCCAAGTGTAACTGGTAGCTCTACATATCCCATTAGAGCGGCGGATGCTCCGTTAAATCCACGGATCCATCCCTCACAGGGCTTCAAGTCTTTTATCTCAAGATTCATCTGGTCGAATGTCTTTTTGAAAAGAATGTTGACGGAACTCCCGTTATCCACCAAGACTTTATGAACAGTGGCCGGGCCAATAGGAACTGTGATTAAAAATGGATCTTCGGTCGGAGCATGGACTCCAATGCTTTCTCGTTCTCGGAAAACGACGTCGTCGGACATCATCTTTTGTTGCTTTACCGGGACATTGTCCTCAGGGTTGCTACACTCTCCTACCTCGAGGTGCTGCTTAGCCGCATTGACATACTGATCCAATGCCTTGGAACCGTGCCCGGCAAGATAAAGCCCTCCGATTATGGTATTGATAACAAGGTCCTTTCCCTTTTGCTGGGCAGTTGGCCTGACATCAGGTTGATTCTGGTTCTGATTTGGGGCCTGTACGGCTTGCCCCCTATCTCTAGGTGTCACTCTGTATTCATCCAATTTTCCTTCTCGGAGAAGCTTTTCGACCACATCTCTTAGGTGACGGCATTCATTTGTAGAGTGGCCGTGAATCTGATGGAAGAGACAAAACTTCCCCGTCTCACGTTCTTTTTCGGTCGACTCTCTAGGAGGAGGCCTTTTATTTTGGAGGATGTTGTACGAATCCACAAAGATATTCTCTAAAGTATCGTTTATCGGCGTATAATTTTCAAAAGACCTGGGACGAGTCCTTCTCTGGGAGTCGTTCCCTCGGTTCCTTTTTCGATTATTGCCATTACTGTTGTTATCATTGTTTTCTGACTGGCGACCACCCTGGTTTCGGTTTTCGACATTAACTTCGACCTTCCCCAAGTTGTCTCCTGTCTTCTTAATGGCAACATTGCTTTGGATTTCCTCCTTATCTGCCATCTTTGCCTTTCGGTTAGCATATACCTCCTCCTGTCGTAAGCGTACGTTAGCTTTCTCGTAGAACAACTCTCTAGTATGGGGTGGCTTGCCGACCAGGTATCTCCGAAATTCAGTGTCCTTATCTACCGCATCAATCAGGGCTGCCACAATAGTTGGCTCATGAGGATCTTTGACTTCAGTGGCGGCTAGGTTGAAACGGTCTAGATACACCCTCAAACTCTCACCTGGTCGTTGCTTGACAAGGAACAAGTCAATCACACTCTTCGTCCTCTGTGCATAGATGCGGAACTGTTCCACGAACCTTTCACTCAACTCCCTGAAACTAGAAATAGATCTTGCTGGTAAGCGAGTAAACCATAATAACGCTACATCCTCTACGAATATAGGGAAAGCTTTGCATTTTACAGCATCGGAAGCTGCAGCGGCAATCATTGACCAGGAATATCTCATTAGATGTTGGATGGGATCAGATCTACCCGCGTAACGGTTCATCTGAGGCATATTGAAGCGCCTCGGAAATGTTACATCTAGAATGTCATCAGTGAAAGGGGTGTGACTGCGGTCAATTCCCCAATCTTCATTCCGTTGTCCACGGCTATCTGCCAGGATTTGATGGATCATAGCTGCAACGTTTGCACTGGTCATCGGAGGCTCGGGGTCAGCACTTCTTGCTCGGTGGAATTCTCCGATCTCTCTTCCAGGAGCAGCCACGAAATCTGGAGCTCGAATAGGGCTTCGTTGCCCCTTGTTACCATGAGCATTTGTGCGGCAAAGGGGCTGTGGTAATCTGTTCTCAACTGGATTGTCCACTACTCGGTCTCTGGGAGTTGCGGCACGGTTGTTCAAATTGCGGTTTGAGGGCTCTGCACCCAGTGCCTCTTCCTCTCGTGATGGTAGGGTTCCAAATCGGAACTGCTCTATGTTTTCAGGCCTCTCATACGGTCGCTGCGGAGGTCTTGGCGATTCCTCTGACAAAGAAGAGTACTCTGGGGTGAGCGGACGAACTGGGGGTGTCCTTTGCCTTGCAAGATCATTGAGCCTTCTATCCATAGCAGTCAAGTTCTGTCATAGCACGGAGCTCTCCTTCCTTTGAGCAGCCAATTCATCAAACAGCCTCTCCCACATTTCAGAAAAGCAAGAAAGATCTCCCTCAGTAACGGGAGCAGAAGGGTCATATTGATCATCAACATTTTCTCTTATGCGCATAGAACTTGAACCAGGTCGAGCAGAGGTACCGGGACAGGAAGTGTGAGCCATAACCTCCTTTCTAGGTCGAGTTGTAGTCTGGTCATCATTTCGGATCGCTGCGGATTGATGTCGGTGGCTCGTTGCGCCCCCCTTGGTTCGGTTCGTGTTGACGCTGGGTAGAGGGTTCGGTGCGCTGTCAAGGGATCGTGTGACAACCCCTTCAGCAGTCCGGTTCGCTCCGCCCTCATCAGCCTGGATCGTCGTGCACTCATCTGCTTGGATCGTCACGCCACGGTCGGTTCGGATCGTGCCTTGGTCCCCGCGATCTGCGAGACCCACCTCGACCCGCTCGTGAACACTTTCTTCAATTGCCTCATTCGCTTGCGAAGCTCGTACTTCCTTAGATTTCTTTCCAGCCATAATATCAGGTGCCGCTGGAATCTTCGAAATTCTGAACAGTGAAGTTTTGGGACTGTCTTCTTCGGACTTTCAAATCCAAATAGTAGAATAGCAATCCGATAGGCAGAGAATTCAGTCTCTCAGTGAAAGCACCAAAATGTTAGATCAAAATTTGGACCTAACACTCAAATTGTTCTGATTCGTAGAGAATTATAACTGATTAATGAAGAAAAAGCAGAGAACACACAAGATTTATAGTGGTTCGGCGTTAACGAGCCTACGTCCACTTTATATGTTATCGATTATACTTTGAATGCTAGTACAATCAATGATTTCTCTCAACCTCACTCTTACAATTATGATTTTTCTCAGTAATCTCGAAATAATACTGATAAGAAATAGTGGTATGACAGTAATGGTGGAATCAATACTCAGAACTGCCCAAAAAAAATCCCGAAAAATGCCAATCTCTGGGCTATTTATAGCTGATTTTGTCGGGTGGATCGCGGTCACACGTGGCACGCATCCCAAGAAAGTCGGATCGGATCGCGTAGAGAGGAAGAATTGGTCAATGTGACAGTTGTGGACACGTGTCGCTGGATCCATGTATTTCGGATCGCTGAGGACCAATTCGTGGTTGAACAAGTCAAAGGCTTCGCTGCGCATCGGGGGATCGGATCGGTTCGTGCAGGTGACGGATCGCGTCTCGTGGGGGCGATCCGGAGTGGGCGTAGCGATCCGAAGAGGAGTGTGCAACCACGACCTGAATCCCAACGGCTGAAAGGAGTGAAGCTTCGTATTTCCTTCTTGTGTGTGAACCTTGGTGGCTTGGTCAAAAAGCTAGCCAACATATATATATATATATATATATATATATATATATATATAACGTGGAAGCCTCCTGCTCGAATCCGGTACAACTACTCGTCCATAATCAACTAACCTGTCTTTAGTCTGCTCATTTAAGAGCACCTAGAGTAATAAGAAGAGACATAAAACTCTAGGTCGGAAAAAAGTCTGGTATAAGCGATAAGCAGCAGAACAAAACAATAACAGGTATACGTAACCATACCTAAACCTAGACCTGCAATCAAAGAGTTAGCACAACATGATGTACAATGCTCTAAGGTGACACTATCACATGGTATGAAAATAATAGGGAGGGGGTATGCATGTCATGGTGATAGAAAAACATCAAACATAGCAATCATCCTCACATCTCTCACTCAGTGCGTAAAGCATATGATATATACCAATTTGATCACCCAATTCTTTGTTACGATCACTCAGCCCCATGGAGTCATGACGGCTTCACTGCACCGATTCGTAACCACTAATACTTTGCCATGTCCACTCTGCCTCCATGGAGTCGTAACAACTCCACTGCACTGGCTCATAGCCCTGCTAAGATCACTTTGCCCCCACGGAGTCATAACAACCCCACTGCACTGATCCATTGCCACTAATCCGTCTCTCAGTGGTGAGTCAAAGCTATAGACATCGATAACCCCTTTGCAAACGTCCAGCAGCAAAGCCCAACTCATGAAGTTAACTCGTTGGTTCCCATCTGGATCCTGAGTTCTAACTTCTCACTTGGACTTCCTTTGCATCTCGGGTATTGGTCAAATTGGAATTGGTCTTCAAAAAAGTCATCGCATAGTAGAAGTAGCTAGTTCGGTTCGGTCTTATAGTGTTCAAACCCTCCGGTTCGGTTTGACTCAAAAGTCCTCCTGTTCGATCATCTGGTTCGGTTCGGTGTATGGAATCCAAGTTCCTCCCTTTGGTTTGGTTCGGTCCTCCACGTCACACCGGTTTGGTTCTGTGTTCATAGCCTTGGTCCAGTTTGGTTCGTCGCCTCTTGTTCTCCAACTCCTGGTTTAGTCCTCCGATCCGATCCCCACGCCCCATCCCAATTCGATCCGATCCAGGCCTTCTTTATTGCCCTTACATTCTCTTATGCTAAGTTCCGGTCCGGTTTGTATTCGTCTTGCCCGGTCCACCACTCCGATCCGAGCCCTATAAACCTATCCGATCAGAAACCCTGCACATTTTTCAACGAGCATATATCGTCCATTTTCGCCATACAATGGCGTTTTCAACCATTCTAACTTTCCTATAAGATTACTTAACATTCCAAACAATAATAACAACAAATAGAATCAACCATATACATCCAAACATCAATCGTATTAGTTATTTTGGATCAAACATGCCCAAATCTATGGTTTTTCTCCTTAATCACCTTAATCATGATTTAAGCATACAATTAACAAAACATATCCAAATTTACCCAAATTTTTATCAGAGCCCTAAAATAATATTTATGAATTTTACAAATTTTTCCAGATTTTTCTGAGCCATAATTTCGCTAATTATCACTAATCACCCCAAATTAGCCGCAATTAGTGAAAAACAATACAAATCACTCACCTTAGCCTCAAATAAAACTTTAGATCTGAAAGTATCTCTGATTTTGGTTGGATCTCTATGTGTTCCAGCAGCTATATCCCAAATTCTATGCTAATTTGCCTTGATTTGATGTAGATTAAGCTAATACTTGATTAAACGGTGATTAGAAGGTGATTTGTGTGTTGGAGGCCATTGTTAGGGTTGAAGAGAGGTAAGTGGCGGCTGGAAAATGACAAAGAAAAAGTTTCTCTAACCCTAATCATCCCTTACATGGCTCTAATCTCGAAATCCCTAATGGGGTTAGCTGCTAATTACCCTATTAAGTCCATTTAAGTTGTTTTTCACCTTCCAAACATTATTTCAGCCATATCTCCCAAACGATAAGTCCGTTTGATTAATGTGACCACTCTACGGAAAGGTAAACGATCATCCGGATCTAATGGAATTGGTTTCAGGTCAAATCTCCTTATCAATCAAAAGTTATGGGCAAAACAATATTTGCTAGGGGCAAAATGGTCATTTAAAATTCGGCAAAAATCGTGAATATGGGAAATGACCCCAATAGTCATTCCCCAAAGTTACAAGACCATACGACCTCATATGAAAAAGAAATAAATATTCTACGATCCTTCGATACGTAGAATGCGGGTCGTTACACTCTCCCCCCTTAAGAAATTTCGCCTCCGAAATTCCTTAAACAAAAACATACAAAGATGTTCTGCATGCCTATCAGTCATTCACAAACAATCAAACATACACAACAAGCCTACCCTAGCATGCTGTTTACTAACAATGGAAGAAACTATCACTATTAAAATCTTACCAGGCAAAGAGTTCTGGATGCGATTCCCTTATGCTCTCCTCTGTTTCCCAAGTACAGTCACTCTCATTCTCGTCCCATTGAACCTTGACCAATTTCACCTCCTTCCTTCGAAGTTGCTTCGTATCGCTCTCGACATTACAGATCGGCTTGCGGTTCCCAACCGTCTCGGGTTCTATTTCGATGTCATCCAACTGATCCGGTGAAATAGTCATATCGGGGTCGTGCACGAACTTCCTTAACTGGGAAACATGAAACACGTTATGAACTACCTCCATCTTGTCAGGCAACACTACTTTATATGCCAAATTCCCAACTTGCTCGAGAACTGGGAATGGACTAATAAATCTTGGTGCTAACTTGCCTCTCCTACCAAATCGAATCGTGCTCTTTAACGAGAAATCTTGACAAACACCAAGTCGCCAATGGAGAATTTTAGATCTCTTCTCCTCTTATCAACATAACTCTTCTGCCTATCTTGAGCAGCCTTCATTCGCTCTTGGATAACCCTAATCTTGTCTAAAGTTTCTCTTATCACATCTGGCCCAAGCACAAACTTCTCACCGGTTTCTTACCAACATGATGGTGAGTTGCACGGTCTTACATACAAAGCTTCAAATGGAGCCATACCAATACTGGACTGATAACTATTATTATATGCGAACTCCACTAGATGCAATCGTCATCCTATAATCCTCCAAAATCCAATATACAAGCTCTTAAGAGATCCTCTAATATACAATTCACCCTCTTTGTCTGACCGTCGGTTTGAGGATGGCACGTGGCACTGAGATGTAATTCTGATCCTAAAGCCTCTTGTAAGATCTTCCGAAATCCACTAGTAAACAACGGATCTCAGTCGCTCACAATGCCTTTGGGTATTCCATGAAATCTCACTACCCACTTCATATACAGTTCTGCTAACTTTGCTGCCATTCTATTTGACT
This sequence comes from Allium sativum, assembly GCA_030737875.1. Lineage (NCBI taxonomy): Eukaryota > Viridiplantae > Streptophyta > Magnoliopsida > Asparagales > Amaryllidaceae > Allium > Allium sativum. The sequence continues at coordinate 735,899,453 of CM060909.1, read as the reverse complement.
TGACAGGTATAAACCTTGCACTCTTGGTCAATCGGTCCACGATTACCCAAATATTATCATGGCCCGATCTAGTCCTTGGTAACCCATCAATGAAATCCATTGAGACTTATTCCCATTTCCATTTTGGAATCTCTAATGGTACTAGGTTTCTTTTGCTCATCATTAATTAGCTGGCAGTTCATGCATTTGGATATAAACTTTCCAATGTCTCTTTTCATCCCTTCCCATTAGTAGGTCTCCTTCATATCTTAATACATTTTGTTACCACCGAGGTGTATAGTTAGTTTTGAGTGATGACATTCTCTAAGCACTTCATCTCTCAATCCATTGACATTGGGTACAACTAGTCTCCCATTCTTTCTAAGCCATCCTTCTCGATCAAGCCCATACTTGTTCATCTCCTCACTGTCGATACCCATCTCTAACTTGGAGATGACTTCCAATAAGTTAGGATCGCCCTTCTGACTGGAACCAATCCGCTCAATCAAAGTGGGTCTGATCGTCAAACTTGCCAACATTACTGGATTCAAGTCGCACTTTGGTCTGAAATCATACCCTGCGATATACTATAGTTGTTTCCATTCAAGAAACAAAGCCCCTAAACTTGCATGTCTTCTACTTAATGCATCATCTACCGCATTTCCCTTTCTTGGTGTATATGCAAAATCGAAATCATAGGAAGCCAAGAATTCTAACCATCTTTGCTGTCAAAGATTTAGATCCTTCTAAGAGAAGAGATACTTTTAATGATTTATGATCGGTAAACAACTCAAATCTTTCTCCCAAAAGATAATATCTCTACATTTTCAACACGAACACGATCGCTGCCAATCCCAAATCGTGGGTTGGGTATCTTTTCTCATGCGGTTTCAGTTGCCGACTTGCATAAGCTAAAACCCTACCTCCTTGCATCAATATTGTAACGACCCGTATTTTTCCACCTAATAATTTATTTATTTAATTACATAAATAGTGATATAGAGAATTTAATGGTTGTTTAATTAAATAATAGTGAATATTTAATTAATAAAAATAATAGAATAATTTATTTATTTCTAAAATAGTCGGAAATAGTGGATTGACGATATAGTGTGAACTGAACAATTTAAAATATATTTAATTCAGTTAAGAATTGAATTAGAAAAAAACAGATATATTATTTTAACGACAATTGAATGTATAATTATATTATAATTAAAATCGAGCTCGAAATGGCGCGGCAGTTCGCTATTTAGCGATTCAAACTTCAACTGAATGTACAGGATTCGTTTTAAATCGGATTTCTATGAAACAAGAAACGTTCGGGGATGGTGAAGTATATTTTTATAGTAGAAGAGAAAAATCGGGATTTCATTGTGTAGATTTTGATTTATGTCCAAATCAAATTTTCGAATAATTGCTATGGAACTCATTATAATTTATATCGATTTATTTATATTTTTAAATGTATTTTTAAATATAAATCGAATATCGATGTAATACTGGATTTGAAATATCGAGTTATAAATCTCATTGGAGTTTTATGATATTCTAGTGTGGATATGTACGATAATATTTATTTTTAAATATTATATTTAATTATTTTTAAATATATTTAAATATTTAAATGGGTTATTTAGAGCTTTAAAAATAGCCAGTTTTGCAAACGACCTCTATTTTCGACGAAACTAATTTTGTTGGATCCGCAATATAAATTATTGTTAGATTTTAATTTTCATGATTTTTGAAGTCAGTATGTGGCCGTATGGGATTTTAATGTGAAAAACAGTCAATATTTTGATGGTTAAAAATAAGCCGTGTGAGCAAACGAAGTCGGAATTCGACGAAACCAGTTTCGTTGGGTCCGCAATGTCGAATTGTAGCTGCATGTCCAGTTTCGTGATTTTTGGGTATCGTATGTGATCACAGGAATTTTATAGGACAAATGTAAATAGCTATTGCTTAAATATAAATATATTAAGCGAATAAAAATAATAATATACCTATCCTATATAATACCCTAAACTTTCTAAAACCTAATTCATTTCATTCGGTGGTCAATATGTTCCGCCGTTATTATCTCTTCTTCAGACTGTGAAAATCCCTCTTTCAAAAATCAGAAGAAAATCAAAAATAAATATATAAATTCTAAAACATATATATATATGTGTGTGTGTGTTCATTGAAGGAAGAGCTTTATTCTGGTTTGAAAATCGTAAAGAGCGATGCTATTTCCTGGAACTCGTATACACCACCGTCGACCTAGGGCTCCTATTTCCTTGGAGTTGAAGCACTTCAGTGCGAATCAGAGGTCGTTTTGGTGATAAGGGTGGAGTTTAGCAGGTGTTGGCTTAGTTTGGTGAGGATCCGTCGTGGTAGATGTCGCAGGTTCCTGTAGTCTTCATCAAGAAGGGTTCCGATGCAAAGTGATGAGGGGTCGAGCTGGGTATTTTGGGTATCGGTTGAAAGAGATTTTGAAGAGGATTATTTTGGTGATTTTATTGTGAATTTAAAAGAACAAGAGAAGGAAAAGGAATGGGAGGAAGTGGCGGAAATGGTGCGTGGATGGCTACAGGAAGGAAGCGCAAATTTTTTTTGGGGTAGAAGTGGTGCGGTTATGGGCTTAAATGGAAGTGGATGGGCCGTGATATTGGAAAAGGTGTGAGGCCCATTTAAAGTAAATGATTGGTTTAAAATTTAATTTAAATGTTATAAACTTCGAAATATAGTAACTTCGTCATACATGATCGGAATCAAGCGAAACAAGATCCGTTTGGATCGTATGGATGGTGGCTACACCATGGAACTGACCGGGAGTGAATTGGGGCTCGTTTGGATTTATGGTGAAATTTAACGCATGAATCAAATCAACGACCAATTATCGTTATTTAACAATAATCGTCCAATGTGAGTAAAACTCACTAACTCTTCTCAGTTATATTTTTATAACGTATTTTTATAACTGGTAAATAATGGTTGTTTGTTGTGTGTTGGCTGTTTGGTTGAACTGCTTGTCAGTTGATTGAAAATATAGATAACGATATTGATATAAATCATTAATCAGATGTTGATTCTGTTTAGCAGAATACTTTGTAGTGAAATGAAATTGATGTTAATTTTATTGTTTAACATTTGTGGATGTAGGGAAAATAGGTTGGAGGGACCCAACAGGGTTCCTCAACATTTATTTAATTGTTTTTTTTTCATATATTGTGTTATATGATGTGATATGAAATCTATTGTTGATTTTTTATGGTTGAATGATGCCGATCATTGTTATATGGTACGTTAAATACCATTTGGAATACTAGAATGTTAGAAAAGGAAAATTTCAATGTTCTATTGAAAAAGAAATATTTATAAAATTAAAAGATTTTATAAAAAGAAAACTATTTATTTAGAAAATAAATAGATTATAAAAATATATTTATTTGTTAATCAAATAGATAGAATTAAAGGGAAATATTTGTAAAACATTTACAAATTGAATTGAAAAAGAAATATTTGTAAACCATTTACAAATAGAATTGAAAAGGGATATTTATTTGAAAAATAAATAAAATAGAAAGAGGAAATATTTGTAAAACAAATAGAAAAGGGAATAGTTAGATTATCAAAGGAATTACTTATAAAATCAATAGATTTTATTAAAAGAAAATATTTTATAAATAAATAGAATTATCAAAAAGGGATTTATTTGGTAAATAAATAGATTATAAAAAGGAAATACTTGAAAAGTGAATAGAATAGTATAAAAGAGAATTTTATATTTGAAAGGTTTTGACCCGTGCTTCGCACAAGGGTATAACATGATATGGATTTAAAGCAAAGCTTTTAAATAGAATCTATTCTAACAGATAGATTGAGATGATAAATTTATAAATAATATTCTATAAATTTAATAAAATATTTATCATTGGATAAATTGAATATATGAGTCGGGACTTATATAGAGAAGTAAGAATTGATTTCAACATCGTCAATTGAAACTGAATAGGAATGTAGAGTTAATCAGTTAGAGTTAATCAGTTAGAGTTAGTCAGTTAGAGTAAACCGATTAGAGCTAGAATTAATCGAATTAGAGTTAACTAAACATAGTTAATAGAATTAGAATTTATTGAATATTAGTTATTCAATTAGAGTTGTTCGAATATAGTTATTTGAGTCAAACATAGTTATCCAGGACGATTTGCCATTTCGTACGACTATTAGTGTAATTCACAGGGCTGCAGATAGCCTATGGCGGTCGGACGTTTACTTAAGGGAATCAGGCGTAACCATTGTGATCGCTGCGATCTAGAGTCAAGCGAATGGAGTTAAATCGAATATTAGCCATTCGAAATAAAGTTAAAACAATCATAATTATTCGAATATAAGTTAATCGAATTTAGTTATTCATTATAAGTTAAATAAGTTGAGTTAACCAAGTAAGTTAATCAAGTTGAGTTAATTGAGTTGAGTTAGTCAAGACGAGTTAATCAAACCGAGTTAATCCAAATAAGTTAATACAAAGGAGTTATTCGAAATAGTTTATTTGAATAGAATTAAAGGAGATTAATCGAATGTAAATCATTCGAAGAGAGTTAATCGAACGTAAATCATTCGAAAAGAGATTATCGAATATAGTTATTCGAAGAAGGAGTTATCGAATATAGTTATTCGAAGAAAGGGTTGTCGAATATAGTTTATTCGAAAAGGAGTTATTGAATAGAGATTATTCGGAAAAGAGAATTATACATTGAATTTGATTATATCAAATTCGAGAAAGTAATATTTACTTTTAATTTTTATCAAGATTTACTTATTTATTAATAAATTAGTGGTTTAGTTATTTAATTAAATTAAGGAATAAAATTTATACTTTGAAGTTAGATATTTCAGAAGTAGGGATTATAACGCTATAGCTATAATAAATGTTTTCAAATAAGAAGTGGATTCATAAATAGAATCCGAAAGTTTCGTAAGGAATTCTGTTAAATATTTGAAAGGTGAACCTTGTCTATTTCGAAGTTAGAAATGTTGTTCATCTAAGATCTGAGAGTTAGTTATACCCCAACTTGATTGACTTCGTTTTTAACTAAGGAATGATTAAGGTTCCATAGTTAAGGTTGGTTAAGTGAATTTAGTTAATAAGTGTAATGGTTTAAATTAGCTTAGTGATGTTTTATTTAAACATCTATTTAAATCCAATGAAGGAGTTTTGGAAATGTTTTCCAAATAAAAGAAATCAGAAATGTTTTCTAATTTAGAAAGCAAGAAATGAAAGTAAGTATGGAGATGTTTTCAAATGATTAATAATGTATATTTTCTAAATTTAGAAAATAGGAATTTATAAATATATAGAAATGTGAAATGAATAAATTAATGATAAATTGAATTAAAGGAGATTAATGTTGATTGATGATTGATCAATCGAATTTCTATCTAGAAATAAGATCGTTGGTTGTACACCTATTTTTCTTTGATAGTTAAATCACCGACTATCGAAGTTTTTGACCATTTTTTCTATCGTCAATACGGAGAGACCGGGATCAGATTCATTATCCGAAAACCACTATGTATGGACGTTAGCGTTGCGATCAAATATGATGAAGATAATTGAAGACGGAGTTATGCAAGGGCTATCCTATTTACAGAATAGTGCCTTCGGTTTGTCCAGTCCCAGGACAACGTGAATCGACGAATGTCTGACAGAGTATATCTAACGGATCATGTAAGTTGATCTCTTCAAACGTACTTACGTTTGGTGGTGGAGGAATTCATTTCCCTTAGCTTTATACCCGTGGTATTTTTGGGGAAATCAATTTGTGATTTGGCGGGTATGGCGATGTGGCATTCAAAATGAATGGTGGTCAGGTGTTCCAAAGATACGTTATGACCTCAAGCCTCATCAACTGGGAAATGACAGAAATCGGGCAGGCAGCATGGCTAGGTGGGTCGCTCCCATTAGGGTGTATATCACCTATTTAGAGAAAATCCATTTCATTCTTTTATCTATTATCGATGTTGTCCCTTCTTGGGAAACGGTGGGTAGCTCCCAACCATTGGTGATATACATTCGATACACTCAAGCGAAATGAGTGGTCGGTCATGTGTGGGCCGGGTTGCAAGACGTTCTTGTTGAACACAGTGTATATGCCTCTAGAGATACACTATCGGTAGGTGGTCCCATACCTTGTCGTAGTCGGAATCCAATCTCCAATAAGCGCCCACGATTTTGTTTGTATACTATATATGTGGGACGTGAGACGCAAGCGTTCTGCTAGATTGTTAATTACTTGTGATTAGACATTATTATAATATCAGAGAAGTATTGATTTCCAAAACTATTTTGGGTTATCGTAAGGTAAAACCGTCCGTGTTTATGTGTGGATCGGTCTTACGATTATCTTTTCTTTTGAAAAGGATTTTGAAAAGTTAAACCAAATGATTTGGGTTTACTCACACCAGTCCCATGACTGACCAAGAGTGTTTTTTGTTTTCCCTAAACTCTTGGGTGCCCAAATTTGTATGGGTAGTCAAGTAGTTCAGGTCTTTACAGATACATTTGGAGGAGCTTGAAGCAGGAGGCTTCAGGATTATTTAGCAATTGTTATCTCCGCTGTGTGTAAGTGTTGTACTCTGATAATTTTATTATATATATACTGTTTTATTGCAAAGTTATGTTTTATATTATATTTTATTCGTTCCGCTGTGAGATTCGTATACTCTGATTCTGTGCTGCGGTGATCTTCTTCTTCTTCTACTATGCTAAATTTCTATCTCACCTATTCTCACCCTCTAACTTCTTTCTATTAATGATCAGGTATTTCCGATGTCTGAATAGTCAACATGGTAGTTTTGTGTTGATTTTCAGAGTCGAAAATCCCAGTTCATTACAGTGGTATCAGAGCTAAAGGTTAAGTGATTACCTTGGCTTTGTGGCGTGACTCAGTAGAGATGGGGTTAGTAATACACTAGATTGAGTTTATATATATGAGTGAACGTATTTGTCATTTGATATAAAAATTGTTTTATATTGTGGAGATTTATTGGTTGAGTTGTTTATGGGTTCTGATCGATCAGTTTGATCTACTGTATCGGTAAGAGTTTTAAACACTTGAATACGATGAACCGACAAAGTATGTTTTGAAAAAGGGTAAACGAAATAATTTTACCCAAATTATATTTTGATATAAACAAAATATTAATATTTGAAGTATTATAGTACATTGGATGTGTTGGTTGTTATCAAAATCGAATGAAGCTTAAATTGAGTTGGTTATGTATATATAACCAAATAAAATTCATATACGTATAATATATGAAATAAGATGAAGTAAATCTGAAATTTAAATCAGAATTGGAATTGAAATTCCCAAAATGTGGAAGGGTGTTTGTAAATGGATTTGGAATAAGTCTATGAGAATTTTAAAATCCTGGGAGATTTTAAATCGTTTTCTAGCATTGAAAAGGATATTTTGAAATGAATTTCAAAATGGAAGTGTTTATATATAGTTTTGAAAGTGATATAGTATTAAAATCACTTGTTGGGAAATAACTCTAATGGTGCTGGCCACATCATCAGTGTTCATTTTCGAGTTGTAAGTGACGGATTACTAACAAAGATTTTTTTTTTTCGAATTATTTTGGGAAAAGGATGTTGTTTTGAATCCCGAAAGGGAATAATCTATTTTAGGAAAACTAAATTGTTTAAAATCCCCAGGAAGATAGTATGAATTAAAAACAAATTAAAGTAGAAATTTGTGAAAGCAAACTGGAATTGAATTGAAACCAATTTACTGTAAATTGAATTGAAATAGAACGATATCGAATAAAGTTGGATTTGTGAGTTATGAATTTGTTTAAATGGGTAAGTAAGAGTTGAAATAGGTAATGGAATTTGAGATTGAGTATGAGATTTGGTTTGAAAATAGGATGACTGGATTTGAGAACAGATGATTGGAGATTGATTGGGATGACTTTGGTATATACTGAATTGGCAGCAGAATGAAATGATAAAATGATATGCCTGACAAAAAGGTACAAGTTATATTTCATATTGGGTATGAGATTTTATGAGCCGAATTGGCAAGCCACTTGGCTATTTGATTTTCTCTTGGATTGGAGAAGGCCTAGAGAGGCGAGTTGGGGTTTGAACTATTGACTGGTACAAAGGAGGTGCTGGCGAAACTATTCGAAAATTTTTGGTGTTAGAAAATTTTCAGGATTTTAGAAAATTTTCGTTGATAAGAATTAACTAATATTTTAGTTGAAATTAAATTGGTTTAGTTGAAATTGAAGTTGATAAGTAAACAAATAAATTTGTATTAGTCAATAGGGTTTGCTCTCTACCTTAGCAATTTCGAGAACGAAATTATTTTAAGGTGGGAAGAATGTAACGACCCGTATTTTTCCGTATAATAATTAATTTATTTAATTACATAAATAGTGATATAGAGAATTTAATGGTTGTATAATTAAATAATAGTGAATATTTAATTAATATAAATAATAGAATAATATATTTATTTCTAAAATAGTCGGAAATAGTGGATTGACGATATGGTGTGAACTTAACAATTTAAAATATATTTAATTCAGTTTAGAATTGAATTAGGAAAAAAATGAATATATTATTTTAATGACAGTTGAATGTATAATTATATTATAATTAAAATCGAGCTCGAAATGGCGCGGCAGCTCGCTATTTGGCGATTCGAACTTCAACTAAATGCACAGGATTCATTTTAAATCGGATTTCTGTGAAACAAGAAACGTTTGGGGCTGGTGAAGTATATTTTTCTAGTGGAAGAGAAAAATCAGAATTTCATTGTGTAGATTTTGATTTATGTCCAAATCAAATTTTTGAAAAATCGTTACGGAGTTCCTTTATAATTTACATCAATTTATTTATATTTTTAAGTAAATTTTTAAATATAAATCGAATATCAATGTAACACTAGATTTGAAATATTGAGTTATAAATCCTATTTGAGCTGTATGATATTCTAGTGTGGATATATACGATAATATTTATTTTTAAATATTATATTTAATTATTTATAAATATATTTATATATTTAAATGGGTTATTTAGAGCTTTAAAAATAGCCAATTTTGCAAACGACCTCTATTTTTGACGAAACTAATTTTGTTGGATTCGCAATATTAAATTATTGTTAGATTTCAATTTTCAAGATTTTTGAAGTCAGTATGTGGTCGTACGGGATTTTAATGTGAAAAACAGTCAGTATTTTGACTATTAAAAATACGCTGTGTGAGCAAACAAAGCCGGAATTCGACGAAACCAGTTTCATTGGGTCCACAATGTCGAACTGTAGCTGCATGTCTAGTTTCATGATTTTTGGGTGTCGTATGTGATCATAGGAATTTTAGAGGACAAATGTAAACAGCGATTATTTAAATATAAATATATTAAGCAAATAAAAAAATAATATACCTGTCCTATATAATACCCTAAACTTTCTAAAACCTAATTCATTTCATTCGGTGGTCAATATGTTCCGCCGCTATTATCTCTTCTTCAAACCGTGAAAATCTGTCTTTCAAAAATCAGAAGGAAATCAAAAATAAGTATATAAATTCTAAAACATATATATGTGTGTTCAGTGAAGGAAGAGCTTTATTCTGGTGTGAAAATCTTGAAGAGCGATGCTATTTCATGGAACTCGTATACACCACCGTCGACCTAGGGCTCCTGTTTCCTCGGAGTTGAAGCGGTTTGATGCGAATCAGAGGTCGTTTTGGTGATAAGGGTGAAGTTTAGCAGGTGTTGGCATAGTTGGTGAGGATCCGTCATGGTATATGTCGTAGGTTCATGTAGTCTTCATCGAGAAGGGTTCCAACGCAAAGTGATGGGGGGTCGAGCTGGGTATTTGGGTATCGGTTGAAAGATATTTTGACGAGGATTATTTTGGTGATTTTATTGTGAATTTAAAAGAAGAAGAGAAGGAGAAGGAATGGGAGTAAGTGGCGGAAATGGTGCGTGGATGGCTACAGGAAGGAGGCGCATTTTTTTTAGGGAAGAAGAGGTGCGGTTGTGGGCTTAAATGGAAGTGGATGGGCCGTGATATTTGAAAAGGGGTGAGGCCCGTTTAAAGAAAATGGTTGGTTTAAAATTTAATTTAAATGTTATAAACTTTGAAATATAGTAACTTCGTCATACATGATCATAATCAAGCAAAACAAGATCCGTTAGGATCGTATGGATGGTGGCTACACCATGGAACTAACCGGGAGTGAATTGGGGCTTGTTTGGATTTATGGTGAAATTTAACGCTTGAATCAAATCACCGACCAATTATCGTTATTTAACGATAACCGTCCAATGTGAGTAAAACTCACTAACTCTTCTTAGTTATATTTTTATAACAAATAAATAATGGTTGTTTGTCGTGTGTTGGCTGTTTGGTTGAACTGCTAGTCAGTTGATTGAAATTATAGATAACGATATAGATATAAATCGTTAATCAAATGTTGATTCTGTTTAGCAGAATACTTCATAGTGAAATGAAATTGATGTTAATTTTTTTGTTTAACATCTGTGGATGTAGGGAAAACAGGTCAGAGGGACCCATTTGGGTTCCTTAACATTTATTTTACTGTTTTTTTCATATATTATGTTATGTGATGTGATATAAAATCTGTTGTTGATTTTGTATGGTTGAATGATGTCGATCATTGTTATATGGTACGTTAAATACCATAGGGAATACTGGAATGTTAGAAAAGGAAATTTTCAATGTTATATCGAAGAAGAAATATCTATAAAATTAAAAGATTTTATAAAAAGAAAACTATTTATTTAGAAAATAAACAGATTAAAAATATATATTTATTTGTTAATCAAATAGATAAAATTGAAGTGAAATATTTGTAAAACATTTACAAATTGAATTTTGAAAAAGAAATATTTGTAAACCGTTTACAAATAGAATTAAAAAGGGATATTTATTTGAAAAATAAATAGAATAGAAAGAGGAAATATTTGTAAAACAAATAGAAAAGGGAATAGTTAGATTATCAAAGGAATTACTAATAAAATCAATAGATTTTATAAAAAGAAAATATTTTATAAATAAATAGAATTATCAAAAAGGGATTTATTTGATAAATAAATAGATTATAAAAAGGAAATACTTGAAAAGTGAATAGAACAATATAAAAGAGAATTTTATATTTGGAAGGTTTAGACCCGTGCTTCGAACACGGGTATAACATGATATGGATTTAAAGCAAAGCTTTTAAATAGAATTTATTCTAATAGATAGATTGAGAAGATAAATTTATAAATAATGTTCTATAAATTAAATAAAATATTTATCATTGGATAAATAGAATATATAAGTCGGGACTTATATAGAGAAGTAAGAATCGATTTCAACATCGATAATTGAAACTGAATAGGAACGTAGAGTTAATCAAAGGAGTTAATCAGTTAGAATTACTCGGTTAGAGTTAATCAGTTAGAGTTAGTCAGTTAGAGTAAATCGATTAGAGTTAGAACTAATCGAATTAGAGTTAACTGAACATAGTTAATCGAATTAGAATTTATTGAATATTAGTTATTCAATTAGAGTTGATCGAATATAGTTATTTGAGATAGAATTAGTCAAACATAGTTATTCAGGATGAGTTGCCATTTTGTGCGACTGCTAGCGTAATTCGCAGGGCTGCAGATAGCCTACGGCGGTCGGATGTTTTTCTGAGGGAATCAGGTGTAACCATTGTGATCGCTGCGATCTAGTTTCAAGTGAATGGAGTTAAATCGAATATTAGCCATTCGAAATAAAGTTAAAACAGACATAGTTATTCGAATATAAGTTAATCGAATATTAGTTGTTCGTTATGAGTTAAATAAGTTGAGTTAATCAAGTAATTAATCAAGTTGAGTTAATTGAGTTGAGTTAGTCAAGATGAGTTAATCAAACCAAGTTAATCCAAATAAGTTAATCCAAAGGAGTTATTCGAAATAGTTTATTCGAATAGAATTAAAGGAGATTAATCGAATGTAAATCATTCGAAGAGAGTTAATCGAATGTAAATCATTCGAAGAGAGATTATCGAATATAGTTATTCGAAGAAGGAGTTATCGAACATAGTTATTCGAAGAAAGGGTTATCGAATATAGTTTATTCGAAAAGGAGTTATCGAATAGAGATTATTCGGAAAAGATAATTATACATTGAATTTGATTATATCGAAATCGGGAAAGTAATATTTACTTTCCATTTTTATCAAGATTTACTTATTTATTAATAAATTAGTGGTTTAGTTGTTTGATTAAATTAAGGAATAAAAGTTATACATTGAAGTTAGATATTTCAGAAGTAAGGATTATAACGTTATAGTTATAAAAAATGTTTTCAAATAAGAAGTGGATTTGTAAATAGAATCTGAGAGTTTCGTAAGGAAGTTTGCTAAAGATTTGAAAGGTGAACCTTGTCTATTTCAAAGTTAGAAATGTTGTTCAGTCAAGGTCTGAGAGGTAGTTATACCCAACTTGATTGACTTCGTTTTTAACTAAGGAATGATTAAGGTTCGATAGTGAAGGTTGATTAAGTGAATTTAGTTAAGGAGTGTAATGGTTTAAATTGGCTTAGTAATGTTTTATTTAAACATCTATTTAAATCCAATGAAGGAGTTTTGGAAATGTTTTCCAAATAAAAGAAATCAGAAATGTTTTCTGATTTAGAAAGCAAGAAATGAAAGTAAGTATAGAGATGTTTTCAAATGATTAATAAAGTATATTTTCTAAATTTAGAAAATAAGAATTTACAAATATATAGTAATGGGAAATGAATAAATTAATGATAAATTGAATTAAAGGAGATTAATGTTGATTGATGATTGATCGATCGAATTTCTATCTAGAAATAAGATCGTTGGTTGTACACATATTTTTCTTTGATAGTTAAATCACCGACTATCGAAGTTTTTGACTATTTTTCCCTCGTCAATACGGAGAGACCGGGATCAAATTCATTATCTGAAAACCACTCTGTATGGACGTTAGCGTTGCGATCAAATATGATGAAGATAATTGAAGACGGAGTTATGCAAGGGCTACCCTGTTTACAGAATAGTGCCTTCGGTTTGTCCAGTCCCAGGACAACGTGAATGGACGAGTATCTGACAGAGTATATCTAACGGATCGCGTAAGTTGATCTCTTCATACGTACTTACGTTTGGTGGCGGAGGAATTCGTTTCTCTTTACTTTATACCCGTGGTATTTTTGGGGAAATCAATTTGTGATTTGGCGGGTATGGCGATGTGGCATTCAAAGTGAATGGTGGTCAGGTGTTCCAAAGATACGTTATGACCACAAGCCTCATCAACTGGGAAATGACAGAAATCTGACGGGCAGCATGGCTAGGTGAGTCGCTCCCATTAGTGTGTATATCGCCTATCTAGAGAAAATCCATTTCATTCTTTTATCTATTATCAATGTTGTCCCTTTTCGGGAAACGGTGGGTAGCTCCCAACCGTTGTTGATATACATTTGATACACTCAAGAGAAATGAGTGGTCGATCATGTGTGGGCCGGGTTGCAAGATGTTATTGTTGAACCCGGTGTATTTGCCTCTAGATATACACTCTCGGAAGGTAGTCCCATACCTTGTCATAGTCGGAATCCAATCTCTAATAAGCGCCCACGATTTTGTTTGTATACTATATATGTGGGACGTGAGATGCAAGCGTTCTGCTAGATTGTTAACTACTTGTGATTAGACATTATTATAATATCAGAGAAGTATTGATTTCCAAAACTGTTTTGGGTTATCGTAAGGTAAAAATCATCCGTGTTTATGTGTGGATCGGTCTTACGGTTATCATTTCTTTTGAAAAGGATTTTGAAAAGTTAAACCAAATGATTTGAGTATACTCACACTAGTCCCATGACTGACCCATAATTTATTTTGTTTTGCTTCCCTAAACTCTTGGGTGCCCAAATTTGTACGGGCAGTTAAGTAGTTCAGGCCTTTACATATAATTGGAGGAGCTTGAAGCAGGAGGCTTCAGGATTATATAGCTATTGTTATCTCCAATGTGTGTAAGTGTTGTACTCTGATAATGTTATTATATATATACTATTTTATTGCAAATTTATGTTATATATTATATTTTATTCCTTACCTTGTGAGATTCGTATTACTCTGATTCTATGCGGTGGTGATCTTCTTATTCTTCTATTCTAACTTTCTAACTTACCTATTCTCACCCTCTAACTTCTTTCTATTAATGACCGGGTATTTCCGATGTCTTAATAGTCAACATGGTAGTTTTGTGTTGATTTTTGGAGTCGAAAATCCCAGTTCGTTACAAATACAGCACCTAGTCCAGTACCACAGGAATCCGTGTATACTGTAATCTCCTCATTCCCTTTAGGAATGACTGACACTGGTGCACACGTCAACTTTTCCTTTAGACTCTTGAATGCATTTTCACTCCTTTCGTCCCAAACGAAAGCTTGATTTTTCTTGGTCAACTAAGTTAGTGATGCCTGTATCTTGGAGAAGTCTTGGATAAACTTACGATAATATCCAGCTAATCCCAAGAAATTTCTTATGTCTGTTGCATCCTTGGGCGTAGACCAATCTTGTACTGTAGCCACCTTCGCAGGATCCATGGCAATACCATTCTCTGAAACGACATGTCCTAAGAAACTAACTTCCCTCCTTTAGAAGTGACACTTAGAAAACTTTGCTTTCAATTGGTGTTTTCTCAACACCTCTGTCACTACTCTCAGATGTTCCTTGTGTTCTTCCTCTGTCCTCGAGTAAACCAACATATTGTCTACGAACACATGAACAAACTTATTCAGTTGATCCCTCAATACCCTATTCATAAGATCCACAAATTATGCCGATGCATTGGTCAACCCGAATGGAATGACCAACCACTCATAAAATCCAGACCGTCCGGAAGGCCGTTTTAGGAATACACTCTGCTACTACTCGGAGCTGATGAAATCCTGTCGTGAGGTCCAATTGGGAGAACACTCTTGCTCCCTCCAGTTGATCAAAAAAATCATCTATCCGTGGAAGAGAATACTTGTTCTTCCTTGTCACTTTATTCAAATCGCGATAGTCCACACATAAACGAAGAGAACCATCTGCTTTGGTAGCAAATACAACTGGTGCTCCCCACTCGGAGACACTTCTTCAGATAAATCCCTTCTTCAAAAGATCTCTTACTTGCACCCCGAGCTCTCTTTACTCCCTTGATGCCATACGACGAAGTGGCATCACTATAGGTCTAGCATCTTTCACTAAATCAATATGGAACTCAATCTCTTGGTGTGGTGGAAGCCCGGTCACTGCCTCGAAGATATCTAGATACTGGCCAACAATGCGAATTCCTGCTAACTCGTCCTGCAGGATGTCGAGGGAATTTAGAAAACTATCCATCACCTCATCACTAGGTAGGCCATAAAATACTACCCTCCGCCCATCATCCTCCCTAAAAGTCATTGAAAATCCCACACAGTCTACCACCATCCCATATCTTTGGAGCTAATCGACTCCCAAAATAATGCCAAACCCAGTAAAGCCCAAAACAAAGTAATCACAAGCAAATATACATCCATGACTCGATAAGACAAAATTTTGACAAATCATGCTAAGGCTAGTAGAACCACCAATCGGGTTTGTCACAACTAAAGGTGTATCGACTATATTGGGTTCCAATCCCAACCTATCCACCAGGTCACTAGATATGAAGGAACGGGAAGCCCCAGTATCAAACAGTACTCGAATAGGAACATCATAAACAGAAAGCATACCTTGAATGACGACATTTTTCCATTTCTCCACTGCAGTTGGGGCATTCGACAAATAAGGAACACCATTAATAGCATATGCTTTCACAATCTGCTACTCTTTGGGGGGGGGGGTTGCGGACATTTATCCTTGTGATTTCCCACTTGGCCGCAGTTGAAGCACTTCCTGTCCGCTGGCTTTGCTCGACATTCTTTGGCATAGTGGCCCTTCTTGCCACTGCTAAAGCACTCAACCTCTTTCTTATTCTTTTTCTGAACATCCTTAGCTTGGTTCTGACTCTGCTTCCTTTTATTCGGAGAATTATTCTTGCCTCCATCGCTTGCTTGCAGCTTTGGCCCCACTGCAGATACAACAATGACTCCAGCCTTGGGCTTAGGATAAAGGCTCTCTGATCTCAATGCTTTCCCAGCAATCGATTCAAAAGTCTCATCAATATGGTTTATAAGCCTTTCCCCTAAATACTAATCTAAACTAGTTATGAACTTCTCGTTCTTCTTCTCAGCAGTATCGATAAGAGATAATCCATACTTTGATAAAGTATCGAACTCAGCAATATATTCTGAGACTGCCCTACCATTCTGTTTAAGCTCCAAGAACTTCCTAAACAATTCTGATTTCTAAGCAGCTGCGATAAACTTCTCACTGAATCGGGCCTTGAACTAATCCCAAGTAACTTGATCCTTAGGCATAGCTGCCTTAATAGCATTCCACCAATTCAGAGCCCGTCCTTGCAGTTGACGGGATGCTAGCTTCCTCTTCATCGTGTCTTTGATTCCCAAGTTCTCGAAGATACGCTCACAACTATCAAGCAAATTCTAAACTTCTGTAGCCAATTCCGCTCCATGGAACGACTCCCCAAGTCAATAAACATCGTCCTCATACCAGGAGCATTCCTATTATTGGCTCCTAAGCCAGTATTCCTCATATATCGGCTCACCATTCAATTTGTAAGGAGAAAACGATTGATCATCTCTCCAGTGGTGCCAGTGTAGTGCGACTCCATATTTAGATATACTAATAGTATATATATATATATAACTTTTGAAATCAAAATATCACAAATATGCGCTCTCATATACGTACTATCTCTCACTGGTGTCTTTCCCTAGATTAACTACGCAATCTAGAGCTCTGATACCAAGTGTGATAGCCCGCCCCGCACCAGCTGGCATTTCCAATGAAAGTGCGATGTGCCAATGCCCGATTAGCATAAAATGGTCGCCAAAGAAAGGAAAAGAAAGGAATTTGAATCAACACGGAACCTGTAGCATGTCTCACAGTGCATGGGTTAAAATATAATAACAACATAACTTTGACATAAAACAGGCGAGACAGTGCATAAGCTGAGAACTAAACTATCATAGCAGCGGAACTCCAAAATACAGCTTCTCATCCAAACTAACATTATTACAACTTTGAAATACTGTCTCTAAAGCAAAAGAAAGAGGTACACTACTAATGCCCAAAGTAGTGACCAGCAACAACGCAGGGAGATTTTATATATATATATATATATATATATATATATATATATATATATATATGTCATACGTAGAAGCCTCATGTTGGTCTTCGCTACAGCTACTCGTGCATAATCACCTGACCTGTCTCTTGTCTTTTCGTTTAAGAGAACCAAGAGTAATAAGAAGAGACATAAAAATCTAGGTTAGACAAAAGTCTGGTATGAGCGATAAGCAGCAAAACAGAAAAATAACGGGTATACATAACCATACCTGAACCTGGACTTGCAGCCAAAGTGTTAGCACAACAGGATGTATAATGCTCTAAGGTGACACTATCACATGGTGTGAAAATAATAGGGAGGGGGTGTGTATGTCATGGTGATAGCAAAACATCAAACATAGCAATCATCCTCACATCTCTCACTCAGTGCGTAAAGCATATGATATCTACCACATTGATCATACAATTCTTTGTTACGATCACTCTGCCCCATGGAGTCATGACGGCTCCATTGCACTGATCCGTAACAATTAATACTTTGCTATGTCCACTCTTCCCCATGGAGTCGTAACAACTCCACTACATTGGCTCATAGCCCTACTACGATCACTTTGCCTCATGGAGTCATTACAACCCCCCTGCACTGATCCATAGCCACTAATCCATCTCTCAGTGGTGAGTCAAAGCTATAGACATCGATAACCCCTTTGCACACATCCCGCAGCAAAGCCTAACTCATGAAGTTAACTTGTTGGTTCCCATATGGATCCTGAGTTCTAACTTCTCACCTGGACTTCCTTTGCATCTTGGGTTTTGGTCGAATTGGTATTGGTCTTCAGAAAAGTCGTCGCGTAGTAGAAGTAACTAGTTTGGTTCGGTCTTATAATGTTCAAACCCTCCAGTTCAGTTCGGCTCAAAAGTCCTCCGGTTCGATCATCTGGTTCGGTTCGGTGTATGGAATCCAAGTTCCTCCCTTTGGTTCGGTTAGGTCCTCCATGTCACACTGGTTCGGTTCGGTGTTCATAGCCTTGGTCCAGTTCGGTTCGTCGCCTCTTATTCTCCAGCTCCTGGTTTGGTCCTCCGATCTGATCCCCATGCCCTATCCCAATTCGATCTGATCTGGGCCTTCCTTATTGCCCTTACATTCTTTTGTGCCAAGTTCCGGTCCGATTCGTATCCTCTTGCCCGGTCCACCACTCTGATCCATGCCCTATAATCCAATCAGATCAGAAACCCTGCACATTTTCCAATGAGCATGTATCATCCATTTTCGCCATACGACGGCGTTTTCAACCATTCTAACTTTCCTACAAGATTACTTAACATTCCAAAAAGTAAAAAAAAACAAATAGAATCAACAATAAACATCTGAACATCAATCATATGAGTTATTTTGGATCAAACATGCCCAAATCTATGGTTTTTCCCCTTAATCCTCTTAATCATGATTTAAGCATACAATTAGCAAAACATATCCAAATTTACCCAAATTTTTATCAGAACAGTAAAAAAATATTTAAGAATTTTACAAATTTTTCCAGATTTTTCTTAGTCATAATTTCGCTAATTATCACTAATCACCCCTAATTAGCCGTGATTAGTGAAAAACAATGCAAATCACTCACCTTAGCCACAAATAAAACTTCAGATCTGAAAGTATCTCTGATTTGGGTTGAATCTCTATGTGTTCCCGTAGCTACATCCCAAATTCTATGCTAATTTGCCTTGGTTTGATGTAGATTAGGCTAATACTTGATTAAACGGTGATTAGAAGGTGATTTGGGTGTTGGAGGTCATTGTTAGGGTTGAAGAGAGGTAAGTGGCGGCTAGAAAAGGAAAAAGAAAAAGTTTCCCTAACCCTAATAAGCCCTTATATGGCTCTAATCCCGAATCCCCAATGGGCCTAGCTGCTAAATACTCTATCAAGCCCATTTAAGTTGTTTTTTTCACCTTCCAAACCTTATTTCAACCATATCTCCCAAACGGTAAGTCCGTTTGATTAATATAACCACACTACGGAAAGGTAAATCATCATCCGAATCTAATGGAAGTGATTTCAGGTCAAAAATCCTTACCAATCAAAAGTTATGGGCAAAAAAAGATTCACTAGGAGTAAAATGGTCATTTAAAAATCGGCAAATATCGTGAACATGGGAAATGACCCCAATAATCGTTCCCCAAAGTTACACGACCATACGACCTCATACAAAAAAGAAATAAATATTCTATGATCCTTCGATACGTAGAATAGGGGTCGTTACAACATTTTCCTAATTTAAATTCGAAAATAAAAATTTTAAAGTTTTAGCTTAATGTCCAAATCATTTCCACATCGATTACGACTATAATCTAACGACCGTAAAATATCGTTTTAGAGTTTAGATTTAATTCTTTTATAAAATTATAATTAACTTTAGAATGAAACATATAATTTACTTTTCTTCGAATATTATTTTAATTTCAATTAAATGCTACTTGAATTTAACAAAACACGTATGTAACAATTTAATCTTTTGGTTTCATTTGATAGAAACATTAGAAATCAATTTTTATCAAAATTTTATTAATAATACAAGCTTATTTTCATTAAGGAATCAAAAAATTTAAATCCCAAACCATTTTTTTAAAATTTCATATAACTTAATATTCTGAAATCATTCGAAATTATGGTTCGTTACATTATCCATAATTTTATTCTATTTGTGATGCACGTTTATTTGTAAAGTCAAACACACACACTTTCGAAGTTTTCTATGTATCAGTTCCTTGGTAATGTTAAGTTTATTAATATGTTGAATTAATAAACTTCCATAACTTTATGATTTAATTCTGTTTATGAAGCGCATTTTCAAATTAAAACGCGTGTTACTTTTGAAATTTATTAAATATATACACATGTGTGTCAACATTCAAAAATTAGTTATCGGCTTCCAACTTTGACATTGCTTTTCTTTCTTTCTCAGTGTCTCTTTTAGTGTTATTATTGACATGCATTGACATTAAAGGAATGTTGAAATTTTAGTGTTAATTACTTTCCCTTTTCTTATTGATTCATGCATTTATTTTTTCAAAATTCAAACACACATTATTCCTATAATTATTTTGATAATAATTTTATTATTTAAAATGCAGAGTGTTACAAACACCACCATTGTCTACAACACAGGATTGAGAATTTTGCTATCATGACATGACCAATCAAAGGTCATGGAAATCATTTGACCTCCAGCCGTGGAGCAAGATGCCTCGTTATTTGTAATCAATGTTTTAAAGTTTTGATATTGTTGTCTTTCTTCTTTTCTCTTTCCAACATTTGTCTCTTGGCTTTGTGGTAGTTTGTGCTTGTAACTGTTAGCATTGTTGTCCTTGTTAAATCGCACAATGATGATATGAGATTTCTATCTTTTGAAAAGATTGTGTATGTTATTCATGCGTAGCTGTATTTGGATCAGAAATGAAATCTCATTTTCTTTGTCTGACTAATAGTTATTTTAGAGCTGGAAATAAAATATTTCTGTACTAAATAAATTTTAGTGAAGGACAGTTTTTCGTCGTTTGATCCTTTTATGCGAAAATTTATTTTTAAGTTTTGTGTGTGGTCTCTGTTTTCGCATTTTTCTGCACAACCAACTTCCTTTTACATTGAAATATGAGTTGAATCATTTAAGTTTCAAAAAAATGTAACTTTTTGTAAATGTTTTTTGAAAAAATAAATTATATTTAGTTTTAGGTCTGATTTACATCATTTCCATATTATTATAAGTTTGATTTATGAAGAAACGCGGATTTGGGTATTATAGTCACATATTGCCAAATCTTAGTTTTTGTACGAATCTTTCATGAAAAGCAAAACGATACCCAAAAAAAATTCAAAATTTAGTTAATTTATAAAACAACAGGAAATTATTTATTATTGAAATTTTGATTTTACGGTCACATGTAAAGCATAAGAAAAATTTTGTGTGGTTAGGTTTGCAGTCTTAGCGGTGCGCTAGGGACGTCGATATTTTAAAAGCATTATCGGTAATAAGGAAAATGCTGTTTTAGCTGTGGAAACATTTCTTCCGTATCTTGTCGACGACGCAAACGAGTTATTATTTAACTCGTTTTACGTTTAGAGCTTGTCTCAAATCTCCGTTGCAGTCTATACATGGAAATTTTTGGATTATTTCGGAGCAGCTGAGGTAAAATTCCATTGTAGGACATTGATTGGAATACTCATAAGTCGTTAGGACATTAAATTTTCTACTTTGATTTCCATTTTGCGGCATAGGAAAAATTACTAGGAAGCGATTTAGATGTGTTGACGTGTTGGATGTTGGGATTTGTATGCAAAATTAGTTGCATCACAGTTCTATTCGTAATTGTGTAAGGATTTTGGATGGAAAATGTTTTTTAAAAAGCTATATTTATATAGAACTCTAGTAATTTTAGGATGTTTGCATCAGGTTTAAAAACTAAATGCATACATATAGGAGGAACCAACTTAGAATAATTATACACACATATTTTGTGGTTGTGACTCATTATGTACAATCTGTATATGCGCACGTTTGGTTGTGTAGTATAGGATAATTAGGTGCCAACACTATAACTAAGTGTAACAACCTGCCCGGAATGGACCAAAATTTCAGCCCAGAAAGGCCCATCGAAACTTAGAGCTATTCTAAATGGATCGTTGGTTCCTATAAAGAAATGGTATAACATATAACAGAGCATATTAAAGTGAAGTCAGAATCTCACAAAGCAAAAGGAATAAAATATAATAATTTAAAATAGATGTACCTCTATTTTAAAACTGTAACGACCCGACTTTTTGCCTGATTCTCGCCGGTAGTTAAACCAACTTAAACAATTCACAAAGACGAATTGTTATGGATACATACATATATTAAACAAAATAACAGGACTTTCATTGCAAATTACAATGTTACATCAGAGTTACATAGAATATCAGAGTTACAAATATATACACAGCGGAAGAAAAGAAAATAACTTTACTATCAGCGGAAGATCAAAACACAGCGGAAGCTTCAATTCAATCATGGACTCCAACTCTAAAAGCGCTCTAAATCCTGCTCCAGCGATCCATAACTGCAAAACTAAACTACTGGCTGCCCGTGCGAAAAATCATGGGCACCCAGAGTTTAGGTGAGGGAACAATAAACCCCAGGTCAGTCGTGGGACTGGTGTGAGAACTCAAACAGTTAGATTCATTTTTAAAGTTGGGAACTTCACCGGATCACGCCGCTAACGCGGAACGGATTTACTCCATGTGAATACCCGTGCATATAAATGCGCAATGTCTTTTGAAAATGAAGCTATCATAAACTCGTCCCACATCACACAATGCAAGCGCACACCAGATGGGCGAGTTTTATCTTATGACAACCAAATTTGCTTTCATACGAAAAATTCTCTTCAATACCATAATATATAGTGTGGAAAACATTTCGCAAGTAAATGTATTAATCCTAGACAGCATATACCCCATACTATATGTTGCCATATACATATATATATACAATCAAAATCATATGGCTCGCATAAGAAATTTGGGTTTCCAACTTGATGATTCCTGGCACGAACGATCAATCAGGGATACAAAACGAAGTGCCTCAACGGCTTTTTCGACAATACGCAGACACCGACTACACATCGTCAGGGCAGATCAACAGTTTTCGACCAGACACGGCCCCCCGAACATACCCAACTTCCCCAGGTTCATAAGTGGTTTCCCACTGCTGCACAACTTCATCATTTATTCATATATAAGTATAAAACCTAACCGCCAGTTTCTCATCAATCCGGGGTGTGAGGTTTGTTGATGTTACGTCATACACAAAGCGATGCTTCGATAAGCCATTCTTTGATCATCACTAGCTTGTTTCATAACTTGGGTACGCCACATTGACAATTCACGACATATCACTGATTTCAATCAATGCATATCCTCTAAGTTCATATGACTTAGAGACGAGGATAATATTATTGCCACAAATCCGATATACATTAACGGAAATCAGTGCTATGCGGTAAATTTCAATGTCAGACACACCATCCATATAAGTCCGTTCTAGGTCTGAACGGAACAACAACCCGAAAATACTTGAATATGTTCAGGTCTCATGCAACCCATACCTCGTATTGGATGGCCTACCCAACCAAGACATAAGTCAACAATCAATCTAAACAATTCAAATATTCTCGGTCTTCATTCGCCGTTACTGTGACGGCAAGGAATTTCGCTCGGTCCGAACCAGTCGCTAAACCGACCCAGACCGTTCGAAACGCCCTATCGTTTGAGAACAGGACAAAATAGAACGCATACAGAAGAACATTTCATTGTTATTACAACAATGCATCAGATTACAAGAATATACAGAGTATGAAACAATATTACACAGAAATATCAGAGATTTAAATTACATTTAAATCCATAGCAGCGGAAAATAATACAATACACAACTAGAATGAGATATACGGATACAAAGCTTTCCGGATATCGTTCCAGCTGTAAACCAGGATCCTGTGAATATAAATCTGCAAAACCAAAACTACTAGCTGCCCGTGTCAAAATAAGGGCACCCAGAGTTTAGGTTAAAACAATAAACTCCAGGTCAGTCATGTGACTGGTGTGAGAACTAAAACAGTTATTCTTTATTTTAAAATTAGGTAAATCAAGGGACCACGCCGTATAACACGGAACGGGTTTCCTCCCAAGAATACCAGTGCATAAAACAAACAGCGCAATGCTAAATAAAGGAAAATGAAGCTGTTATAAGACCCAGGTCCTATCACACAATGCAACGCAAGCCGGGGGATAGGGTTTTCCCTTATAACAGCCAAAGAATGCTTGATACGTTTAAAACAAATCATTTGATACTATTATAGGTGCATAGTGTATAAAACAACTTCAAATCATAAGTATCAATCATAGGCGACATGAGCGTCCCATGCCACTATGTCGCCATATATAGGTTTACAAATAAAACAGCAAAGTCACGTATTTGGAAATTGGATTTCCATCTATGAACCGAGGCAAAAGATAGTCCTCAACCGATTCGAGACAATCTAGCCCATGTCTCAGGCAAGTACTCAGTCAAGCCTTGGAGCGACAGGGCCGGTCCACCGATGTGGATTAAACTTAAACCCTGAACATGCGTTCCCCCGCCCTATGGGACGTAAATGAGCCAACGAATGACTCCATCGGACCCGGATCGTCCGATCAAACCGAGGCGCCTCGCAACAGCAACAACCACATAAGTCAAACTCGTTAGGGCGTGTAAAACCACTGACGCCACTTCTAACTAGAAAGAAACGCATGCCCTCCCTGAGGTCCGTCTCCCGTTTTTGGTTCATACCGGGTGTGAAACTCGCGAAGTAAACGTTACACAAAGCTACGCCACAAAGGCCGTGCTTTGATCATCACCACAAGACTTTGCTTTTCAACAGAAGCCTCGATCAATTGCCACTTAGGCATGCCACACAGGCAATTCACTCCATGCGTTTGATATCCATCAATATATAACCCCTGAGCTCGTACGTCTCAGAGAAGGGCGTTAAGCAAGAGAATAAATTCTCCGCCGCCAAACAGATATATATTTAATAGTGATCAATCACACGGACTAAAATCCAATGTCAGACACACAGTCCATTTACAAGTTCGTTCTGGGTCTGAACGAAACCGGAGGCACCTAGTACCCCGCATATCCATCGATCTCCAAGTACGTCTGGACGATCACTAACTGTTTCCATCTTCTTGGGTGTACAACCCAATCAAGATCATCAGTAATTACCCAAACGACGTGAAGACCTTCGGTCTTCGACCACCGTCTTCATCTTCGACTTATCGTCGTATCAGTTATTCAGAATGGGATAAACCCGGTCTTTCCGAATAACTCGCGTATATTTTAAATAAGTGTTACACAAACACAACATACGCCTCATTCCAATTCATTAGTCACTAACCATAAATTAATCAAGAGAATAATTCCCCAAATATTAACCCCGAAGGCCGAAACCAACATCAGATCAATATTCAGAAAACCATTCTGCTTGGCTAACCGACAGTTAGTTTCTAAATTTCACATTCATAGGGAATGGTTCCCATTAATTTTATCCAAGATAAATTCCTTGAATTTATTCTTTATTCTATTTTTGAATCTCAATTCAAACTAGTCGGGATTAGCGAACCTTACCGAAGTAATCATTTGTTTTAATTTTCCAATCCCAACCTATTTATCCTATGAAGTAAAACTGGTAATACTTCATATCTAACACCACAGTGTTATCGGTAAATTCAATTACCATTTCACGTTCAAATCTAATTAAAGATTTAACTATCGCCTAGAGCAAAACTGGTGGTACTCCATTTTCGATCTTTTCAATCTAATTAAAGATTCATTAAAACTCTACTTAGTTTTAATCTTTGACTGGGTTAAAGAATCAGTGTCATTTAAAACACGGTTCACGATAAACCCAAAATCACATTCCATTAATTATCGGGTTAAAGAACAAGTGTTATTTAAAACACTGTTCACGATAAACCCAAAAATCAATATCGATTCAATTCCAATTAAATATTATTTAATTGGTACACTTCGTTAGATCTAAACAAAAAGATTTAATCTTTTCTCAACTGGGTTCAAGAACAGTGTTAGTGAAGACACCATTCACGACAAACCCCAAATCACATTTGATATTCAATACAAGGCTCTGAATAGAAAATATATCGGCTTATATTCAATATCAAATTCTACGACTAACAAATGTCGTATTGGAAATAACGATATAAATATATCTTTCAAATTTCCATAACAACACCTGTATAATCACGAATTCCAACATCGAAATATTCCGAAGACAATTTCGATTCAAATCCACTCCAATGCAATCATTGGAAATTCTGGTTATTTTTAAAACCCTTTTCGAATTCAATTTATTTATTTAAAAATAAATAGAATTATAATTCTAGTTCAAAACTAGTTCATTCCGATAAAAATCTATTTTTATCTTTTCAAATATGGAGTTTTTCATCCCAATTCTTCTCAAATCATTTCTTATGATTTTACACAAATTATTACAATTTTTAATAATTTTATCAAGGCCCGTACAGTCGATTTCCATCAATGGCCATCGAACTGCACTTACAGCGACCTTTTTCAAATTTGATTTGGACATAATTCCAAATCCAACCGTTAGATTTTGAATTTCTAATATTCATTAGAAAGCTCTTTTCGATACGAACCCAACGGTTCCGGTTTTAGGAGAATCCGACGGTCGGATCTCCCGTAATGTCCGTTTGAAATAAATGGTCGAAATTCACGAACTATCGCGGCGCGGCGCGTTCTATTCAGGCCATTATATTATATATATAATATATATTTCATCGATTTCTATTTAAAACGAATTATATAAATAGTTTTAAATTCGTTTCAAAAGCAATTTCAACTTCCATTTCAATTCAAATCAAAATTGAATTCTTCTTTATAAATTCGTTTTAAAATTCATTTCTATTCAATTCAAATTTCAATTAAATTTGAATTCATTTCAATTTGCTTTCTATTCAATTTGAATTCGTTTTCAATTCAATTCATTTCGAAATCGTTTTCAATCCAATTCATTTCGAAATCGTTTTCAATCCAATTCATTTCGAAATTGTTTTCAATTCAATTCATTTCGAAATCGTTTTCAATTCAACTCATTTCGAAATCGTTTTCAATTCAATTCATTTCGAAATCGTTTTCAATTCAATTCATTTCGAAATCGTTTTCAATTCAATTCATTTCGAAATCGTTTTCAATTCAATTCATTTCGAAATCGTTTTCAATTCAATTCATTTCGAAATCGTTTTCAATTCAATTCATTTCGAAATCGTTTTCAATTCAATTCATTTCGAAATCGTTTTCAATTCAATTCATTTCGAAATCGTTTTCAATTCAATTCATTTCGAAATCGTTTTTAATTCAATTCATTTCGAAATCGTTTTCAATTCAATTCATTTCGAAATCGTTTTCAATTCAATTCATTTCGAAATCGTTTAAAATCGATATAAATATCGTTCACGTCAAAATGGCGTCAATCAAATCAACACGGCTTCATATATTGATATTTTCAAATGTTCCATTTCGAATATTTCTATTTCAAATATTTCTATTTCAAAATAGTTGTTATTATCAAAATATTTCGTTCAACACATGACCAATCTCAATGGATGAGTACTGTCAACACATGAACCTTTATTTTATATTGATAAAGATGTAAATTTTATTACTAAAATATTTCGTTCAACACATGACCAATCTCAATGGATGAGTACTGTCAACACATGAACTTTTATTTTATAATATTCTTTATTTTTCAAATTGGAATGAGGCCCAATCAATTACCATATAAAGTTAATTATATGGATTTTCATACAACACATGTATATAATAACATTGAAAATAATCAACCATCAACCAAAGTGCACTACACTGTAAAAGCATCAATTATAGATATTCAACGCTTATAACAGCCTGTCAATCAATCGATCGACATATTTAATCAATCAGGATGAGTGAACTTCAAATTTCATTCCAACACCCGTGTGGGGTTTCAAACAATCAAACACATATTTTATTTGTGCTGTTGGGCGATGTGTAAAATTTATCGTCCCAATCAATGTCATTCAAATAGGTGTACATAAACAAACCGTCTGGTTTGTAAATGAATATTCTATTTTATTCACTTCACGTTAAAAATTATATTTTTAACGATAAAACATTTTATTTCAACCTATGAATTTATATTCAATTCATTCTTTAAATAAAATGATATTTTTATTTTTCTAACTTATTTTAGAAAATTTCGGCGGCATAACGGCACGATACTAGAAACGGGACAAGGCCTAGCCTTATCCCCGGTCTAGTGAAGGCCCACGCCATTCACACATCAATCAAATCAATTCATTTCACCACACAATTCAATTTCAATCAAATAATCTAACTAATTTTTGCAATCAAACAAACAAGTCCATGGTCTGTGGACGATTGTGTCGGGTACTACTAAGCACCGTCTGCATCCTAGTATATATATATATATATATATAACTAGAGAAGAAATTGAAAGGTGAGAAGTTCTCACATAAAGCTATCCTAGCTCCACGGCTCTTCTAATGCAGGAAATCTTCACTGCTCTCCTCTCTAATCACTTTCTTCGCCCGTAGCCACTACATATGTAAAAATCACATTTTTACTTCGCTATTCAGTATATAAAAATCGAATTTTTACTATGCTATTCAATATATAAAAATCGAATTTTTACTATGCTATTCAATATATAAAAATCGAATTTTTACTATGCTATTCAATATATAAAAATCGAATTTTTACTATGTTATTCAATATATAAAAATCGAATTTTTACTATGCTATTCAATATATAAAAATCGAATTTTTACTATGCTATTCAATATATAAAAATCGTATTTTTACTATGTTATTCAATATATAAAAATCGAATTTTTACTATGCTATTCAATATATAAAAATCGTATTTTTCTTTCGAAGTTCAATATATAAAAATCATATTTTTATATATCTACTTCTAATACAAAGATCGAATTTTTTATATCATCACTATAAAAATCCCATTTTTATTTCAACGTATATACAATAAAAAATCAGATTTTTATTTCGCTACATATATAAAGATCAAATCTTTTTCTCCATCAAAAATCTATTCTTTCTGATTTCATATCAATTATATTTTTTTCTTTTGTAAAGATTTTAACCTTTCATTTATAAAAAGCTTTTCAACACCTAAAGATTATAACTTTATAATGCTAAGTATACAATAAATTTATAACTTTTCAAACAATAAAAAAAAATCATTGCTTTAACATAATGAAAATCTAATCTTTAGGATATGCATACATATAAATTTCAGATTTTTAATTATATACAGAAATAATAAAACTGAAAATAAATAAGTATAAATAAAATAATAAAAGAAAACTCACTCGGATGGCGGCGCCGGAATTGGTAGGTGGAGGGGGAAGTAGGGGTGACCAGCGGCGGGGTAAAACGGTCGGAGGCGGCGGTTCCTGAGGTAGTTCGGTTTTTGGGGGGGGGGGGGGGGTTAGGGCATCGCGCACTGGAAAGAGAGGAGGAGAGAGCGTGGTCTGAGGTGGGAGGCTAGCGGAGCGGATCGCCTGAGGTCGGGCGATGATCGTGGGAGGCGGCGGACGAGGTCGGAGGGACTGAGCGATTTCGTTCGTAGGGTTTTTCTCTTTTTTTTTCCTTCGATCTGAGTGGTAAAGGAGGAGAGGGGGAAGGGCTTTAATATATATTTAATAATTAAATATTATTTTTTCTTCTTAGAAGTTGACTTTCACATATGACCTCTAAACGAGGCCCACCGCCTGTCGCCTATAGCGTTTCACCCCTATTCCGAACACAATGGGATATGTTTCGTATGTTGATTCGATCGATTGAATCAGTTTCCGTTGAATTAACATTTAAATCACTATATTGAATTTTAAACGTACATTTCAAATTACCGGGGTCACATACTAACTAGAAAAATTCCCGAAAAATATTTTCTAGCTTCGTATTGACGATACGGTCCTAACAAAACTAGTTTCGTCGAATTCTGAAACCGTTTGAAAAATGGCCAATTTCCAGTCGATTAAAATCAACTAAAACTGGTCAAACGCGTTTTCCTTCGCCACGCTCACATATTGATTCGAAAAATTATGAAATTTGGAATCTAGCAATAATTTGACACTGCGGATCCAACAAAACTGATTTCGTCGAAATCCGAGGTCATTTGCAAAATGTCCATTTTTAAGGG
Source organism: Allium sativum (assembly GCA_030737875.1). Lineage (NCBI taxonomy): Eukaryota > Viridiplantae > Streptophyta > Magnoliopsida > Asparagales > Amaryllidaceae > Allium > Allium sativum. The sequence goes on along the minus strand of CM060909.1, from coordinate 735,869,387 downwards.
CCTGAATTCCATAGCGACTATTCAGAATTTTCAACTGGACATATCTTTTGATTCCCGATATGAAATCTTGATTTTTCGAATTCGTTGGAAAGATATTATCAAATAGATCCTAATGTTTTTGGTTTCAATAAAATCCGGATTGTTTTGCACCCGATACATTCAATTGAAGTTTGAAATCGAATTATCGAACTACCGCGCCATTTTCAATTCTATTTATAATTATATATAAATATTTATATTCTAACGACGACGTATATAAATATATACGTCGAATTATATTCAAAATAAATTTCTCGTCGATAATTATTTAGAATAATCCATTTTAAATAATCATAATTCGCCAAAATTGCCAAAATAAAAATTTTAAACTGGCCCAGATTTTCGGGTTGTTACAATCTTCCCCACTTAAAACTTTTCGTCCCCGAAAAGGAACAAAGTCGAAAGTGGTTTGATTATTCAGCTCTACGCTCGATCTGGCTTCCATTCTCCAACTTCTCAGTTTCTGAGAATTTTCAAAATTTCAAAAATTTGGCTAACACCCTAAATTTTCGAAAAATTTCGCCATAACCTCCCCTGCAATGGGAGCATCGGGGAATTTCATATAGCTTCCCCGGTCCTTCAGATCTCAAAAAGAAAAAGAAAAAGCCAAGCGGCTAGCCAATAGGCTCATAAAATCATCATCACCCAAACAAAACAGTAAATTATGTAGTAAACATGTACCTATTTGTCGGGCAAACAAATTTTATTCTTCGGCTCTAGCCTCTTTGCTATGACCTGTTCAAGGTAAGTATATGTATATGCAAGCATATGCGACCCAATTTCAATATAATTCAATATTTGATTCAATTAGGCATAATGGTTAAAAATTATCAAACAAATAAACAAACAACACAAACATCAATCAATTAGTGGATTAGAGTTTCAAATTCATTATTTGATACATATACAAAAATCATGTTTTTGATGCCAATTCACAACAATGTATTCTAGCTATATATAAGTTTTGGTTCTCACACCAGCCTAATGGAAATATATAGAAAATCACACCTTCGAAACACGAACATAAATACTGATGATGTCATGACAATCATCAGTACCATCTCCGGGCGACTAGAATGTGATTCCATATCTATTCAGTATATTAAAACTTTGAATATACGTTTGCAAGGCGTATATGCAAATTCTTTATATACTGAATTGTCCAAAATCAATATAAACAAATAATCAAATACGAATAGTTGATTTAGATTTTCAAAGCAAAAATGTTTTCATTTGAAAAATATACTCTTCACACTCGTTCTAGGATACTACTGATCCTATCTCTAACGAGTCATTCTAATTGGATATTACTAACCCAATATCTGATGAATTCATTCATATGGTTCTAATGTGCCTTGTTCTCTACTTTGTAAACAAAAGTTCTGATACCAACTGTGAAGGCAAGGAATTTCGCTCGGTCCGAACCAGTCGCTAAACCGACCCAGACCGTTCGAAACGCCCTATCGTTTGAGAACAGGACAAAATAGAACGCATACAGAAGAACATTTCATTGTTATTACAACAATGCATCAGATTACAAGAATATACAGAGTATGAAACAATATTACACAGAAATATCAGAGATTTAAATTACATTTAAATCCATAGCAGCGGAAAATAATACAATACACAACTAGAATGAGATATACGGATACAAAGCTTTCCGGATATCGTTCCAGCTGTAAACCAGGATCCTGTGAATATAAATCTGCAAAACCAAAACTACTAGCTGCCCGTGTCAAAATAAGGGCACCCAGAGTTTAGGTTAAAACAATAAACTCCAGGTCAGTCATGTGACTGGTGTGAGAACTAAAACAGTTATTCTTTATTTTAAAATTAGGTAAATCAAGGGACCACGCCGTATAACACGGAACGGGTTTCCTCCCAAGAATACCAGTGCATAAAACAAACAGCGCAATGCTAAATAAAGAAAAATGAAGCTGTTATAAGACCCAGGTCCTATCACACAATGCAACGCAAGCCGGGGGATAGGGTTTTCCCTTATAACAGCCAAAGAATGCTTGATACGTTTAAAACAAATCATTTGATACTATTATAGGTGCATAGTGTATAAAACAACTTCAAATCATAAGTATCAATTATAGGCGACATGAGCGTCCCATGCCACTATGTCGCCATATATAGGTTTACAAATAAAACCGCAAAGTCACGTATTTGGAAATTGGATTTCCATCTATGAACCGAGGCAAAAGATAGTCCTCAACCGATTCGAGACAATCTAGCCCATGTCTCAGGCAAGTACTCAGTCAAGCCTTGGAGCGACAGGGCCGGTCCACCGATGTGGATTAAACTTAAACCCTGAACATGCGTTCCCCCGCCCTATGGGACGTAAATGAGCCAACGAATGACTCCATCGGACCCGGATCTTCCGATCAAACCGAGGCGCCTCGCAACAGCAAAAACCACATAAGTCAAACTCGTCAGGGCGTGTAAAACCACTGACGCCACTTCTAACTAGAAAGAAACGCATGCCCTCCCTGAGGTCCGTCTCCCGTTTTTGGTTCATACCGGGTGTGAAACTCGCGAAGTAAACGTTACACAAAGCTACGCCACAAAGGCCGTGCTTTGATCATCACCACAAGACTTTGCTTTTCAACAGAAGCCTCGATCAATTGCCACTTAGGCATGCCACACAGGCAATTCACTCCATGCGTTTGATATCCATCAATATATAACCCCTGAGCTCGTACGTCTCAGAGAAGGGCGTTAAGCAAGAGAATAAATTCTCCGCCGCCAAACAGATATATATTTAATAGAGATCAATCACACGGACTAAAATCCAATGTCAGATACACAGTCCATTTACAAGTTCGTTCTGGGTCTGAACGAAACCGGAGGCACCTAGTACCCCGCATATCCATCGATCTCCAAGTACGTCTGGACGATCACTAACTGTTTCCATCTTCTTGGGTGTACAGCCCAATCAAGATCTTCAGTAATTACCCAAACGACGTGAAGACCTCCGGTCTTCGACCACCGTCTTCATCTTCGACTTATCGTCGTATCAGTTATTCAGAATGGGATAAACCCGGTCTTTCCGAATAACTCGCGTATATTTTAAATAAGTGTTACACAAACACAACATACGCCTCATTCCAATTCATTAGTCACTAACCATAAATTAATCAAGAGAATAATTCCCCAAATATTAACCCCGAAGGCCGAAACCAACATCAGATCAATATTCAGAAAACCATTCTGCTTGGCTAACTGACAGTTAGTTTCTAAATTTCACATTCATAGGGAAAGGTTCCCATTAATTTTATCCAAGATAAATTCCTTGAATTTATTCTTTATTCTATTTTTGAATCTCAATTCAAACTAGTCGGGATTAGCGAACCTTACCGAAGTAATCATTTGTTTTAATTTTCCAATCCCAACCTATTTATCCCATGAAGTAAAACTGGTAATACTTCATATCTAACACCACAGTGTTATCGGTAAATTCAATTACCATTTCACGTTCAAATCTAATTAAAGATTTAACTATCGCCTGGAGCAAAACTGGTGGTACTCCATTTTCGATCTTTTCAATCTAATTAAAGATTCATTAAAACTCTACTTAGTTTTAATCTTTGACTGGGTTAAAGAATCAGTGTCATTTAAAACACGGTTCATGATAAACCCAAAATCACATTCCATTAATTATCGGGTTAAAGAACAAGTGTTATTTAAAACACTGTTCACGATAAACCCAAAAATCAATATCGATTCAATTCCAATTAAATATTATTTAATTGGTACGCTTCGTTAGATCTAAACAAAAAGATTTAATCTTTTCTCAACTGGGTTCAAGAACAGTGTTAGTGAAGACACCATTCACGACAAACCCCAAATCACATTTGATATTCAATACAAGGCTCTGAATAGAAAATATATCAGCTTATATTCAATATCAAATTCTATGACTAACAAATGTCGTATTGGAAATAACGATATAAATATATCTTTCAAATTTCCATAACAACACCTGTATAATCACGAATTCCAACATCGAAATATTCCGAAGACAATTTCGATTCAAATCCACTCCAATGCAATCATTGGAAATTCTGGTTATTTTTAAAACCCTTTTCGAATTCAATTTATTTATTTAAAAATAAATAGAATTATAATTCTAGTTCAAAACTAGTTCATTCCGATAAAAATCTATTTTTATCTTTTCAAATATGGAGTTTTTCATCCCAATTCTTCTCAAATCATTTCTTATGATTTTACACAAATTATTACTATTTTTAATAATTTTATCAAGGCCCGTACAGTCGATTTCCATCAATGGCCATCGAACTGCAATTACAGCGACCTTTTTCAAATTTGATTTGGACATAATTCCAAATCCAGCCGTTAGATTTTGAATTTCTAATATTCATTAGAAAGCTCTTTTCGATATGAACCCAACGGTTCCGGTTTTAGGAGAATCCGACGGTCGGATCTCCCGTAATGTCCGTTTGAAATAAATGGTCGAAATTCACGAACTATCGCGGCGCGGCGCGTTCTATTCAGGCCATTATATTATATATATAATATATATAATATATATTTCATCGATTTCTATTTAAAATGAATTATATAAATAGTTTTAAATTCGTTTCAAAAGCAATTTCAACTTCCATTTCAATTCAAATCAAAATTGAATTCTTCTTTATAAATTCGTTTTAAAATTCATTTCTATTCAATTCAAATTTCAATTAAATTTGAATTCATTTCAATTTGCTTTCTATTCAATTTGAATTCGTTTTCAATTCAATTCATTTCGAAATCGTTTTCAATCCAATTCATTTCGAAATCGTTTTCAATTCAACTCATTTCGAAATCATTTTCAATTCAACTCATTTCGAAATCAGTTTCAATTCAACTCATTTCGAAATCGTTTTCAATTCAATTCATTTCGAAATCGTTTTCAATTCAATTCATTTCGAAATCGTTTTCAATTCAATTCATTTCGAAATCGTTTTCAATTCAATTCATTTCGAAATCGTTTTCAATTCAATTCATTTCGAAATCGTTTTCAATTCAATTCATTTCGAAATCGTTTTCAATTCAATTCATTTCGAAATCGTTTTCAATTCAATTCATTTCGAAATCGTTTTCAATTCAATTCATTTCGAAATCGTTTAAAATCGATATAAATATCGTTCACGTCAAAATGGCGTCAATCAAATCAACACGGCTTCATATATTGATATTTTCAAATATTCCATTTCGAATATTTCTATTTCAAATATTTCTATTTCAAAATAGTTGTTATTATCAAAATATTTCGTTCAACACATGACCAATCTCAATGGATGAGTACTGTCAACACATGAACCTTTATTTTATATTGATAAAGATGTAAATTTTATTACTAAAATATTTCGTTCAACACATGACCAATCTCAATGGATTAGTACTGTCAACACATGAACTTTTATTTTATAATATTCTTTATTTTTCAAATTGGAATGAGGCCCAATCAATTACCATATAAAGTTAATTATATGGATTTTCATACAACACATGTATATAATAACATTGAAAATAATCAACCATCAACCAAAGTGCACTACACTGTAAAAGCATCAAATATAGATATTCAACGCTTATAACAGCCTGTCAATCAATCGATCGACATATTTAATCAATCAGGATGAGTGAACTTCAAATTTCATCCCAACACCCGTGTGGGATTTCAAACAATCAAACACATATTTTATTTGTGCTGTTGGGCGATGTGTAAAATTTATCGTCCCAATACATGTCATTCAAATAGGTGTACATAAACAAACCGTCTGGTTTGTAAATGAATATTCTATTTTATTCACTTCACGTTAAAAATTATATTTTTTACGATAAAACATTTTATTTCAACCTATGAATTTCTATTCAATTCATTCTTTAAATAAAATGATATTTTTATTTTTCTAACTTATTTTAGAAAATTTCGGCGGCATAACGACACGATACTAGAAACGGGACAAGGCCTAGCCTTATCCCCGGTCTAGTGAAGGCCCACGCCATTCACACATCAATCAAATCAATTCATTTCACCACACAATTCAATTTCAATCAAATAATCTAACTAATTTTTGCAATCAAACAAACAAGTCCATGGTCTGTGGACGATTGTGTCGGGTGCTACTAAGCACCGTCTGCATCCTAGTATATATATATATAACTAGAGAAGAAATTGAAAGGTGAGAAGTTCTCACATAAAGCTATCCTAGCTCCACAGCTCTTCTAATGCAGGAAATCTTCACTGCTCTCCTCTCTAATCACTTTCTTCGCCCGTAGCCACTACATATGTAAAAATCACATTTTTACTTCGCTATTCAGTATATAAAAATCGAATTTTTACTATGCTATTCAATATATAAAAATCGAATTTTTACTATGCTATTCAATATATAAAAATCGAATTTTTACTATGCTATTCAATATATAAAAATCGAATTTTTACTATGCTATTCAATATATAAAAATCGAATTTTTACTATGTTATTCAATATATAAAAATCGAATTTTTACTATGCTATTCAATATATAAAAATCGTATTTTTACTATGTTATTCAATATATAAAAATCGAATTTTTACTATGCTATTCAATATATAAAAATCGTATTTTTCTTTCGAAGTTCAATATATAAAAATCATATTTTTATATATCTACTTCTAATACAAAGATCGAATTTTTTATATCATCACTATAAAAATCCCATTTTTATTTCAACGTATATACAATAAAAAATCAGATTTTTATTTCGCTACATATATAAAGATCAAATCTTTTTCTCCATCAAAAATCTATTCTTTCTAATTTCATATCAATTATATTTTTTTCTTTCGTAAAGATTTTACCCTTTCATTTATAAAAAGCTTTTCAACACCTAAAGATTATAACTTTATAATGCTAAGTATACAATAAATTTATAACTTTTCAAACAATAAAAAAAAATCATTGCTTTAACTTAATGAAAATCTAATCTTTAGGATATGCATACATATAAATTTCAGATTTTTAATTATATACAGAAATAATAAAACTGAAAATAAATAAGTATAATAAAATAATAAAAGAAAACTCACTCGGATGGCGGCGCCGGAATTGGTAGGTGGAGGGGGAAGTAGGGGTGACTAGCGGCGGGGTAAAACGGTCGGAGGCGGCGGTTCCTGAGGTAGTTCGGTTTTTTTTGGGGGGGGGGGGTTAGGGCATCGCGCACTGGAAAGAGAGGAGGAGAGAGCGTGGTCTGAGGTGGGAGGCTAGCGGAGCAGATCGCCTGAGGTCGGGCGATGATCGTGGGAGGCGGCGGACGAGGTTGGAGGGACTGAGCGATTTCGTTCGTAGGGTTTTTCTCTTTATTTTATTTTTTTTCCTTCGATATGAGTGGTAAAGGAGGAGAGGGGGAAGGGCTTTAATATATATTTAATAATTAAATATTATTTTTTCTTCTTAGAAGTTGACTTTCACATATGACCTCTAAACGAGGCCCACCGCCTGTCGCCTATAGCGTTTCACCCCTATTCCGAACACAATGGGATATGTTTCGTATGTTGATTCGATCGATTGAATCAGTTTCCGTTGAATTAACATTTAAATCACTATATTGAATTTTAAACGTACATTTCAAATTACCGGGGTCACATACTAACTAGAAAAATTCCCGAAAATTATTTTCTAGCTTCGTATTGACGATACGGTCCTAACAAAACTAGTTTCGTCGAATTCTGAGACCGTTTGAAAAATGGCCAATTTCCAGTCGATTAAAATCAACTAAAACTGGTCAAACGCATTTTCCTTCGCCACGCTCACATATTGATTCGAAAAATTATGAAATTTGGAATCTAGCAATAATTTGACACTGCGGATCCAACAAAACTGATTTCGTCGAAATCCGAGGTCATTTGCAAAATGTCCATTTTTAAGGGCCTGAATTCCATAGCGACTATTCAGAATTTTCAACTGGACATATCTTTTGATTCCCGATATGAAATCTTGATTTTTTGAATTCGTTGGAACGATATTATCAAATAGATCCTAATGTTTTTGGTTTCAATAAAATCCGGATTGTTTTGCACCCGATACATTCAATTGAAGTTTGAAATCGAATTATCGAACTACCGTGCCATTTTCAATTCTATTTATAATTATATATAAATATTTATATTCTAACGACGACGTATATAAATATATACGTCGAATTATATTCAAAATAAATTTCTCGTCGATAATTATTTAGAATAATCCATTTTAAATAATCATAATTCGCCAAAATTGCCAAAATAAAAATTTTAAACTGGCCCAGATTTTCGGGTTGTTACAGTTACCAAGTCTTGAATTCTTTATAACGTTGTATTATTACTTGGAATGGGTTTCGAACATATACTCGATCCCGGTCTTTCCGAGTAATAAGCGTACTTTAAGCTGTAGCTATGGTATACACAGGCTTCCGATTCAAATCTCCTTCCAAATGATTATAACTTAAGATAACTCAGGATTTGAATTTTTATTTCATACATCTCATTACTATCTTGTCTCTTCTCTGAAATCAAAGATTATACCTTCGCTTTAATTTCTTACCTTTAATTCCCTTGAATCAAAGATTTGATTAAATTCCCATTTACGATATGGATTCCCACCATTCAATCTCATTGGGTTTCAAGAATGATATTATTGAAGATACGATTCACGACAAAAACCCAATCAATCGATATTGAATCATAGTTTACATAGAAATCTATCCACTTATATTCGATATGAATTCTCATAATCAACGAATACCATAAGTGGAATAACGATATAATAATATCTTTCAAATTCCCCAGATAGCATACGTTTACATCATGAGGTTTCATACCAAATATCGCAGATTATTTCTATCTAACTTATTTCAATCAGGGTGAAAACCCCGTATATTAATTGAAAGGTTTATTCAATTCTTCGACATTAGATTTGGATAGAAATACCATCAACTTATCTTCAATATTAATTACCGTATCCAACTTATATTATAAGCGGAATAATGATGAATTACCTTTTAAATTCCTCAGATAATAAGAGTTTTTATTTACCAAATTTACATCAAGCATTCGAAGATTTATCTCTAACCATATCCAAATTAAAATTTGGAAAAGCCATTTCAATGTCATATAAATATTTCCAATATTTTAACAACCTTTAAAATCATCCCTATAGTCAAATAATGGTTCCTGCTTTAAATTCCAAACCAATAATAGCATTGGGAATGTTACCAAAGTATCGCTATTAAAAATAGCCCTTTTTAAATTGAAAAAAATTAAAATTACTCGAAATGCAAGTATTCCAATTCAAATCTCCTTTTTAGGAGTTATCATAAATTTCTTCACTTAATAAACTTGTTTTATTCGATTTCCGTTCTGATCGGCAATTACACGTATTTCAAATTTGTTTGAATATAACTCGAAATCATATGTCGAAAATTGAAATTGTTCTCCTTATTCAAATATTATTATTATTGAAATTCAACGCCTTATTTCAAGTCAAGTTAATTCTAAATAATCCATTCAAACTTGAAATTAATATTTATGAATTGTTGCATCATAGTATCTTCTATTCAAACCATATAATGATTAAAATATGAATTATTCAAATCCTTTTGAGTTTTCTTTATATTTCCAAATCATTTGAAACAGTTCCAAAATATATTTCAAATTATATTTCGAATTTACCATCCCGTTGTCGGATCAGTTAGGGATAGCCATGGAGAGCAGGAAACTGAATTTCCAAACCCAAGCCTAGACACTATCCTCTCTGTCATCCTAGAATGTTCTGGTGTATATTATAATATATATATAACCATATTCAAATTTAAAAATCTCATTTCGAGTTAAAACAAAAAAAATCAATGCATAGTTCAAAATTTTCCAATCCTAATTCAACATTTAAAAAGTTGATATTTAATTCAAAATTAACATTTAAATATTATTTAATAATTAAACAAAAATCGATATTGGAGGAGATTCAAAGTCGATCACCCATATATTCCACGACAACGGCGTGTTGGTGTGTGATATCATACAATGCAATTATATTTATCCAAATAAACTAGACGATCAGATGGATAAGGGTTCACTATCACAACAAACATTTGACTGTGCACAAGCATTACAGACAATAACGCTTACTAGTGTTCAGTGTATTCTCTAATTCATGAAAAACCATTCAAATATCAATATCCATCACACAATCATCATCACTAATTATAATTAATCTCAGCAAATTATAATTAACTAATTTAAATAAATAAATTAAATTAGAAGTTCTCACCAGTCGAGCTTTAAAATCTTCATTACCAGAGCGAACATATCAATGACTACTGCCACCTCTACTCGTTCTGTTCTCGATCCATTTTGATTAGCAGTGATGAATTTCTGCTAATTTTACACATTGAATTTGAATTAATATTGATGTCCACCTTTATATGTATAAGGAATTTTAAATTTCCATAAATTTATATTAAATCAAAGTTATAACATTGTACATCATCGTGTTCTATTTCCCGATATGATTCTAACGCCTCTGACGGCGAGTCAATCCGATAGAAAATGAGCGAGATAATGTTGTTTGAAGTTTAAACAAATTTAACTTGAATTTTAAATTAAAATAACTCATACCTACAAAGCTTGGCCCAAGCCCATTGCCACCGACCCAATATCAAACCGGCCCGCACCCCTTTCTTCTTCATCCTCCACGCTCCTCTTCTTGCTCCACGCACAGGAACCCATTTGAACGTGCACGGTGGTGCACGGTGCACCACTATTTATACCACTGAATTCGAATCTGAAACCGCCTACGGACTTCTCTTCCTTCCTTCGTCTCGCCGCACCATGTCATTGCAATTCCGGTCGACACCATCGATTTCTGTTCCTCTCGCCGCACCAAAAACCTTGAACAAACTCGCGTGGACCCCTATGTCGCACCCTCCTAAACACACACCGATTTCCGCCAAACTTTGCCACACGAAAGCTCTTTCCAATCTCATCGCAACACCACTCACCAATTCTCCTATCGCTACTTCCATCTCCGTCAAACTCCAACCCTAATTTCCGACCATCCAAAGTGTCGATACGGAATCTCCTCATTTTCGCACCAAAAATACTAGGTTCCTAGCTGATCGTAGTGGTGCAGACGGCACGAGCTAATTTTTCCTGGATTGTGAGATTTGATTTTTCGAAGTTTTCTTCCCAAAATTTCACTTTGCTGTAAATTGAAAAATTCTCTTTTGTTACTCAGTGAAACTACAATCCGACAATTTCTAAAAATCGGTGATGATGATATAGACAATATTCGTGCTACTCATCTCAGCTAAAAGTGAATAGATTGAGTGGTGTGGATTTTTAAATGGATGGGAATATGGTTTGTTCATTTACTGTAAATCAAAAGAGAAAGAAGAAGATGGAGGTCGTGAGTTTCTTCTCCTTTGATCAAGGAAATTTTTCTTTTATATATATATGAATTTTCAAATTATTTAATTATTGAGAAAAGGGACACATGGCTTACCAATACCATGCATTAGGACACCTAATGAGACACCTAATCTTATTTAAAAACCCAACCAATGCATGTTTAGCAAACAGATCTAGTTTATTTATTTATAAATTGGAATTTTAGTCACAACATTATAACACTTATATTTGTAACAATTTCCACTCTTATTACATAGGGTTTTAACAAGATATTTATACTAACTAATATTTTAAAAATTTATTAACAAAAATATTTATCTATATTATTTATCAAATAATTTACCAAAGTTTATACTAACAAATGGTTTAGATAAATACCTATCAATCCTTATAAATTTTTATAAAGGCAATTATAATTTACCAAAATAAAATATAATAATCATTCTTGTAAAATCATAAAATAAATTATCCTTTTCAAAAATCATTTACAAATCAATATTATCAAAATTTAGAAAATATTATTACTTAAACATGAAATCTTATAAATTAACTATAAACTTTTAAAACAAATTTTCCTTATACCAAATCATAGTTTATAAAATAACACAAGATACTTTATTCAAAATTTAAAAATTCATATATTCAAACCTTATAAAACAAATATATATTCAGAAAATCCAACATTATATAAAAAAAATCCAAATTCATATATTAAAAATCCAAATCAACTTGGTAAAATTTATGGGATGTTACATTCACCCCCTTAGAAACTTTTCGTCCTCGAAAAGCAAGTCGAGTAAATTAAACTCCTTAACCAATTTTAAATTCCCATTTCTCTCTTGACATATCGGGAATGTAACGGTTAAAACCAAGTTTCACATTATCTCAGGATACTCTATCTAATTCTTACTAAAGGTAGAGTCTAAGGAAACTTGTATGATCTAGTGATTACTAGGGTCGTCACCGGTCTTGCTTAAAATCGAATTCTCTGAGTTAGGCTCAGAGCTGCTATCCTACCACTAAGCAGAAACTAGGATAGATATTGTCTGGTACTTAGAGGTCTACGACTCTAAGAAAATTTTAAAGTCTAACTTGCTCTTACGAACCCATGATTTCCTTATCAATTATAGGACTAAGTGCTTAACTTAGAAATTTAAATCCAAATTCTCAAATAATCCTTTCCATAATCATTTAATTATCCTGCAAAATACCATCTTGGTTAACTTCAGTATTAGAAATTCTATTGTTCTCAATACAAATCAAGTTCAATTTAGAGATAATTCAAAATACTGGTTTCAATCCAAGTTAAATCACTTGTCCATGATAGAGTATCCATGATATTAGTTTCAAAATACTGGTTTCAACCCATGATAGAGTCATGGACAAAAGGAAGAATTCAAAGATAAATTTGAACAGTAAAACGACAATTCAGGGTGATATTCAAAAGATGACAATGGGTCGAGCAAAACCCAGCGACAAGGGAAGAGATGGAATTATATTTTCGAAATACCCATTCTATTTCAAATTTTTATTTCAATCGTTTCAAATCTCATTTTAACCCATTTATAACTTATACTCATTTAATATTCATATTTTAGTTTCGCATTCACCTAATCGAATAACACTTTTCTAAATCCACTTTAACATTCAAAATATATATAATCTCTTCATTCTTGTTTAAATATCAAATCGTTTTTAGAAAAATTTTCTTACTCAACTAGCCGGGAAATCCCTTAAATAGTTTTATTTAAAATACAATCACGCTTCCTCTGCGCACTCTGATCGTGCGTACATAGGTTCAAGCTAGGGTTGTTCAAATATTGACCTTAACATTTTTAGAACTTACTTCTTCAAATTTAATATTTCAAAGATCCAAAATTTTCCTACTCCGATGTTTGTTATGATTTAAATTAACCTTTTAAACTCTTTTCTAACTTAAGTCAAAAATCATCTCGTAAAACAAATTCCTATCTTAAGTCTAAATCATCTATGGATTTCTTAAGGGGTTCTGATAGCTAAGATATTCTTGGATATTCTCATTTACAATTCATGTTGAGGTTTTATCCAAATCTATTGCTTACATTAACATATTAACACTTTTTGAGAAATATAATATCTTTTCTGATTACAACTTATTAGGTCATATTCTAACATTTGTTATGACTTGTTTAACTTGAAGTATGGGTGCTATTTTTGATATAATTTCTTAAAGAATTTTCACACTTACGTGTCCTTTCAAATTCTTAAGTATAGTTTACTTCTACAATATCCCCTTTTTGTTATTATCAAAATAATTGCTTTTGCATCTATAACATATTGCTTACATTATATTCCTAACATATCGAAGTGGTTCAAGTATTCTTCGACGTGTTAATTGAAACCATGCAGTCATCCCACTTTCGAAACTCGAAAATAATTACTGATGGTGCCATGGTCATCAGTAAAAATCATCCTCGAGCGACTAGAGTGTGACCCTACATCTACCTAGTATATATTGGACTTCGTATACACGTTGATCAGACGTATATTAAAAATCCTTACATACTCGATAGTCCAATTGTGGCGTCGAATAAAACACTCGAAATCTTTATTTCAAATTATATTTCAAAATATATTGCAAATAATCATCGTTTCAAAATGATTTACTTGTTCAAAATACCTTATATAGGTTTCAAAATACGCTTTCCCATCATAATATCCCAAAATCTCATTCTAGGGTATTTCTAACCCTATCTCTAACGAGATAATATAACTCTGAGGAGTCCTATTCTTTTGTCCAAATATGTATGTACCCCATAGCTTTGTATAACCGAAGCTCTGATACCAACTGTAACGACCCGACTTTTTGCCCGATTCTCGCCGGTAATTAAACCAACTTAAACCGTTCACAAAGACGAATTGTTATGGATACATACATATATTAAACAAATAACAGGACTTTCATTGCAAATTACAATGTTACATCAGAGTTACATAGAATATCAGAGTTACAAATATATACACAGCGGAAGAAAAGAAAATAACTTTACTCTCAGCGGAAGATCAAAACACAGCGGAAGCTTCAATTCTATCGTGGACTCCAACTCTAAAAGCGCTCTAAATCCTGCTCCAGCGATCCATAACTGCAAAACTAAACTACTGGCTGCCCGTGCGAAAAATCATGGGCACCCAGAGTTTAGGTGAGGGAACAATAAACCCCAGGTCAGTCGTGGGGCTGGTGTGAGAACTCAAACAGTTAGATTCATTTTAAAGTTGGGAACTTCACCGGATCACGCCGCTAACGCGGAACGGATTTACTCCATGTGAGTATCCGTGCATATAAATGCACAATGTCTTTTGAAAATGAAGCTATCATAAGCTCGTCCCACATCACACAATGCAAGCGCACACCAGATGGGCGAGTTTTATCTTATGACAACCAAATATGCTTTCATACGAAAAATTCTCTTCAATACCATAATATATAGTGTGGAAAACATTTCGCAAGTAAATGTATTAATCCTAGACAGCATATACCCCATAATATATGTTGCTATATATACATATATATATATATATATATATACAATCAAAATCGTATGGCTCGCATAAGAAATTTGGGTTTCCAACTTGATGATTCCTGGCACGAAAGATCAATCAGGGATACAAAACGAAGTGCCTCAACGGCTTTTTCGACCATACGCGGACACCGACTACACATCGTCAGGGCAGATCAACAGTTTTCGACTAGACACGGCCCCCCGAACATACCCAACTTCCCCAGGTTCATAAGTGGTTTCCCACTGCTGCACAGCTTCATCATTTATTCATATATAAGTATAAAACCTAACCGCCAATTTCTCATCAATCCGGGGTGTGAGGTTTGTTGATGTTACGTCATACACAAAGCGATGCTTCGATAAGCCATTCTTCGATCATCACTAGATTGTTTCATAACTTGGGTACGCCACATTGACAATTCACGACATATCACTGATTTCAATCAATGCATATCCTCTAAGTTCATATGACTTAGAGACGAGGATAATATTATTGCCACAAATCCGATATACATTAGCGGAAATCAGTGCTATGCGGTAAATTTCAATGTCAGACACACCATCCATATAAGTCCGTTCTGGGTCTGAACGGAACAACAACCCGAAAATAGTTGAATATGTTCAGGTCTCATGCAACCCATACCTCGTATTGGGTGGCCTACCCAAGCAAGACATAATTCAACAATCAATCTAAACAATTCAAATATTCTCGGTCTTCATTCGCCGTTACCAAGTCTTGAATTCTTTATAACGTCGTATTATTACTTGGAATGGGTTTCGAACATATACTCGATCCCGGTCTTTCCGAGTAATAAGCGTACTTTAAGCTGTAGCTATGGTATACACAGGCTTCCGATTCAAATCTCCTTCCAAATGATTATAACTTAAGATAACTCAAGATTTGAATTTTTATTTCATACATCTCATTACTATCTTGTCTCTTCTCTGAAATCAAAGATTATACCTTCGCTTTAATTTCTTACCTTTAATTCCCTTGAATCAAAGATTTGATTAAATTCCCATTTACGATATGGATTCCCACCATTCAATCTCATTGGGTTTCAAGAATGATATTATTGAAGATACGATTCACGACAAAAACCCAATCAATCGATATTGAATCATAGTTTACATAGAAATCTATCCACTTATATTCGATATGAATTCTCATAATCAACGAATACCATAAGTGGAATAACGATATAATAATATCTTTCAAATTCCCCAGATAGCATACGTTTACATCTTGAGATTTCATACCAAATATCGCAGAATATTTCTATCTAACTTATTTCAATCAGGGTGAAAACCCCGTATCTTAATTGAAAGGTTTATTCAATTCTTCGACATTAGATCTGGATAGAAATACCATCAACTTATCTTCAATATTAATTACCGTATCCAACTTATATTATAAGCGGAATAATGATGAATTACCTTTTAAATTCCTCAGATAATAAGAGTTTTTATTTACCAAATTTACATCAGGCATTCGAAGATTTATCTCTATCCATATCTAAATTAAAATTTGGAAAAGCCATTTCAATGTCATATAAATATTTCCAATATTTTAACAACCTTTAAAATCATCCCTATAGTCAAATAATGGTTCCTGCTTTAAATTCCAAACCAATAATAGCATTGGGAATGTTACCAAAGTACCGCTATTAAAAATAGCCCTTTTTAAATTGAAAAAAATTAAAATTACTCGAAATGCAAGTATTCCAATTCAAATCTCCTTTTTAGGAGTTATCATAAATTTCTTCACTTAATAAACTTGTTTTATTCGATTTCCGTTCTGATCGGCAATTACACGCATTTCAAATTTGTTTGAATATAACTTGAAATCATATGTCGAAAATTGAAATTGTTCTCCTTATTCAAATACTATTATTATTGAAATCCAACGCCTTATTTCAAGTCAAGTTAATTCTAAATAATCCATTCAAACTTGAAATTAATATTTATGAATTGTTGCATCATAGTATCTTCTATTCAAACCATATAATGATTTAAATATGAATTATTCAAATCCTTTCGAGTTTTCTTTATATTTCCAAATCATTTGAAACAGTTCCAAAATATATTTCAAATTATATTTCGAATTTACCATCCCGCTGTCGGATCAGTTAGGGATAGCCAGGGAGAGCAGGAAACTGAATTTCCAAACCCAAGCCTAGACACTATCCTCTCTATCATCCTAGTATGTTCTGGTGTATATTATAATATATATATATATAACCATATTCAAGTTTAAAAATCTCATTTCGAGTTAAAACAAAAAAAATCAATGCATAGTTCAAAATTTTCCAATCCTAATTCAACATTTGAAAAGTTGATATTTAATTCAAAATTAACATTTAAATATTATTTAATAATTATACAAAAATCGATATTGGAGGAGATTCAAAGTCGATCACCCATATATTCCACGACCACGGCGTGTTGGTGTGTGATATCATACAATGCAATTATATTTATCCAAATGAACTAGACGATCAGATGGATAAGGGTTCACTATCACAACAAACATTTGACTGTGCACAAGCATTACAGACAATAACGCTTACTAGTGTTCGGTGTATTCTCTAATTCATGAACAACCATTCAAATATCAATATCCATCACACAATCATCATCACTAATTATAATTAATCTCAGCAAATTATAATTAACTAATTTAAATAAATAAATTAAATTAGAAGTTCTCACCAGGCGAGCTTTAAAATCTTCATTACCAGAGCGAACATATCAATGACTACTGCCACCTCTACTCGTTCTGTTCTCGATCCATTTTGATTAGCAGTGATGAATTTCTGCTAATTTTACACATTGAATTTGAATTAATATTGATGTCCACCTTTATATGTATAAGGAATTTTAAATTTCCATAAATTTATACTAAATCAAAGTTATAACATTGTACATCATCGTGTTCTATTTCCCGATATGATTCTAACGCCTCTGACGGCGAGTCAATCCGATAGAAAATGAGTGAGATAATGTTGTTTGAAGTTTAAACAAATTTAACTTGAATTTTAAATTAAAATAACTCATACCTACAAAGCTTGGCCCAAGCCCATTGCCACCGACCCAATATCAAACCGGCCCGCACCCCTTTCTTCTTCATCCTCCACGCTCCTCTTCTTGCTTCACGCACAGGAACCCATTTGAACGTGCACGGTGGTGCACGGTGCACCACTATTTATACCACTGAATTCGAATCTGAAACCGCCTACGGACTTCTCTTCCTTCCTTCGTCTCGCCGCACCATGTCATTGCAATTTCGGTAGCCACCATCGATTTCCGTTCCTCTCGCCGCACCAAAAACCTTGAACAAACTCGCGTGGACCCCTATGTCGCACCCTCCTAAACACACACTGATTTCCGCCAAACTTTGCCACACGAAAGCTCTTTCCAATCTCATCGCAACACCACTCACTAATTCTCCTATCGCTACTTCCATCTCCGTCAAACTCCAACCCCAATTTCCGACCATCCAAAGTGTCGATACGGAATCTCCTCATTTTCGCACCAAAAATACTAGGTTCCTAGCTGATCACAGTGGTGCAGACGGCACGAGCTAATTTTTCCTGGATTGTGAGATTTGATTTTTCGAAGTTTTCTTCCCAAAATTTCACTTTGCTGTAAATTGAAAAATTCTCTTTTGTTACTCAGCGAAACTACTATCCGACAATTTCTAAAAATCGGGGATGATGATATAGACAATATTCGTGCTACTCATCTCAGCTAAAAGTGAATAGATTGAGTGGTGTGGATTTTTAAATGGATTGGAATATGGTTTGTTCATTTACTGTAAATCAAAAGAGAAAGAAGAAGATGGAGGTCGTGAGTTTCTTCTCCTTTGATCAGGGAAAATTTTCTTTTATATATATATGAATATTCAAATTATTTAATTATTGAGAAAAGGGACACATGGCTTACCAATACCATGCATTAGGACACCTAATGAGACACCTAATCTTATTTAAAAACCCAACCAATGCATGTTTGGAAAAATGATCTAGTTTATTTATTTATAAATTGGAATTTTAGTCACAACATTATAATACTTATATTTGTAACAATTTCCACTCTTATTACATAGGGTTTTAACAAGATATTTATACTAACTAATATTTTAAAAATTTATTAACAAAAATATTTATCTATATTATTTATCAAATAATTTACCAAAGTTTATACTAACAAATGGTTTAGATAAATACCTATCAATCCTTATAAATTTTTATAAAGGCAATTATAATTTACCAAAATAAAATATAATAATCATTCTTGTAAAATCATAATATAAATTATCCTTTTCAAAAATCATTTACAAATCAATATTATCAAAATTTAGAAAATATTATTACTTAAACATGAAATCTTATAAATTAACTATAAACTTTTAAAATAAATTTTCCTTATACCAAATCATAGTTTATAAAATAACACAAGATACTTTATTCAAGATTTAAAAATTCATATATTCAAACCTTATAAAACAAATATATATTCAGAAAATCCAACATTATATAAAAAAAATCCAAATTCATATATTAAAAATCCAAATCAACTTGGTAAAATTTATGGGATGTTACATTCACCCCCCCTTAGAAACTTTTCGTCCTCGAAAAGGAAGTCGAGTAAATTAAACTCCTTAACCAATTTTAAATTCCCATTTCTCTCTTGACATATCGGGAATGTAACGGTTAAAACCAAGGTTCACATTATCTCAGGATACTCTATCTAATTCTTACTAAAGGTAGAGTCTAAGGAAACTTCTATGATCTAGTGATTACTAGGGTCGTCACCGGTCTTGCTTAAAATCGAATTCTCTGAGTTAGGCTCAGAGCTGCTATCCTACCACTAAGGAGAAACAAGG
Organism: Allium sativum; assembly: GCA_030737875.1. Lineage (NCBI taxonomy): Eukaryota > Viridiplantae > Streptophyta > Magnoliopsida > Asparagales > Amaryllidaceae > Allium > Allium sativum. The sequence goes on along the minus strand of CM060909.1, from coordinate 735,849,477 downwards.
ATAGATATTGTCTGGTACTTAGAGGTCTACGACTCTAAGAAAATTTTAAAGTCTAACTTGCTCTTACGAACCCATGATTTCCTTATCAATTATAGGACTACGTGCTTAACTTAGAAATTTAAATCCAAATTCTCAAATAATCCTTTCCATAATCATTTACTTATCCTGCAAAATACCATCTTGGTTAACTTCAGTATTAGAAATTCTATTGTTCTCAATACAAATCAAGTTCAATTTAGAGATAATTCAAAATACTGGTTTCAATCCAAGTTAACTCACTTGTCCATGATAGAGTATCCATGATATTAGTTTCAAAATACTGGTTTCAACCCATGATAGACTCATGGACAAAAGGAAAAATTCAAATATAAAGTTGAACAGTAAAACGACAATTCAGGGTGATATTCAAAAGATGACAATGGGTCGAGCAAAACCCAGCGACAAGGGAAGAGATGGAATTATATTTTCGAAATACCCATTCTGTTTTAAATTTTTATTTCAATCGTTTCAAATCTCATTTTAACCCATTTATAACTTATACTCATTTAATATTCATATTTTAGTTTCGCATTCACCTAATCGAATAACACTTTTCTAAATCCACTTTAACATTCAAAATATATATAATCTCTTCATTCTTGTTTAAATATCAAATCGTTTTTAGAAAAATTTTCTTACTTAACTAGCCGGGAAATCCCTTAAATAGTTTTATTTAAAATACAATCACGCTTCCTCTGTGCACTCTGATCGTGCGTACATAGGTTCAAGCTAGGGTTGTTCAAATATTGACCTTAACATTTTTAGAACTTACTTCTTCAAATTTAATATTTCAAAGATCCAAAATTTTCCTACTCCGATGTTTGTTATGATTTAAATTAACCTTTTAAACTCTTTTCTAACTTAAGTCAAAAATCATCTCGTAAAACAAATTCCTATCTTAAGTCTAAATCATCTATGGATTTCTTAAGGGGTTCTGATAGCTAAGATATTCTTGGATATTCTCATTTACAATTCATGTTGAGGTTTTATCCAAATCTATTGCTTACATTAACATATTAACACTTTTTGAGAAATATAATATCTTTTCTGATTACAACTTATTAGGTTATATTCTAACATTTGTTATGACTTGTTTAACTTGAAGTATGGGTGCTATTTTTGATATAATTTCTTAATGAATTATCACACTTACGTGTCCTTTCAAATTCTTAAGTATTGTTTACTTCTACAATATCCCCTTTTTGTTATTATCAAAATAATTGCTATTGCATCTATGACATATTGCTTACATTATATTCCTAACATATCGAATTGGTTCAAGTATTCCTCGACGTGTTAATTGAAACCATGTAGTCATCCCACTTTCGAAACTCGAAAATAATTACTGATGGTGCCATGGTCATCAGTAAAAATCATCCTCGAGCGACTAGAGTGTGACCCTACATATACCTAGTATATATTGGACTTCGTATACACGTTGATCAGACGTATATTAAAAATCCTTACATACTCGATAGTCCAATTGTGGCGTCGAATAAAACACTCGAAATCTTTATTTCAAATTATATTGCAAATAATCATCGTTTCAAAATGATTTACTTGTTCAAAATACCTTATATAGGTTTCAAAATACGCTTTCCCATCATAATATCCCAAAATCTCATTCTAGGGTATTTCTAACCCTATCTCTAACGAGATAATATAACTCTAAGGAGTCCTATTCTTTTTTCCAAATATGTACGTACCCCATAGCTTTGTATAACCAAAGCTCTGATACCAACTGTAACGACCCGACTTTTTGCCCGATTCTCGCCGGTAATTAAACCAACTTAAACCGTTCACAAAGACGAATTGTTATGGATACATACATATATTAAACAAAATAACAGGACTTTCATTGCAAATTACAATGTTACATCAGAGTTACATAGAATATCAGAGTTACAAATATATACACAGCGGAAGAAAAGAAAATAACTTTACTCTCAGTGGAAGATCAAAACACAGCGGAAGCTTCAATTCTATCGTGGACTCCAACTCTAAAAGCGCTCTAAATCCTGCTCCAGCGATCCATAACTGCAAAACTAAACTACTGGCTGCCCGTGCGAAAAATCATGGGCACTCAGAGTTTAGGTGAGGGAACAATAAACCCCAGGTCAGTCGTGGGACTGGTGTGAGAACTCAAATAGTTAGATTCATTTTTAAAGTTGGGAACTTCACCGGATCACGCCGCTAACGCGGAACGGATTTACTCCATGTGAATACCCGTGCATATAAATGCGCAATGTCTTTTGAAAATGAAGCTATCATAAGCTCGTCCCACATCACACAATGCAAGCGCACACCAGATGGGCGAGTTTTATCTTATGACAACCAAATATGCTTTCATACGAAAAATTCTCTTCAATACCATAATATATAGTGTGGAAAACATTTCGCAAGTAAATGTATTAATCCTAGACAGCATATACCCCACAATATATGTTGCCATATATATATATATATACAATCAAAATCGTATGGCTCGCATAAGAAATTTGGGTTTCCAACTTGATGATTCCTGGCACGAAAGATCAATCAGGGATACAAAACGAAGTGCTGCAACGGCTTTTTCGACCATACGCGGACACCGACTACACATCGTCAGGGCAGATCAATGGTTTTCGACCAGACACGGCCCCACGAACATACCCAACTTCCCTAGGTTCATAAGTGGTTTCCCACTGCTGCACAGCTTCATCATTTATTCATATATAAGTATAAAACCTAACCGCCAGTTTCTCATCAATCCGAGGTGTGAGGTTTGTTGATGTTACGTCATACACAAAGCGATGCTTCGATAAGCCATTCTTTGATCATCACTAGCTTGTTTCATAACTTGGGTACGCCACATTGACAATTCACGACATATCACTGATTTCAATCAATGCATATCCTCTAAGTTCATATGACTTAGAGACGAGGATAATATTATTGCCACAAATCCGATATACATTAACGGAAATCAGTGCTATGCGGTAAATTTCAATATCAGACACACCATCCATATAAGTCCGTTCTGGGTCTGAACGGAACAACAACCCAAAAATACTTGAATATGTTCAGGTCTCATGCAACCCATACCTCGTATTGGGTGGCCAACCCAACCAAGACATAAGTCAACAATCAATCTAAACAATTCAAATATTCTCGGTCTTCATTCGCCGTTACCAAGTCTTGAATTCTTTATAACGTCGTATTATTACTTGGAATGGGTTTCGAACATATACTCGATTCCGGTCTTTCCGAGTAATAAGCGTACTTTAAGCTGTAGCTATGGTATACACAGGCTTCCGATTCAAGTCTCCTTCCAAATGATTATAACTTAAGATAACTCAAGATTTGAATTTTTATTTCATACATCTCATTACTATCTTGTCTCTTCTCTGAAATCAAAGATTATACCTTCGCTTTAATTTCTTACCTTTAATTCCCTTGAATCAAAGATTTGATTAAATTCCCATTTACGATATGGATTCCCACCATTCAATCTCATTGGGTTTCAAGAATGATATTATTGAAGATATGATTCACGACAAAAACGCAATCAATCGATATTGAATCATAGTTTACATAGAAATCTATCCACTTATATTCGATATGAATTCTCATAATCAATGAATACCATAAGTGGAATAACGATATAATAATATCTTTCAAATTCCCCAGATAGCATATGTTTACATCATGAGATTTCATACAAAATATCGCAGATTATTTCTATCTAACTTATTTCAATCAGGGTGAAAACCCCGTATCTTAATTGAAAGGTTTATTCAATTCTTCGACATTAGATCTGGATAGAAATACCATCAACTTATCTTCAATATTAATTACCGTATCCAACTTATATTATAAGCGGAATAATAATGAATTACCTTTTAAATTCCTCAGATAATAAGAGTTTTTATTTACCAAATTTACATCAAGCATTCGAAGATTTATCTCTAACCATATCCAAATTAAAATTTGGAAAAGCCATTTCAATGTCATATAAATATTTCCAATATTTTAACAACCTTTAAAATCATCCCTATAGTCAAATAATGGTTCCTGCTTTAAATTCCAAACCAATAATAGCATTGGGAATGTGACCAAAGTACCGCTATTAAAAATAGCCCTTTTTAAATTGAAAAAAATTAAAATTACTCGAAATGCAAGTATTCCAATTCAAATCTCCTTTTTAGGAGTTATCATAAATTTCTCCACTTAATAAACTTGTTTTATTCGATTTCCGTTCTGATCGGCAATTACACGCATTTCAAATTTGCTTGAATATAACTCGAAATCATATGTCGAAAATTGAAATTGTTCTCCTTATTCAAATACTATTATTATTGAAATCCAACGCCTTATTTCAAGTCAAGTTAATTCTAAATAATCCATTAAAACTTGAAATTAATATTTATGAATTGTTGCATCATAGTATCTTCTATTCAAACCATATAATGATTTAAATATGAATATTTCAAATCCTTTTGAGTTTTCTTTATATTTCCAAATCATTTGAAACAGTTCCAAAATATATTTCAAATTTACCATCCCGTTGTCGGATCAGTTAGGGATAGCCAGGGAGAGCAGGAAACTGAATTTCCAAACCCAAGCCTAGACACAATCCTCTCTGTCATCCTAGAATGTTCTGGTGTATATTATAATATATATATAACCATATTCAAATTTAAAAATCTCATTTCGAGTTAAAACAAAAAAAATCAATGCATAGTTCAAAATTTTCCAATCCTAATTCAACATTTAAAAAGTTGATATTTAATTCAAAATTAACAATTAAATATTATTTAATAATTAAACAAAAATCGATATTGGAGGAGATTCAAAGTCGATCACCCATATATTCCACGACCACGGCGTGTTGGTGTGTGATATCATACAATGCAATTATATTTATCCAAATGAACTAGACGATCAGATGGATAAGGGTTCACTATCACAACAAACATTTGACTTTGCACAAGCATTACAGACAATAATGCTTACTAGTGTTCAATGTATTCTCTAATTCATGAACAACCATTCAAATATCAATATCCGTCACACAATCATCATCAATAATTATAATTAATCTCAGCAAATTATAATTAACTAATTTAAATAAATAAATTAAATTAGAAGTTCTCACTAGTCGAGCTTTAAAATCTTCATTACCAGAGCGAACATATCAATGACTACTGCCACCTCTACTCGTTCTGTTCTCGATCCATTTTGATTAGCAGTGATGAATTTCTGCTAATTTTACACATTGAATTTGAATTAATATTGATGTCCACCTTTATATGTATAAGGAATTTTAAATTTCCATAAATTTATATTAAATCAAAGTTATAACATTGTACATCATCGTGTTCTATTTCCCGATATGATTCTAACGCCTCTGACCGCGAGTCAATCCGATAGAAAATGAGCGAGATAATGTTGTTTGAAGTTTAAACAAATTTAACTTGAATTTTAAATTAAAATAACTCATACCTACAAAGCTTGGCCTAAGCCCATTGCCACCGACCCAATATCAAACCGGCCTGCACCCATTTCTTCTTCATCCTCCACGCTCCTCTTCTTGTTTCACGCACAGGAACCCATTTGAACGTGCACGGTGGTGCACGGTGCACCACTATTTATACCACTGAATTCGAATCTGAAACCGCCTACGGACTTCTCTTCCTTCCTTCGTCTCGCCGCACCATGTCATTGCAATTCCGGTCGCCACCATCGATTTCCGTTCCTCTCGCCGCACCAAAAACCTGGAACAAACCGGCGTGGACCCCTATGTCGCACCCTCCTAAACACACACTGATTTCCGCCAAACTTTGCCACACGAAAGCTCTTTCCAATCTCATCGCAACACCACTCACTAATTCTCCTATCGCTACTTCCATCTCCGTCAAACTCCAACCCTAATTTCCGACCATCCAAAGTGTCAATACGGAATCTCCTCATTTTCGCACCAAAAATACTAGGTTCCTAGCTGATCGCAGTGGTGCAGACGGCACGAGCTAATTTTTCCTGGATTGTGAGATTTGATTTTTCGAAGTTTTCTTCCCAAAATTTCACTTTGCTGTAAATTGAAAAATTCTCTTTTGTTACTCAGCGAAACTACAATCCGACAATTTCTAAAAATCAGTGATGATGATATAGACAATATTCATGCTACTCATCTCAGCTAAAAGTGAACAGATTGAGTGGTGTGGATTTTTAAATGGATGGGAATTTGGTTTGTTCATTTACTGTAAATCAAAAGAGAAAGAAGAAGATGGAGGTCGTGAGTTTCTTCTCCTTTGATCAGGGAAAATTTTCTTTTATATATAAATGAATTTTCAAATTATTTAATTATTGAGAAAAGGGACACATGGCTTACCAATACCATGCATTAGGACACCTAATGAGACACCTAATCTTATTTAAAAACCCAACCAATGCATGTTTGGCAAAATGATCTAGTTCATTTATTTATAAATTGGAATTTTAGTCACAACATTATAACACTTATATTTGTAACAATTTCCACTCTTATTACATAGGGTTTTAACAAGATATTTATACTAACTAATATTTTAAAAATTTATTAACAAAAATATTTATCTCTATTATTTATCAAATAATTTACTAAAGTTTATACTAACAAATGGTTTAGATAAATACCTATCAATCCTTATAAATTTTTATAAAGGCAATTATAATTTACCAAAATAAAATATAATAATCATTCTTGTAAAATCATAAAATAAATTATCCTTTTCAAAAATCATTTACAAATCATTATTATCAAAATTTAGAAAATATTATTACTTAAACATGAAATCTTATAAATTAACTATAAACTTTTAAAATAAATTTTCCTAATACCAAATCATAGTTTATAAAATAACACAAGATACTTTATTCAAAATTTAAAAATTCATATATTCAAACCTTATAAAACAAATATATATTCAGAAAATCCAACATTATATAAAAAAATCCAAATTCATATATTAAAATTCCAAATCAACTTGGTAAAATTTATGGGATGTTACAAAAACCATCATAAATATCAGTTGCAATGAGTCTCATGTAATAATAGGTACATCAGTATTAATTATCTCAACGTAATAATACTGCCATAATGCCTAATAGTTATGAATCCTCTATCTCTAGATTCCATCTCTAAGGTATCATCGATCTAAGCATTCCCATCTACTATCATGTTTATATGTTAAGAAGAGGGAGGTCTGAACATAAAGTTCTGCTGAATGAAAATAACATGTGTTTAATGGCTATACTCTATATTTGATAGGTTAAATACTTCAAGTATGTGTATGTAAACGCACAAGAATGCACGTGTTAGAGTTTATGCCCTAGAGACAATCCATTTGATGTGATTAATAACATTGTTGATGTTATTATTTTATTTGGAATAAAAATATCCTGTTATGTTATATAAACTGCGAATATAAATATTAACGTAATAGAAGTCCTTAGAATAATAATATGGATTTATATAGTTCAGGTAAGTGACTTGAACATGAGATTATATAATATGTTAAGTATTTTAATTCTTTGATGTCCCTAGTCAAGTTTAATTGTTTAAATAGGACGACAATAAAACATTGAGACTAGTATGTTGATTGACTAATGGTCACATCTCATTAATCATTAATGTACGTGATATTAATATCAAGACACAAAAACGTATCGGAGAATAGCATATAGAGCTGACCGAACGTGAGAAATATTACATGGAATATTGTTTGTTGATATCTAGGAATTAGAAAAGCACAAATTTTAAAATAAATTACTGCACGCGCAAAGGTGTGTAATATTCAGGTTGAACACAGAGCGGAAAATAAAATTTTATTATTTATATATTTCGTGGTCGAGTTAGACGAATTAAGGGCATGATTGAAACAATATTATTAGGATTACCGTTGAATCTAATCAGATGTTCAATCACTACTGAAAATTAAAATTGCAAAGACAACTTGTTCTCTACCAAATCTAATTGAATAAACGGCACAAGTTGCTTGGAAAATAAATTGCAGAAAAGAAATAAATGCAGAAAATAAAAGTGTAGAATACAAACAAACAGAAATAAAAATTAGGATTATCGTTGAATCTAATCAGACGGCCAATCACTAATGAGAAAATAAAAGCAATAGAAAATTGTGCTCTACCAAATCTAATTGAATAGACGACACAAATTTTCTAGATCCAAGCGAAGTATTGAAAAGAAAAGAAAACTCTTAATTCGTGGATGAAGTTTATAATGAGAATACATGGGCATTTATAGGATAGATAGCCAACCTAAACCCTAATACAATCACAAATGGGCCTTAGTTAATTACAGCAAATTTGGGCTTTCCTCGTTTTCTCTTGCTTTCTTGACAATGCTTCATTGATTTATGATATGGATCTTCTTTCTACCAATTATTTTCTTATCCAAAAAGCAACTTGACATAAGATCTTCATCTACAAGTCTTCATATGTATATACACAACATTTTGATCTTCATTTTCTAGTTTTCTGACTACATGTGGCTTAGACGACATATTTGTAAAAGTGACAAAATAAAACCCAAGTAATATTTATTTGTATACAAAAGGTAAGATAAAAGAGCATAAAATAAAATCATTTCTATGTTAATCAAATACCCCTACACTTATCTTTTACTCGTCCTCGAGTAAAATAAGAAATGAAAAACTAAACTAGATAGGTCACAATTTCGTAAGAAACACAATTGCATTGAGCGTATGCAACAAGCCATTAAACCTTTAGGTGTCCCTAGTAGGACGAATGGTGTACTATGAGGGTTATCATCCTACAATATTCGAATTTGGTATGCTATGGTTCTGATGTAACTAAGTGGATGCAACAGACCTATGCAAACGAAAACACGACTTGTTACAGAAAAGTTACAACATAGCAGTATACAATTGGAAATCAATCAATAGAATTTTTTGGTTCCTCAACTCCTCACAAATTTTCAACATAATTCAAGTTTTCAAATGTTAACTTCTAGTTAGGCCAGTTGGTTTGGTTGATAACATAGTGCAGCCATTAAATAAATTTTTGGTTTACTTGTCACAGTTTGCAAAGTGGTATTCTCGGTACCTTGGGTATGACTAGTCAAATCAATAAGGTCAAGAAGTGTTTGGGGATCATTGCTTATTCTCTATATCTATGAAAGTGAATCTTTATAATTAATTGCATTCACCTAACTTAAAGACCAAGGTATACAACTCATGCACTGCCTTGCGGACTAACGTGAGAGCAGGGAAAGAGCTTGGAGGGTTTGCACACCACCGTTAGATTTACTAGCAATGTTGGATACCCTTAGTTTACTATTATTACGAATGAACATAAGAACAAGAGAGAATTACACAATTTTAGCTTAATACAACTTCGTTTTAAAGATTCGAAAAGCCAGTATAAGTATTTTAAATCCTCCACTTATTAAATAAAGACTACAATTTAGAATAGACTTCATGGCGATAACCAAAGAATATCCCTATGTACCAGTTACACTATTATCGCTCGTAATTCAACTTTTCATTATGTTTTTTATCCGATCTTAGTTGTGGGAAAAAATATTCTATTAATTGATAAAAAAATTGTTAACTTAATTCGTTGTATCAATCTAAAATGAGTCTATTTCCAAAAAAAGGTATGTTTCTACGACCTAAAATGCATGATGGTCCTATCTAAATGCATGAAAATGAAAAGATTTTATTTTAAAGAAAAATAAAAATGAAAGCAATGCGATCGCCCCTACACCTGAACAAAACAGTTCCATATTGTAAACTCGTTTCCTAAATTTAAAAGATAACACCCAAAGATGGATGAGATGCAAAATTATTTGTAAGATGAAATGAATTTTAACCACTATATATGTGTGCGAATCATATGAAAAATGAAATCTATGGTGATGGTGAATGTTTTGTGAAAAGTGATGTTTTCTGTTTCCCCCACACTTGCCTCTATCGAAAATGATGTATGATGATTCTGTATCTGATTTTTGAGGTACAAGAGGCATGCCAATAAATTTTGTATTCAAAATCTTCCCTATGAAGAGTTTATCGTGACAATGAATCGTGTCATTCAAATGAAGATTACCATAATCCCATTGTAACAATCCGTATTTTCAGAACCAATTTTTTTTTTATTTTAGCTAATTTAAAGAATTGTGAATATATAAAATGTTTTATTTTAAATAACAACGATTAAAAAATTATTTAAATCGAAGTTAGAACGAATAAATTTATTTTAATGATAAAACGAGCTTGAAAAGGCGCGGCATTTTGAAAATTTGATTTTAAAATTTAACTGAATATATGGGATTAAAAATAAATCGAATTTCAATAAAAGCAAAAATATTTGAATCTGTTTTATTATATCTTTCTAACGAATGTGAAAAATTTAGATTTCATAATATAAATTGAAAGTTATGTCCAGTTTAAAATTCAGAATAGTCGCTATGGAATTAACTTTTGGAATTTAAAATAATTATATATATATATTATATAATATCTAACCCTAATTTCAATTCAGTAGCCTCCACTTTACTTAAAAGAAGAAAAAATACCCGTCAATTATCCCCTAAATCCCCAAAACGCGTTGCCGCCGCCCCTCTACTGGACCACCGCCGCCCACGCCAGTCCGCCTCCCCTCTACCCTACCGATGTCGCACCACCTCCTCTCTGCCCTTGCCCGTTTGAACACCCCATTCCCCAAAGCCGCAGACTAGAAGCCCTTGCCCTACCTCCGTAGAAAGACGCCCGCAGCTAAAGACTTCGCCTCCCTCTTCGCTTCCTCCACCCGTGGTTTCAGCCTTGAAGACCCTCAAAACCCTAGAAAATTTATCTAAGTATTTTCTGATTTTGATTTTATATATGATTTTTATTTAGAAACTTATATAATTTTTATTTAGAAAGTTAAGATTTTTAATCATAAAAAGTTAAGATTCCTAATCAAAGAAAGTTTAGATTTTTCATTGTATAGAAAATATGATTTTTCATTGTATAGAAAATATGATTTTTCATTGTATTGAAAAATATGATTTTTCATTGCATAGAAAAATCATATTTTCAATTGTATAGAAAATATGATTTTTTATTGTATAGGAAAATATGATTTTTCATCATATAGAAAATATGATTTTTCATTGTATAGAAAAATAAGATTTTTCATTATATAGAAAAACATGATTTTTAATTGTACAGAAAATGGGATTAATTGCAAAGAATAATCTAAAGTTCAAGTTTTCTTCCCATAATAATCTCAAGTTTGGATTATTTCTGAATGATCCGAAGTTTGGGGGTTGCCTTCCTATACTAGTCCCATTTACTTGTATCTTCCCATATTAATCCGAAGTTTGGGAGTATCTTCCCATATTGATCACAAAATAAAATGACAACGGGTCCTCGGGATCAATATCGAAAGACATCCCCAAAACTTTGGGTTATTTAGAAATAATCCAAACATGGGATTATTATGGGAAGACACGTTGAACTTCAGATTGTTCTTAACAATTAGTCCTAGAAAATATGATTTTTCATTGTATAGAAAAAATATGATTTTTCATTGTATAGAAAAATATGATTTTTGTTAGTGAAAATATGATTTCTTTGTTAATAAAAATATGATTTTTATCGTATAAAGGAAATATTTTTAGTAAGTTCAAAATGTGATTTTTAACTAGGGTATGAGATGAAAATGTTTTTTTAGAAAGCTAAAAATATGATTTTTAGATTATGTATGGTATTAATATTATAGTCATGTTACGAAATAACTTATAATTCGACAAAATATGATTTTTATTATGAAGATAGCGAGAATAAAAATGTGATTTTTTTATATATAGTATTAAAATATGTTAGATATGATTTTTAGTTATATAAAAATACAACTTTTAATGATAAAAATACGATTTTTAGTTATGTAAAAATATAATTTTTAGTAGATAAAAATATGATTTTTATTGTAGCTATGAAATAATTTTTAGAAAGATAAAGTTGTGATTTTTATATATACAGTAGCGTTATAAAAATATGATTTTTATATATACAGTAGCAGTATAAAAATATGCTTTTTATATATGTAGTAGCGTTATAAAAATATGATTTTTAAATAAAGCGTTGTTAAAATAAAAATGTGATTTTTAATATAAACTGTGTGAAACAGATTGTGATGAAATCACGGAGAAGAACACAACACTTTGGAACAAATCCAAACCGTGCAATCAAAGAATGGCTAAGTGGAAACCAAAGGTGAGAACTCCTTCTCACTCTAATTATTTTGCAGTTAAATATATACTAGGATGGAGACATGCTTAGTAGCACCTGACACCTTTAATTGAAACCATGATTGTTTATTTGGACTGTATTCTGATGTGATTGTGGTGTTAAATGGAAGATAAAATATTTATATGTTGAATAAAATATTTTATCATTAAAAATATAATTTTTAACGTATATATGTGAACGACATAAATTTCTCCTGAAATGAAAATAAATATTAATTTACAAATCGGACGATTTGTTTATGTACACCCATTTGGCTGATATTGATTGGCACGATAAATTTTATACATCATCCAACTGCACAAATAATAGTCAGTATTTGTTGTTTGAAAACCCCACACGGGTATTGGGATGATATTGGACATACACTAATCCCAATATTTAGTTCTATGCCAATCGATGGGTTGACAGGCTATGATCAACGTTAATTATTTGTTTTTAATGCTTATGCAGTTGTGTAATGCACTCTGGATGATGGTTGATTGTTTATCATGGTTATTATATACACGTGTTGTATGGAATCCATATAAATAACATTATACGGTTATTGTTTGGGTCTCATTCCAATTTGGAAAATAAAGAATGTTTTAAAATAAAGAATCTTTTAAAATAAAGAATATTTTAAAATAATGAATATTTTAAAATAATATTCAGTAAAGAATAAAATTATGATTTTGATATCTGATTTTAGATGGACACAAAAATATAAAAATATGAAGCCGAGTTAAGTAGCAAACGCCATTTTAACCCGAACGGGATTATCAATCGATTTTATTCACTTTATAATGAATATCGAAAAGAAGTTATTTCAAAATCTAATATTTTGAAAATATTATAATATTAATATGATAAAGATATAGAATATTCAGTTTTGATTAAAAATTGGAAATGGAGTTGAAATCGTTTTAAAATGAATTTATAAAACACATTTTGAATGAAAATCGATGAAATATATAATATACATTATATATATAATGGCCTGAATAGAACGCGCCGCACAGCGACCATTCGCGAATTTTGACAATTAACTTCGAATTGGCGTAACGGGAGATCCGATCGTCAGATTCTCCCAAAACCGGAACCGTTTGGTTCGTATCGAAAAGAGATTTTAAATGAACGTAAGAGATTTGAAATCTAACAGTTATATTTGGAGATATGTCCAATTCAATTTCAGAAAAGGCCGCTATGGATGCAGTTCGGTGGTCGTTATTGGAAACCGACTGTACGGGCAATAATAAAATTATTAAAAATATGGAAAATTATGTAAAATTATAATAAATGATTTGGAAATATTTCTGATGAAAAAATCAAGTTTTGAAAAGATAAAAATATATTTTCATCGAAATGAACTAGGTATTAACTAGAATAATATTCCTAATTATTTTTAGAATTAAATAAATTGGATTTGAAAATGGTTTTAAAATAACCAGAATTTTCCAATAAATAAAAATACATACATACATATATATATATATATATATATCGAAATGGATGTGGAATGAAAATAATCTCCTGGATATTTCGATATGGGGTTCCGTGAATATGCGGATATTGTTGAGGAATTTGGAAGTGATATATATATATTGTTATTCCTAATAGGATATTTGTTGGTTTCAGAATTTGATATTGAATATAAGCCAATATAATTTCTATTCGAAGCCTTGTATTTAATATCAAATTGGATTTTGGTTTTGTCGCGAATGGTGCCTGAAATAACCCTGTTCTTAAACCCAGTTGAAAAAAAGAATAAATCTTTAAATTAAGATTTAGTGGAGTTTTCCAATTAATTAATATTTAATTGGAATTGAATAAAAGAATTGAATTTTTGGGTTTATCATGAACGGTGTTTTAAATAACACTTGTTCTTTAACCCAATTACCAGTGAAGAATATGATTTGGAATTTATTATCTTTTAGTTAAGAATAACGGGAATTTTCCAAAGTAAAGTTTTCTAATTTGAAATATTAAATTGGAATTGAATGGAATTCGTTTGGTAATAATCGAAATGACCTGATGTGAAGGAAGGCTATTACTATATATGGAATTTAAAATGCTTTGCCGTTATTCCATTTATATTATTAGTCTAATACGGGAATTTATATCGATTATATATTATTATGATTTCTGTGTAGATTCCACTTTAATGGAAGATGATTTTGGGTTTATCGTGAATGATGTTCTAAATGACATTGGTTCTTTAACCCAGTTAAAGACGGGATTTGTTCCCTAATTTGAATAACCATTAAATAATGATTTTTGAAGATTATAACTAAGTGGAGTTTTAATGAATCTTTAATTAGATTGAAATGTTAATGCGGTAATTAAATTTTCCAAATTTGAGAAGTGTTCGAAAATGGAGTATCACCAGTTTTACTTCATGTGATAGTTAAATCTTTAGTTATATTTGAACGAGAAATGGTAATTGAATTTACCGATAACACAGTGGTGTTAGATATGGAGTACTACTAGTTTTACTCCATGGGATGAATAGGTTGGGATGGGGTAATAAAATGAATGATTACTTCGGTAAGGCGTTAATCCCGACTAGTTTGATAAACCTTAATTTGGTTATAAAATACGCGAGTTATTCAAAAAGACCGGGTTCAACCGATTCTGAATACCGAATACGACGACTAACAGTCGAAGAGATTGAAGAGGTGCAAGACCGACGATCTTCACATCGAATGGATGAGTTGCTACTGATGACTATGATTGGAGTAGCTACATTGAAGGGGCTATAGTGGTAGCCTTCCGAACGTACTTGTTGATTGTTTGGATATGCGAGGACCTCTCTCCTATATTGGACATATATGACGAGGAATAATGTGCCTTCAGTTTCGTTTAAATCCAGAACGGACTTGTAAATGAATGGTATGTTTGACGTTGTATTTCTTTATGTTGTATTCATTGATCTCTGCTAAATATATATCTGTTTGGTGGCGGAGAATTTATACTCTTGCTTAACACCCGTCTCTGAGACGTACGAGCTTAGAGATTATATATTGGTAGAAATCAGTGGTATTGTATGGATTGACAATGTGACATGTTGAGATGCATGGATCAAGGCTTTTGTTGAAAAGAAAATCCTTGTGGATGATTATCAATGCATAACTTTAATTAGGATAGCTTTGTATAGCGTTACTTCGCGAGCTTCACACACCTGTATGATGATGAACTGATGCTCAGGTCAGTATGCTTTCGATATGATGATGGATTCGGTCGGCCGAGATGTGCTGAGTGTGATCGCTCCACGCTCGAAGGGATAAGGCACACCCCCCGATTCCCAAATGGATAGAGTAAGCGATGTTTTTTCATGCACGGGACCTAGGCCGCGGAGATACTCGATATCCTGGATATAATGCGGATGTGCACTACGGCATTTTCTCATGCCTTGGACGTAAGCCGTGGGGAATTGCACTACGCGATAGATCTTTTGAATCAGGAGCCATCAGGATGGAAATCCAACTTTCCAATACGAGCTTTGCGGTTTTAATTGTAAACCTATATTGGCGACATGATATATGGTACCCATGCCATCTTGGATTGATACATTTACTTTCGAAATTGATTTCTACATTATACACTTATAGTAATAATAAAAGATAAATTTCGCATACCAAGCATATTTGGATATTATAAGGTAAAACTTTATCCTCTGGCTTGCGTTGCATTGTATGATGGGACCTAAATCCTATAATAGCTTCATTTTTTTTAACTAGCATTGCGTTGTTTGTTTATGCACTGGTATTCTTCGGGGTAAACCCATTCCATGTTATACGGCGTGGTCCCTTGATTTACCTAATTTTAAAATAAAGTTAATAACTATTTTAGTTCTCACACCAGTCCCATAACTGACCTGGAATTCATTGTTTTAACCTAAACTCTGGGTGCCCTTATTTTCCACATAGGCAGCTAGTAGTTTTGGTTTTCATAGATATTTCTTTTCCCAGGATCTGGATTACAGCTGGAGCTATATTCAAAAAGCTTTGTATCCGCATATCTCTTTCAGTTGTGTTGTAGATGTATTTCTGCTATGCTTTGTATTTATACATTTTATTTCCGTAGCTTTGTATTTTAAACTCTGATATTTTTCTGTGTAATATTTATTCATACTCTAATATATTTTTATACTCTGATGTAATTGTTGTAATAAGCAATAAAATGTTCTGTTGTTTGTCTTCAAATGCGTCGTGTTCTCAACTCAATCCGGGCTTTCCCGTAAGGGGAAGTTTAGGTCGTTTCACCCATAAATTTGAGTGTTTGACCACAATTTCTTTTGATGATGTTGAATTACGACTATCATTGAGATGTTTCATAAATTCATTCTCTTCATTTAAAAGTTCGTCTTCAAAAAGTTCTTCAAAAATATAATAGACATGTTTATTGAGGTAAAAGAAGCTTTCTAAAGAGCTAAATCTGACATGACATCCACATATGTTCATATCATGTCGACTTGTCTTATTTCATAATCAAAACCAGAAGAACAACTCAAAAATTCCATCAAAGCCAAGAACATGCACAACTCAAAACAAACTGAAAAATAAACTAAGATAACCTAGGTTTTTTTTTGAAAAGAAAAGAAAACAAACAAAAGAACAAAAAACTACATTGAAAGAAATAAAAATTAAACTAAAACATAGGTTAGGCTAAAAAATGCAAAACTACTCATCAAAAATAATAAAAATAAAACTTTATCTCTAAGAAGGAAAAAAAATCTAGACTCATTAAAATTAAGACTTAACAAAAACTAAACAAGACTCAAACCGTGCCACTCACGCACTCACCAAGATATATGCTAGAGCAATTTATACTAAAATTTACATAACCCTGTATCAAAGTTCACCAATAATACGCCACGCACTTAACAAAATATAAACCAAATCTCAAAACTTATGTACCAAAATCCAAGACCCAACTTATACACAGAAAGAAATCCCGGATACCATTTTTTTTATAAAGCACCACAATTAACTCTAGAAAACCAAAAAAATCGGCCACGCTCCCTTTTTGTCAAAACCGCTTCTACTGATTTCTCTAAAAAATCCGAACACTAATCAGAAATTTTTTGGGAATAGGGTTTAGTATTTCAAAATTCGGATTGGGTTACTCATTGAATTGGTGTTGATTGTTGGTTTGAACTGAAGGATACTTGAGGATGTAGATGCTTGGTTGTCGTGAGGTAAAGATGGTCAGTTTGGCATCACAGTGAGTCATTCGAAGAGGGGAATGATTGTGGTTTTCGTTTTGGTGAATATGGTTTGTGTGCTAGTAGATGTTGTGCGATTGTGAAGTTTGGCTTTCGTATAATTGTGATGATCGGCTCTTTGGTTGACAGGAGGAAGTTTGATGGATTGGCAGTAGCCGATGTTGATTTTAGTAGGAAGATGGTTATCGAGAGGTGAATTTAATGGGGGTGCGAATCGGGTCTATTGTTGTAACACCCCAAATTTGTACCGACAACAAAATATGATAAATTAAATAATAATTGATTTAATATTTGGAATTAGAAGAAAGGGATTGCACCATTGCGTCCATCTCGAAATTCTGGTCAAGATAGACATTTGGTTCGCGTAAAACGTACACCGTATGAGGAAGTTACGAGGGATTTAAATTTGTATACGTGTAGAAAAATTATACATATATACGCAGTAGTCGGAGATGAGTCAGAATTATATCCAGAACGATTCAAATTCGAAAAATTCGGCAGAGCACCAAAATTCCCGCTCTAGGGGGTCGACCCCCCTTAAGGGGTGTCGACCTATGGGTCGACCCACCAACAGTGGTGTCGACACCCCTAGGGCTGACAGTCGGTTTCAGAGGGTTCTGCAGCTACAAATATGTGCTCAAATCTCCTATTTCTTCTTTGGAAATTATGAGAGTTGTATGCTGCCGAGATACAAATCGAGACAGAACCGTTTTCTACAACAACAAAATTTGCAAATCAAGTTCGGAAATTCAAGATTTGTTCTTTCTCAATTCTCTAAACCTAACACAATGAGTTTCTAGGTTTAGATAAATAAAAGTGAATTGTGAAAGACGGTGAATTGGATATGTTCTAAAGCATGATTCTATGCTAGTGTTAAATCCTATACGATGTCATGAAAGATCTATTTCCCCAGATCTAATACAGTTGTGGTTATTCGATTAAGATGCCTATATGGATCTTGACTTGTAACTATATTGTGGTGAATGTACATCTATTGAATTGGACAGTTGTAACATTTGTTAGATCTAGTTCTTTATGTAAATCATCCTTCGCTTGTCATATTATGATCAATTTAGATATGTTGTAGACTTGACATGTGAATCCACTTTTAGATCTTAACATGTTACTATGTCCCCTATTTATGCTAGATCTAAATAGTTGGACACCCTAAAGGGTTAATTTAGATCTCATTATGCTTGCTTTGACATCATAGGAATTGCTACAAGTTATCAGTTTTATGTCCACCCTGTGATGATGTTAATTACATATCCATTTACCTTGTTATCATGCTAGTTTATGCCAAGATATATTGAAACTATCACCTTTGTCATATTCCCTTTTCATTGTTATGGCAAGGCTGCTTTATAGCCTAGATGCCGCCAAAGTATGTGTGAGTACATTAGTTAGGAAACGGGCAAAATGGATTTATAATTGGCATAATTTATGTAATATTTATGCAAATTTGAAATTTAATTCAAACGGGGAAACATAGAAATAATCACCTATAATGACATAGGTAGATTTGGATAAAAATGGAATATTTAGTAATTTCAATTAAGAATTATAATTGCACTTATGACACGAGGTTAGGCAGAAGTCTGCCCGGACCCGACCAGCATATCCAGCAGCCACTATTGTTGAACCTAATGTGAGAGGTCTAAGTGCGTAAATATGAATCGGGCTAAGACACGAGGGTAGGCCCAACTGTGGAATATTACTACCCGGACCAGATCGGCATATCCAGCATCCACACGTTGTGGGCCTAATGTGGGAGGTCTAGCCAATTATAACCATAGTTGGACTTGGTATTGAATTGGACTACTTAAAATAATTTAATCCATAAGGATTGTATGATTATGAACTTAATTTATGGTTAAGTAAAATTGGATGGGTAGTGGGTGGGTTAAGTAAATTAGAGGGGGTGGGTAATATTTACATATAGGCCCACGAACTTAACCCAATAAGGTTATGTAATTAAAGACACCTAGTGATATACATAACCGATGGAAAAATATAATAAAGTTATGTAATTAAAGACACCCTTTAAGGGTAAGCATAACTGACATAGGTCTATGTAATTAAAGACACCTAAGGGTATACATAGTTAGTGAAAAACCTAGTGGGGATACAAGACAAAGGGTAGAGCTTGTATCATATTGTGTGGGACCCATTTCAACCAGTAACCCGGATTTGGTATCAAATAAAGAACTCCGTACTAGGTGGAGAAGGAGAACGCTTACTGATTGATTATAAGAGATCCAAACGAGATGGACAGTGTGGGCGGCGCAAACCGACCGCAGACGAACGTGACACCAGTAGGTATGGTTGTGCACACCTTAAGGTTTGCCACTTTAGGAAGTGATACCTCCTTCTGTGGGGCCAGCACATGATATCTATGGAGTAGGGAGCTGATCGATTAGGGTAGTGGTTAGGGTACACTCGGACGTATGCCCTATGTCTACCAACTTATAGTGGAAGGGATCATCTCATTTTTAGTTATACTAGTAATAGTGCAGAGTAATCATTAATGAAGCACATACGCGTTACCCTGTCTACCTTGTCACACCTGCCATTTACATAGTGTTCTCTCTTATTCACTTTATATGCCTATCATGTTAATTTTGTTTATTTACTGGCTAAAAGTAACTAGACTCACCAGACTTTATGTCTGACCCTTTTGTTTCTCCTTCTTTCTTCCGTCCCCCCCCCCCCCCCCCAGGTTCTCAGGGATGATACACTCAGGATTAGTCGAGACTCAGATATCATCTTGCTAGGAGCAACTTCTGAATTTTGGCTCAAGTTCTTGTCTCCACTATGGCTTAACTCTTTTAACTGGGGAATTATGTTTTTCATATTCTTACATACTCTAATGATGCAAAATAGAAGTTGTTTTAATGTAATGGTTTTTGTGACTTATGATATTATGGACCATGGCATTATGATTTTTGTTTGAAATAAAAATTTAAAAATTTCCACTGCTATCTTATTTATATCTATCTTGTAATTATTGTGTTTGTTTACTTATAACGCTTCACGAAACTTTATGCATTCCCTTAGTGAGTGACATTAACGGGCTTGGGGTGTCACACTTGGTATCAGAGCTGAAGGTTACCAGATTAGATAAAAGTTTTTGGAAATTATTTTCAAAAAAGGTTTCAAAATAAAGTATTTTCAAAAGAAAAATCTGTTTTGAAAAACATTCCCCAAAAAAAGCCATATGTAGTATCCTTCGGTCCTTTGTCTAAATTTCTTCCTTTTCCCTTTTTTAGAATGTTTGGGGAACAAAACATCCCTAATATCCTAGAGGGCGTCATAATACCAGGATGGTTCCGTAGGTATTTGGAGGCCACGGCACCGGCCGAGGGCCAAAGAGACGTTCATCCCCCAGCTGCACCAGTTATTCCTCCTTCTCCTCTCCCTCCAAGAACTGAAAAATTTTCCAAGATCTGCAAAGACTTCCAGGCTATGGGTGAAATACCATTCCATAGGAATGATACATTCGTAGAAGCTCGGAATTGGCTTAAGGGGACTGAGCACTTATTCGTAATCTTTGAATTGGAGGACCGAAGAAAGATTTAGTTATCTGCTTGGCTGTTAAACGACAAAGCCTCATTTTGGTGGGAAGTCACCCAAGCTGGACGTCCGGTGGAAACTTGAGAAGATTTTACACAGAGGTTCAAAATGAAATTTCTCTCCCAAGCTGAGAGAAGCATACAGATGGAGAGGTTCTTAGCACTCAAAAAAGGAAGTTTGACGGTAAATGAGTATGTGAAAAAGTTCAACCAACTGGCAAGGTTCGGGTTAGAGTTGGTGGATACACTGTAACACCCCGTATTTCTGTTAATACTAATATTCACAAATTAAAAGAATTAATATTGAGAATTTGCACGAAATAGCCTTAACAGGCATATAACAAATTTGAGATATGTGAATTGCCTTAAAAGGCGAAAAATGGAATTAAGACATTAATTCGAAAATTAATGTGTAGAAATGGTCATAAGTTAATTATGGATTAATTTGAATTCATGAATAGGTGCGTGTGTATATATATATATTTTTATATATATGGGCAGTTAATGTAAACATGAATAGAAGTTTATTAATTTGCTGAGTGTTTGCTGAGTCACTTCTGACTCATTGCTGAGTCAATAAGATAAACCCCATCTGGTCTGAATGGCTGCGGTTATTTCTAGGTTAAATCTAATGGCCTAAATGAATCCTAACATCTATAAATAAGTGGGTAGACTCTAACCCTAAATCACTTGAAAAATTGGAGAGCTACCGACATGCCGTTGCCATGGAGTTCAGCACAGCCGTCACAAACTAAAGAAGAAGAAGGCCTAATCTACAAACTAAATCTACTCAAATCAAATCAAAAGCTCTCTCTCTTTCGATTTCTCTTCTTTAAAATTGTGAGTACGATGAATCTCACAATATTATTATAAAATATTTTGATTAAGTTATGAATGGATCACAAGAAAGTGATATGAATTGTTATGTATTTGTAAATTATGTTGTGGATCTCTTGTTATGCTATTATGTTATCATATATATGTTGTTATGTTGTAGTGATTATGTTGTAAATAATCCTATGCTATGTCATATGTGATTAATCATGCTATGCTATGTTATAAATCATGTTATGCCATGTTGTAAATCATGCTATGCTATGTTGTAAATATCATGCTATGTTGCAAATTATGATATGCTATGTTGTAAATCTTATATATGTTGTACATCTCATATTATCACATATGTTGAAATACTTATGTTATATGATAATGATGTCATGTTAAGTTGTGTTGAATCATACAAGTTGTAAAATCATGATGTTAGTATTTATGCGAATTGGATCATGTTTAAAGTTTATGTTTTTTTATAATAGATCTTGATTATGGGAATTTGCCTATTGGGTTAGGTGTACCCATATACATGAATCTACAAATTAATTGGATCTTGAATATGGGAATTTGCCTATTAAGTTAGGTGTACCCATATACATGAATCTATGATTAAATGAATTTTGATTTTTGGGAATTTGCCTATTGAGTTAGGTGTACCCATATAAAACCATATTGTTAAAGATATTGATTCACACATGTCCTATACAAGTTTATGAAATTTGATCAAAATCATATTATGTGAATTATGAATAAGTTGACACCCTTAGATCCATGACATGTATAACCTTATGCAAGTTGTAATGTATGCAAGTTTTACCCCTTGTTATGATTTATTTAGTCACATATATATGTTGTTGTTGTGAATATTTTCTTTTATGCTATGAGTTAGACTAATCGGGTCTAGCATACATTTTGCGAATAAACGTTCAAACGTGGGGTAGGGGTAATATTAGGAAATTAATAAATTGGGGGTGCAATTGATATGATTTTGCATGCCTTAAATGGATGTCCATAATTGAGTCAATTATGGACATTGTTAAATTTGGAATTAATTAATAATTCAAGTAGGGAATTATTAAAATTGGGGAAAGTGGATTATTAATAATAATCAATGCTTAGGACACGAGGTTGGACCCGTTTGTGACGTAAACCTGCCCGGACCCGCCCGGCAAATCCAGTAGTCACAAATGTCGGCCCAATGTGAGAGGTCCTAGGCCCAAACAAAAGCATAACAGTTGTAAAGACACGAGGTTAGACTCTTTTATGGTGTAAGACTGCCCGGACCCGCCCGGCAAATCCAGCTGCCATAAATGCCAGTCTAATGTGAGAGGTCATTATGAGGTTATGGCCTTAATGAATTAAGAAATACTTAGCCAGATAATCATGTAAGGTGGGACATGGGGGTTAAGTAGGTGCCTTGGGTGGCATGAGGAATCTAGTGGTTGCCTTTAGAGGCATTTGAAATACGATTAGACTTAACCAAATACACATGTAAATGAACATGACTAAGTGGGTTAAGTGGATGGACTAATGGGACAAGCTTAGGTGGAATGCTTGTGGGAAATAATGGGGGCCCATTTCAACCAGTATCCCAAAACGTATCTTTGTGGGCTCGACCCAAGTCGAGGACGGGACACGCATACTGGGTTTGACTATAAGAGGCCAAAACAGGGAGCGGTGGCAACGCATGTCCAACGGGTTTCATATGCGTGTGTGGACCCGGGCTGGTAGGTAAGACGTTGTTGCATCGTGTAGGTATAAGCCGTGCATCTCCGTTATATCGGGTTGCCACTTTAGGGGAATGATACACCCCACTGTGGGGCCAGCACGGGTATCTACGAGTAGGGAGACGATCGAAAAATGGAAAGTGGGGTAAACCTAGTGGAGATAGGGGCAGGCGGCACCTATGTAGTCAGCTAGGAGTACGTAAAGCCATTAAGAAAGTTTCTAAGTGAAGCTAAGTGGAATCAATCTTTAGGGTGACTGGTGTGGTGCAGTATAGTGTTTATCCTTTAGTATTTAGGAGCGCCTATAACGTTTCCTTTAGCAATTGTCTATGTCCTTAATCTGCTCTTTCATAGACATTTCCTTGTTTTCCAGCTTATGCCTTAGTCCAGTTATTTTGATAATAGTTTTGTAGAATTATCATACTCGCCAGACTTTATGTCTGACCCCCCCCCTCTTTTTCATCTTTTTCTCCCTTCAGGTCCTCAGGTTGGGCCAAGTTCCAGTGAAGTCTGATTGGATTGCTTATCTCTTGGATAGCTTGGACTGCTGAAGTAAAGTCCAGCTTGTTATCTTTCTTTTTAATGGCTATTTATGTAATGGGATTATGTACTTGTTTTATCAAGATAGATATTGTACTTGACATTGATTATGGTGTTATGATGTAATCAAACATGTTTTGACTTCTGCTGCAATTGAAATAAAGTTTTTAAATTTCCAAGTACTATTTTATATCTGTCTTGTTGAAATTTTACTGTTCTATATTCACCTAAAACCTCCATAGAAGTTAATGCATTCCCTTTGTGAGTGACATTAATGGACGTGGGGTGTTACACGTGGTATCAGAGCATAAGGTTACCAGAACAGATAAAATTTTTAGAAAAATATTTTTCTAAAGTATTTTTGGAAGAAGTGCTTTCAGAAACATGCTATTTAGAGAAAGTTTTTATGAAAAACATAATCCCAAATAGCCATATCCTTATCTTTATCTTTCGAATTCTCCATTTTGAATTTTTCCTTTTTCGTTTCAGAATGGCTGAAGATCTTAATCTCCCTGAAGGTGTAACGGTTCCAGGGTGGTTTAGGAGATATTTGGAGGCTAGGGCCACCACTGCAGGCCCAGCAGATGTTCCTCCACCCCCAGTTGCACCCATTCCTCCTCCTCCTCCTCGTGTTGACACTTTTGCAAAGACGTGCAAGGAATTTAAGGCTATGGGAGGAAAAACTTTTCAAGGGACTGAGATGTTTGTGGTGGCCAGAGACTGGCTTAAGGAGACTGAGGAATTGTTGGATATCTTTGAAGTGGAAGATGGGAGGAAAGTCCGTTTAGCTACTTGGTTAATGAAGGGAGATGCCTCGTTTTGGTGGGAGGTCACTAACGGGGAACATCCAGTTGATTCATGGGCGGATTTCAGACGAAGGTTTGAGGCAAAGTTTCTTTCAAGGGCAGAGGAGAATTTAAATATGGAAAAATTCCTAACATTAAAGCAAGGGAGCTTATCAGCGAAGGAGTATGTCAATAAATTTAATCTGTTAGCAAGGTTTGGCTTGGAGTTGGTGAACACGCCAGAGAAGAAAGCTTTGAGGTTCGTTAGAGGCTTGAATGAACCGTTGTAAGGGTTGGCTATGACCCACATCCCTATGGGAGCCACCTTTGAAAGGCTAGTTGAAATGGCACTTATGCATGAGGATAAGGCAGTTGAAAAGAAAGGGGATCAGAAGAAACCCCAACAGCAAAATAAGAAGGGTGGTAAAAACAATAATGGCAAAGGGAAGAAGAGATGCTTCAATTGTGGGACGCCTGGCCATCTCAGCAAAGATTGTAGAAAGAAAAAAAGACTGGTTGTTTTCATTGTGGAGATGAGGGACATTTGGTGAAGGACTACCCAAAGAAGGGGCAGAGGGCAGGGTCTACCTCGGGAGGATATGTGCAGGCTCTTATGGAACCAGGGCAGGCAAGGGGTCAAGTTCAGGCTATTGCGGCCCCACCGCTGCAAGAAAGAGGTAGAACAATTTCTGTTGAAAGCTTAGTTTTTCTTTTTGATCATCCTGTCCGTACCTTATTCGATTCTGGCGCATCTCATTCGTTTATCTCTGCATCATTAGTTGAATTACTGCACTTGAACACCAATTTAGTAGAGGATCCCTTGGTTGTTTCAAATCCAATTGGGGGTTCGGCTCATTTGACCATGATATGTTTGGATTTGAAAATCTCTATACTTAGCGTTGAATTTAGATGTGATGCTTATGTATTGGGCTTCACGGGCTATGGGCTAATTTTAGGAATGGATTGGTTATCTAGAAATGCGGCAATTCTTGATTGTGAAAGGAAAGTAGTTAGGCTTGTGACTCGCCTTGGTAATGCTCTCGACATCTTTTGTAGTCCCATAAATTCCGTTATGCTAAGTTATCTTGAATCGCTTGACGCGTCTGTAGAGAATCTGCGAACGGTAGAGGTGGTCCGGGAATATCCGGATGTGTTTGAGGAGGTGAAGGGCTTACCTCCAAAGCGGGAGATAGACTTTCGAATTTATCTTGTGGATAATGCTAAACCCGTATCTTTGCCAGTGCGCCACATGGCTCCTCGTGAAAGGAGGGAACTCAATAAGCAAGTGAAGGAGTTGCTTGAGAAGGGGTTCATAAGACGTAGTATATCAGAGTGGGGTGCTCCAGTAGTATTTGCTACAAAGGCGGATGGGTCCCTTAGACTTTGTGTGGACTATAGAGAACTAAACAAGCTTACTAAAAAGAACCGACACCCACTGCCGAGGATTGACGATCTCTTTGATCAGTTAGTTGGCGCCTCAGTGTTTTCGCAGTTGGACTTAGCCACTGGCTTTCATCAACTGAGAGTGGCTGAGGATAGTATAGATAAGACTGCTTTTAGGACTCCTGACAGATTCTATGAATGGCTAGTGATGCCCTTTGGTTTGACAAACGCCCCCGCATATTTTGTTGATTTGATGAGTAGGGTGTTTAGGGAGTACCTTAACAAATTCGTGGTAGTCTTTGTGGATGACATCTTAGTCTTTTCTAAGAATGAAGAAGAGCATGCCCTACATCTTAGGGAAGTGTTGGAAACCCTTCGAGCGCATAACCTTAAGGCAAAATTTTCTAAGTGTCACTTCTGCAGGAAAGAAGTACGGTTCTTAGGGCACATGGTTTCCAAGGAAGGGATAGCAGTGGATCCCGCAAAGTTGGTGGCCATCCAAGATTGGAAGGTCCCTAAAAATGTAACCGAAGTAAGAAGTTTCTTGGGGTTGGCTGGCTATTATAGGAAGTTTATCAAAGACTTCGCAAAAATATCAGCTCCATTAACACGGTTAACGAAGAAGAACCTGGTTTTTACATGGGACGAAGATTGTGATGATGCGTTCCAACGTTTAAAGAGAGCCTTAACTTCAGCCCCAGTCTTAGTGCTGCCAGATGGGAATAAACCATTTACCGTCTATACTGATGCTTGTGGGACGGGACTTGGCGCGGTCCTCATGCAAGAGGGAAGAGTAATAGCCTATGGTGGAAGGCAGTTGAGGGTTCATGAAAATAATTACCCTACGCATGACCTTGAGTTAGCCGCAATTGTTTTCGCGCTTAAGTCTTGGCGTCACTATCTTCTTGGTGAGAAATTCGAACTGTTCACCGACCACAAATCATTAAAATACTTATTCTCTCAGAAGGATTTGAATTTAAGGCAGCAACGGTGGATGGAATTCCTAGCCTCCTACGATTTTGAAATAGCATATACCCCGGGCAAGGGTAACGTGGTAGCAGACGCCTTAAGTAGGAAAAGGTTGTCCTTGAGTCCGTTGTTTGTTGAACGACGAAGCTTAGAATTCATCTCCATGTTTGACTTTAGACCCTCCGTTGACCTAGTACCTGGTTTGTTAGCATCCTTGGAGGTTAGACCTACACTTCTAGGACGAGTTGGTGAGGCACAGCAAGACGACCCCCAGTTGGTTGAGATAGTAGAAAAGCTCAAAGGAGGGGAGTCGTCTAGCCATCTGCGTAGGTATACCCTAGACGATAAGGGTTGGTTACGAAGGGATAATAGACTTTGTGTACCACAAGACGAAGACTTAAGGAAGGCCATTCTTGGTGATGCTCATCGCTCAAAGATGACCATTCATCCCGGACGAGACAAGATGTACAAAATATGAAGCGGGTTTTCTTTTGGGCCGGTATGAAAAAGGATGTGGCCGAGTACGTCGCTAGATGCTTGGTGTGCCAACGAGTAAAAGCGGAACAAAAGAAACCCAGTGGGTTGCTTCACCCATTGGAAGTTCCACTATGGAAATGGGAAAGCGTCTCAATGGATTTTGTGGATGGATTACCAAGATCAAGGAAGGGTAATACGGGGATTTGGGTTATAGTAGATAGACTTATTAAGAGCGCCCATTTTATTCCCGTGAAAAGTAAGAGGACTGCTCCGTGGTTGGCTTCTGTATACATTAAAGAGATAGTTCGTTTGCACGGTATTCCTTCTAGTATAGTAAGCGACCGTGATCCCATCTTCACTAGCGAATTTTGGAAGAGTTTACAAGAGGCGGTAGGGACTCAACTATGTTTGAGCACCGCATATCATCCTCAGACGGACGGCCAGACCGAGAGGGTGAATCGTATTCTAGAGGATCTTTTAAGGCTTTGTATCCTAGACTTTGGGGGTACATGGGAAGAGCACCTTCCGTTGGTAGAATTCACATATAATAATAGCTTTCAGTCTAGTATTGGCATGGCACCTTTCGAAGCTCTTTATGGAAGGCCTTGTCGTTCGCCTACATGTTGGTGGGAATCTACCGATAAAATCCTACTTGGGCCCGATATGGTTAGGGAAACCTCGGAGAAGATTGATTTGATTCAAAGGAGGATGAAAGCAGCACAAGATAGGCAGAAATCGTATGCTGATAAGAGGAGGACAGATCTTGAGTTTGACATTGGGGACATGGTTTTTATCAAAGTGTCTCCGTTACGGAATGTTGTTCGCTTTGGGTCCGTTGGGAAATTAGCGCCAAGGTTTGTAGGGTCGTTTCCTATAAAAGACAGGATTGGGAAGATGGCGTATAGGGTGGAGTTGCCTGAGAAACTTAGTGGAGTACACGGCGTATTCCATGTATCACATTTGAGGAAGTGTTTGCACAAGACCGCAGAGGTGGTAGAGCCGAGCTTGCTTAAAGAGGTGGAAATAGAGCGTGATGCAACAATTAGACGAGCTCCTACATGCATTCTTGGGTCGGAGATCAAAAAGTTGAGAAATCGAGAGGTCAGACTAGTTAAAGTGCAATGGGGAGATGATGAGAGCAAAGCTACTTGGGAGACAGAAGGGAAGATGCGTTCGCTATACCCTTTTCTTTTTGAGGGTATGTCTTTTAATTTCTCCTTTATCGCTTACCTTATCTTATCTTTAGTATGTCCTCTCATTAGTATCTTTGACCTTTAGTTAGGATAATCCTATGGTTGAAACATGTGTTTGAGACATGTTATGTATGATGGATGCAAAATGGATGCAAGTGGTTGCTAGTGGTTGCTCGTGGATGCATATATACACACACTTTAGGCACTAGATCGGCTCAGTCACTACATATTGCATATTGCATAAATGAATGTATTTAGTATAATGGATGTATAATGGTTGTACCATCATATAGATGCTGCATTCGGTTGAATGGATGTGCATGCATATAGAAGTAGTTTGTAAGCAATTAGGATCTTTTGCATACATAATGGATGCATGGCACTATCATGAATTGCATCAAGGAGGTCAACTGAATTAGTGGACCGCCTGATTTTGCATTAGATACGGACATAGACACACACCGTGCATTTAAACATGAAAGCATTAGAAGTCTATAAGGACAATGGATGCCAGTGTTTGTTGATTGAGTAGATGGTTGATGATAGGATATAAACTTGAAGATTTCGGGGTCGAAATCCCTTAAGGAGGGGAGAATGTAACACCCCGTATTTCTGTTAATACTAATATTCACAAATTAAAAGAATTAATATTGAGAATTTGCAAGAAATAGCCTTAAAAAGGCATATAACAAATTTGAGATATGTGAATTGCCTTAAAAGGCGAAAAATGGAATTAAGACATAATTGGAAAATTAATGTGTAGAAATGGTCATAAGTTAATTATGGATTAATTTGAATTCATGAATAGGTGCGTGTGTATATATATATATATATATATATATTTTTATATATATGGGCAGTTAATGTAAACATGAATAGAAGTTTATTAATTTGCTGAGCGTTTGCTGAGTCACTTCTGACTCATTGCTGAGTCAATAAGATAAACCCCATCTGGTCTGAATGGCTGCGGTTATTTCTAGGTTAAATCTAATGGCCTAAATGAATCCTAACATCTATAAATAAGTGGGTAGACTCTAACCCTAAATCACTTGAAAAATTGGAGAGCTACCGACATGCCGTTGCCATGGAGTTCAGCATAGCCGTCACAAACTAAAGAAGAAGAAGGCCTAATCTACAAACTAAATCTACTCAAATCAAATCAAAAGCTCTCTCTCTTTCTATTTCTCTTCTTTAAAATTGTGAGTACGATGAATCTCACAATATTATTATAAAATAATTTGATTAAGTTATGAATGGATCACAAGAAAGTGATATGAATTGTTATGTATTTGTAAATTATGTTGTGGATCTCTTGTTATGCTATTATGTTATCATATATATGTTGTTATGTTGTAGTGATTATGTTGTAAATAATCCTATGCTATGTCATATGTGATTAATCATGCTATGCTATGTTATAAATCATGTTATGCCATGTTGTAAATCATGCTATGCTATGTTGTAAATATCATGCTATGTTGCAAATTATGATATGCTATGTTGTAAATCTTATATATGTTGTAGATCTCATATTATCACATATGTTGAAATACTTATGTTATATGATAATGATGTCATGTTAAGTTGTGTTGAATCATACAAGTTGTAAAATCATGATGTTAGTATTTATGCGAATTGGATCATGTTTAAAGTTTATGTTTTTTTATAATAGATCTTGATTATGGGAATTTGCCTATTGGGTTAGGTGTACCCATATACATGAATCTACAAATTAATTGGATCTTGAATATGGGAATTTGCCTATTAAGTTAGGTGTACCCATATACATGAATCTATGATTAAATGAATTTTGATTTTTGGGAATTTGCCTATTGAGTTAGGTGTACCCATATAAAACCATATTGTTAAAGATGTTGATTCACACATGTCCTATACAAGTTTATGAAATTTGATCAAAATCATATTATGTGAATTATGAATAAGTTGACACCCTTAGATCCATGACATGTATAACCTTATGCAAGTTGTAATGTATGCAAGTTTTACCCCTTGTTATGATTTATTTAGTCACATATATATGTTGTTGTTGTGAATATTTTCTTTTATGCTATGAGTTAGACTAATCGGGTCTAGCATACATTTTGCGAATAAACGTTCAAACGTGGGGTAGGGGTAATATTAGGAAATTAATAAATTGGGGGTGCAATTGATATGATTTTGCATGCCTTAAATGGATGTCCATAATTGAGTCAATTATGGACATTGTTAAATTTGGAATTAATTAATAATTCAAGTAGGGAATTATTAAAATTGGGGAAAGTGGATTATTAATAATAATCAATGCTTAGGACACGAGGTTGGACCCGTTTGTGACGTAAACCTGCCCGGACCCGCCCGGCAAATCCAGTAGTCACAAATGTCGGCCCAATGTGAGAGGTCCTAGGCCCAAACTAAAGCATAACTGTTGTAAAGACACGAGGTTAGACTCTTTTATGGTGTAAGACTGCCCGGACCCGCCCGGCAAATCCAGCTACCATAAATGCCAGTCTAATGTGAGAGGTCATTATGAGGTTATGGCCTTAATGAATTAAGAAATACTTAGCCAGATAATCATGTAAGGTGGGACATGGGGGTTAAGTAGGTGCCTTGGGTGGCATGAGGAATCTAGTGGTTGCCTTTAGAGGCATTTGAAATACGATTAGACTTAACCAAATACACATGTAAATGAACATGACTAAGTGGGTTAAGTGGATGGACTAATGGGATAAGCTTAGGTGGATTGCTTGTGGGAAATAATGGGGGCCCATTTCAACCAGTATCCCAAAACGTATCTTTGTGGGCTCGACCCAAGTCGAGGACGGGACACGCATACTGGGTTTGACTATAAGAGGCCAAAACAGGGAGCGGGGGCAACGCAAGTCCAACGGGTTTCATATGCGTGTGTGGACCCGGGCTGGTAGGTAAGACGTTGTTGCATCGTGTAGGTATAAGCCGTGCATCTCCGTTATATCGGGTTGCCACTTTAGGGGAATGATACACCCCACTGTGGGGCCAGCACGGGTATCTACGAGTAGGGAGACGATCGAAAAATGGAAAGTGGGGTAAACCTAGTGGAGATAGGGTCAGGCGGCACCTATGTAGTCAGCTAGGAGTACGTAAAGCCATTAAGAAAGTTTCTAAGTGAAGCTAAGTGAAATCAATCTTTAGGGTGACTGGTGTGGTGCAGTATAGTGATTATCCTTTAGTATTTAGGAGCGCCTATAACGCTTCCTTTAGCAATTGTCTATGTCCTTAATCTGCTCTTTCATAGACATTTCCTTGTTTTCCAGCTTATGCCTTAGTCCAGTTATTTTGATAATAGTATTGTAGAATTATCATACTCGCCAGACTTTATGTCTGACCCCCCCCCCTCTTTTTCATCTTTTTCTCCCTTCAGGTCCTCAGGTTGGGCCAAGTTCCAGTGAAGTCTGATTGGATTGCTTATCTCTTGGATAGCTTGGACTGCTGAAGTAAAGTCCAGCTTGTTATCTTTCTTTTTAATGGCTATTTATGTAATGGGATTATGTACTTGTTTTATCAAGATAGATATTGTACTTGACTTTGATTATGGTGTTATGATGTAATCAAACATGTTTTGACTTCTGCTGCAATTGAAATAAAGTTTTTAAATTTCCAAGTACTATTTTATATTTGTCTTGTTGAAATTTTACTGTTCTATATTCACCTAAAACCTCCATAAGAGTTAATGCATTCCCTTTTTGAGTGACATTAATGGACGTGGGGTGTTACACGTGGTATCAGAGCATAAGGTTACCAGAACAGATAAAATTTTCAGAAAAATATTTTTCTAAAGTATTTTTGGAAGAAGTGCTTTCAAAAACTTGCTATTTAGAGAAAGTTTTTATGAAAAACATAATCCCAAATAGCCATATCCTTATTTTTATCTTTCGAATTCTCCATTTTGAATTTTTCCTTTTTCGTTTCAGCATGGCTGAAGATCTTAATCTCCCTGAAGGTTTGACGGTTCCAGGGTGGTTTAGGAGATATTTGGAGGCTAGGGCCACCACTGCAGGCCCAGCAGATGTTCCTCCACCCCCAGTTGCACCCATTCCTCCTCCTCCTCCTCGTGTTGACACTTTTGCAAAGAGGTGCAAGGAATTTAAGGCTATGGGAGGAAAAACTTTTCAAGGGACTGAGACGTTTGTGGAGGCCAGAGACTGGCTTAAGGAGACTGAGGAATTGTTGGATATCTTTGAAGTGGAAGATGGGAGGAAAGTCCGTTTAGCTGCTTGGTTAATGAAGGGAGAGGCCTCGTTTTGGTGGGAGGTCACTAACGGGGAACATCCAGTTGATTCATGGGCGGATTTCAGACGAAGGTTTGAGGCAAAGTTTTTTTCAAGGGCAAAGGAGAATTTAAATATGGAAAAATTCCTGACATTAAAGCAAGGGAGCTTATCAGCGAAGGAGTATGTCAATAAATTTAATCTGTTAGCAAGGTTTGGCTTGGAGTTGGTGAACACGCCAGAGAAGAAAGCTTTGAGGTTCGTTAGAGGCTTGAATGAACCGTTGCAAGGGTTGGCTATGACCCACATCCCTATGGGAGCCACCTTTGAAAGGCTAGTAGAAATGGCACTTATGCATGAGGATAAGGCAGTTGAAAAGAAAGGGGATCAGAAGAAACCCCAACAGCAAAATAAGAAGGGTGGTAAAAACAATAATGGCAAAGGGAAGAAGAGATGCTTCAATTGTGGGACGCCTGGCCATCTCAGCAAAGATTGTAGAAAGAAAAAGAAGACTCGTTGTTTTCATTGTGGAGATGCGGGACATTTGGTGAAGGACTACCCAAAGAAGGGGCAGAGGGCAGGGTCTACCTCGGGAGGATATGTGCAGGCTCTTACGGAACCAGGGCAGGCAAGGGGGCAAGTTCAGGCTATTGCGGCCCCACCGCTGCAAGAAAGAGGTAGAACAATTTCTGTTGAAAGCTTAGTTTTTCTTTTTGATCATCCTGTCCGTACCTTATTCGATTCTGGCGCATCTCATTCGTTTATCTCTGCATCATTAGTTGAATTACTGCACTTGAACACCAATTTAGTAGAGGATCCCTTGGTTGTTTCAAATCCAATTGGGGGTTCGGCTCATTTGACCATGATATGTTTGGATTTGAAAATCTCTATACTTAGCGTTGAATTTAGATGTGATGCTTATGTATTGGGCTTCACGGGCTATGGGCTAATTTTAGGAATGGATTGGTTATCTAGAAATGGGGCCATTCTTGATTGTGAAAGGAGAGTAGTTAGGCTTGTGACTCGCCTTGGTAATGCTCTCGACATCTTTTGTAGTCCCATAAATTCCGTTATGCTAAGTTATCTTGAATCGCTTGACGCGTCTGTAGAGAATCTGCGAACGGTAGAGGTGGTCCGGGAATATCCGGATGTGTTTGAGGAGGTGAAGGGCTTACCTCCAAAGCGGGAGATAGACTTTCGAATTTATCTTGTGGATAATGCTAAACCCGTATCTTTGCCAGTGCGCCACATGGCTCCTCGTGAAAGGAGGGAACTCAATAAGCAAGTGAAGGAGTTGCTTGAGAAGGGGTTCATAAGACGTAGTATATCAGAGTGGGGTGCTCCAGTAGTATTTGCTACAAAGGCGGATGGGTCCTTTAGACTTTGTGTGTACTATAGAGAACTAAACAAGCTTACTAAAACGAACCGACACCCACTGTCGAGGATTGACGATCTCTTTGATAAGTTAGTTGGCGCCTCAGTGTTTTCGCAGTTGGACTTAGCCACTGGCTTTCATCAACTGAGAGTGGCTGAGGATAGTATAGATAAGACTGCTTTTAGGACTCCTGACGGATTCTATGAATGGCTAGTGATGCCCTTTGGTTTGACAAACGCCCCCGCATATTTTGTTGATTTGATGAGTAGGGTGTTTAGGGAGTACCTTAACAAATTCGTGGTAGTCTTTGTGGATGACATCTTAGTCTTTTCTAAGAATGAAGAAGAGCATGCCCTACATCTTAGGGAAGTGTTGGAAACCCTTCGAGCGCATAACCTTAAGGCAAAATTTTCTAAGTGTCACTTCTGGAGGAAAGAAGTACGGTTCTTAGGGCACGTGGTTTCCAAGGAAGGGATAGCAGTGGATCCCGCAAAGGTGGTGGCCATCCGAGATTGGAAGGTCCCTAAAAATGTAACCGAAGTAAGAAGTTTCTTGGGGTTGGCTGGCTATTATAGGAAGTTTATCAAAGACTTCGCAAAAATATCAGCTCCATTAACACGGTTAACGAAGAAGAACCTGGTTTTTACGTGGGACGAAGATTGTGATGATGTGTTCCAACGTTTAAAGAGAGCCTTAACTTCAGCACCAGTCTTAGTGCTGCCAGACGGGAATAAACCATTTACCGTCTATACTGATGCTTGTGGGACGGGACTTGGCGCGGTCCTCATGCAAGAGGGAAGAGTAATAGCCTATGGTGGAAGGCAGTTGAGGGTTCATGAAAAGAATTACCCTACGTATGACCTTGAGTTAGCCGCAATTGTTTTCGCGCTTAAGTCTTGGCGTCAATATCTTCTTGGTGAGAAATTCGAACTGTTCACTGACCACAAATCATTAAAATACTTATTCTCTCAGAAGGATTTGAATTTAAGGCAACAATGGTGGATGGAATTCCTAGCCTCCTACGATTTTGAAATAGCATATACCCCGGGCAAGGGTAACGTGGTAGCAGATGCCTTAAGTAGGAAAAGGTTGTCCTTGAGTCCGTTGTTTGTTGAACGACGAAGCTTAGAATTCATCTCCATGTTTGACTTTAGACCCTCCGTTGACCTAGTACCTGGTTTGTTAGCATCCTTGGAGGTTAGACCTACACTTCTAGGACGAGTTGGTGAGGCACAGCAAGACGACCCCCAGTTGGTTGAGATAGTAGAAAAGCTCAAAGGAGGGGAGTCGTCTAGCCATCTTCGTAGGTATACCCTAGACGATAAGGGTTGGTTACGAAGGGATAATAGACTTTGTGTACCACAAGACGAAGACTTAAGGAAGGCCATTCTTGGTGATGCTCATCGCTCAAAGATGACCATTCATCCCGGAGGAGACAAGATGTACAAAGATATGAAGCGGGTTTTCTTTTGGGCCGGTATGAAAAAGGATGTGGCCGAGTACGTCGCTAGATGCTTGGTGTGCCAACGAGTAAAAGCGGAACAAAAGAAACCCAGTGGGTTGCTTCACCCATTGGAAGTTCCACTATGGAAATGGGAAAGCGTCTCAATGGATTTTGTGGATGGATTACCAAGATCAAGGAAGGGTAATACGGGGATTTGGTTTATAGTAGATAGACTTATTAAGAGCGCCCATTTTATTCCCATGAAAAGTAAGAGGACTGCTCCGTGGTTGGCTTCTGTATACATTAAAGAGATAGTTCGTTTGCACGGTATTCCTTCTAGTATAGTAATCGACCGTGATCCCATCTTCACTAGCGAATTTTGGAAGAGTTTACAAGAGGCGGTAGGGACTCAGCTATGTTTGAGCACCGCATATCATCCTCAGACGGACGGCCAGACCGAGAGGGTGAATCGTATTCTAGAGGATCTTTTAAGGCTTTGTATCCTAGACTTTGGGGGTACATGGGAAGAGCACCTTCCGTTGGTAGAATTCACATATAATAATAGCTTTCAGTCTAGTATTGGCATGGCACCTTTCGAAGCTCTTTATGGAAGGCCTTGTCGTTCGCCTACATGTTGGTGGGAATCTACCGATAAAATCCTACTTGGGCCCGATATGGTTAGGGAAACCTCGAAGAAGATTGATTTGATTCGAAGGAGGATGAAAGCAGCACAAGATAGGCAGAAATCGTATGCTGATAAGAGGAGGACAGATCTTGAGTTTGACATTGGGGACATGGTTTTTATCAAAGTGTCTCCGTTACGGAATGTTGTTCGCTTTGGGTCCGTTAGGGAAATTAGCGCCAAGGTTTGTAGGGCCGTTTCCTATAAAAGACGGGACTGGGAAGATGGCGTATAGGGTGGAGTTGCCTGAGAAACTTAGTGGAGTACACGACGTATTCCATGTATCACATTTGAGGAAGTGTTTGCACAAGACCGCGGAGGTGGTAGAGCCGAGCTTGCTTAAAGAGGTGGAAATAGAGCGTGATGCAACAATTAGACGAGCTCCTACATGCATTCTTGGGTAGGAGATAAAAAAGTTGAGAAATCGAGAGGTCAGACTAGTTAAAGTGCAATGGGGAGATGATGAGAGCAACGCTACTTGGGAGACAGAAGGGAAGATGCGTTCGCTATACCCTTTTCTTTTTGAGGGTATGTCTTTTAATTTCTCCTTTATCGCTTACCTTATCTTATCTTATCTTTAGTATGTCCTCTCATTAGTATCTTTGACCTTTAGTTAGGATAATCCTATGGTTGAAACATGTGTTTGAGACATGTTATGTATGATGGATGCAAAATGGATGCAAGTGGTTGCTAGTGGTTGCTCGTGGATGCATATATACACACACTTTAGGCACTAGATCGGCCCAGTCACTACATATTGCATATTGCATAAATGAATGTATTTAGTATAATGGATGTATAATGGTTGTACCATCATATAGATGCTGCATTCGGTTGAATGGATGTGCACGCATATAGAAGTAGTTTGTAAGCAATTAGGATCTTTTGCATACATAATGGATGCATGGCACTATCATGAATTGCATCAAGGAGGTCAACTGAATTAGTGGACCGCCTGATTTTGCATTAGATACGGACATAGACACACACTGTGCATTTAAACATGAAAGCATTAGAAGTCTGTAAGGACAATGGATGCCAGTGTTTGTTGATTGAGTAGATGGTTGATGATAGGATATAAACTTGAAGATTTCGGGGTCGAAATCCCTTAAGGAGGGGAGAATGTAACACCCCGTATTTCTGTTAATACTAATATTCACAAATTAAAAGAATTAATATTGAAAATTTGCACGAAATAGCCTTAAAAAGGCATATAACAAATTTGAGATATGTGAATTGCCTTAAAAGGCGAAAAATGGAATTAAGACATTAATTGGAAAATTTATGTGTAGAAATGGTCATAAGTTAATTATGGATTAATTTGAATTCATGAATAGGTGCGTGTGTATATATATATATATATTTATATATATATGGGAAGTTAATGTAAACATGAATAGAAGTTTATTAATTTGCTGAGTGTTTGTTGAGTCACTTCTGACTCATTGCTGAGTCAATAAGATAAACCCCATCTGGTCTGAATGGCTGCGGTTATTTCTAGGTTAAATCTAATGGCCTAAATGAATCCTAACATCTATAAATAAGTGGGTAGACTCTAACCCTAAATCACTTGAAAAATTGGAGAGCTACCAACATGCCGTTGCCATGGAGTTTAGCATAGCCGTCACAAACTAAAGAAGAAGAAGGCCTAATCTACAAACTAAATCTACTCAAATCAAATCAAAAGCTCTCTCTCTTTCTATTTCTCTTCTTTAAAATTGTGAGTATGATGAATCTCACAATATTATTATAAAATAATTTGATTAAGTTATGAATGGATCACAAGAAAGTGATATGAATTGTTATGTATTTGTAAATTATGTTGTGGATCTCTTGTTATGCTATTATGTTATCGTATATATGTTGTTATGTTGTAGTGATTATGTTGTAAATAATCCTATGCTATGTCATATGTGATTAATCATGCTATGCTATGTTATAAATCATGTTATGCCATGTTGTAAATCATGCTATGCTATGTTGTAAATATCATGCTATGTTGCAAATTATGATATGCTATGTTGTAAATCTTATATATGTTGTAGATCTCATATTATCACATATGTTGAAATACTTATGTTATATGATAATGATGTCATGTTAAGTTGTGTTGAATCATACAAGTAGTAAAATCATGATGTTAGTATTTATGCGAATTGGATCATGTTTAAAGTTTATGTTTTTTTATAATAGATCTTGATTATGGGAATTTGCCTATTGGGTTAGGTGTACCCATATACATGAATCTACAAATTAATTGGATCTTGAATACGGGAATTTGCCTATTAAGTTAGGTGTACCCATATACATGAATCTATGATTAAATGAATTTTGATTTTTGGGAATTTGCCTATTGAGTTAGGTGTACCCATATAAAACCATATTGTTAATGATGTTGATTCACACATGTCCTATACAAGTTTATGAAATTTGATCAAAATCATATTATGTGAATTATGAATAAGTTGACACCCTTAGATCCATGACATGTATAACCTTATGCAAGTTGTAATGTATGCAAGTTTTACCCCTTGTTATGATTTATTTAGTCACATATATATGTTGTTATAGTGAATATTTTCTTTTATGCTATGAGTTAGACTAATCGGGTCTAGCGTACATTTTGCGAATAAACGTTCAAACGTGGGGTAGGAGTAATATTAGGAAATTAATAAATTGGGGTGCAATTGATATGATTTTGCATGCCTTAAATGGATGTCCATAATTGAGTCAATTATGGACATTGTTAAATTTGGAATTAATTAATAATTCAAGTAGGGAATTATTAAAATTGGGGAAAGTGGATTATTAATAATAATCAATGCTTAGGACACGAGGTTGGACCCGTTTGTGACGTAAACCTGCCCGGACCCGCCCGACAAATCCAGTAGTCACAAATGTCGGCCCAATGTGAGAGGTCCTAGGCCCAAACTAAAGCATAACAGTTGTAAAGACACGAGGTTAGACTCTTTTATGGTGTAAGACTGCCCGGACCCGCCCGGCAAATCCAGCTGCCATAAAAGCCAGTCTAATGTGAGAGGTCTTTTTGAGGTTATGGCCTTAATGAATTAAGAAATACTTAGCCAGATAATCATGTAAGGTGGGACATAGGGGTTAAGTAGGTGCCTTGGGTGGCATGAGGAATCTAGTGGTTGCCTTTAGAGGCATTTGAAATACGATTAGACTTAACCAAATACACATGTAAATGAACATGACTAAGTGGGTTAAGTTGATGGACTAATGGGACAAGCTTAGGTGGAATGCTTGTGGGAAATAATGGGGGCCCATTTCAACCAGTATCCCAAAACGTATCTTTGTGGGCTCGACCCAAGTCGAGGACGGGACATGCATACTGGGTTTGACTATAAGAGGCCAAAACAGGGAGCGGTGGCAACGCAAGTCCAACGGGTTTCATATGCATGTGTGGACCCGGGCTGGTAGGTAAGACGTTGTTGCATCGTGTAGGTATGAGCCGTGCATCTCCGTTATATCGGGTTGCCACTTTAGGGGAATGATACACCCCACTGTGGGGCCAGCACGGGTATCTACGAGTAGGGAGCCGATCGAAAAATGGAAAGTGGGGTACACCTAGTGGAGATAGGGGCAGGCGGCACCTATGTAGTCAGCTAGGAGTACGTAAAGCCATTAAGAAAGTTTCTAAGTGAAGCTAAGTGGAATCAATCTTTAGGGTGACTGGTGTGGTGCAGTATAGTGTTTATCCTTTAGTATTTAGGAGCGCCTATAACGTTTCCTTTAGCGATTGTCTATGTCCTTAATCTGCTCTTTCATAGACATTTCCTTGTTTTCCAGCTTATGCCTTAGTCCAGTTATTTTGATAATAGTATTGTAGAATTATCATACTCGCCAGACTTTATGTCTGACCCTCCCTCTTTTTCATCTTTTTCTCCCTTCAGGTCCTCAGGTTGGGCCAAGTTCCAGTGAAGTCTGATTGGATTGCTTATCTCTTGGAAAGCTTGGACTGCTGAAGTAAAGTCCAGCTTGTTAACTTTCTTTTTAATGGCTATTTATGTAATGGGATTATGTACTTGTTTTATCAAGATAGATATTGTACTTGACTTTGATTATGGTGTTATGATGTAATCAAACATGTTTTGACTTCTGCTGCAATTGAAATAAAGTTTTTAAATTTCCAAGTACTATTTTATATCTGTCTTTTTGAAATTTTACTGTTCTATATTCACCTAAAACCTCCATAGAAGTTAATGCATTCCCTTTGTGAGTGACATTAATGGACGTGGCGTGTGACATACACCGCACAAAAAGGTTTTGCGGTTTGCTAAAGGGCAGAATGAGCCTCTGCATGGTTTAGCCATGTCCCACATTCCAATGGGGGTCACTTTTGAAAAGCTTGTTGATATGGACCTAATGCATGAGGAGGACAAGGGAGAGAAGAAGGAAGCAAAGACTAAGGGGACATCACAGAATAGGATGGTGTGTCCCAAGAAGGGGCAACAACAACAGCAACCATAGCAACAACAACAACAACAACAACAGAGGAAAGGAGGGAACGATAATAAAGGCAAGGATAAGAGAAAATGTCACAATTGTGGAAAGGAGGTTCACTTGATCAAATATTGCAAGAGAAGGAAGGCCAATTGCTTTAATTGCGAAGAGGTCAGACACTTCTCTAAAGAGTGCCCAAAGAAACAGGGAATGCAGGGACAAGATCAAAGAGCAGGAACTTCTGGAGGGCAGGTGCATGCTCTTGCGATCAATGCTCCTGAAAGAGCTAGAAAAATTTCCGTAGAAAGTTTAATTTCTCTTTCAAACCATCCAGTTAGAACACTTTTTGATTCTGGTGCTACACACTTTTTTACATCTAGTTCTGTGGTTGAATCTTTACATTTAATACTAGTATGGTAGCAGATCCCGTAGTTGTTTCAAATCCTATTGGTGGTTCGGCTCATTTATTAATGATTTGTTGAGGTTTGAAAATATCTGTGTCAGGCGTCGAGTTTGAATGCGATGCGTATATGCTCGGGTTTATGGGCTACGGGTTGGTTCTAGGAATGGATTGGCTTACCACATTTGAGGCCATTCTAGATTGTGAGAGGAGGGTTGTTAGACTCCTGACTTGTCATGGGAAGACCCTTGAAGTTTCGTGTAACACCCCCACATCCGTTAGTGTCACACACAAAGGGAATGCACTAAGTTCTGTGGAGCATTTAGGGTAAAAGATGCAGATAAATTACAAGACAGACAGAAATTAAACAACGGAAAATAAAACTTTGCTTTATTGATAAAATAGTTTGTACAAAGATTTCTTTACAATATCAGAGTGTCATCTGTCTTACAAAATAAAGAAGAATAAAACAACATTTATATTTCCCAATTTTAGCAAGAGCCAGCCATAGCATCTGATAAGAGAATCCAAGCAAACTTCGACAAATCTTCAAGTTGGGAAAGAGTGACAGTCTAACTTAACCTGAGCTGTACTACTCCCTCCCCTACTACCTTGGGGGGGGGGGACGGAAGAAAAGAAGACGAAAGAAAAATAGAGTCAGACATAAAGCCTGAGTAAGTTCAGTAACTTCTAGCATGTGAACATGAAAAAAAACAAACGACATGAATTAACTTAATCCAAGATTACACCCTGACCATAGGGTCAGCAAGATTAGACAAGATAATCACAAGATATGCTAAGATAAGATAAATTGGATATGCTCTAATACTTTCGCCGCTTCACTATTTCCTTGTTATACTGGTTTATATATCTCTGCACCACCTATCTAGTGTCCCAACTAGTAACGATAACGTGATCCCAATCCCTGTATTTTCCATTGCCTTCCGGCATACATTCATTATTTATTACCTAGATCAAATCTAGGGTTTTCTATCAAGTGCTTTCTAGATTTAACTAGAGTTTTACGCTATCTGCTGAACGCTTCTCAAGTTCGGGGTTTATGCCACCTAGTCCAACTAGGGATTACGCTACCTGTCGAACGATGCCCCCAAGTCTAGGACACACTACCTAGAGTGGTATATGTTCCTATACTTCCCCACGCATGTATCGCGAATCGTTATCGCTTGTCTAGATGCACATGTCCTGTAATGTGTGGTCCGAGTCCTGTGACAGGGCAAATCAAGGAATACAGAACTCGGTCGAGAGCTTTCAGATATCTGCCGATGCAGATGCTAAGGTCTGTTTTTATTCCAGTGGCTATGGTCCCACTTGACCCCTCCCTCAACTAATGAAAGGCACACCTTGTAAAATGAGAACTATACGCCGGCCCCCAGTGCCCCACTATCCTATGGCCATCCGCAACCATAACTAGATAGCAAGTATATGGTCTTTTGGAGTTCTCCGCCTTTCTGTTTCACGTATCTCGATTGACTCAAGATGGATGGTAGACGACGAGTTGCTATCACAGGGCTACCGTCTTCTCGCCGAATCACGCTGGTCCATCCTGGTCTTTTGGTTTCCATGTATTGCAACCTAGGCATACTCCTGGTTCTTCTACGCAGACCTTAAACTCTGTGAGCCCAGGAGAATCATCTGCAGCCTCACAAAGGGATACCAAGAGTACCCTCACGTCCCCTCGAAGCCTCGGGCTTCGTAACCCAATTTGTTGGAGCCTTCTTTTTACTCAGACGGACATTCGCTCCTTCCCGTGTTATACTAAGAATTACTACTTAGTTTTACTAACTAAGATTTACCACTTAGTTTCCAGAATCGTTGTTTTCTTAACTAAGGTTTACTACTTAGTTCCCTTTCCCGTCAATTTGGATTGGTTAAGTGTCATTAGTCAGTTCAAGCCGACTTAACCCTCTTCATTTATCCTGTCAAACTGGTTAAGTGTTATCAGTAATTCATGTTGACTTAACCCCACCACAAACCAAGTTATATTGGTTAAGTATTTCTTATTACTTAACCTTACCCATTCACCCTATATTGGTTCAGTGTTCCTTTTTAACTTAACCTTGCCCGTCTGTTTTAACTAACCTGTTATTAACGGTTAAGTATTATCCCTTCATGTTTTAGACTTAACCCTATTCCTTTATCAAAATCTGATGGTTAAGTGTTCAAGTTTACTTAACCCTACGGTCTAGCCCAGCTAACATATCAAATTGGCTAAGTGTATTAAATCTTACTTAACCCCAACCTCTAGTCTAGTTAACATGTTAATTTGGCTTAGTGTATTAACTTTACTTAACCCCACTTTCTAGACTAGTTAACATGTTAATTTG
The DNA here is from genome assembly GCA_030737875.1 of Allium sativum. NCBI lineage: Eukaryota > Viridiplantae > Streptophyta > Magnoliopsida > Asparagales > Amaryllidaceae > Allium > Allium sativum. The sequence continues at coordinate 735,805,511 of CM060909.1, read as the reverse complement.
GCTAAGTGTTTTCTTAGTTACTTAACCTCTACAAATCTTGTCTTGTTACCATGAGTTTGGTTAAGTGTCCCTGTGGACTTAGCCCTCCGTTCTAGCTTAACTGTGCTTAAGTTGGTTAAGTGTTCCTATGGACCTAACCCTCCCATTCTAGCTTAACTGTATGAACCTAACCCCACCTACCAGTCTTGTTATCATGTTGAGTTGGTTAAGTGTCTTGGTTAACTTAACCCTAGCATTCTTGTTCTAGCTTTAACTAAATAAATTAAAGCCACGACCACTCACATTAGACAGACATTGTTGCGATTACTGGATGTGCCGGTTGGTTCCGGGCAGGTTTACATCGCAACTCAGTCTAACCTCGGGTTAGGCCTATTCGTGTTTTCTAGTTCAAAGGGTTTTGATTAATTTTCAAATTAGGTTTTGAAAGTAACCATCCCGTCCGTTAGATCAGTTAGGGATAGCAAGGGAGAGCAGGAAACTTGTATTTTCCAAACCCAAGCCTAGACACTATCCTCTCTGTCACCCTAGAACTTTCTGGTTTATTATTAAAAGAGATGTCGTTAATAAACCTTTAATTTGTCTAAATTAACATTTCCTCATTTAGGACAAGTTCTATAAGTAAATTAATCCTAATTTACTTATTTCCCAATTACTCTTTTAATGTAAATTGTCAACATTTAATCTTACGGCCCATTTTCCCCTCTATATCATGTTTATGCTTTTTGGTATGTAAACAATACCAAATGAAGTGTCAGTAACCATGATTTTGCTAATCCTGACAATTACTCCCAATTATGGCCAATTTCAAGTTTATGCCAATATACTTATCGAGCCAAATTAGCTAATCCAATTCTGATTTAACATTCTAATTCACGTCAAACTAGACTTATTACTCTAGTTCATTATTCATGTAAATACTAGATTTACATGTCAATACAAGATTCAAATTACACATCTTATAATTTATGTCAAATTTATCCAATTTGCATTTCTATGAACATGCCATAATACATGTTCCCAATTTATGCTAATTTCCAAGTTAAACTACGTTTTAGTAAATTTCATATTTTGCCCCAAATCGCATTCCCACCGTTCATACAATCGTGTTTCAATCTAGATTATAGATAAATCTAGATTCATAGCAAACAGGGAATGAACCAAAGATTGCTATGAAAAAGATAGATATAACAACTGGCATAAAATGGTTTTGAATAACGACGTAGGTTCAAGAACATGGGTAGACCTAACTTAATAGGTAAATTCCCAAGGTCTAAAACCAAGAATAGACAGAGTAGGTTCAAGAACATGGGTAGACCTAACTTAATAGGTAAATTCCCAAGGTCTAAAACCAAAGAAAACCAAGGACAGGCAGAATAAATAATCGGGTTTAGACCCATTCTCATAATCACAAAACTTAAGCAACACTTTCCTAGTCATGAATCATAGGTGTTTAATCACAGACGTCCTTGTTATGTCATAGGTAATAGTTTATGTTTTCTAATCAAAGGCATAGGTTTAGTCAAGGAAATAATCCTCATAGTCACAGTCACAGTCATAGGCAATGTTCGTAGTCATAGGCAATGTCCATAGTCATAGGCAATGTTCGTAGTCATAGGCAATGTCCATAGTCATAGGCAATGTTCATAGTCATAGGCAATGTTCATAGTCATAGGCAATGCCTAATTGGGTCATCGAATCATAACAGTTCTTAATTAGGTCCAAAGATATAGGCACAGGTTCGAATAGAAAGATTTGGCATATTCTTTTATTCCTTTAATTTCATGTCACGAACAGAGAGAAACGTTCAAATCTAAAAATAACTGACTTACAGAGATTAGATTAGAATAGAAAGATGGCGTTGCTATGATTCGTAGAAAAACAGTCGTTGAAGTTGTTTGAACCTCCTCTTGAATCCTAGCTTGACTTGAACCCCTTCTTGAAGCTTTAATCTTGATTTGAATCTCCAATTAGAAGAAGAACTATAACTTGTTTTAGTGGAGAATTAGATTTATTTTAATGGTGGAGGCTAGAGTAGAGAGAAGCAGCATGTAAATGCCTTAGAGAATTTGTGTGGAGGAACCCTTAGGTCTAGGCATTCTTTTATAGGTGTAGAGAGTGTTTTAGGGCCCTTAGATCATCATAGAAGCCATCAGAATCGCACAGGTCGAATACACATCATCCAACCACTCAAAAGGAGACACGTCAGCACATAACACTCCAGAATTCGGTGCTGGATTAGTATGGGCGCACTTGGCAGGTGCGCCAGTGCATTTTTGTACGTGCGCACTTCACAAGTGCGCCAGTGCATTCTGGGCTGTTTCCGGTTTCTCTGCCTAACTTCGTTCGTCCATATCTCCTTCATACGGAGTCCGATTTATGCAAACTTGGACTCTATCTCAAGCAGAATTTCGAGATGAACGCAATGGCGCAACCCGTTTCCCTTAATTATTCTTTAAAAATTAATTATACCCTGATTTGTGAATCTTAGTGTTACAGGATTACGGGGTGTTACATTTCTTGTGACCCCAAAGGTTCTGTTGTGCTTAGCTTCCTAGAGTCTCTAGATGCGTCCGTAGATGATTTGCAATCTGTTCCAGAGGTTCGAGATTATTCTGATGTTTTTGATGAGGTACGGGGATTACCTCCAAGGCATCAGATTGACTTCCGCATATATCTGGTGGACAATGCAAGGCTAGTTGCATTACCAGTGTGCCACATGGCTCCAAGAGAAAAGAGGGAGCTGAGTAAACAAGTTGGGGAGCTACTTGAGAAAGGGTTTATCATACGAAGCATATCTGAATGGGGTGCTCCATTAGATTCGCAACTAAAGCGGATGGTTCACTGCGTTTGTGTGTTGACTATAGAGAATTGAATAAGCTCACCAAGAAGAATAGCACCCACTTCCGAGAATTGATGATTTATTTGATCAACTTGTTGGTGCCTCGGTATTTTTCCAGTTGGATTTGGCTATGGGATTCCATCAGTTGAGGGTGGATGAGGACAGCATAGATAAGACTGCTTTCAGAACTCTGGACGGTTTCTTTGAATGGCTAGTTATGCCTTTTGGGTTGACAAATGCACCTGCCTATTTTGTTGAATTGAAGGGTAGGGTGTTTCGGGAGTTCCTAAACAACTTTGTCATAGTCTTTATTGATGATATTTTGATCTTGTCCAAGAGTAAAGAAGAGCATGCCCAACATTTGAGAAAAGTTTTGAAAACTCTCTGTGACCATCAACTTAAGGCAAAGTACTCCAAATGCCATTTTTGGAGAAAAGAGGTGAGATTCTTAGGCCATGTAGCCTCCAAAGAAGGGATAGCTGTAGATCCCGCCAAGGTGGTTGCAGTGCAAGATTGGCAGATTCCTAAAAACGCAATTGAGGTGAGAAGCTTTCATGGGCTGACAGGTTACTATAGGAAGTTCATTAAGGACTTGGCGAAAATATCATCGCCTCTCACCAGGCTGACAGATAAGAATCTGGCATTCTCATGAAACATAGACTGTGACGTTGCTTTCCAACGATTGAAAAGGGCTCTGACAACAGCCCCAGTATTGAACTTGCCTGATGGAAGTAAAGTGTTTACTTTTACACTGATGCGTGCAGTACCGGGCTTGGTGCGGTTCTGATGCAAGAAGGAAAAGTAATATGCTATGTGGGTAGACAGTTAAGAGTTCATGAGAAGAACTACACCACCGATGATCTAGATCTAGCTGCCATAGTATTCGCGTTAAAGATGTGGCGTCATTATTTATTAGGAGAAAAGTTCGAGTTATACACCAATCCTAAATCTATCAAGTGTCTATTCTCACAGAAGGATCCCAACTTAAGGCAACAACGGTGGATGGAGTTCTTAGCTTCATATGATTTTGAGATTGCTTATACCCTTGGCAAGGATAATGTGGTGGAAGACGCACCAAGTAGGCAGAGGGTGGCCCTGAGTCCTCTTTTTGTGGAAAGAAAGAACTTAGAGTTCATATCAGCTTTTGATTTCAGACCCTCCATCGAGGTTCTGCCTGATTTGTTTGCATCCTTGGAGATACGATCAACTCTTATAGATCAAATAGGAGCTTCGCAACAAGGTGACCCATAGATTCTAGACATCATGGATAAGCTCAGAAGAGGGGAGACTCCTAGTCACCTTAGTAGATATGCCATAGATGAAAAGGGGTGGTTACGACGAGATGGAAGTTCCTCAAACTGGAAGCTTGATAAAGGCAGTCCTAGAAGAAGCCCACCATTCTAAGATAACCATTATGTAGGCGGTGATAAGATGTACATGGACATGAAGAGGGTTTTCTTTTGGGCTGGGATGAAGAAAGATGTGACCGATTTGTTTCTCAATTTTTAGTTTGCCAGCAAGTCAAAGCTAGGCAAAAGAAGCCCAGTGGATTACTTCATTCGTTGGAGGTTCCGCGATGGAAATGGGAGAGCATCTCTATGGATTTCATAAATGTTTTGCCTAGATCGAAGAAAGGTAACACCAGTACTTGGGTGGTAGTGGATAGACTCACTAAGAGCGCTCACTTTATTCCAGTTAAGAGTAAGAGGATGGCATCATGGTTGATTGCAATTTATGTTCGTGAGATAGTTCGTCTTCATGGAGTACCTTCCAGCATTATGAGCGATCGTGACCCCATCTTTACCAGCGAATTTTGGAGGAGTTTGCAAGAAGCATTATGTACATAGTTATGTTTAAGCACCGCTTACCATCCTCAGACTGATGGGAAGAAGGATAGGGTGAACAGGGTTCTTGAAGATCTTTTAAGACTGTGTATCCTAGACTTTGGAGGGACTTGGGAAGAGCATCTTCCTTTAGTAGAGTTTGCATATAATAACAATTATCAAGCTAGCATTGGCATGGCACCCTTCGAAGTATTGTATGGACGACCCTGTAGATCACCAACTTGTTGGTGGGAATCTACAGAAAGATTATTACTTGGACCAGATATGGTTAGGGAAACGACCGAAAAGATTGACCTTATTCGGCGGCGGATGAAGATAGATCAAGATAGACAGAAGTCCTAGCAGAAAAGAGAAAGACTGACGTCGAATTCGAAGTGGGAGACGTGGTTTTTATCAAAGTATCACCTTTAAGGAATGTAGTTCGCTTCGAATAAGTAGGGTAGTTGGCACCTAGGTTTGTGGGACCATTTCCCATAACCGAGAGGATTGGCCAAATGGCCTACCGAGTAAAGCTCCCAAAAAATCTATCCGGTGTTCATGATTTCATGATGTTTTCCACGTCTCTCATCTGCGGAAGTGCATGCATGACACCGCACAAGTTGTTGAGCCGAGTATATTGGAAAAAGTCAAAGTGGAACGGGAGGCGACAGTAAGATGAATCCTTACCCATATTCTTGGGTCAAAAATTAAGAAGCTGCGCAATAAGGAGATCAAGTTGTTAAAGGTTCAACGGGGAGATAACCCAGAAGATGCGACTTGGGAGACCGAAGACAAGATTCGTGCTTCGTACCCTTTTCTTTTCGAGGGTATGTCTTTTCCTAAGTTTATCAGTGCTTGTTTCTGTCAATAGAGTATATCTGATCCATTGTACTTTCGACCTTTAGATAGGAATCCTACAGATGTAAACATTTGTTTGAAACATTATATGTTTGATGGATGCAAGTGGATGCAAGTGTTTGCTAGTGATTGCTTGTGGGCGCATATACACACACATTAGGCACTAAGATCGGCTCAATCACTTTCATACTGCATATGGATGTGTGTGCATTTTCTTTTCTTTTATGGATGGAAATGGATGAGTTAGCATATGGATGTTGCATTTGGACGAATGCACGTGCACACATATAGAATTCACATGATATAATCGGATTAATCGCATACATACTGGATTTGTGGCGCTAACATACATTGCATTAAGGAGGTCAACTGAATCAGTAGACTGCCTGATCTTCGCATTAGTGTTGGGACATATACACACCTATGTATATATTCATATAATCATTAGAAATCCTTAAGGACAATGGATGCCAGTGGTTGGTGGAAGAGTAGATGGATGGTAAGATATGCTTTCTTCTCAACTTAGAGATTTCAGGACGAAATCCTTTGAGTAGGGGAGAATGTAAGACCCCAAATTTGTACCAACACTAAAAGAGGATAAATTAAACAATAATTAATTTAATATTCGGAATTAGATGAAACGGGCTGCACCTTTGCGTCCGTCTCGAAATTATGGTTAAGATAGACATTTGGTTTGCGTAAAACAGACACCGTATGAGGAAGTTATAAAGGTTTTAAGTTGTATACGCGCAATAAAATTATATATATATGCGCATGAGTCAGAGATGAGTCAGAATTTTATCCATAACGATTCAAATTTGAAAAATTCGGCAGAACGGAAAAATTCTTGCTCTAGGGGGTCGACCCCCCTTAAGGGGTGTCGACCTATGGGTCGGCCCACCCACAGGGGTGTCGACATCCCTAGGGATGAGGTAACAGTCGGTTTCAGAGGGTTCTGTAGCTATAAATATGTGCTCAAATATCATATTTCTTCATTGGAAATTATGGGAGCCATATGCTGCCGGGATACTTTATAAATCAAATTGAAAAATTCAAGATCCGTTCTTTCTCAATTCTCTAGAACTAACGCTGTGAGTTTCTAGTTGTTTTTAGGTTTATATAAATAAAAGTGAATTTTGAAAGACTATGAATCGGATATGTTGTAAAGTATGATTTTGTGCTAGTGCTAAATCCTATACTATGTCATGAAAGATGTATTTCCCTAGATCTAATTCAGTTGTGGTTATTCGATTATATTGCCTATGTGGATCTTGACTTGTAACTATATTGTAGTGAATGTACATCTATTAAATTGGACATTTGTAACATTGGTTAGATCTATTTCTTTATGTAAATCACCCTTCACCTGTCATATTATGATCAATTTAGATATATCGTAGACTTGACATGTGAATCCACCTTTAGATCTTAACATGTTACTATGTCACCCTAATTATGATAGATCTAAATATTTGGATGCCTAAATGGTTAATTTAGATCTCATTATGCTTGCTTTGACATCGTAGTAATTGCCATAAGTTATCAGTTTTATGTCCACCCTATGATGATGTTAACTACATTTCCATTTACCTTGTTATCATGCTAGTTTATGCCAAGATATGTTGAAACTATCACCTTTGTCATATTCCCTTTTCATTGTTATGGCTAGGCTACTTTATAGCCTAGATGCCGCCAAAATACGTGTGAATACGTTAGTTAGGTAACGGGGAAAAGGGATTTATAATTGGCACAATTTATGTAATATTTATACAAATTGGACATTTAATTCAAATGGAAAAACATAGAAATAATCACCTATAATGAGATAGGTAGATTTGGATAAAAATGGAACATTTAGTAATTACAATTAGGAATTATAATTGCACTTATGACACAAGGTTAAGTTGCATTAGTGGCGGAAGTCTACCCGGACCCGACCGACATATCCAGCAGCCACTAATGCTGAACCTAATGTGAGAGGTCTAAGTGCGCAAATATGAATCGGACTAAGACACGAGGTTAGGCCCAACTGCGGAATAAGACAGCCCGGACCCGACCAGCATATCCAGCATCCACACGTTGTAGGCCTAATGTAGGCGGCCTTGCCCATTATAACCATAATTGGATATGGTATTGAATTGGACTACTTAATCTAATTTAATCCAAAAGGATTGTATGATTATGGGCCTAAGTTAGGGTTAAGTTAAATTGGATGGGCAACGGGTGGGTTAAGTAAATTAGAGTGGTTGGGTAATATTTACATATAGGCCCACGAACTTAACCCAATAAGTTTATGTAATTAAAGACACCTAGTGGTATGCATAACCGGTGGGAAAATGTAATAAATTTATGTAATTAAAGACACCCTTTTAGGTTAAGCATAACTAACATAGGGCTATGTAATTGAAGACACCTAAGGGTATACATAGTTAGTGAAAAACCTAGTGGGGATACAAGACAAAGGGGAGAGCTTGTATCATATCATATGGGACCCATTTCAGTCAGCAACCCGGATTTGGTAACAAATAAAGAACTCCGTACTAGGCGGAGAAGGGGCACACTTACTGATTGATTATAAGAGATCCAAACATGATGGACAGTGTGGGCGGCGCAAACCGACCGCGCTATGTGCATGCATGAGCCGGGCAGAGGGGGATAAGACGACCGTGACACCAGTAGGTATGGTTGTGCGCACCTTAAGGTTTGCCACTTTAGGAAGTGATACCTCCTTCTGTGGGGCCAGCACAGGATATCTATGGAGTAGGGAGCCGATCGATTAGGGTAGTGGTTAGGGTACACTCGGACGTATGCCCTATGTCTACCAACTTATAGTGGAAGGGATCATCTCATTTTTAGTTATACTAGTAATAGTGCAGAGTAATAATTAGTGAAGCCCATACACCTTACGCTGTCTACCTTGTCATACCTGCCATTTACATAGTGATCTCTCTTATCTACTTTATATGCCTATCATGTTACTTTTATTTATTTACTAGCTAAAAGTAACTAGACTCGGCAGACTTTATGTATGACCCTTTTGTTTCTCCTTCTTTCTTCCGTCCTCCCCCACCCCAAGGTTCTTAGGGAGGAAACACTTAGGCTTAGTCAAGACTCAGATATCATTTTGCTAGGAGCTACTTCTGAAGTACGACTCAAGTTCTTGTCTCTACTATGGCTTAACTCTTTTAACTGGGGAATTATGTTTTTCATACTCTTATGTACTCTGATGATGCAAGACAGAAGTTGTTTTATTGTAATGGTTTTTGTGAATTATGATATTATGGGCCACGACATTATGATTTATGTTTGAAATAAAAATTTAAAAATTTCCGCTGTTATCTTATTTATATCTGTCTTGTAATTATTTTGTGTCTTTTTACCTATAATGCTTTACGAAACTTAATGCATTCCCTTAGTGAGTGACACTAACGGACGTGGGCTGTCACAGTTGTGGTGAATGTAGGTTATTGATGGTTGAATGACTTCCAGGTTGAGCGTGTTTGTATCTGCGGCAAGGGTAGTGAATGATGGCAGGACTGTGGTAAAGTGGGATTTGATATTGCGGGTTTCGTAATTGTGGGTTTCAATTGGACTGGGGTGTTGATTTGGGGTATCGGTTTAAGATAGGGTTTTTGAGGCTGCGTGAAGTTATGATTTGAACTGAGGTGTTGGTATAGATGTGGATATGGTCTAGATCGTTGTAGCTATGTAACAATATTGCGGAAGAGGGAGGGGTTGCGATGATCAGTAGATGGGGTTCTTACCATGCTATTTGAAGAAAGTGTTGTGTTGGATTTTGATGTAGGCTGGTGGGAGATTTGCAGTGGGCTTGAAGATAAATTCGTGGAATTGGGAGATGGAGTGTGGACTTTGATTAGTGATTAGAAGGGTGTCGGAGTAGGGAGTTTGTTAGTGTTTTGGAAGAAGTTGTTGTTTTTTGACGAAGGTGGCTGAAGAAGACCTTGCGTGGATGGTGCTGTGTAAGTGGAAGATGAGAAGGAATTGTTGAAGTATGTAATGTGGAAAATGAGTGGAGGACTGTGATTGTTGGTGATTGTAAAAACAATTTTTTCTTTTCTTTTCTAAACTTGTAAAAGAAGAAGAGAAGTAATTGTATTGAAAAACGGAAAAGAAGGAATAAAAAGTGAAGTAATTATACAAAGAAATGAAAGAAATAGATAGGAAAAAAGGAAGGAAATTGAAAAGAGGAAAGAAACAAGAAAAAAATGACAAGATTTTTTTTTGCTTGTTAGATGATCATGGTATCATTGAATAATATCAAACCAATCAAGAACTTTTTTCTATATATACAACAAAACAAAAGAAAAAAAATAAAATAAAAACAAACACGAATTAGAAATTAGGTAAATAATAAAATTTAGCGTTTACCTTCCCAGCAACAGCGCTAAAACCCTTTTTGACACTTTCCTATGAAATAATAAAGCACAAATATTGTAATAATTTAGTGCAAGTGCACACTTGTGTAGTATTAAGGTCGAACACAGGGAGGAAAATTAAATTTTATTATTTATATATTTCGTGAGTGAGTTAGGCTAACTTGAGGATTTGACTAAAAATAATAATACTAGGATTACCGTTGAATGTAATCAGACGATCAATAAGTAATGAAAATTAAATTTGCAAAGACAACTTGTGCTCTACCAAATATAATTATATAGACGACACAAGTTGCTTTGAAAATAAATTGCACAAAATAAATAAATGTAGAAAATAAAAGTGCAAAATAGAAATAACTAACAGAAATAAAAATTAGGATTACCATTGAATCTAATCAGACGGTCAATCGCTAATGAGAAAATAAATGCAATAGAAAATCATGCTCTGCCAAATCTAATTGAATAGACAACACAAATTTTCTAGATCCAAGCGGAGTGTAGAAAAGAAAACTCTTAGTTCACGGGTGAAGTTTACAATGAGAATACATGGATATTTATAGGATAGATAGCAAACCTAAACCCTAACACAGTCCCAAATGGGCCTTAGTTAGTTCTGGTAAATTTGGGTGTTTCCTCTTTTTCCCTTGCTTCCTTGACAGTCGTTCATTGATTTATGATATTGATCTTCTTTATACCAATTATTTTCTTGTCCAAAAAGCAACTTGATGTAAGATCTTCATCTGCAAGTCTTCATATGTATATACGCAATAGTTTGATCTTTATTTTCTATTTTTATGACTGCATATGGCTTAGTCGGCATATCTATAAAAGTGACAGAACAATATCAAAGTAATATTTATTTATATAAAAAAGATAAAATATAAGAGCATAAAATAAACAGATTTTCATGTTAATCAAATACAATTAACAGTATCGTAAGTTGTTCTCATAGTGGCAGTGATGCAATGGTCCTCAGACCTGAAATCTTCAATATTTTATTCGAGGATATTTGTGTTTTGATATCATCAAAAGTTAATTTTGACCGAGTAAACAATAAAGGTGATCATTGGATACATCTCGAATCAAATGAAAATTATGAATGATCCAAATGGAATTTGACCCTATGATACATTTGTAGTGATATCCATGGGCCTCTTGATTGAATGAGACTATGAAATGCATAGTCGTGCTCAAATATCGATTTTTTATATAGTGTACTCATCGATCAAGATAAAAGGACTAAATTATAAAGAGGGTGATACGTTCCATTTCCCGAGTTTAATCCTGGATATATTTGTTAAAAGGATTATATTACATTGAGACACTGGTCATAGAAAAGGTTGTATCGAATCATTGATCTTATTATAAATTGGGAAACAACGATGTGTTGCTAGATACCGTTCAATGTTTATAATTTAAATATGATTTAAATTATTTCCAATGTTATAATAAGCTATTGGGTCACATCCTTATAACATTTTAAGGAGGAGACTGTTTTGTTTTGGGGTAAATAAAATATCAACTGTTGATATTTTGTTTAAATGTGTATAAGGAATTGCTCCTTATTTATGGTACGCGTGTATGTATTAAATATTTATGGTACGCGTGTATGTATTAAATGGGGTACTTTACTTCTTTTATAAAATTCAAATATACTTTTATTTTAAACGATATTTTCGAAAACCCTAATCGAAATTAGAAATGGCGGCTAACACTGCTGGCTTCTCCTCCTCTTTCATCCATATGACAATCGAAGACGTGTTCGGGTGGATACCTCTAGAGGCGGTGACTCTTTGTCATGCAAAGGTTCAAACAACCACCAATTTCATTTCGTTTTCATCAATACATGGAAGCTTGGACATGTATATATAGATCAATTTACACGATTCTTTGCATAAATCTATTTTATAGGTTTTAATTTGTTCATATTGAGTAGCGATTTGATCGAATTGAAACCTAATAGTGGTATCAGAGCGAGGCTTTGCGAAATTGTTATTTTGGTCTTTGATTTTCGGTTATGTATATTTGAATTCTTGAGTTATTGATTATTTAAAAACCATGGATTCAAGATCTAAAAGTATAATCATTTCAGAAGCGAAATTGTTACACTGAAAATCAAAATTGTATTTGATACATGTTGTAAAACATTTTACTGTGATCACAATTTTGTACTTGATATAAAACTTAGAAGTAAAATCATTAGTGGTTAAGTCCAAAAAATCGACCAAGTTACAAATTGTTATCGCTTTGTTGGTTAATATAGGAATTGTAACGACTCGTATTTCTATGGTATAATAATTAATTTATTTAATTATTTAAATAGTGATCTAGAGATTTAAATGGTTGTTTAATTAAATAATATTGAATATTTAATTAATATAAATAATAGAATAATATATTTATTTTCAAAATAATTGGAAAATAAATAGGATTACAAAACGAACTTAACGAGAAATAAAACAATTATGAGAAGATTGTTTGAAGTAAATATTTAATAAAATTTGTTTTAACAGATAAATTAAGGAGAATAATTTATAAACGATGTTTATAAATTAAGGAAATATTTATCATTTCATAAATTGAATATTTAAATCTGAATTTGTATAGAGAAGTAAAATCAGTTTTAACACTGATAATTAAAATGGAATGTTAACGTAGTAGTTGTATAGGAAATTTGCAATGAGATTATAAATGTTGGAAATGAAATAAGATTTGTACGAATAATTCTACAAATAAAAATATAAATAGAATTTGGGTTTGAGATATTGTTTTTAAATATGGAATCAAAATATTTTGAATATATAAAGAAATATTATTCACATCCTATGTGAAAAATTAGATTAAAGTAAATATTTTTCAAATAAAATATTATAAAGGAATTTGGGGTTTAAATTAGGAATTTAAATGGAATTTTTGAAATTAGAAACTGACTGGAAATTAGTTGAATTGAATGGCTTTTTATGTATCAATCTGATGTTGGTTTCGGCCTTCGGGGTTTGTACTTGGGATGTTGTTATCTTACTAGTTTACAATTAAATACTGATAGAGGTGGGAAGATATTAATGCGCGAATCAGAAATGGAAACGTTTTCCAAATTTAATAACATATATTTTCTAATTTTAGAAAATAAGGAATTTATGAATATATGGAAACGATAAATGGGAAATTGGGAAATGAAATGATGATTGATCAGTATGATATCAATTTGGGAAAACAACCGTTGTTTGTGCATATGTTTTCCTTTGATAGTTAAATAATTGACTATCAAAGTTTTGACCATTTCCGTTGTCAATACGGAGAGACCGAGATTAGATTTATTATCTGAAAACCACTCCATATGGGATTTATCGTTTCGAATCAAATATATCAAAGACAATTGAAGACGGAGTTTATGTAAGGTTTATTCTGGCGATCCTAGGTAGAAATTTCCTAAGATGGATTTACAGAATAATTCCTTCGGATTGTCCAGTCCCAGAACAACTTGAATGGATGAATGTCTGACAGAATATATCTTGTGGATCGCGTAAATTGATCGTTTCAAACATATTTACGTTGGTGGTAGAGAAATTTGCTTCTCTTAGCTTATAGCCATGGTATATTTGGGAAAATCAATTTGTGATTTGACGGGTATGACGATGTGGCATTCAAAGTAAATAAAGGGGCGATCTATTAAAAGATATGTTATGACCTCAAGCCTCATCAACTAGGAAATCACAGTACTTGGGAAGGCAACATGGCTAAGTGGGTCGCACCCAATTAGGGTATATCGTCACCATCTAGAGAATATTCATATTTGTACTTATTTCAATTCTGTATCTCCCACGAACGGTTATGTTGGTATACCATCCGTAAGGTGGCAATATATTCAAAACATTCAAGTGAAATGACTGGCCGGTCATGTGTGGCCGAGTTACAAGATGTTCTTATTGAACTCCAGTGTATCGCTTCTAGAGTGCACTGATCGGAAGGTGGTTCCATACCTTGTCATAGTTGGAATCCACTACCCAATAAGAGCCCGAGGTTTTTGATTGTATATTATATATGTAGAGCTTGAGATGAAAGCTTTCTACTAGATTGTTATCTACTTGATTTAGACATTATTATAATATCAGAAAATACTGATCTTAAGAAATATTTGAGTTAGCATAAGGTAAAAACCATCCGTATTTATGTGTGGATCGGTCTTATGATTATCATTGCTTTTGAAAAGGATTTAGAAAAGTTAAACCAAGTGTTTGGAGATTACTCACACTAGTCGCATGACTGACCCAGAGTTTATTTTGTTTTGTTTTCCCTAAACTCTTGGGTGCCCAATCTTGTATGGGCAGTCAAGTAGTCGGGATTTTATAGATACTTGCAGAGCTAGAGTAGGAGGCTTCAGGATTATATAGCTATTATTATTTCCGCTGTGATGTAAGTGTTTTACTCTGATAATAGTATTGTATACCGATACTGTTTTATTCCAATGTTATGTTATATAATATATTTTATTCGTTCCGCAATGAGATTCGTGTTACTCTAATGTTGTTGTAGTTGTGTTCTTCTTCTTCTTCTTCTATTCTAATTTTCTATCTTATCTATTCTCACCCTCTAACTTCTTTCTATTGATATTCCGGCATTTCCGATGCTTGAATAGTTGACATGGCGTTGTGTGTCGATTTTCTAAGTCAAAAATTCGTGTTTGTTACAATGGTACCAGAGCTGAAGGTTATGTAATTACCTTGGCACTGTGGTGTAACTCAGTAAAGATGGGGTTAGTAATACCCTAGATTGAGTTTGAGTGTATATATATACTAGTGGACGTATTTGTAGATTTTATAAAAGTTGTTTTATATTGTGGAGATTTATTGGTAGAGTTGTTTATGAGTTCTGGTCGATCAGTTTGATCCACTGTATCGATAGGAATTTCTAAACACTCAAATACGACGAACTGACACAATATGTTTTGAAAAGGGGGTAAATAAAATAATTTAACTCAAATTATATTTTGATATAAAAGAATGATTAATATTGGAAATATTATAATATATTGGATGTGTTGGCTGTTATTATAATCGAGTAAGATTATAAAAAATTAAAGTGGTTATGTAAATAACCAATCAAAATTCGTATAAGTGTTACCAAATGAATTAAATCTGAATTTAAATCTGAATTGAAATTAAAACCCTGGAAATTTGGAAAGGTGTTTGTAGATGGATTTCGAATTAATATATGAGAATTTTAAAATCCTGGGAGATTTTAAATTGTTTACAAGCATTGTGAATAGTATTTTGAAATATATTTCAAAATGGAAATGGTTAGAAATGGTTTTGAAAGTGATATAGTATTGAACTCACTACGATCGCTGGAAATTATTTTCGATGATGATTCGGACATCATCGATGTTCATTTTTGAGTTTCTAAGTGATGGATTACTACCAATGAGTTGTTTTCGAACTATTTGAGGAAACAGATTATTGATATTTGAAAAGGGATATTTGGTTTTAGAAAAGACTAAGCTATTTAAAACTTCCAGGTAGAGTTTGTTAAAATAAAAACAAATTAAATAGAAATTTGTGAAACGAAACTTAACAAGGTTAAGTATATTGGATTATTAAAATAAGAATCTAAAATGGTATTGGACGGGTAATTCAAGAGTTTGGAATTAAGAACGGAACTTGAGTTGAAATAAGATTTGGTTTAGGTAAGCAAATAATTTGTGTTGAAGATGAATTGATTGGGAATGACATTTGTTTAAGTTGAAGCAGCCGCAGATGAAAAAAATATAATAATATGCCTACCAAAAAGGTACAAGTTTATTTTATATTGGGTATGAGATTTTGATGAGCCGAATTGGCAAGTCGCTTGGCTGGTTGATTTTTTTTTGGATTGGGAATGGCCTAGAGAGGCGAGTTGTAGTTGTACCGATTAAGCCGTACAAAGGAGGTGCTGGCGAAATTTTTCGAAAATTTAAGGTGTTAGAATTTTTTATTTTTTTTTGGAAATTTTCATTAATGGAAATGAATTAATAATTTAATAAAAATAAATTGGTTCAGTTGAAACTGAAGTTAAAGAAGTAAACAAATAAATTTTTACCCAGTTAATAGGGTTTGTTTCCAACCTTAGCAATTTCGAGGACAAAATTATTTTAAGGGTGGGAAAATGTAACGACCCGTATTTTTATGGTATAATAATTAATTTATTTAATTATTTAAATAGTGATCTAGATTTTTAAATGGTTTTTAAATTAAATAATATTGAATATTTAATTGATAAAAATAATAGAATAATATATTTATTTTTGAAATGAATGGAAAATAAATAGGATTATAAAAGGAAATTGACGAGAAATAAAAGAATTATGAGAATATTGTTTGAAGTAAATATTTAAAAGAAATATGTTTTAACAGATAAATTGAGGAGAATAATTTATAAACGATGTTTATAAATTAAGGAAATATTTATCATTTGATTAATTGAATGTATAAATCTGAATTTATATAAAGAAGTAAAATCGGTTTTAACACCGATAATTGAAATGGAATGTGAATGTAGTTGTTATAAAGGAAATTTGCAATGAGATTATAAATGTTGGAAATGAAATAATATTTGTATCAATAATTTTGCAAATAAAAATATAAATAGAATTTGGGTTTGAGATATTTTTTTAAATACGAAATCAAATTGTTTTGATTATATAAAGAAATATTATTCACATTTTATGTGAAAAATTATATTAAAGTAAATATTTTGCAAATAAAATATTATAAAGGAATTTAGGGTTTGAATTAGGAATTTAAATGGAATTACTGAAATTAGAAACTGAATGGAAATTAATTGAGCTGAATGGCTTTCTGGGTATCGATCAGATGTTGGTTTCGGCCTTTGGGGTTTATAC
Source organism: Allium sativum (assembly GCA_030737875.1). Lineage (NCBI taxonomy): Eukaryota > Viridiplantae > Streptophyta > Magnoliopsida > Asparagales > Amaryllidaceae > Allium > Allium sativum. Next base: position 735,788,717 of record CM060909.1, on the reverse strand, counting down.
TTAGGAAGTTGTTCTCTTACTAGTTTACAATTAGAGACTGATAGAGGTGGAAAGATATTGATGCGTGAACCAGAAATGAAAACGTTTTCCAAAGTTAATAACGTATATTTTCTAATTTTAGAAAATAAGGAATTTATGAATATATGGAAACGTTAAATAGGAAATTGGGAAATGAAATGATGATTGATCGGTAAGATTTCCATTTGGGAATACGATCGTTGTATGTACACTTATTTTCCTTTGATAGTTAAATAACCAACTGTCAAAGTTTTGACCATTTCCGGTGTCAATACTGAGAGACCAAGATCAAATTTATTATCTGAAAACCACTCCGTATGGGCATTATCGTTTCAAATCAAATATAAGGCAATTGAAGAGGAGTTTATGCTACGTTTTTTCTGGCGATCCTAGGTAGAAATTTCCTAAGATGGATTACCGAATAATTCCTTCGAATTGTCCAGTCCCTGGACAACTTGAATGGACGAATGTCTGACAGAGTATATTTAGTGGATCGCGTAAATTGATTGTTTCAAAAGTATTTACGTTGGTGGTAGAGGAATTCGTTTCTCTTAGCTGATACCCATGGTATTTTTGGTAAAATCAATTTGTGATTTGGCCGGTATGACAATGTGGCATTCAAAGTAAATAAAGGGGAAATCTGTTAAAAGACACGTTATGACCTCAAGCCTCATCAACTAGGAAATGACTTGAAATTGGATAGGCAGCATGGCTAAGTGGGTCGCACCCAATTAGGGTCTATTGTCACCATCTAGAGAATATTCATATTTGTTACTTCTTTAAATTTTGTATCTCCGGGGAATGGTAATGTTAGTATACCAATCGTAAGGTGACAATATATTCAGAACATTCAAGCGAAATGAATGGTTGGTCATGTGTGGTCGAGTTACAAGGTGTTCTTGTTGAACTCCAGTGTATCGCTTCTAGAGTACACTGATCGGAAGGTGGTTCCATACCTTGTCATAGTTGGAATCCATTACCTAATAAGAGCTCGCGGTTTTTGATTATATATTTTATATATAGAGCGTGAGATGAAAGCATTCTACTAGATTGTTATCTACTTGATTTAGACATTATTATAATATCAGAAAATACTGATCTAAAGAAATATCTTGGGTTATCGTAAGGTAGAAACCATCTGTATTTATGTGTGGATCAGTCTAACAATTATCATTGCTTTTGAAAACGATTTGGAAAAGTTAAACCAAGTGTTTGGAGTTTACTCACACCAGTCACATGACTGATCCAGAGTTTATTTTGTTTTGTTTTCCCTAAACTCTTGGGTGCCCAATTTTGTACGAGCATTCAAGTAGTCGGGATTTCAAAAATACGTGCAGAGCTAGAGCAGGATGCATCAGGATTATATAACTATTGTTATTTCCGCTGTGTTGTACTCTGATAATAGTATTGCATACCGATACTATTTTATTCTAAAGTTATGTTATATAATATATTTTATTCATTCCACTATGAGAGTCGTGTTACCCTAATGTTGTTGTAGTGGTGTTCTTCTTCTGTTCGTTACAGGAATCCTACATATAAACCAAAACCCTGCTTTGATTGATAAAAAATGAAAGTCATTTTGGATATTGTGACAACCCAAATTTCTTGTACCTTTTGAGCAGACCAAACAACAGTCCAGCCCAAATTGTATTGGAAAGCCAGATGCCAATAGAAAGAATTTAGAGGATGAGATAAGAAAGAAAGAATTTTTAGAATAGAAGAAATAAGAAGAAGATAACACAACAGAATCAGAATCTCACATCGCAGCGGAACAAACAAAATATATAAATCAATCTTTATTGAGAGCTTGAAATTAAACTTACAATCATCAGAGTACATCACCCATCCAGACAGTTATAATAATCGGTCCTTATATACAATGACACTGTGGAATAAATACTGGATATCATACTTCTGAACATCTCCAGCTCGTCTCTCGACTTCGCAGCTGTAACACCCAGTAATTTTAAATATTAAAATTAACAAATTTAAGAACATTTAATTTTTAGATGAAGAATTAAGTGAAACGGGTTGCGCCATTGCATTTGTCTCGGAATTCTGCTTGAGATAGAGTCCGAGTTTGCGTAAATCGGGCTCCGTATGAAGAAGTTATGGTGTTCAGGAGATTTCAAGTTTAAACAGAAATTAAATTAAAATGATAATTAAGAGTCAAAACGTTTCAAAATGCGAAAATTCAGTCAGAGCGGCCTGAGTGGGAAATTTCCGGCTTAGGGGTATCGACCCCTCCAAGGGGAGTCGACCCCTTTTTGATCCTGTTCCAGTGACGATTTCTGAGTCATTAGGGCATATGTGGTGATTTCTGGTTGGCTCTCTTTGATCTGAATGGCCCTAATTACTCCTAGGTTGATCTAATGGCTCATATTAATCTAAACTTCTATATAATCACCTCAAACCTCAACCCTAGACCTCATAATTTCATTCCATGAAGCCATCATGCCGTCCATCTCCAAACTAGCCACCATTCTTCTCCAAACTAGAAATCATGTTAGAAAGCTCCAAACCAAATCCAAATTAGAGAATCAAATGTCTACATCGAAGGATTAGCTTTACAAATTCAGAAATCGGATCCCATAATACAAGATCCATTCTTTTCTGTAAGTTCATGTTATTTTCAGATGTGAATACCTGATTGTAATCTTGACATGTAATAAAATGAATCAAGATCTACGCCTGATTTTAAGATAATCTTTTCAGATTTATCCCTATCCTTCTATTGAATCTATGTCTTTGCATGTCGTAGAGGTTATTTTGTTGATTAAATCAGGCCTATCTTTGTTGTACATCAGGTTTATAATCTTTTTGGGTTCATGATGTTATTCTTATTCCTACAATAATGATTGTATCAGTATAGTCAAGAATCTATCTTTGTTGGATCTAAATTCCCTGTATTAGGTCTATTGTTAAATGCCTATTTTTATGCCTATTCTTATTTTATGCTCCTTCTCTCTCTTCCCCCATTTCCTTTTTCTTTTATGAACTTGGGTTACCTTCGAACCTAGGCTGAAATCGCGAAATACGAACGATTGGAATACGGGGGATATTTGGGTATAACCTATTTTAGTGAAATAATTGGGCATAACATATTCGGTGAAATTGTTGATATAACTTGTAATTGATATTGGGGCATTATCATTATAACTGCAAGTTTGGGTTAACTGGCATGTAAATCAAGTTTTGGGGCATAATTGTTATTGTTGCGAACTTGGGCTAAATTGAAATATTAAATCTAGATTGGGCGTAAACTGTAAATTGAAATATTAAATCTAGATTGGGAATAACTATTGGTTGGGACGCCAAACATAATGTATATTCTGATTTTGGGGCGTGACTATTATTGCAAATTTGGGAAGATTGGGTGTAGCCTATTTTGATTATTAAATTGTAATTGAATTTGTTGGGCATAACTTGAGAATTGAAACATGACTAGTTTTGTGAAATTGGGATAATTAGCATATAAAATCTAGACTTGGACATGTATGGTTAATATGTAAATTGGCTAAAAGATGAACATGCCTAACCCGAGGTAAATATGTAAATCAGCAGTATACACTATGCATCTTGAATTTTTGTCGGGTTGCCACCATAGGAACTGATACACCCCATGGAGGGACCAGCACAGGTATCTACATACAAGCGGGGCCGAGTGACGCAATTAATGAATACATATGAGTTATGGAGTCGATTGTTAGGGTAGTAAGGATACGTCTAACATATCCATGGCAATTAGGATGATTGAGGTAAGAACCTCATAATAGATGTACACCTGAAGGCTACCACAATTGCGGGGTTGGGATCACCTTATTATTTAACAAAGGATACTAGTTGGGACACTAATAGGGAATACAAATCATTCTACAAAAGACACTAGTCAGGATGCTAGTTGGGTGGTGCAGAGAAAATAGCAAATCAGAGAAAGAATCGAAGCACATTCAGTGTATCTTGCCTTGTCATATCGAAAAAGTGCGGTGTAGGAAATATCTTAATAATTAGAAGCGCAACCATCAGATCCTATTTATCTTGTGTACCTTGTCATATGTAGCGCTCATCATTTGTTGACTTGCTATGCTTATTATCATGGTTATGTCTTGTATCCAGTTTATTCATGTCATGATGCTTTTACCTATCCACATACTGAAAATCACTGGACTTACCAGACTTATGCCTGGCCTAGTTTGTTTCGCCTCTTTTCTTCCGTTTCCGCCCTTAGTTCACAAGGAGGGAATATTACCACTTAGCTCAGTTTTCTTCCCCAGCTCGAAGATAGTCAATGTATAGCTCTGAACTCTCTTTTTCCACTGCTATGGCTGGCTCATTCTTTATTGGGGAATATCATGGTTATTTTATGCTTCTTTATTTTGTTAAACAAGATAGATGCTTTGTTGTAATGGGTATTGGTGTTGAAAAACAATCTTTGTACAAACTGTTTTACCAAGCTACTGTTTTATCAATAAAGCAAAGTTTAATTTATTTTTCGCTATATAAATTTTATCTGTTTTGTAATTCATCTGTTCTACAAACTTATGATGCTCCACTGAAGTTAATGCATTCCCTGTGAGAGTGACCTTAATGGAGTTGAGGTATTACAGTAGCATCCGATAACCTGGACCTATACAACCCGGTCTAACTTGAGCATTACAAACACCGGGTCAGTATGGTGAACCAGAGTGAGAACAACTCGCAAAGTTTAAGGGGAATCATCCAACCAGATTTTGAAGTTCAAAATCTTTTCGAAAGAAAGGATAATCTTAAGACCAAATCCACACATAAATACGGATGGTTTTTACCTTACGATAACCCAAAACATTTTGAAATCGATATCTTGTCTGTTATTATAATAATGTCTAGATACAAATAAATATCAATCTAGCGGAACGCTTGCATCTCACGCTCCATATATATATATTATACAATCAAAACCGCGGGCCCTTATTGGAGATTGGATTCCGACTATGACAAGGTATGGAACCACCTACCGATAGTGTATATTTAGAGGCAAATACACTGGGTTCAACAAGAACGCCTTGCAACCCGGCCCACACATGACTGATCACTCATTTCGCTTGAATGTATCGAATGTATATCACCAACGGTTGGGATCAACATCCGTTTCCCGAAAGGGACAACATCGATGATTTAAGAAGCAAAAGGATTTCTCTAGATAGGTGAATATACCCCCTAATGGGTGCGACCCACACAGCCATGCTGCCTACCCGATTTTTGTCATTTCCCGGTTGTGAGGCTTGCGGTTATAATTCTTCTTTCCCAGATATCACGCCACCATTCACTTTGAATTCCACATCGTTAGATCCATCGGAAATCACTAATTGATTTCCACAAAAATACTCAGAGTGTTAGGCTAAAAAGGTTTCCCTTCTTTGCCACCATCTTCGTATATTTGAAGAAATCAACGTACATAATCCCTTTGGAAATACTCTGTCAAACACTCGTCCATACAAGTTTTCCTGGGACTGGATAAACAAAAGGCACCCCCTACTGCATCCTAGGAATCACCCTATAGATCATTAGCGAGTAGTCCTTGCAATCCGTAGATTCCAACCACGATAGAATCACAGTATATCTCTGGCCACTAAACCAGAGATTATAAGTAATTCTACCGTTTTATGAAGATCCACGGTCTTCAACTTCTTCGTCTTGATCAGTATCTGATATCTTCAATAGTTCGTATTTGCAGGACGGAATGGTTTTCAAATATAATTTCGATCCCGGTCTTTCCGTACCAACAATCATATTGGCCAGATTTGATAGTCGGTTATTTAACTATCAAATAAACAATCATTCAATCATGAAAGTAAAGGAAGGTTTACTGGTTTAATACTCAGCATCACTTAGCCCATTTAGTTATAAATATTTAATAAACGGTTGTTTTAAACTTTTAAAACATTATATATTTTAAAAATGGTGTTCGATTCTCGTTTCAATATATTAATCTTCTCAAAACCATTTCAATCTAATATTTAATACACATTTAATAACTATATCTAATTTCCATTTTATTATTGTTTCAAAACATTAATTATAACACCGTTTATTATTTATCATCGACTCAACTCGTCATTTGTAAAGCAGTCGTTATGACCTCTCCTTTGATTTCGTTGTTTAAACACTATAATCTCACTTAATTTTTTTAGAATAAACTCATTCTTTACTTTGAAAACATCGTTATACCTTCACAAATCTCCTTTATTTTCTTCTCTAAGGAAATATCATTTCATATTCTAAAGTCCGTTTTAATTTTCCTTTTATTTTGGAATCTATTATATATATTTCCAATTCTTCAATAAAGTTATATTATTATTTCCCAAAATAAATCCCTTTTAACACTTTAACCACTACAACTAATATCATCTCTCGATAATCCTGAAGTCGTTCAAGTTGGGGTATTTTAAATTACCTCTCAGACCTTGATCAACAACATTCTTATCTTAAGATAGATATTAGTTGTAATACCAAAACCGATATTCATTCCCAATATCAAACCAAATCATGTTTTAGTTAGAACTGATGGAACCTCATTTCTTATTAAATACAATGAATTTAAATCGCATCTTATACTTCCAGAATTAAGTAAGGTTAATTTAATCTTAACGTTTTAGGCCAAAAACTTATTAAAGTTAAATAAATATTTGTTAAACTATTTTATTAATCAAATAACTAATTCCAATTTAATTAGTTAACTTCATCAGTTCAAATAATGCTTATCTTGTAAATCCACTCTAATTAGCCGTTCTTTTAAATTAATTAATTTAAATAATTTCGTTTAATTGTTTCTTTAAAACAATTAATCTAATTCTTAATCATTGCATTAATTTCTGCTCATCTGGTTATAAATCTTATTCCATAGGAGTTTACTTTACAAAATCATTTAATAACTTCTTAAGAACTTTAAATAATAAATTATACATATTAATTTCCTTTTATTAAAACCTTTATTCAAATATATCGATTTCAAATCCATCTTCAGTTCTAAAGTATATTTTATTATTTCATTACTGTCGATTCACCTGACGATAAACCAATATTTATAAAACGATATATTTTGGGGCCAACAGCTAACAATTACTCAACCTGTACTGTCTATTAGTTAAAACAGAACAACTATTGAATTGATATTCAACAATTTATGATCCAATCCATCATCCAATCATATAGGTTAAACTGTTCATGTAATTGTAAATGAAAATAAACAATAAATTGGAGGAATCCATTTGGATCCCTCCAACCTTTTTTCCCTGCATCCAAATATGTTACCTCAACAATATCATTTTATTTCAATAACAGGTATAATATTCAACCACCAACCAACAACTGCAATCCAAACATCCATCAACCAATTAAAAATCACAGCACACAAATATTTAAAACCTAACTTATATAAAACATAAGTGGGATAAAACTGAGTGAGTTGAACTCACGTTGATTCGTCCATCACTAAAACAGTTCGTTTTACATGCTTCCGGCTGCGTTTAACTTTGCCTGTCCAATCCCATAACTCTACGTTCATCGATACGGTCTCAACGCCCTTTGATTTGTTCCATTCTGCTACTGCTGACACGGTTACTATTTTAGTACGGTATTCCCTTATTATTTAATATTCTTAAACCGTAAGAATAATTTAATCTAATTTATTTAATGTTAACACAACCTTTGTTAGACATATTCAAATTATTTGTTAATTAGATAAACGTCAGATATACTAAACCGTTGACGCTTTAAAAAGAAATTTGAAACATTTCAGACTTTGGTTCTAGGTAGTATTACTAACCTCTTACGCACTTATTATATTATATTAGGCAATAATCAATTGGTCATTAAGCATGTACTAAATAATATTTGGCATGTTTACATATATTTCTTCCAAGCTAAATACAGTTATAAATGGGCACGTGTCACATTGTAGTTAAAGCATTTGGACTTAGGCATTATCCTCCCTTTCGCACGTGTCATATTGTAGTAAGGAGGGTGTACTAAATTAGATAACCATTTCTTCCTACTGCTTACCACATGAACCCGGCTCACGTTATATATTAACTTAATGTACACACTCTCACACACACACACACACACACACACACACACACACACACACACATATATATATATATATATGTAAACCCATTTGTTTTATCTTAATGTTCAAAATATAAGATACATATTATTAAAATTAATATATAAAATAATTAAACTTGCGGAAATACTTGTATTAGGCATTTAAAACTAGATTAGTCACGCAACAACTACAGTTGGGATAATTTCTTTGGTGGGCACATTAGGGTGAATTGGCATAATAACGTGTTGGGTATACTTAACTAAATAGAGATAGGCATGAATTAATTAAGAATGGGAACGATGAAGTATTACGCACCTCACTGTACACCTTCCCTTCTTATTTGCTACGTCCGAACATGGTTCTTAATTCAATCGTTCTTCTCCCTCTGTTAATCAGACCGCGCCCCCATCAACCTTCTCCACGTAGGACTTCCCATTATTTCGATTAATGTCTTGAATAAACAACCTATGCCGAATTGTTTTCTACGTATATTAAACACTTTGACCATCCTATCTGCTCCAAGCGTGCATCATAACTCAGCTCACCATCCACTTCTTCAGGTTGCACTACTGTGTACACACAACCTCCCCAAGTCTTCATTTCCTCCATTATTTCTTGTTTTGTACAACACCATCCTACCCCCCTTCATGTACGCAATCACTCCCACGAACCCACGCACGAGACAAGTCATTATACTCCTCCCTCATGCCTGTTTTCAAACCCACGAGCCTCTCCGCAACTTCTCATTGTTCCATCACAACACCTTCTGCTCGAACACTGCGCCATTTACACAGCCATACCGATCTCCGATAGTTTCTACCTCAAACAGCACCAGTTTCTAAGCCCCACACCACCACAGTTTCATCACAAACCATCTCATTGATTCGGTTGCAGTGTTTTAATGAAAATCTGGAACTGCTTCGTACGTGCATATTATATATTTGTTTTCATTTATAATTGTGTAGGAAGCATCAGGTTTTTGTAAAGAAAATGGAGGTGCAGAGCCTATTTATAGTAGATAATTTAGGGAGGATAGGAAGCACGTAACTTCGATTTGGTACAAGTAGGGGTATAACTTTGTAGGTCTGCCTGTTTGTATTTTCTTTTCACTTCGAATGGTCTGGTGGATGTTATGATTTCTGCATTTGAAAAGGTGAGACTGCATGAGATTTACTTTCGTCTGGGATGATGGGTGAAGGGAAATTGTAGGAGTGAAAGGAGATAGCATGTGAGAAGTCTTAGAATCGTGGGAGTAAATGAAAGCAGTAGCTGTCCCTATTTACTTATACTTTGCCATGAAGTCATAAAAACATATGGTAGGCTATACGTTTTTATTTCCATGTGACTTCATATGTTAGGGTGTAGCATGTTTACAGGCATAGACCTATGAGTTGTTATTTTCATTTTGTGATGGCCACTTCAATCAGCCGTATGACATTTCATAGCTGTGTATACTTAAAAATATAGATGGTTGCAGGTATGTATAGGTGATGTATGTTAGAGTAGCTATGTGAGGGTAGGTTGCATATGCGTGCACTTTCTTTTTCTTTGCTCTTTAGTTTTCATTTCATATAGGTTAGCTGTAGTGTACGTTTGCACATGCAAACAGAGGTTCACTGTATGGTCATGTATAGGCATATCACTTAATGTTAGTTTATGTGTACTTTATTTTTTCTTAGGCATGAATTAAGCTGGCTATTCTCTTTGTTACTTTTATAAATAAACTGTAACTGATAGCATGTTGTTTAGGAAAGCGTAGGAGTCGTATTGTTGTAGAGTGTTCAGGAGTAGACACTTTCCAACTGGTTTTGGGCACGTTCGTTTATAACTGGTTATTAAATTTCACCATTATTCACGTGGAACATTAAATATACGCACCGCCATTTACGAGTTCCAAATGCGATGAATATGGGCGTATTGCTATGTCTTGACGTCTTGGTCCCAATAAAATTAATTTCGCTGAAAACCGACTTTGCTTGCACAACGTTATCATTTTAAATTATTGGTTCACCTTTAAATTGCACATACGGATAAAATAACTCCGATTGGCTCAAAACTGGAATTTAGCAAAAATTTATGATGCGTATTCCAATAAAATTTGTTTCGTCAGAGAAGGAGGTCATTTGAAAAATAGTCATTTCTAACATCAATGTAATATATAGAACAACTTTTCGTGTGCAAAGCACGAGCCTTATCATAAGGAAAGAAACACATTGATTTAAACTTTCTATTTCATATGATTACTTAATTTCATCGTCGATTGTCGTTGAGCGTTTTTTATCTGTACCGATATACATGAATTTCAAATTGTAAATTATGAAATACCGCGACGTTTACGAGTTCGAATTATAATTATAAACAAGTTCAACGTTCAAATATCATTATATAAACGATTTATGTATATTATAAATCCATCTAAAATTCCAAATTTAATTTAATAAAATAAATTAAATTTTTTACTACCAAAAATGTAGGACGTTACATTCCTTCCCCCTTTAAAAATTTCGTCCCTGAAATTAGTAAGTAAGAGGAATGCTCCAATCCTAATTATTTCTAAAATAATTATTATCAAATTATCTTGGTTACATAAATTTACAAAAAATTCACCAGCATCTCCTCTACACTGCTCGACTGGTACAACTACAAATGCCACTCTGGACCTCACCTCGATCCAAGAAAACAAGAACCTAACGAGTATCCAACTCAGGGTTATAAAATCAGTCACCAATTAATGTAATTAAGGTTTACCTTTTTGTCGGGCAACCAATTAAAATTCCAAAGCATAGCTATTAAAGGCTCATCCTTTTTAATCGACCTGTACTTAACTCATTTATAATGCCAGTAATAAATACAGGGTTATTCAGTTCTATTTCATAATCGAATTTTATTTAAATTCATTATATTGGAATTTAGTTTTCAATTCATTCCATTCTGTTATTAAACCATTCTAATTCATATCCCAATTTGAATTCCATTTAAATCAAACAAACAACTCAATATCTCAATATTTTGAGAAAAAAAATTTCTACACAAAAATATAATTTTACCAAAATTATTTTATTTGACCATCTTTACAAAATAATATTGTGTCAGTTGTTAGTTCAATACTGAACCAATCAAATAACACGATATAAAACATTTTTATAAAATATACAAATACGTGCTATCAAATATATACACTCAAACTCAATTTAGGGTACTACTAACCTCATCTTTATCGAGTTAAGACACAGAGCCAAGGTTATTCCTAAACCAATATCTCTGATACCAACTATGGCGACCCAAATTTCTGGTATCTTTTGAGCTGACCAAACAACGACAGTCCAACACAAATTGTACTGGAAATCCAGATGCCAATAGAAAGAATTTAGAGGATGAGATAAGAAAGAAAGAATTTTTAGAATGGTGGAAATAAGAAGAAGATAACACAACAGAATCAGAGTCCCACATCGCAGTGGAACAAATAAAATATGTAAATAAAATTTTATTGAGAGCTTGAAATAAAAATTACAATCATCAGAGTACATCACCCATCTGGAAAGTTATAATAATCGGTCTTTATATACAATCACACAATGGAATAAATACTAGATATCATACTTCTGAACATCTCCAGCTCATCTCTGGACTTTGCAGCATTTGATAACCTGGACCTGTACAACCCGGTCTAATCCGAGCACTACAAATACCATGTCAGTCTGATGAACCAAAGTGAGAACAACTCGCAAAGTTTAAGGGGAATCGTCCAACTGGATTTTAAAGTTCAAATTTTTTTCGAAAGAAAGGATAATCGTAAAACCAAATCCACACATAAATACGGGCGGTTTTTACCTTATGATAACCCAAAACATTTTGAAATCGATATCTTGTCTGTTATTATAATAATGTCTAGTTACAAATGAATATCAATCTAGTGGAACTCTTGCATCTCACGCTCCACTAATATATTATACAATCAAAACCACAGACACTTATTGGAGATTGGATTCCGTCTATGACAAGGTATGGAACCACCTGCCGATAGTGTATCTCTAGAGGCGAATATACTGGGTTCAACAAGAACATTTTGCAACCCGGCCCACACATGACTGACCACTCATTTCGCTTAAGTTATCAAATGTATATCACCAACGGTTGGGATCAACAACTGTTTCCCTAAAGGGACAACATCGATAGATTTAAGAAGCAAAAGTAATTTCTCTAAATTGGTGATTATACACCCTAATGGGTGCAACCCACATAGCCATGTTGCCTGCCCGATTTTTGTAATTTCCTGGTTGTGAGGCTTGAGGTTATAATTCTTCTTTCCCAGATAGCACGCCACCGTTCACTTTGAATGCCACATCGTCAGATCCATCGGAAATTACTAATTGATTTTCACAAAAATAATCAGAGTGTTAGGCTAAAGAAGTTTCCCTTCATTGCCACCAACTTCGTACGTTTGAAGAAATCAACTTACGTAATCCCTTTGGAAATACTCTGTCAGACACTCATCCATATAAGTTATCCTGGGACTGGACAAACCGAAGGCACCCCTACTGCTTCCTAGGAATCACCCTATAGATCAGTAGCGAGTAGTCCTTGCAATCCATAGCTTCCAACCACGACAGAATCACAGCATATCTCTGGCCGCTAAACCAGAGATTATAAGTAATTCTACCATTTTATGAAAATCCACGGTCTTCAACTTCTTTGTCTTGATTCGTTTCTGATATCTTCAATAGTTCATATTTGCTGGACGGAATAGTTTTCGAATATAATTTCGATCTTGGTCTTTCCGTACCAACAATCGTATTGGCCAGATTTGATAGTTGGTTATTTAACTATCAAATAAACAATCATTCAATCATGAAAGTAAAGGTAGATTTACTGGTTTAGTACTAAGCATCACCTGGCCCATTTAATTATAAATAATTAATAAACAGTTATTTTAAACTTCTGAAACATTATATATTTTAAAACATGGTGTTCGATTATCATTTCAATATATTAATCTTCACAAAACCATTTCAATCTAATATTTAATACATATTTAATAACTATATCTGATTTCCATTTTATTATTGTTTCAAAACATTAATTACAACACCATTTATTATTTATCATCGATTCAACTCGTCATATGTAAAGCAATCGTTACGACCTCTCCTTTGATTTTGTTATTTAAACACTATAATCTCACTTAACTTTTTATAATAAACTCGTTCTTTACTTTGAAAACATCGTTATACCTTCACAAATCTCCTTTATTTTCTTCTTTAAGGAAATATCATTTTATATTCTTAAGCCTGTTTTAATTTTCCTTTTATTTTGGAATGTAACACCCCACCTCCGTTAAGGTCACTCACAAAGGGAATGCCTTAACTTTGGTGGAGCATTTTAGTAAACAGAACAGAAACTTACAAGACAGATAAAAAAGTACTTGAAAATTTTTAACTTTATTACAGCGGAAATAGAAATTAGTATGGTTACATCCTTTCAATTTCAGAATTCAAGTACAAAATAACAGTCTTGTACAAAAGCCTTCAAAATACATAGTTTAAAATCATAATCCCCATGGAACGGAAGCTATGCAGAGCCAAGCCATACTTTAAGCACTTCAAGCAAAGAGAAATCCGGATCAAGCTAAAGTATTTCCCTCCTTGAATAACCTGGGGGGGGGGGGAAACGGAAGAAAGGAGGCGAAACAACAAGGGTCAGACAAAAAGTCTGGCAAGTCCAGTGACTTTCAGCATATGAACAGATAATAATAATATGATATGAACATAAAACTGGATGTGAGATAACTATAACAGGTGTAGCAGATATAACAGAAAAACAGAATGATATAAACTATCGTTTTACACTTCTCTGCACTAATACTAGTATAGCAGAATTAGGTGTCACCCTAATGTCTAAATTGAAACAGGAACGGGTACAGAATACTTTAACAGAAACAGAATGCTAATAATGGGCCTTTACTACCCGATCAGAAACAGACAGAAGCAGAAACAGATTTATGCCTACGGAAACAAAATGTAGAACTAGGTGTACACTAGTAATGGGCCTTTACCACCCGAACAGACGGTACCACACAGAAACAGACAGGTGTTACCACCCAACAGAAACAGACGGTACCAACAGAAACAGACAGAACTAAGTGTACCCTAAAACCCTACCCCAAGCGATCGGCTCCCTAATACATAAATATCCTGTGTCGGCCCCACAGTAGGGTGTATCACTCCCTAAAGTGACAACCAATTGGCACAGACCTATTTACAGATGTCACGGCGTCTTACATCCTCAGAGGTAGACCGGGATCCATGCACGCACATGACCCGGTTGGAATGCACCATCAACATCCCTCGCCCTTATCAGAATGAACCACTTATAATTAGTTCAGTAAGCGTGCCCGGACCCTACTTACTTTTGGGTCAAAGTTTTGATACCAGAAAGGGTTACTGACTAATATGGGTCCCAAACAACAGATGACACAAGTAATTCCCCTCCTAACCTTGTGTCCCCAGACTAACAGATTTCAGATTAACTTGTTTACAAGTTCAGACATACAGAATTCAGATTTACTAATTCACAAATTAAGTTAACAAGTTTTCAGACTAGTGGGTCATATGTACAGATTTTTCAGATTTGTCTAACTTTGTATTGGGCCTACAGATTCATGGACGGGTTTTACTACGTCTATTAATCCCTTTGGTTTAACCCTATTTTCCCCAATACGTTTTAGACGTCATTCTTATCTTAGATTTGCATTAATTAATTATTAATGCTCAGACCTCTCACATTAGGTCGGTAGCTTGTGGCCGCAGGATATGCCGGGCGGTTCCGGGCAGACTTCTGCCACAAGCCAGACCTAACCTCGTGTCTTACGCATGTTATGACTAACTTCTCACATTAGAACCTATTGTTTGCGGCCACTGGATGTGCCGGGCGGTTCCGGGCAGATTTACGTCGCAAACTCATTCTAACCTCGAGTTAGCCATATTCATCTTTGCGGCCAATTAATTAATTATTTACCGTTTATGCGCACACCCAATATATATGGCAATTCAGATTATATCAATAACAGAATGATCAACTCAACTGATATAGCAGATAACAGATTTTAGCAGATTGGGTGACTTAACAGATTTAACCGATTTAGCACTTAGCAGATTTTGGCATATAACAGATTAGGCATCTCAACAGACAAATTTAACAGATTTGGCATTTCAATCTAATTAGCAGTCTAGGCAATATAACAAAACTAGCAGTTTAGGCAACTTAGCAAATTAGCAGATTTAGCAAATCTAATAATTCTAAAGGTTCTATTTACATGCCTTGCCTAGTCATAAATTAGGCCTAAATTCATATGCCTACATAATTTTCATGATTCACAACATATATTCCATGTTTGCTTAAGCGCAGAATATGGACATAATTTGCCATATAACATATGTTCCAATATAGATTATATCAAATATAACCATTAATTTCAATGCATGTCATATATCCAAAAATCCCTATTTAGGTGTAATTACAATAATAGATATCCTAATTAATGTAAATCTTAAGTTTCCATATCTTCCTTCTCTTCATGTCATGAATTATTATGCAAACTATCCCCAATAATATAAATCTTTAAAACCATATCTCCTAAAAATCAGATCTTGCCTTTTTATATGCATTTTGTCCAAAGTCTCAAATCATATGTAATCTTTACAGTGGTTCCTCTTCTTCTTTTATCACAAAATATGCATAGGTCTAAAACTAGTTTATAACATATGCTATTTTTTTCTAATTAATTACAGGTCTAAATTACAACATAACTATGCATACAACATGCATAAATTATTTATGCATCCAATCCCAAGTCATATGTCCAATATATTTTATGCCTCAGACCTAAAGTCATACATTCAATTTGGTTTTGTCAAATTTCTCATCATTCATCCCAAAACTTGCGTTCATACGTTCATCTCTTATGAGATTAGGCACAGGCTCGTGGTAGCCTGGCTATAGAAACAGAAAAGAAGAAACGAATATAGAACAGTCACAGAAAACAGATCTAACAGAAGAGAATACAACCTCAAACTCAGATTTAAATGCATATCAAAATTATAATTAACGTTTATAGCGGAGAATAACTGTACTTGCCTTGCTTGGATTAAAGAAAGAACTTGTTGTCGATTCTTTGCAGAAACTTTAATCTCTAGTTTGAATTGAGTTGCTTAGGCTGATGTTGATTATCTTCTAGTTTTAATTCCAGCAGAGCAGAGACGCCATTTTTATTTTATTTTTTTATTAGAAGAAGAGAGCAAAGGAGGCTAGAGAATTGTACAAGAAACCTAGGTAGAGTCTAGGGTCCTTTTTATAGAGTTTATGAACTGATTAGAACCATTGATGTTGCTTGGATTGATCGTAGCCATTCATCCTAAGGAGAGACCAATTAGAGCTTGCCACCTAGCCCTAATGACAAAGCAGACCACAGAAAATCGACCAACAGAGAATAGGCCAGCCGGGTTAGACTGGGTTCGACCTGGTCTGGACCAGGTCGACACCCCTGTCGACAGCCCTGTCGACAGGCCTGTCGACCTGGTTAGACCAGGTCGACAGCCCAGTCGACCTGGGTGCGTGAGGCGGGTGTTCTTCCGCCCTGGCCCATTGGGCCCCACTTTTAATTTTTTAAACTGTTTTATTCTGTTTGAAATTTAAATTTAATTCAGAAACTTCCGAAGGCCATATCTTCTTCATACGGACTCCGTTTTTCGAAAACTCGGACTCTATTTCGCGTATTTTTCCGAGACGAACGCAATGGCGTATCCCGTTTCCCTTAGTTCTTTGATTTCAAATTAATTATACTTTAATTTATGAATTTTACGGTTATAGAATACACGGGGTGTTACATGGAATCTATTATATATATTTCCAAATTCTTCAAGTAATGTTATATTATTATTTCCTAAAATAATTCCCTTTTAACATTTTCACCACAACAACTAATATCATCTCTCGATAATCCTGAAGTCATTCAAGTTGGGCTATTTTAAATTACCTCTCAGACCTTGATCAATAACGTTCTTATCTTAAGATAAATATCAGTTGTAATACCAAAACTGATATTCATTCCCAATATCAAACCAAATCCCGTTTTAGTTAGAAATGATGAAACCACATTTCTTATTAAATATAACGAATTTAAATCGCATCTTATACTTCCAGAATTAAGTAACGTTAATTTAATCTTAACGTTTTAGCCTCACACTTCTTTTATAAACATTGTTTATAAATCTCAGGTTTAATATAAAACCCCATTTATCTCAATTCCTTCTTATTTAATTTAAGTCTTAAGTAAACATTTTATTTAAGCTATTGTATCGGCTTAAATTCCCTTTAATTAATTTAGGTTAATAAAACTCAGTTCTAACATAAAACCTGTTCACTAACTCTTTTCAAAAATCCAATTTTATTCCAAAATACCAGCTTTTGATTACTTACCTTAATGAATCTCATTACGGCTTGATCAATTAAATCATTATTCATTAAAATAATGATCTATATCATCGTTAACTATCGTAGAAATAGTTAATTTCTTACTTAACTCTGTTAAACAGTAAATTCCTTTTTTAAAACTTATTAAAGTTAAAATAAATATTTGTTAAACTATTTTATTAATCAAACAACTAATTCTAATTTAATTAGTTAACTTCATCAGTTCAAATAATGCTTATCTTGTTAATCCACTCCAATTAGCCGTTCTTTTAAATTAATTGATTTATATAATTTCGTTTAATTGTTTCCTTAAAACAATTAATCTAATTCTTAATCGTTGCATTAATTTCTGCTCATCTGGATATAATTCTTATTCCATAAGAGTTTACTTTACAAAATCATTTAATAACTTCATAAGAACTTTAAATAATAAATTATACATATTAATTTCCTTTTATTAAAACCTTTATTCAAATATATCGATTTCAAATCCATCTTCAGTTATAAAATATATTTTATAATTTCATTTCCGTTTATTCACCTGACTATAAACCAATATTTATAAAACGATATATTTCGGGACTAACTGCTACCAATTACTCAACCAATACTGTCTATTGGTTAAAACAGAACAACCGTTGAATTAAGATTCAACAATTTATGATCCAGTCCATCATCCAATCATATGGGTTAAACAGTTCATGTAATTGTAATATGAAAATAAACAATAAATTTGAGGAATCCAGTTGGATCCCTCCAACCTGTTTTCCCTGCATCCAAATATGTTATCTCAAAAATATCATTTTGTCTCAATAATAGATATAATATTCAACCACCAACCAATAAATGCAATCCAAACATCCATCAACCAATTAACATTCATTGCACACAACTATTTAAAACCCAACTTATATAAAATATAAATGGGATAAAACTGAGTGAGTTGAACTCACCTTGATTCATCCGTCACTGAAACAATTCGTTTTACATGCTTTCGGCTGCATTTAACTTTGTCTGTCCAATCCCATAACATTACGTTCATTGGTACGGTTTCAATGCCCTCTGATTTGTTCCATTCTGCTACTATTGACACGGTTACTATTTTAGTACGGTATTCCCTTATTATTTAATATTATTAAAGTATAAGAATAACTTAATCTAATCTTTATTTAATGTTAACATAACCTTTGTTAGACATATTCAAATTATTTGTTAATTAGATAACTGTTAGATATACTAAATCGTTGACGCATTAAAAAGAAATTTGACACATTTTAGACTTTGGTTCTAGGTAGTATTACTAACCTCTTATGCCGTTATTATTTTATATTAGGCAATAGTCAATTAGTCATTAAGCAAGTACTAAATAATATTTGGTATGTTCACATATATTTAGTCCAAGCTGAATATGGTTATAAATGGGCACGTGTCACATTGTAGTCAAAGCATTTAGACTTAGGCATTATCCTCCCTTTCTCATGTGTCATATTGTAGTAATAGGAGGGTGTACTAAATTATATAACCATTTCTTCCTACTGCTATTTTATACTGCATGAACCCTGCTCACGTTATATATCAACTTAATGTACATATATATATATATATATATATATATATGTGTGTGTGTGTGTGTGTAAACCCATTCGTTTTATCTTAGTATTCAAAATATAAGATACATATTATTAAACTTAGTATATAAAATAATTAAACTTGCAGAAATACTTGTAATAGGCATTTAAAAACTAGATTGGTCATGCTACAACCACAGTTGGGACAATTTCTTTCGGTGGGCACATTAGTGTGAATTGGCATAACAACGTGTTGGGTATACTAAACTAAACAGAGATAGGCATGAGTTAATTAAGATTGGGGACGGTGAAATATTACGCACCTCACTGTACACCTTCCCTTCTTATCTGCTACATCTGAACATGGTTCTTAATTCAATCGTTCTTCTCCCTCTGTTAATCTGACTGCGCCCCAATCAACCTTCTCCACGCAAGACTTCCCATTATTTCGATTAACGTCTTGAATAAACAACCCACGCCGAATTGTTTTCTACATATATTAAACCGCTTGACCCTCTTATCTGCTCCAAGCGTGCATTATAACTCAGCTCACCGTCCTCTTCTTCAGCTTGCACTACTGTGTACACACAACCTCCCCAAGTCTTCATTTCCTCCACTATTTCCTGTTTCGTACAACACCATCCTACCCCCCTTCACGTACGCAATCACTCCCATGAACCCATGCACGAGAAGTCATTATACTCCTCCCTCATGACTAATTTCAAACCCCGAGCCTCTCCGCAACTTCTCATCATTCCATCACAACACCTTCTGCTTGAACACCGCGCCATTTACACCGCCATCACCGATCTCCGACCGTTTCTACCTCGAACAGCACCAGTTCCCAACCCCCATGCCACCACAGTATCATCACAAACCCTCTCATTGATTCGATTGCAGTGTTTTAATGAAAAACTGGAACTACTTTGTACGTGCATATTATATATTTGTTTTTGTTTATAATTGTGTAGGAGGCTTCAGGTTTGTGTGAAGAAAATGGGGATGCAGAGCCTATTTATAGCAGAGAATTTGGGGAGGATAAGAATCACATAACTTTCATTTGGTACAAGTAGGGGTGTAGCTTTGTAGGTCTGCCTGTTTGTATTTCCCTTTCACTTCGAATGGTCTGGTGGATGTTATGATTTCTGCATTTGAAAAGGTGAGACTGCATGAGATTTCCTTTCGTCTGGGATGATGGGTGAAGCAAAATTGCAAGAGTGAAAAGAGATAGCATGTGAGAAGTCTCAGAATCGCAGGAGGAAATGAAAGCAATAGCTGTCCTTATTTACTTATACTTTTCCATGAAGTCATAAAAACATAAGGTAGGCTGTATTTTTTATTGGCATGTGACTTCATATGTTAGGGTGTAACATGTTTATAGGTATAGACCTATGAGTTGTTATTTTCATTTTGAGATGGCCACTTCAATCAGCCGTATGACATTTCACAGCTGTGTATAGTTAAAAATATAGATGGTTGCTGGTATGTATAGGTGATGTATGTTAGAGTAGCTGTGTGAGGGTAGGTTGCATATGCGTGTACTTTCTTTTTCTTTGCTCTTATGTTTTCATTTAATATAGGTTAGCTATAGTGTCCGTTTGCACATGCAAACGGCGGTTCACTGTATGGTCATGTATAGGCATATCACTTAATGTTAGTTTATGCGTACTTTAGTTTTTCTTAGGCATGAATTAAGCTGACTATTCTCTTTCTTACTTTTATAGATAAAATGTAACTGATAGCATGTAGTTTAGGGAAGCGTAGGTGTCGTACGGTTGTAGAGTGTTCAGGAGTAGACACTTTCCAACTAGTTTTGGGTACGTTGTTTATAACTGGTTATTAAATTTCACTGTTATTCACGTGGAACATTAAATATACGCACCGCCATTTACGAGTTCCAAATGCGATGAGTATGGGCATATCGCTATGTCTTAACGTCCCGGTCCCAATAAAATTAATTTCTCTATAACCGGCTTCGCTTGCACAACGTCGTCATTTTAAATTATCGGTTCACCTTTAAATTGCACATACGGATAAAATAACTCTGATTGGCTCCAAACTGAAAATTTAGCAAAAAATTATGATGCGTATTCCAATAAAATTTGTTTCATTGGAAACAGAGGTCATTTGAAAAATAATCATTTCTAACGTCGATATAATATATCGAACAACTTTCCGTGTGCAAAGCACGAGCCTTGTCATAAGGAAAGCAACGCATTGATTTAAACGTTCTATTTCGTGTGATTAGTTAATTTCATCGTCAATTCTCGTTGAGCATTTTATATCCGTACCGATATACATGAATTTTAAATCGTAAATTACGAAATACCGCGACGTTTACGAGTTCAAATTATGATTATAAATAAATTCAGTGTTCAAATATCGTTATATAAACGATTTATATATATTATAAACCCATCTAAAATTCCAAATTTAATTTAATTAATAAATTAAATATTTAACTACCAAAAATGCAGGACGTTACAGATGTTGATTTCTTAAAACAAATTATTTCCAGTTAAATCTTGAAAAAAATGTTGATTAACTAGATGTGAGTATTAAAACTGAAGTGATAAAATTGTGACTGTTATAATGGTTTGTTTATGAAATGAGGGCATTGTAAATACAGAGTATGACTCTATTATAAATATAAATATTTGATTTAGATCAAAAACCTAATTATTATCGACATTCCAACAATAATCTAAATCATTTTGAACCATTGCAGAATATTATATAGTAATTTAATTAAGTTTATGAACTTAGCTTGACAAACGATGATGCGTATCAAACTGTTATGCATATATATATATATATATATATATATATATAGGCATTTACATTATTGATGATATGTGTTTATATATATATATATATATTTATTACCACTTCTTGTACATAGTCACATCTAGATATTAATTGTTTTATGATACAAGTATTTTGATATTTGAAAAATAATTACATTTTTGCTTGCTGACAAACGTATGAATACAAATTCTATATTTATGGTGATAAATATGTTGGAAATCGTTTTTTAAGGGGTCACAATAGATATGATTTGTTGTTTGGTTTAATGTTGTGTGTATTATTTAAAATGTTAATACAACGGACAATACAAATTTTGATTTGTAATGTCGAATCTCATTCTTATTAGACATATAATGGTACTAATCTGCTACATTGTTTGGAATTTCTAGTGTAAGATATTAGTCTTTCAAAGTTGGGCTAAGTTGTTATAAAAATCAAAACTATTTTGATTTTACCCTTTAGGTCATCCATAATTATATGATATAATTGTGGATTTGGAAATCTAAAGCATGAATAATTTGTTATGCTAGATTCAGATTAATGTACTAGTTTTATTAGCATAATTATTTAAAAGGATGCATTTGATTTTAATGTGCTAATTCTATGTTAATGATGATAAACGTATATATTGCAAGGATGATAACATTAAATATGATTTATTGGTTGTTTTAGTTATTATACCTATTTGTGTAATTCTTCTATGTATTACTAAAGTGTAGTTCTTCTTAAATCATTGTATAGAATAACACTAGTTACATGTATATGTATTTATGTTAACTACACAAACACAACATACTTAATGTGTGTATATATATATATATATGTGTGTGTGTGTGTGTGTGTGTATGTGTGTCACTTCCTATTAGTAGCCTGCAAACAAAAAAAAATTACATATAATAGAGCATATGTTTGTAGTTGATATCACAATATGTGTATGATTTTACTTCTTGTTAGCTATGGTGAGTAATATGTTACTTGTATTTGAGTGAGCATACATACATATCTGTTGAATTCAAAGAATCCATAGAACCTCTAGTCTGGCAGCATGAGTGTTTGTAAAATGTATATTTGAATGTCACAAATATTGACACTGAATTTTAATAAGATGTCTGTATGTTTATATTGATAAATATATAGATATACACTGCAAGTTTATATTAACATACTGATGGGATATTATGCAGTGTATGTTGTCTAATTTATAAAATTAGTCACTGATGCTCATGTCTTTAATTTTGCTACAAAAGCTATGAAAACTAAAACAAGTATGACCTGCTATAGTTTCATGTTGTTGTACCTAGATTATAGAATCTGGGGTTTTGAATAATTCACCATGTATAGATGCATAAGTTAGGAAATGATTATATGTAATGATATAACTGTAGACATTTGAATAACCAAAAATTGTTGTGTATATTCATTTATGCATGTTTTGCCGTGTTATGACAAGGAGCAACACTTGATTGCATTGATAGATATGGGATTATATATAATGCACATGTTATAAATTGTTCCTCATAAGTTACAAATCAATGATTTAACCAATATAATGATGCTAACGCCTTATTTGATAAGCTATAGAGAGGTTTTGAAAACATTTTCATAACGATACTTACACTAGTATCCAATCCTTGAATATTTGCATATTTATCACAAACATGGTCTTTCAAATTGTTCCCAACCAGATGAGATCTGTTTGCATAGCTAGATATAATCTGCATATTTACATCATTTCTGAATGTTCACACCTGCTATGTATTTATATGTGCATCACCATTGACATAATTATATGCCACTTAACCATACAATTCGTGGACATGCTTAAAAGATCATACGATGATACATTTAAACAAATGGATCAGTAACTATCAATAAATGATTGTTTTCTTCATGCTTTTAAATTTTATATACGCATCATAAGCTATTCATAAATGTACATATATTAGACTCTCTAATATATATATGTACATGCTTTTATTTTGTTTACACCTGAAAGCCTATTGCATGATCCGAATTTGGACATTACTGGGCTTCGAGATATGAAAACACCTGAACCCATATACAATTCTGGAAATAGTAATTATATGAAACAATATGATGGATGTAATTTACTGTTAAAGAACAGTAAATTAATTTAGACTTGCAGCTTGACTTGATCTATAGTGACTTCTTAATTGAATGTTTAAAGTTGGCTTATGAAGCCACATCCCTATATACTTACTATTGAGCATTGTAACATACATTTAGATGTATTGTTAGTAAGACTAATCATATGAATTAATTAATATTAATTATAACAACAATAGTACTTGCTGAAATTGTTCAGCAAGAATGGTTCAAAAATGCCAACTCTACAAGTATAATTTGAGATGACAGACAAGTGTAACTTGTTTACAATATGTTTGTATAAATTTTATGTTCTACTTCATGGGTCAATATATATACAGATATCTCTATTCTATACATTTTTGATGTATATATACATATATATATATATATATATATATATGTGTGTGTGTGTGTGTGTAAGAAGGTGTAACAAGAGCAGTCTGTGTTGATTTTAAATATCTGTAATGTTATCTGATACATGCCACATAAGTGCTAAGATTTAAGCTCAGTTGTATGTATTGAAATAATCGTTATTTGAAACGTGCAGTTTAACTATGTATGTTTATGCCTGTGTTGGTTAATCGTTTGAATACATATTAGTTGAATATATATATATGTATATTTAATAATTCCTGCATATATAATGTGATATGTGTATATATATATATATATATGTATGTATATATTTAACCAGGTAATATATATCTTATTGTAATATAGATTGGTGTAATAACCCGGAAATCCGAGCCAATTTAAAATTTTTATTTTGGCAATTTTAGCGAATTTTGAATATTTAAAATGAATTATTTTAAATAATAACGACGAAAAATATATTTTCGACAGAGTTAAAATGAATAAATTTATTTTAATTATATAACGAGCCTGAAATGGCGCGGTAGTTCGAAAATTTGATTTCAAATTTCAAATGAATGTACAGGATTCAAAATAAATCGAATTTCAGCGAAACAAGAAATATTTGAATCTGTTTGATCATTCTTTCTAACGGATCTAAGAAACTAAGATTTCACTTTATAGAGTGAAAGATATGTCCAGTTAAAAATTCAAAAAAGTCGTTGTGGAATTTATATATATTTTAATATATATAAAGGCCTTTAAAAGTAGCCATTTTGCAAACGACCTCTGTTTTCGACGAAACCACTTTTGTTGGATTTGGGATGTCAAATTATTGCTAGGTTTCAAAATTCATAATTTTTCGAATCAATATGTGAGCGTGGCAAAGTAAAACGTGTTTTAACAGTTTTAGTCAATTTCGATCGACAAGAAAATGGCCATTTTTCAAAACGGTCACAGAAATCGGCGAAATTAGTGTTGTTTGGACCGTATCATCAATATGAAGTTATAAAATATTTTTCGGGAATTTTTAGAGGTCATATGTGACCCCGTAAATTGAAATGCGCGTTCAAATTCAATATAATGATTTATATTTTATTTTTGACGAAAAATGATCAAAACTGTCGAATCGGCTTACAATACATATCCCATTGTGTTCAGAATGGGGGTAATTAGCTAGGGACGACAGTCATTGGGTTTGATTTGGAATTCAAATGTGGAATTCGCTTTTTGGAACTTAAATTGAATTAAATAATAAATTAATTTATTTAAATACCCTCTCTCTCTTATAAAACCCTAACCTCCTGAAATAAAAACGTGCCGCTACCTCTGGAAGAACGGCGGAAACCGCTCAATATTTCATGCTCCAAAATCTCTCAATCCACAAATCTTTTCATCAATCAAGTTAAACAAAAATGGTGGAGGACTCCACACTCTTTACATCAGCATGGTTAAGATCGTATTCCCTATGGTGTTTTGCTCCATCCGCGCGCCCAAAGGCGCCGACTTTGTGTTCGATTTCGTGGGGATGGGGGGTGGCGAGCTGGACGTAGGGGGTTGGGATTGGTGCGCCTCGGGTCGGCGATCCTCGTGGCAGCCCCTGATCGGAGGCGCGGCGACTATAGGCGGCGCCAGGAGGAACCCTAGCTTCTGAGGCGTGGTCGGCTGTGTCTGAGATAGAGAAAAGGGTAATTATATTTATTTATTTATTTATATGAAACATTGAAAAAAAATCAGTTTTTAACAAATAAAATAGCAAATGTTTTAGTGAAATAAAAATAGCAGTCTTTTAAAAATAAAAATAGAATTTGTTGTTAAAATATACTTTGTTTAGAAAAGAAAATATACTTTGTTTAGAAAAGAAAATATACTTTATTTAGAAAAGAAAATTTAGTTTGTTTAGGAAAGAAAATATACTTTGTTTAGAAAAGAAATATATAATTCGTTTGGAAAAATAAAATTAGCATGTTTAACAAAAAAAAAATCACTGTTTTTGAAATATAAATATCACTGTTTTGAAAATATAAAATATTGTTGTTTAAAAATATGATTTTTATATGAATTTCATGAAAATAGATTGCAATGGAATAACAAGAAACAAATCAAAACCATCTGATAAAGAATGAAGGAGTTAAAGCCAAAGGCGAGAACTCCTCACTTTTATTTATTTTTCTAGTTGAAATATATACTAGGATGCAGACGGTGCTTAACAGCACTCGACACCCGTTGTCCACAGACCATGGATGACTTGTCTGTTTGATTGCTGTGTTGTGAAATTTGATTGTGTGATTTGAAATGAAATAAAATATTTTATAGTTAAAAATATAATTTTTAACGTGTATATAAAATAAATATTTATAAACAAATTGGAAGATTTGTTTATATACACTGATTTAACGGATATTGATTGGGACGATAAATTTTACACATCGCCCAACTGCACAAATAAAATGTGTGTTTGTTGATATGAAACCCCACACGGGTATTGGGATGAGATTTGACGTACACTAATCCCGATTGTTTAGTTGTATGTCAATCGATGGATTAACAGACTGTGTAAGCGTTTATTAGTTATATTTAATGCTTGTGCAGTTGTGTGGTGCACTCTGGATGATGGTTGATTATTTATCGTTGCTATTACATACATGTGTTGTAGAAAATCCATTTAATTAACATTATATGGTAATTGATTGGGCCTCATTCCAATTTAGAAAATAAATTCATGTGTTGAATAAAAGCCGTGTTGATTAGATTGACGTCATTTTGACGTGAACGATATTTATATCGATTTTATTCGTTTTTCAATGAATATTGAAATGAATTGAAATTCGAATTAAATTGAAATGAATTGAAATTCGAATTAAATTGAAATGAATTGAAATTCGAATTAAACTGAAATGAATTGAAATTCGAATTAAACTGAAATGAATTGAAATTCGAATTAAATTGAAATGAATTGAAATTCGAATTAAATTGAAATTGAATTGAAATCGATTTGAAATGAAATTAAAACGAATTTATATTGAAAAATTCAATCTTGATTTGAATTTGAAAAGGAAGTTGAAATCATTTTGAAAACGAATTTAAAACGATTTATAAAATATGTTTTAAAAGGAAATTGTAATGTCCCGCATTTTTATCGGGTTGTATTTGAATATTTAAAACAGTTTAAATATTGAATTCGTAATATAAGTGAATTTATATATATTAATTAAAACGAAGTTGAACGTATAAAAATATATATTAATTATAATCGAGCTCACAACGATGCTGAAGTTCGTAATTTAACGTTCTGAATTTCAATTGAGTGTACAAGACTTGTTTTAAATCGGATTTCGTCGAAACAAGAAACGTTGGAATCTGTTGAACTGTATCTTTCTAACAGAAGTGAAAAACCAAGATTTCGCAATACGTATTGTAAGATATGTCCAAATCAAATATTCAGAAGGTCGTTATGAAATCGTATATTGACCGTAATGGTTTATTTGAAATAACTAGATATCGGATTCGAATATGGACAAGGTTCTTTTGAGACATAGTGATAATTTAATTTTTAGAATTTTACTGTAATTTTTAATTAATTAAATATGCAGCTTTTTATTTGAAGTATTTCGCACCTTGTATCGATATTTTGGGATTTCAAAATATGAGTCAACCTACCGGTATTATTATATTTTTGGGATTATGACACTTCTTTGAGCACGACTGTACTCTTACTTCTGTCCGTACGTAAGTGAAATTTTAGAAACTAAAGTAAACCAATTTTTAGCAAATTAAAAAAGGCCGTTTCAATATAAAATATAAACGTTGGACACCCTATGATTTTTACCATCTACCCTATATGAATACGGCAACAACATGCTTTTATTTAATGAGCCATACCCTTGAAGTGATACAAACATAAAGCCTACCCTGATTTGCAAAAGTAGAAGGCTAACATATTCCCTAAAGCTTCATGGTGAGCAACCAAGTACCCATCTTTAATTAAAACTCCAAGCGTGTACTCCCTACTTACACTATCACCATAGTCTTCACGCATTATGCAGTAAGAAGAGACAGTACCTTCATTCTTCTGGTATGAAGGCCCTGTTTTAAAACGTGTGGAACTTACTTGAAAAGGACTATATGCACATATAATAATTTTACGTCATGTCTAAGACTGTTCGGCATGTTCTATTCTAACAAAGTGACAACTGTGCTTATATTTCCAAAGATTTCAAATCATAATTTATGCCATACCCTCAACACTGACCCACCTAAAAACCTACCGTACCCATTCCTTAATTGACAAGGAAATACTGCATATAAATAACATAATACACCAACCATCTTTTGGAAAAACAAAACTCAGAAAAGAATGAAGAACAGTAGCAAGTTGATGGCGAAGTAGAAAGGGAGTTGTATTCGTGACTTGCAATCAAATGAAAGGAGTGAACTGTGTATGGGGTAGAAAATGGAAATGGACTTTAGTGCATGGGGGAGTACGACAGTGGGATGGTGCGGCGCATTGTATAGGGGAGAGTCGGATTTCTACTGTTGGAATAAAGGAAAAGCAGCTTGCACGTGGGATTGGAAATTGGGGAGGACTGGTGTGGTATGGGGATGGCAAGAGGGAGGTACTTGCGTGCTGTAGTGTTAGTTTTACCGGCAAATATATTTACTGGTGATGATGTAGGCAAACGGGGATCAAAGTTTGCCGTAAGCATGGTTGTTATTGAAGTGTATTATCGGGTCAGGAAACATAGAGACAGGAAATGAAAGGAAGCATAGAAGTTCGGCTACAGGAGAAGTTCAAGTGAAAGGACAGTCAGTGGAATTTGTTCTCATGAAGTCAGCAGTATCTATGGCCGTGGAAAACTTAGATAAGTACTGCTACTATAAAGTAAGAAGTATCTATGGTTTTTGACGAACTTCGCGCTTCATAGTGCTTACCATTGTCCATGGCGATAAGTACTGCTATGATGGATCAGTCAGTTGGAAGTTTCATGATGTCACTGCTACTTTATTTCAATGGTCCCCCTCCTAATGGACTCTTGACGTGCCTGTCAAACGTTCTAGCTTTGTGCTTGATGGAATGCAACAGTGGTGAGTTTAATGAGTAGTGGTGATGTTGCTGCTTGATGCTATCTATGGCCGCTGGGTTTTGTGAGTAAGACGTTGGGATGGTTGGAGCAATTCTTTCATGAATGGCAGAGGAAGACGCATCCCTACTCACGTGGGCGGTGGACTGAACTAAAATAAAGGTGGGCCGGTTTAAGTACACGCGAGGTCCATTGTATAAAGGACCAGGTAGCGGACAATGCTTTATTGGGGAGTTACACTGTATCGAGTTAAATGTTTTGTAGCTGGGAGGAAGTAGTAGTCACGAAGCGAAATTTATGCGGTCAGTCACGTTGAAATAGTATGGATGGAGGCTACACGACGAAATTCGTTGGGAGCCATTTGGAGCTCGACGCCTGAACAAATCAACTGACGCAAATCGTTATTTAACGGTTAACGCGCCAATGTGAGCAAAATCACTAACTCTGATCTATTTTAAAATATTTTAATGTTGTTTGAATGCGATGTGATGGTCGATTAGGTGGATTACAATTAAATTGGTTAAATACCATATATCGTTGCATATGTATCACATCACCGGTTGGATACTGACCCCATCGATTATAATATTCCCTAGTAGGAATCAGTGTAAATTGTTTGACTAACACCTGTGGATGCGGGAAACCGGTTGAAGGAATCCAACCGGATTCCTCAATATTTATATGTACTGTTTGTTTTGTATGCACTGTTTGAACCAGAATTTACATTTAAAACCTTGTGTAAATAATTGATGTTGAATGAAAATTCAGCATTTGCTTCGATAAATAAATAAACGATATTGATTAAAAAAGTGGTAACAGTCGACCGCAAACCATCGTTTTGTTAAGAAGTTGATTGGCCGTCAGACAAGTCAACGAAGTTAATTATAAAAATTATATTTTTATAATTAAAGTGAAGTTTTAAATTTATAATAGAAGTTCTATTATAAACCAGTATTTTAAAGTTCGTTTTATAAAGTAAATAAAATGATTATTGACATTTAAATAAGTTATAAAGCAGAAATTATCATATGAGTAAATATTTGAATAATTATTTTAAGATAAACAATTTAGAAATATTATTAGATTAAATATATTAATCTAATGGTAAGAAGTAATTAAAATCATTTAACGAATTTTCTGATGGAATGATGTTGATTTAATCAACTGTTATTTGGAAAATGATTATTAGATTAATTAGTCTTTAATTAATCTAATGAAAACAGTTTAGAAATAAATTAATCAAAATTAATGACATTTAATTACCCTTGTAATTTAAGAAGTTATAAATAGAACTGTGGAATGGAGAAAGCGAAGAATTAATGTTTAATATAAATAATCATAAACAACAGAGATTTCAATGTAAGGATATGGTATTATATAACCATAGTTCAAACTAAATAAGAAAATACGGTTTGATAGATATTATAAGGAATAAAGGATTAGAGTACAGACTTATATTTGTTCTAAGGTAAGAACGTTGTCGACCAAGGTCTGAGAGGTAAATAAAATACCCCAACTTGAGCGGCTTCACCATTATCGAGGAACGATATCAGTTTGTAACGGTAAGAGATGTCAAGATTAGTATAAAGGGAATATGGCAACGTATTGCATGTCTTGGAACAATAGCAATAAAATAACGCTGTGGATTAGGCTTAAGCATGATCGTTATGTCGAGTTTAGTTATAAAAGAGATATTACAGTGTATGACAAGTTTTTGAACTGTATTGATAAATTAACACTGTTAACCAAACTTAAGCGTGATTTTTTGAAACGACCCGAATTTCCCCGATCTCCGAAGAAAAGAGAAAGAACGGATTGTTTTGAGAATACGACAAAACAGAACACATACAAAGGAACATTTCCTTGTATATTACAACAATGCATCAGATTACAAGAATATACAGAGTATAAATGAATAAATATTACACTGAAATATCAAAGATTTAAATTACATTTAAATACATCGCGGCGGAAAATAATACAATACACAACTAGAAGGAGATATACGGATATAAAGCTTTTCGGATATCGTTCCAGCTGTAAACCAGGATCCTGTGAATATAAATCTGCAAAAACCAAAACTACTAGCTGCCCGTGTCAAAATAGGGGCACCCAGAGTTTAGGTTAAAACAATAAACTCCAGGTCAGTCATGGGACTGGTGTGAGAACTAAAGCAGTTAATCTTTATTTTAAAGTTCGGTAAATCAAGGGACCACGCCGTATAACACGGAACGGGTTTCCTCCCAAGAATACCAGTGCATAAAACAACAGCGCAATGCTAAATAAAGAAAAATGAAGCTATTATAAGACCCAGGTCCTATCACACAATGCAACGCAAGCCGGGGGATAGGGTTTTTACCTTATAATAGCCAAGAATGCTTGATACATTCAAAAGAAATCATTTTGATACTATTATAAGTGTATAGTGTACAAAACAAATTCAAATCATAAGTATCAATCATAGGCGGCATAAGCGCCCCATCCCACTATGTCGCCATACTAGGATCTACAAATAAAACCGCAAAAGTCACGTATTTGGAAAATGGGTTTCCATCTATGAACCGAGGCAAAAGATAGTCCTCAACCGATTCGAGACGCTCTAGTCCGTGTCTCAGGAACAGCCGCAACTGCCCCCTGGATCGTCAGGGCCGGTCCACCGATGTGGATTATAATGCCTGAACAATACGTTTCTCCACCCTATGGGGTGTCAATGAGCCAATAAATGACTCCGTCGGACCCGGATCGTCCGATCAAACCGAGGCGCCTCGTAACAGCAACAACCACATAAGTCAAACTCGTCAGGGCGTGTAAAACCACTGATGCCACTTCTAACTAGAAAGAAAACACATGTCCCCCCTGAGGTCCGTCTCCCGTTTTTGGTTCATACCGGGTGTGAAACTCGCGAAGTAAACGTTACACAAAGCTACGCCACAAAGGTCGTGCTTCGATCATCATTCACAAGACTTTGCTTTTCAACAGAAGCCTTGATCATTTGCATCTTAGCATGCCACACAGACAAACCACTCTATGCAACCGATATCAGTCACACAGAATGAAATCCGATGTCAGACACACAGTCCATTTACAAGTCTGTTCTGAGTCTGAACGAAACCGGAGGCACCTAGTACCCCGCATCTCCATCGATCTCCAAGTACGTCTGGACGATCACCAACTGTTTCCATCTTCTTGGGTGTACAGCCCAATCAAGATTATCAGTAATTACCCAAACGACGTGAAGACCTCCGGTCTTCGACCATCGTCTTCATCTTCGACTTATTGTCGTATCAGTTATTCAGAATGGGATAAACCCGGTCTTTCCGAATAACTCGCGTATATTGTAAATAAGTGTTACACAAACACAACATACGCCTCATTCCAATTCATCAGTCACTAACCGTAAATTAATCAAGAGAATAATTCCCCAAATATTAACCCCGAAGGTCGAAACCAACATCAGATCAATATCCAGAAAACCATTCTGCCTGGATAACCGACAGTTAGTTTCTAAAGTTCACATTCATAGGGAAAGGTTCCCATTAATTTTATCCAAGATAAATTCCTTGAATTTATTCTTTAATCTATTTGTGAATATCAATTCAAACTAGTCGGGATTAACGAACCTTACCGAAGTAATCATTTGGTTTAATTTCCCAATCCCAACCTATTCATCCCAGAAGTAAAACTGGTTATACTTCATATCTAACACCACGGTGTTATCAGTAAATTCAATTAGCATTTCACGTTCAAATCTAATTAAAGATTTAACTAACGCCTGGAGAAAAACTGGTGATACTCCATTTCGATTATTTCAATCTAATTAAAGATTCATTAAAACTCCATTTAGTTTTAATCTTTAACTGGGTTAAAGAATCAGTGCCATTTAAAACACAGTTCACGATAAACCCAAAATCACATTCCATTAATTATCGGGTAAAAGAACGAATGTTATTTAAAACACTGTCCACGATAAACCCAAAAATCAATATCAACTCAATTCCAATTAAATATTATTTAATTGGTACACTTCATTAAATCTAAATAAAAAGATTTAATCTTTTCTCAACTGGGTTCAAGAACAGTGTTAGTGAAGACACCATTCACGACAAACCCAAATTACATTTGATATTCAATACGAGGCTCTGAATAGAAAATATATCGGCTTATATTCAATATCAAATTCTACGATTAACAAATGTCATATTGGAAATAACGATATAAATATATATATCTTTCAAATTTCCATAACAACATCTGTATAATCACGAATTCCAATATCGAAATAATCCAAAGACAATTTTGATTCAAATCCATTCCAATATAATTATTGGAAATTCTGGTTGTTTTCAAAACCATTTCTAATCCAGTTTATTTATTTAAAAAAAATAAATAGAATTATAATTCTAGTTCAAAACTAGTTCATTTCGATAAAAAAAAATCTACTTTTATCTTTTCAAATATGGAGTATTTCATCCCAATTCTTTCTAAATCATTTCTTATGATTTTACCCAAATTATTACTATTTTTAATAATTTTATCAAGGCCCGTACAGTCGATTTCCATCAACGGTCATCGAACTGCACTTACAGCGACCTTTTCTGAAATTGATTTGGACGTATCTCCAAATCCAACCATTAGATTTCTAATTTCTAATATTCGTTAGAAAGCTCTTTTCGATACGAACCCAATGGTTCCGTTTTTAGGAGAATCCGACGGTCGGATCTCCCGTAATGTCCGTTCGAAGTCAATGGTCGAAATACGCGAACTGCCGCGGCGCGTTCTATTCTGGCCATTATATTATATATATATATATAATATACACTTCGTCGATTTCAATTCAAAATGTGCTTTATAAATCGTTTTAAATTCTTTTTCAAAAACGGTTTCAACTTCATACTCAATTTCAAATCAAAATTGAATATTCCAATTTAAATTCATTTTAAATTCGTTTTAAATTTATTTCAAATTGATTTCAATTCAAATTGATTTTTAATTCAATTTCAGTTCGTTTCCAATTCAATTCAGTATCAATTCGAATTCATTTATATTCAATTTCAATTCGAATTCATTTATATTCAATTCCTTTTCAAAATATCAGATTTTGAAATCACTTTCGATATTCATTATAAAATGAATAAAATCGATATAAATATCGTTTACTTAAAAATGGCGTCAATCTAATCAATACGGCTTCATATATTACTATTTTCAAATATTCTATTTCAAATATTTCTTTTTCAAATATTTCTATTTTAAAACTGGAATGAGGCCCAATCAATTACCATATAATGTTAATTATATGGATTTTCTACAACACATGTATATATCAACAACGATGAATAATCAACCATCATCCAAAGTGCATTCTACACTGTATAAGCATCAAATATAAATATTCAACGCTTATAACATCTTGTCAATCAATCGATCGACATACAACTAAACAATCGGGATTAGTGTACGTCAAATATCATCCCAATACCCGGGTGGGGTTTCAAGCAATCAAACACAGATGTTTACTTGTGCAGTTGGGCGATGTGTAAAATTTATCGTCCCAATCAATGTCCTTCAAATAGGGGTACATAAACAAACCGTCTGGTTTGTAAATGAATATTTATTTATTCACATTCACGTTAAAAATTATATTTTTAACGATCAAACTATTTTATTCAGCCTATGAATATTCTATTCGGTTCATTTATTAAATAAAATGTTATCTTTATTTTTCTAACTTATTTTTAGAAAATTTCGGCGGCATAACGGCACGATACTAGAAACGGGACAAGGCCTAGCCTTATCCCCGGTCTAGTGAAGGCCCACGCCATTCACACCTCAATCAAATCGAATTCATTTCACCAAACAATTCAATTCAAACCGAATAATCTAACCAACTACACAACCAAACAACTAAACAAACAAGCCATCCATGGTCTGTGGATGACGGGTGTCGGGTGCTACTAAACACCGTCTGCATCCTAGTATACATTTATAACTAGAATAATTAAATTGAAAGGTGAGAAGTTCTCACCAATAGCTATCCTAACTCCACGGCACTTCCTATGTAGAACATCTCCACCGTGCTCGCCTTTCTTCACTTTCGTTGCCCGTAGCCACTACATATATAAGAATCGAATTTTTACTTTGCTATTCAATATATAAAAATCGAATTTTTACTATGTTATTCTATATATAAAAATCGAATTTTTACTATGTTATTCTATATATAAAAATCGAATTTTTACTATGTTATTCTATATATAAAAATCGAATTTTTACTATGCTATTCTATATATAAAAATCGAATTTTTACTATGCTATTCTATATATAAAAATCGAATTTTTACTTCGCTATTCAATATATAAAAATCGAATTTTTACTATGCTATTCAATATAGAAAAATCGAATTTTTAATATGCTATTCTATATATAAAAATCGAATTTTTACTTTGCTATTCAATATATAAAAATCGAATTTTTACTTCGATATTCAATATATAAAAATCGAATTTTTACTATGCTATTCAATATATAAAAATCGAATTTTTACTTCGCTATTCAATATATAAAAATCGAATTTTTACTATGCTATTCAATATAGAAAAATCGAATTTTTACTATGCTATTTAAATCACATCTTTCTCGTGTTAAAAATCTCAACTTTTTAACCATAAAAATCCTATCTTTTTGCAACGAAAAATCATCTTTCTACCTAACCAAAAAAGCAGATTTTTGTGCAACTAAATCCCAAAAAAAACTGATTTTATCCTATGTTTTCTATAAGATAAAAAGACTGATTTTAAAACTGTATTTCATATGAATTAAAACTGATTATTCTTTAACTTTATTTAAAACTAAACATAAAGAAAATAAATAAATAAACAAGTTAAATTAAAAGCTTACGGTTTTTCAGCGAAGGAGGGGTGTTGGCTTGAGGTGACGGGAGGGGAGTTGACTGCGGTGGCGCGGAGGGCTTCAGATGGTGGCGGAGGGAGTCTGAGGAGGGCGCTGGCGTCAGGCGGTGGTTGCTGGAGGCGGTTGAACTGCGGAGGTGGCGAGGGGACAGAGGGCGGCGGCTGTGGGTGCGATTGGAGAGGCGATTTTGAGGAGCGGTGGGCCCGTTTGGTGGAGGAGGGATCTCGCGCCTGTCAGAGATGGACGGCGTCGATGCTGGTGATGTGGAGGGCGATGGCGATGGGGTGCGACGGTGGTGAGGAGGCGGTGGAGGCTAGGGCGACGGGGTGGAAGGTCGATGTTTTTTTTTCCTTTATTTTAGATCTGAAGCGGGGGGGGGGGCTGATTTGAAGAGGAAAGGAAATAAGAGGGGGGTTTATAATAATATATAATTAATTTAATTTTCAAAAAGCAACTTTCTATTTTGAACTCGAAACGAAACCCACCGCCTGTCACCTATAGCGTATTACCCCCATTCCGAACACAATGGGATATGTATCGTAGGCTGATTCGGTCGTTACAATCAGTTTTCGTTAAAATCAACATATAATTCTATATATTGAATTAGAATGCGCATTTCAATTTACCGGGGTCACATATTAACTTGAAAAGTTCCAGAAAAATATTTTCTAGCTTCGTATTGACGATACGGTCCTAACAAAACTAGTTTCGTCGAATTCTGACACCGTTGGAAAAATGGCCATTTTCCAGTCGATTAAAATCAAATGAAACTGGTCAAACGCGTTTTCCTTTGCCACGCTCACATATTGATTCGAAAAATTATGAAATTTGAAACCTAGCAATAACTTTACATCACGGATCCAACAAAAGTGGTTTCGTCGAAATCTGAGGTCGTTTGCAAAATTTCCATTTTTAAGGGCCTGAATTCCATAGCGACTATTTAGAATTTTCAACTGGACATATCTTTTGATCCCCGCTATGAAATTTTGATTTTTCGGATTCGTTGGAAAGATATTCTCAATTAGATCCTAATGTTTTTGGTTTCACTAAAATCCGGATTGTTTTGCACCCGGTATGTTCAATTGAAGTTTGAAATCGAATTATCGAACTACCGCGCCATTTTCAATTCTATTTATAATTATATATAATTATTTATATTCTAACGACGACGTATATAATATATACGTCGAATTCTATTCAAAATAAATTTCTCGTCGTTATTATTTAAAATAATTCATTTTAAATAATCAAAATTCTCTAAAATTGCCAAAATAAATTTTTTAAACTGGCCCAGATTTTCGGGTTGTTACAATCTCCCCCACTTAAAACTTTTCGTCCCCGAAAAGGAACAAAGTCGAAAGTGGTTTGATTAATCAACTCTACATTCGATCTGGCTTTCATTCCCCAACTTTTCAGTTTCTGAGAATTTTCTAATTCTTCAAAAATTTGGCTAACACCCTAAATTTTCGAAAAATTTCGCCATAACCTCCCCTACACCGGGAGCCACGGGAAAATCCCGAAATTGCCATATAGGCCTTCTGATCTCAAAAAGAAAAAGAAAAGGCCAAGTGGCTAGCCAATAGGCTCATAAAATCATCATCACCCAAACAAAACAGTAAATTATGTAGTAAACATGTACCTATTTGTCGGGAAAATAAATTTTATTCTCTGCTCTAGCCTCCTTGCTATGACCTGTTCAATGTAAGTACAAGTATATGCGAGCAAATGCAATAAATTTTCAATACAATTCACTATTTGATACAATTTGGCTATATGGTTCAAATTTTAATTATTCAAACAATAATCAAACAACACAAACATCAATCCATTAGTTGATTAGCTTTTGAAATTCATAACTTTGATACATAGTCAAAAATCAGATTTTTGATGCCAAATCACAACAATAGGTCCTATCTAATTTTGGTTCTCACACCAGTCAATAGGAAATGTATAGAAAGTCCACCTTCGTCACTCGAACATGAATTCTAATGATGGAGCTCCATCATCAAAATCATCTCCGGGCGATTCGAGTGTAATTCTATATCTATCCAGTATATTAAAATTTCAAATACACGTTTGCAAGGCGCAGAAGCAAAATCTTCATATACTGGACCGTCCAAATCAATATAAATAAATAATCAAATACGAATAATTGATTTAAATTTTCAAAACAAAAATCGTTTTCACTTTAAAAATATACTCTTCACACTCGTTCTAGGATACTACTGATCCTATCTCTAATGAGTCATTCCCATTGGATATTACTAATCCAATATCTGATGAATTCTTTCGTATGGTTCTAATGTGCCTTGTTCTCTTGCTTTGTAAACCAAAGCTCTGATACCACGATGAAACGACCCGAATTTCCCCGGTCTCCGAAGAGAAGAGAAAGAACGAATTGTTTTGAGAACACGACAAAATAGAAAACATACAAAGGAACATTTCCTTGTATATTACAACAATGCATCAGATTACAAGAATATACTGAATATAAATGAATAAATATTACACAGAAATATCAGAGATTTAAATTACATTTAAATACATCACAGCGGAAAATAATACAATACACAACTAGAAGGAGATATACGGATACAAAGCTTTCCGGATATCATTCCAGTTGTAAACCAGGATCCTGTGAATATAAATCTGCAAAAACCAAAACTACTAGCTGCCCGTGTCAAAATAGGGGCACCCAGAGTTTAGGTTAAAACAATAAACTCCAGGTCAGTCATGGGACTAGTGTGAGAACTAAAGCAGTTAATCTTTATTTTAAAGTTCGGTAAATCAAGGGACCACACCGTATAACACGGAACGGGTTTCCTCCCAAGAATACCAGTGCATAAAACAACAGCGCAATGCTAAATAAAGAAAAATGAAGCTATTATAAGACCCAGGTCCTATCACACAATGCAACGCAAGCCGGAGGATAGGGTTTTTACCTTATAATAGCCAAGAATGCTTGATACGTTTAAAAGAAATCATTTTGATACTATTATAAGTGTATAGTGTATAAAACAACTTCAAATCATAAGTATCAATCATAGGCGGCATAAGCGCCCCATCCCACTATGTCGCCATACTAGGCTCTACAAATAAAACCGCAAAAGTCACGTATTTGGAAATTGGGTTTCCATCTATGAACCGAGGCAAAAGATAGTCCTCAACCGATTCGAGACGCTCTAGTCCGTGTCTCAGGAACAACCGCAACTGCCCCCTGGATCGTCAGGGCCGGTCCACCGATGTGGATTATAATGCCTGAACAATACGTTTCTCTACCCTATGGGGTGTCAATGAGCCAATAAATGACTCCATCGGACCCGGATCGTCCGATCAAACCGACGCCTCGTAATAGCAACAACCACATAAGTCAAACTCGTCAGGGCGTGTAAAACCACTGACGCCACTTCTAACTAGAAAGAAAACGCATGTCCCCCCTCAGGTCCGTCTCCCGTTTTTGGTTCATACCGGGTGTGAAACTCGCGAAGTAAACGTTACACAAAGCTACGCCACAAAGGCCGTGCTTCGATCATCAATCACAAGACTTTGCTTTTCAACAGAAGCCTTGATCATTTGCATCTTAGCATGCCACACAGGAAAACCACTCTATGCAACCGATATCAGTCACACAGAATGAAATCCGATGTCAGACACACAGTCCATTTACAAGTCCGTTCTGGGTCTGAACGAAACCGGAGGCACCTAGTACCCCGCATCTCCATCGATCTCCAAGTACGTCTGGACGATCACCAACTGTTTCCATCTTCTTGGGTGTACAGCCCAATCAAGATCATCAGTAATTACCCAAACGACACGAAGACCTCCGGTCTTCGACCATCGTCTTCATCTTCGACTTATCGTCGTATCAGTTATTCAGAATGGGATAAACCCGGTCTTTCCGAATAACTCGCGTATATTTTAAATAAGTGTTACACAAACACAACATACGCCTCATTCCAATTCATCAGTCACTAACCGTAAATTAATCAAGAGAATAATTCCCCAAATATTAACCCCGAAGGTCGAAACCAACATCAGATCAATATCCAGACTACCATTCTGCCTGGCTAACCGACAGTTAGTTTCTAAATTTCACATTCATAGGGAAAAGTTCCCATTAATTTTATCCAAGATAAATTCCTTGAATTTATTCTTTAATCTATTTGTGAATATCAATTCAAACTAGTCGGGATTAACGAACCTTAACGAAGTAATCATTTGTTTTAATTTCCCAATCCCAACCTATTCATCCCAGAAGTAAAACTGGTTATACTTCATATCTAACGCCACGGTGTTATCGGTAAATTCAATTACCATTTCACGTTCAAATCTAATTAAAGATTTAACTAACGCCTGGAGAAAAACTGGTGATACTCCATTTCGATTATTTCAATCTAATTAAAGATTCATTAAAACTCCACTTAGTTTTAATCTTTAACTGGGTTAAAGAATCGGTGTCATTTAAAACACAGTTCACGATAAACCCAAAATCACATTCCATTAATTATCGGGTTAAAGAACGAGTGTTATTTAAAACACTGTCCACGATAAACCCAAAAATCAATATCAATTCAATTCCAATTAAATATTATTTAATTGGTACACTTCATTAAATCTAAATGAAAAGATTTAATCTTTTCTCAACTGGGTTCAAGAACAGTGTTAGTGAAGACACCATTCACGACAAACCCAAATCACATTTGATATTCAATACGAGGCTCTGAATAGAAAATATATCGGTTTATATTCAATATCAAATTCTACGATTAACAAATGTCGTATTGGAAATAACGATATAAATATATATATATATATATATCTTTCAAATTTCCACAACAACATCTGTATAATCACGAATTCCAACATCGAAATAATCCAAAGACAATTTCGATTCAAATCCATTACAATATAATTATTGGAAATTCTGGTTATTTTCAAAACCATTTCAAATCCAGTTTATTTATTTTAAAAAAATAAATAGAATTATAATTCTAGTTCAAAACTAGTTCATTTCGATAAAAAAAATTCTACTTTTATCTTTTCAAATATGGAGTATTTCATCCCAATTCTTTCTAAATCATTTTTTATGATTTTACACAAATTATTACTATTTTTAATAATTTTATCAAGGCCCGTACAGTCGATTTCCATCAACGGTCATCGAACTGCACTTACAGCGACCTTTTCTGAAATTGATTTGGATGTATCTCCAAATCCAACCGTTAGATTTCTAATTTCTAATATTCGTTAGAAAGCTCTTTTCGATACGAACCCAACGGTTCCGGTTTTAGGAGAATCCGACGGTCGGATCTCCCGTAATGTCCGTTCGAAGTCAATGGTCGAAATTCGCGAACTGCCGCGGCGCGGCGCGTTCTATTCAGGCCATTATATTATATATATATATAATATACACTTCGTCGATTTCAATTCAAAATGTGCTTTATAAATCGCTTTAAATTCTTTTTCATAAACGGTTTCAACTTCATACTCAATTTCAAATCAAAATTGAACATTCCAATTTAAATTCATTTTAAATTCGTTTTAAATTTATTTCAAATTGATTTCAATTCAAATTGATTTTTAATTCAATTTTAGTTCGTTTCCAATTCAATTCAATATCAATTCGAATTCATTTATATTCAATTTCAATTCGAATTCATTTATATTCAATTCCTTTTCAAAATATCAGATTTTAAAATCACTTTCGATATTCATTATAAAATGAATAAAATCGATATAAATATCTTTTACGTAAAAATGGCGTCAATCTAATCAATACGGCTTCATATATTACTATTTTCAAATATTCTATTTCAAATATTTCTTTTTCAAATATTTCTATTTTAAAACTGGAATGAGGCCCAATCAATTACCATATAATGTTAATTATATGGATTTTCTACAACACATGTATATATCAACAACGATGAATAATCAACCATCATCCAAAGTGCATTCTACACTGTATAAGCATCAAATATAAATATTCAACGCTTATAACAGCTTTTCAATCAATCGATCGACATACAACTAAACAATAGGGATTAGTGTACGTCAAATATCATCCCAATACCCGGGTGGGGTTTCAAGCAATCAAATACAGATGTTTACTTGTGCAGTTGGGCGATGTGTAAAATTTATCGTCCCAATCAATGTCCTTCAAATAGGTGTACATAAACAAACCGTACGGTTTGTAAATGAATATTTATTTATTCACATTCACGTTAAAAATTATATTTTTAACGATTAAACTATTTTATTCAACCTATGAATATTCTATTCGGTTCATTTATTAAATAAAATGTTATCTTTATTTTTCTAACTTATTTTTAGAAAATTTCGGCGGCATAACGGCACGATACTAGAAACGGGACAAGGCCTAGCCTTATCCCCGGTCTAGTGAAGGCCCACGCCATTCACACCTCAATCAAATCGATTTCATTTCACCAAACAATTCAATACAAACCGAATAATCTAACCAACTACACAACCAAACAATTAAACAAACAAGCCATCCATGGTCTGTGGATGACGGGTGTCGGGTGCTACTAAACACCGTCTGCATCCTAGTATACATTTATAACTAGAATAATTAAATTGAAAGGTGAGAAGTTCTCACCAATAGCTATCCTAACTCCACGGCACTTCCTATGTAGAACATATCCACCGTGCTCGCCTTTCTTCACTTTCATTGCCCGTAGCCACTACATATATAAGAATCGAATTTTTACTTTGCTATTCAATATATAAAAATCGAATTTTTACTATGTTATTCTATATATAAAAATCGAATTTTTACTATGTTATTCTATATATAAAAATCGAATTTCTACTATGTTATTCTATATATAAAAATCGAATTTTTACTATGCTATTCTATATATAAAAATCGAATTTTTACTATGCTATTCTATATATAAAAATCGAATTTTTACTTCGCTATTCAATATATAAAAATCGAATTTTTACTATGCTATTCAATATAGAAAAATCGAATTTTTACTATGCTATTCTATATATAAAAATCGAATTTTTACTTCGCTATTCAATATATAAAAATCGAATTTGTACTTCGATATTCAATATATAAAAATCGAATTTTTACTATGCTATTCAATATATAAAAATCGAATTCTTTCTATGCTATTCAATATATAAAAATCGAATTTTTACTTCGCTATTCAATATATAAAAATTGAATTTTTACTATGCTATTCAATATAGAAAAATCGAATTTTTACTATGCTATTTAAATCACATCTTTCTCGTGTTAAAAATCTCAACTTTTTAACCATAAAAATCCTATCTTTTTGCAACGAAAAATCATCTTTCTACCTAACCAAAAAATTAGATTTTTATGCAACTAAATCCCAAAAAAAACTGATTTTATCCTATGTTTTCTATAAGATAAAAAGACTGATTTTAAAACTGTATTTCATATGAATTAAAACTGATTATTCTTTAACTTTATTTAAAACTAAACATAAAGAAAATAAATAAATAAATAAACAAGTTAAATTAAAAGCTTACGGCTTTTTAGCGAAGGAGGGGTGCTGGCTTGAGGTGACGGGAGGGGAGTTGACTGCGGTGGCGCGGAGGGCTTCAGATGGTGGTGGGGGGAGTCTGAGGAGGGCGCTGGCGTCAGGCGGTGGCTGCTGGAGGAAGTTGGTGGGGAGGAGGTAACTTCTCTTTATTCTACACCTAGTGTGCATTTTTGTAATCAATTTGTGATTACGGATTTGACGATGTGGCATTCAAAGTGAATGGTGATAAGATGTTCTAAAGATAGACGTAGCCTCTAGCATCACAACCAGGAAGTAACAAAAGTTGGGCTAGGCAGCATGGCTAGTTTGGTCATCCCCAAGCAGGGTGTATTATCACCGATCTAGAGAAAATTCATGTTTATACTACTTTTGATTTTGTATCTTCGGATGACGGTTGGATGGCCTACAACTGTGGTGGCAATATATTCGCGACAATGAAGCTAAATGAGTGACCAGTCATGTGTGGCCGGGTTGCAAGACGTTCTTGTTGAACCCAGGTGTATCCCCTCTAGAGTACACTGTTCGGAAGGTGCCCCCATACCTTGTCTGTTGGAATCCATTCTCTAATAAGCGCCCTGCGGTTTATGATTTTATACTATATATACGTGGAGCGTGAGGTGCAAGCGTTCTGCTACTTGGATATTTATTTGTTTAGACATTATCATAATATCATTGAATTTGATATCAAAGTTATCTTGGGTTATAGTAAGGTAAAAACCGTCCATGTTTATGTGTGGGCTGGTCTTACTATTATCCTTTTGTTTAAAAAGGATTTTCGAAACTAAATAGAATGGTTGGAATTTACTCACACCAGTCCCATGACTGACCCGGAGTTTATTTTGTTTGTTTTCCCTAAACTCTTGGGTGCCCAAATTTGTGCAAGCAGTCAAGTGTTTCAGGCTTTTACAGATTCACTTGAAGGAGCTGGAAGCAGAAGGCTTCACCATTAATTAGATAGAGATTATTTCCGCTGTGATGTATATGAGTTAGACTCTGATATAGTACGTATATATATACAAATTCGGATTTGTATTTCAAAAG
Source organism: Allium sativum (assembly GCA_030737875.1). NCBI lineage: Eukaryota > Viridiplantae > Streptophyta > Magnoliopsida > Asparagales > Amaryllidaceae > Allium > Allium sativum. The sequence continues at coordinate 735,743,727 of CM060909.1, read as the reverse complement.
TTATGTTATAAGAAATTTTATTGTTCAGCTGTGAGTTTCGTGTTTACTATGATTCTGTTCAGTTGTTGTATTCTTCTTCTTCTATTCTATTAGTTCTATCTATTCTTTCTCACCCTATAAATTCTTTCTATTAATGATCTGAATTTTCGTGCACTTTGAGTTGAATGTGTAGGATATTAGTCAGCTCAAATTGGTATGGATTTTTGGGCCTTTACAGTTGGTATCAGAGCATAAGGTTAAGTGACTAACTTGGCTCTGTGGCATGACTCAGTAGAGATAGGGTTAGTAACACCCTAGATTATGTTTGAGTGTATATATATGACCGCGTATTTGTAAATTAATATAAAAACTGTTTTATATTGTGTTGACTAGTCAGTCGGGTAGTTTATGAATTCTGGTCGAAACAGTTATGCAAACTGCGTCGATAGGTGTTTCTAAACTCTTGAACAGAGTAATTCGACACGGTATGTTTTGAAAAGAGGGTAAATGAAATAATTTTACCCAAATTATATTTTGATATAAAAAGGAGTATATATCTTGAGATTATTATAATGTTGATCGTTATTATGATCAAATAAGATTTATAATTGAGTTGGTTATATAAATAACAAATTGAAATATTATACAAGTATAATATACAGAATCAGATAGATAAAATCTGAGCTTAAAACTATAATTTGGAATTAAAACCTCGAAAACTGGGAAAAGAGTTAGAAATAATGTTTGGATTAAAAATATGGGAATTTTAAAATCCTGGGAGATTTGAAATTGTTTTCCAAGTGCTATGAAAGGTATTTTGAAGTAAATTTCAAAATGGAAGTGTTTTAAAATGAATTTTGAAAGTAATATAGTATTGAACTGGCTTCGATGGCTGGAAAATAATTCTGATGATGACAGCCGCATCATCAGTGTAATTTTCAAGTTGCTAAGTGACGGATTACTACCAAAGAATTTTTTTTTTGAATTATTCTGAAAAAACAAGTTGTCAGAAATTCAAATGTTTTGAATTACTATTATTATATGCAAATATATATTATTTCAAACTGATTTGAAATAAATCCCTGGAATTTGAATTCTGAAATAAAAAAAATTAACTTATGGAGTTAAAATGGTAAATGCGAAACTTAAACTAAGATAAACGAAACTGGACTGAAGTTGAGACGATCCACAATGGAAATTGTAAAGGAGAAACGTTGGAGGTTCGAGTTATTAAACTGAATTGATTCTTGGAAAATAAGAATCGAATAGTAGATGAAGATAACTGATTTGAGAAATAAACTAGTAAATGGAATTGGATTACCAAGTAAGAATTTGGAATTTGAGGTTGAAACTGGAGAGTGAAAAATGAAATTTGGGTTGGGATGTAGGAGAATTATTGGTTGAGGATAAACTGACTGGAAATCAGTTGGAATTTCGCTTACGTATGCTGAATAGATTTACAAATGGAAACGATAGAGTTGAGTGCCCGACCAAAAAGGTACACGTTTATATTTTAATGGAATATGAGATTTATCATCTCATTTGGCAAGATGTTTGGTTATTGATTTTCTTTCGGATTGGAGAAGGCCCAAAGTGGCAAGTTGTTGTAGTACCGAATAAGCCGTGCAGAGGAGATGCTGGCAAAATTGTCTGAAAATTTGAGCTGTTACGAAATTTTCAAAAATTTTAAAATATTCGAAATAAGGAGGAAGTAATATTTAATTGGAATTAATCAGCTCAGTTAAAACCGAAGTTATGAAGTAAACCAAAAAGATTTTTAACCCGTTATAACAGAGATTGTAGCATTTTCCCTATCTTAGCAATTTCAGGGACGAAATTATTTTAAGGGGGAAGGAATGTAATGTCCGCATTTTTATCGGGTTGTATTTGAATATTTAAAACAGTTTAAATATTGAATTCGCAATATTAGTGAATTTATATATATTAATTAAAATGAAGTTGAACATATAGAAATATATATTAATTATAATCGAGCTCACAACGACGATGCAGTTCGTAATTTAATGTTCTGAACTTCAACTGAGTGTACAAGACTTGTTTTAAATCGGATTTCTTCGAAACAAGAAACGTTGGAATATGTTGAACTGTATCTTTCTAACAGAAGTGAAAAACCAAGATTTCGCGTTATGTATTGTAAGATATCTCCAAATCAAATATTCAGAAAGTCGCTATGAAATCGTATATTGATCGTAGTGTTTTATTTGAAATAACTAGATATCGGATTCGAATCTGAACAAGGTTCTTTTGAGACATAGTGATAATTTAATTTTTAGAATTTTACTATAATTTTTAATTAATTAAATATGCAGCTTTTTATTTGGAGTATTTCGCACCCTGTATCGATATTTTGGGATTTCAAAATATGATTCAACCTACCAGTATTATCATATTTTTGGGATTATGAGACTTCGTTGAGCAGGACTGTACTCTTACTTCTGTCCGTACGTAAGTGAAATTTTAGAAACTAAGGTAAACCAATTTTTAACAAATTAAAAAATGTTGTTTCAATATAAAATATAAACGTTGCTCACCCTATGATTTTTACCATCTACCCTAAATGAATACGGCAACAACATGCTTTTATTTAATGAGCCATACCCTTGAAGTGATACAAACATAAAGCCTACCCTGATTTGCAAAAGTAGAAGGCTAACCTATTCCCTAAAGCTTCATGGTGAAGCAAGCAAGCATTATCCATCTTTAATTGAAACTCCTAGCGTGTACTCCTTACTTACACTATCACCATAGTCTTCACGCATTATGCAGTAAGTAGAGACAACACCTTCATTCTTCTGGTACGAAGGCCCTATTTGAAAACGTGTGGAACTTACTTGAAAAGGACTATATGCACATATAATAATTTTTCTTCATGTCTAAGACTGTTCGGCATGTTCTATTCTAACATAGAGACAACTATGCTTATATTTCCTAAGATTTCAAATCATAATTTAAGCTATACCCTCAACACTAACCTACCTAAACACCTACCGTACCCATTCCTCAATTGCCAAGGAAATAATGCATATAAATAACATCACACACCGACCATCTTTCGGAAAAACAAAAATCAGAAAAGAATGAAGACAAGTTGATGGAGGAGTAGAAAGGGAGTTGTATTCGTGACTAGAAAACAAATGAAAGGAGCGAACTGTGTATGGGGTAGAAAATGGAAATGGACTTTAGTGCATGGGGGAGTACAGCAGTGGGATGGTGCGGCGCATTGTATAGGGGAGAGTCGGAGTTCTACTGTTGGAATAAAGGAAAAGCAGCTTGCACGTGGGATCGGAAATTGGGGAGGACTGGTGCGCTATGGGGATGGCAAGAGGGAGGTATTTGCGTGCTGTAGTGTTAGTTTTACCGGCAAATATATTTACTAGTGGTGATGTAGGAAAACGGGGATCAAAGTTTGCCACAAGCATGGTTGTTGTTGAAGTGTATTATTGGGTCAGGAAACATAGAGACAGAAAACGAAAGGAAGCGTAGAAGTTCAGCTACAGGAGAAGTTCAAGTGAAAGGACAGTCAGTGGAATTTGTTCTCATGAAGTCAGCAGTATCTATAGCCGTGGAAAACTTAGATAAGTACTGCTACGATAAAGTAAGCAGTATCTATGGTTTTTGACGAACTTCGCGCTTCACAGTGCTTACTGTTGTCCATGGCGATAAGTACTGCTACGATGGATCAGTCAGTTGGAAGTATCATGATATCACTGCTACTTTATTTCAATGATCCTCCTCCTAATGGACTCTTGATGTGCATGTCAAACGTTCTAGCTTTGTGCTTGATGGAATGCAACAGTGGTGAGTTTAATGAGTAGTGGTGATGTTGCTGCTTAATGCTATCTATGGCCGCTGAGTTTTGTGAGTAAGACGTTGGGATGGTTGGCGCAATTCTTTCATGAATGGCAGAGGAAGACGCATCCCTACTCACGTGGGCGGTGGACTGAACTAAAATAAAGGTGGGCCGGTTTAAGTAAACGCGAGCTCCATTGTATAAAGGATCAGGTAGCGGACAATGCTTTATTGGGGAGTTACACTGTATCGAGTTAAATGTTTTGTACCTGGGAGGAAGTAGTAGTCACGAAGCGAAATTTATGCGGTCAGTCACGTTGGAATAGTATGAATGGAGGCTACACGACGAAACTCGTTGGGAGCCATTTGGTGCTCGACACCTGAACAGATCAACTGATGCAAATCGTTATTTAACGGTTAACGCGTTAATGTGAGAAAAATCACTAACTCTGATCTATATTAAAATATTTTAATTATATTTTAATGTTGTTTGAATGTTGTGTGATGGTCGATTAGGTGGATTACAATTAAATTGGTTAAATACCATATATCGTTGCAAATGTATCACATCACCGGTTGGATACTGACCCCATCGATTATAATATTCCCCAGTAGGAATCAGTGTAAATTGTTTGACTAACACCTGTGGATGCGGGAAACCGGTTGAAGGAATCCAACCGGATTCCTCAATATTTATATGTACTGTTTGTTTTGTATGCACTGTTTGAACCCGAATTTACATTTAAAACCCTATGTAAATAATTGATGTTGAATGAAAATTCAGCATTTGCTTCGATAAATAAATAAACGATATTGATTAAAAAAGTGGTAACAGTCGACCGCAAACCATTGTTTTGTTAAGAAGTTGATTGGCCGTCAGACAAGTCAACGAAGTTAATTATAAAAATTATATTTTTATAATTAAAGTGAAGTTTTAAATTTATAATAGAAGTTCTATTATAAACCAGTATTTTAGAGTTCGTTTTATAAAGTAAATAAAATGATTGTTGACATTTAAATAAGTTATAAAGCAGAAATTATCATATGAGTAAATATTTGAATAATTATTTTAAGATAAACAATCTAGAAATATTATTAGATTAAATATATTAATCTAATGGTAAGAAGTAATTAAAATCATTTAACGAATTTACTGATGGAATGAAGTTGATTTAATCAATTGTTGTTTGGAAAATGATTATTAGATTAATTGATCTTTAATTAATCTAATGAACACAGTTTAGAAATAAATTAATCAAAATTAATGACATTTAATTACCCTCGTAATTTAAGAAGTTATAAATAGAACTATGGAATGGAGAAAGCGAAGAATTAATGTTTAATATAAATAATCATAAACAACAGAGATTTCAAAGTAAGGATATGGTATTATAAAACCATAGTTCAAACTAAATAAGAAAATACGGTTTGATAGATATTATAAGGAATAAGGGATTAGAGTACAGACTTATATTTGTTCTAAGGTAAGAACGTTGTCGACCAAGGTCTGAGAGGTAAATAAAATACCCCAACTTGAGCGGCTTCACCATTATCGATGAACGATATCAGTTTGTAACGGAAAGAGATGTCAAGATTAGTATAAAGGGAATATGGCAGCGTATTGCAAGTCTTGGAACTATAGCAATAAAATAACGCTGTGGATTAGACTTAAGCGTGACTATTATGTCGAGATTAGTTATAAAAGAGATATTACAGCGTATGACAAGTTTTGGAACTGTAACGATAAATTAACACTGTTAACCAAACTTAAGCGTGATTTTTATATATAGCAACACTTCCTAGGGAATGATAATAGTTGGGTTTGAAATCCACTTAGTCTAAAGTGAAGTAACGACGTTGGTTGAAAGAAAATATGAGAATGAGTTAGAAAGAGAATTAGAAAATCGTTTCAGAAAACGATAACATCGTTTTGATGTTTGGAATATAATTAGAACTAAGTCACACTATTAGGATTTGAAACCATAATTCGACGATGTCGAATGGATTATTTTTAGGAAGTATAATCTGATAGTATAGTTAATATTTTTTTAAACCAACGAATTGTAATAGGATATGAAATCAAAATTTAGTTATAACCTAGATATTGATCCAACAAGAAGTTGACTTAGAAACAGAGCTTATAAAGAGGAATGAGAATATAAATTATGAAAGAGATTTCGGTAAACGAGATAACGTTATTTATTACTTGAATAATGAATTATTTGATAAAGGCGTTCAGATTTCTATAATAGAAATGATATTCACATTTTGAAGTGAATAATGTTTTAAAGTGAACGCTTGGCAGATTAAAATGTTTAAAATGAAATGGGAAGTATTTTTCCCATATATTAGAATATATTATCCAAGTGTAGAAAATAACGAACGTGAGAAGAATGGAAAATGTTTCGAACGTTAAGAACGTACATTTTCTGGAACATAAGAGAATAAGAGTTATAATAACTGGAAATGTTTTCCAAGAAGTGTAAAAGAGCTAAAACAGGATTTGAGGAATATTTAATAAGATATGGGAATTTGAAAAATAAAAGTGAATGATAAATAAAAATGGTCGTTGTATATTTGAATGGATGTTGTTTTACTTCGATGGTTAAATAACCGACCATCGAAGTGTTTTGACCATCGTTGTCAATACGGAGAGACCAGTTGGATATATTGTCCGGAAACCACTCCGTATAGACATAAGCGCTGCGAATTAGATATGCGGAAGATAATTGAAGACTGAGTTAAATGCAAGGGTCGTCCAGTTCTATAATTGTGTTTTTGTTTGTCCAGTCCCAGGACAACTTGTATGGACGTGTGTCTGACAGAGTATTTCCAACGGTCACGCCGTTGATTTTTACAAATATACCAAGTTGGTGGGGAGGAGGTAACTTCTCTTTATTCTACACCCAGTGTGCATTTGTGTAATCAATATGTGATTACGGATTTTACGATGTAGCATTCAAAGTGAATGGTGATCAGATGTTCTAAAGATAGACGTAGCCTCTAGCCTCACAACCAGGAAGTAACAAAAGATGGGCTAGGCAGCATGGCTAGTTGGGTCATCCCCAAGCAGGGTGTATTGTCACCGATCTAGAGAAAATTCATATTTATACTTCTTTCGATTCTGTATCTTCGGATGACGATTGGATGGCCTAAAACTGTGGTAGAAATATATTCGTGACACTCAAGCTAAATGAGTGAGCGGTCATGTGTGGGCGGGTTGCAAGACGTTCTTGTTGAACCCAGGTGTATCCCCTCTAGAGTACACTGTTCGGAAGGTGCCCACATACCTTGTCTGTTGGAATCCATTCTCCAATAAGCGCCCTGCGGTTTATGATTTTATACTATATATACGTGGAGCGTGAGATGCAAGCGTTCTGCTACTTGGATATTTATTTGTTTAGACATTATCATAATATCACTGAATTTGATATCAAAGTTATCTTGTGTTATAATAAGGTAAAAACCGTCCATGTTTATGTGTGGGCAGGTCTTACTATTATCCTTTTGTTTAAAAAGGATTTTCGAAATTAAACAGAATGGTTGGAATTTACTCACACCAGTCCTATGACTGACCCAGAGTTTATTTTGTTTGTTTTCGCTAAACTCTTGGGTGCCCAAATTTGTAGGGACAGTCAAGTGTTTTAGGCTTTTACAAATTCACTTGAAGGAGCTGGAAGCAGAAGGCTTCACCATTAATTAGATAGAGATTATTTCCGCTGTGATGTATATGAGTTAGACTCTGATATAGTACGTATATATACAAATTCGGATTTGTATTTCAAAAGTTATGTTATAAGAAATTTTATTGTTACGCTGTGAGTTTCGTGTTTACTACGATTCTTTTCAGTTGTTGTATTATTCTTCTTCTATTCTATTAGTTCTATCTTTTCTTTCTCACCATCTAAATTCTTTCTATTAATGATCTGAATTTTCGTGCACATTGAGTTAAATGTGTAGGATATTAGTCAGCTCAAATTGGTACGGATTTTCGGGCCTTTACAGAAGTCGACGAAATATATATAATATTATATATATATATAGAATGGCTTGAATAGAACGCACTGCGCTATGGCAGTTCGCAAATTTCGACCATTGGCTTCGAATGAATATTATGGGAGATCCGACCGTCGAATTCTCCTGAAACCGAAACCGTTGGGTTCGTATCGAAAAGAGCTACCCAATGAATATTAGAGATTTGAAGTCTAACGGCTAGATTTGGAATTATGTCCAAATCAAATTTGGAAAAGGTCGTTGCAAGTGCAGTTCGATAGCCGTTGATGGAAATCGATTATACGGGCCTTGATAAAATTATTAAAAATAGTAATAATTTGTGTAAAATCATAAGAAATGATTTGTGAAGAATTGGGATGAAAATCTCCATATTTGAAAAGATAAAAATAGAATTTTATTGAAATGAACTAATTTTGAATTAGAATAATAATTTATTTATTTTTAATTTATTTATTTATTTTTAAATAAATAAATTAGATTTGAAATGGTTTTAAAAGAAACCAGAATTTCCAATAATTAAATTGGAATGGATTTGAATCGAAATTGTCTTTGGAATATTTCGATGTTGGATTTCGTGATTATACAGATATTGTTACGGAAATTTGAAAGATATATTTATATCGTTATTTCCAATACGATATTTGTTGGTCGTAGAATTTGATATTGAATATAGGCCGATATATTTTCTATTCAGAGCCATGTATTTAATATCAAATGTGATTTGGGTTTGTCGTGAATGGTGTCTTCATTAACATTGTTCTTAAACCCAGTTGAGGAAAAGATTAAATCTTTTTATTTAGATTTAATGAAGTGTACCAATTAAATAATATTTAATTGTAATTGAATTGGGATTGATTTTTGGGTTTATCGTGAATAGGGTTTTAAATAACACTTGTTCTTTAACTCGATAATTAATGGAATGTGATTTGGGTTGTCGTGAACGGTATCTTCAATAATATAGTTCTTAGACCCAAAGGAGTTAAAAAAATCAGAAACTAACTGGAGATTAGTTAGGTTGAATGGTTTCTGGTGTATTGATCTGATGTTGGTTTCGACCTTCGGGGTTAATACTTAGGGAATTGCTCACTTGCTAATTTATGGTTAAGGACTGATTGAAATGTGATGTGATTTTTGGGTTTATCGTGAACGGTGTTTTAAATAACACTTGTTCTTTAACTCAATAATGAATGGAATGTGATTTTGGGTTGTCGTGAACGTTATCTTCAATAATACTATTCTTAGACCCAACGGAGTTAATAAAATTAGAAACTAACCGGAGATTAGTTAAGTTGAATGGTTTCTTGGGTATTGATCTGATGTTGGTTTTGGCCTTCTGGGTTAATACTTAGGGAATTGCTCACTTGCCAATTTACGGTTAGGGACTGATTGAAATGTAATGTGATTTTGGGGTTTATCGTGAACCATGTTTTAAATGACATCGGTTCTTTAACCCAGTTAAAGATTAAAACTATGTGGAGTTTTAATGAATCTTTAATTAGATTGAAAAGATCGGGAATGGAGTATCACCAGTTTTGCTTCAGGCGATAGTTAAATCTTTAATTAGATTTGAACGTGAAATGGTAATTGAATTTACCGATAACATCGTGGTGTTAGATATGAAGTATGACCAGTTTTACTTCATGGGATGGATAGGTTGGGATTGGGAAATAAAATAAATGATTACTTCGGTATGGTTCGCTAATCCCGACTAGTTTGAATTGATATTCAAAAGAAGATTAAAGAATAAATTTAGAAGAATTTATCTTTGATAAAATTAATGGGAACCTTTCCCTAAGAATGTGAAATTTAGAAACTAACTGGAGATTAGTTAAGTTAAATGGTTTCCTGGGTATTGATCTGATGTTGGTTTCGGCCTTCGGGGTTAATATTTGGGGAATTGTTCTCTTTCTAATTTACGGTTAGTGACTGAGGAAAATGAGGCGTATGTTGTGTTTGTGTAACACTTGTTTATTATATACGCGAGTTATTCAAAAAGACAGGGTTTATCCCATTCTGAATAACTGATACGACGATAAGTCAAAGAAGAAGACGGCGGTCGAAGACCGGAGGTCTTCATGTCGTTTGGGTGATTACCAATGATCTTGATTGGGCCGTACACCCAAGAGGAGGTAATCAGTTAGTGATCGTCCAGACGTACTTGGAGATCGATGGATATGCGGGGCACTAAGGTGCCTCCGGTTTCGTTCAGACCCAGAACGAACTTGTAAATGGACTGTGTGTCTGACATTGGATTTTATTATGTGTGATTGATTTCTATTAAATATATATTTATTTGGCGGCGGAGAATTTATTCTCTTGCTTAACGCCCTTCTCTGAGACGTACGAGCTCAGGGGTTATATACTGATGGATATTAAACGCATAGAGTGAATTGCCTGTGTGGCATGCCTAAGTGGCAAATGATCAAGTCTTCTGTTGAAAAACAAAGTCTTGTGGTTGATGATCAAAGCACGGCCTTTGTGGCATAGCTTTGTGTAATGTTTAATTCGCGAGTTTCACACCCGGTATGAACCAAAAACAGGAGACGGATATCAGGGGGCATGCGTTTCTTTCTAGTTAGAAGTGGCGTCAGTGGTTTTACACACCCTGATGAGTTTGACTTATGTGGTTGTTGCAGTTGCGAGGCGCCTCGGATTTATCGGTGACTATGTGAAGCTGATGGAGTCATTTGTTGGCTCATTTATGCCCCATAGGGCGGGGAAACACAGTGTTCAGGAATTATAATCCACATCGAGGGACCGGCCCTGAGTCCAAGGGACGATGCGTTCAGTTCCTGACGGGCGGACTAGAGGATCTCGAATCGGTGAGGACGATCCCTAGCATCGGTTCATATCATAAATGATAATCCAACTTCCAATACGACATTTTGCGGTTTTGATTGTATACCTATATATGGCGACATAGGGGTATGGGACATTCATGCCGCCTATGATTGATATTTATGATTGTATATAAAATCAGAAACTAACTGGAAACGAGCAAAGATGGGTGGTTTCCTGGGTATGGGTCTGATGATGGTTTCGGCCTTCGGGGTTAATACTTAGGGAATCGTTCTCTTACTAATTTACGGTTGGAGTCTGATTAAGAATCAAAATATGAAATTTAGCGTATCAAGCATTCTTTGGCTATTGTAAGGTAAAAACCCTATCCTCCGTCTTGCATTGCATTGAGTGATGGGAGCTGGGTCTTATAATAGCTTCATTTTTCTTTATTTAGCATTGCGCTGTTTGTTTTATGCACTGGTGTTCTTGGGACGAAACCCGTTCCGTGTTATACAGCGTGGTCCCTTGATTTACCTAACTTTAAAAATAAAGATTAATAACTGTTTTAGTTCTCACACCAGTCACATGACTGACCTGGAGTTTATTGCTTTAACCTAAACTCTGGGTGTCCCTATTTTGACACGGGCAGCTAGTAGTTTTTGGTTTTGAAGATTTATATTCACAAGAACCCGGTTTACAGCTGAAATGATATCCGGAAAGCTCTATATCCGTGTATTACTTCTAGTTGTGTTTTGTATTATATTTTCAGCTGCTATGTAATTTATTGTAATCTCTGATATTTATCGAATGTATTTTATTCATTCATACTCTGTATATTCTTGTATTCTGATGGAATTGTTGTAATAAACAATGAAATGTTCTTCTGTCTGTGTTCTGATTCGTCTTTTCCTCAAAGTATCCGCTCTTTCCTTACCGGGGAAGTTACGGGTTCTTACAGTGGTATCAGAGCTTTGGTTTACAAAGCTCGAGAACAAGGCACATTAGAACCCTACGAAAGAATTCATCATAAATTGGATTAGTAATATCCAACGAGAATGTCTCATTAGAGATGGGATCAGTAGTATCCTAGAACGGGTGTGAAGAGTATATTTTTAAAATCGAAAACAGTTTTTGTTTTGAAAATTAAATTAAATTATTCGTATTTGAATATATATTTGTATTGAGTTGGACAATCAAGTATATAGAGATTTTAGTATACGTCTGATCCACGTGTATTGAAGCCTCAAATATATTCAATAGATGTAGAATTACAATCTAGTCGCCCGGGTCTGATTCTGATGATGGCGCGCCATCATCAGTGTTTATATTCGAGTGATGAAAGTGAGATTTCTATATATTTCCAATTGACTGGTGTGAGAACCAAAATTACATAGGGCCTATTGTTGTGATTTGGCATCAAAAATCTGATTTTTAGACTATGTATCAAAATAATGGATTTGAAACGTTAGTCAACTAATTGTTTGTTGAATGTGTTGTTTGATTATTGTTTTGATTAATTAGAATTTTGAACCATTATGTCAATTTGAACCAAATAATGAGTTGTATTGTAAATTGGTTGCATTTGCATATATGTACATGTGCTTGCATTGAACAGGTCATAGCAAGAAGGCTAGAGAAGAGGAATAAAATTGTTTGCCCGACAAATAGGTACATGTTTATTGTATTTCTTGGGTTTTGGATAATTTTGTGCGCCGATTGGCTAGCCGCTTGGCTTTTTCTTTTTCTTTTGGATTGAAGAAGGCCATGGGAGGCTATATGTAATATCCCGAAGTACCCGGTGCAGGGGAGGTTATGGCGAAATTTTTCAAAAATTTAGGGTGTTAGCCAATTTTTTTAAAAATTTGAAAAGTTCTTAGAAATTGAAAAGTTGAAGAACTTAAGCCATAATGAAAATACTGAAAGTTGAGTTGATTAGTTAAACAACTTTCGGCTTCGTTCCATTTCAGGGACAAAAAGTTTTAAGTGGCGGAGATTGTAATAACCTGGAAATCCGAGCCAATTTAAAATTTTTATTTTGGCAATTTTAACAAATTTTGAATATTTAAAATGAATTATTTTAAATAATAACAACGGAAAATATATTTTCGACGGAGTTAAAATGTATAAATTTATTTTAATTATATAACCAGCCTGAAATGGCTCGGTAATTCGAAAATTCGATTTCAAATTTCAAATGAATGTACAGGATTCAAAATAAATCGGATTTCAGCGAAACAAGAAATATTTGAATCTGTTTGATCATATCTTTCTAAGGATCTAAGAAACTGAGATTTCACTTTATAGAGTGAAAGATATGTCCAGTTTAAAATTCAAAAAAGTCGTTGTGGAATTTATATATATTTTAATATATATAAAGGCCTTTAAAAATAGCCATTTTGCAAACGACTTCTGTTTTCGATGAAACCACTTTTGTTGGATCCGGGATGTCAAATTATTGCTAGGTTTCAAAATTCATAATTTTTCGAATCAATATGTGAGCGTGGCGAAGTAAAACGTGTTTTAACAGTTTTAGTCAATTTCGATCGACTAGAAAATGGCCATTTTTCAAACGGTCTCAGAATACAACGAAATTAGTTTTGTTAGGACCGTATCGTCAATACGAAGTTAGAAAATATTTTTTGGGAATTTTTAGAGGTCATATGTGACCCCGGTAAATTGAAATGCGCGTTTAAATTCAACATAATGATTTATATTTTATTTTTGACGAAAAATGATCAAAACTATCGAATCGGCTTACGATACATATCCCATTGTGTTCGGAATGGGGATAATTAGCTAGGGACGATAGTCATTGGGTTTGATTTGGAATTCAAATGTGGAATTCGATTTTTAGAACTTAAAATGAATTAAATAATAAATTATTTTATTTAAATACCCTCTCTCTCTCTCTCTTAAACCCTAACCTCCTTCTGAAATAAAAAAGCGCCGCTACCTCTAGAAGAACGGCGGAAACCGCTCAATATTTCATTCCCCAAAATCTCTCAATCCTTAAACCTTTTCATCAATCAAATTAAACAAAAATGGTGGAGGACTCCACGCTCTTTACATCAGCACGGTTAAGATCGTATTCCCTATGGTGTTTTCTCCATCCGCAAGCCAAAAGGCGCCGACTTCGTGTTCGATTTCGCGGGGATGGGGGGTGGCGAGCTGGACGTAGGGGGTCGGGATTGGTGCGCCTCGGGACGGCGATCCTCGTGACAACCCCTGGTCGGAGGCGCAACGACTATAGGCGGCGCTAGGAGGAACCCTAGCTTCTGAGGTGTGGTCGGATGTGTCTGAGATAGAGAAAAGGGTAATTTTATTTATTTATTTATATGAAACATTGAAAGAAAATCAGTTTTTAACAAATAAAATATCAAATGTTTAAGTAAAATGAAAATAGTAGTCTTTTAAAAATAAAAATAGAATTTGTTGTTAAAATATACTTTGTTTAGAAAAGAAAATATACTTTATTTATAAAAGAAACTATACATTGTTTAGAAAAGAAAAATATACTTTGTTTGGAAAAGTAAAATTAGCATGTTTTTAAAAAAAAATCACTGTTTTGGAAATATAAATATCACTGTTTTGAAAATATAAAATATTGTTGTTTAGAAATATGATTTTTATATGAATTTCATGAAAACAGATTGCAATGGAACGAACGAGAAACAAATCAAAACCATTCGATAAAGAATGAAGGAGTGGAACCCAAAGGTGAGAACTCCTCAATTTTGTTTATTTTTCTAGTTGAAATATATACTAGGATGCAGACGGTGCTTAGCAGTACCTGAAACCCATCGTCCATAGACCATGGATGACTTCTTCTTTTTTATTGCTGTGTTGTGAAATTTGATTGCTTGGTTGTGAAATTTGATTGTGTGATTTGAAATGAAATAAAATATTTAATAGTGGAAAATATTTTATAGTTAAAAATATAATTTTTAACGTGTATATAAAATAAATATTTATAAACAAATCGGACGATTTGTTTATATACACTGATTTGACGGATATTGATTGGGACGATAAATTTTACACATCGCCCAACTGCACAAATAAAATGTGTGTTTGTTGATTTGAAACCCCACACGGGTACTGGGATGAGATTTGACGTACACTAATCTCGATTGTTTAGTTGTATGTCAATCGATGGATTGACAGACTGTGTAAGCGTTAATTAGTTATATTTAATGCTTGTGCAGTTGTGTGGTGCACTCTGGATGATGGTTGATTATTTATCGTTGCTATTACATACATGTGTTGTAGAAAATCCATATAATTAACATTATATGGTAATTGATTGGTCCTCATTCCAATTTAGAAAATAAATTCATGTATTGAATAAAAGCCGTGTTGATTATATTGACGCCATTTTGACGTGAATGATATTTACATCGATTTTATTCATTTTTCAATGAATATTGAAAGTGATTTCGAAATTCGAATTAAATTGAAATGAATTGAAATTCGAATTAAATTGAAATGAATTGAAATTCGAATTAAATTAAAATGAATTGAAATTCGAATTAAATTGAAATGAATTGAAATTCAAATTAAATTGAAATGAATTGAAATTCAAATTAAATTGAAATGAATTGAAATTCGAATTAAATTGAAATGAATTGAAATTCGAATTAAATTGAAATTGAATTGAAATCGATTTGAAATGAAATTAAAACGAATTTAGATTGAAAAATTCAATCATGATTTGAATTTGAAAAGAAAGTTGAAATCGTTTTGAAAACGAATTTAAAACGATTTATAAAATACGTTTTAAAAGGAAATCGACGAAAGATATATAATATATATATTATATATAGAATCGCCTAAATAGAACGCGCCGTGGAAGTTTGCGAATTTCGACCATTGGCTTCGAATGAATATTATGGGAGATCCGACCGTCGGATTCTCCTGAAACCGGAACCATTGGGTTCGTATCGAAAAGAGCTACCCAATGAGTATTAGAGATTTGTAATCTAACGGCTGGATTTGGAATTATGTCCAAATCAAATTTGGAAAAGGTCATTGCAAGTGCAGTTCGATAGCCGTTGATGGAAATCGATTGTACGGGCCTTGATAAAATTATTAAAAATAGTAACAATTTGTGTAAAATCATAAGAAACGATTTGTGAAGAATTGGGATGAAAACTCCATATTTGAAAAGATAAAAATAGATTTTTATCGAAATGAACTAATTTTGAATTAGAATAATAATTTATTTATTTTTAAATAAATAAATTAGATTTGAAATGGTTTTAAAAGAAACCAGAATTTCCAATAATTAAATTGGAATGGATTCGAATCGAAATTGTCTTTGGAATATTTCGATGTTGGATTTGGTGATTATACAGATATTGTTATGGAAATTTGAAAGATATATTTATATCGTTATTTCCAATACGATATTTGTTGGTCGTAGAATTTGATATTGAATATAAGCCGATATATTTTCTATTCAGAGCCTTGTATTTAATATCAAATGTGATTTGGGTTTGTCGTGAACGGTGTCTTCATTAACACTGTTCTTAAATCCAGTTGAGGAAAAGATTAAATCTTTTTATTTAGATTTAATGAAGTGTACCAATTAAATAATATTTAATTGGAATTGAATTGGGATTGATTTTTGGGTTTATCGTGAACAGGGTTTTAAATAACACTTGTTCTTTAACTCGATAATTAATGTAATGTGATTTTGGGTTGTCGTGAACGGTTTCTTCAATAATACTATTCTTAGACCCAAAAAAAGTTAAGAAAATCAGAAACTAACTGGAGATTAGTTAAGTTGAATGGTTTCTGGGGTATTGATCTGATGTTGATTTCAGCGTTCGGGGTTAATACTTAGGGAATTGCTCACTTGCTAATTTACGGTTAGGGACCGATTGAAATGTGATGTGATTTTTGGGTTTATCATGAACGTTGTTTTAAATAACACTTGTTCTTTAACCCGATAATTAATGGAATGCGATTTTGGGTTGTCGTGAACGGTATCTTAAATAATACCGTTCTTTGACCCAACGGAGTTAAGAAAATCAGAAACTAACTGGAGATTAGTTAAGTTGAATGGTTTCTTGGGTATTGATCTTGTAACACCCCACGTCCATTAATGCCACTCACAAAGGGAATGCATTAACTTCCATGGAGGTTATACGTGAATATAGAACAGAAAATTTACAACAAGACAGATAGTAAATAGTACTTGGAAATCTAAAACTTCATTTTATTGCAGCGGAAATTAAACATGTTTGTTACATCATAAAACCATAGATCATAACCAAGTACAATATCCATCTTCATAAAAACAAAATACATAATCCCATTACATAAATAGCCATTAAAAAGATAACAAGCTGGACTTTACTTCAATGGTCCAAGCTTTCCAAAGAGAGATGAAGCAATTCAATCAAACTCCACTAGAGCTGGGCCCAACCTGAGGACCTGGAGGGGAAAAAAGGATAGAAATAAAGGGGGTCAGACATAAAGTCTGGCGAGTATGATAATTCTAACAATACTGTTATCAAAATAACTAGACTAAGGCATAAGCTAGAAGACAAGTAAATGTCTATGAACTCTTAGGAAGATAAAGATAGCGTTTAAGATAACGTTAAAGATAACAGTAAAGGCACACCTAATTACTAACAAATGATTACTACACTGCACCGCACATTACTACACTGCACCACACCAGTCACCCTATTGTTAGATCCCACTTGCTTCACACATAAACTTTATAAATAGCCTTACGTACCCCTAGCTGACTACATAGGTGTCGTCTGCCTCTGTCTCCACTAGGTGTACCCCATTACCCACTTTCGATCGGCTCCCTACTCGTAGATACCCGTGCTGGCCCCACAGTGGGGTGTATCACTCCCCTAAAGTGGCAACCCGATACATCTTGAGAATGCACGGCTTATACCTACATGATGCAACAACGTCTTACCTACCAGCCCGGGTCCACACACGCATTCGAAACCCGTTGGACTTGCGTTGCCACCGCTCCCTGTTTGGCCTCTTACAGTCGAACCCAGCATGCGTGTCCCGTCCTCGACTTGGGTCGAGCCCACAAAGTTACGTTTGGGATACTGGTCGAAATGGGCCCCCACAAGCTACCCACCTAAGCTTGTCACTAGAATATCCTACTTAACCCTCTTAGTCATGTTCATTTACATGTGTGTTTGGTTAAGTCTTACTAATCGTATTTCACATGCCACTAAGGGCACCCCCTAGATTCCTCATGCCACCCAAGGCACCTACTTAACCCCCATGCCCCACCTTACATGTTTATCTGGTTAAGTATTTCTTAATTCATTCAGGCCATAACCTCATAAAGACCTCTCACATTAGACTGGCATTTATGGCAGCTGGATTTGCCGGACGGGTCCGGGCAGTCTTACACCATAAAAGAGTCTAACCTCGTGTCTTT
Organism: Allium sativum; assembly: GCA_030737875.1. Classification (NCBI taxonomy): domain Eukaryota; kingdom Viridiplantae; phylum Streptophyta; class Magnoliopsida; order Asparagales; family Amaryllidaceae; genus Allium; species Allium sativum. The sequence continues at coordinate 735,725,720 of CM060909.1, read as the reverse complement.
ACAACTGTTATGCTTTAGTGTAGGCCTAGGACCTCTCACATTGGGCTGACATTTGTGACCACTGGATTTGCCGGGCGGGTCCGGGTAGGTTTACGTCACAAATGAATCCAACCTCGTGTCCTAAGCATTGATTAACACTTAAAATCTTTTACCCCAGTTTTAATAATTCCCTATTCAAATTATTAATTAAGTCAATTTTAATGATGTCCATAATTGACTCAATTATGGCCATCCACTTATGGCATGCAAAATCATATCAATTTCACCCCAACTTTTTAATATTAAATCCTTAATATTACCCCTACCCCACGTTTATACATTCGCTTATTCAACGCATAATATAGGCTAGACTTGTATAGTCTAACACCTAGCACAAAGATAAATTATCACAACATATAGACAATTAAAATAAATCTAATCATAATAGGGGTGAAACTTGCATAAACTACACATGTTAAGGATCAAAAGGTGTCAACTTGTTAGATGTCTCAATTTATATGATATGATCATAGCCCAAATCTATACATAAACTTGCATATGGGGTTTTTAGGCAACATAATGATGGTGTGAACTAACATAGGATATCACATATGTCATAGCATAATTCTAGATGTCATAATAGTTGTCTTTGTATATGTTCATAACTTTTCTAATCAATCTAACTTGCATATGTGACTTGTCATATAGATCAACATAACCCAAACATGATGATTTAATTAATATGAACTAACTAGCATAGATGGTAACATCATGGCCTTTTTAACATGTATGATTCATCACAACTTAGCATAGAAACTTTCAACATACATAACATCATCATAGCATGATTTACAACATATAAGATATCATCATCACATAACATTGGATTTACAATATACATGATAGCAAAATGGGTTTACAACAACATATATGATAATTCACATCATCTACTCATAATTCATTCATAACTCAACCTAATTAAAATGATAATAATCTTGTTAAGATCATCATACTCACAATTTAGAGAAGAAAAGAGAGAGTTTTGCTTTTCTTTAGGGTTGAGAGAATTAGAATTTAATTTGCTTTTCTTTTTTCTTAGTTGGCGGCGGCTCCATTGATTTCCATGGCGACGGTAACTATTCTATTTTAATTAGGTTTAGGGTTAGCATTAGGATGTATTTATAGGTGTAGGAAGTTATTTAGGACCATTAGATTAACCCTGAACCATGAGAACCAATCAAATGCAAAATCTGCATTTGAGCGAATCGACCCACGGGTTGATAGCCAAACACCCCGGATTAACCCCTAGTCGACCCAGCGGAGCTCGGGTCGACCTCAAAAATGGGCCGGTTCGGTTATTTCCCCTCCCAATTCGCTGTTTTGAACTTTTTCGCATATTTATTTATTTAATTTTTATTTTATATATATATATCAATATATATATATTTCTCTGCTCAACCCATTTCACTTAATTCTTTTCTAAAAATTAAGTATACTTTAATTTGTGAATTTTAATGTTATAAAATTACGGGTTGTTACATTCTCCCCTCCTTAAAGGATTTCGTCCCCGAAATCTCCAAGTCAAGAAGAATGTATATCCTACCATTTAATCGTCCATCTACTCAACCATCAAACACCAGCATCCATTGTCCTGAAAAGACTTCTAATGCTTTAATGTTTATATGCACAGTGTGTGTATATGTCCATATCTAATGCAAAATTAGGCGGTCTACTGATTCAGTCGACCTCCTTGGTGCAATTCATGATAGTGCCATGCGTCCAATATGTATGCAAAAGATTCCTAATGATACATATTAATTCTATATGCGTGCACAACCATCCACCCGAATGCAGCAACTATATGATAATACAACCATTATACATCAATTTTACTAAATACATCCATATATATGCAATATGCAATATGAAGTGACTGAACCGATCTGGTGCCTAATAGTGTGTGTATATGCATCCACGAGCAACCACTAGCAAACACTTGCATCCACCATACATAACATGTCTCAAACACATGTTTCAACCATAGGATTACCCTAACTAAAGGTCAAAGATACTAGCGAGAGGATATACTAAAGATAAGATAAGTACAAGCTAAGCGATAAAGGAGAAGTTAAAGGACATACCCTTAAAAAGAAAAGGGTATCGTGAACGCATCTTCTCTTCCGTCTCCCAAGTAGCGTTGCTCTCATCATCTCCCCATTGCACTTTGACTAGTCTGACCTCTCGATTCCTCAACCTCTTGATCTCCGACCCAAGAATGCGCGTAGGAGCTTTTCGAATTTTCGCATCACGCTCTATCTCCACCTCTCTAAGCAAGCTCGGCTCTACCACTTCCGCGGTCTCGTGCAAGCACTTCCTCAAATGTGACACATGGAATACGTCATGTACACCACTAAGTCTCTCGGGCAACTCCACTCTATACGCCATCCGTCCAATCCTCTCCTTAATAGGAAACGGCCCTACAAACCTTGGTGCTAATTTCCCAACGGACCCAAAGCGAACAACGTTCCGTAATGGAGACACTTTGACAAAGATCACGTCCCCAACTTCAAACTCGAGATCTGTCCTCCTCTTATCTGCATAAGATTTCTGCCTATCCTGTGCTGCTTTCATCCTCCTTCGAATCAAGTCGATCTTCTCCGAAGTCTCCCTAATCATATCGGGCCCAAGTAAGATCTTATCCGTAGATTCCCACCAACATGTAGGTGAATGACAAGGTCATCCATAAAGAGTTTCGAATGGTGCCATACCAATGCTGGACTGAAAGCTGTTATTATAAGCGAAGTCCACCAATGGAAGATGCTCTTCCCACGTACCCCAAAAGTCTAGGATACATAGCCTCAACAGATCCTCTAGAATGCGATTCACCCTCTCGGTCTGGCCATCCGTCTGAGGATGATATGCGGTGCCCAAACATAACTGAGTCCCTACCGCCTCTTGTAAGCTTCTCCAAAATTCGCTAGTGAAAATAGGATCGCGGTCGCTCATTATGCTAGAAGGAACACCGTGCAAATGAACTATTTCTCGAACGTATACGGAGGCTAGCCATGGAGCAGTCCTCTTACTCTTTACGGGAATGAAATGGGCGCTTTTAGTAAGTCTATCTACTATAACCCAAATTCCCGTATTACCCTTCCTTAATCGCGGTAAACCATCCACAAAATCCATCGAGACACTTTCCCACTTCCATAGTGGAACCTCCAATGGGTGAAGCAACCCACCGGGTTTCTTTTGCTCCGCTTTTACTTGTTGGCACACCAAGCATCTAGCGACATACTCGGCCACATCTTTCTTCATGTCGGCCCAAAAGTAAACTCTCTTCATGTCTTTGTACATCTTGTCCCCGCCGGGATGAATGGTCATCTTCAAATGATGTGCTTCGTCAAGAATAGTCTTCCTTAGGTCATCGTCTTTTGGTACACAAAATCTACCGTCCCTACGTAACCAACCCTTATCGTCTAGGGTATACCTACGGAGATGGCTTGATGACTCCCCTCCTTTGAGTTTTTCTACTAACTCAACCAACTGCGGGTCGTCTCGCTGTGCCTCGCCAATCTGTCCCAAAAGCGTAGGTCTGACCTCCAAGGATGCTAGCAAACCGGGTATGAAGTCAACGGAAGGTCTAAAGTCAAACATCGAAATGAATTCTAAACTTCTCCGCTCAACAAACAAAGGACTTAAGGATAATCTTTTTCTACTTAAGGCGTCTGCCACCACATTACCCTTGCCAGGGGTATAGGCTATTTCGAAGTCGTAGGACGCTAAGAACTCCATCCACCTTTGCTGCCTTAAGTTCAAGTCCTTTTGAGAGAATAGGTATTTTAAAGACTTGTGGTCAGTGAATAATTCGAATTTCTCGCCAAGAAGATAATGACGCCAAGACTTAAGCGCGAATACAATTGCGGCCAATTCTAGGTCATGTGTAGGATAATTTTTCTCATGCGCTCTCAACTGCCTTCCACCATAGGCTATTACCCTACCCTCTTGCATTAAGACTGTGCCTAGTCCTGTCCCACAAGCATCAATATAAACGGTAAACGGCTTACTCCCGTCTGGCAATACTAAGACTGGGGCTGAAGTCAAAGCTCTCTTCAAACGTTGGAACGCATCATCACAATCTATGTCCCCTATGAAAACTAGGTTCTTCTTCGTCAAGCATGTCAATGGAGCTCATATCTTTGCGAAGTCTTTGATAAACTTCCTATAGTAGCCATCCAACACCAATAAACTTCTCACTTCGGTCGCATTTTTAGGGACCTTCCAATCTTGGATGGCCACCACCTTCGCGGGATCCACGGCTATCCCTTTTTTGGAAACCACGTGTCCTAAGAACCGTACTTCCTTCCTCCAAAAGTGACACTTAGAAAATTTAGCTTTAAGCTTATTCGCTCGAAGACTCTCCAACACTTCCCTAAGATGTAGGGCATGCTCTTCTTCATCCATAGAAAAGATCAAGATGTCATCTACAAAGACTACCAAAAATTTGTTAAGGTACTCCCTAAACACCCTACTCATCAAATCAACAAAGTATGCGGGGGCGTTTGTCAAACCGAAGGGCATCACTAGCCATTCATAGAAACCTTCCGGAGTCCTAAAGGCAGTCTTGTCTATGCTATCCTCAGCCACTCTCAACTGATGGAACCCAGTGGCTAAGTCCAACTGCGAAAACAATGAGGCGCCAACTAACTGATCGAAGAGATCGTCGATCCTCGGCAGTGGGTGTCTGTTCTTCTTAGTAAGTTTATTAAGTTCTCTATAGTCCACACAAAGTCTAAGGGACCCATCCGCCTTCGTGGCAAATACTACTGGAGCACCCCACTCCGATATACTTCGTCTTACGAACCCCTTCTCAAGCAACTCCTTCACTTGCTTACCGAGTTCCCTCCTTTCACGTGGAGCCATGTGGCGTACTGGCAAAGATACTGGTTTCGCATTATCCACAAGATATATTCGAAAATCTATCTCCCGCTTTGGAGGCAAGCCCTTCACCTCCTCAAACACATCCGAATATTCTCGGACCACTCTAACAGATCGTAGATTTTCCTCAGACGCGTCAAGCAATTCTAGATAACTTAGCATAACCGAATTTATGGGATTACAGAAGATTTTGAGAGTGTTGCCAAGGCGAGTCACGAGCCTAACTACTCTCCTTTCACAATCAAGAACGACCCCATTTCTGGATAAACAATCCATTCCTAAAATTAGCCCATAGCCCGTGAAGCCCAACACACAAGCATCACATCTAAATTCAACGCTAAGTATGGAAATTTTTAAATCCAAACACATCATAGACAAATAAGCTGAGCCCCCAATTTGATTAGAAACAACTAAGGGATCCTCTACTAAACTGGTGTTTAAGTGCAGTGATTCAACTAATGATGTAGAGATAAACGAATGTGATGCGCCCGAATCAAATAAGGTACGGACAGGATGATCAAACAGAAAAACTAAGCTTTCAACAGAAATGGTTCTACCTCGTTCTTACAGCGGTGTGACCGCGAGAGCCTGAACTTGTCCCCTTGCCTGCCCTGGTGCCATAAGAGCCTGCACCTGTCCTCCCGACTTAGCTCCTGCCCTCTGCCCCTTCTTTGGGCAGTCCTTCACTAAATTTCCCGCATCGCCACAATGAAAACAGCCTGTCTTCTTTTTCTTTCGGCAATCCTTGCTGAGATGGCCTGGTGTCCCACAGTTAAAACATTTCTTCTTTCCCTTGCCGTTATTGTCTTTCCCACCCTTCTTGTTTTGTTGTTGTTGTTTCTTCTGATCCCCCTTCTTCTCGGTTGCCTTATCAGCTTTAGCGCTTTTCTCCTCATGCATGAGCGCCATTTCTACTAACTTCTCAAAGGTGGCCCCCATCGGGACGTGGGTCATAGCCAACCCTTGCAATGGTTCATTCAAGCCATTCACGAACCTTAGAGCCTTCTTCTCCGGCGTGTTTACTAAGTCCAAGCCAAACCTTGCTAACTGATTAAATTTATTGACATATTCTTTCACTGATGAGCTTCCTTGCTTCAATGTCAAGAACCTTTCCATATATAGATTTTCTTCCGCCCTTGAGAGAAACTTCGCCTCGAACCTACGTCTGAAATCCGCCCAAGAGTCAACAGGACGCTCCCCATTAGTGACCTCCCACCAAAACGAGGCCTCTCCCTTCATCAACCAAGCTGCTAAACGAACTCTCTTCCCTTCTTCTACTTCAAAGATTTCTAGCAATTCTTCCACCTCCTTAAGCCAATCTCTAGCTTCCACAAACATTTCTAACCCTTGAAATGGTTTTCCACCCATAGCCTTGAATTCCTTGCACATCTTTGCAAAAGTATCTACGCGAGGAGGAGGAGGATGAACGGGTGCAACTGGTGGTGGAGGAACATTGGCTGGACCTGCAGCGGCCCTAGCCTCTAATAACCTCCTGTACCATCCTGGTATCGTTACACCGTCGGGTGGATTAAGATCTTCAGCCATGCTGAAACGAAAAAGGAAAGATTCAGAATGGAGAATTCGAAAGATAAAGATATGTGGCTATTGGGGATTATGTTTTTCTTAAAAACTTTTCTCTTTAAATTTCTCATTAAAACATGTTTTTGAAAACACTTCTTCCAAAAATAACTATTTTTCTAAAGTATTTTTATCTGTTCTAGTAACCTTAAGCTCTGATACCACGTGTAACACCCCACATCTATTAATGTCACTCACAAAGGGAATGCATTAACTTCCATGGAGGTTATAAGTGAATATATAACAGAAAAATTACAACAAGACAGATAGTAAATAGTACTTGGAAATCTAAAACTTCATTTTATTGCAGCGGAAATTAAACATGTTTGTTACATCATAAAACCATAGATCATAACCAAGTACAATATCCATCTTCATAAAAACAAAATACATAATCCCATTACATAAATAGCCATTAAAAAGATAACAAGCTAGACTTTAATTCAACGGTCCAAGCTTTCCAAAGAGAGATGAAGCAATTCAATCAAACTCCACTAGAGCTGGGCCCAACTTAAGGACCTGGAGGGGGAAAAAGGATAGAAATAGAGGGGGTCAGACATAAAGTCTGGCGAGTATGATAATTCTAACAATACTATTATCAAAATAACTAGACTAAGGCATAAGCTAGAAGATAAGTAAATGTCTATGAACTCTTAGGAAGATAAAGATAGCATTTAAGATAACGTTAAAGATAACGATAAAGGCACACCTAATTACTAACAAATTATTATTACACTGCACCGCACATTACTACACTGCACCGCACCAGTCACCCTATTGTTTGATCCCACTTGCTTCACACAGAAACTTTATAAATAGCCTTACGTACCCCTAGATGACTACATAGGTGTCGTCTGCCCCTATCTCCACTAGGTGTACCCCACTACCCACTTTCGATCGGCTCCCTACTCGTAGATACCCGTGCTGGCCCCACAGTGGGGTGTATCACTCCCCTAAAGTGGCAACCCGATACAACTTGAGAATGCGCGACTTATACCTACACTAAGCAACAGCGTCTTACCTACCAGCCCGAGTCCACACACGCATACGAAACCCGTTGGACTTGCGTTGCCACCGCTCCCTGTTTTGGCCTCTTCCAGTCGAACCCAGCATGCGTGTCCCGTCCTCGACTTGGGTCGAGCCCACAAAGATACGTTTGGGATACTGGTCGAAATGCGCCCCCACAAGCTACCCACCTAAGTTTGTAACTAGTATATCCCACTTAACCCTCTTAGTCATGTTCATTTACATGTGTGTTTGGTTAAGTCTTACTAATCGTATTTCACATGCCACTAAGGGCACCCCCTAGATTCCTCATGCCACCCAAGGCACCTACTTAACCCCCATGTCCCATCTTACATGTTTATCTGGTTAAGTATTTCATAATTCATTCAGGCCATAACCTCATAAAGACCTCTCACGTTAGACTGGCATTTATGGCAGCTGGATTTGCCGGGCGAGTCCGGGCAGTCTTACACCATAAAAGAGTCTAACCTCGTGTCTTTACAGCCGTTATGCTTTAGTTTAGGCCTAGGACCTCTCACATTGGGCTGAGATTTGTGACCACTGGATTTGCCGGGCGGGTCCGGGCAGGTTTACGTCACAAATGAGTCCAACCTCGTGTCCTAAGCATTGATTAACACTTAAAATCTTTTACCCCAGTTTTAATAATTCCCTATTCAAATTATTAATTAAGACAACTTTTAATGATGTCCATAATTGACTCAATTATGGCCATCCACTTATGGCATGCAAAATCATATCAATTGCACCCCAACTTTTTAATATTAAATCCTTAATATTACCCCTACCCCACGTTTATATGTTCGCTTATTCAACGCATAATATAGGCTAGACTTGTATAGTCTAACACCTAGCACAAAGATAAATTATCACAACATATAGACAATTAAAATAAATCTAATCATAATAGGGGTGAAACTTGCATAAACTACACATGTTAAGGATCAAAAGGTGTCAACTTGTTAGATGTCTCAATTTATATGATATGATCATAGCCCAAATCTATACATAAACTTGCATATGGGGTTTTTAGGCAACATAATGATGGTGTGAACTAGCATAGGATATCACATATGTCATAGCATAATTCTAGATGTCATAATAGATGTCTTGGTATATGTTCATAACTTTTCTAATCAATCTAACTTGCATATGTGACTTGTCATATAGATCAACATAACCCAAACATGATGATTTAATTAATATGAACTAACTAGCATAGATGGTAACATCATGGCCTTTTTAACATGTATGATTCATCACAACTTAGCATAGAAACTTTCAACATACATAACATCATCATAGCATGATTTACAACATATAAGATATCATCATCACATAACATTGGATTTACAATATACATGATAGCAAAAGGGGTTTACAACAACATATATGATAATTCACATCATCTACTCATAATCCATTCATAACTCAACCTAATTAAAATGGTAATAATCTTTTTAAGATCATCATACTCACAATTTAGAGAAGAAAAGAGAGAGTTTTGCTTTGCTTTAGGGTTGAGAGAATTAGAATTGAATTTGCTTTTCTTCTTTCTTAGTTGGCGGCGGCTCCAATGATTTCCATGGCGACGGTAACTATTCTATTTTAATTAGGTTTAGGGTTAGAATTAGGATGTATTTATAGGTGTAGGAAGTTATTTAGGACCATTAGATTAACCCTGAACCATGAGAACCAATCAAATGCAAAATCTGCATTTGAGCGAATCGGCCCACGGGTTGACAGCCAAACACCCTGGATTAACCTCTAGTCGACCCAGCGGGGCTTGGATCGACCTCAAAAATGGGCCGGTTCGGTTATTTCCCCTCCCAATTCGCTGTTTTGAACTTTTTCGCATATTTATTTATTTAATTTTATATATATATATATATATCAATATATATATATTTTCTGCGCAACCCATTTCACTTAATTCTTTTCTAAAAATTAAGTATACTTTAATTCGTGAATTTTAATGTTATAAAATTACGGGGTGTTACAGATCTGATGTTGGTTTTGGCCTTCGGGGTTACTACTTAGGGAATTACTCACTTGCTAATTTAGGGTTAGGGACTAATTGAAATGTGATGTGATTTTGGGGTTTATCGTGAACCGTGTTTTAAATGACATCGGTTTTTTAACCCAGTTAAAGAATAAAACTAAATGGAGGTTTAATGAATCTTTAATTAGATTGAATAGATTGAGAATGGAGTATCACCAGTTTTGCTCCAGGAAATAGTTAAATCTTTAACTAGATTTGAATGCGAAATGGTAATTGAATTTACCGATAACACCGTGGTGTTAGATATGAAGTATGACCAGTTTTACTTCATGGGATGGATAGGTTGGGATTGGGAAATAAAATAAATTATTACTACGGTATGGTTCGCTAATCCCGACTAGTTTGAATTGATATTCAAAAGAAGATTAAAGAATAAATTTAGAAGAATTTATCTTTGATAAAATTAATGGGAACCTTTCCCTAAGAATGTGAAATTTAGAAACTAACTGGAGATTAGTTAAGTTGAATGGTTTCCTGGGTATTGATCTGAAGTTGGTTTCGGCCCTCGGGGTTAATATTTGGGGAATTGTCCTCTTGCTAATTTACGGTTAGTGACTGATGAATTGGAATGAGGCGTATGTTGTGTTTGTGTAACACTTGTTTATTATATATGCGAGTTATTCGGAAAGACTGGGTTTATCCCATTCTGAATAACTGATACGACGATAAGTCGAAGAAGAAGACGGTGGTCGAAGATCGGAGGTCTTCATGTCGTTTCAGCAATTACTGATGATCTTGATTGGGCCGTAGACCCAAGAGGAGGGAATCAGTAAGTGATCGTCCAGACGTACTTGGAGATCGATGGATATGCGGGGTACTAGGTGCATCCGGTTTCGTTCAGACCTAGAACGAACTTGTAAATGGACAGTGTGTCTGACATTGGATTTTATTCTGTGTGATTGATTTCTATTAAATATATATCTGTTTGGCGGCAGAGAATTTATTCTCTTGCTTAACTCCCTTCTCTGAGACGTATGAGTTCAGGGGTTATATACTGATGGATATCAAACGCATAGAGTGAATTGCCTGTGTGGCGTGCTTAAGAGGCAAATGATCAAGGCTTCTGTTGAAAAGCAAAGTCTTGTGGTTGATGATCAAAGCACAGCCTTTGTGGCATAGCTTTGTGTAATGTTTAATTCGCGAGTTTCACACCCGGTATAAACCAAAAACGGGAGACGGATATCAGGGGGGCATGTGTTTCTTTCTAGGTAGAAGTGGCGTTAGTGGTTTTACACACCCTGGCGAGTTTTACTTATGTGGCTGTTGCTGTTGCGAGGCGCCTCGGATTTATCGGTGACTATGTGAAGCCGATGGAGTCATTTGTTGGCTCATTTACACCCCATAGGGCGGGGAAACGTAGTGTTCAGGAATTATAATCCACATCGGTGGACCGGCCCTACATCCAAGGGACGATGCGTTCTGTTCTTGAGGGGCGGACTAGAGGCACTCGAATCGGTGAGGACGATCCCTAGCCTCGGTTCATATCGTAAATGATAATCCAACTTCCAATACGACATTTTGCGGTTTTGATTGTATACCTATATATGGCGACATAGTGGTATGGGACATTCATGTCGCCGATGATTGATATTTATGATTGTATATAAAATCAGAAACTAACTGGAAGCGAGCTAAGATAGGTGGTTTCCTGGGTATGGGTCTGATGTTGTTTTCGGCCTTCGGGGTTAATACTTAGGGAATCGTTCTCTTATTAATTTACGGTTGGAGTCTGATTAAGAATCAAAAGATGAAATTTAGCGTATCAAGCATTCTTTGGCTGTTATAAGGTAAAAACCCAATCCTCTGGCTTGCGTCGCATTGTGTGATGGGACCAGGGTATTATAATAGCTTCATTTTTCTTTATTTAGCATTGCGCTGTTTGTTTTATGCACTGGTATTCTTGGGAGGAAACCCGTTCCGTGTTATATCGCATGGTCCCTTGATTTACCTAACTTTAAAAATAAAGATTAATAACTGTTTAAGTTCTCACACCAGTCACATGACTGACCTGGAGTTTATTATTTTAACCTAAACTCTGGGTGCCCCTATTTTGACACGGGCAGTTAGTAGTTTTGGTTTTGCAGATTTATATTCACAGGAACCCGGTTTACAGCTGAAATGATATCCGGAAAGCTCTGTATCCGTGTTTTACTTCTAGTTGTGTTTTGCATTATATTTTTAGCTGCTATGTATTTTATTGTAATCTCTGGTATTTATCGAATGTATTTTATTCATTCATACTCTGTATATTCTTGTATTCTGATGGAATTGTTGTAATAAACAATGAAATGTTCTTCTGTCTGTGTTCTGATTCGTCTTGTCCTCAAAGTATCCGCTCTTTCCTTATCGGGAAGTTACAGGTTCTTACAATTGGGCCCAATTAATTAAATATGCTCGTATTCCTTTTTTCCTTTTAGAAGCTATATTGAGATACATCGTCTACAGATTTACAACAGTGCAAATGTTGAGCTGCAATTTATGTCTTGAAATGTTCAAAAATTTTAAATATGCATGTTTGCTATATAGGGCATTAAGTTTAAATTCATATACTTTGTATATTTTATTTAAATCCAATAAATTAAACTAATGTGGAGCACATATAATTTGATATGTGTGAATGACATTAATATCGCTCGCCACTGCGAATAATAAAATCCCTTTAAAGCAATATTTTGTTATATTAATTCATGGTGACGTCTTCCAATATATACACTCATCATTGCCAATCTCACTGGATGTAAGTAACGCCAAAGCATGTGCATCCTTTTATTTTGGTTATATGTGGTAGGATAATTGTGATACTTCGACTGTATTATTGGGTCTGACTTAACTAGGTTGCATAATAATTTTTATGGCCTTAGAGACAAAGAGCATGTATTATTTTATATTTGAGCAAATGAATAATTCAATGAACAAAATGTTCATCATGCGATTCAAGAATTATATATACGATATAATTGACATAAGATGTCTACCTAAAAGATTGTGTTTTGGGGATTAGCCAAAGCTAAGTCAAGACATAACTAGCTAGATATGGATCTTGGATATATATATATATATATATATATATATATAAAGGGATGTTAATTTGAGTGGGAGTGTATTTTATTTTAAATTATACATTTACATTATTTTGCAATATTCTATATAATTTTGATTGTCAAAATTTGTATAAATATATTGCAAAACATATATCTTTGTTTTATTATTTATTATCTACCATAGATATTGAATGGTAAATGACTCTTATAATTTATCACTTTAATTCTTAAGAAGGATAAATTGAATCAAATCAAATTTCTTGAATAACATTAAAATTTGAAGATTGTCCTCAAACTAAGTGAAACATACTTGTTTTAGAAATATAGAAGATCTAAAATGAGAGTTGAAGTATGACTTCAACCTAATAAGATACAAATGTTATAACAATCTACTTATACGTCTCTAGTATTAGATACTGGATATGAATCACATAGATGTACGTGAATTTGTAGGAATTGCAAAATAAGTAGAAAACTGACAAAAGGACAAGTGGACTTATGATTGGAAATGAAACAAATGTTACTGGATTATCCATAGGAAACTGCTTCTTGTTCTATGTGCTGGCTTGATTAAATAATTAAAATATTTTTATGAAATTCCATTTAAAATAAATGTTATTATTTTGTTTAGACAAGTTTGAATTTCATGTGTAATAAAAGAACAGTTGTTATTCATTTTATTTAATTGAAATATCTTATGGAATTTCACAAATAGTTAATGTTCTTCATAAATTCTTAACTATGATGTGCTTGACATTAATATTAAGCTGCTTAAATTTGATGATTTAAATCCAGCACACCTTTAGAATTGTCAGTTAGCCCATACAGACAAGAAAAGCATATCAAATCTCCATAGTGATGGAATTTTGGAATCATTTGATTTCGAATCATATGAAGAATGAAAATCTTGTTTATTAGGCAAAATAACTGAATCACCTTTCATTTGACACAGTGAATGAGCTAGTAAGTATTGGGTCTCATACATAATGATGTATATGGAGCAAGGAATACATCAGCTAGAGGTAGGTTTTATTACTTCATTACATTTACTGATGATATCAGTAGACATAGATATGTGTATCTTATGAAACACAAATCAAAATTCTTTGAAAAGTTCAAAAACTTCAAAAATGAAGTTCAAAGCCAATTTTGATAGACAATTAATACTCTTCTAATAGATCAAGTAAATATTTAAGCCAATAAATTATTGACTATCCAAATGAGTGTGAAATGGTTTCACAACTCACTCCACCTAGAAAACCGTATTGGAATGGTATGTCTGAAAGGAGAAGTCACACCTTATAAGATATGGTACGGTCAATGATGAGTCATATAGATCTTCCAATAAATTTTCGGATTATCCCCTTAAAACAATTGTAATCCTAATAAAAACATTCTGAAGATGCCATATACGATATGAACTAGGAAACGTCCTAGTATGTCTATTATAAAGGTTTAGAATATGAAGCGTTTGTTAAACGTCTTGCCTCTGATAAAATCTAATCCAAATCTAATAATTATTTTGTGGACTATCCAAAAGAAGCAAAAAGGATATTATTTCTATAAATCAACTGATAATCTAATGTTTAATGCTCGAATTGGTATCCTTCTAAAAGAAAGCCAGTCTCTAAGATACCGATTGGGATGAAATAGAGTTCGAAATGTCTTACAAACCAGAAAATACCGTTGAATCTTGTATAGAGGAAATTGAGTGGGAGTGAGACAATAATTTTAATGTTATATATTGATAACACAATAATTATTGTGAATAATGTTAGTTCTAAGGCAAGAAATAGATACAGATTCTAAGAAAGAAAATGTTTGGGTAAGAAGTTCATAATTGAACTTAATTCATTGTCGATCCAATGATTTACATTGCGATAACAACGTGGCTATTGCTCAGGTCTAAAACCTTAAACTTATTATCGATCCAAATATATATTTAAGAAATATAATTTTTAATGTGAAGTTTTTCAAAGAGGAAATAAACATATCTGCAAAGTTGCAAAAGGTTGTAATGTTGCAGGTCTACTGACTTAAACTTTGTCACAGCAGATGATTAATAGTCACACTAGTTTCATGGGTATACGACACGTGAATGATTGACTCTATTGCAAGTGGTAGATTTTTAGAGTTTATTCCCTAGACGTAGTCCATTTGATGTGATTAATAACACTGTCGATGCTATTGTTTTATTTGGAATAAAATTGTTCTGTTATGTTATATAAACTGCGAATATAAATATTAACATAATAGAAGTCCTTAGAATAAAAATATGGATTTATATAGTTCAGGTAAGTGACTTGAACTTGAGATTATATAATATGTTAAGTATTATAATTCTTAAATGTCCCCAGTCAAGTTTCATTTTTTATATAGTCCAACAGTGAAATGTTGAGCTAGTATGTTGATTGACTGATGGTCACATCTCATTGATCATTAATATACGTGATATCAATGTCAAGACCTAAATACATATTGGAGAATAGTGTATTGGGCTGACCCAACATGAGAAAAACTACACGGAATATATTTAATAGTATAATAAGTTGTTCTCATAGTGGCAGTGATGTAATGGTCCTTAAACCTGAAATCATTATAATTTTATTTGAGGATATTTGTGTTTTGATATCATCAAAATTTACTTTTGACCGAGTAGAAGATAAAGATGATCATTGGATACATCTCGAATCGAATGAAAATTATGAACGATCTAGTTGGAATTTAACCCTACGATACATTTGTAGTGATATCCATGGGCCTCTTGATTGAGTAAGACTATGAAATGCATGGTCGTGCTCAAATATTGATTTGTTTTTTATAGTCTACTCATCGATCAAGATAATAGGATTAAATTATAAATAGGGTGATACTTTCCATGCCTCGAGTATAATCCTGGATATATTTGTTAAAAGGATTATATTACATTGAGACATTGGTTATAGAAAAGGTTGTATCGAATCATTGATCGTATTATAACTTGGGTAACATCAATGTGTTGCTAGATACTGCTCACTGTGTATAATTAAGTACGGTATAAATTATTGCCAGTTTTATAATAACCTATAGGGTCACACACTTAGAACACTGTAAGGGGAAGACTATTTGTTTTAGGGTAAACAAAAAAATCAACTGCTGATATTTTGTTTGAATGGGTACAAGGAGTTGCTCCTTATTTATGGTACATGTGTACATATTAGAAGTGGTACTTTACTTCTTTTATAAAATAATGATATACATTTATTTTACCCAATATTTTCAAAAACCCTACATAAAAATTAGAAATGGTGTCTAGCACCATTGGCTTCTCCTCTTCTTTGATCCGTATGACGATCGAAGAATGTGTTCATGTGGATACCTCTAGAGGCGGCAACTCTTTGTCACGCAAAGGTTCGAACAACCATCAATTTCATTTCGGTTTTATCAATACGTGGAAGCGTGGACAGGTATATATAGATCGATTTACATGATTCTTCGCATATATCTATTTTATAGGTTTTAATTTTTTCATATTGAATAATGATTAGATCGAATTGAAACTAACAGCATGCATGAAGGGTATATTTTAATCAATGAGGAGGACATCTGAATCAGTCGCTTAATGTCAAGGATTGCAGAATGGATCGGTAAGGAAAAACTAACACTAGATGGGGGGTGAATAGTGTTTTTGAAGAATTTAACAAAATCTAAAACTTATATGATCTACTATAGGCAATGCTGGATTGCACAGAGTTTTATTACTATATCAATATCCAAGTACAAAACCCTAGATTTCACGGCCACATGCTACCACCGATTCCAAACACCTTTGATCAAGTATATTCCTATTGGTTTCCCAGCTACAAGATTAACACCGCTTTGTTCCTTAATTTCAAGGATACAAGGAACACACCTTTTCCCAAACACTTCCCAGACAATTACCACAGCCCTTTAACTCTTCAATAGCACTTCGATTCAAGGAGTAATGAGTGGAGAGTGAGAAGAGAAGAAGTTTTATATAAATAGAATTGAATTCGGCAAAGTATAAGTGTAGAAATCTGAAAAATATGAAATATTAATGGTGTAAAGAAACGGGATAAAGATGGAGAAGAAGAATGCTAAAAAAGTTCGAAATCTATCCTTATTTTAAATATTTGAACGGTTGCAGCGCTTCTAAAACGTTACAAATTGTGAAAAGACACTTTCTTTCAAAATTAAAAATATGACAGTTATATGTTGACACGGCCTATTATGTATGTCGACATATCCCTTTGTGAAATTGACTTTTGAGTATTCTTGAAGTGTTTAATATATATATATATATATATAATTCTAATTTTTAACAATTTTTGAATATTAATATTTTCCAACTGTTTTCCATCATTAATGGAGGACCCCGCCTCGGATTTGAATTCTCAATCAAATTGCCATGATCTAATCCACTGACTTCAAATAATCCTCCTCCTCAATCTTCTTCTCCAAATAATCCGCAATCTAATCTATCTGCTTCAGACCAGAATTTTGATAAATCTTGGACTTCTTCGTAAGTGAACAATCGAAAATTGAATTTTGTTAAACCTACTTCAGATCTGGTGGCGATTCCTGAGAAAATTTATAATCAATCAGAAGATGTTTGGAATAATACAATTGCTCTTATTCCCATTCATTTTAGATTATCGACTATAAAATTGAAGGAATTCATCCAAAGAATATGGAAACCCTCTGGTAATTTCAATGTGCATATTACTCCTTCGTATAACTTTATTGTCCAATTATAGAATTATACAGATTTCTCTCAAATTATTGAAAGCTCAACGCATTCTTATTTTGGTAGATTGTTATTGGTGGATGAGTGGTCTCCTGGTTTTGATTTTAATAAAAAATAGAGCAACATAGTGCAGATCTGGATTTGATTACATCATTTGACAATAGAGTTATGGACAAAAGAAGCCATACAAATGATTAGTAGTTTTATTGCGGAACCTTTATTAATTGATGAAAATACTGATGCTAGAAGATTCATAAAATATGCAAGAGTATTAATCTCAATTGATTCTACTACTGATCTTAAAACTTCAATTCCTATTATGTTGCCTTATGGTGAGAAAATAGTTGTTACAGTGGAATATGAATTTATACCTGACAAATGTGGTAGTTGTAAACTTTTTGGCCATGATGATAGTATGCATGAAGAACTGAAAGAACCTCGATGGAATTCTACTGATAATCATGCTTCTTCTTCTCATGAGAATAATGAATCGAATAATGAACTAAATGATACTGAGATCCCTTAACAAAACTCTTCTGCTACTGTAGATGATCTGTCATTTTTGAATTCTAAGCTGCCTTCTGACATTATGCCTGATGATTTACATAATATTACTGAAGTAGTAGAAGAAGGTGAAAAGCAAAGAAATAAAGGAAAAGAGAAAGAAGTAGATGTATCATGATTTGTTGATCCTAATTCTAATTACCTACAGGATAAGGAAAATGAATCAAGAAAGTCTCCTCCTAAAAGAGTTACAAGGAGCACATCTGTTATTAAATGACAATTTTAGTGTGGAATGTTAGGGTTATGAACACTCTTTCTCGCATGAAAGATGTGTTTAAACTCCTAACTAAAACTAAACCAACTATTGTTGGTTTAGTATAAAATAAATTATCAGCTCCAAATCTACTTTTATTTGTCTCTAGCTTCGTAATTCTTGGAAATATATGACTAACAATACTGATCAGTCTAAAGGTCGTATTCTTATTCTCTGGGATGCTAATGTATGGGATCTTATGTGTACTACATTTACTTATCAACACATTACAGTAATTGCAAATAATAAAGGAGGGTTTTCTATAGGATTATCTATGATATATGCAAGCAATTTCTTTGCTGAAAGATTAAATCTATGGAAGAATTGGTCAATTACTCTTTGCAAAATATCTAATTCTTGGATCCTAATGGGAGATTTAATAATGTTTTGTCTCCAAATGATAAGCAAGGGGCTTTACATGTGCCTTATCAATATATTAGTGCGTTTAATAATTACATTATTCAAACTGCTCTGTTAGAAATTAAGCCAATGGGATTTCAGTTTACTTGGCGAAGAAAAGGCATTGCAACTCAAATTGATAAGGTTTTGGCAAATAATCTTTTCCTTCAGCAATTTGTAAGTATGAAAGTTTATCCCTTTCTCAGCATTCAAGTGTCATAATCCAATTTTAGTTGATATGAATCCATCACAAAATGAAAAGGGTTATCCTTTTAGATTTAAAAATGAATGGTGTAATTTCAATGGTTATCGAGAAACAGTTTCTAAAGGTCTAAATAGTGTTGCATGGGGTTTTCAAAGCTATCAAATGCTTCAGAAGTTGAAAAACTGTAAGATAGAGTTGAAAAACTAGAATAAAATAAGGGTCAAAAACAATGCTAACCTGAGAAATGCTGAGGAATTCTTTAATAATATGGAAGTAGCTGTTGATCAAAATCTAGAAGATATTCTGCTATATGAGAATTACCTGTAGGCAAAATCAGATTACTAAAAGGTCCAGAAAATCTTTTTTGAGGGACTTAAACAGCAGGCTAAAGTGTCGTGGTTACATCAGGGAGAAATAAATTCAAAATTCTTCTATGCTCGTATGTCGAATAGAAGATTCTTTAATCATATTAGAGCATTAATGGATCCAAGAGGAAATCTGATTTTTAAACCAGAAGAGATTGAAGCTGAGGCTATAAGCTAATTTAATGATTTGTTTAATGGTCCTAATACTACTCCTATTCAAAGTTTTCAGTCTATTGCAACTATAAATGAACCAGGACAAAATTTTCTCTTGAAGGAAGTCTGTAACACCCCGAATTTTCTATTAACACTAAAGTTGCTAAAATATTAATAAGTGTGTAAGAGGGGGGATGTATCTAATATGAATATAAAAGTGTGTAAGAGAGGGGATGTATCTAATATGAATATAAAAGTGTGTAAGAGAGGGGATGTATCTAATATGAATATAATAATATTAATAAGTGTGTAAGAGAGGGGATGTATCTAATATGAATATAATAATATTAATAAGTGTGTAAGAGAGGGGATGTATCTAATATGAATATAAAAATATTAATAAGTGTGTAAGAGAGGGGATGTATCTAATATGTATATAAAAACAATAATAAGTGTGTAAAAGGGGGGGGATGTATCTAATGTGTACATTGTAGGATATATATATATATATATATATATATATATATATATATTGCTGAGTGTTTGCTGAGTCACTTCTGACTCATTGCTGAGTCAACAAGATAAACCCCATCTTGTCTGAACGGCTGCGGTTATTTCTAGGTTAAATCTAATGGCCTAAATGCATTCTAAAATCTATAAATAAGTGGGTAGACCCTAAACCTAAATCACTTGTAAAATTAGAGAAGCTACCGTCATGCTGCTGCCATGGAGTTCAGCGTAGCCGTCACAAACTAAGAAGAGGAAGCCTAATCATCTACAACTAAATCTACACAAATCAAATCAAAAGATCTCTCTTTCTCTAATTCTTTTCTTTTGTTGGTGAGTACGATGATTCTCACAAGACTATTACAAACTAATTTGACTCAGTTATGAATGGATCACAAGAAAGTGATGTGATTTGTAATTGTAAATTCTATATATTGTGGATCTCTTATTATGTTATTATGTTGTCGTATGATGTAAATTATATATGCTATGTCATGCTATGTTGTAAATTCTCTTATGCTATGTCGTGCTATGTTGAGAATCATGTCAAGCTATGTTATACTATCATACTATGCCATGTTATAAATCATGCTATATTATGTTGAAAAATCATGCTGTTGGATCATGCTTGAAGTTATGTTTTTTTTCTTAATTTAAATGGATCTTGTTTATGGGAATTTGCCTATTAGGTTAGGTGTACCCATAAACTTGAAACTATAATTAAATAAAACTTGATTATGGGAATTTGCCTATTGAGTTAGGTGTACCCATATAAAACCATGTTGTTAAAAAATTAGATGATGTTGATTCACACATGTTCATATGTAAGTTTATGAAAATTGATTGAGATTATATTAGGTGAATTTTGAACAAGTTGACACCTTTAGGTCCATGACATGTATAATCTATGCAAGTTGGACATATGCAAGTTTTCCCCCTAATTATGATTCATTTGGTCACATATACATGTTGTAATTATGATAATCTCTTTTATGCTATGAGTTAGGCTATTCGAGTCTAACATATATTTTGCGAATAAACGTTCAAACGTGGGGTAGGTGTAATATTAGGAATTAATAAATTGGGTGCAATTTTGTAAGATTTTGCATACCATGAATGGATGTCCATAATTGAGTCAATTATGGACATTGTTAAAAATTGGAAGTAATTAATAATTCAAGTAGGGAATTATTAAAATTGGGGGAAAGTGGATTATTATTAATAATCAATGCTTAGGACACGAGGTTGGACCCGTTTGTGATGTAAACCTGCCCGGACCCGCCCGGCAAATCCAGTAGTCACAAATGTCGGCCCAATGTGAGAGGTCCTAGGCCCAAACTAAAGCATAACAGTTGTAAAGACACGAGGTTAGACTCTTTTATGGTGTAAGACTGCCCGGACCCGCCCGGCAAATCCAGCTGCCATAAATGCCAGTCTAATGTGAGAGGTCTTTATGAGGTTATGGCCTTAATGAACTAAGAAATACTTAACCAGATAATCATGTAAGGTGGGACATGGGGGTTAAGTAGGTGCCTTGGGTGGCATGAGGAATCTGGTGGTTGCCTTTAGAGGCATTTGAAATACGATAAGACTTAACCAAACACACATGTAAATGAACATGACTAAGTGGGTTAAGTGGGATGGACTAATGGGGACAAGCTTAGGTAGAATGCTTGTGGTAAATAGTGGGGGCCCATTTCAACCAGTATCCCAAAACGTATCTTTGTAGGCTCGACCCAAGTCGAGGACGGGACACGCATACTGGGTTTGACTATAAGAGGCCAAAACAGGGAGCGGTGGCAACGCAAGTCCAACGGGTTTCATATGCGTGTGTGGACCCGGGCTGGTAGGTAAGACGTTGTTGCATCGTGTAGGTATAAGCCGTGCATGTCCGTTGTATCAGGTTGCCACTTTAGGGGAGTGATACACCCCACTGTGGGGCCAGCACGGGTATCTACGAGTTAGGGAGCCGATCGAATAATGGGAAGTAGGGTACACCTAGTGGAGATAGGGGCAGGCGGCACCTATGTAGTCAGCTAGGGGTACGTAAAGCCATTGGGAAAGTTTCTAAGTGAAGCTAAGTGGGATGAATCTTTAGGGTGACTGGTGTGGTGCAGTATAGTGTTTATCCTTTAGTATTTAGGAGCGCCTATAACGTTGCCTTTAGCGATTGTCTATGTCCTTAATCTGCTCTTCATAGACATTTTCTTGTTTTCTAGCTTATGCCTTAGTCCAGTTATTTTGGTAATAGTATTGTAGAATTATCATATTCACCAGACTTTATGTCTGACCCCCTCTTTTCCATCCTTTTTCTCCCTTCAGGTCCGCAGGTTGGGCCAAGTTCTAGTGGAGTCTAGTTGGATCGCTTATCTTCTGGAAAGCTTGGACTGCTGAAGTAAAGTCCAGCTTGTTATCTTTCTTTTTAATAGCTATTCATGTAATGGGATTATGTACTTGTTTTATCAAGATAGATATTGTACTTGACATTGAATATGGTGTTATGATGTAATCAAACATGTTTTGACTTCTGCTACAATGAAATAAAGTTTTTGAATTTCCTAGTACTATTTTATATCTGTCTTGTTGTAATTTTACTGTTCTATATTCACTTGAAACCTCCATGGAAGTTAATGCATTCCCTTTGTGAGTGACATTAATAGACGTGGGGTGTTACACGTGGTATCAGAGCATAAGGTTACCAGAACAGATAAAAAAAATTTTTTAGAAAAATATTTTTTTTTCTAAAGTATTTTTGGAAGAAGTGCTTTCAAAAAAAAAAAAAAAACATGTTATTTAAAGAGAGTTTTTATGAAAAACATAATCCCAAATAGCCACATCCCTATCTTTATCTTTCGAATTCTCCATTTTGAATCTTTCCTTTTTCGTTTCAGCATGGCTGAAGATCTTAATCTCCCAGAAGGCGTGACGATTCCAGGGTGGTTTAGGAGATACTTGGAGGCTAGGGCCACCACTGCAGGCCCAGCGGATACTCCTCCACCCCTAGTTGCACCCATTCCTCCTCCTCCTCCTCGTGTTGACACTTTTGCAAAGACGTGCAAGGAATTCAAGGCTATGGGAGGAAAAACTTTTCAAGGGACTGAGACGTTTGTGGAGGCCAGAGATTGGCTTAAGGAGACTGAGGAATTGTTGGATATCTTTGAAGTGGAAGATGGGAGGAAAGTCCGTTTAGCTGCTTGGTTAATGAAGGGAGAGGCCTCGTTTTGGTGGGAGGTCACTAACGGGGAACGTCCAGTTGATTCATGGGCGGATTTCAGACGAAGGTTTGAGGCAAAAGTTTCTTTCAAGGGCAGAGGAGAACTTAAATATGGAAAAATTCCTGGCACTAAAGCAAGGGAGCTCATCAGTAAAGGAATATGTCAATAAATTTAATCAGTTAGCAAGGTTTGGCTTGGAGTTGGTGAACATGCCATAGAAGAAAGCTTTGAGGTTCGTTAGAGGCTTGAATGAACCGTTGCAAGGGTTGGCTATGACCCACATCCCTATGGGAGCCACCTTTGAAAAGATAGTAGAAATGGCACTTATGCATGAGGATAAGGCAGTTGAAAAGAAAGGGGATCAGAAGAAACCCCAACAGCAAAATAAGAAGGGTGGTAAAAACAATAATGGCAAAGGGAAGAAGAAATGCTTCAATTGTGGGACGCCTGGCCATCTCAGCAAAGATTGTAGAAAGAAAAAGAAGACTGGTTGTTTTCATTGTGGAGATGCGGGACATTTAGTGAAGGACTGTCCAAAGAAGGGGCAGAGGGCAGGGTCTACCTCGGGAGGACAGGTGCAGGCTCTTATGGCACCAGGGCAGGCAAGGGGGCAAGTTCAGGCTATTGCGGCCCCACCGCTGCAAGAAAGAGGTAGAACAATTTCTGTTGAAAGCTTAGTTTTTCTGTTTGATCATCCTGTCCGTACCTTATTCGATTCTGGCGCATCTCATTCGTTTATCTCTGCATCATTAGTTGAATCACTGCACTTGAACACCAGTTTAGTAGAGGATCCCTTGGTCGTTTCAAATCCAATTGGGGGTTCGGCTCATTTGACCATGATATGTTTGGATTTGAAAATCTCTATACTTAGCGTTGAATTTAGATGTGATGCTTATGTATTGGGCTTCACGGGCTATGGGCTAATTTTAGGAATGGATTGGTTGTCTAGAAATAGGGCCATTCTTGATTGTGAAAGGAGAGTAGTTAGGCTTGTGACTCGCCTTGGTAATGCTCTCGACATCTTTTGTAATCCCATAAATTCCGTTATGCTAAGTTATCTTGAATCGCTTGACGCGTCTGTAGAGAACCTGCGATCGGTAGAAGTGGTCCGGGAATATCCGGATGTGTTTGAGGAGGTGAAGGGCTTACCTCCAAAGCGGGAGATAGACTTTCGAATTTATCTTGTGGATAATGCTAAACCCGTATCTTTGCCAGTGTGCCACATGGCTCCTCGTGAAAGGAGGGAACTCAGTAAGCAAGTAAAGGAGTTGCTTGAGAAGGGGTTCATAAGACGTAGTATATCGGAGTGGGGTACTCCAGTAGTTTTTGCCACAAAGGCGGATGGGTCTCTTAGACTTTGTATGGACTATAGAGAACTAAACAAGCTTACTAAAAAGAACTGACACCCACTGCCGAGGATTGACGATCTCTTTGATCAGTTAGTTGGCGCCTCAGTGTTTTCGCAGTTGGACTTAGCCACTGGCTTTCATCAACTGAGAGTGGCTGAGGATAGTATAGATAAGACTGCTTTTAGGACTCCTGACGGATTCTATGAATGGCTAGTGATGCCCTTTGGTTTGACAAACGCCCCTGCATATTTTGTTGATTTGATGAGTAGGGTGTTTAGGGAATACCTTAACAAATTCGTGGTAGTCTTTGTGGATGACATCTTAGTCTTTTCTAAGAATAAAGAAGAGCACTCCCTACATCTTAGGGAAGTGTTGGAAACCCTTCGAGCACATAACCTTAAGGCAAAATTTTCTAAGTGTCACTTTTGGAGGAAGGAAGTACGGTTCTTAGGGCACGTGGTTTCCAAAGAAGGGATAGCAGTGGATCCCGCAAAGGTGGTGGCCATCCAAGATTGGAAGGTCCCTAAAAATGCAACTGAAGTAAGAAGTTTCCTGGGTTTGGCTGGCTATTATAGGAAGTTTATCAAAGACTTCGCAAAAATATCAGCTCCATTAACACGGTTAACGAAGAAGAACCTGGTTTTTACGTGGGACAAAGATTGCGATGATGCGTTCCAACGTTTAAAGAGAGCCTTAACTTCAGCCCCAGTCTTAGTGCTGCCAGACGGGAATAAACCATTTACCATCTATACTGATGCTTGTGGGACGGGACTTGGCGCGGTCCTCATGCAAGAGGGAAGAGTAATAGCCTATGGTGGAAGGAAGTTGAGGGTTCATGAAAAGAATTACCCCACGCATGACTTAGAGCTAGCCGCAATTGTTTTCGCGCTTAAGTCTTGGCGTCACTATCTTCTTGGTGAGAAATTCGAACTGTTCACTGACCACAAATCATTAAAATACTTATTCTCTCAGAAGGATTTGAATTTAAGGCAGCAACGGTGGATGGAATTCTTAGCCTCCTACGATTTTGAAATAGCATATACCCCGGGCAAGGGTAACGTGGTGGCAGACGCCTTAAGTAGGAAAAGGTTGTCCTTGAGTCCGTTGTTTGTTGAACGACAAAGCTTAGAATTCATCTCTATGTTTGACTTTAGACCCTCCGTTGACTTAGTACCCGGTCTGTTAGCATCCTTGGAGGTTAGACCTACACTTCTAGGACGGGTTGGTGAGGCACAGCGAGACGACCCACGGTTGGTTGAGATAGTAGAAAAGCTCAAAGGGGAAGAGTCGTCAAGCCATCTTCGTAGGTATACCCTAGACGATAAGGGTTGGTTACGAAGGGATAATAGACTTTGTGTACCGCAAGACGAAGACTTAAGGAAGGCCATTCTTGATGATGCTCATCGCTCAAAAATGACCATTCATCCCGGCGGGGATAAGATGTACAAAGATATGAAGCGGGTTTTCTTTTGGGCCGGTATGAAAAAGGATGTGGCCGAGTACGTCGCTAGATGCTTGGTGTGCCAACGAGTTAAAGCAGAACAAAAGAAACCCGGTGGGTTGCTTCACCCATTAGAAGTTCCACTATGGAAATGGGAAAGCATCTCAATGGATTTTGTGGATGGATTACCAAGATCAAGGAAGGGTAACACGGGGATTTGGGTTATAGTAGATAGACTTACTAAAAGCGCCCATTTTATTCCCGTGAAAAGTAAGAGGATTGCTCCGTGGTTGGCTTCTGTATACATTAAGGAGATAGTTCGTTTGCACGATATTCCTTCTAGTATAGTAAGCGACCGTGATCCCATCTTTACTAGCGAATTTTGGAAGAGTTTACAAGAGGCGGTAGGGACTCAGCTATTTTTGAGCACCGCATATCATCCTCAGACAGACGGCCAGACCGAGAGGGTGAATCGCATTCTAGAGGATCTTTTAAGGCTTTGTATCCTAGACTTTGGGGGTACATGGGAAGAGCACCTTCCGTTAGTAGAATTCGCATATAACAATAGCTTTCAGTCTAGTATTGGCATGGCACCTTTCGAAGCTCTTTATGGAAGGCCTTGCCGTTCGCCTACATGTTGGTGGGAATCTACCGATAAAATCCTACTTGGGCCCGATATGGTTAGGGAAACCTCGGAGAAGATTGAGTTGATTCGAAGGAGGATGAAAGCAGCACAAGATAGGCAAAAATCGTATGCTGATAAGAGGAGGACAGATCTTGAGTTTGACATTGGGGACATGGTTTTTATCAAAGTATCTCCGTTACAGAATGTTGTTCGCTTTGGGTCCGTGGGGAAATTAGCACCAAGGTTTGTAGGGCCGTTTCCTGTAAAAAACAGGATTGGGAAGATGGCATATAGGGTGGAGTTGCCTGAGAAACTTAGTGGAGTACACGACGTATTCCATGTATCACATTTGAGGAAGTGTTTGCACAAGACCGCGGAGGTGGTAGAGCCGAGCTTGCTTAAAGAGGTGGAAATAGAGCGTGATGCAACAATTAGACGAGCTCATACATGCATTCTTGGGTCGGAGATCAAAAAGTTGAGGAATCGAGAGGTCAGACTGGTCAAAGTGCAATGGGGAGATGATGAGAGCAACGCAACTTGGGAGACAGAAGAGAAGATGCGTTCGTTGTACCCTTTTCTTTTTGAGGGTATGTCTTTTAATTTCTCCTTTATCGCTTAGCTTATCTTATCTTATCTTTAGTATGTCCTCTCATTAGTATCTTTGACCTTTAGTTAGGATAATCCTATGGTTGAAACATGTGTTTGAGACATGTTATGTATGATGGATGCAAAATGGATGCAAGTGTTTGCTAGTGGTTGCTCGTGGATGCATATATACACACACTTTAGGCACTAGATCGGCTCAGTCACTACATATTGCATATTGCATATATATGGATGTATTTAGTGAAATGGATGAACGATGGTTGTATTATCATGTGGATGCTGCATTCAGATGATGGTTGTGCACGCATATAGAAGTATTATGTAGCATTAAGAATCTTTTGCATACATAATGGATGCATGGCACGATCATAGTTGCATTAAGGAGGTCAACTGAATCAGTGGACCGCCTGATTTTGCATTAGATACAGACATATACACACACTGTGCATTTAAACATGAAAGCATTAGAAGTCTATAAGGACAATGGATGCCTGTGTATGATGGATGAGTAGATGGACGTTTGGATGGTAGGATATACATTCTTCCAGACTTGAAGATTTCGGGGACGAAATCCTAAAAGGAGGGGAGAATGTAACACCCCGAATTTTCTATTAACACTAAAGTTGCTAAAATATTAATAAGTGTGTAAGAGGGGGGATGTATCTAATATGAATATAAAAGTGTGTAAGAGAGGGGATGTATCTAATATGAATATAAAAGTGTGTAAGAGAGGGGATGTATCTAATATGAATATAATAATATTAATAAGTGTGTAAGAGAGGGGATGTATCTAATATGAATATAATAATATTAATAAGTGTGTAAGAGAGGGGATGTATCTAATATGAATATAAAAATATTAATAAGTGTGTAAGAGAGGGGATGTATCTAATATGTATATAAAAACAATAATAAGTGTGTAAAAGGGGGGGATATATCTAATGTGTACATTGTAGGATATATATATATATATATATATATATATATATATATATATATATATATATATATTGCTGAGTGTTTGCTGAGTCACTTCTGACTCATTGCTGAGTCAACAAGATAAACCCCATCTTGTCTGAACGGCTGCGGTTATTTCTAGGTTAAATCTAATGGCCTAAATGCATTCTAAAATCTATAAATAAGTGGGTAGACCCTAAACCTAAATCACTTGTAAAATTAGAGAAGCTACCGTCATGCTGCTGCCATGGAGTTCAGCGTAGCCGTCACAAACTAAGAAGAGGAAGCCTAATCATCTACAACTAAATCTACACAAATCAAATCAAAAGATCTCTCTTTCTCTAATTCTTTTCTTTTGTTGGTGAGTATGATGATTCTCACAAGACTATTACAAACTAATTTGACTCAGTTATGAATGGATCACAAGAAAGTGATGTGATTTGTAATTGTAAATTCTATATATTGTGGATCTCTTATTATGTTATTATGTTGTTGTATGATGTAAATTATATATGCTATGTCATGCTATGTTGTAAATTCTCTTATGCTATGTCGTGCTATGTTGAGAATCATGTCAAGCTATGTTATACTATCATACTATGCCATGTTATAAATCATGCTATATTATGTTGAAAAATCATGCTGTTGGATCATGCTTAAAGTTATGTTTTTTTTCTTAATTTAAATGGATCTTGTTTATGGGAATTTGCCTATTAGGTTAGGTGTACCCATAAACTTGAAACTATAATTAAATAAAACTTGATTATGGGAATTTGCCTATTGAGTTAGGTGTACCCATATAAAACCATGTTGTTAAAAAATTAGATGATGTTGATTCACACATGTTCATATGTAAGTTTATGAAAATTGATTGAGATTATATTAGGTGAATTTTGAACAAGTTGACACCTTTAGGTCCATGACATGTATAATCTATGCAAGTTGGACATATGCAAGTTTCACCCCTTATTATGATTCATTTGGTCACATATACATGTTGTTATTATGATAATCTCTTTTATGCTATGAGTTAGGCTATTCGAGTCTAACATATATTTTGCGAATAAACGTTCAAACGTGGGGTAGGGGTAATATTAGGAATTAATAAATTGGGTGCAATTTTGTAAGATTTTGCATACCATGAATGGATGTCCATAATTGAGTCAATTATGGACATTGTTAAAAATTGGAAGTAATTAATAATTCAAGTAGGGAATTATTAAAATTGGGGGAAAGTGGATTATTATTAATAATCAATGCTTAGGACACGAGGTTGGACCCGTTTGTGATGTAAACCTGCCCGGACCCGCCCGGCAAATCCAGTAGTCACAAATGTCGGCCCAATGTGAGAGGTCCTAGGCCCAAACTAAAGCATAACAGTTGTAAAGACACAAGGTTAGACTCTTTTATGGTGTAAGACTGCCCGGACCCGCCCGGCAAATCCAGCTGCCATAAATGCCAGTCTAATGTGAGAGGTCTTTATGAGGTTATGGCCTTAATGAACTAAGAAATACTTAACCATATAATCATGTAAGGTGGGACATGGGGGTTAAGTAGGTGCCTTGGGTGGCATGAGGAATCTGGTGGTTGCCTTTAGAGGCATTTGAAATACGATTAGACTTAACCAAACACACATGTAAATGAACATGACTAAGTGGGTTAAGTGGGATGGACTAATGGGGACAAGCTTAGGTGGAATGCTTGTGGTAAATAGTGGGGGCCCATTTCAACCAGTATCCCAAAACGTATCTTTGTGGGCTCGACCCAAGTCGAGGACGGGACACGCATACTGGGTTTGACTATAAGAGGCCAAAACAGGGAGCGGTGGCAACGCAAGTCCAACGGGTATCATATGCGTGTGTGGACCCGGGCTGGTAGGTAAGACGTTGTTGCATCGTGTAGGTATAAGCCGTGCATGTCCGTTGTATCAGGTTGCCACTTTAGGGGAGTGATACACCCCACTGTGGGGCCAGCACGGGTATCTACGAGTTAGGGAGCCGATCGAATAATGGGAAGTAGGGTACACCTAGTGGAGATAGGGACAGGCGGCACCTATGTAGTCAGCTAGGGGTACGTAAAGCCATTGGGAAAGTTTCTAAGTGGAGCTAAGTGGGATGAATCTTTAGGGTGACTGGTGTGGTGCAGTATAGTGTTTATCCTTTAGTATTTAGGAGCGCCTATAACGTTGCCTTTAGCGATTGTCTATGTCCTTAATCTGCTCTTCATAGACATTTTCTTGTTTTCCAGCTTATGCCTTAGTCCAGTTATTTTGGTAATAGTATTGTAGAATTATCATATTCACCAGACTTTATGTCTGACCCCCTCTTTTCCATCCTTTTTCTCCCTTCAGGTCCGCAGGTTGGGCCATGTTCTAGTGGAGTCTAGTTGGATCGCTTATCTTCTGGAAAGCTTGGACTGCTGAAGTAAAGTCCAGCTTGTTATCTTTCTTTTTAATGGCTATTCATGTAATGGGATTATGTACTTGTTTTATCAAGATAGATATTGTACTTGACATTGAATATGGTGTTATGATGTAATCAAACATGTTTTGACTTCTGCTACAATGAAATAAAGTTTTTGAATTTCCAAGTACTATTTTATATCTGTCTTGTTGTAATTTTACTGTTCTATATTCACTTAAAACCTCCATGGAAGTTAATGCATTCCCTTTGTGAGTGACATTAATAGACGTGGGGTGTTACAAAGTCTCAATGCAAGAAGTTAGGGAAGCATTATTTTCTATAAATGATGACACTAGTCCTGGTCCTGATGGGCTAAATTCTAAAATTTTAAAGTGCGTTAGGAAGAAATCAAAGGTGATTTGTTGGTGGCTATATCAGACATTTTCTATTCAGGTAATTTCCTAAATCTATGAATCACACTTTCATTAACTCTGGTTCCTAAAAATGAGAGACTAACTGACATTACTCACTATAGGCCTATTTCATGTTGTAATGTATACTACAAAATTTTTGCTAAAGCGTTGTGTAATAAGCTGAAGCATTTTATGCCATTATTAATCTCTGAAAATCAAAGTGCATTCATTAAAGAAAGGTATATTCGAGACAACATACTATTGGCTTATGAACTCTTAAGAGACTTCAAGAAGAAGGGTTTGCCTAAGCTTTGTGTTAAAGTAGACCTACAAAAAGCATATGATAGAGTAAGTAGAGAGCCTATCTGTCACATTATGCAGCACATGAAATTTCGTGTTCATTTTATAAATCTTATTTATGAATGTATGTCTACGACTACTTTTTCAATCTTGATACAAGGCATTCCAAAGGGATTCATATCATCAACAAGAGGAATACACCAAGATGATCCTCTCTCCATATCTTTTTGCTATTTCTATGTATTTTCTCATATTTAATGGATGAAGCAACATATAGAAAGCAACTTCAATCCAGTAGCAATATTCAGCCAATAATATCTCACTTATTATATGCTGACGATTTAATGATTTTTGGAAAGTCAACTACTCAAAATGCAGTAACATTGAAGTTGGGTTTCAGCAAACTTAGGGATCATTTAGGTCTACAAGTTAATGCTATGAAAACCAAAGTATTTTTCAGTGCCTCTATAAGAAATTCTAATGACATTTTACTCATTCTTGGTTTTAAACAAGGCCATCTACCAATAAAATACTTAGGAGTGCCTATCTCATCTAATTATTTACACTATGCTGAGTGTAATGAGTTGATTCAAAAGGTGTAGAATAAGATCCATGGTTGGGAAACCAAGTTATTGTCCTTTGGAGGAAGGACTGAACTTATAAATGGAATTATTACTCCTATTATCTTGTATTGGTTGTTCATATATCAGGTCCCTGAGCAAACTTTGGATAAACTACAAGCTATATGAACTAATTTTTTCTGGGGTGGTTCTGCAAATAAAGTGGCTTGGAAGGACTTATGTAAACCAAGAATGGAAGGTGGGGTTGGTCTCAAAAGTTTTACAGACTTAAAAAAAGCTGCATGCATAAAGCTATTGTGGAAATTTCTAACAGGAAATCCTTTGTGGAGCAAATGGTCTTTAAATAAATATTGTAAAGCAAAGTATTTCTAGTCATTACCTATTGATAACAATGCGTCGTCAACGTGGAAAGTTATGTTAAGGCTAAGAAAAAGACAAAAACATCGATTCAATAGAATTATTACTAATGGTGAGGAAACTTACCTCTGGTTTGACCCTTGGATTAAATGCAGCTGTTTAGTTGACTTGTCGGGGGCATGATAGGCTTCACATGATGGGTAATGCTAACCAGAAAGTCTGCTCTATTATTAGAGATGTTTTGGATCCAAATATCCATCCTGCCACAAGAGAATTGATTAATGAGATTAATTCAATTCAAATTTTTCCCAATAAAAGTCATGATTTCTATGACTGGGGAAATGGGTGTTCCTTTTCATTTCATCAAGCATGGAAAATGTTAGAGTTCGTAGTGAAAATGATACTACATTTGACGTTATTTGGAATAAGAAGAACAACAACTGAATGTCTTTTGTTTCTTACCTTGCAATCATGCGAAGATTAAATACAATGGATAGAGTTGCTCGATTTGGCAATGACTCAAACACTTTATGTTCTCTTTGTGAAATTCAGTCAGAATCAATCCAGCATCTATTTTTTGAATGTGAATATTCTTCTTCTACATGGCTTTCTTTAATGCAAAAGCTCTCTCTGCCAGCAACGATCCATCCGAGTTTGAAGGAGGAAGCTAGATGCATCAATTCTGCATTTAAAAAGAAGGATCAGTTGCAAGATATTGCTTGTGGTGCTTTTACAATATCCATTTATATGATTTGGAAGGAAAGGAATTCTAGATTATTTCAAAACCGAAGATCTTCGGCATTGACCAAATTGAAGATAATTGAAAGAGAAGTTGAAACACCCCGTGTTATATGTGAATATTAAAATAATGAATTTAAGAACACTTAATTTTTAGAAGAAGAATTAAGGGAAACGGGTTACGCCATTGCATTCATCTCGGAATTCTACTTGAAATAGAGACCGATTGCGTGAATCGGACTCCGTATGAAGAAGTTATGGAGTTCAAAATATTTCAAGATTAATCAGAAATTAAATTAAAATAGTAATTAAAAGTCAAAAAGTTCGACATTCGAAATTCATTCAGAGCGGGCTGAGCGGAAAATTTCCCGCTCAGAGGTGTCGACCCCCCTATAGGGCCATCGACATAGGTGTCGACCCCACTCCCCCTCCCCCCCCCCCCCGCGTAGGGAGTCGATCCCTTTTGAGATCCTGACCCAGTGACGAATTTTTGAAGCCCTAAGCTGATGTGGCCTCTTCTGATTTGCCTGATGACCAATTCTGAGGTATTAGGGCTTATGTGTCATACTATGGTTGGCTGGATGACACATCTCCTTGGTTTTGATGGCTCTGATCACTCCTAGACTAATCAAAAGGCTAGAAATAATCCTAGGCATCTGTATATACACTCATAACCCAACCTTATTCTATTGCTCCAAAGTTGTGACGCCGTCATGCTATTCATCTTCAATCTAGCCTAGCCACCGCCATTTTCTCCAAACAAGAAATCAAATTAGAGAGCCTCAAATCAATTTTGAAGATTAATCGACATCAAATTAGAGTCTCTGCAACAACAACGATTCAATTATCTTTTCTTAATCCTAGCAATGTAAGTTCATGTTATTTTCAGATTTAAACACCTAATAGTAAATCTTGGCATGTAATAAAATGAATCTAAGTCTATGCTTGATGGTGAGACAATCTTTTTCAGAATACCCCTATCTTTCTATTGAATCTATGAGTTTACATGCCTAAGTAGTTATTATATCGATTCAATCATGCCTATCTTTGTTGAAATCTGAATATATAATCCTTTTGGTTCATGATGTTATTCTTATGCCTGCGATAATGATTGTATCAGGTTATTCAAGAATTTATCTTTATTGGATCTAAATTTCTTGTATTAGGTCTGTTGTTACATGCCTATTGTTATGCCTATTCTTATTTTATGCTCCTTCTCTCTCACTCTCTTCCCCTATTTTCTTTTTCTTTTATACCTGGGTTACCTTCAAACCTAGGCTGAAATCGCGAAATATGAACGATTGGAGTACGGGGAATATTTGGGTATAACTTATTTTGGTGAAATTGTTAGGCATAACTTGTTATTGATATTGGGGAATAATCTATTTGGTAATGGTGGAACATAATTTGTAACTTGTGATTTAGGGCATAATTGTTATTGTTGCGAACTTGAGGTAAATTGAAATAATAAATCTAGATTAGGATTAACTTTTGGTTGGGATGCCAAGTTTAAGGTATATTGTGATTTTTAGGGCATGACTATTTTTGCAAATTTGGGAAGATTAGGTGTAACCTATTTTGAGTAATAACTTGTAATGGAATTTGTTGGGCATAACTTGGGAATTGGAACATAACTAGTTTGGTGAATTTGGGATAATTAGCATATAAAATTCTAGACTTGGACATGTATAGTAAATTTGTAAATTGGCTAAAGATGAACGTGCCTAACCCGAGGTTAGATTGAGTTGCAGTGTCAAACTGCCCGGAACCGCCCGGAACATCCAACGACCACAACAATATATATCTAATGTTAGAGGTTAGCGCATTAAGCCCAAAACCCGAGGTTAGAATGAGTTTGTGGTACAAGTCTGCCTGGAACTGCCCGGCACATCCAGCAACCGCAAACAACAGTTCCAATGTGAGAGGTTGAGGCATTAATAAATGAATTAGTGCTAATGAATGGACATGCTAAGAATGGTAGTGTTAAGTTAACACAATAGGGCAACACTTAACCAATGTAACATGACAAGTGGTAGGGTTAAGTTAACACAAGAGGGCGACACTTAACCAATGTAACATGATGAATGTGTGGGGTTAAGCTAATGGGCAACACTTAACTAATATAACATGATGAACGAGTAGGGTTAAGTTAATGGGAAACACTTAACCAACATAACATGATGAACGAGTGGGGTTAAGTCAAGGGGAAACACTTAACCAATATAACATGATGAATGAATGGGGTTAAGTTAATAGGAAACACTTAACCAATACAAAATGATGAATGGGAAGGGTTAAGTTAATAAGAAACACTTAACCAAACTGACATGTTAGGTGGGTGGATTATGTTAACATGGACAAGAAGACAACTTAACCAATATTACCTGAACAAAGTGGATAGGGTTAAGGCAAGCTTAACCAATAATACGTATGGACTTGACAAGGGGAAGGGTTAAAAAAATATTGGGTAAGTGGGTAATATTATCATATATAGGCCCACAGACTTAACCGTTAAATAAACATGCAAGGGTTAAGAAAATATTGGGTAAGTGGGTAATATTATCATATATTGGCCCACAAACTTAAGTGTTAAATAAACATGCATGAATCAGTGAGAAGTTTAAGTAACATATGAATAGGTAACACTTAACCAGTACAACATGTTAATTAAGCAAATGGGTGGGGTTAATTTAAATTGAGAACACTTAACCATTATAATATGTTAATTAGGAAAACCCTAGTAACGGGGACCTATTTCAGCAGTAACCGACATAGATGTATCATGGTACCCTGAGCTAGGCAGGGTGGGGCATGATTACTAGCTGATTATAAGTGGTCAAAATAGCGGCGGGTGGTGAAGCAGTGTAGTTACGACACAGTATGGGAGTGTACGTGCTCCGGAATGGAAAAGCAGGCACTAGGCATCAGTAGTATACACTGTGCATCTTGAATCGTGTCGGATTGCCATCATGGGAATTGATACACCCCATGATGGGGCCAGCACAGGTATCTACATACAAGCAGGGCCGAATGACACAAGTAATGAATGCATACAAGCGAGGTCAAATGACACAAGTAATACATACATGCGAGTTAGGGAGCCAATCAATAGGGTAGTAAGGGTGCGTCTAACATATCCATGGAAATTAGGCAGATTGAGGTGGGATCCTCATAATAGATGTACACCTGAAGGCTACCACAATTGCGGGGATTAGTATCACATTATCATTTTATACAGATTTCTAGTTGGGACACCAGTTAAGTGGTGCAGAGATATAGAAACCAGAATAACAGGGTAGTAGCGAAGCAGAGAAAAAGTAGAAGCGCATTCAGTTTATCTTGCCTTATCATATCTTATGCTAATCTTATCTTATTATCCCTCTTATCACGGTATTGTCTTATATTCAGTTTATTCATGCCATGTTGCTTTTACCTGTTTACATACTGAAAGTCACTGGACTTACCAGGTTTTATGTCTGACCCGTTTTCTTTCGTCTTCTTTTCTTCCGTTTCTCCCCCCAGGTAGTCAGGAGGGAATAGCTCAGCTCAGTTTGGACCGTTTCTCTTTCCAAGCTTGAAGATTCTTTGATGTATTGCTTGGATCCTCTTATCTTTGGCTATGGTTGTGTCTGCACTTTAATTTGGTGACTTAGGCTACTTTGCTATGTTATATGATTCTTGAATACTTGGAAGTTTTTGAATCAAGATAGAAGTTTTATGTAGTACTTTTAAGTATGAATGAGTCAATTGTTGTAAAATCTTGACTAAACTATGTTGCTTATAAAATGACTTTGTTTTCTGCTACATTATTTGTCTGTCTTGTAATTTATCTGCATCTTTTACCTAAAACGCTTCACTGAAGTTAATGCATTCACTTTGTGAGTGACATTAATGGAGGTGGAGTGTTTCACTTGGTATCAGAGCTGAAGGTTACCGGATCAGATAAAAAATTTGAAAAATTATTTTCAAAATGGTTTTAAAAGAAGCATTTCCAAAAGAAAAGTTTTATTTTAAAGGCATATTCCCCAAAGCTATATGCACTAACTTTTGATCCTCTATTTGAATCCTTGTTTCCTTCTTTCTTAAGTCTCCGGGGCTTCTGGCTTTCTGGGAGGTTACCTCATCACAACATGGTTCCGTAGGCTTGCTGAGACTACGACACCTGTCAAAGGGCGAAGAATTGCCCAACTTCCAAATATAGCCGCAGTAGTCTCACCTGTGGCTAATTTTCTTTCAAGCTTTGCATGGTTTGCCATGCGATGGAGGCAGCTTTCGAGAGACTTGTCAACATGTTACACAAGGATGGTAAAGATGAGAATGAGGGAGTTTGGCTAAGGAGCACAAACCAAGGATGAGAAACTCATGAATATGGACTTGGTTCACAAAGGGGGTAAAAAGAAAGAGGTGTAAGTGGAAGAATCGCAGGACAAGAAGGGAGGAAAGAATAGTAAAACCAAAGATAAGAGGAAGTGTCTTTATTATGGTATAACGGGTCATATAATTAAGGACAAGGGAAAGAACAAAGGACAGAATTTTCAAGAGGGCAAGTGCATGCTCTCACTGCCAGCGTACATGAGAGAGAGGTAGTAAAGTTTCTATTGAAAAAAAAATTAGTTTTTCTTTTTGGTCATTCTGTTAGTACTCTTTTTTATTTTAGCACTTCACATTCAGTTATATCTTCTTCCATAGCAAGTCTCTGCACCTTAGTACTTGTATAATAGAAGAACCCATTATTGTCTCAAATCCAATTGGTGGTTCAGCTGATTTATCTTTGGTTTGTAAGGATTTGAGAATAGCTATATTAGGTATTGAGTTTAAGTGTAGTGCTTATGTTTTTGGTTTCATGGGCTATGGGTTGATTCTAGGCATGGGTTGGTTAGCTAGTAGTTGTAAAAGGAGGGTAGTTAGACTTTTGACTTGCCTCGGGAATTCCCTTGAGATTTTGTGTGATCCTAAGGGATCAGTTTGGCTTAGCTACCTAGAATCACTTGATGCATCTACCAGAGATTTGCGATCCGTTAGAGTAGTCCATGAGTACGCAGATGTTTTTGATTAGGTTAGGGGTTTGTCCCCAAAAACAAGAGATAGGCTTCCATATATATCTAGTTGACAATGCAAAGCTAGTTGCATTACCTGTAC
This sequence comes from Allium sativum, assembly GCA_030737875.1. Taxonomy (NCBI): domain Eukaryota; kingdom Viridiplantae; phylum Streptophyta; class Magnoliopsida; order Asparagales; family Amaryllidaceae; genus Allium; species Allium sativum. Next base: position 735,687,786 of record CM060909.1, on the reverse strand, counting down.
GACACATGACTTCGAGGGAAAGGAAGGGCTTAGTAAACAAGTAAAGGAGTTACTTGAGAAAGGGTTGATAAGGTGAAGTATTTCTGAATAGGGTGCTCCAGTTGTTTTCGCTACAAAGGCGGATGGTTCACTTCGCTTGTGCATAGATGATAATTTAGTGAGGAAGAACATGCTTTGCATCTAAGGGAAGTCTTGGATACCCCCCAAGCGCATCATCTTAAGGCTAGGTTCTAGAAATATCATTCTTGGAGAGAAGAAGTAAGGTTTCTAAGACATGTGATATCCAAGGAAGGGATAATAGTAGACCCCGCAAGAGTAGTTGCGGTGCAAGATTAGAGGGCCCCGAGGAATGCAACAAGAGTAATAAGTTTTCTTGAATTAGCGGACTGGTATAGGAAGTTAGTTAAGGGCTTTGTTAAGGTATCATCCCTACTTACTAGATTGACGAAGAAGAATCTAACTTTTGTTCGGGATTTGATTTGAGATGTTGCTTTCCAATGACCAAAGAGAACCCTGACGATAACCCCAGTCTGGACATTGCCCGAAGGGAACAAGACATTACAATTTATACGGAGGCGTGCGAGATATGGTTAGGCGCTGTTGTAATGCTAGAAGAGAGGGTAGTTAGTTATGGCAGAAGACAGCTGAAAGTACATGAGAAAGACTATCCTACTCACGACTTGGAATTAGCTGTTATAGTGTTCGTCGTTAAGTCATGGCATCATTATCTTTTAAGAAAGAAAGTTTGAACTATATACAGATCATAAGTCCTTAAAATATTTCTTCTCGTAAAAAGATTTTAAATTTGAGGCAACAATGATAAATAGAATTTCTTGCCTCATACGATCTTAAGATTTCTTATTCCCCTAGCAAGGTTAATGTTGTGGCATGCACCCTAAGTAGAAAGAGAATGACCTTAAGAGGGGTAAAGTTTGAAGTACATAGCAACCTTTAGCTTTAGACCCTCAGTCAAGTTCGTACCTGTTTTGTTAGCATCGCTAGAAGAGTGGCCTACGCTTTTGGATCCGATAGGAGCGGCGTAACATGAAGACCCTCAGATTTGTGACATGATGGATAAGCTAAGTAGAGGAGAGACCTCTAATCACCTTAGTATATACACTTGGTATCATGTTTAACATCTGTTTATCTTGGAAAGATAGTCTGACTACATAGGATACCCTCTAGCATAATAAGTGATCAAGATCCTATCTTTACTAATGGGTTTCGGAAATGGAGATCAAGAAGCTTCGAAATCGTGAGGTCAAGCTAGTTAAAGTACAATAGGGTGACGCTGAAGAAGAAGTGACTTGGGAGACTGAAGACAAGATACGCGCATCTTACCCTTTTCTTTTGAGGATATATCCTTGAACTCTCTTTTTCTATAAAGTTTATCTGCATGCTAGTCTTTATCTTTTAAGTATATCCTCTTGGTCTTATCCTCGATCCTTAGGTAGAAGCCAATGGATGTAAACATGAGTTTGAGGCATGTTATGTTTGGTGGATGCAAGTGGACATAAGTGTTTGCTAGTGGTTGCTCATGGATACATATACACACACCTTAGGTACTAAATCGGCTCATTCACTTTCATATTGCATATGCATATTTGTATTTATATATGGATTGAAATTTGATGTGTTATCACGTGGACGTTGCATTTGTATGAATGATTGTGCACTCATGTAGAAGTTACAAAATACGATTAGGAATAACTGCATACATCATGGACTCATGGCACTGACATGATTTGGCAAGGAGGTCAACCGAATCAGTAAAACCGCCTGATTTTTCATTTGATAAGGACATATACACACACTATGCATACGATTATGAAAGCATTAGAAATATTTTTAAGGACAATGGATGCCTGTGATTGATGGTTGATTTGATGGATGTTGGATGGTAGGATATACGTTCTTCTTGATTAGAAGATTCCGAGGACGAAATCCTTTAAGGAGGGGAGAATGTAACACCCCGTATTTCATGTGAATATTAAAATAATGAATTTAAGAACACTTAATTTTTAGAAGAAAAACTAAGGGAAACAGGTTATGCCATTGCGTTCGTCTCGGAATTCTTCTTGAGATAGAGTCTGAGTTTGCGTGAATCGGACTCTGTATGAAGAATTTATGGAGTTCATAAGATTTCAAGTTCAATCAAAAATTAAATTAAAATAGTAATTAAAAGTCAAAATTGTTCGAAATTCGAAATTCATTCGGAGCTTCCTGAGCGGGAAATATCTCGCTCAGAGGTGTCGACCCCCCGGGGGGATTCGACATAGGTGTCGACCCCCCTATAGGGGAGTCGACATAGGTGCCGACCACCCCTGTAGGGAGTCGGCCCCTTTTGAGATCCAGACCCAGTGACAAATTTTTGAAGACCTAAGCTGATGTGGCCTCCTATGATTTGCCTGATGACCAATTCTGAGGTATTAGGGCTTACGTGTCGTACTATGTTTGGCTAGATGACACATCTCCTTGGTTTTGATGGCTCTGATCACTCCTAGACTAATCTAAAGGCTAGAAATAATCCTCGACATCTATATATACACTCATAACCCAACCCTAATTCTATTGTTCCAAAGCTGTGACGTCGTCATGCCGTTCATCTTCAATCTAGCCTAGCCACTGCCATCTTCTCCAAACTAGAAATCAAATTAGAGAGCCTCAAATCAACTTTGAAGATTAATCAACATCAAATTGGAGTCTCTGCAACAACAACGATTCAATTATCTTTTCTCAATCCTAGAAATGTAAGTTCATGTTGTTTTCAGTTTTAAACACCTAATAGTATATCTTGGCATGTAATAAAATGAATCTAAGTCTATGCTTGATGATGAGACAATCTTTTCAGATTACCCCTATCTTTCTGTTGAATCTATGAGTTTACATGCCTAAGAAGTTATTATATCTATTCAATCATTCCTATCTTTTTTGAAAATCGAATATATAATCCTTTTGGTTCATGATGTTATTCTTATGCCAGCGATAATGATAGTATCAGCTTATTCAAGAATTTATCTTTGTTGGATCTAATTTTTTTGTATTAGGTTTGTTGTTACATGCCTATTTTTATGCCTATTCTTATTTTATGCTCCTTCTCTCTCTTCCTCTATTTCCTTTTTCTTTTATGAACCTGGATTACCTTCAAACCTAGGCTGAAATCATGAAATACGAACGATTGGAATACGGGGAATATTTGGGTATAACCTATTTTGGTGAAATTGTTAGGCATAACTTGTAATTGATATTGGGGAATAATCTATTTGGTAATGGTGGAACATAATTTGTAACTTTTGATTTGAGGCATAGTTGATATTGTTGAGAACTTGAAGTAAATTGAAATATTAAATCTAGACTGGGCATAACTATTGGTTGGGACGCCAAGCTTAAGGTATATTGTGATTTTTGGGGAATGACTATCATTGCAAATTTGGGAAGATTAGGTGTAACCTATTTTAAGTAATAACTTGTAATTGAATTTGTTGGGCATAACTTGGGAATGGGAACATGACTAGTTTGGTGCATTTGGGATAATTAGCATATAAAATTCTTGACTTGGACATGTATAGTAAATTTGTAAATTGGCTAAAGATGAACGTGCATGACCCGAGGTTAGATTGAGTTGTGGTGTAAGACTGCCCGGAACCGCCCGGCACATCCAGCGACCGCAACAATATAGATCTAATGTGAGAGGTTAGTGCATTAAGCTAAAAACCCGAGGTTAGAAAGAGTTTGTGGTAGAAGTCTGCTCGGAACCGCCCGGCACATCCAGCAACCGCAAACAACAGTTCTAATGCGAAAGGTTGAGGCATTAATAAATGAATTAATGTTAATGAACGAACATGCTAAGAATGGTAGGGTTAAGTTAACACAAGAGGGCAACACTTAACCAACGTAACATGATGAACAAGTGGGGTTAAGTTAATGGGAAACACTTAACCAATATAACATGATGAACGAGTGAGGTTAAGTTAATGGGAAACGCTTAACCAACATAACATGATGAACGAGTGGGGTTATGTCAAGGGGAAACACTTAACTAATATAACATGATGAATGAACAGGGTTAAGTTAATGGGAAACACTTAACCAATACAATCAGATGAATGGGAAGGGATAATTTAATAAGAAACACTTAACCAAAATGACATGTTACATGGGTGAGTTAAGTTAACATGGACAAGAAAACAACTTAACCAATATTACCTGAAAAAACTGGATAGGGTTAAGGCAAGCTTAACCAATAATACGTATGGACTTGACAAGAAGAAGGGTTAAGAAAATCCTGGGTAAATGGGTAATATTAGCATATATAGGCCTACAAAATTAACCGTTAAATAAACATGCGTGAATCAGTGAGAAGGTTAATTAACATATGAATATGCAACACTTAACCAGTACAACATGTTAATTAAGCAAATGGGTGGGGTTAAGTTAAATTGAGAACACTTAACCATTATAACATGTTGATTAGGAAAACCCTAGTAATGGAGACCCATTTCAGCAGTAACCCACATAGATGTATCATGGTACCCTGAGCTAGGCAGGGTGAGGCACGATTACTGGGCTAATTATAAGTGCGCAAAATAGCGGTGGGTGGTGCAGCAGTGTAGTTTCGATGTAGTATGGGCGTGCACGTGCTCCGGAGTGGAAAAGCAGGCACTGGGCATCAATAGTATACACTGTGCATCTTGAATCGTGTCGGGTTGCCATCACGGGAATTGATACAACCCATGATGGGGCTAGCACAGGTATTTACATACAAGCGGGGCCGAATGACACAAGTAATGAATGCATACAAGCGAGGTCAAATGACACAAGTAATACATACATGCGAGTTAGGGAGCCGATCAATAGGATAGTAAGGGTATGTCTAACATATCCCTAGCAATTAGGAAGAATGAGGTGGTATCCTCATAATAGATGTACACCTGAAGGCTACCACAATTGCGGGGATTGGGATGGCATTATCATTTTATATAGATTTCTAGTTGGGACACTAGTTAGGTGGTGTAAAGATATAGAAACCAGAATAACAGGGTAGTAGAGAAAAAGTAGAAGCACATTCAGTTTATCTTGCCTTATCATATCTTATGCTAATCTTATCTTGTTTTCCCTCTTATCACGGTATTGTCTTATATTCAGTTTATTCATGTCATGTTGCTTTTACCTGTTTACATACTGAAAGTCACTGTACTAACCAAGCTTGTCTGACCGATCTTCTTTTGTCTTCTTTTCTTCTGTTTCTCCCCCCAGGTAGTCAGGGAGGGAATAACTCAGCTCAGTCTGGACCATTTCTCATTCCAAGATTGAAGATTCTTTGATGTATTGCTTGGATCCTCTTATCTTTGGCAATGGCTGTGTTTGCACTATAATTTGGGGACTTACACTACTTTGTTATGTTTTATGCTTCTTATATACTTGGAAGTTTTTGAATCAAGATGGAAGTTTTATGTAGTATTTTTAAATATGATTGAGTCAATTGTTGTAAAATCTTGACTGAACTACATTGCTTATAAAATGACTTTGTTTTCCATTGCTTTATTTTTCTATCTTGTAATTTATTTGCATCTTTTACCTATAACGCTTCACTGAAGTTAATGCATTACCTTCGTCAGTGACATTAATGGAGGTGTGGTGTTTCAGAAGTGAAATATTTGGTGAATAAGAATAGGATCAAATCAGAGAGTAGCTTGATGAACTATGATTTTCTTGACCGTTGGGGAGTTGAATTGATAGACACTGGATGGAGAAGGTAGTAGTTGTGTGGAGATGGCAAGGGTCTTATTGGGCCTGGTAGTGGGCTTCGGTTTCTTTTACATGTATTTTTTGTAATTTCTAGTTTCTTTCTAGTTGTATTCCCTTTTCGTCTTTGCATGAGTTTGTATACCAAGTTTATATGTGCTCTTTTTCCCTGTAAGGAACCCATTTAGATTAGGGGGGTTACAGGGTTTTAGCGAGGCATATAAAGGAGGTTTTACATTGGTATTAGCAATAAAGAGTACCAATTTTCAAAAAATATATATATATATATATAATTCTGGAAGTTCTTGAATTAAAACATAGTGTTTTAAATGAGTATTATAAAGTATAAAACCTTACGAAATCATAATATAAAATATATGGACATATTTATAAAATTATAAATTCTAAAACCATATAAATATAAAGTATATATAATATATATAAACTTATAAACTTAAAAACGTGAATTTAGAATCAAAAGTAAGATAGAAAAACTAATTAGAATTAGAATAGAATTGAAAACGGAATTTGAAAATCAGAATAGAATTCAAAAATAGAAACAGAATTTGAATTTGAATTTGAAACTGGAGTGCTATTCAGAGTCCTACATAAACTAGACTCTATTACTATATTTATCTTGAACTCTTGAAATCTTCAAATCTTGATTACTCATGAGTCTTGAATCATCTCTGAATTCAGAATTTATTAAACTGTACAGTCTTTGGTATTAATTCCTGTATACAAATCTTGCATATGTGTATACATATATATTCTAGATAAAAGTTTTAGTATATATATATCTTATAATCAACTAATATTGAAATAAGTTTGTTGTCATCAAAACTCCATTCTCCAACACTTAAGACCTTTTAAATGCATTTAGGGTGGATCAGCGATCACCTAGGACCCAACGAGGTGGACATTCTTGGTCACTTAAGGAACATTCTAACATATTTATAAAAAGTGGATTCTTATGATCTCTTATAACCCTAAGGCAGACCCTATCCGCTAATGATCCCATCCTAACACGTCAACATCCTAATTAGATATATATTATCACAAGTATGAGAAATAGTACCTCGGCGCTTAGTGTCGGTTTAGGGTAGGCCCAAATATAGCCATTTAAGACCCCTACCAGCGGACACCTCGTGTTACTACTTAACTAGTATTATGATAGTAGACCTATGCCACGTAAGACTTCCCTTAGATGGGTGGTCAATTAAATTGCAAGCTACGTCCCACGTGTAACAAACATGTCCCTAGGTTAGCCCTTACAAATCTACTACAGGAAGTGGACATTAAGGTAAACTACCCTACTATGTTATTGCCATGACTAGACCACTTTAGACAAGGAGGACCCATATACTACTTCAAATCTATTAAGGGAGGGCCCCATGACTTTGGCCCAAGTCCAAGGAATAAACCTTCGAAAAGGGCTTAATCCTAACCACTTAAGACCCAAACTAGATAAGAAGAAAGTCAGCCACTTAAAACCTTCTCAAGGCGGGCAGTAAGCCTATCTATTTACACACATAATAGTTATATATATATATGTATGTATGTATGTATATACACTAGACCTGTCACATTAAACTAACTACTTGTAGATGCTGGATGTGTCGAACGGTTCCGGGAAGGTTTCTGTTACAAAAGGGATTAACCTCGTGTCATAGCGCACTAAGTTTAATGGCCTATGGCATCCAGACCTCTAACATAAGCCAAACTCACTTGTGGTTGCTGGATTTTACAGTTGGTTCCAGACATACTTTTACCACAAATGACGACTAACCTCGTGTCTGGTGTTATTGTTTAATATAAATAAGCCATTAATAAACACATACAAGCAACATTCCACATGTGGACATTTAAAAGTTTCTAACCTTATTTTAACGTATTTATTACACCATTATTACGTTTGATTATGTTATATAAATATATAATTTAATACATGCTATAAACGCTAATTTACGTTCGAATTAAGAAATGTTCTAACGGTGAATTTTGTCAATCCTGTTCACATAAAAGGTATACAAGCCTAATTCCTTTATTAAACTACTCAATTCATGGCATAATTAATAGCAAACAACAAATAGGTAAACATCAACATAAATTATTCAAACTTGTATCCTAGGCTTGTAAGAATTATTTAGATAATAAAAGAGAAACAAGGTGTTATGTACATACATACATATTCAACATATATCTTTATAGACACACACACACACAAACACACACACACACACACACACACACACACACACACACACACACATATATATATATATATGTATGTATGTATGTATGTATGTATGTATATGTATACATATGTACATGATCTTCTATTTAAATTAAATTCACACTTTTTCTATGTTGCACATAAAAACATTAACATTTGATTATTTTAAATCTGAATACGTTCAAATTCTCTGTTTTAGAATGGAGATCTAAACCTATCCAAATAATGACGCCAAACCAAATCTTAACCCTTTTATATCACAAACACATTTAAATGAAGAAGGGGAAAATCCAATTAAACAAAAGCAAAAATGACCAAATTATTCCTCGAACATAAACCAAATAATTCACAAACCCAAATTATTGATTATAAACTTTGTGATAAATAAATATAGGAGATTTGGGTTTTTTTTATGATGTTATCGTAAAAACCCAAACCTCCTTAGGCATACAGATCAGTGTGAAATCTAAAAAACATAGAATTTAGTTTAACTAAATATTATTTCCACTCACATTGATTGAGGCAAAGGAAATAACACTGATTTGAATGTTGCAAACGTTGTTCTTCAATTTACTGCAAATCTATATAAGAGTATCTTATAAATTTGGGTCTCATATGTAAATTTTAGAAATTCCAGAATAAAACCTAAATAGAAATAGATTAGAAAAGAAATAGACTAAGGATAGAAGAAGAAACTTATTTCAATCTAATTTCTGGAATATCAACAGTAGAATGGAGACATAGAGAATGAGAGGGTTTAGGGAATTATGAGGTCAAGGAGGTGGTATTTATAGGATTATAAATGAATGACAATCATTAGATTAATATAGATTAATTGTGATTGTCCATTTCCTATAAAACCAGCCTAAACACCAACCGAAACCACTCCCACCAGACCTGGGCTGCATCTAGAGGTCGACACCCCCACGAAGGGCGATTGACCAATCAAAGGCAGAAATGACCAATGAGCCTAGTGGCACGTGTTTTTAATTAATTATATTATTAATTTTTTTATATTACTAATTGCTTTCCTTATGTGATATATTCTTTGTTTCCCGATTCTTATCTATTTATTTGAATTTCTAATTCACCTAAGGGAATGTTATTGTTATCCAAATTATGTCATTGTATCCTTAAGATATTTATATACATTATTAGTTCAAACATTTATATGTTTACATTTACCATATGATTTCATTAAATTATAGTTCCTTCATATGGATATTGTTTTCAACATATTTTATATGAAAAAGTATAGGAATTTCATCGTGAATCCAAATTTAATAGTTTCATGACCAAATTCCTACTTGTTCAAAATTCTATTTTTCTATTGTCTTACGTTTATCATTTATTTAATTTATTATCATTAATTAATTATTTATTCTACTATATATATTTTTACGGGGTATTACATTCTCCTCCCTTAAAATAAATTTCAACCCAAAATTTGTCTAAAGGGGAGAAAAACACAACTCGCTCTAAACAACAATATTATATACCCATGTTATTTTAAATACATCCATAAGACATCCATAACTTACAGTGATTATGCACTACATGCTTACTAATGTGTAACATGTATGATTAATAATTGATGCAGTATGCATGCAAAGCACATTAACATAAATATAATTTCTATATGAGTGCTCAGTGCATTTGTGTTGCTGCCATCTCCTACCACCCAATCTAGCAACCATGATGCAACCAGAGTTCCTTAATTTTCAAGGGAGGCCACAAATTTTTTAAAGTCTTCATGCCTTCTTTCAAAATTTCTCCTTATTGTACTCGAACCAATCTAACTAAATATTGTGGAGTCATGAAATCTTGTGCTCCAAAATATCTATGTTGGCATACGATTCCCAAGGTTTTGTCTTTGTCCCCATTTAATTAGGCCCTACAAAAATTCATTGTACTATAAAGGTATCTTATCAAACATAAAACTGTTATAGGCTCCTATAATTCATAATATCACATATCTTCCTAACTTTTGGGAAAGCCCAAGACAGAAAATCGATTCTTTATCCTTCACAAGTTGCATGATCAAGTTAGACTTTTCTTTAAAGTCTAACCATAAATTTGGTTCAAGCATAAATTTGTCAATGTTTATTCGATCAACACATTGGTATTTTAGGTGGCCTTCTTATAATTCTTCAAGGGTTTCCACTGTTTACCAAAGAAAATAATAATTACATTACTCCTAAAAAGATAAATATTACTCCTATCATCAAAGAGATCCAAGTTACAACTCTTCTTCTTATTCCCTAAACTCTTGTCGCCTTCAGTATGTCCTTTAGTCTTCTCATGAGATGTAACGAAAGAATATTTTAAACCAAATCTATATATCTATTTATTAACGTCTGGTCTATCCTAGTAACAAGAATATTTTCCTATACTCCAATTTGCTGAAAATTAAATCGGATTAAGGTCTTTTTGTTATAATTTTTTTACAAATTTTCCCAAATGATAATATTGACATATTTAAAATTTTAAGTAATGAGTATTGTTTTGTTTTGGACAGATAGTGTAATTTACGTGTGAATAAGTAAAATTACACATTACCTCCTTTATATTTTAGGCAAATTCCTTATAATTTCAAATATAGTCCTTTTTGTGAAAAACGACAAAATGACTAACTTATAAAAATTGAACAAATATCCTTAAGAAAACCAAAACACAGTCAGAATCAAAAAGGCTAATACAAACCTAATTAACTAAGCCTCTTCCTTAATCTCATACTTATATTTGAGGGTGGCAATTAATATAGCTGAATTTTCCAAAACCATAAAAACCATAAGATCAATGCATTTCCTTATCGTAGGTTACAAATCCAATTCTGCTATTAACTTCCAAATCTTGTGTATGATAAATTACTAAGTTAGGTATCCCCATGAAGTTCCCTCTCTTACTTATTTAACTTAAAACTCAATAAGGATTTTAAATCCTAACATCACAAGCATCATCAGGGATTAACTTCTCATATCACTTTATACCCTTATCTAATCAATGTGCGGGAACCACTAGCGACCACACCTAAAATATTCGTTTGGATGTTTTCCCTTGTAATCTAATAGTTTAAAAGTGTTGGGAGGTCTTATTACCATTTTCCCCAATCCCTTAAGATAGAAAATATTTCCTCGAAGTACTTATATTTTTCTCATAAATGTGGTTCATTTTCAAAATCAGGTCCTTCCATAAATACTTACTTATTCCCTTCAGGCTTGAAAATATATCCATTTTCTTCAAATAAATTTGACTTTTAAACCAATCCCTAAATTTTCCTTTTGATACTATTAATTACAAATTCATTGCCCTCACAATTAATAGTCATAAATTCTATTTTCGGAAATTGCGAGTTATGTTGTCTACCTCATACCTGTATCTTTATATTTTATGTACTGCTAATCGTTAAATACGATTATTAAAGTATTAATTCGTAACTAAACTCACTACAAGAAAAATTGTCAATGGTTACAATAGGTGGCTGCGTTTATGTCTAACAACAACTAATAATATATCATCCCCTATTCTAAACGTAACCAAACATTTACCGCCTATCCCGCCTCAAAGTTTTCATGACTCCCCCACCCCCCCTCCCAAAAAAAAATGTAGTTCACCCTATACTTTGATTTTCCTCCATCATCGATACTTCGGAAAAACTTGAACTTTCTTTTGTATCTCTTCGATTTTTGCCTTTATAACCTCAAAGAAGTTCACCCTATCCTTCGATTCTTCGATCGTCCTGGCCGCGCAAGCCCTCTCAGTCCTGGTCAAGTACTTCAATCGGATACCTCACTTAATTGCTCGAGATTTCTACGTAAACCCTAAATAGGTATGAATTTTATATTTCATCTCGGTCCACTATTTATATACGTAAATTCTGTGCAAATATGGTTTATACAATGTAGCATTTCAAAGGTTTGAGTCAGAAGTGGATTTGAATTACAATTAGAATGGAGGCCACATTGATCAGCAAAAATGATGCATGTAGGCCACACATATCGATTTTTGGCTGGATAAAACTGGAACGGGTTGACAGTAGATAATAGGAAGTGGAATACAAAGTTTCAATCAATGTCCATTAAGAACCAAATTAGATCTACCAATCATATGTTGGATCGCAAGGTATTAATTTTTAACAAATTCATAATTTTACTTTTGATTATAATGCCTAATAAGTTTCTATATTCTGTGTTAGAGCTTATGATGGAGATTTAATTTTGTTTCTTATAATTGGAAATAATAAATAAATGTTCATGGCATAGTTCTATTTGTGGCTATGATGTCTATTGACTTCAATTTTTCTTTTAAATTTGCCTGGTTCCTGCCTGTTGAAATCAAGGCGGCTCAAGACGTAAACTGGGAGAGCTCAAGCATCAACTTAGCCTTGAGTCCCGATTGCGAAAGAACGGAAAAGACAGTTCAAAGAGAAAAGAATTTTTATTTGGCAAGAGTTACGTGCACGCATTTATGATGAAAACCAACTACTTGTTAATGGTACACTTTGAGTGTTATTTAATCTTCTTCGACTTGATATTTAATGTTTTAAACAAGTGGAAAATTTAGAGGATGATAAGACATCTGGAGAAGCAACAACTTACATCCTCAAATGAAGTTTTAGGTGAGCAACCTTAGGTACTTCCTCAATGCTCTTGCAGCGTCTTCTACAATTGCTAAAATAGGCATAACTTGGCTTAGTCCTAATAGTTGGTCGAGGATGTGTTGCTCCATGCTGAGTTGTTTTTTTCCACTTGTAAATTAAAAATATATAACTCATTTTTGCTACATCTGGTTGGGAAACAATCATTTAATATATCTTAATATAGGGGTGAGCAAACTTTGTTTGAGATATAACAAACATGGACGGATGAGCAAACTTTGTTTGAAACAAGTCAGTTTTTATTACATATGATATGACTTATTCACTTATTAGGTACATATAGTTCTAACTTACTTTCATACGCGTCAATTTGGAGAACTATTATAAATGGTATTTTCTTGCTTATAAGTTATTGTCAAGAAATCCATGTTGTTGCAAAATATTTTGTCTTGGATTTTTTGTAGGGTCATTGAGAATGACTCATTCTGCACGCACATGCACTCTTTAAAGGAATTTTCCATTTAATTAATTATATTAATAACCGGTAATATTTAATCCATAGTCATTTCTTGTATGATGAACATATCACAATATTATTAGGCTTTCATTTGTATTATACCTTCTATGCTTCCAATCTTTGAAATTTTATATTGTTGTGCTCTATTACGTTTTGAAAGTTGTCCGCATTCCCTTCAGCATTTTTACAAACCCAAAAACTAAGTTAGCAATTCCTCTCTCTCTCACCGGTTTTGCAATATCACTTGTTTCTATTATGCAAGTCGTGATATTCTCTGTTACTTAATCTTCTTAGAGCTTATTGATGTGCATTTATATCATCAAGAGTAACTCTATGTACATTTTTTTGTCAATCACTTTTCTTACTAAAGCTGTCACTTTGATTTGTATCGTCGAGAGCTTTTTTATTCACCGTGACTAATTTTCTATAATGAAATAAACAAAATCTAACCGTTAAATTTCCTTGACTTATATATATAGCATACTACAATGAGTAATCTGCTTTAGAATAGGACCATTCTTAGCAGATTCTACTTACTCAGTGTCATGTTAGTAAAGTTGACCGTATGACACAATTAATATTCATAGGATTATATTTTGATTTGTTATATCTGCAGTATTTTTCTATGCTAAAATGCACTATCCATCTAGAAAAATGCCTTGTATTGTGATTTTTGGTTATTTGGAGAAGTTTAGCAATAGGTGTGTAATTTTCAGTTCGTTTTTATTTATTTTCCTCTAGTAGAAACCTTCAGTACATACAGTATGAGGAATGTATATGCAAGTAGTATTATGAGCTCCAACATCCACATGCTTGGAAATATAAGAATTAAAAGTTAAAAAAGTGGGTGTGTGTGTGTATATATATACATACACACAAACAGAACTACCATAGTCAGTGCTGCAATTTCTACCTACAATATCATTGCCCATCTTCCACCAACCATTACGTTTTCCTTCAGCAATTTCCATAACAATAACCGAAAAACTTCAATCCAACTAGTTTGAAAAGATAATGATCAAGATGAACTGTTTTATCATGTGTTTTCAAAGTTTACACTTTCAAAATTCGGTATGCCTCTTTTAAACCATATTTCTGTTGCTTTCCTTACGTGTATGTGCATGTCAGATTTATATTCCACATGTTCAAAGAATTTTAAATTAATAGAAAGTTGAGTTTTTTTTTGAAACCATCTTAATCAAACACTTCTATTTTGTTCTAAATTACAATAATCTGAGCTTTCTTACCTTCATACTAAGGTTTCTGTAATATTTGTTTCTTTTTTGTCGGGTTTTTGGAAATATAAAAAAGTTTTGTTTCTCAAGCTAATAGATTTTGTTTATGTTTTTCAAGGTAAGTTATTCTTTAGTGCAACATTGTTGAGAAATATTGTTCAATGTTATGTTTAGCTTAAAACAATGGGTTTTGATTTTTACATACTTGAGATTTAGGGCACGGCCATGACTAATCAATGTGTAGTAATGGCAAATTTACATTGACAAATTGACTTCCTGTGAAACCAGGATTTCGACAGGCCGAATTCTTTTAGAAATCCAGTCCATCAAGACCCGAGTTGGGTGCTCTGGTATCCTGCAGAAAAAGACGGAGATAAAGAAAGTATGTCAGAACTCGTGAGTATCGCACAGCGGGAGGATTGAAATATAATATAGTCAAAACATAGCTTTTACCTTATTAACAATACTGCTAAACCAGTATCCAAAGCTATACCATCTCTGTCATGAACCTAACCGGGAAGTATGTAATGAGGAGGGGGTCAGAACATAAGTTCTGTGTGAGTGAACTTATAATAAACTTCTGTATAACCCTACATATACCGTTCCGTATTTTTTCTTAGTTATTAGGTTAATCTCAACATTAGCACTCAAGGCTAAACGTATGTCATCCACTTCCACGTACTAGCATATTAACCTAATGTCTCGTATATGTGGATACCCCCTACTCGTATTTTTTTTCCCACATATGTGTACAGACCCTTTCCATTCACCGTATAGACTTTGTTATGTAACTATATACTATATTAGCGTAGTGCCATCATTTTCGTAAGTGTTTGGACTGCCACGTCTCCTTAATTTGATTAGGGTTTACGCCAACTATGACTACTAGGGATTATGCTACCTAACGAAATACGCCCCCTAGTCTAGGACACACTAACCAGAGCGATATATGTTCCTAGACCTTCCCCGTATAAGTATCGTGAACCGTTTTCGATGAATAGATACACATGTACTCTGTATGTGCTACCCGAGTCCGTGGCAGGGCAAATCGAGAAACACAGAACTCAGTCGGGAGTTTTCAGATATCTGCCGATGTAGATGCTAAGGTCTGTTTTTATTTCAGTGGCTATGGTCCCACTCGACCCCTCCCTCAACTAGTGAAAGGCACACCTTGAAAAATGAGAACTATACGCAGGCCCCCTATGCCCCACCAACCTATGGCCATCCTCACCCATAACTAGATAGCAAGTATATGGTCTTTTGGAGTTCTCCGCTTCTCCGCTTTACGTATCTCGACTGACTCAAGATGGATGGTAGACGACGAGTTGCTATCACAGGGCTACCGTTTTCTCGCCGAATCACGCTGGTCCATCCTAGTCTTTAGGTTGCCGTATTTTGCAACCAAAGCATACCCTTGGTTCTTCTAACGCAGACCTTAACCTCTGTAAGCCCAGGAGGATCATCTGCAGCCTCACAGAGGGATACCAAGAGTACCCTCACGTCCCCTCGAAGCCTCGGGCTTCGTAACCCAATTCGTTTGAGCCTTCTTTTTACTCAGACGGACGTTCGCACCTTCCCGTGCCTTAGGGCACCGTGATGATCTACCTCTTGTGGTTATTCATCCTACAACGTACGGGCTGCCCCCAAGCGCCTTAGTTTTATATGTCATTAGACCTACGTCAAACCATTTATTTTGCGCTTATCAGTTCCCACCTTTAACTTGGTTATTCAGTTTAACTTTTCAGGTTTTCCAAGTCTCCCTGGCTTATTTGTTTATACTTAACTCACTTAAGTCCATTAACGAGCCTTATAACATGTCATTTATCAATTTCATAAATTACCCTCTTTTTTTGGGCCACAACAGCGTGTTATATTAATTCATGGTTAAGTATGCCTTATTCCGCATATATATCGATTAGGCGAGCAATCCCCTAAGTACCAGCCCCGAAGAACGAAATCAACATCAGACTGATACCCCAGGAATCATTCTACCCAACCAACATATAAGGTTCAAATTTACTCCTTCTTTATTTTCAAGCCTCTTAATTTGTAATTGAGTATATCTTCTCATATAAGTTATTTCATATTTTTCCTTATCGTTCTTATAACTTATCTTTTCTTATAAGTCATCATTCCCCCTTGTCCCTAGGACAAGTCTAACCCATTATCCTCCTTTTTCTTGGTCAAACTTTTTAATAGGTTGTTAACCATTCCCCATATTCTGTCATTAGTTCAGATTAAACCTTTTCATTATTATTTTCATGTCATACACTTATCTTACTACGGTTAAGTCTATACTTACATGTTCATACATATCTTGTTTTACTACAGTTAAGTCTATACTTACCTGCACCCACCTAATTCTCTAATCATACCCATGTCACCCACATGTCTTATTATGGTTAGTATTCTTTAATTCATCTTTTATGCTATAGCGATATATGACCACCCACATTGGACTAACATTTTGTGGCTGCTGGATGCGCCGTGCGGTTCCGGGCAGTCCTACGCCACTATCTGAGTCCAACCTCGTGTCATAAACCGTTACGCTCAAATTCCCTCCTTCGACCCCTCACATTAGACATCACTTGTGGCGGCTGGATTCGCCGGGCGGTTCCGGGCAGTCTTACACCACAATCGTGTCTAACCTCGTGTCAAAGGTTCATTTATATTCGTATTTCACCTAAACCCCCAAATTTCATGCTATACAGTTCAAATTAATTCTTAAGTCTAGTCAAGTGGTCATAAGTTAGACCAATTTCATGTTGATTCATAAAATATGATGTAACCCAATTTCCCACCTTTTATTCAAATTTACCAATCCCAAATCATTTATTTCCTATGGTATTCATACTTTTAATAAAGTCCAAGTTCCCTAAAAATATGATTAACATATTAAATTTACCTAATCTCAATCCTCATTTTATTTCCTAGTGCCTTAGGCTAATTTTGCAAGTTCATAAGCCAATTTATATTCAAACCATTTAAATAATGATAATCTTATGCCACAACTCCTATTACGTTCATACTTATACTTCCCAATTGGTTTTCATATTCAAACCTTGCTAATGTCATATTGTACCCAAACCCGTTGTGGTTCATAACAAAACTCTCCAATTTATGTCATTTCCCAAAATCAAGTATTTCCCTTTTTCGTTTGCAATAATCATTCAATCGTTTTTATTAAGAAATAGACCTAGGCTCGAGATAGCCTAACTTATAACAATAAAAGAGGAAGGATAAAAGGAGAAACATAACCATAGGAATAATAATTAGAGTTGAACGTATGGAAACATTACAGATCCAATCTTTCATAATAATTTCATTTCATGTTACATGGGGAATGTTTGAACGATAAATAATAACTTTATACAAAAGTTGTATTATAACCCACTCACATTGGTTGTCATCTTCAAAATAAGGATTAGATAACTCTAGAATTGCTTTCACTCTTTTGCTTAGCTTGAGTTTCTGTTTTGAATCATCTTTAATTTCTTTTCGCCACAAATTTGCGAGTCTGGATCCATTATCCTCTCTTTAAATTTGAATCTCTTTTCTATCTCATTTGTTGTTCTAGATCTCATTCTTTTTATTTTATAGAATAGGTGTTGTAGAGAGAGGAAGGAAGAATAGATTCCAAGCTCTTTTTGAAGCAGAAGAAGATAACGAGAGGGGGAAGAGAGAGACATGGCTTCGCCATGAGTTGTTGTGGAGTTTATAATGAGCCTAGAGTTGTTTATATAGGTGCCAAAGTATGAATCTTGCCCCAGAACTAGTCCAAATACGTCAAAGTGTACCCAGAACCGAATCTGGGAAAGGTGGGCCAGGTCGACACCCAGGTCGACTATAGTGTCGACCGGGGGGGGGGAGGTCGACTACATAGTCGACCCCCTGGTCGACCTGCCCTGGGCGGGATTTTTCCCACCCAGCCTTCCTGTGTTTGAAATTCGAATTTTAGCTTTGGTTTTTGAGTTGTTTAGTTTAATTAAATTCTGAAATTTAAAAAGGCCATATCTGATTCATACGGAATCCGATTTTCGAAAACTCGGACTCGATTTTATGCAGAATTCCGAGACGAATGTAATGGTGAAATTCGTTTGACTTAATTCTTATTTTTCAGTTAAGTATTCCATATTTTCCATCATTGTTAACTGATTTGTTTTCGTGTATCACCATTACTATTAAATATCTCGGAATATATATATATATATAAATGCGGGGTGTTACATTCTCCCACCCTTAAGGAATTTCGTCCCCGAAATTCAATAAGAGTAAAATTAATAACCCCTCGCAGCCATCCAAAAAGTGTTCATCCAATAGTTGCATCCATGTGCACATGTGCAAAGTGAATTACACTTCATAAATAAATGTATGTATGCCTACTTTTGGTACCACCTAAATGCATGCAATCTTTTAAAGAAAACCCTTTTCAAAATATGATGCTCACATCCTAATTATACTTGCAGTTCTATATGAATGCTATATTTTTGAAAAACTTAAAATATTTTTCATCCAAATTTTCCCACACCCTTAAGAGTGCAGTTCATCCAATTGTCGCGTCCAAAACCCTATCTTCCATCTTTAAATTCGGAAAATCTAATTTTCCAAATTTTATATCTGTATTTTTCCATGTTTTCCATTCCTCGTTTTCTTTGTTCGCTTATTATTATTCTTATAATGACGTAATATTTCCAAGGTTATATGATTACAACAGATTTAAGCAACTCGTGAATTATATTTAAATAGTCTCCAGTACATCATTTCAACTAAACAAAGAAAACAGTCAATCATTACGGAAAGAAATACTACGCTACGACTAAAAATAGAGGACAAGTCTAACGAAAGTAACTACGAATGAGCTCCTCTTTGCTATCAAGCTTCTATCCCTGCTGTCGATTCCCCTACCTAACCTCTAAATGCAGATCCTGTAGTTCAGCTCCCAACTGATCGTAAGAGGTGCCCACATCTTGAATCATTTGCCTCTGAGTCTCGGCTAGCCTAATCTGTGCCTGTAGCATCTCCTGCTGGGTCCTCGAAATGTCATGGTGGCCCCTAACTATACGAGCCTGCTACTCCGAGACATATCTCAACTCGGTCCTCCAATCTGGATCTCTAGCAGGCCATGGATCCCATGTAGATGTATCGGAAGTCCCCTGTCCCTGAGCCTGGGAGGTCCAAGCAGCTCCCCAAGCATGCCCCGCCTGTGGTGGATCAGACCCCGTCTGTGGCATATACTGGGGGTCTGCATCGTGTCCGGCCTGACGATCATGACCGTCGTGTGGCTCGCCCTCATACTCCTCCTCCTCCTCACCCTCCCCATCATGCTCCATTGGCTGCCGTTCTGGTAAGTCAAATAAATGTATACCCATTCTTGTTAGTGCAGCCACGTTGATAGTACTAGAGGGGTGAGAAGAAAGAGTCACAAAATCCTCGTCGTGTAGGTCCATGCCATATTGTGTAAAAATCGAAGTCCACAAATTTCCAAAACAAATATTGGACTGTCTCACTTCCCTAGTGGTATCGTAATGTTGTAAAATAATGCGCGCCCAGTTTACCTGTATGCGCCCAAAAACAGCATAAGTAGCCCTCTTAACGGTGGATGGAATCCTATCGAACCCACCGTTCTGCCCCACAAGATTATACTGTAATATCCTGATAACAAATCTAGTGAGTGGGCGTAGATGCATACCATCCCATTGTCTCTCAAACTCATTCAGAAAAATCCTACGCCATACAGTTATGTCCTCCATCTCAAGATCCGCTATATCAAGTCCCATACCGCGGATATTTAACATATTTCCAAAATGGACCTCATTAAAATATATATGTGTACCTTTAACATATGAGCTATAGGTTACAAGACCTTCATCATCTGTAACAACATCTAAATGAGCGTCGAAAAGTCTTACCAAACGCTTGAAGCCTCTTCTCTCGACGGTGTGAATATCCAAAATAGAAATCAAACCGGCTTCTTCAAATAACCCTTGTACGGGGGTGTTATTAAAATCTCCAAACCTCACGGGACGGCCTAGAAATAGCTTCAAATTGGCGGTCTTCACGTATCTCTCGACTGTTTCTTGCTGCGTGTCACACCAAGCTATCTCTTGTGGTGTAAGTTGAGGGTAAATCTCAAGGAGAGAAGGTAAGTCCGCCATGGCGATTTGAGTCCAAATTGAGAGGGGAAAATTATAGATCTGGATAGAGGATGGCTCTAGCTTTGATTTAAGACTAATTTTATAAGAAATAGTGGAGAAATGAAGAGGTGGGAGGTGGAGGAAGTTGAAGTGGGATGGGTTTTGGAGCTTGCTGGAAGGGAGAGGACGCACAAAATAATTTGTGCTGAAGGCCTTCGTCCTTCAGCACTTATATTTTTTTTTTCTACGGGGGGGGGGGGGGGGTCGGCACTATAGTCGACCTGCCCCGGGGAGGTCGACTATAGTGTCGACCTGCCCCTTAATAATAATTTTTTTTTCGTGCTGCGTCTCTTTGTCTACCTTCGCGATGGTCCACCTCCATTCTTGCGTTGTACTGTCGGTTCAAAACTTGACGGGTATACTGGCGGCCGTTTATTCATTCCATATGTCGGTTCCGGTTCCATGAAATATAAACTTACGCGGAACATGAAATCTTAAATATCCATATTTTTGTACACTTTTTAAAATTTCTCTTAAAAATTCAAAATTTTTCCTTAAACTCCACTTTCAGTGTACGGGGGCAAATCCTCCTTTCTCTTTTTTTTTTTTCAAATTTATTTCTTGGGCGGGCTCTACACTAATCTAAGTCTATATATATATATATATATATATATTTCAAAAATACAAATACGCTCACTCATAATTTTTCCCAAGGAAAACTAAACCGAAGCTCTGATACCAGATGTGACAACCCGGATTTCGACAGGCCGAATTGTTTTAGAAATCCAATCCATCAAGTCCCGAGTTGGGTGCTCTGGTATCCTGCAGAAAAAGACGGAGATAAAGAAAGTATGTCAGAACTCGTGAGTATCTCATAGCGGGAGGAATAAAATATAATATAGTCAAAACATAGCTTTTACCTTATTAACAATACTGCTAAACCAGTATCCAAAGCTATACCATCTCTGTCATGAACCTAACCTAGAAGTATGTAATGAGGAGGGGGTCAGAACATAAGTTCTATGTGAGTGAACTTATAATAAACTTCTGTATAACCCTACATATACCGTTCCGTATATTTTTTAGTTATTAGGTTAATCTCAACATTAGCACTCAAGGCTAAACGTATGTCGTCCACTTCCACGTACTAGCATATTAACCTAATGTCTCGTATATGTGGATACCCCCTACTCGTATTTTCTTTCCCACATATGTGTACAGACCCTTTCCATTCACCGTACAGACTTTGTTATGTAACTATATACTATACTAGCGTAGTGCCATCATTTTCGTAAGTGTTTGGACTGCCATGTCTCCTTAATTCGATTAGGGTTTACGCCAACTATGACTACTAGGGATTATGCTACCTAACAAAATACGCGCCCTAGTCTAGGACACACTACCCAGAGCGATATATGTTCCTAGACCTTCCCTGTGTAAGTATCGTGAACCGTTTTCGATGACTAGATACACATGTACTCTGTATGTGCTACCCGAGTCCGTGGCAGGGCAAATCGAGAAACACAGAACTCGGTCAGGAGTTTTCAGATATCTGCCGATGCAGATGCTAAGGTCTGTTTTTATTCCAGTGGCTATGGTCCCACTCGACCCCTCCCTCAACTAATGAAAGGCACACCTTGAAAAATGAGAACTATACGCAGGCCCCCTATGCCCCACCAACCTATGGCCATCCTCACCCATAACTAGATAGCAAGTATATGGTCTTTTGGAGTTCTCCGCCTTTCCGCTTTACGTATCTCGACTGACTCAAGATGGATGGTAGACGGCGAGTTGCTATCACAGGGATACCGTTTTCTCGTCGAATCACGCTGGTCCATCCTAGTCTTTAGGTGGCCGTATTTTGCAACCAAGGCATACCCTTGGTTCTTCTAACGCAGACCTTAACCTCTGTGAGCCCAGGAGGATAATCTGCAGCCTCACAGAGGGATACCAAGAGTACCCTCACGTCCCCTCGAAGCCTCGGGCTTCGTAACCCAATTCGTTGGAGCCTTCTTTTTACTCAGACGGACGTTCGCACCTTCCCGTGCCTTAGGGCACCGTGATGATCTACCTCTTGTGGTTATTCATCCTACAACGTACGGGCTGCCCCCAAGCGCCTTAGTTTTATATGTCATTAGACCTACGTCTAACCATTTATTTTGCGCTTATCAGTTCCCACCTTTAACTTGGTTATTCAGTTTAACTTTTCAGGTTTTCCAAGTCTCCCTGGCTTATTTGTTTATACTTAACTCACTTAAGTCCATTAACGGGCCATATAACATGTCATTTATCAATTTCATAAATTACCCTCTTTTTTTGGGCCACAACAGCGTGTTATATTAATTCATGGTTAAGTATGCCTTATTCCACATATATATCGATTAGGGGAGCAATCCCCTAAGTACCATCCCCGAAGACCGAAATCAACATCAGACTGATACCCCAGGAATCATTCTACCCAACCAACATATAAGGTTCAAATTTACTCCTTCTTTATTTTCAAGCCTCTTAATTTGTAATTAAGTATATCTTCTCATATAAGTTATTTCATATTTTTCCTTATCGTTCTTATAATTTATCTTTTCTTATAAGTCATCATTCCCCCTTTCCCTAGGACAAGTCTAACCCATTATCCTCCTTTTTCTTGGTCAAACTTTTTAATAGGTTGTTAACCATTCCCCATATTCTGTCATTAGTTCAGATTAAACCTTTTCATTATTATTTTCATGTCATACACTTGTCTTACTACGGTTAAGTCTATACTTACATGTTCATACATATCTTGTTTTATTACAGTTAAGTCTATACTTACCTGCACCCACTTAATTCTCTAATCATACCCATGTCACCCACATGTCTTATTATGGTTAGTATTCTTTAATTCATTTATTATGCTATAGCGATGTATGACCACCCACATTGGACTAACATTTTGTGGCTGCTGGATGCGCCGGGCGGTTCCGGGCAGTCTTACGCCACAATCTGATTCCAACCTCGTGTCATAAACCGTTACGCTCAAATTCCCTCCTTCGACCCCTCACATTAGACATCAATTATGGCGGCTGGATTCGTCGGCGGTTCCGGGCAGTCTTACACCACAATCGTGTCTAACCTCGTGTCAAAGGTTCATTTATATTCGTATTTCACCTAAACCCCCAAATTTCATGCTATACAGTTCAAATTAATTCTTAAGTCTAGTCAAGTGGTCATAAGTTAGACCAATTTCATGTTGATTCATAAAATATGATGTAACCCAATTCCCACCTTTTATTCAAATTTACCAATCCCAAATCATTTATTTCGTATGGTATTCATACTTTTAATAAAGTCCAAGTTCCCTAAAAATATGATTAACATATTAAATTTACCTAATCTCAATCCTCATTTTATTTCCTAGCGCCTTAGGCTAATTTTGCAAGTTCATAAGCCAATTTATATTCAAACCCTTTAAATAATGATAATCTTATACCACAACTCATATTACGTTCATACTTATACTTCCCAATTGGTTTTCATATTCAAACCTTGCTAATGTCATATTGTACCCAAATCCGTTGTGGTTCATAACAAAACTCTCCAATTTATGTCATTTCCCAAAATCAAGTATTTTCCTTTTTCGTTCGCAATAATCATTCAATCATTTTTATTTAGAAATAGACCTAGGCTCGAGATAGCCTAACTTATAACAATAAAAGAGGAAGGATAAAAGGAGAAACATAACCATAGGCATAATAATTAGAGTTGAACGTATGGAAACATTACAGATCCAATCTTTTATAATAATAATTTCATGTTACATGGGGAATGTTTGAACGATAAATAATAACTATATACAAAAGTTGTATTATAACCCACTCACATTGGTTGTCATCTTCAAAATAAGGATTAGATAACTCTAGAATTGCTTTCCCTCTTTTGCTTAGCTTGAGTTTCTGTTTTGAATCATCTTTAATTACTTTTCACCACAAATTTGCGAGTCTGGATCCATTATCCTCTCTTTAAATTTGAATCTCTTTTCTATCTCATTTGTTGTTCTAGATCTCATTCTTTTTATTTTATAGAATAGGTGTTGTAGAGAGAGGAAGGAAGAATAGATTCCAAGCTCTTTTTGAAGCAGAAGAAGATAACGAGAGGGGGAAGAGAGAGACATGGCTTCGCCATGAGTTGTTGGGGAGTTTATAATGAGCCTAGAGTTGTTTATATAGGTGCCAAAGTATGAATCTTGCCCCAGAACTAGTCCAAATACGTCAAAGTGTACCCAGAACCGAATCTGGGAAAGGTGGGCCAGGTCGACACCCAGGTCGACTATAGTGTCGACCTGGGGGGGGGGGGGGGGGGGAGGTCGACTACATAGTCGACCCCTGGTCGACCTGCCCTGGGCGGGATTTTTCCCACCCAGCCTTCCTGTGTTTGAAATTCGAATTTTAGCTTTGGTTTTTGAGTTGTTTAGTTTAACTAAATTCTGAAATTTAAAAAGGCCATATCTGATTCATACGGAATCCGATTTTCGAAAACTCGGACTCGATTCTATGCAGAATTCCGAGACGAATGTAATGGTGAAATTCGTTTGACTTAATTCTTATTTTTCAGTTAAGTATTCCATATTTTCCATCATTGTTAACTGATTTGTTTTCGTGTATCACCATTACTATTAAATATCTCGGAATATATATATATATATAAATGCGGGGTGTTACACTTCCTCTATGGTAATTTAGTATCTTGTTCTATGGAAAGCCGAGAATACAGTTACACTTATAGGCGTGTTCTGTTTGTAGCAGGGGAAGTGTTTCTTAGTTTCTGTTCAAAATCACATGCTATTACTGCTGGTTTTCTTATATGATCTATATTAAAAGAAGCATCTTACTGAAATGTTAAGCATTAATTACTGACCCATTAGTACATATTATACTACTTATTTCTTAATTTGTGTAATTCTTTTTTGTACATACAAGACCCGTTAGAAAAGAATATGGTATTTCAGTTTTAGCTTTAGCGGAAAACAAGTTCTAAAATTATCATCGAATATTTTAGAGATATTGGTATAGGAGCTTGTTGATATTTTTTGATTAGATCTGAGCTTAAAGGGTAACTATATGATTCATAATTGGTTTATTTCCATTTAATGTTATATCATCATGTATACATGACTGATATCTGCTCAGTATGTGTTAGAACTAAGAGATTTTATGTTCTATACAATTTGTGTGATCATCGGTTCGGTGTTATGGAGTTTCTTAATATTAATTTTGACAAAGAAAGTGAACAGTTTACTACATTTAGTTGGCATCATCAAATTTATCCTGGAGAATTTAATGATTTGAGAAGGTGCATGGATGTTTTACTAAAAATTTTGAGCTGGGATCAATACCCCGCAGTATGGAAAATGAACTCACAACTTCTAAAGAAGATGTGCAAGGACATGCTGGCCCAAATTCATTTCCTTTGGTAAATGATGGTGAAAATGCTCTAATTAATAATATAACATCAAGCCATGAAGCTGAAAATACTATAGTTTAGAACATGGTGAATGCCGGCGTTGAGAATTATGAAGAGTTAGCCATACAGTCTCCTTTGCCTTCACCCCTATCATCATCAGAAGTGGTCATCGGTCCATCATACTTAAACAGTGGAGATCTGCACACTCAACAACCATTTTTTGTGAATGAAAACCTGAACCTAGGACATTGAACGATTCATTTTCATCCTTCTACTTCGCATCCGTCACCTCCATTGGAAACTGAAGTAAACAATACAAATCGCAGTACCACTTCCCTTTCTTTTGAATACTGCCGATAACTTCGATAGTTTATCCTCTAGCTCTTCATCCCAGCCCATTTCAAAATGAACTCACGGAAATACGTAAAAATATTGAGATGAGAACAAAGGAACTTGACGAAAAGAAGTTGAAAAATAAACTAGAATGCGAGCAAGAGTTGGCTAAAGTGTGGAAGATGTACGATGCACTTCGCAAGGAAGATGAACGTGAATTCAATAATGATATGAAGATCCTCAATATGATGCATAGAAAATTAGTCATTAACAAAGAATATGCTAAGAAGTTTGTTTGCTGCAATTTATAGGCAAGAAAAGGCCGACGAGTTCAGGTAGTCGGCATGTAGGGCCCACCGTGCAGTTTAATGATCATCAAGTGCAGATGACAAAAGCAAGTCCCACTTCTCTAAGACCTACCTTGCAGCTTTACCATGAAGTGCACATGACATGGGCAAGTCCTACTGCTCCGGACCTACCCTATAGCTTTACCAACAGGTGCATCCTACTGCTCGAGGACCTACCCTACAGCCTTACCAACATGTGCGTCCTACTGCTCCAGGGTCTACCATTCATCATCAAATACAAATGCGTCCTGCTTCTCTAGGCCCTATCCTTCATCATCAAATGCAAATGCCACAGGTGCGTCCTACTGCTGGAGGCCTTGCCCTACGCGCTCGGCCCCCTCGTCTACATCGGTTCAGAAAATTTTCAACTCTGTCCTCAAGTACCTCATCAACTGTGGACGGACATGATTCCAGTACATTAAATGAAAATAACAAGTGTGCACACAGTTAAGTGCAAACCTAGTATAGTGACTATATCGGTTCATTGCTTCAATGTGTTTTTTGTTGTTGAGATTTTCAATCTAATCTGGTTCTTAACCAACCAAATGTTCGTATATGATTTCAGTTTCACAAAGTAACCAAAAAAACATCACGAAAGATCAAGATGTGTTCTTTAACTGGCACTTTATGGTTCCCGACGTTGCAGCAGTAATCGGTGCAATGGTTATGGTGTATATGCAAGGTAACATGAGTTGTATCCTGAGATTTGGCATTTGTACCTTTGGTTGCTGTTAACAGTTTGGTTCTCTCATCATGGGAAAGAAGCACTATCACTGCATATAAATGCCAGGAAGTCCTTTTACATATTCGACATGCATGCTTATTGCTACAGTCAATAAGAGAAAGGTTACTTTTGCTTTTCTCATTTAATTTTCCGATATGTAGTTTTAAGGAGCATGGTATGCAAAATACAAAAACTTAGCACCACAAATTTTTATTTCAGATTTGACTTAGAGAAGAGGGTCATACTTATCATTATGGAACAGTAGATGATGATGTGAACACCCAGGTTCAAGCACTAAGTCCCAGTTTTGAGTGAGTTAATTATATGCAATTGTGTATTAGTTACAGGGTAGTTACTTTAGGTTACAAACAATGATATTGGTTCATGCTACTAGGACTTGGGCTACTAAAGTTTCTAATTTATAGGTCGAGATTTATTAAGGGATCCTGTAAACTTGACCAGAACAGACATGCTAATCTAACATACCGGTCTAAAAAAAATCAACTAAAATTAAAATTGCAGTCAAATGTTGCTTTGAGCTACAAATTTCATATTATTTCTACAGTATCAACTCAATAGTGGTATGGTTATATGTACTATGTGAATATAATGTTAATGTTTGGTATTAATTTTTTAAATAGCATATTATAAATGGTTTATTATACTATAGTTTTTGGTTGAATGCGATAATCCTTCCTGTGCGGATAAAGAGAGTCAAACCCTTACAACTATTTTTCATTCGTAAGCTAATATATGTAGGTGACAAGGAAATCCACCATCGGTGGGTTTTTCTATGTTACTTAATTAGATAGTTCTACTAGAGTTTCAACAAACAATAGGAGATCATATTAATAAATCTTGCTTTTTGGATGTTTTGACCTTAAGGGGTGATTATGAAGAACAACAAAACCGATCACCTTATATAGTTGTTGCAGCTGCTTTTGCCTTTCAAGACGTAGCTATGTTAGCTTTTTGGCTTCTAACCATCACTTTACTTCTGGAAAAGGAAATTGCCGAAGCAAAAGCCTATGGTGATTTGTACGGATATTACCCTTTGCATCGAAAACAAATGAATACATATATGGTTAACATATTGTTATATCCCTATGTCATAGATTCATAAACTGGACACAACGGATTAATCCTTTTTCTGGCGTTATATGTAGGTGATCCAAAAGTAGACCATAACAGCTGGAAAATACCAGAAGATATGGCTAAAAAAAGACCTTCACTTTAAGAAACACAAATACTTCAGGGTTCAGATGTAGCTGCTGAAACCACAGCAGCCATGGCTGTTGTATTAATGGTTTTCATCCTCACCTGCTATATTCTCAGATGTTTTTAAACATGCAGAAAGCTCTTTACTTTTGCCAGTACTCATAGAGGAATATACAATGTCACTTTAGATCCCAACCCCTTGCTTTTTAAAATTTATGTTTTGTTGGAAAACCTGTTTTGTTGAAGTGGCAATTTACATTTCAATATTCTTTACAGGGCCACAGAAAGCAAATGCAGAGGCAGAATGGAAGAGGCAGTGCACTAGCATAAAAATGAAGGCAGAGGCGTATATCTCTGCTGGCTCTATATTTCAATAACATGTTCAATGTATTTTTATTTTCGTAGTTGTTGACTACTGCTTTCCCAATCCAGTATCACGTTCTTAATTATATGCCGGTTGGGCAAGCGATGTTTGATGTCAAGTATATGCCATGTTGAAGAGTCGGCTTACTGACCAGATATGTTGCAAACAATGCAGATGCTATAAGGACTAAAAGCATATAAGATTTGAATTGGTTAGGCCTAAGAAAGCAAAGGATTCCTTGAAAGTTTTTGGAGAAAATGAGGAAGCGTTAAAAGCAGGTACTCTGGTTGCCTAACCGTTCGAAGATGCTAGAAGTGCTGATTTTCCTTTTTTAGGATTTTAGTGTATGTTTTAATATTAAATATAGCACTAGTTTGCTAGCGATCCCTTGTTCTGTGTTGCACTCTTTCCTCGATAGGTAATATTTTTACCTTTTTTTTCTTTTGTTGAATTTGGATTATTATGTTTTCCCTCTTGGTAATCACTACTAAAGAGTGTTACTTCCTATCAAGCAACCCTCATTTCTTGATAAATATAAGAATTAAGTATAATCCAAGGCTAAACTTTCCTATAATAAAGCATATCATACTAAAATTTTAGTGAATCTGTTGTCGGTCTGTTGTAAAATATACTATGAGCTAAAAGTTTCAATTAATTAACTATTCATAGTCATAGTTCAGTTGTGCACAACACTTTCATAGTTAGAAGTTTTAAAAACTTAAAAAAGTGAATAAAAACTAAGTTTTGTTAAAGTTAAACAAGTTTTATAGAATTAACTAATTTAACCAAAACATCAATATATAGCAACTTACATCATTGGGGACACAAGGGAAAATTAATTAAAAGAAAATTTTGTCGAAACAATAACAATAATAAAAATTCGCTAAGTTAAAGTCAATTAAAATATAATAATAATAATATAAATAATTTGACAAAGTTTTATAAATAATTATATCGATGATGAATTAACTGGATTGTAAAAAGTAACTAAGTTTATAATAATAATAATGATAATATAATCAAGTTAACCGAGTTTTAATAATAATAATAAATTAACTAAGTTAATAAAAATTAACTAAGTTTTTAAAAAATTTAAACAAGTTTATAAAGTTAACTTAGTTTAAATTAACTATGTTTTATAAATGATTATAATATAAACAATTTAACAAAGTTTTATATATAAATGTAAGATTATTTGATTATATATTGTGCAGCCTTTGGACTTTCAAAGAGATCAAGGTCGGATTTCTACGGTAATCCTGCATAATTGCTTAGTATACTTGGATTGCTTGTTTTAACAACAATCAATTAATATTGTTTGAATGTTATTTGATAATTCATGGAAAATCCTTATTGTTGAGTATTGAACTTGTTTATAGGTAATTAACTTTTTCGGAGTGAAAACCATCAGCAACAATGGACATGACTTCAATTGTTATATGTATTACGATATTCAGTGGTATTTAATGTGTAAACCTTTTCACCAATGCATGTGAATTTACTCATTTTTTCAAACAAATAATAGCTAAATGATTATTCATAATACTTATGTTATTAGTGTGTTGTTATTTCAATATGATGATTATATGATTGGTTGATTGTTGGTTTGAATATAGTAATTATACGATTGTTGCTAATTTTCAAATGGCTATTACATAACTAGATGACAGAAATAATATAAGCCATTAACAGTATATAGTAGAATTTAAAATATGCTACAAAACAATCAGTACCTTTTAGTAGCATTTTGGAAACGCTACAGAAATAGATGTAAAAATACAACCTGCATTTATAGTGGCGTATACTAAATGTAACAAAAAGTTTTGGTAGCGGTTGAAAAACACAACTATATGAAACATTTGGTTGCGTTTATTAAAACGCACCGAAAAACAAACAGACTTTTAGTTGCGTGACCTGTAGTAGCGTTCTTTAAAACGCTACCAAAAGCTTTGGTAGAGTTTTTTAAACGCTACTAAATGTATTTTCTGGTGTAGTGACTATATCGGGAAAATTAGTTTACAACCAAATCTTATTTCTGGAAGTCTATAGAATTCTTTGACCTTTCAAATATAAACCTTTTTGGGACTGACATTAAAATTTCCAGATTTAGTTGCATAAGTTATTTTATCCTAATTCTGATTCATCTAATATACAACTACTAAATATATTTGTGTTGTAACAGTATAAGCCTTAGCAGTGACACTAAATAAATTCATTTGTATGCTACTGTCATTTATATGCATGTATATATATACCATTATGACAATAACTTATAAAGGTTTCCTCAATTCGAAAAATTCACATTCAATGCCTTTTTAAATGTTGAAGCATTAAAATTTGAATTTCCGCTTTAAAAATATAACTCTTTTATTTCTTACAAAACAATGTCCAATAAATGCCTCTGTTTAGATTTGTAATATTTTGAAAACATTGTCTAAACGTTCATAAATCTATGTTTATTAAGACTAAAACAACTTTCCACATTCTAATGCTTACTGAACAAAATAATAATACATGCTCTATTTCAATAAATCATTTTTTCAAGGATTCCAAAATGTTGTAATAATTAATCAAAAGCCTTTTTTCAAAGCTTTAAAAGTTTTGGAAATATTTGCTAATTGTTCTAGAATAAAAGCAAAATGAAATTCCTTGGCTAAAGCTTTTAAAGTAATCAGATTCCAAAATGTACCATGTTATTTGTGCACGCAATGGTGTGGCGCTCATGTAAGCAAGCTAGCTAATGTATGGCTTCACTGAAGCTTCTGTACTTTTTAGAGTCTTCACATGCTATGATTTAGTCATGAAATCCCTTGAATGTTATAGTCTTAATTTAAATAGATATTTTCTGTAATCTTTGTATTCATAATGTCACTACAAATTGTAGTATGTTATTGTATTATTCTCTCCCTGCGTGGAGAGTTTGATCATGTAAAATTGTAGACTAGTTAATTTAGACTAGCTCCAGTACTATAAGACTGTTAGGTAGAGTGGATGGAACACTACAAATTCAGTAAGCGGTGGACGGTTTACCTTAAAAACCGGCTTGCTAATTATTAACTACAATCACCTGTACTATATTGTATTTTTAATTATTATTTATAATAAAAAGATGTTTGCGATCACCTTAAATACCGGACGGCTTTGCCAAAAAAAAGCGAAATGAATTCCCTTTTTAACGCTCATATTTATAACTATCATGAATGTCGGTCACTAACACTTTACAAGAGCAATAAACGTTTTAAGGTCTTGCATGAAAACTTTTTAATAGATAATAAAACAAAAGCTAATTCTATTTAAAAATAAAATCTTAATTGAATATCAAAATTTACTTAGGCAACAATTAAGTTTCCTAAAAATGTCTAATTGACATTTGATATTACATTTTCAAAATTTATTTTAACTTCTTAAAAACATCTTTTGAATCATTATTCAAGGTTTGTATAACAAACCGGAAATCCGAACCAATTTAAATTTTTTATTTTGGCAATTTTAATGAATTTTGAATATTTAAAATGAATTATTTTAAATAATAACGACTAGAAATTTATTTTGAATAGAATTAGAACGTATATATTTATTTGAATCGAAAACTATAAAAGGAATTGGAAATGGCGCGGTAGTTCAAAAATTTGATTTTAAATTTCAATTGAATGTACAGGATTCAAAATAAACCGGATTTTAGCGAAACCAAAAATATTAGAATCCAATTTAAAATATCTTTCCAATGAATCTGAAAAATTGAATTTAATAGCCGGAATAAAAAGTTATACCCAGTTGAAAATTTAGAATAGTCGTCATGGAAAATATAGCCCTTAAAAATGGAAATTTTGCAAACGACCTCCGTTTTCGACGAAACCACTTTCGTTGGATCCGAAATGTTAAATTATTACTAGATTCCAATTATTTTTAAATTAAATATACATTGATTTTTTTTAATTTTTAACGAAAACTGATCGTAACGGTCGATTGACTTACCGGAAATATCCCATTGTGTTCGGAATGAGGGTATTTAGCTAGGGGCGAGAGTCGTTGGGTTTGGTTTGGGGTTCGAAGCGATAAATGGAAT
The DNA here is from genome assembly GCA_030737875.1 of Allium sativum. Classification (NCBI taxonomy): domain Eukaryota; kingdom Viridiplantae; phylum Streptophyta; class Magnoliopsida; order Asparagales; family Amaryllidaceae; genus Allium; species Allium sativum. The sequence goes on along the minus strand of CM060909.1, from coordinate 735,654,831 downwards.
TAAATAATATATATATATATATTTGACCAATCGTAAACCCTAATTTCCTACACCCCGTTCAGGGGCCGCCCTTCATCAAATTCGACGGTGAAAACTACTGAATCCTTCTCCCCCAATTTTCCTTTAATCCATTCAGCAAATTTAAAAATTGAAACATGGAAATCAAAGAGATTTCAGTCAGCTTCAGACCCATACCAATCTCATCTTGTATCGTGTTGGAATTGGGGAGTTTCAAGGGCTCGAAATCATTCGATTCGCACCTGTTTCTAGGGCTTGCGGGACCACCGAAGGCGACGCGACTCAGGGTGGTGGAGGAACTTCTGGAGGCGCGCGAGGGGGTGTCGTTGGATCATCGTCCGGTCGACCATAGGGTGGGCGGAGACGGGCTTTTGAAATCGGAGGAATGGGTTTCGACGTCCAGGCAAATAGGAAGAGGGAAGGTAATTAAATCAGCCTGGTTTTGTTAATGAGGTAGTTAACTAATTTTAATTATATTAATTGATAATTAATGTGTTAAAGGTAATTTTTAAAATAAAAATATATAGAAATGGTTATAAAAACATATAGACGTTTTTTTGAAAATATATAGAATTTGTTTTAAAAATATACAGCTTGATTTTTATATATACGTATAGCATTGTTAAAAAAGCTGAATATTTTTTTTACATAAATAGATTTGGTTTCAAAATGGGATTTTTTTTTAAAAAAATATAAACCTCGTGTTAAAAATATGATTTTACAATATAAATAATATGATTTTTTAAAGATATAAGCAGCATTGTAAATATGGTTTTTACTAATAAAAAAATATGATTTTAATATTAGTAATTGTTAGATCCAAAATTGGCTCTAACACCCAAACAAGTAATGATTCTACTGAAATGAAATCAAAAAATGGAGAAAACACACAATTTATAGTGGTTCGGCGTTAAATTGCCTACGTCCACTTTCTACTCTTTGAACTGATGTCTTGAATGCAAGTACAACAACTATTTTGGCTCAATTCTCACTTATATAATACATTGATTCACTCAATTTCCTTCACAATATGATTCTAAAGATGATTATAATCTGAATAAGTTGATGAAATTCGGATAGTAAAGGAATTTGAGTTCTGAAAATGCCAAAAGATCCCTTGAAATGAGCCTTGGAGGTGTATTTATAGGTGGAAAATGCATCTGAAGTGGCTCCGGGTTGGGTATACGTGGTCTCCATCCCATCATTGTCAGGTTCAGATGGAATATGGTGGCAACAACGCATCAGATAAGTGGAAAATGTGGGGAGAATGCGGGTATAACCGCTCTGGGTCTTGAGGAAACACGGGCTATAACTGCTGCTGCTTCAATTCTCTGGGTTCGGATCGGAAGTATCACGGATTAGGGGAGCGGATCGAGGTTACCTGAACCGATCCGATTTGGCCTGCGCTCCTTCCTTCTTTGCTCTACGGTGTGTTGCCTCTACCAAGGAGTTCCGATCCGATCCGACTTGACTAAAAAAACATTCTTCATTCTTTTTATCTTTTAATCTTTGTGTGGCCTAGTTCACAAAGTAGGCTAACATTTTGCCCCCTCAAAGGACGCTTCTACTGAAGATGGAGCGTACTTTGACATTATTTGCTAACTAGTTTCTGAATTTGAACTATTGAATAGTCGCTTCCATTCATTCATTGGGACACGTTGTCTCATGAAGTCATGTCTCTTGCTACTTATATATACACCGTAAAATATGCAAATTATTTTATTCATTTCACATAATTCTGAAATTTCTTCTTGATGTCCAGTGAATCTTCCAGGTAGAGTTCTTGTATATTTTTCTTTGAGTTTAATTCACATGCTAAATTAAAGTGCACGATTTCATTGGGATTCGGTTTTCGGTTCGAACCCAGGGTGAGATCAAGGGGAAAGTACCACCGGTCTAAACGACTCCTTTTTTAACCCTCCACTTCTAAATTAATGGGCCAAATATACATACATAGGCTTGTATTCCAGTCCGAACGGAGTTAAAGGCTGGGAATACAAAGAGCCATCTTGAACCTATGTAAGTCTGTCGCTCTTCTTCTTATACCTCCCTTTCTTTTATCGTTCTCATCTTTTAGGTTTTACATCAAAACCCTAGTTCTCATAAACTTAGAGAATTTTCACGCTAATCTTCGAATCAAACAAATAGGTAGGTTTATAACCTCAATTAACTTCGTAATAGCTATTTTCAGTTAGGGTTTGTGGTTTATTTGGACGATTTGGGTATGGTGTTTGTTTGACCTTGACGTCACGACCTCCTCCTATCGCCATCATCGTCGATGGCCTTGTCACCATCTCGAGGCAGTTACAGAGGAGACCAGAGCCTAATACTGGCCAAGACAATGTATGAACATTCGGTTTTGACTTAGTTCTTGGCACAAAGTTGGGTTCGGTGTTGGCTGAGGAAGAGGAAGGATGGAGAAGAAGAAGAAGAAAAGAGGAGGATTTGGGATTGGTTCGGGTGGAAAGACATAAGAGTGAAGACGATAGGGGTTTCATCTAACCGGATCGGATCGGATTGAAAGGTGAAGGGTAAAGGAAAACAAGGCTCACTCAACCTGGTCAGGTCGGAATGAAAAGCAAAGAGAGAAAAGCATGGGCACTCTAGCTGATCCTAACCACTCAGAATATCCATTCTCGAACTGATCCAATTTGCATATAGGGCGTTAACTTCTACTTCAAACAGAAACGCGATTTTGCCCCCAATCCGATCCCAAAATACACATCCGAACCGAACTGAACTCATCTAACTTAATGTACAAAAATATGTTCAACTGGCTCGGTCATTGCTTGTCGTGATCTACAACTTAATGAACAGTTAGGATAGTGCCTTATAAACATGAGCGAACATTTAAGACTATTGTGAACATATTACTACTTCGTCAAACTTTTGCGTTATGCTCTCATGCGTTTACTTTGCATCCTTTGCACACATCACACACACTTTAGTTCACACATGTACACGGGGCGATACGGGCTATCTTACTCTAACTTATGTTATTGCTTCTTCAGTAGTTTAGCGATCATGGCAAAGAGACGTTCATCTAGGTTAGCAGAAAAGAAAGAAGTTGCAGAAACTTCTGAAAAACTCACTCTTGATGACACATCCTCTCCCTCAGACCCTGAATGAGATGATGAGGGCCAAAATTATGAAGTGGAAGCACACAATAGTGAAATACCTTCTGATAGTGAAGTTTCTCTTGGTGATGAAGAGGAATGAGGGATAGGAGATGATCATGCTCTCGATGAGTTTGAAGCTGCCACTATATTGGAGCTACCCAAAGATTCTGTTGAGTTGACGATCGATGATGATAGACTCGTCCGAATATGTCTAAAGCATGGAATATTGAAAAGAGATACCTTGGTGCCATCGAAAACAAATCGCCCCCACAATCCGCCAGAAGGATTTATGGCAATTACCTGGTTGATGTGTTTGATTGGGGCTATTCCATCGTTTCCGCCTTTTGTCGTCAATTTTCTGAGACAGATGCGGATTGCCCCCATGCAATTACATCCCAACTCCTATGCTTATTTATACACCTTGTATATAGCATACAAAGAAGTTTTAGGTACAGGGCCTACCTTCGGTAATGTCCACTTTTTTTATAATTTCAAGCATCAGACTCAAGAGACTCTCTTCTTCTCATATTTTGAATCAATCCCGAAAAGGAAAATTATTACTGTTCCATTTAGCAGCAAGGATGGCGATTCTAAACTTGAATGGTTTTATATCAGACAGCAGCTGGGGTGTGCTTGGAGATGGACCAAATCAAGTAAAGCACTGACCTTTTAGATTTCGATTTTAAATGCTCATGAGAATGCATTAATTTGCTTTCTTTTTCATTCGCAGTTGATAACCCAAAGCAAATATCGGATCAATTATACTTTGATCATTTGCATCGGCTTCTCAACAACGATCAAAAGTTCCTAACCATCAAGGAAGTTCTTAAGGATGAGTATTTCCATCATCACGGGTTACTATCCATTACCCGTAGTATAGGTCATGGGATGGGTCCATATGTCTACATACCTCCGGTCAACATTATTCCTGAGATGGGCTCGGGCTCGAAAGGTCCGATAATACCTCTTCGGACTCCACCTTCTCCATCCTCAATTCAGGATGATGAGTTAGCCAACAAAGCTGAAAAGCACAGAGAAGGGTATACCGTCCCTGATGACGCTATTTCTCCTGAGAAGTCAACATCCCCTAAAGAGCTGCCAATAGATGCTTCTCAAGGAGATGCTCCTACTACCGATGATTCCATATTTAAGGGTTTAGGAAATCTACCCCTACACGGAACTATCTATACTTCAGAGGATTTTGGCACGAATTCTTTAACCTTCACTTCTTCAGAGGAGACTACTCCCGTGAAGGCCAAAGAGCCCGCTCATGCTAGTCTGGCTTCAGTCTCCGGTTTGTTAGGGGGAACACCACTTAGGATGCACATAACACATTAGTACCGCACGTCACAACACTCATGTCTTATGTGAGCATTGATTCTGAATTTCACTTATATTGTTGTGTAGGTACAATGTCTCGCCCTAACTATGATGTTAGGAAAATTCACCGTAGCATGACTATACCTCCTTCCGACACCGAGCATGATCTCCGTGATAGCCGAGGCAGAGATGACAGAAGGCCTCATGGTTCTCATCGACCACACACCTCACGCTCTCATTCTGCTGTCCGGTCGGATCCAGGTAGGTATAAGAGCCACCAGAGTCATCGTGGGGAAGACACATCACAACCCAAAGATCGAACTTCTCCCCAAGACAAACATAATCGAGAAAAAAGTCCTCCAAAACACACCGATTCACGAGACAAATACAAAGCTTCTGAGAAGCGATCTGTCCCTGCTAAGCTAAAACACATTGAACTATCATACTGCAAACCCCTACTACTGGATACTGATTCCAAAATTAAAATGGCATATCTGGAGAAGCAGTTCCCAGATCACTACTTTGAGAATCTAACTTTCTTACCCGCACTTGAGCCTATTTCTTTAAAGTGGGCAGATGAAGCTAAAGCAAAGATTGACGCAGTTGAGAAACAATAGTCGGAGATGTACAAGTATTCACGAAATCTCTCCAGAATCATTCGGGCCTTAATTACAGACGTTGATGCAATGAAGAAGGCTGCAGATTCCGATGAGAATGCTTTGAAAAATTTGGAGAAGGACTTAGAAGATACACAGGCTCAACTCGTCATTGCTCAACGAGATGCTAATAACTTCAAACAACAATTTGAGGAATTACAAAAGCGTTATCATGACTTGCTGGAATCTCACAGTCAAGAATGTTTGGAGTTGAAGAGACAAGCGGAAGACGCTAAGTCAAACAGTGTCAAGATGCAACTGGCTTACAATACTCTTGAGCAAGAAAAGGCCGAGTTAGCGAGGAAGAATGCTGAGCTGGAAAAACGAAGTGCTGACTTGGAGTCCAAGTTAATAGAAGCCGAGACTAGGGTTGCCTTAGCTGAGGGGAATGTGGATAGCACTATTAAGTCTGCTAAAGAAACCCATAAACATCTATCAGAGGCTCAAGAAGAACTGCATGACTTTGGCGAACTAATGATTGAATTCTTTGCACACATAATTCGTCGCCGAAACATCTCTTGGATCAAAGATTATCCGAATACCTTAGTTCATGTATGGAGTCAAATCATCGAATGAGTAAAAGAGGAACTTAAGGTAGACTTCATTGATGAGGATAAACTCATGGAGAAGTATCTGAGAGATGATGAACCGACGTGTCTGGCCGAGGGGCATTGCCTTATTGCTGCTGCCATGGAGGAGGAGAAATGCCTAGCTAAACAAAAAAATATCCTTGGAGTTGGTTCTTCTTCTGCTACCACTGAAACTACTGGAGTTGAGGGATATGATCCCGAGAATCCGGGAATTCTTGGAGCAACTCTTTTATCTCCTATACCTGAATCAACGTCAGAGACGGTAGCCGCCCCAATTGAGAGATCATCAGAAGGTATTTCTACCTTTTCACCTCAATTTGTCAAGGTCGTCTCCACCTTTCATCATATCATTGGGTAATCGATCGAGGATCCTTTATTTTCTCCTGAGTTGATAACCGTTGTGTTAGACCAAAAAATGGTCCTAACACCCAAATCGTCGTATTTTGAGCATAGGATATGAAGAAATAACTGAAAAATATAGAAAAAGTGAGACAACAAGATTTTTATAGTGGTTCGGCGTTAACGAGCCTACGTCCACTTCATATTTTCTCATTTCATTCATGGATTACAATTACAATGAATATTCTCTCCGAATTCATTGAATTTTTATTGAGGAAGATGATAGTTATTCATGGAGAAGTGTTAGCCATGGCAGCCATGGACAAGGAGATGCCAAAAGTCCCTTGAAAATGCCCTCTGAAGGTGTATTTATAGTTGATTCTGTCAAGCGGATCACGGTCACACGTGGCGCAAATCCCGAGAATATCGGATCGGATCGAGGCTTGAAGAAAAATTGGTCAATATGACAGTTGTGGACAGGTGTCGCGAGATCCATGCATCTCGGATCGTGATGGACTTAGTCAGGAGCTTCGCCACGTCCTCGGGGATCAGATCGGATCGCATAGGCAAGGTCAGATCGGATTGCGTAGGCAAGGGCGGATCGGATCGCGTAGGCCAGGGCGGATCGGATCGCGGTCATATGTCAGCTTACACCCGTTCACGGAAATGGGCGTAACTCTCAAACCGTAAGTCCGATTGAGCCAAACCAAAGCTCAAACTGAAGCTAATTCAAAGGGCTACAAGTATACGATGTGAATAGATCAAATGAGGTCATTTGATAGGGGTTTAGGGCCAGTTTATACTGATGTTGTGATTTTGACCAAACTGCCTTGTGTCTTCTGACGATGCTTCCAATGCCAGAGAGCGATGTTATCCAGAGATTCCATATGAGACAACATTTACCCAGAGGTGTGTCAACATGATCTTTGCTTTGGGTAGCCTGGCCACAAAGCGGGCTAACATTTTGCCCCCAAAGTACATCTTATCGAGGATGAGATGTGCTTTGAATATGTTGAGCTAAATTTTTCTAAAATATCATTTGTCCTTGAGAGGGCTTTATCCAACTGTTGCATTGCTTCCATTGGAGCTAATCAGGCTAATTTCTATGAGAGGAGTATTCGAGACGATCAAGAAATTGTTTAAACCTTGTCAAATCAAAAGATCTAATTCATCCGTCAGAAGTCATGCTAAATTGTCGGCTCCCGAGCGTGATCCTACACGCATAGGTCGTCGCCAAACAACATCATCACTCTATGCAAGCTAAGCGCGTGGTAGGGTTGGACTTTCTTTTACATATGAGTCAATAAATGAAGTAGCCACCCAAATCATGGGGCGATGTAAGAATCTTTGGGCTCTGAGCTAACAACTGGACTGTTGGGATAAAGCACATCGGAATCAACATACGAATTTGTCATTTGTACTCAAGTTTGGACTAGCCTGATATCTTGATATTGATTCAGGATCTTAAAATCGCATTGAATCATAACAGAAAGGAATTCAAAAGCCATGATCACTCTGGATCGTAGTCGAGAGAATCCACAATTGTTACGGATCATTTCTTAATCCAATATTCACATATGAAGTAGTCAATAAGGGATGTTGTTAAAATTATGTGGACCAGTGCCTATAGGATCGTCACCATCGCGAGGTAGTAGATAGGTTTGTCACACCTTCCATTCGGTGTAGTTTGAGTCTTTAAGTTCACATTCGATCCACAAGCTAGCTCGCTTGGTCGGCAAAGATGAATAAGATTGTACTCCGGAGGCATGACGTACATGTTTTGAATCCCATTCCATGCCAGGATTGTCTTCAAAGTTAGTTTATGAACCGAAACTTGTGCTCTCAGTGCCATCGGAGGACAAGCGAGGTCAGTACTTATGCCCCCAATATCAATGGGGGGTCTATGAACCGACACTTGTGCTCTCAGTGCCATCGGAGGACTAGCGAAGTCAGTACTTATGCCCCCAGTATCGATGGGGGTTGAGTTGAGTCATAAGGCATTTAATCTTGAAGATTTTATACTTCCTGTCATTGCATCTGGTAAGAGTTGCAGGTTCAGCAATCTTAGTCGACCCAGATCATTCTGTACTGTTTCTCAATTTAGCAAAAATCGGAATTGTATATGCGAATGGTTGAACCACATTTGCTTTGATATCATCTCTTCTCTTTAGTCAGATAGTGAGGATTGCCTCATCGGGCATCAGCGACTTCAGTTACTCTCATCAGATCAGTTGCGGAGTCAAGTAAGGTTGTTGAATGCGAGTGAATAAATGTCGTTATGAAGTTAGTTGGGCCCCACCGTTTATGCTTCAGTATAGTCCGAAATGGTTATCACAGTCTTATCGAGTCTCTTTCTCATGCTCGGTTCAATTGTGCTTGACAAACAAGATCGTGCGCTCGATAAGTGGTATAGATTCTCTTTGGAATTGCACATTCTTGTCATTGTTTTCCAGGGCTTTTCCTTTGTCCTTATCGTTTCAGGAATTAGAAGGTACTCCATTCTTTAGTCAGGAAGGCATCTAGGTCATTCGTCTCGATGCTAAAACCTTTTTGTAATGAAAGTCTATCGACTTCAGGGTTGAATTCATCAAAATCTCTGAGCAAGTCTTGTTATAGAGAAAATTTAAAGTCCGAGGGAATAACAGGGGATCCTGACGTCCCATGTGTGAGGGCTGTAGTTGTTGTTATCCATATCATCTCGAGAAGTGCCGCCTCTCGAGAGGCGCCGAATCAAACTAGCGAGCAGGTTGCCATCAAAGAATTGATGCACATTATCAAGATCCTGGCTGGTGCCCCCAGCATCGAATCTAAGATTACAAAGGGGGTCTTTGCTGATTTCTTGTTTCCACGTCGATATTGCCCCCGGGTCATGTTTCGAGTCATTCGACCTGACCGGGTTCCTGTTTTTCGAATTGTTGCATTCTTTCTTGGAGCAGAGTATGAAATGTCGCTCGAGTATTCATTCGAGTTGGAGTTAAAACTGGTTGTGCATGATCTAAGTTTGTCACAATTCTTGAATTCTCATCTAGGATGTTGCAGGTAGCTGTTCCATTGCCCGTGTTTCCATCCATGATGTAGGGAATCGAAACCGCATGCTGCGCGCCTGCTGATTGGTTTGTGTTCAACCCAAGCTGATGGTTGATATCTGACTGTGCCAAGTTTGTCACTACCTGAATTTCAATTTTATCATTTCCAGCGAATTGATGATTGTTGCTCGGCCTTTCAGTTCAATCCTAAAATAGGTGAAGGTCGGCCTCGGGCTTCTTGATTCTACACGAGCATTAGCCATCAATCAGGCTTCTGTCATTCGGCTGGGAACGGAGGCATCGAGTAATTGAACTATGCTGCTCAAGGCTCGTATCATGTGCCCCCTATCCACAGGGGGTTTTGTTGAGCAGTACACTTCGAATTCATGTCTTCTCTGGATTCATGTTCACTTCTCGCATCAAGAGCCGGAGTTGAGTGCAAAAATGAATTGTTGGTATTCAGCCCATGCTAAGCCCTAGTCTCCCATCCAAGCTCCGAGGACAAAAATCAAGCGGTGAAGGGTCAGATTGTAGTCGCCTCGAGTGCTCCCGTTTGCTCTTTGCATTAAGGGAAATGTCGGGGACGAAATGGTTGCATCATGTTCAATTATTACGTGGGATATATCCAGCCTTATCTGAGCTTCCCATTCTGGAAGTAAGTTGGGATCAGCAGATGGACGTTCTCTTTGCATCTGCTTTCTGGTCTTCAAGGGGCCTGCATCATCCTTCTGGATGCGACCCTTTGTTCGTTTTCCATTAGCATGTTGCCATCATTGCGAGTGAGGCCCTCGCGTTCTTGACTAGTTATCTTTTGTAAACCTGCGTTTACTAAAAAAAATTTGTTCCTTTCGCATTGTCTTGTACCTACGAATGGGCAAATAAGTCATGAAGCGTTATAAGTAGTCAATGCAATTATAAATGAAAATGCACTAAAGTAGTATGTGTGTATAGGTATTCTCCCAATCAATCATTAAATTAGTGCCTGGCCAGGACTTTGTTGAGGATTGATTAGGACCTTAATTGTTTTGCCCCCATGTTCGGACATGGAGGATCCGGGCTCGGAGTTCAGTCTGTCCCCCGACACTCTGGCGGGGTAGGAGCCCGTGTGGCGCTAAGTCTCGAGCGCCTTTATACTCTCTCTGGAGCTCGAACTCAGCTTTCAATCTGCTCCCCAATCCTTCAGCGGGGTAGGAGTTCTAGCTTGTTTCATGACATGCTCAACGATCCTTCAGCGGAGCAGAAATTATGGGTGGTGCTGAGTCTCCAGCACCTTTCTCAGCGCTTAATTATAGACGCTTTTATACTCTCCTGGCGGTCGCCAAGGTTAGAGTTCGAACTCAGCTGTTCTGTCGCTCCCCGATCCTTCAGCAGGGTAAGAGTTCTTTCTCTGCGCACAATCAGGGACGCTTTTATACTCTCCTGGCAGTCGTCGAGGTTAGAGTTCGAGATCAGCAGTTCTGTCACTCCCCGATCCTTCAGCGGGGTAAGAGCTCTTTCTCAGCGCTCAATCGGAGACGCTTTTATACTCTCCTGACATTCGTCGAGGTTAGAGTGCGGTCAAGGTGGCTCTTATCATGGTGCACCTTCAAGCCTTGCGGACGTCATCTTTGCGTCCTTTATACTCTCTCTCGAATCATGAGAGTTAGAGCCACGGACCGAGCGGTCTTCAATCATGCACGCCCATCACACTCATCTTAGGTTTATATTTTAATCCAAGCTCTGAGGATTAAAGTCAGTCAGACAAACAGTTGGAAAACGTTTGCCAAGGCTTTGTGTTCCTCCGAACAGTCTTTGGGAGGAATGGTTGGCACCAAACTTCGGGTACCTGCATCATTCATATCACACGAGTTAGTCATGTCAATAACTCAGAAAGCATATGAAAGTAGATTGCATGGTTAAAACGTAAGCATATCGAGAGGCAGTGTTGCCTCCTTTATTGGGATTCATGTAGTCTGGCGGCATCGCGGATAGGATTGAGCCATATAGACGGTTACACCGCGTCCTTCTCGAGTAGGACTCCAACTTTGCAACTCAAAGATTTATGTTCAATTGTCTTGTGGTCTTCCACGTGTGAGCCAAGGATTGGATGGTCATCCCGGATCCACCTTGAGCTGTACAGCATTCTTTAGACGAAGAGCGTGGCTTTGTAAACGAGCAGTTCAGTCGAGCTCATTATAGTATTGCTCTATGGCTCTATATGCAGGTGTTACAAGTTTGAGCGGTAGCAAATCCTGGATACCTAGACCATCCACATATTAATTCATCTGAGTTAATTACATCAATAACTCATAAAGCATGCAAATATAAGAGTCATGGTTAGAGAATAATCCTGTTAAAGGAATGAGTATCATTCTGAGCGAAAAATGGTGTTGCATGTTCATTGCAGGTCCATTTTTCTTCGCCCTATCTCTGCCAATGAAGGGCTGCCAACGTCTTTTAGTTGATGAGGAGTGCTTTTTCAAATTATTGTGAGGTGGTAGTTCCAAGAATGAATTGACCTTGATCGAGGTTTTGGGATGGAAAAGGCGGTTAGGTAGGTACTGTAAGCGAGTGATGAAGTCACATCTCCTTCAAATCGGCTTTTTTCCCCCGTGCTGAGGGTAAGGATAGAGTGTCAGGAAGTCATGACTGGATTGCTAATGGTAGCACATCTTTGCATTAGTGTTAGGTTGTAAATTAGCATGAGAACAATGGATTCATGCTTATAGAAATTTTTGCACTTTCCATGCTAGGAAATAGGATATTACTGCTAGGGAGATTGTCATATCTCCTAAATTCGCCGATATGCCTTCGAATCCATATCGGGGACAAGGATTGGTGGGAAAACAACCAATCATCTTTCAGGCGTAAGCGTTTTAAACCTTCGACTTGCTAACCTTCAGGCAAGACTAAGGCAATCGGCCGTTCGAACTCCTGACATATAAGCTTTGAATCAGTTGATGTAATCTCGAGTAATCCATGCTCAAATCTCCAATTGCCCCCAGCGTCTGGGGCATGAGTTTACTTGACATATAATCGATGAAAGGAGCGGAAGTGTGAATCTTCACTTTCTAGCTTCAAAATGTTGTTCATCAGAAGTTTAATTCATGTACATCTCCCATTTAACGAGAAGTCAAATCATTCAGGGCGGTGAATTTAGCAATGGGATTCGCTGATTTCTATCTCAGGACAACCTCCCAAGGGAAATAGGTAATGTCGAATTGCATGTCATATCTCGAGGCATAAAGAACGATTGCACGCCTTTCACTTCACCTTGTTAGATGCATTCTGTGCTGTAGGAAGTTTATCATGGAGTTAACCATGACTCTCTTCCGGGTTTGGTCTCCAACGTTGGATCAACTTCCATCTGATCAATGGTTGTATTTCATAGTGTCTTGATGGGGATCATCTCTATCTTTTCTAGATTTTCGGACCCTTCTAACTTGGTCAGATTATCCGCCTTCTGATCTTCTTCTCGCAGGACATGAGATATGTTGTAACGTTCTAATACATCCAACAACCCTTCTTCCGGTTCTAGGTAAGCTGCGAGTGTTGGTTCCTTCGTCTGGAATTCCTTTCGAGCCTGGCGAACAACAATGTGAAAGCCAGAAAATATGCTAAATGCCACTATTCCCAACTCCTTAGCAAGTTTCAATTCGATAATCAGGGTGTTGTCTTCGGAGCCGTTGTCAGTAGCGGAGAATTTCAACCGCAAGGCATAGTAAATTGACCGCCCTTTAGGGGTTATTAATAAGATACCGGCGTCGGACAGTCAATTATTCTTTTCACCGTCTGATTACATCTTCCAGGTGCATCTTCTACATCTGCCGCATCCTCTTCGGGAGTGGTACATTCAGCGATGTAGTTGGTTAATGCTTGCCTTCGTATGGACTTCTTTAGGAGGGAGTTGAGATCAAACTGGTTTAGCTCTATGTCCCGATCAAGCAATTTTCCAGATGCCTCAGGTCGTTGCAGGACCTGTCGTAGTAGTTAGTGAGGGTGCATACCATCGGATGAACTTGGAAGTAATGGGGGAGCTTTCTTAGAGCAATCAGCAAGCTATAGACGAGTTTTTCAATCTTTGGGTATACCCCGACTACTTTCTTGCTCACATTATTGACTAGTTTTCAGACCTTATCTGCCTTACACACAAGTGGTGCCAACTTTCATGCCAAGCTTCAGACGCCTTTAATTCTTTGTTGTTCATGGCTAACTATGAGGCCTTTAGGTTCATTCCAGATATTGAACATCTCTGTCAGATTCGAAACGTGGTAGGTTGACCGCTCGGACTCCATAAGACTATCACCTACATGGACTTCCATGGGCCTTGCACTTTGGTTGTGGACCATATAATTCAGTAAGCACTGGTAAGTTGCCTCGGCATCCTTCGGTCCGAATGCCAATTCCATATAACAGTACAGTTCGAGGTCAATGATAAAACATGTTTATTCATGATCAGGCACATGCATAAGAATTTGGTTGTAAGCTGCGCACACGTCCATGAGAGGAATACATTCATGTCTAGTCATTGAATCCACAAGCTGATCGCGAACTTTGTTCAAATCTAATAAATCAATGCGTGTGCGCCATTTTCCATTAGCGTTCTTGACAAGGACGGGATTTGATATCCAAGCGGGATGTGTGGCACATCATATAAAACCATTGCCTCTCAACATTCCGACTTCCTCTTTCATGGTAGATGCTTTCCCTGGATCGAGCATACGTCTTGTTTGCTTGGCAAGAACACACTTCAGGTTTATTCTCAACAAATGACTCATAAACTATGGTAAAATCCTGCGAATATTAGCATAGGTCCAAGCGAACACATCCAGGTTCGCCTGTAGAAAGCATGTCAGTTCCTTCGTTCATAAGAGGTCTAAATGAGATCCGATTTCCAGACCTTAGTTAGGTCGACGTCACCAATCGGAACACGTGTAGTTGCATCATTAGATGTCACCCTTCTGCATCCCGAATGATGATCCTTGCTGGGATCTAGATCTTCAGACAGATCCTTGGGCAATTCCTTTTGTGATGCTCCCATTATTTGCAATATTGATACCTCCTTCACACTCCATTTCATCTAGAGGGGAAGCATCTTTGGGTTTCACGCCATCTTTACTGCGTAGCATATTCCATCCAGCCAAATAATCGGCTTCTTCAATAACTTGGTCACCATAGACCATTCCCGCTCCATCTTTAGTTGGCCTATTTAGCACTAGGCACTAGGGTGCAATGTAGGCTCTGAATTCTGTTGGAGCTGGTTTGTCTGAACCTTGATCAGATAAGCTTGAACATGATAGCATAGCTTGTGACGCTTCAAGTAATGTTCGTATATCCTGTCACAACTGTTGTATGAAGTGGAGAGCTAATGGTTGATTCATATTTGCATTGATCTCGAGCTCTCGTCTCTTGACCAAGGTCATATAGTGGCTGGTGAGCAGTCAATGTTGTTATCATCCGGGCAAGGATCCCTAGGTCCAATCATGGTTTGCAGTGATTCAACTGGTATCTGGCTCTGGGCACCAAAGCGTGTTGATCCAAACCTTATTCGATGGCAATCAATCTTTGTTGTTGGGTATCCCATTATTGAGAATAATGGTCATTGGGATCTTCTGAGTCATCTTCAGAATAGTGTCCGAATTGTTCTATGTCAATGTCATCTGGTATCCCGACTGTTGGATAGGTTTAAGTCACGTAAACTAGGTGATCACTACTTGTTCAGGAACATAATCGGTTGCATTGGGGAGATCTTTACACCATCGGAGCTCTGGAAGAGGAGGCTGTTATGAGACCATCATTATTTTGTATACTGCCATAGTCAGCGTGTCGAATCTTTTCAACAACTCCTCACATTCAATAACATCGGTAGATAGAGGTCATGGCTTCTGGAGGAATTCTAATTGTTGCCATTCCGTTGTCAAATTCTTTGACAATCCGTTTATTCTTCATTGACAAGCTTTGATGAATGCTGTTGGCCAACATATATGTTGAGCTGAAGATGAGCCATGCTCCGAGCCGAAGGCGAGGCCGTCAGCTGGTCCGGGCGCAGCGCCGGCGGGGGTCCGGGGTCCAGCGCCGGCACGATTTTTTCGATTTTGGAACATGGAGCCTTTTCTGAAATGATCTGAAAATTGTATTTTTTCCAAAAATTGTCACTTTTTTGGATCGGGTCGTGACCCTTGTTCGTCGTCATTTTTCCGGGTTGCGGTTTGCTACTGTCCTCCGGTTCGTGGTCCAGCTTGGCGATCGGGAAACTCCAACCTTCCAGCTTCGGATCGGTTCGTGGTCTTCTCCAGTTCGTGGATATGTTCACAACAATTGCTCCAGGTCGGGTTGTGGAAGTATCACCGGGTCGGATCGCGACTTCCTTGCTCGGTCGGGTCGTGGGTTCATCTTGAGACCGGATCGTGGTCTCCCCGCGATCCGCAATCCGCGATCCCCTCGACCTGCTCCAGCACATTTTCTTTATTATCCTCATTTGGTCGTGAAGCTTGTGAACCCTTAGCTTTTTTTTCGAAGGTATGAAGCTCTGATTTTTCTGAAATCAACGAAATATTCAAAAATGGTAGAAACGCGGACTGTTTTTTTCGAACTTTCAAATCCAAATAGTAGAATAGCAATCCGATAGGTTGAGAATTCGGTTCTCAGCGAAAGCACCAAAATGTTAGACCAAAAAATGGTCCTAACACCCAAATCGTCGTATTTTGAGCATAGGATATGAAGAAATAACTGAAAAATATAGAAAAAGTGAGACAACAAGATTTTTATAGTGGTTCGGCGTTAACGAGCCTACGTCAACATTATATTTTCTCATTTCATTCATGGATTACAATTACAATGAATATTCTCTCCGAATTCATTGAATTTTTATTGAGGAAGATGATAGTTATTCATGGAGAAGTGTTAGCCATGGCAGCCATGGACAAGGAGATGCTAAAAGTCCCTCGAAATTGCCCTCTGAAGGTGTATTTATAGCTGATTTTGTCAGGCGGATCACGGTCACACGTGGCGCAAATCCCGAGAATATCGGATCGGATCGAGGCTTGATGAAGAATTGGTCAAAATGACAGTTGTGGACAGGTGTCGCGAGATCCATGCATCTCGGATCGTGATGGACTTAGTTACGAGCTTCGCCACGTCCTCGGGGATCGGATCGGATTGCGTAGGCAAGGTCGGATCGGATCGCGTAGGCCAGGGCGGATCGGGTCGCGTAGGCAAGGGCGGATCGGATCACGTAGGCCAGGGCGGATTGGATCGCGGTCATATGCTAGCTTACACCCGTTCATGGAAATGGGCGTAACTCTCAAACCGTAAGTCCGATTGAGCCAAACCAAAGCTCAAACTGAAGCTAATTCAAAGGGATACAAGAATATGAGGTGAATAGATCCAAATGAGGTCATTTGATAGGGGTTTCGGCCTAGTTTATACTGATGTTGTGATTTTGACCAAACTGCCTTGTGTCTTCTGACGATGCTTCCAATACCAGAGAGCGATGTTATCCAGAGATTCCATATGAGACAGCATTTACCCAGAGGTGTGTCAACATGATCTTTGCTTTGGGTAGCCTGGCCACAAAGCAGGCTAACACGTTGCTTCTCATTTTGTAGGTGCTGAACCAACCGAGAAGACTGATGAGCCTTGGGGGGCCTCCATTAGGGAAGAATATATGGAAAAGACTTGGGGAGGATAGGATAAAGCTACCATCGTCGAATTTGGAGGGAGAGCTGAACCGTCTAAGGCCGACACTTCTCATGATGACGAAATGATAGATGCCTTGAAAGAGGACGATGGTAATGAGGGGTATGAAGAAGATTCTGATGTTGCTATAACTGGGGATTCAAAAAATGCTGACGACATGAATTTGGCTGAAATGAAAGCCAAACAAGACAAGGGCATGCAGCTGAAAGCCGAGGACTTAAACCCCAAAAGCCTTAAGCCCCTTGCAGTGGTGGATCCTGGATCGAGGTAAGTATTTAAGCTTTCAACTAGGTCAATTACAGGAGAGCTTGCTAAAAAATATTCTCTTGATTCGAGTGTTCTAACTCCTAGGAAGAAATCTACCGATTCTGGTACTTCAACTACATAGAAGAAAAGGCCAAAGCGTCTTGTGTCTGATGCTGAAAAGAAGCTAGAAATGCTGTTAAGGCTGCCAAAAAATCCAAGTCTGCTCCAAAGCCCAAGTGATAATGTGCTTTGTTTTATTTTATTTTGATATTCTACTAGTCCTCTATTATTGTAGTGAATGCGGCCCTCGCATTTTTTGCTTAGTCTTCCTGTATAAACTCACATATTTGTGAATAAAGTGGTTTGTTCCCTACAATGTCTGATATTCGTAAATTTAACATTTAAGTAAAAATGCAAATGAATAACATGTCATATCACAGTTATATAATAAAGTCGTTATTAAGGGGAGCATGTGTACATATATATGTCCCCAATCAATCTTGGATAACTGATTTAGACTTATTCAAGATTGATTAAATTCAAAGTTCAGCTGTCAACGATTCTCTGATGGGGCCATATTCTTTTCGTCATTAATGCTTATTCTTTTTAGCATCTTTATGGACTCCTGTCTCATAACCAGGTTAGAGTATTACCGAGGCGGTCTCTTATCGGGGTGCACCTTCACGCCTCTAGGGACATCATCTTCCCGTCCTTTATACTCTCTCGTGTTTCATGAGAGTTAGAGTTAAGAATGTCGTCTTCCCATTCTTTGCATCTTATCATGCAAACGGTCATTTTGTTTGCTTCTGCACATGGGTTGTCTCCAATTTTTGAAATTTAATTTAGTGCTTTGTGTTTCATTGTCATGACAGAATAATGGTTAAAGATATAAATCATGCTGGAAAATAAATGACACACGATATTTTTATAGTGGTTCAGCTAAGTCGTAGCCTATATCCACTTCATAATCCTTTGTTCGTATAAACAACCTTTTTAAGGAAAGTCGTGCCTTTTTACGTAGCTTATAAAAACAAAAAGGAAGGCATGTTATATTTAGCTCAGATATCGTCGTAAGTGCTGAGTGTTCCAAGCTCTGGAATCTCTTCACCGTCCATGGTCATTAGTTTTAGTGCTCCTGTATCAAGCTTCCGTTGGATGGTGTATGGCCCTTCCCATTTTAGACCCAATCGGGTTGAAGGTAGGAAGACTCGCTTCAATAATATGTCTCCTGGTTCAAAGGTTTTTAAGCAAACTTTCCTGTCATAATAACGTGCTACTTGTTGTTGATGTCTTGAGGCAAGCATGTCTACTTCGTCACTTTTTTCTTCAACCATATCAAGAGACTCTAGGAGGAGTGTTCTATTTGTCATCGGGTCATAGTACGTGACTCGATGAGAAGGGACTTCCAATTTTACTGGGATTACTGCTTCTGACCCAAAGAAAAGTGAATAGGGAGTATGGCCGGTGGCCGTCTTAAAGGTTGTCCTGTTGGCCCATAAAGCTAGTGACAACTCGTCTACCCATTTGTCTTTGGCCCGCTCCAACTGCTTCTTGAGAATAGATATAATGACCTTGTTTATTGCTTCGACCTGGATGTTTGACTGCGGGTGAGCTACAGCAGTGTACCGTTTATCAATCTTGTACTTCTAGCAGAAGTTTCTGAATTCGACGCTGTCAAACTGTGTCCCATTATCAGTTATGATGGTCTTCGGTATACCAAATCGACAGATAATGTTTCTGACCACAAAACTGATCGCCTTTCTTATCGTAATCGTTGTTAAAGGTTCAGCTTCCACCCATTTTGTGAAATGGTCCACAGCGACGATCACGTACTTAGCTCCCCCTGTGGCAATAGGTAACATTCCAATAATATCAATCCCCCACATGGCAAACGGCCATAGGCTTACCATCGACTTGAGCTGAGTCGGAGGCGCTCTGGGAATCTTAGCAAATCTTTGACATCTGTCGCAGCATCGTGAATAATCAGCCGCGTCTTTATTCACGAAAGGCCAAAAATATCCATACCGTAATACTTTCTTTGCTAGGGTTTGGCTCCCGATGTGGTCCCCACACTCACCTTCATGTACTTCTCGCAGTACACGTTTGATGTCGTCGTGTGCGATACACCGTAGTAGGGACATTGAAAACCTCTGGCGATAAAGGACGTCGTCCTGTAAAACGTATCTTGCAGCCTTACGTATTACAGCTTGTCTTTCGTTCTTCTTCAACGGGAGGGTTTCATTCTTGAGAAAATTCTTGATTGGTGTCATCCATGATTCTCTCTCTGGATCGACTTCCAAGGCTAGTTCCACTTCCATCAGGTCGAAACTCGATGATTCCAAAACCTCTATCGGAACCATTTCAGTTTCATTGGGATTATCAGAACTTGCTAGCTTTGCCAGCCGATCTGCTTTCTGATTTTCTGTTCTTGGAATATGCATTATGATGTAATGCTCCAAACTACCCAGCAACTCCTTTACCTTTTTGAGATAAGTAATGAGTTGAGGCCCTTTAGCAATAAATTCCTTCCGAATCTGACATACAACTATCTTGGAATCGCAACATATATCCAGTGTCTTCACCCCCAGTTCCTTGGCGAGTTTCAGCCCGGTAATCAGGGCTTCATACTCGGAATCATTATTGGTAGCGGCAAACTCTAATCGCAATGCATAGTAAATAGATCGTCCTTCGGAAGTAATTAAAACAACTTCGGCGCTGGACCTTCGATCATTTTTGGCTTCGTCTGTATATAGCTTCCACAGACTAAGCTCTAACTCTTGGTTCAAAGTAACTACTTTGTCACCCACCGTTTCCTCTTCGGGAATTGTGAATTCGGCTATAAAGTCGGCCAATGCCTTCCCTCTTATTGATTTCTGTGGTTGAAAATTTAAATCAAATTGACTCAGCTCGATGTTCCATTTAAGTAACCGACCCAATGTTTTGGGTTTTTTCAACACTTGTCTTAAAGGTTGATCGGTGTATACAACTATCGAGTGAGCCTGAAAGTAATGACGAAGTTTGCGGGAAGCAATCTCGAGGCTATAAGCAAGTTTTTCTATCTTCGGATAATTACGTTCTGCAGCACCTAGCTTCTTGCTCACGTAGTATACAGGCCTCTGGACTTTATCCTCTTCACGTTCCAATGATGTACTGATGGCATGAGATGATACCACTAGGTGGACAAACAAATCCTCATGTTCCATGGGTTTTGATAATATTGTACGCTTTTCTAATAAGTCTAATAAATTCTGGAACGCCTCCACACAGTCAAGGGTCTAATCAAAATTTTGTTTTCCTCGTTTTATTAGATCGAAGAGAGATACATACCTATCTGTGGCTTTCGAGATAAACCTGCTCAATGCAGCAACTTTTCTGGCTAGGCTTTGAACATCCTTGATCTTTCGTGGTTCTTCAATATTCCTTGTTGCTGCTATTTGACTAGGATTTATCTCAATTCCTCTAGAACTCACGATAAACCCAAGGAATTTTCCAGATGCGACCCCAAATGAGCATTTTAGGTGGTTTAACTTCATTCCATACTTTCGAAGAATATCAAACATTTCAGCTAAGTCCCTTGTATGGTCGGAAGATCGTTTAGACTTCACAAGCATGTCATCCACGTAAACCTCCATTGTTTTTCCAATTTTATTATAGAACATGTGGTTGACCAAACGCTGGTACGTGGCTCCTGCATTCTTTAATCCTAATGGCATCACCACATAACAATATAACCCCAAGTCTGTGATGAAACTTGTATACTCCTGATCTGGTATGTGCATGGGAATTTGATTAAGGGGTCCAACCCCAAGAGATTCGGAGCCCCATTGAAGCCATGTAACAAGCTCGTCCCGTAGCTTGGTCGCCTCTCATCCCCCTAATTCCTGCGTTAGTCGGGAATTTAAGCAGCAAGCACCAAGGTGCAATACATGCCCTAAACTTGGCAAGGGCTGGTCGGCCTACGAAGGCGTTGTAGGGTGACTCTACATCCAAAACTACGAACGGCAGGATCCTCACTCTCTGGCGATCTCCCTGCCCTAATGTCACTAGTAATTCTACATAGCCCATCGGAGCCGTTGATGCCCCATTGAAGCCATGTATCCATCCTTCGCAGAGCTTTAGATCATTTGCTTCAGGTCTCATTTGTTCAAAAGCTTTCTTGAAGAGGTTATTGACCAAACTTCCGTTGTCCACCAACACTTTATGGACTAAATCAGGGCCGATAGTCGTGGTAATTACCAGCGGATCTTCAGTTGGGGATTGAATTCCAGAATCATCTCTACTATGGAATATGACGTCGTCTGACATTGTCTTTTGTTGTTTTGCTGGAGTAATGTCTTCGATGTTACTGCATTATTCTATCTCAAAGTGCTTGGTGGCATTGACGTACTGATCCATCGCTTTGAAACTACAACTAGCTAGGTGGGGTTCGCCTATAATGGTATTGATAATGATCCCCTTACTTTTCGTTGGGCTGTGGGTTTTGAAGTAGGCTAGTTTTGGTTCGGGGCTTGTCCCCCTTACTCCGGTCCCTTGGGGCAACCTTGTACTCATCTAACTTCCCTTTCCACAACAGTTTTTCAACTATAACTCTCAAATGATGGAATTCGTTGGTGGAATGACTGTGGGTTCCATGGAATAAACAAAACTTTCTCGTTGCGATCTCTTTTTCAGTGGAGTCTCTGGGTGGTGGTTTTTTGTATTGCAATATGCTATATGTGTCCAAATAAATGTTTTCCAAGGTATCATTCAATGGCGAATAGTTTTCGAAAGTTTGGAATCGAGGTCTTTTGCTGGAATTGTTTCCTCGGTTCCTACTTCTCCTATTGCCATTTGCATTCTTGCTGCTGTTACCTCCATTCTGGTTGCCGACGTTCACTTCAACCTTCCCTGAACTGTCACCAGATTGTTTCACAACAACATTACTTTGGATACCTTCCCTCGAGGCCCCTTCGGACTTTCTCTTCCTATTTTCATGAGCTTCTTCTTGACTTAAGCGAATATTAGCTTTTTCATAGAACATTCCCTAGTAGGGGTCGGTTTCCCGGATAGATAATCCCCAAATTCTGTGTCCGGGTCAACTCCTTCTATTAAAGCCATTAGGATAGTGGGTTCATGAGGGTCACTAACTTCGGTGGTGGCCAGGTTGAAGCGATCCAAATATGATTTCAGAGATTCGCCTAGAGCCTGTTTAATCCTTGACAACTCTATGATGCTTTTGGATTTGCGGGCGTGAAGTCGAAACTGGTTCATAAAGCGCTCACTTAATTCTGTGAAGTTTGACACTGACCGTGGAGGGAGTCGGGTGAACCACATTAGGTAAATTGGAAAGGCCTGGCATTTTATAGCATTCGGAGCTGCTGCGGCATTCATGAACCATGTGTACCTCATCAAATGCTGTCCCGGGTCAGTTCTCCCTGAATATCGATCCATTTGTGGCAAGTTGAATCACTGAGGGAATTGGAAGTCCAATATATCATTTGTGAAGGGGGTATGACTCCGCTCAATGCCCCAGTCCTCATTAGTGTATCGTTGGCTTTCGGACATAATCTAACGCACCATCCTCCATACATCGGCATTTGTTAATGTCTGCACAAGTTCTCTAGGTCTGATATTCGGATTACCCCTAGGTTCCTAATTAGGGGATAACCTCCGGTTTCTAGCGGCGGCTGCTCAACATTGCTCCCTACGCTTCCGGTCGATCTCAGGAGGGAAGGGTTGAAGAAGTTGTCGTTGCGTAGGATTAGTAATGTTGGGATCGCTGGGTAGAACGTGGGATCCACGCATGGGCAACAACATAGGCTCTTTCAAGCTTGGGTCATCAGGCCCTAACACACGAGCACAATCTTCGCGGGATTCTAAAGATCCAGAAGTTAACATATCAAGATTCTGAGGTCGCTCAAGCGGTGTTATTTCATGAGGAAGTCCCTCATCTGAAGAAGATGGATAATCTGCAGCAAGGCGACGAGTTGGGGAAGGTGTCTTTTGCCTCCGGAGCTCCTTGAATTCCCTACTCATGGCAATCATGTTCTCTTGCATGCGAAGACTGTCACCTTTATGGGCTTCCAATGCCTCCTTAGTACTCTGGAGCATTCCAAGAAAGCGTGAAAAATCTCCTTGTGTGACGGGTGCAGATGGGTCAGGCTGATCATTGGTCATAGTGGCTGGAATCGGAGCATTGGCAGGAGCTCGAGTAGAAGTTCCATCTTCACTTTGATTCGGGTCGGATCAGAGCAGAGTGATACGGCCAGACCCGTTCAGATGGGGAGAGTGGGTGGCTTCAACGTCGCTGGATCGAATCAGGGTCATCGGTTCAGATCGGTCCTTCCTGACCGGTGTGGCCTGCTCTAAAATCTTGACCACGTGACCTCGTCACAACCATTGTTTGTTGATCTTCGTTCACTTCATTCTCTCGATTACTTTGGATTTCCTTGCCTTTTACTTTGGCCATAATTTCCAATTCTTCAGTGATTAACCAACAAGTACTTAAAGATGTCAAAAATGGAGGATTAACTTCTTTGTACTTTGAAGGTCCAAATAGTAGAATGATAATCCTAAAAAGCGAAGAATTCAAAAAGTTCTCAGTCAAAGCACCAAAATGTTAGATCCAAAATTGGCTCTAACACCCAAACAAGTAATGATTCGACTGAAATGAAATCAAAAAATGCAGAAAACACACAATTTATAGTGATCCGGCGTTAAATAGCCTACGTCCACTTTCTACTCTTTGAATTGATGTCTTGAATGCAAGTACAACAACGATTTTCACTCAATTCTCACTTATATATTACATTAATTCACTCAATTTCGTTCACAATATGATTCAAAAGATGATTATAATCTGAATAAGTCGATGAAATTCGGATAGTAAAGGAATTTGAGTTCTGAAAATGCCGAAATATCCCTTGAAATGAGCTTTGGAAGTTTATTTATAGGTGGAAAATGCCTTTGAAGTGGCTCCGGGTTGGGTAAACGTGGTCTCCGTCCCATCATTGTCGGGTTCGAATGGAAATGGTGGCAATAGCGCATCAGATTAGATGCAAATGTGGGGAGAACATGGGTATAACCGCTCTGTGTCTTGGGGGAACATAGGCTGTAACCGCTGTTGCTTCAATTCTCTAGGTTTGGATCGAAAGTATCACAGATTAGGGGAGCGGATCGGGGTTTCCCGAAACGATCCGATTTGGCCTACGCTCCGTCCTTCTTTGCTCTACGCTGTGCTGCCTCTACCAAGGAGTTCCGATCCAATCCGACTTGACTAAAAACTTTCTTCATTCTTTTTATCTTTTAATCTTTGTGTAGCCTAGTTCATAATGTAGGCTAACAGTAGTATAATAAAAATACGATTTTTATATTATAAAGATAATAAAAAATATGATTTTTATTATCTAGGAAGCGAAGTAAAAATAGGATATGTATGAAAGGTAAATAAAAATACGATTTTTATTATGAAGCTAGTGAAGTAAAAAAATACGATTTTTATTGTTTGAATGGTTAAATAAAAATGTGATCTTTTATACATATATATATATATATAGCGATATAAAAATATAATTTTTATATAGAAAGAAGCACTGTAAAAATATATGATTTTTATATATGAAGTGCCATTATAAAAATGTTATTTCTAAAATAAACATCATATTAAAAATGGGATTTTTACTATGGACAACGGGAAAAGAACGCATTGGAATTTTGGGCAAATCCGAACCGTTCATAAATAAAGAATGGAGGAGTTGATCCCAAAGGTGAGAACTCCTCACTTTTATTTAATTTTCTAGTTAAAATATATATACTAGGATGCAGACGGTGCTTAGCAGCACCCGACACCCGTCGTCCACAGACAATGGATGACTTGTTTGTTTGTTTGACTGTGTTGTGAAAATTGATTATGTGATGTCGAATGGAAAAAATATTTTATTATTAAAAATATAATTTTTAGCGTGTATATGAATAAAATAAATCGGATGATTTGTTTATGTACACACATTTGACTGATATTGATTGGGATGATATATTTTACACATCGCCCGACTGCACAAATAATATTCAGTGTTTGTGGATTGAAACCCCACACTGGTGTTGGGATGATATTTAACGTACACTAATCCCAACTATTTAGTGGTATGTCAATCGATTGGTTAACATGCTGTTGTAAGCGTTAAATATTCATATTTAATGCTTATGCAGTGTAGAATGCAATCTGGAATGATGGTGGACTGTGTTTGGTTGTTGTTGTGTACATGTGTGTATGAAATCCATATAATAACATTATATGTTAATTGACCATGTCTGATTCCAGTTTAGAATGAATGAATATTTTAAAATCATGATTATTTTATGATAACGAATATTTTAAAATAATATTCGGTAAGAGATCAAAATCTGATTTTTTTGATGTTCGATTTGGGATGGGCACGAATATATTTAAATATATAAAGCCGTGTCGATTAGATTAACGCCATTTTGACATGAACGATATTTATATCGATTTTATTCATTTCTATGATGAATATCGAAAAGGAATTGATTTCAAATTCTAATGTTTTTGAAAATATCATTGTTTATATATTAATGATATGGAATATTCAAATTTGATTTGAAATTGAATATGAAGTTGAAATCGTTTTGAAAACGAATTTAAAACGATTTATAAAATACGTTTTAAATGGAAATCGGCGAAATAAATTATATATATTGTATATATAATATAATGGCCTGAATAGAACGCGCTGTGCTGCGGCAGTTCACGAATTTCGACCATTGACTTTGAACGGACATTACGGGAGATCCGACCGTCGGATTCTCCTAAAACTGGAACTGTTGTGTTCGTATCGAAAAGAGCTTTCTAACGAATATTAGAGATTTGAAATCTAATGATTGGATTTGGGATTATATCCAAATAAAATTTGAAAAAGGTCGCTGTAAGTGCAGTTTGATGGCCGTTCATGGGAATCTACTGTACGAGCCTTGATAAAATTATTAAAAATATCAATAATTTGTGTAAAATCATAATAAACCATTTGGAAAAAATTAGGATGAAAAATTCCACATTTGAAAGGACAAAATTATATTTTTATCGAAATGAACTATAATGAACTAGAATTAAAAATCGAATATTTTTAAATAAATAAATTGGGTTTGAAATGGTTTTAAAAATAACCAGAAGTTCCAATATATGAATTGGAATGGATTTGAATCGAAATTATTCTCGAAATATTTCGATATTGGATTTCGTGATTATACTGATCTTGTGGAGGAATTTGGAAGATATATATATATATATATATATATCGTTATTCCAATATGATATTTGTTGGTTTCAGAATTTGATATTAAATATAAGCCGATATATTTTCTATTCAAAGCCTTATATTTAATATCAAATTGGATTTTGGGTTTGTTGTGAATGGAATCTTTAATAATACTGTTCTTAAACCCAATGTAGTTAAGACAATTAGAAACTGACTAGAGATTAGTTAAGTTGAATGGTTTCCTGGATATTGATTTGATGTTGGTTTCGGCCTTCGGGTTAATACTTAGGGAATTGTTCTCTTACTAATTTACAGTTAAAGACTGATGGAATATGAATTGGGTTTATTGTGAATTATGTTTTTAATGACATTCTTTCTTTAACCCGATTTATAGTGAAATGTGATTTGGAATTTATTAGTCTTTTTATTAAGATTGAACAGGAATTGTCCGAAGTAACATTTTTCAATTTAATATATTAAATTGGAATTGAATGGAATTCGATTGATAATAATTGAAATGAAATTCTGTGGAGGAAGACTGTTAATACATATGGAATTTAAAAGGCTTTGTTGTTATTCCATTTATATTATTAGTCGGGTACGGAAATTGATATCGATTATATATTGATTTTTTTTTCCATGAAGATTCCATAATTGATGGAATGTGATTTGGGTTTTTCGTGAATGATGTCTTCATTAACACAATTCTTAAACCCAGTTGAGAAAAGATTAAATCTTTTTATATAGATTTAATGAAGTATACCAATTAATTAATATTTAATTGGAATTGAAGTGGATTGGTTTTTGGGTTTATCGTGAACAATGCTTTAAGTAACACTTGTTCTTTAACCTGATTAACAATGGAATGAGATTTTGGGTTGTCATGAATGGTATCTTTAATAATACTGTTCTTAGACCCAAAGGAGTTAAGAAAATCAGAAGCTAACTGGAGATTAGTTAAGTTGAATGGTTTCCTAGGTATTGATCTGATGTTGGTTTCAGCCTTCGGGGTTAGTACTTAGGGAATTGTTCACTTGCTAATTTACGGTTAAAGGCTGATGGAATGGAATGCGATTTTGGGTTTATAGTGGACCATGTTTTAAATGACATTGGTTCTTTAACCTAGTTAAAGACAGGATATGATTTCCCAAGTTAAACAATCATTAATACTGATTTTTTGGGAAGATTAAAACCAAGTGGAGTTTTAATGAATCTTTAATTAGATTGAAATGATCGAGAATGGAGTATCACCAGTTTTGCTCCAGGCGATAGTTAAATCTTTAATTAGATTTGAACGTGAAATGGTAGTTGAATTTACTGATAACACCGTGGTGTTAGATATGAAGTATTACCAGTTTTTCTTCATGGGATGAATAGGTTGGTATTGGGAAATTAAACAAATGATTACTTCTGTAAGGTCCGCTAATCCCGACTAGTTTGGATAAACAATAATTTGGTTTGGACTGAAATCCAAAAGAAGATTAAAGAATAAATTTAAAGAATTTATCTATGATAAAATGAATGGGAACCTTTCCCAAAGTATTAGAATATTTGAATAAAGAAATATTCTGGATTGGAATGAGGCGTATGTTGTGTTTTTATAGCTCTTGTTTATTATATACGCGAGTTATTAAGAAAGACCGGGTTTATCCCATTCTGAATAACTGATTCGACGATGTGTCGAGGATGAAGACAGTGGTGGAAGACTGGAGGTCTCCACGTCGTTTGGATGATTATTGATGTCTTGATTGGGCTGTACACCCAAGACAAGGTAATAAGTGGTGATCGTCCAAACATACTTGGAGATCGACCGGATAAGCGAGGGCCTCTCTCCTGAATTGGACATACGGGATGAGGTATAAGGTGCCTCCGGTTTCGTTCAGACCCGGAACGAACTTGTAAGTGGATGTGTGTCTAACATCGTATTTCATCCTGTATGATTGATATACATCGGTTGCATAGCGTGAATTGCCTATGAGGCATGCTGAGATGCAAATGATCAAGGCTTCTGTTGAAAAGCAGAGTCTTATAGTTGATGATCATAGCACGGCTTTAATATAACATAGCTTTGTGTAGCGTTAATTCGCTAGCCTCACACCCCGGTGTGAACCAGAAACGGGAGAGGACATCTGGGAAGGCATGGGTTTCCTTCTAGCTAGGAGTGATGTCAGCGTTTCACTAGCCCTGACATTTTACTTATGTGGATGATAGACTGGGAGGCGCCTCGGTTATTTCGGTCTCTGCGGAGCCGATGGATGGTATTTATACAGACCAGATTTACACCCAATAGGGCAAGGAAACGTAGTGTTCAGGCATTTTAATCCACATCGACTGGACCGGCCCTGACGATCCAAAGGTCACTCGAGCTCTGACCGGAGACATGGGCTAGGTTGTCTTGAAGTGGTAAGGACGATCCCTTGCCTTGGTTCACAGACGGAAATCCAGCTTCCAATACATGACTTTGTGGTTTTGATTGTAGAGCCTAGGATGGCGACATAGTGGTACGGGGCACTTATACCGTCTATGATTGATACTTATGATTGAAATTGTTTTGACACTATACACTTATAGTAATAATAAAATATGAAATTTCATGTACCAAGCATTTTGAGACGTCCCGATTTCCCGTTCTCACGGAAACAAGGTTATCTTTGGAATATAACACAGAAACATATAATAGCAGAACAGAATTAAATAAATACACCAGAATGAACAACAAAATATACTGGATAAAAGTAATCATCAGAGTTACACAGTATACAGGATCTTACTTAGTACAAATACAGTTCAGCTATACATAAATGTCTACAGCGGAAATAAACAAAATATGTACAATAGGAGCTGAACAACATAAAAAGAGATAAATGATAGAATCCATCTTCAGCTCCAGCTATCCAGAAAGAACCAGCTAAACCTGAATACAAGGCTGCCCGTGTGGAAAAGGGAGCACCCGAGTTTGAGAGTGAAACAAACTACGAGTCAGTCATGGGACTGGTATGAGAAATCTACTCAACACACATATAATTTGGCTAATCACAGGACCACGCCACTTTCGTGGAACGGGTTTACTCCATTGGATTGCCAGTGCTTAAAAACAAATCTTTCTTTTAAACATCGCTATGCTTTTTATAAAAATGAAGCCGTTATAAGACTCAGTCCCCATCACACAATGCAATGCAAACCGGAGGATAGAGTTTTTACCTTATAACGGCCAAATATGCTTGATACGAATAAAACAAAGGCATTTGATATTATTGCTAGTGTTTATATGCTTTGAAAACACTTTCAAATCATAACTATCAATCATAGACGGCATTAATGCCCCATACCACTATGTCGCCATATATAGGTATACAATCAAAACCGCACGATGTCGTATTTGGAAATTGGATTTCCGTCATGAACCAAGGCAAAAGATAGTCCTTACCGAATTCGAGACAATCTAGCCTACCATGTCTCAGGATCAGAGCTCGAGTGACCCTTGGATCGTCAGGGCCGGTCCACCGATGTGGATTAAAATGCCTGAGCAATACGTTTCCCCGCCCTTTGGGGCGCAAACGAGCCAACAAATGACTCCATCGGACACGGATCGTCCGATCAAACCGAGGCGCCTCGCAACAGCAACAACCACATAGGTGAAAAGTATATAAATGTCAGGGATGGTAGGTCACTGACACCACCCTAGCTAGAAAGAAACGCATTCCCTCCCTGAGGTCCTTCTCCCGTTTTAGGTTCATACCGGGGTGTGAGGCTCGCGAATTCACGTTATACACAAAGCTATGCCACACGGGCGGTGCTTTGATCATCACCACAAGTCTTTGCTTTTCAACAGAAGCCCTGATCACTGCATCTTAACATGCCACACAGGCAATTCATGCCATGCGACTGATGTCCATCGATATACAACCTCTGAGCTCGTACGTCTCAGAGAAGGGCGTTAAGCAAAAGAATAAATTCTCCTCCGCCAAACAGATGTATATTTAACAGAAATCAATCAACACAGAATAAACTCCAATGTCAGACACACGGTCCATTTACAAGTCCGTTCTGGGTCTGAACGAAACCGGAGGCACTAAATACCTCGCAAACCCATCGATCACCACGTACGTCTGGACGATCACCACTCATTATCCATATTTCGGGATGCCTCCCAATTAGGACCTCGGTTACCGTCCAAATGAGGTGAAGATCTCCGGTCTTCGACCATCGTCTTCATCTTCGACTTTCAATCGTCGATCAATTATTTGAAATGAGAATTAACTCGGCCTTTTCAAATAATTCACGTATATTTAGAATTTCAAATCGATTTATTTCAATGGTTAAATTATTCGACAACACCAATATTGTTCTTAAATGTAATTTTCACACCAAACACATTCAACCATCAAAAGCCACATAAATCAAGCAAATTCAGTTTATTTCCATTCCATATCGCTTATGATATTTTATAACTATTTATCGCTATTTTTATTTATTTTAAAATAGCATTTTTATTCAAAACGACGCTTCGGGCCATAAGGCGGCCGTGGCGCTGTTTTTCTTCAGATTTGATTTACACATATCTGAAAATCTAACCGTTGGATCTTCACAAAATTTACATCATTAGAAAGGTCTTTTCAAAACGAACCCAACGGTTCCAGTTTCGGGAAAATCCGACGGTCGGATCTCCCGGTACAATCGTTTGAATTTTCGATTTCAAAATACGAACTGCAGCGTCGTTATTCGATTAAATATATAATTATATTTATATATATATAAATATAATCGTTTCTGGCGCTGTTTTTCTTCAAATTTGAATTAAACATTCCAGACAATCCAACCGTTGGATTTCTACAAAGTTGGTGCCGTTGGGAAGATATTTCCAAGGCGAACCCGACGGTTGAGATTTCGGGAAAATCCAATGGTCGGATTTCCCGTACTAGTTGTTTGAAAACACGGTTTCAAAACACGAACTGCATGGCTTCGTTTCGTTTTAATTTTATTTATATTTATATATTTATATAAATATAGTTCATTCAATGATTTCCATATCGTTTTAACTTCAAATATTTTTCTAACGCCTTAAATTTTGGAAAAATTTCGCCATAACCTCCCCTGCACCGGGAGCATCGAGAAATCGCAAATAGCTTTCCCGGTCCTTCTAATCTCAAAAAGAAAAAGAAAAAGCCAAGCGGCTAGCCAACAGGCTCAGAATCATCACCCAAACAAATCAGTAAATGTGTACCTATTTGTCGGGCACAAAATTTTATTCCTCTTCTCTAGCCCCTTTGCTATAACCTGTTCAATGAATATTGCATGTACATATATATACAGTTCTTATCATTTATCAATTTCTATTCGACTTCATATTTGATTTCTATTTGGTTTAAAAACACCATTCATTCTAATGTTACATAAATAGGTGCAAATCATTTCATTAGCTAATTAATGAATATTTCAACTCATATATGTTTATTTTGAACAAGTGGCTATTTTTAACACTTCACATTTCAACGATTTATGCATACAATAAAAATGTGATTTTTATTGTAAAACAATTCAATTCAAAACACTATTTTTCTATATAGTTCATATAGTCGATAAAAGGTGATTTTTATTATCAAACAATTTATTTCAAAATATGAATACCATTCAACACATGGATTTCTAATCAACGAATGAATATCAATTCAACACATGAATGTTTTCTATAGTTTCTATATATAGATAAAAATGTGATTTTTTATTATCGAACAATTTATTTCAAAATATGAATACCATTCAACACATGAATTTCTAATCAACGAATGAATATCAATTCAACACATGAATGTTTTCTATAGTTTTTATATATAGATAAAAGGTGATTTTTATTATCGAACAATTTATTTCAAAATATGAATACCATTCAACACATGAATTTCTAATCAACGAATGAATATCAATTCAACACATGAATGTTTTCTATAGTTTTTATATATAGATAAAAGGTGATTTTTATTATCGAACAATTTATTTCAAAATATGAATACCATTCAACACATGAATTTCTAATCAACGAATGAATATCAATTCAACACATGAATGTTTTCTATAGTTTTTATATATAGATAAAAGGTGATTTTTATTATCGAACAATTTATTTCAAAATATGAATACCATTCAACACATGAATTTCTAATCAACGAATGAATATCAATTCAACACATGAATGTTTTCTATAGTTTTTATATATAGATAAAAGGTGATTTTTATTATCGAACAATATATTTCAAAATATGAATACCATTCAACACATGAATTTCTAATCAACGAATGAACATCAATTCAACACATGAATGTTTTCTATAGTTTTTATATATAGATAAAAGGTAATTTTTATTATCGAACAATTTATTTCAAAATATGAATACCATTCAACACATGAATTTCTAATCAACGAATGAATATCAATTCAACACATGAATGTTTTCTATTCAATGAATAAATATAGTTTAAGCATATGAAAATAATTCAAACACACGAATATTATTCAAAATTTCGGCAGCATAACGGCAGGGTAGTTACACCGGCACCGTCCCTAGTACGGCTCCTCGCTCTACCTTAAAACCTCGCGGTTTTTGACAATGGGGATCATGCATCTAGTTCGCACGCAGGCGGCATGTATATATTTATTTCATTTCCACAAACTAATCCTATGTGGTTTCAACCAAATATTTCACAATCACAAACGGGTATTTTTCAACCTCAATCAACCAATATCCATCACAAACAATCCCAAACAACCATTCGCTATCAATCAATTTTCACAACAATCAACCAATATCCATCACAAACAATCCCAAACAACCATTCGCTATCAATCAATTTTCACAACAATTTCAACCAATAAATATCGTCCATGGTTTGTGGACGAGGGGCGTACATATATATATATATAGATATTTATATATAGCAATTCACTTTCATTTCCAACACATATATATAATTTTTAAATCAGAAATCTCACCAATAGCTATCCAACTTCACGACACTTCCTTTAGAGAAATCTTCGCCTTTTTGTCGCTTTCACCCGTATTCTCTACATATGTAAAAACCGAATTTTTACGATGCTATTCAATATATAAAAATATGATTTTTTCCACGCTATTCAATATATAAAAATATGATTTTTTCCACGCTATTCAAAATATAAAAATATGATTTTTTTCCACGCTATTCAATATATAAAAATATGATTTTTACTTCGACTTTCAATATCTAAAAATCTGATTTTTACTTCTTAAAGTTCAAATCCTTTTTCTCTTTAAAGATTAAACCTTTTTCCTATTTAAAGTTTTTACTTTTAAACAAAATCAGTTTTTATTCTTTTAAAATCAGTTTTTATTCTTTTAAAAAAATCAGTTTTTATTCTTTTAAAAATTCTTTTTTATTCTTTTAAAAATTATTTTTTATTCTTTTTTAAAAATCAGTTTTTATTCTTTTAAAAATTATTTTTAAATCAATACTATATATAAATTCAGTTTTTTTTCAAACTAGATCATTGCTTTTCAAAAATTTAATTACTGCTTTATTTACTAAATTAAATAAACTAATTATATAAAATAAAATGAAAAAAAGAAAGGAAGAAGCTCACAGTTTACATTGCTCAGCCCTGTCGGACTTGAGCTCGAAACTAGGGTTCCGCCGCCCCCCATCGATCTCGACCCCTGGGAGTTCATCGGAGTGCGCCTCCCTGAAGAGCCAGATGTCGCCTTTCCCTTCCGAGGAGCTCGACGAGCTCGGTGATCTCCAACGGTTGAAAATTGGGTCGAGGCGGCGCTTCGTCGGCGATCGATTAGGTTTAGGGTTCTTTTTTTTTTTTTTGAGCGATTGAATTTTGAAGGGGGGGCCAGAAAGGATATAAAGGAGGGAAATTAGATTTTTTTTTTATTTAATTATTTAATTTTCCAAATAGGTTGACTTTTACATATGACCTCTAAACGAGGCCCACCGCCTGTCGTCCATAGCGTTTAACCCTCATTCCGAACACAATGGGATATGTATCGCAAGCTGATTTAATCGTTACAATCAGTTTCCTTTTGAATTTTCATTTAAATCATTATATTGAATTTTAAACGCACATTTCAAATTACCGGGGTCACATACTAACTAGAAAAATTCCAGAAAAATATTTTCTAGCTTCGTATTGACGATACGGTCCTAACAAAACTAGTTTCGTCGAATTCTGAGACCGTTTGAAAAATGGCCAATTTCCAGTCGATTAAAATCAACGGAAACTGGTCAAACGCGTTTTCCTTTGCCACGCTCCTATATTGATTCGAAAAATTATGAAATTTGAAACCTAACAATAACTTGACCCTGCGGATCCAACAAAAGTGGTTTCGTCGAAATCCGAGGTCATTTGCAAAATATCCATTTTTAAGGGCCTGAATTCCGTAGCGACTATTCAGAATTTTCAACTGGACATATCTTTTGATTCCCGCTATCAAATTTCGATTGGTCAGATTCATTGGAAAGATATCATCAATTAGATTCCATTATTTTTGGTTTCACTAAGATCCGGATTGTTTTGCACCCGGTATAGTCCGACAAAGTTTGAATTCAATTTTTGAAACTGCCACGCCATTTTAGGCCTTGTTTATAATTATAATTAATTATATTCGTTTTCAATTGTCGATTCAAACTCAGTTTTCATCGCCATTATTTAAAATATTTATTTTAAATATTTAAAATCCATTATTTTAGCCAATTTAAAATTTTTAAATTGGTTCAGATTTTCTGGGTCGTTACACATTTTTGGCTATTATAAGGTAAAAACTCTATTCTCCGGCTTGCGTTGCATTGTGTGATGGGACCCGAGTCTTATAATAGCTTCATTGTTCTTTATTTAGCATTGCGCTGTTTGTTTTATGCACTAGTATTCTGGGGAGGAAACCCGTTCGGTTTTATACGGCATGGTCCCTTGATTTACCGAACTTTAAAATCAGATTACTAACTGTTTTAGTTCTCACACAAGTCACATGACTGATCTGGAGTTTATTGTTTTAACCTAAACTCTAGGTGCCCCTATTTTCCACACAGGTAGCTAGTAGTTTTGGTTTTGCAGATTTATATTCACAGGTCCTGGTTTACAGCTGGAATGATATTCGGAAAGCTCTATATTCGTTTATCTCTTTCAGTTGTATTTTTTATTATTTTTCCACTGCTATGTATTGTATTGTAATCTTTGATATTTTCTGACGTGTAATATTTATTTATACTCTGTATATTCTTGTATTCTGATGAAATTGTTGTAATAAACAATGAAATGTTCTTCTATTTGTGTTCTGATTTGTCGTGTTCTCAAAGCAATCCGCTCTTTCCTTCACGGGTAATTTCGGGTCATTACAGTGGTACCAGAGCTCTGGTTTACAAAGCTCGGAGAACAAGACACATTAGAACCAAACGAAAGAATTCATCAGAGATTGGGTTACTGATATCCAATACGAATAACTCATTAGAGATAGGAACAATAGTATCCTAGAATGAGGGTGAAGTATGTTTTTTTTAAAATAAAAATAAAAACAATTTTTGTTTTGAAAAATTAAATTCAATTATATGTATTTGAATATTTATTTTGTATTGAATTTGGACAATCGGGTATATAAATATTTTGAATATACGTCTGATCCACGTGTACCCGAAGCCTCAAATCTACAAGATAGATATAGAATTATATTCTAGTCGCCCGAAGATGATCCTGATGATGCCGCGGCGTCATCGACATTTGTATTCGAGTTTCAAAAGTGGGATGTCTGTATATTTCCAATTGACTGGTGTGAGAACCAAAATATAGTTAGAATATATTGTTGTGACTTGGCATCAAAAATATGATTTTCTGTATATATATCGAAAGTATGAATCTGAAACATTAATTCGTTAATTGATTGATGGTTGTGTTGTATGATTATTTGTTAACCAATAAAACCATTGTGTGATTGAACGGTAAGTATAACCAAATTGTGTCGAATATTGAAAATTGTTTGAAATTGCATGCATATGCGTGTATATCCATTGAACAGGTCATAGCAAGGAGGCTAGAGAAGAGGTATAAAACTGTATGCCCGACAAATAGGTACATGTTTACTAATTTCTTGGGTTTGGATAATTTTATGAGCCGATTGGCTAGCCGCTTGGCTGTTTCTTTTTCTTTTTGATTGGAGAGGCATGTGTGGCAGTTTTGGGATTTCCTCGGTGCTCTCGTACAAAGGAGGTAATGGCGAAATTTTTCGAAAATTTAGGGTGTTAGCCAATTTTTGAAAAATTAGAAATTCTTAGAAATTGAGAAGTTGAAGAATGAAAGCCAAACTAAAAGTTGAGTTGGTTTGTAAAACAACTTTCAGCTCCGTTCCTTTTCGGGGACGAAAAGATTTTAAGAGGGGGAGATTGTAACAACCCGGAAAATCCGAACCAATTTAAAATTTTTATTTTGGAAATTTTAATGAATTTTTAATATTTATAATGAATTATTTTAAATAATAACGATTAGAAATTTATTTTGAATAGAATCAGAATGTATGCACTTATTTGAATCGAAAATTATAAAAGGAATTGGAAATGGCGCGATAGTTCGAAAATTCGATTTCAAATTTCAATTGAATGTACATGATTCAAAATAAACCGGATTTTAGCGAAACCAAAAATATTAGAATATAATTGAAAATATCTTTACAACGAATCTGGAAAATTGAAATTTCATAGCGGGAATAAAATGTTATGCCCAGTTGAAAATTCAGAATAGTCGCTATAGAAAATATAGCCCTTAAAAATGGAAATTTCGCAAACGACCTCCATTTTCGACGAAATCATTTTTGTTGGATCCGGAGTGTTGAATTATTGCTAGATTCCAATTTTCATAATTTTTGAAATCAGTACGTGAGCGTGCCAAAAGAAAACGTGTTTAACAGTTTAAGTCAATTTGGATCGATCAGAAAATGGCCATTTTTCAAACGGTCTTCAAATTTGACGAAATCAGTTTTGTTGGGACTGTATCATCCCAACATAGCCAGATTTATTTTTAGGGAATTTTTAGAGTCCATACGTGGCCTTGGTAAATTGAGATGTACGTTTAAGTTAAATATACATTGATTTATATTTTAATTTTTAACGAAAACTGATCGTAACGGTCGATTGACTTGCCGAACACATCCCATTGTGTTCGAAATGGGGGTATTTAGCTAGGGGCGACAGTCCTTGTGTTTGGTTTGGGGTTCGAAGCGATAAATAGAATTAAACCGAATTAAATAATATATATATATAGATATATATATATATATATATATATATATATATATAATTTTGACCAATCATAAACCCTAATTTCTAACAACCCATTCAAGAGCCGCCCTTCATCAAATTCGACGACGAAAACTGCTGAATCCTTCTCCCTCAATTTTCCTTTAATCCATTCAGCAAATTTAAAAATTGAAACATGGAAATCAAATTGATTTCATTCAACTTCAGATCCATACCAATCTCATCCTATATTGTGTTGGAATTGGGGAGTTTCAGGGGCTCGAACTCGTTCGATTCGCACCAGTTTCTAGGGATTGCGGGACCACCGAAGGCGACGCGACTCCAGGTTGTGGAGGAACATCCGGAGGCGCGCGAGGGGGTGTCATTGGATCATCGTCCGATCGGCCATAGGGTGGGCGGAGACGGGATTTTGAAATTGGAGGAATTGGTTTCAACGTCCAGGCAAATAGGAAGGGGGATGGTAATTAAATCGGCCTGGTTTTGTTAATGAGGTAGTTAACTAATTTTAATTACATTAATTGATAGTTAATGTGTTAAAAGGCAATTTTTAAAATAAAAATATATAGAAATGGTTATGAAAATATATAGAAATGGTTATAAAAACATACAGACGTTGTTTTGACAATATATAGAATTTGTTTTAAAAATATAAAGCTTGATTTTAATATATATATGTATAGCGTTGTTATAAAAGCTAAATATCTTTTATATAAATAGATTCGGTATAAAAGAGGATTTATTAAAATATAAACCTCATGTTAAAAATATGAATTTTACAATATAAATAGTATGATTTTTAAAGATATAAACAGCATTGTAAAAATGTGATTATATCCATATAGCGTTGAAATAAAAAAAAATTATATTAGTAGTATAATAAAAATATGATTTTTATATTATAAAGATAATAAAAATATGATTTTTATTATCTAGGAAGCGAAGTAAAAATATGATTTTTATATGTATGAAAGGTAAATAAAAATACGATTTTTATTATGAAGTTAGCAAAGTAAAAAATACGATTTTTATTGTTTGAATGGTTAAATAAAAATGTGATGTAATGGTCCGCAAATCCGTACCCTTTGAGTTGACTAATAACACCACACATCCAACCCAAAAGACACAGAAATACGAATCATTAGTAGAAAGAAGTTAGAGGATGAGGAATAGAAAGAAAGAAAAGTTAGAATAGAAGAAAAATGAAGAACACAAATCTCATAGTGGAACGAATAAGATATATTAAATAACATAAATTTTGAAATACAAATCAGTAACTGTATATACATACCATTATCCGAGCACAACAGTTATCCTTGGAACAATTATAAACACCTGTTTCCAGATACAACATAGTACACAGCGGAAATATGATAGTCTATAGCTAACTGGTGAAGCCTCATGCTTCCATCTCTTCTAAGTGAATCTAAAAAATCCCGACTACTTGACTGCCCGTATAAATTTGGGCACCCAAGAGTTTAGGGAAAACAAAAACAAAATAAACTCTAGGTCAGTCATAGGACTGGTGTGAGTAAACTCCAATCATTTATTTAACTTTAGAAATCCTTTCGTGATAATCGTAAGACCGATCCACACATAAACACGAATGGTTTTTACCTTACGATTACCCAAAATATTTTTGATATCAAATCCAGTGATATTATAATAATGTCTACATCAAATAAATAGAATCTAGCGGAACGCTTGCATCTCATGCTCCATATATATTATAAAACCAAAAACCGCAGGGCGCTTATTGGAGATTGGATTTCCAACATGACAAGGTTTGGAACCACCTTCCGATAATGTATCTCTAGAGGGGAATACACTGGGTTCAACAAGAACATCTGGCAACCCGGCCCACATGAAAAACCCCACCTCCGTTAGGGTCACTCTCAAAGGGAATGCCCTAATTTTGGTGGAGGTTTATAAGTATAAGTCACAGATACATAAGACAGATATAAATACACATATTTTTGAACAGCGGAAAACAACAGCAACTTTTATTTCATCAAAATACGTGTTACACAAACCATGCCATAATTGTCTTACAATACTTCCAAAACATTACATTTTCATAACTGTCTTGATTTCATAACTTAAAGAAGCATAAAAACATAAGTAAACTGCATAAGTCCCCATAGTTGCTATCCAAAGCCATAGTCCAAAACGAAAGAGATCCAAGCAATACATTCTTTCTCTTCAAGCTGGATGTGAAAACTGGTCAAGCTGCGGTATTCCCTCCCTGTGGACCTGGGGGGAAACGAAAGAAAAGAAGACGAAAGAAAAGTAGAGTCAGACATAAAGCCTGAGTAAATCTAGGACCATTCAGTCTATGAATAAAGAAATGAGCATGATAAGCACAAACTGGAAATGGGGAAACACCATAAACTAAGTTAAGTTGTCTAGAGTCGAATGTACTATCGTACCCCATATTAATCTCTGCACCCCTATAAACTAGTTCCCAACAGGCACCCCATAATCAGGGTGAAGTGATCCATTTCTAATGATCGGCTCCTACTCTCATAGTTACATGTGTCTTACGGCCCCCGATGTTGTAGCTACCTATGCTGGTCCCACCATAGGGTGGATCAAGTCCCATGGTGGCGGCCCGACACAATTCCAGAATGCACAGGTATACTACTGGTGCCCAGTGCCTAATTTTTCTGCGCCGGAGTGTGTGCACGCCCGCACCCCGTTAGAACCTACACTGCTGCACCACCGCCGTCGATTTCACCTCTTACAGTCAGCCCAGTAATCGTGCCCCACCCTGCCTAGTTCAGGGTATCCTGATACACCTTGTAGGGTTACTGCTGAAAAGGGTCCCCCGCTACTAGGTTTTCTATTTCTAGCCAACATGCTAAGTTGGTTAAGTGTTCTATATAAATCTAACCCCCAATCAGTTTGTATAGTTTAGCATGTTTAATTTGATTAAGTATTAATTCAATCTACTTAGTCCTATCAATCCTGACTCAGCCTTAATTGTCTTATTAAAGCCTCAACCACTCACATTAGACAGGTATTGTTGTGACTGCCTGTTGCCGGTTGGGTCCGGGCAGTCTTACGTCACAACTCAGTCTAACCTCAGGTCTTTATTGGGCTCAGTGTTTAACCACCCACATTGGATAGGTATTGTTGTGACTACTGGACAGCCGGGCGGGTCCGGGCAGGTTTATGTCACAACTCAATCCAACCTCGGGTTAAACACATCGTATTTTCTAAGTTTACATATTTTGTCTCTTTTCTTTTTATATGTAAATATTTGCAGCCCATTATTCAAATTCATCTTTATTGGGTAAAATTAATTTATACCACTTAAATGTTCTCAAGGTCGTTGGCATGCGTCAAACATGCCAACACATATGTTTTATATTTTTAACCCAACGTCATTACCCCCGTTTTATACGTTCGCTATAATATAACATATGTTGGGTTTAACATTTAAGCCCAACTTAGCCACATGAAAAGGGGGAGGCTTAGAACATGGTGTTTATATATTCTAAGTAACATCAAAAGGGGTGTTTGAACGCATGAACTTGCAACATAACGATCTAATTAACATAAATTAGGCACTTGTGAACTTGCATTGTAATAGCATATAATCTTGACATGAAACATACCTAAACATGAATCATGGTTTTAATCTAGTCATGTAAACTTGCATTTAAAATGGGAACCTAACTTAATTGTGTATCACATATATTATCACATGATTTTGATAGCAACATAGGCCTAAAACATATTTTCAATTAGGCATAACACCAAACGTAATCTAGTCATGTTCATAGAGTCAACACAAGTTCACAAAGATGCTTGCTTTTGTCACTAATACAAAAGTATGGTTGTATACTTGAATCATGATGCCAATTCCAACATAAATTCATATGAATCATAATACTCAATTGGATCCAACTACACTAAAAATGATCATAAAAATATACATAGATGGATCTAAAATCATGTTGACATAATAGTGAATCATATACTTGCATGAGTCTCAACTTGGTTGAAATAAACTACCACAAACATATAGTTGTTAACTTTCAACATGAATCATATACTTGCAAATATCCAATAGTTCTAACATCATTATACCACAACATCCCAAATCTATTCATAATTAGAATCATAGCAACATACAATTATGAATTATCATCACCACAAATTAAGTACAATTCCATTTCTCATTTTACACAAATCAAAACTCAATTATTAATTCACATCGGAATAGCACTCTAC
This sequence comes from Allium sativum, assembly GCA_030737875.1. Taxonomy (NCBI): domain Eukaryota; kingdom Viridiplantae; phylum Streptophyta; class Magnoliopsida; order Asparagales; family Amaryllidaceae; genus Allium; species Allium sativum. The sequence continues at coordinate 735,613,076 of CM060909.1, read as the reverse complement.
TTACAACGTATGACGAATCTTCAATTCAGGATTCTGAATTCTGAATTTGGAGATGCTATCCTTTGTTGTAGGCGTTGTTTTGATTTAATTGTCGTTGCTTTAAGCTTTCGAATCGACTCCTAATCGTCTCTCAATTTTGACGGCTACTCCTAGTCTTTCATCAGCAGCATGACGGTCTCATTCTCATTTTCATTTGTGTGAATTAGGTGGAGTCTTAGGTCCTTTTTATAGAGTTTGTGAATTGATTAGAGCCGTCGATGGAGCTTAGATTAATATTAGCCATTCGTTTTAAAGAGAAATCAATCAAGAGCTGACACATATGCCCTAGTGACAAGACAAAGCTCAGAAATTCGGCCAAGCACAGACCAGGCCAGCCAGGAGGGGCTGGGTTCGACCTGGCTCAGTGGCCAGGTCGACTACCCAGTCGACCCGCAGGTCGACTACCCAGTCGACCCGCAGGTCGACTACCCAGTCGACCTGGGTGCCCCTGGTCGACTACCCAGTCGACCTGGGTGCCTTGGGCAGGAAAATTCCCGCCTAGCCCAATCTGGGTTCGATTTTTGAATTTTGAACCCGTTTTTGAACTGTTTCTGTCTATTTGAATTTTAAACTGAATTCTAAAACTTCCGGAGGTCATATCTCCCTCATACGGAGTCCGTTTTACGTAATCTCGGACTCTATCTCAAGCAGAATTTCGAGATGAACGCATTGGCGTATCCCGTTTCCCTTAATTCTTTGATTTGAAATTAATTATACTTTAATTTTTGAATTTCACTGTTATAGAATACACGGGGTGTTACATTCTCCCCCACTCAAATGGATTTTGTCCCCGAAATCTTCAAGTTTAGGAAGAATGTATATCCTAACATCCAAACGTCCATCTACTCATCCATCAAACACGAGCATCCATTGTCCTTAAAAGACTTCAAATGCTTCATGATCATATGCGAAGTGTGTGTACATGTACTTATATAATGCAAAATCAGGCAGTCTACTAATTCAGTTGACCTCCTTAATGCAAATTACGTAAGTGTCATGAATCCATTTTGTATGCAAATTTTCCTATTTATGATTCTACATGAGTGCACAATCATTCATATAAATGCAGCATCCATATGACAACACATTAAACTTCAACCATATACGAATATAAATACATATATGCCAATGCAATATGTAGTGACTTAGTCAATCTAAAACCTAGATTGTGTGTGTATATGCAACCACGAGCAACCACTAGCAATCACTTGCAACCACTTGCAACCATCATCCATAACATGCTTCAATTACATGTTTTCATCCAAAGGGTTTCTACCTAAAAGGTAAGGTCGAGGAGATATATCCTAAAAGATAGATAAAGCATAACTTAAGGAAAAAGAGAGATCAAAGATGTACCCTCGAAAAGAAAAGGGTATGCTGCGCGTATTCTAGCCTCAGTTTCCCAAGTCGCGTCTTCCTCGGCGTCGCTCCACTGAACTTTGACGAGCTTGACTTCGCGGTTGCGTAGCTTTTTCACTTCAGTTCCTAAGATGCGTGTTGGAACTCTTATCACGGTTGCTTCGCGTTCCACTTCAGCTTCTTCAAGGATGTTTGGCTCTACCACTTCAGCAGATTCATGTAGACATTTTCGGAGGTGCGAAACGTGAAAGACGTTGTGAACTCCAGCTAGTTTTTCGGGTAGCTCTAATCTATAGGCCATCTTCCCAACCTTCTCGATGATAGGAAATGGTCCTACAAATCTCGGTGCCAGCTTTCCAGTGGATCCAAAACGAACAACGTTCCTTAGAGGAGATACCTTAAGAAAAACTCTGTCCCCAACCTTAAACTCAAGGTCGGTCCTTCTCTTGTCGGCGTAGGATTTCTGTCTATCTTGGGCCGTCTTCATCCTTCTTCGTATCAAGTCTACTTTCTCCGAAGTCTCTCAGATCATATCTGGTCCTAGTATGAGCTTGTCAGTAGTCTCCCACCAACAAGTTGGCGATTGGCACGGTCTTCCATATAAAGCCTCGAAGGGCGCCATTCCGATGGTGACTTGGTAGGTGTTGTAGGCAAATTCCACCAAAGGAAGATGGTTTTCCCACGTCCCTCCGAAGTCAAGGACGCACAGTCTTAAAAGGTCCTCCAAAACTCTGTTCACTCTTTCTGTCGGGCCATCGGTTTGGGGGTGATAGGCTGTACTCAAGCATAACTGTGTGCCTACCGCTTCTTGCAGACTCTGCCAAAACTAACTAGTGAAGATAGGGTCTCGGTCACTAACAATGCTGGAGGGTATTCCATGGAGTCGAACAATTTCCTTGAGATAAAGAGATGCTAGGGATGAGGCGATCCTTTTACTCTTGACAGGTAAAAAGTGGGCACTTTTAGTAAGCCTATCCACTATTACCCAAATGCTAGTGTTGCCTCTTCTAGACCTAGGCAGCCCATCAACGAAGTCCATTGAAATGCTATTCCACTTCCACTGTGGAACCTCTAGAGGATGAAGAAGTCCTCCAGGCTTTTTCTGTTCTGCTTTAACTTGTTGGCATACCATACACTTAGAAACGAAATCTGCCACGTCCTTCTTCATGCTGCTCCAAAAGAAAGTTTTCTTTATGTCCTTGTACATTTTATCTCCGCCTGGATGTATCGTCATCTTGGAGTGATGTGCTTACTCGAGAACCGTCTTTACTAAATCCCTTGTTCGTGGGACGCATAGTCTTCTGTCTCGCCTTAACCAATCCTTATCGTTGATGGAGTATCTGTTGAGGTGACTTGAAGTCCTACCCCTACTTAGCCTATCAATCGTCTCTACAAGCTGAGGGTCTTCGCGTTGTGTTGTCCCTATTGAGTCCAAAAGAGTCAGGCGTACTTCGAGAGATGCTAGCAAGCCCGGTACAAAATCGGAGGAGGGCCTAAAGTTAAAACTGGCTATATATTCCAAGCTTTGCCTTTCTATAAAGAGCGGGCTTAGGGTCAGTTTCTTTCGGTTCAACGCGTCTGCCACTACGTTGCCTTTGCTCGGAGTGTAGGAGATCTCGAAATCGTACGAGGCAACAAACTCCATCCATCTCTGTTGCCTCAAGTTAAGGTCCTTCTGCGAGAAGAGATACTTCAAACATTTATGGTCAGTATACAGTTCGAATTTCTCACCTAGGAGATAGTGGTGCCAAGACTTAAGCGCAAAGACGATGGCGGCCAACTCGAGATCATGGGTTGGGTAGTTCTTTTCGTGCACTTTCAACTGTCTCCCACCATAAGCTACTACCCTTCCTTCTTGCATTAAGACAGCGCCTAGTCCTGTCCCGCATGCATCCGTGTATACTGTAAACATTTTGCTTCCATCCGGCAAGGTCAGAACTGGGGCTGTTTTAAGAGCCCTTTTTAAGCGTTGGAAAGCAAACTCGCAATCCAAGTCCCAATTGAACAATAGATTCTTCTTTGTCAGCCTTGTGAGTGGAGCTGAGATTTTCACAAAATCCCTTATGAATTTTCGGTAGAAACCTGCTAGTCCTAGAAAACTTCGGACCTCATTTGCATTCCTTGGTGTCTTCCAATCCTGTACCGCTACTACCTTAGCAGGGTCCACAGCTTACCCTTCTTTGGATACTACGTGCCCAAGAAACCTTACTTCCTCTCTCCAAAAGTGGCATTTGGAGAATTTGGCTTTTAGCTGATGGACTCGCAGAGTTTCCGTTATTACCCTTAACTGCTGAGCATGTTCCTCTTCACTCTTTGAGAAGATCAAGATATCGTCTACGAAGACCACTACGAACTTGTTAAGGAATTCTATGAACACCCTACTCATCAGGTCCATGAAGTAAGCGGGTGCGTTTGTCAAGCCGAACGGCATGACAAGCCATTCAAAGAAGCCGTCTGGGGTTCTGAATGCTGTCTTATCGATGTTATCTTCAGCCACACTTAGCTGATGAAATCCGGTCGCCAAATCGAGTTGGGAGAAAAATGACGCTCCTACAAGCTGTTCAAACAGATCGTCAATTCTGGGGAGAGGGTGCCTATTCTTTTTTGTTAGCTTGTTGAGCTCACTATAGTCAACACATAGACGGAGTGAACCATCCGCCTTTGTGGCGAACACCACTGGAGCACCCCATTCTGAAATGCTCCTTCTAGTGAACCCCTTCTCTAGAAGCTCTTTAACCTGTTTACTGATCTCTTTCCTTTCCCGTGGAGCCATGTGTCTAACGGGCAACGCAACGGGCTTTGCATTATCTACAAGATATATGCGGAAGTCTATCTCCTACTTCGGAGGTAAGCCCTTCACCTCTTCGAAGACATCCGGATATTCACGGACCACTCTAACCGATTGCAAACTCTCAATAGAAGCATCTAGCGATTCAAGATAACTAAGCATAACTGCATACGAGGGATTACAAGTAATTTCCAGAGTATTACCGAGTTGGGTCAGAAGCCTAACCACCCTTCTCTCCCAATCAAGGATGGCACCATTACTGGATAGCCAATCCATGCCCAAAATCAAACCATATCCCGAGAAGCCCAAAACAATGGCACTACATCTAAATTCTATGCTTAGAATAGAAATTTTCAATCCCACACAGATCATAGATAAATGAGTTGGGCCCCTGATTGGATTTGAAACAATTAAGGGGTCCTCTACCATACTAGTTTCTAGGTGCAGAGACTCTACTAAAGCAGATGAAATAAAGGAGTGTGATGCGCTAGAATCAAATAAAGTGCGAACTGGGTGATCATAAAGATAAACTACACTTTCTACGGAAGTATTTATACCTCGCTGTTGCAGAGGTAGCGCTTCTAGCACATGAACCTGTGCCCCTGAGGTGGATCCAGCCTTCTGCCCCTGCCCTCGCTTCTTTGGGCAATCCTTAGCCATGTGGCCTATCTCACCGCAAGAAAAGCACCCACCATTCAACTTGGTCTTCTTTTTCCGGCAGTCTTTCACTAAGTGTCCCACTTTGCCATAGAAATTACACTTCCTCTTCTCTTGGGACTTGTTGTCTTTCCCGCCCTTCTTAAAGTCTGTCTTCTTAGGCTGTAAACCCTCTTTCTTCCCTTGAGAGCCTTCTGCCTTTGTCTCCTTCTTGCCCTTATCCACTTCGTTCAGCAATGCCATCTGCACCAACCTTTCATACGTAGCTCCCATGGGTATATGGGTCATGGCCAAACTGTGTAATGGCTCATTCAATCCTTTGACAAAGCGGAGAGCCTTCTTGTGCGAAGTATTGACTAGGTCCAGTCCGAACCTAGACAGCTGATCGAACTGATTAACGTACTCCTTGACTGTCATATTCCCTTGCTTAAGAAATAAGAAATTTTCCAATTGAAGACTCCTTTCAGCTTCTGAGAGAAATTTAGCCTCAAACCTTGCCCTAAAGTCCTCCCATGTTTCCACTGGTCTTTCCGCATTGGTAACTTCCCACCAGTAGGAAGCCTCACCTTTAAGTAGCCATACTACCAGTTGTACCTTCTGCCTATCTTCTACCTCAAAGATGATGAATAAGTCCTCGGTTTCCTTCAGCCAATTCCTGGCTGCCACGAAGGACTCGGTTCCATGAAATTCCTTCCCTCCCATAGCTTTGAAATCTTTACATATCTTAGCAAAAGCATTACCACACGGAGGAGGTGGAGGAGGAGGTACTACTGCAGCTGGATGATTTTCTGCAGCTGGATGATTTCCTGCAGCTGGGGGAGGAGGAATAGTGGGACCTGGCTGATTGGCCCTTGCTTCTAAGAATCGTCTGAACCAACCAGGTATTGGTACACCCTATGGCAAGTTAAGTTCTTCGGACATGCTGAAACAGAAAGGATAGATTCAAAACGAAGGATAAAGTATAGTACATATGGCTTTGGGGGACTATGCCTTTTTAAAATAAAATAACATTTTATCTTTAAAAATGCTTCTTTAAATTTCTTTTGAAAATAAGTTTTCAAAACTTTTTATCTTATCTGGTAAACCTATGCTCTGATACCAAGTGAAACACCCCACCTTCGTTAGGGTCACTCTCAAAGGGAATGCCCTAATTTTGGTGGAGGTTTATAAGTATAAGTCACAGATACACAAGACAGATATAAATACACATATTTTTGAACAACAGAAAACAACAGCAACTTTTATTTCATCAAAATACGTGTTACACAAACCATGCCATAATTGTCTTACAATACTTCCAAAACTTTACATTTTCATAACTGTCTTGATTTCATAACTTAAAGAAGCATAAAAACATAAGTAAACTGCATAAGTCCCCATAGTTGCTATCCAAAGCCATAGTCCAAAACGAAAGAGATCCAAGCAATACATTCTTTCTCTTCAAGCTGGATGTGAAAACTGGTCAAGCTGCAGTATTCCCTCCCTGTGGACCTAGGGGGGGGGGGAGGGGAAACGAAAGAAAAGAAGACGAAAGAAAAGTAGAGTCAGACATAAAGCCTGAGTAAGTCTAGGACTATTCAGTCTATGAATAAAGAAATGAGCATGATAAGCACAAACTGGAAATGGGGAAACACCATAAACTAAGTTAAGTTGTCTAGAGTCAAATGTACTATCGTACCCCATATTAATCTATGCACCCCTATAAACTAGTTCCCAATAGGAACCCCATAATCAGGGTTAAGTGATCCATTTCTAATGATCGGCTCCTACTCGCATAGTTACATGTGTCTTACGACCCCCAATGTTGTAGCTACCTATGCTGGTCCCACCATGGGGTGTATCAAGTCCCATGGTGGTGGCCTGACACAATTCTAGAATGCACAGGTATACTACTGGTGCCCAGTGCCTAATTTTTCTGCGCCGGAGTGTGTGCACGCCCGCACCCCGTTTGAACCTACATTGCTGCACCACCGCCGTCGATTTGACCTCTTACTATCAGCCCAGTAATCGTGCCCCATCCTGCCTAGTTCAGGGTATCTTGATACACCTTGTAGGGTTACTGCTGAAAAGGGTCCCCCGCTACTAGGTTTTCTATTTCTAGCCAACATGCTAAGTTGGTTAAGTGTTCTGTATAAACCTAACCCCCAATCAGTCTGTATAGTTTAGCATGTTTAATTTTATTAAGTATTAATTCAATTTACTTAATCCTATCAATCCTGACTCAGCCTTAATTGTCTTATTAAAGCCTCAACCACTCACATTAGACAGTTATTGTTGTGACTGCCTGTTGCCGGTTGGGTCCGGGCAGTCTTACGTCACAACTCAGTCTAACCTCGGGTCTTTATTGGGCTCAGTGTTTAACCACCCACATCGGATAGGTATTGTTGTGACTACTGGACAGCCGGGCGGGTCCAGGCAGGTTTATGTCACAACTCAATCCAACCTCGGGTTAAACACATCGTATTTTCTAAGTTTACATATTTTGTCTCTTTTCTTTTTATATGTAAATATTTGCAGCCCATTATTCAAATTCATCTTTATTGGGTAAAATTAATTTATACCACTTAAATGTTCTCAAGGTCGTTGGCATGCGTCAAACATGCCAACACATATGTTTTATATTTTTAACCCAACGTCATTACCCCCGTTTTATACGTTCGCTATAATATAACATATGTTGGGTTTAACAATTAAGCCCAACTTAGCCACATGAAAAGGGGGAGGCTTAGAACATGGTGTTTATATATTCTAAGTAACATCAAAAGGGGTGTGTGAATGCATGAACTTGCAACATAACGATCTAATTAACATAAATTAGGCACTTGTGAACTTGCATTGTAATAGCATATAATCTTGACATGAAACATACCTAAACATGAATCATGGTTTTAATCTATTCATGTAAACTTGCATTTAAAATGGGAACCTAACTTAATTATGTATCACATATATTATCACATGATTTTGATAGCAACATAGGCCTAAAACATATTTTCAATTAGGCATAACACCAAACGTAATCTAATCATGTTCATAGAGTCAACACAAGTTCACAAAGATGCTTGCTTTTGTCACTAATACAAAAGTATGGTTTTACACTTGAATAATGATGCCAATTCCAACATAAATTCATATGAATCATAATACTCAATCGGATCCAACTACACTAAAAATGATCATAAAAATATACATAGATGGATCTAAAATCATGTTGACATAATAGTGAATCATATACTTGCATGAGTCTCAACTTGGTTGAAATAAACTACCACAAACATATAGTTGTTAACTTTCAACATGAATCATATACTTGCAAATATCCAATAGTTCTAACATCATTATACCACAACATCCCAAATCTATTCATAATTAGAATCATAGCAACATACAATTATGAATTATCATCACCACAAATTAAGTACAATTCCATTTCTCATTTTACACAAATCAAAACTCAATTATACATTCACATCGGAATATCACTCTACTTACAACGTATGACGAATCTTCAATTCAGGATTCTGAATTCTGAATTTGGAGATGCTATCCTTTGTTGTAGGCGTTGTTTTGATTTAATTGTCGTTGCTTTAAGCTTTCGAATCGACTCCTAATCGTCTCTCAATTTTGACGGCTACTCCTAGTCTTTCTTCAGCAGCATGACGGTCTCATTCTCATTTTTATTTGTGTGAATTAGGTGGAGTCTTAGGTCCTTTTTATAGAGTTTGTGAATTGATTAGAGCCGTCGATGGAGCTTAGATTAATATTAGCCGTTCGTTTTAAAGAGAAACCAATCAGGAGCTGACACATATGCCCTAGTGACAAGACAAAGCTCAGAAATTCGGCCAAGCACAGACCAGGCCAGCCAGGAGGGGCTGGGTTCGACCTGGCTCAGGGGCCAGGTCGACTACCCAGTCGACCCCCAGGTCGACTACCCAGTCGACCTGGGTGTCCCAGGTCGACAACCCAGTCGACCTGGGTGCCTTAGGCAGGAAAATTCCCGCCCAGCCCAATCTGGATCCGATTTTTGAACTTTGAACCCATTTCTGAACTGTTTCTGTCTGTTTGAATTTTAAACTGAATTCTAAAACTTCCGGAGGTCATATCTCCCTCATACGGAATCCGTTTTACGCAAGCTCGGACTCTATCTCAAGCAGAATTCTGATACGAACGCAATGGCGTATCCTGTTTCCCTTAATTCTTTGATTTGAAATTAATTATACTTTAATTTTTGAATTTCACTGTTATAGAATACACGGGGTGTTACACCACACATGACCGACCACTCATTTCGCTTGAGTGTATCGAATGTATATCACCAACGGTTAGGATCAGCAACCGTTTCCCAAAAAGGGACAACATCGATAGATTAAAGAAACAAATGGAATTTCTCTAGATAGGTGATTATACACCCTAATGGGAGTGACCCACATAGCCATGCTTCCTGCATGATTTTTGTCATTTCCCGGTTGTTGAGGCCTGAGGCTACGATTTGTTATCATTCATTGATAGCACAATCACTTTGAATGCCACATTGTTAGATCCATAAATCATTAATTGATTTGCACAAATATATTCTGGATATTATGCTTAGAGAATAAATTCTCCGCCACAATATATATCTATACAGACCAACATATGCGTTCATTGAAAATACTCTGTCATACATTCGTCCACACACTTCGTTCTGGGACTGAACAAAACTGAAGGCACAATTTCTATTAATAGAAAAAGTACTTGCACTTTACTCCATCTTCTATTATCTTCATATAATCTGATTCGCAATGCTACTGCCAATACGGTGTGGTTCTCGGATAATAATCCAACCGGTCTCTTCATATTGACAACGATATGGGCAAGTACTTCGATAGTAAGTTATTTAACTATCGAAGAGAAACAAACATTCATTCAAAGCATTAAACAAATCACTGGGCCTATTAATTAATATTTCATTCATTAATTAGATCACTACACTATTTCCTTATCAATATTTGTTATCCAAATATTTACAACAATCATCTTGGCCTTTTCGCTATTTGGAAAACATTTCCATATATCGCCTCCTTTTATTTTCTATACTCAAAAAATATATTCTATTTATAATTGGAAAACATTCCAATAATTTATCTCTTCCATGACCATTCATTTCTATACTTAGGAAATATTTATTACTATATTTCCAAAATTCCACTTATTTGGGTTGAAATGAATGTTGTGTACAACATTGTTACAACAACCCAAAATACTGCATTCAACTAACTCTTGTTAAAACATTTCTCTTCGAGACTAGATCCTGCTATTTATTGGTTAAAAATGAAATCAAATAAGTAAGGGTATAACTACCTCTCAGACCTTGATGAAAACATCCTTAACTTCAAAACGGACAAGACCACTTACCTCGAATAATCCACATCATAAAACCAATTATTCGTTTTTAAACCCGCATATGTTTCTCTTTCTAATTTTATCAGATTTAATTATAGATTTCCCTTTTGTTTATAACATTCTATTTTATTTTCGTTTCCTTATCGAATTCTATATATATATCGATATATCGATTCATAATTATCAAATCTTCTTAAATTATTCTAACTCCTTAAATATCTGGAAAATTTCACCATAACCTCCTTTGTACCGGTCGATAGTTCAAACCTCAACTCATCTCTCTAGGCCCTTTCCATTCTAAAAGAAAATTAAAAAGCCAAGTGGCTTGCCGATTCGGCGCTTAAAATCTCATATGGAATTTAAACATGTACCTTATTGTCGGGCACACGAATTACAACCTTCATACACTTCATCCCATACCTGTCTAACCTATATATGTCCATTCCTATTTTGTTTCAACTCAATCGTCCAATTTAACTTAATTTGCTAATTTATCATTAATCAGCTCTTTGCCTATTTCACTATTTATTTGAACATATCTCGTTCAGATAAAATTTTGACTTGCTTATAACAAATCGAATTCCATTTTTAATTCAAATTTCATATTAGAATTCGAATATGACTTTACAAACCCAAATTACTTATCAAAAGCTCAATTTTTATTCAAACTCCAATAACTAATTATTCTTCAAATTAGTTAATTCTATTCAAAAATTAACAAAATCTGATTTTTGTTTCCAAAATTATTTCATTACTCCACTTGAGTTCAGATATATTTTATAACTCAAATCTGGAATTTTATAAATGGAAATTCGGATTTTATTTTCTTAAAATCCTTTAATTTATTTAAATAAACCGTTATGGTTTTTAAATGGTTATGGCGCTATTTTTCTGAAAATTTGATTTCGACATAACTCAAAATGTATACGACGAAATTCAAAATTTTCTCTTCCATTAGAAAACTATTATTCAATCGGTCCTGACGATTCTTATTTCACAGAATTTCGTCTTAAATTGAGTTCTGTATACTCAATTGAGGTTCGAAACGCCAATTTACGAACAACCGCGCTGTGGTGAGTTCGTTTTATTTATATTAATATATATATATATATAAAAACATTTAAAACTTCGTTTATAATAAATTCAACTCCATTCTAATATATATCAAATCAATTTTTTCCCAATTCAACATACTATTTCCAATTATCTAAAATTGTCGATTTTTCCTTATTCAGTAATAAATTTATTTATACTTCCATCTTCTATATTTAATTCCAATTTCTTTTATAAATAAATTATTTGTAAAATTCGATATAATCGAATTCCAATTATAAACCCGTTGGATTTTCTCAATTCAGCTTACATTTCAGATTCCGAAATATAATCAATCGTTCTGTTTCAAAACACTTCCCAATACATTTTTAAATTCATATTTGAATTTAACGTCTAAATTATCTAATGATAATTTATTTCACCAAATTTATAACACTATTTATAAATTCAACTTCCTTGTTTCATATATTTAAACAAGTTCCCTTTTCAAATTTCTATTTGAAACTTCATCCCTTCGATATTCCGTATTGCAGAATAAAAACCATTGTCCCCTTTCGAATGATTTCAAATTATATTTTTAAATTCATATTTGAATTTAAATATTCAAATTATCTCTTAATAATTAATTCATTATATTTATAAACACTATTTTATAAATTTCCTTGTTTTATACTTAAAAAGTCTATTTCGAAATCGATTTAAAACCAAAATCTTATTTTGGAATATTCTATTTATTTTAACTATCTATACAAATATAGAACCGATTTTCATATTTAAAATTTTAAAGTTATAATTAATACAATCCTAATATTCATTCTGAAAATATTTATTTAAATAAATTCGATCTAATTCAATTCAAATCATAAATCCATAAAGATTTATTTTCAGTTCAATTTACATTTTGAACATTAGATTAAATTTCATCGTTTGCTCCTTTAAAATGATTCCCCATTTCTATTTTTAAATTCGCATTTGAATTCAAATATTCGAATTATCAAATGATAATTTTTCCACTTTATTTATAAACATCGTTTATAAATTCAATTCAATTCCCAGATTATCCAATGAAAATCATTCCATTTTATTTATAAACACTGTTTATAAATTTACTTTAATTTCCTGCATTATTTAATTTATAAACATTGTTTATAATTTTTAGTACTTGTTTTATTTATTCAAAACAAGTTAATATTTCTAGTCCATTCGAAATTCGAATTCTATTTTTAGAAAAATATATTTCCCTTTTAAATCTCAAAATATTCTTTTTACGATATTTTTATATATCAATATTTTGGCCCCAATGATATTTAAACAATCAAACCACTCAATTATCAATCAACACATCATATATGATAATATATGTGGAACGAACAAATAATAATATTTTTGAGGAATCCAGTTGCATCCCTCCAACCTGTTTTCCTACATCCACAGACGTTAGCCAACAGAAATAATACCCATCCTGCGTCGAGGTAGGATATCGCGGTATGAAGGTCATCCACTATCATAGCGTGGGGCGTATAGGGTCATCCGCTAATGTTACTGCGGGCATCCACTAATGGTACTGCGAGGATCCAACCAATCACCAATATATATAATAGCCACAAACACCAATCCTAAATAACTAATATATTTTATAGCCAGAATAATATTTCAGTTCAACCAAACAACCATCAGTTTTTTTTTTAATGACTAAAAATAATTCAAAATAAATAAATTGAGTGAGATTTACTCACCGTGATTTTTATTTTCCCAATCTATTTTGATTCCTATTTTTAATTCCATTGAGTAGTATTTGACGATGCAAAGCCGATGCATCTTGTTTCACCGAGATCTGTTATCATGTAAATAAATTTACTCATTTACAAGCATCATATCAAAAATAATTTATTTATTTATTTCATTAAATTTAATCACTATTAATCAATCTAAATTAGATAGACTATTTTTCAACTTCTTTTTAAAATGGTCTAGGTCGGCTTAAATAAAATAAATTAACTACACTTGCATTAATTAATTATTTAAGCACAAAATTGGTTTAAATAAATTACCTAATCTCTTTGTTTTCAATTATCCGATTATTCTATGGTCAACTAATTAAATTGCTAAATTCATTAAATAACTTACTAATTAAATTAAAAATTCCGATTTTAATAACTAAATTCAAATTACCTATCTTAAATTTATTTCATACCTTAATCACTTCTTCCCATACAAAACCAATAGCTTCCGCAACATCCATTTCATTACTGCCTAAATTCTGTAGTTAAAACGCAGACCATATTTTCACACCATTGTTGAAGCACGCTCCCCTCACCAGCCTCAACCCCCAAATCGAAATCGCGTTGCAAATCTTCAGCTGTTACGACATCCCCAAAAAAATCCTCCATCGCGATTTTGACATCATCGCGCTGCTTATAACAAAAGGTGCGACCTTCTTGTGCCCAAAATCCCACAAAAATCATCGCAAACTTGCTCGACCTCCCACTAAAAATCGCGACCTCCTGTACCCCTTCACTGAATCGATCGACACAAAATTCCTCAAAATTGCCCCAAACTCCACCCCATTGTACACCTTGATCCTATAGCCTCCACGTTATAATGAAACAACCCAGCTCCACTCCTTTACGCAAGAATCGATGCCCTAGGTCATGCTAAACTATCGAACCCTAGTAACAGCTATATGGTTTTCGGTTCCAAGAATTAAAGTTTAGAATTTGTTTGAACTAATTTTCGGTTGTAGAGATTTTAGAAAAGGAGTAGATTTCGATTTCAATTTGGCAGGAGGAAATAAACAAATGGAGGGAGGAAAAATAATAGAAGGAAATAAGGGGTTTATTTATAATAGGAGTGGCGTGTTTAAGAAGATATTTTTAGTGTGTTCTAGAAGCTAAAGATTTATTTATTTACCAAACTTATGTACGAAGTAACGCACTAAAATTATCACAGATGAGCTCTGATCTCAATGAAACTTGTAACATTATAATAACCCAATATTTCGGACACGATGGAACTGGTTTCATTAAAATCCCAGATCGTTTGGAATTCATTCTTTTCATATATCAATTTAAATCAAGAATATATACCTTAAATTTAAAACAATCAACTTCCCGATAATAAATTATTATTATCGTTTTATATTCTAATATAGTTTATACCGATCATCTAAGTCGTTTTGACTTCATTTTAAATTTCAAATTGAATTAGTTTAGATTCCATTATTTCAATAATCTTATATATTCAAAATTAATTATATTTCGAATATTAAATCAGTAACTCAATATAAAAATTTATTTATATAATCAGCTCAACATAAAAAATATTTAAAATTTTAAAATGTACGGACCAAAAACCCGGGTCGTTACATTTTTCCACCCTTAAAAGAATTTTGTCCCTGAAATTACTAAGGTAGGAAAAATGCTACGACCCATTAACTTTTCAAAAGCATATTTATGTTGAAACTTAACGTTTCATATTTCCAAAATTTTATTCGAATGATTTACAATTAAGATACACAAATCCAATTCATATATATATTTTCATTCATTCAAAATGATTCTAATAAATTTATTTACTTCGATCCATTTAACTTTCTTGACTTAAATTTAAATTCCCGGGTGTTGATTTCAAATCCTTTAGAAATCGTATAAATATAGACATAGATTTATTTCCATTTCAAATTCAAAACATTTGAATTTTCAAATCAACTCGTTTTGCTTTCAAACAAATTTTCATCAAAACTTTCCTAAGGTAGCAATTCATCACTTAGAAACTCGAAAATGAACACTAATGATGTTGCGATCATCATCAGAATTATTTTCCAGCCACTGAAGTGAGTTCAGTATTTTATAACTTTCAAAAATCCATTTAAAAATGGTTTTCCATTCCAAAAATCCTTTTCAAAGCTATATCAAGAAAAATGTTTTTCTAAACACCCAGGATTTAAATTTCAAATTTTGATTTGAATTTAATTTCAGTTAATCTCATTTGTATATTTTATTTCTATACAAATGCTATTTGGTTTTATATAACCATTCAAATTGTATAATCTTGTTGGTTACAATTTTAACAACCAACACATCCATATAATATAATAATTTCCGAAAATTATTCCTTTTTTATCAAAAATAGAATTTTTGAGTAAAATTATTTCGTCTACCCATTTTAAATAATACAATGTTGAATTCTCTGTTCAAGTGTTCAGAAACTCCTATCGATGCCGTGGCATCCCACGATTCGAACAGAATTCATAAACCACTCAACAAACAAGCCAACATAATATAAAACAATTTTTATATCAATTTACAAATACGCTCTCTCGTATATATGCACTCGACTCATTCTTGGGTATTACTGACCCTATCTCTAATGAGCACATCCCACCAAAGCCTAGGTGTTCGCTTAACCTAAGCTCTGATACCAACTGTAATGGACCGCAAATCCGTACCCTTTGAGTTGACTAATAACACTACATGTCTAACCCAAATGACACAGAAATACGAATTGAATCATTAGTAGAAAGAAGTTAGAGGATGAGGAATAGAAAGAAAAGTTAGAATAGAAGAAAACGAAGAACACAAATCTCACAGCGGAACAAATAAAATATATTAAGTAACATAACTTTTGAAATAAAAATCAGTAATTGTATATACATACCATTATCAGAGCACAACAGTTATTCCTGGAACAGTTATAAACACCTGTTTCCAGATACAACATAGCACACAACGGAAATATGATAGTCTATAGCTAACTAGTGAAGCCTCCTGCTTCCAGCTCTTCCAAGTGAATCTGAAAAATCCAGACTACTTGAATGCCCATATAAATTTGGACACCCAAGAGTTTAGGGAAAACAAAACAAAATAAACTCTGGGTCAGTCATGGGACTGGTGTGAGTAAACTCCAATCATTTGTTTAACTTTAAAAATCCTTTCGAAAGAAATGATAATCGTAAGACCGATCCACACATAAACACGGATGGTTTTTACAACACGATAACCCAAAATATTTTTAATATCAAATCCGGTGATACTATAATAATGTCTACATCAAATAAACAGAATCAGGCGGAACGCTTGCATCTCACGCTCCATATATATTATAAAGCCAAAAACCGCAGGTCGCATATTGGAGATTGGATTTCCAGCATGACAAGGTATGTCTAGAGGAGAATACACTGGGTTCAACAAGAACATCTTGCAGCTCGGCCCACACATGACCGACCACTCATTTCTCTTGAGTGTATCGAATGTATATCACCAACGGTTGGGATCAGCAACCGTTTCCCGAAAAGGGCAGCATCGATAAATTAAAGAAGCAAATGGAATTTCTTTAGATAGGTGATTATACACCCTAATGGGAGCGACCCACATAGCCATCTGCCTGCCTGATTTCCAACTAACTCTTATTCAAACATTTCTCTTCGATACTTGATCCTGCTATTTATTGGTAAAAAATGAAATCAAACCAGTAAGGGGTATAACTGCCTCTCAGAACTTGACTGAAAACATCCTTAACTTCAAAACGGACAAGACCACTTACCTCGAATAATCAACATCATAAAACCAATTATTCATTTTTAAACCCGCATATGTTTCTCTTTCGAATTTTATCTGATTTAATTATAAATTTCCCTTTTGTTTATAACATTCTATTTTAATTTCGTTTCCTTATCGAATTATATATATATATATATATATATCGATATATTGATTCATAATTATCAAACCTTCTTAAATTATTCTAACTCCTTAAATTTTCGGAAAATCTCGCTATAACCTCCTTTGTACCGATCGATAGTTCAAACCTCAACTCGCCTCTCTAGGCCCTTTCCATTCAAAAAGAAAATAAAAAAGTCAAGTGGCTTGCCGATTCGGCGCATAAAATCTCATATGGAATTTAAACATGTACCTTATTGTCGGGCACACAAATTATAACCTTCATACACTTCATCCCATACCTGTCTAACCTATATACGTCCATTCCTATTTTATTTCAACTCATTCGGCCAATTTAACTTAATTTGCTACTTTATCATTAGTCTGCTCTTTGCGTATTTCACTATATATTTGAACATATCTCGTTCAAATAAAATTTTGACTTGCTTATAACAAATCGAATTCCATTTTTAATTCAAGTTTCATATTCGACTTCGAATATGACTTTACAAACCCAGTTTACTTATCAGAAGCTCAATTTTAATTCAAACTCCAATAACTAATTATTCTTCAAATTAGTTAATTCTATTCAAAATTAACAAAATCTAATTTTTGTTTCCAAAATCATTTCATTACTCCACTTGAGTTCAGATATATTTTATAACTCAAATCTGGATTTTTCTAAATGGAAATTCTGATTTTATTTGCTTAAAATCCTTTAATTTATTTAAATAGGCCATTATGGTTTTTAAACGGTTATGGCACTGTTTTTCTAAAAAATTTGATTTTGACATAACTCAAAATATATACGACGAAATTCAAAATTTTCTCTTTTATTAGAAAACTATTATTCAATCGGTCGTGGTGATTCTTATTTCATAGAATTTCATCTTAAATTGAGTTCTGTGTACTCAATTGTTGTTCGAAACGCCAATTTACGAAATACCTTGCTGCGGCGCGTTCGTTTTAATTATATTAATATATATAAATGTTTAAAACTTCGTTTATAATAAATTCAATTCCGTTCTAATATATTTTAATATATATCAAATCAATTTTTTCCCAATTCAACATACTATTTCCAATTATCTAAAATTGTCGATTTTTCCTTATTCAATAATAAATTTATTTATACTTCCATCTTCTATATTTAATTCCAATTTCTTTTATAAATAAATTATAAAATTCGATATAATCGAATTCCAATTATAAACCCGCTGGATTTTCTCAATTCAGCTTATATTTAAGATTCCGAAATATAATCAATCATTCTGTTTCAAAACACATCCCAATACATTTTAAAATTCATATTTGAATTTAACGTCTAAATTATCTAATGATAATTTATTTCACCAAATTTATAACACTATTTATAAATTCAACTTCCTCGTTTCATATATTTAAACAAGTTCCCTTTTAAAATTTCTATTTGAAACTTCAACCCTTTGATATTCCGAATTGCAGAATAAAAACCGTTGTCCCTTTCGAATGATTTCAAATTCTACTATTAAATTCATATTTGAATTTAAGAATTCTAATTATCTCTTGATATTTAATTCATTATATTTATAAACACTGTTTTATAAATTTCCTTGTTTTATATTTAAGAAAGTCTATTTCGAAATCTATTTAAAACCAAAATCTTATTCTGGAATATTCTATTTATTTTAACTATCTATATAAGTACATAACCTATTTTCATATTTAAAATTTTAAACTTCTAATTAATACAATCCTAATATTCGTTCTGAAAATATTTATTTAAATAAATTCGATTTAATCGAATTCAAATCATAAATCCATACGGATTTATTTTAAGTTCAATTTGCATTCTGAACATTAGAATAAATTTCATCGTTCACTCCTTTAAAACGGTTCCCCATTTCTATTTTTAAATTCACATTTGAATTTAAATATTCAAATTATCAAATGATAATTTTTCCACTTCATTTATAAGCATTGTTTATAAATTCATTTCAATTCCCTGATTATCCAATGCCATTTTATTTATTAACACTGTTTATAAATTTACTTTAATTTCCTGCATTATTTAATTTATAAACATCGTTTATAAATTTCAGTACTTGTTTTATTTATTCAAAACAAGTTAATATTTTTAGTCCATTCAAAATTCGAATTCTATTTTTAGAAAAATAGATTTCCCTTTTAAATCTCAAAATATTCTTTTTACGATATTTTTATATATCAATATTTTGGCCCCAGTGATATTTAAATAATCAAACTACTCAATTATCAATTAACACATCATATATGATAATATATGTGGAACGAACAAATAATAATATTTTTGAGGAATCCAGTTGGATCCCTCCAACCTGTTTTCTTGCATCCACAGACGTTAGCCAACAGAAATAATACCCATCCTGCTTCGAGGCAGGATATCGCGGCATGAAGGTCATCCACTATCATAGTGTGGGGCGTATAGGGTCATCCGCTAATGATACTTCGAGCATCCGCTAATGGTACTGCGAGAATCCAACCAATCACCGATATATATATATATATATATATATATATATATATATATATATATATATATATATATGGGGCAGGTTCGAGAGCACCCCAAATAGTGCAGCACCCCAAAAGCCCCTCAACCACAACCAAGTATTCCACACCCTCTCTCCTTCCACTCATTCTCTCACTTCCCACTCACATTCTTTAATATAAATGAGTGGCTGTGGTTCGGGTGCAAATGGGGGGCTGAAATTCAGGGGGG
Organism: Allium sativum; assembly: GCA_030737875.1. Classification (NCBI taxonomy): domain Eukaryota; kingdom Viridiplantae; phylum Streptophyta; class Magnoliopsida; order Asparagales; family Amaryllidaceae; genus Allium; species Allium sativum. The sequence continues at coordinate 735,593,401 of CM060909.1, read as the reverse complement.
CTCCCTGATCCTATCCCTATATATATATATATATATATATATATATTTATATATATATATAATAACCACAAACACCAATCCTAAATAACTAATATATATTTTATAGCCGGAATAGTATTTCAGTTCAACCAAACAACCATCAATTATTTTTAACGAATAAAAATAATTCAAAATAAATAAATTGAGTGAGATTTACTCACCTTGATTTTTATTTTCCCGATCTATTCTGATTCCTATTTTTAATTCCATTGAGAAGTATTTGACGATGCAAAGCCGATGCATCTCATTTCACCAAGATCTATTATCATGTAAATAAATTTAGTAATTTACAAGCTTCATATCAAAAATAATTTATTTATTTATTTCATTAAATTTAATCACTATTAATCACTCTAAATTAAATAAACTGTTTTCAACTTCTTTTTAAAACGGTCTAGGTCGGCTTAAATTAAATAAATTAACTAGACTTACATTAATTAATTATTTAAGCACAAAAATTGGTTTAGATAAATTACATAATTTCTTTGTTTTCAATTATCTGATTATACTATAATCAACTAATTAAATTGTTAAATTCATTAAATAACTTAATACTAAACTAAAAATTCCAGCTTTAGTAACTAAATTCAAATTACCTCTCTTAAATTTATTTCATACCTTAATCACTTCTTCCCAAACAAAACCAATAGCTCCTGCAACATCCATTTCTTTATTGTCTAAATTCTGTAGTCAAAACGCAGACTATATTCCCTCACCATTGTTGAGGCACGCTCCCCTCACTAGCCTCAACCCCCAAATCGAAATCGCGTTGCCAATCTTCAACTGTCACGACATCCCCAAAAAAACCCTCCATCGCAATTTTGACATCATCGTGCTGCTTACAGCAGAAGGTGCGACCTTCTTGTGCCCAAAATCCCACAAAAATCATCGCAAACTTGCTCGACCTCCCACTAAAAAACGAGACCTCCGGTACCCCTTCACTGAATCGATCGACACAAAATTTCCCAAAATTGCCCCAAACTTCACCCCATTGTATTCCTTGATCCTTTAGCCTCCACGCCATAACGAAACAAACTAGCTCCACTCCTTTACGCAAGAATCGATTCCCTAGGTCATGCTAAACTGTTGAACCCTAGTAACAGCTATATGGTTTTCGGTTCCAAGAATCAAAGTTTAGAATTTGTTTGAACTGATTTTCAGTTATAGAGATTTTAGAAAAGGAGTAGATTTCAATTTCAATTTGGCAAGAGGAAATAAACGAATGGAGGGAGGAAAAATAATAGAAGGAAATGAAGGGGTTTATACGTATATTTATAATAGGAGTGGTATGTTTAAGAAGGTATTTTTAGTGTGTCCTAGAAGCTAAAGATTTATTAATTTATTTATTTTCCAAACTTATGTATGAAGTAACACACTAAAATTATCACAGATGAGCTTTGATCTCAATGAAACTTGTAACATTATAATAACCCAATATTTCGGACACAATGGAACTGGTTTCATTAAAATCCGAGATTATTTGAAATTCATTCTTTTCATATATCAATTTAAATCGAGAATATATACCTTAAATTCAAAACAATCAACTTCCCAATAATAAATTATTATTATTGTTTTATATTCTAATATAGTTTATACCAATCATCTAAATCGTTTTGACTTCATTTTAAATTTCAAATTGAATAAGTTGAGATTCCATTATTTCAATAATTACATATATTAGAAATAAATCGTATTTCGATTATTAAATCAGTAACTCAATATAAAAATTGATTTGTATAATCAGCTCAATATAAAAAATATATTTAAATGTTTAAAATGTATTGACCAAAAACCTGGGCCGTTACATGTGATCTTATATATATATATATATATATATATATATGTATATATATATATAGCGATATAAAAATATAATTTTTTTATAGAAAGAAACATTGTAAAAAAAATATGTTTTTTATATATGAAGTGCCATTGTAAAAATGTTATCTCTAAAATAAACATTATATTAAAAATGCGAATTTTACTATGGACAGTGGGAAAAGAACGCATTGGAATTTTGGGCAAATCTGAACTATTCAGAAATACAGAATGGAGGAGTGGATCCCAAAGGTGAGAACTCCTCACTTTTATTTCATTTTCTAGTTAAAATATATGCTAGGATGCAGACGGTGCTTAGCAGCACTAGACACCCGTCATCCACAGACCATGGACGACTTATTTGTTTGTTTGACGGTGGTGTGAAAATTGATTGTGTGATGTGGAATGAAATAAATATTTTATTATTAAAAATATAATTTTTAACATGTACGTGAATAAAATAAATATTCATAAATAAATCGGATGATTTGTTTATGTACACACATTTGACTGATATTGATTGGGACGATATATTTTACACATCGCCCAACTACCCAAGTAATATTCAGTGTTTGTGGATTGAAACCCCACACGGGTGTTGGGATGATATTTAACGTACACTAATCCCAACAATTTAGTGGTATGTCAATCGATTGGTTGACAGGCTGTTGTAAGCGTTAAATATTCATATTTAATGCTTATGCAGTGTAGAATGCACTCTGGATGATGGTGGACTGTGTTTGCGTAACAACCCGGAAAATCTGAGCCAATTTAAAATTTTTATTTTGGCGATTTTAATGAATTTTAAATATATAAAATGGTTTATTTTAAATAATAACAACGAGAAATTTATTTTGAATAGATTTATAAGGTATATATTTATTTGAATCGACGTTAGAATATAAATATTTATTTTTAATTATAAAATGAATTGGAAATGGTGCAGTAGTTCAAAAATTCGATTTCAAATTTCAAATAAATGTACAGGATTCAAAATAAGCCGGATTTTAGCGAAACCAAAAATATTAGAATCTATTTGAAAATATGAAACAACCCGAACTTCCCCGGTCTCCGAAGAGAAGAGAACGAACGAATTATTTTGAGAACACGACAAAATAGAACGCAGACGGAAGAACATTTCATTGTATATTACAACAATTCATCAGATTACAAGAATATACAGAGTATAAATGAATATTACACAGAAATATCAGAGATTTAAATTATATTTAAATACATAGCAGCGGAAAATAATACAATACACAACTAGAAGAGATATACGGATTCAAAGCTTTCCGGATACCGTTCCAGCTGTAAACCAGGATCCTGTGAATATAAATCTGCAAAACCAAAACTACTAGCTGCCCGTGTCAAAATAAGGGCACCCAAAGTTTAGGTTAAAACAATAAACTCAAAGTCAGTCATGGGACTGGTGTGAGAACTAAAACAGTTATTAATCTATATTTTTAAAGTTAGGTGAATCAAGGGACCACGCCGTATAACACGGAACGGGTTTCCTCCCAAGAATACCAGTGCATAAAACAAATAGCGCAATGCTAAAATAGAGAAAAATGAAGTTGTTATAAGACCCAGGTCCTATCACACAATGCAACGCAAGCCGGGGGATAGGGTTTTCCCTTATAACAGCCAAAGAATGCTTGATACGTTTTAAAATAAATCATTTGATACTATTATCAGTGTATAGTGTATAAAACAATTTCAATCATAAATATCAATCATAGACGGCATGGGTACCATATATCATGTCGCCGTACTAGGCTCTACAATCAAAACCGCAAATGTCACGTACTTGGAAGTTGGATTTCCATCTGTGAACCGAGGCAAAAGATAGTCCTCTACCGATTCGAGACTGTCTAGCCCGAGCCTTAGGAACAGCCGCAACTGCCCATTGGATCGTCAGGGCCGGTCCACCGATGTGGATTATAATGCCTGAACACTACGTTTCTCCGCCCTTTGGGGCGTAAGTGAGCCAACGAATGACTCCATCGGACCCGGATCGTACGATCAAACTGAGGCGCCTCGCAACAGCAACAACCACACAGGTGAAAATAATATAAATGTCAGGGCTGGTAGGTCACTGACACCACCCTAGCTAGAAAGAAAACGCATGTCCCCCCGAGGTCCGTCTCCTGTTTTTGGTTCATCACTGGGGTGTGAGGCTCACGAATTCACGTTACACAAAGCTGTGCCACATAGGCTGTGCTTTGATCATCACCACAAGACTTTGCTTTTCAACGGAAGCCCTTATCATTTGCCACTTAGGCATGCCACACAGGCAATTCACTCTATGCGTTTGATATCCATCAGTATATAACCCCTGAGCTAGTACGTCTCAAAGAAGGGCGTTAAGAAAGAGAATAAATTCTCCGCCGCCAAACAGATATATATTTAATAGAGATCAATCACACAGACTAAAATCCAATGTAAGACACACAATCCATTTACAAGTCCGTTCTGGGTCTGAACGAAACCGGAGGCACCTAGTACCCCGCATATCCATCGATCTCCAAGTACGTCTGGACGATCACCAACTGTTTCCAACTTCTTAGGTGTACACCCCAATCAAGATCATCAGTAATCACCCAAACGACGTGAAGACCTCCGGTCTTCGACCATCGTCTTCATCTTCGACTTATCGTCGCATCAGTTATTCAGAATGGGATAAACCCGGTCTTTTCGAATAACTCGCGTATATTTTAAATAAGTGTTACACAAACACAACATACGCCTCATTCCAATTTATCAGTCACTAACCGTAAATTAACAAGTGAATAATTCCCTAAACATTAACCCCGAAGGCCGAAACCAACATCAGATCAATATCCAGAAAACCATTCTGCTTAGCTAACCGACAGTTAGTTTCTAAATTTCACATTCATGGGAAAGGTTTCCATTAATATTATCAAAGATAAATCATTAAAATTTATTCTTCAATCTACTTTTGAATATCAATTCAAACTAGTCGGGATTAGCGAACCTTACCGAAGTATTCATTTGTTTTAATTTCCCAATCCCAACCTATTCATCCCATGAAGTAAAACGGGACTTACTTCATATCTAACACCACGGTGTTATCGGTAAATTAAATTACCATTTCACGTTCAAATCTAATTAAAGATTTAACTATCGCCTGGAGCAAAACTGGAGATACTCCATTCTCGATTATTTCAATCTAATTAAAGATTCATTAAAACTCCACTTAGTTTTAATCTGTAACTGGGTTAAAGAATCATTGTCATTTAAAACACGGTTCACGATAAACCCAAAATCACATCACATTTCAATCAGTCCCTAACCGTGAATTAGCAAACGAGTAATTCCCTAAGTATTAACCCCGAAGGCCGAAACCAACATCAGATCAATACCTCTGAAACCATTCAGCTTAACTAATCTACAGTTAGTTTCTGATTTTCTTAACTTCTTTGGGTCTAAGAACAGTATTATTGAAGATACCGTTCACGACAACCCAAAATCACATTCTATTAATTATCGGGTTAAAGAACGAGTGTTATTTAAAACACCATTCACGATAAACCCAAGAATCAATTCGAATTCAATTCCAATTAAATATTATTTAATTGGTATACTTCATTAAATCTAAAGAAAAAGATTTAATCTTTTCTCAACTGGGTTCAAGAACAGTGTTAATGAAGACACCATTCACGACAAACCCAAATCACATTTGATATTAAACACAAGGCTCTGAATAGAAAATATACCGGCTTATATTCAATATCAAATTCTACGACTAACAAATATCGTATTGGAAATAACGATATATATATATATATATCTTTCAAATTCCCATAACAATATCTGTATCATCACAAAATCCAACATCGAAATAATCCAAAGACAATTTCGATTCAAATCCATTCCAATATAATTATTGGAAATTCTGGTTATTTTCAAAACCATTTCTAATCCAGTTTATTTATTTTAAAAATAAATAGAATTATAATTCTAGTTCAAAACTAGTTCCTTTCGATAAAAATCTATTTTTATCTTTTCAAATATGGAGTTTTTCATCCCAATTTTTCCCAAATCATTTCTTATGATTTTACATAAATTATTACTATTTTGAATAATTTTATCAAGGCCCGTACAGTCGATTTCCGTCAACGGCTATCGAACTACACTTACAGCGACCTTTTCCAAATTTGATTTGGACATAATTCCAAATCCAACTGTTAGATTTCAAATTTCTAATATTCGTTAGAAAGCTCTTTTTGATATGAACCCAACGGTTCCGGTTTTAGGAGAATCCGACGGTCGGATCTCCCGTAATATCCGTTCGAAGTCAATGGTCGAAATTCGCGAACTGCCGCGGCGTGGCGCGTTCTATTCAAGCCATTATATATTATATATATATATATATATATATATATATATATATATAATATATGATATATACTTCGTCGATTTTCTTTTCAAAATGATTTTTAATTCCATTTCCATTCGTTTTCAATTCAATTTGAATTTCAAATTAATTCAATTTCATTTCAAATTTATTTCTATTCAATTTCTATTCGAATTCATTTTAAAACGATTTCAATTCTATTCGAATTCATTTCAAAACGATTTCAATTCTATTTCAATTCTATTCGAATTCATTTTAAAACGTTTTCAATTCAATTTCAATTCTATCCGAATTTCAAACCATTTCAGTTTATTTCGAATTTCAAATCAATTCAATTAAATTCGAATTTCCATTCACTTTAATATTCACTTCAATTTGAATAAAATCGATATAAATATCGTTCACGTCAAAATGGCGTCAATCTATCAACGTGGCTTCATATATTTCGATTTTCAAATATTCTACTTCAAATATTTCTTTTTCAAATATTTCTATTCAAATATTCCTATTTCTAATATTTCTATTCAAATATTTTATTTCAAATATTTCTATTCAAATATTTTATTTCAAATATATCTATTTCAAAACTGGAATGAGGCCCAATCAATTACCATATAATGTTAATTATATGGATTTTCTACAACACATGTATACAAAAACAACGATGAATAATCAACCATCATCCAAAGTGCATTCTACACTGTATAAGCATCAAATATAAATATTCAACGCTTATAACAGTCTGTCAATCAATCGATCGACATACAACTAAGCAATAGGGATTAGTGTACGTCAAATATCATCCCAATACCCGTGTGGGGTTTCAAACAATCAAACACAGATTTTATTTGTGCAGTTGGGCGATGTGTAAAATTTATCATCCTAATCAATATCAGTCAAATGTGTGTATACAAACAAATCATCCGATTTGTTTATTTTTATTTCATTTCATATGCACGTTAAAAATTCTATTTTTAACTATAAAATATTTTTAACTATATAAATATTTTATTTCATTTCACATCACATCACACAATCAACTACACATCAAAATCAAACAAACAAGCATACAAGCCGTCCATGGTCTGTGGACGATGGGTGTCGGGTGCTACTAAACACCGTCTACATCCTAGTATATATTTCAACTAGAAAAATAAATTAAAGGTGAGACGTTCTCACCGATAGCTAATCCCAACTCCACGACTCTTCATAGGTAGGAAATCTTCGTCGTTCTCGCCCTTTTTCACTTTCGTTGCCCGTAGCCACTACATATATAAAAATCGAATTTTTACTTCGCTATTCAATATATAAAAATCGAATTTTTACTTCGCTATTCAATATATAAAAATCGGATTTTTACTTCGCTATTCAATATATAAAAATCGGATTTTTACTTCGCTATTCAATATATAAAAATCTCGCCTTTTCTATTGTAAAGATTTCGCCTTTTCTATTTTAAAAATCTCATCTTTTCTATTTTAAAAATCTAATCTTTTCTATTTTAAAAATCTAATCTTTTCTATTTTAAAAATCTAATCTTCTTCATAGATAAAAATATAAACCCCTTTTTTTTCTTCCCTCTATTTCAACGTTATTCAAATAAAAATTCTTTAAATTTCAGTTTAAAAATTCTTTAAATTTCAGTTTAAAAATTCTTTAAATTTCAGTTTATAAATTCGTTAAATTTCAGTTTAAAAATTCTTTAAATTTTAGTTTATAAATAACTAAAAGGAGAGAAGAAGGAAGAAAAAGGAAGAGAAAATATAAATAAAACCAATATTAAAAACTTACAGCGAAAGGCGAAGGGGGGGTTCGTCTGTGCATCGACTGGAAGCGGAGGAGCATCAAAGGGGCGCTGGCTCGAGGTGAAGGGGGGGTGACTACGGTGGCGCGGAGGGCTTCAGATGGTGGCAGAGGGTTTGGTTTAGGGTTTCAAACGAAAGGGGCTGACGTGTTCGAGGTTAGAAGGGGGAGAGACGAAGGAGAAGGAGGAGGCGGTCATGGCGGGGAGCTGGTGGAGGAGAGCGCCTCCGGCAGTGGGTGGTGGCTTCGATAGAGGGGAGGGTGGTTGGGTGAACGGCGGGTTTTTGATTTGAAAAGGGGGCCTCGAGATTCTGATTTAGGTTTAGAAATTATAGGAGGGGGCTTTATATAGTTATTTATTTATTTATTTTAATTTCAAAAAGGTACTTTTATTCTCTACCTCGAAACGAGGCCCACCGCCTGTCGTACATAGCTAATTACCCCCATTCCGAACACAATGGGATATGTATCGTGGGCTGATTCGATTGTTTCGATCAGTTTTCATCAAAATCAACATATAACTCTATATATTGAATTTGAACGCACATTTCAATTTACCGGGGTCACATACTAACTCGAAAAATTCCCGAAAAATATCTTCGAGCTTCGTATTGACGATACGGTCCTAACAAAACTAATTTCGTCGAATTCTGAGACTGTTGGAAAAATGGCCATTTTCCTGTCGATTAAAATCAACTTAAAGTGGTCAAACGCGTTTTCCTTTGCCACGCTCACATATTGATTCGAAAAATTATGAAATTTGAAACCTAGCAATAACGTGACATCACGGATCCAACAAAAGTGGTTTCGTCGAAATCCGAGGTTATTTGCAAAATTTCCATTTTTAAGCGCCTGAATTCCATAGCGACTATTCAGAATTTTCAACTGGACATATCTTTTGATTCCCGCTATGAAATTTCGATTTTTCGGGTTCGTTGGAAAGATTTTATCAATTAGATTCAAATATTTTTGGTTTCACTAAAATCCGGTATGTTTTGCACCCGGTACATTCAATTGAAGTTTGAAATTGAATTATCGAACTGTAGGGCCATTTTCAATTCCTTTTATAATTTAAAATAAATATTTATATTCCAACGACAATTTGTATAACTATATACGTTCGAATTATATTCAAATTAAATTTTCTGTCATTATTATTTAAAATAATTCATTTTAAATGTTCAAACTTCGCTAAAATTGCCAAAATAAAAAATTTAAACTGGCTCAGATTTTCGGGTTGTTACAATCTCCCCCACTTAAAACTTTTCGTCCCCGAAAAGGAACAAAGCCGAAAGTTGTTTCACAAATCAAATCAACTTTCAATATTTTCACTACGGCTAAAGTGCTTCAACTTTTCAGTTTCTAAGAACATTTCAAATTTTTCAAGAATTTGGCTAACACCCTAAATTTTCGAAAAATTTCGCCATAACCTCCCCTGCACCGGGAGCCACGGGAAAATCCCGAAATTGCCATACAGGCCTTCTGATCTCAAAAAGAAAAAGAAAAAAGCCAAGCGGCTCATAAAATCATCATTACCCAAACAAAAAAGTAAATTATATAGTAAACATGTACCTATTTATCGGGCAAACAAATTTTATTCTTCGGCTCTAGCCTCCTTGCTATGACCTGTTCAATGTAAGTACATGTATATGCAAGCAAATGCGACAAATTTTCAATACAATTCAATATTTGATACAATTAGGCGTAATGGTTCAAAATTATCAAACAAATAAACAAACAACACAAACATAAATCCATTAGTTGATTAGCTTTTGAAATTCATAACTTTGATATATAGTCAAAAATCAGATTTTTGATGCCAGATCACAACAATAAGCCCTATCTAATTTTGGTTCTCACACCAGTCAATAGGAGATATATAAATATCACACCTTCGACACTCGAACACTAATTCTGATGATGTAGCTACAATCATCAGAATCATCTTCGGGCGACTAGAGTGTGAATCTATATCTATCCAGTATATTAAAATTTCAAATACACGTTTGCAAGGCGTATATGCAAAATCTTTATATACTAGACTGTCCAAATCAATTTAAAATAAATAATCAAATACGAATAGTTGATTTAAATTTTCAAAACAAAATTCGTTTTCATTTTAAAAATATACTCTTCACACTCGTTCTAGGATACTACAGATCCCATCTCTAACGAGTCATTCTAATTGGATATTACTAATCCAATATCTGATGAATTCTTTCGTATGGCTCTAATGTGCCTTGTTCACTGAGCTTTGTAAACCAAAGCTCTGATACCACGATGAAACAACTCGAACTTCCCCGGTCTCCGAAGAGAAGAGAAAGAACGAATTGTTTTGAGAACACGACAAAATAGAACGCAGACGGAAGAACATTTCATTGTATATTACAACAATTCATCAGATTACAAGAATATACAGAGTATAAATGAATATTACACAGAAATATCAGAGATTTAAATTATATTTAAATACATAGCAGTGGAAAATAATACAATACACAACTAGAAGAGATATACGGATACAAAGCTTTCCGGATACCGTTCCAGCCGTAAACCAGGATCCTGTGAATATAAATCTGCAAAACAAAAACTACTAGCTGCCCGTGTCAAAATAAGGGCACCCAGAGTTTAGGTTAAAACAATAAACTCCAGGTCAGTCATGGGACTGGTGTGAGAACTAAAACAGTTATTAATCTTTATTTTTAAAGTTAGGTAAATCAAGGGACCACGCCATATAACACGGAACGGGTTACCTCCCAAGAATTCCAGTGCATAAAACAAACAGCGCATTGCTAAAATAGAGAAAAATGAAGTTGTTATAAGACCTAGGTCCTATCACACAATGCAACGCAAGCCGGAGGATAGGGTTTTCCCTTATAACAGCCAAAGAATGCTTGATACATTTTAAAATAAATCATTTGATACTATTATCGGTGTATAGTGTATAAAACAATTTCAATCATAAATATCAATCATAGACGGCATGGGTACCATATATCATGTCGCCGTACTAGGCTCTACAATCAAAACCGCAAATGTAACGTACTTGGAAGTTGGATTTCCATCTGTGAACCGAGGCAAAAGATAGTCCTCTACCGATTCGAGACTGTCTAGCCCGAGCCTCAGGAACAGCCGCAACTGCCCCTTGGATCGTCAGGGCCGGTCCACCGATGTGGATTATAATGCCTGAACACTACGTTTCTCCGCCCTTTGGGGCGTAAGTGAGCCAACGAATGACTCCATCGGACCCGGATCTTCCGATCAAACCGAGGCGCCTCGCAACAGCAACAACCACACAGGTGAAAATAATATAAATGTAAGGGCTGGTAGGTCACTGACACCACCCTAGCTAGAAAGAAAACGCATGTCCCCCCTGAGGTCCGTCTCCCGTTTTTGGTTCACCACCGGGGTGTAAGGCTCGCGAATTCACGTTACACAAAGCTGTGCCACACAGGCTGTGCTTTGATCATCACCACAAGACTTTGCTTTTCAACAGAAGCCCTGATCATTTGCCACTTAGGCATGCCACATAGGAAATTCACTCTATGCGTTTGATATCCATCAGTATATAACCCCTGAGCTCGTACGTCTCAGAGAAGGGCGTTAAGCAAGAGAATAAATTCTACGCCGCCAAACAGATATATATTTAATAGAGATCAATCACACAGACTAAAATCCAATGTCAGACACACAGTCCATTTACAAGTCCGTTCTGGGTCTGAACGAAACCGGAGGCACCTAGTACCCCGCATATACATCGATCTCCAAGTACGTCTGGACGATCACCAACTGTTTCCATCTTCTTGGGTGTACAGCCCAATCAAGATCATTAGTAATCACCCAAACGACGTGAAGACCTCCGGTCATCGACCATCGTCTTCATCTTCGAATTATCGTCGCATCAGTTATTCAGAATGGGATAAACCCGGTCTTTCCGAATAACTCGCGTATATTTTAAATAAGTGTTACACAAACACAACATACGCCACATTCCAATTCATTAGTCACTAACCATAAATTAATCAAGAGAATAATTCCCCAAACATTAACCCCGAAGGCCGAAACCAACATCAGATCAATATCCAGAAAACCATTCTGCTTGGCTAACCGACAGTTAGTTTCTAAATTTCAAATTCATGGGAAAGGTTCCCATTAATTTTATCAAAGATAAATCATTAAAATTTATTCTTTAATCTACTTTTGAATATCAATTCAAACTAGTCGGGATTAGCGAACCTTACCGAAGTAATCATTTGTTTTAATTTCCCAATCCCAACCTATTCATCCCATGAAGTAAAACGGGTCTTACTTCATATCTAACACCACGGTGTTATCGGTAAATTCAATTACCATTTCACGTTCAAATCTAATTAAAGATTTAACTATCGCCTGGAGAAAAACTGGTGATACTCCATTCTCGATTATTTCAATCTAATTAAAGATTCATTAAAACTCCACTTTGTTTAAATCTGTAACTGGGTTAAAGAATCAGTGTCATTTAAAACACGGTTCACAATAAACCCAAAATCACATCACATTTCAATCAGTCCCTAACCGTGAATTAGCAAGCGAGCAATTCCCTAAGTATTAACCCCGAAGGCCGAAACCAACATCAGATCAATACCTCTGAAACCATTCAACTTAACTAATCTCCAGTTAGTTTCTGATTTTCTTAACTTCTTTGGGTCTAAGAACAGTATTATTGAAGATACCGTTCACGACAACCCAAAATCACATTCTATTAATTATCGGGTTAAAGAACGGGTGTTATTTAAAACACCATTCACGATAAACCCAAGAATCAATTCGAATTCAATTCCAATTAAATATTATTTAATTGGTATACTTCATTAAATCTAAAGAAAAAGATTTAATCTTTTCTCAACTGGGTTCAAGAACAGTGTTAATGAAGACACCATTCACGACAAACCCAAATCACATTTGATATTAAACACAAGGCTCTGAATAGAAAATATACCGGCTTATATTCAATATCAAATTCTACGACTAACAAATATCGTATTGGAAATAACGATATATATATCTTTCAAATTCCCATAACAATATCTGTATCATCACAAAATCCAACATCGAAATAATCCAAAGACAATTTCGATTCAAATCCATTCCAATATAATTATTGGAAATTCTGGTTATTTTCAAAACCATTTCTAATCCAGTTTATTTATTTTAAAAATAAATAGAATTATAATTCTAGTTCAAAACTAGTTCCTTTCGATAAAAATCTATTTTTATCTTTTCAAATATGGAGTTTTTCACCCCAATTTTTCCCAAATCATTTCTTATGATTTTACATAAATTATTACTATTTTTAATAATTTTATCAAGGCCCGTACAGTCGATTTCCATCAACGGCTATCAAACTGCACTTACAACGACCTTTTCCAAATTTGATTTGGACATAATTCCAAATCCAACTGTTTGATTTCAATTTCTAATATTCGTTAGAAAGCTCTTTTCGATACGAACCCAACGGTTCCGGTTTTAGGAGAATCCGACGGTCGGATCTCCCGTAATATCCGTTCGAAGTCAATGGTCGAAATTCGCGAACTGCCGCGGCGTGGCGCGTTCTATTCAGGTCATTATATTATATATATATATAATATATATGATATATACTTCATCGATTTTCTTTTCAAAACGATTTTTAATTCAATTTCCATTCGTTTTCAATTCAATTTGAATTTCAAATTAATTCAATTTCATTTCAAATTTATTTCTATTCAATTTCTATTCGAATTCATTTTAAAACGATTTCAATTCTATTTCAATTCTATTCGAATTCATTTCAAAACGATTTCAATTCTATTTCAATTCTATTCGAATTCATTTTAAAACGATTTCAATTCAATTTCAATTCTATTCGAATTTCAAACCATTTCAGTTTATTTCGAATTTCAAATCAATTCAATTAAATTCGAATTTCCATTCACTTTAGTATTCACTTCAATTTGAATAAAATCGATATAAATATCGTTCACGTCAAAATGGCGTCAATCTATCAATGCAGCTTCATATATTTCGATTTTCAAATATTCTACTTCAAATATTTCTTTTTCAAATATTTCTATTCAAATATTCCTATTTCTAATATTTCTATTCAAATATTTTATTTCAAATATTTCTATTCAAATATTTTATTTCAAATATATCTATTTCAAAACTGGAATGAGGCCCAATCAATTACCATATAATGTTAATTACATGGATTTTCTACAACACATGTATACAATAACAACGATGAATAATCAACCATCATCCAAAGTGCATTCTACACTGTATAAGCATCAAATATAAATATTCAACGCTTATAACAGTCTGTCAATCAATCGATCGACATACAACTAAACAATCGGGATTAGTGTACATCAAATATCATCCCAATACCCATGTGGGGTTTCAAGCAATCAAACACAGATTTTATTTGTGCAGTTGGGCGATGTGTAAAATTTATCATCCCAATCAATATCAGTCAAATGTGTGTATACAAACAAATCATCCGATTTGTTTATTTTTATTTCATTTCATATGCACGTTAAAAATTCTATTCTTAACTATAAAATATTTTTAACTATATAAATATTTTATTTCATTTCACATCACATCACACAATCAACTACACATCAAAATCAAACAAACAAGCATACAAGCCGTCCATGGTCTGTGGACGACGGGTGTCGGGTGCTACTAAACACCGTCTACATCCTAGTATATATTTCAACTAGAAAAATAAATTAAAGGTGAGAAGTTCTCACCGATAGCTAATCCCAACTCCACGACTCTTCATAGGTAGGAAATCTTCGTCGTTCTCGCCCTTTGTCACTTTCGTTGCCCGTAGCCACTACATATATAAAAATCGAATTTTTACTTCGCTATTCAATATATAAAAATCGAATTTTTACTTCGCTATTCAATATATAAAAATTGGATTTTTACTTTGCTATTCAATATATAAAAATCGGATTTTTACTTCGCAATTCAATATATAAAAATCGGATTTTTACTTCGCTATTCAATATATAAAAATCTCGCCTTTTCTATTGTAAAGATTTCGCCTTTTCTATTTTAAAAATATAATCTTCTCTATTTTAAAAATCTAATCTTTTCTACTTTAAAAATCTAATCTTCTCTATTTTAAAAATCTAATCTTCTTCATAGATAAAAATATAAACCCCTTTTTTTTTCTTCCCTCTATTTCAACGTTATTCGAATAAAAATTCTTTAAATTTCTGTTTAAAAATTCTTTAAATTTCAGTTTAAAAATTCTTTAAATTTCAGTTTATAAATTCTTTAAAATTCAGTTTAAAAATTCTTTAAATTTTAGTTTATAAATAACTAAAAGGAGAGAAGAAGGAAGAAAAAAGAAGAGAAAATAAAAATAAAACCAATATTAAAAACTTACAGCGAAAGGCGAATGGGGGGTTCGTCTGTGCATCGACTGGAAGCGGAGGAGCATCGAAGGGGCGCTGGCTCGAGGTGAAGGGGGGTGACTACGGTGGCGCGGAGGGCTTCAGATGGTGGCGGAGGGTTCGGTTTAGGGTTTCAAACGAAAGGGGCTGACGGGTTCGAGGTTAGAAGGGGGAGAGACGAAGGAGAAGGAGGAGGTGGTCACGGCGGGGAGCTGGTGGAGGGGAGCGCCTCCGGCAGTGGGTGGTGGCGAGTGGCTTCGAGAGAGGGGAGGGTGGTTGGGTGAACGACGGGTTTTTGCTTTGAAAAGGGGGCCTCGAGATTCTGATTTAGGTTTAGAAATTATAGGAGGGGGCTTTATATAGTTATTTATTTATTTTAATTTCAAAAAGGTACTTTTATTCTCTACCTCGAAACGAGGCCCACCGTCTGTCGTACATAGCTAATTACCCCCATTCCGAACACAATGGGTTATGTATCGTGGGTTGATTCGATCGTTTCGATCAGTTTTCATCAAAATCAATATATAACTCTATATATTGAATTTGAACGCACATTTCAATTTACCGGGGTCACATACTAACTCGAAAAATTCCCGAAAAATATTTTCGAGCTTCGTATTGACGATACGGTCCTAACAAAACTAATCTCGTCGAATTCTGAGACTGTTGGAAAAATGGGCATTTTCCAGTCGATTAAAATCAACTGAAAGTGGTCAAACGCGTTTTCCTTTGCCACGCTCACATATTGATTCGAAAAATTATGAAATTTGAAACCTAGCAATAACTTGACATCACGGATCCAACAAAAGTGGTTTCGTCGAAATCCAAGGTCGTTTGCAAAATTTCCATTTTTAAGCGCCTGAATTCCATAGCGACTATTCAGAATTTTCAACTGGACATATCTTTTGATTCCCGCTATGAAATTTCGATTTTTCGGGTTCGTTGGAAAGATATTATCAATTAGATTCAAATATTTTTGGTTTTACTAAAATCCGGTTTTTTTGCACCCGGTACATTCAATTGAAGTTTGAAATTGAATTATCGAACTGTAGGGCCATTTTCAATTCATTTTATAATTTAAAATAAATATTTATATTCCAACGACGATCTATATAACTATTTATGTTCGAATTATATTCAAATTAAATTGTCCGTCGTTATTATTTAAAATAACTCATTTTAAATGTTCAAACTTCGCTAAAATTGCCAAAATAAAAATTTTAAACTGGCTCAGATTTTCGGGTTGTTACAATCTCCCCCACTTAAAACTTTTCGTCCCCGAAAAGGAACAAAGCCGAAATTTGTTTCACAAATCAAATCAACTTTCAATATTTTCACTACGGCTTAACTTTTTCAACTTTTCAGTTTCTAAGAACTTTTCAAATTTTTCAAAAATTTGGCTAACACCCTAAATTTTCGAAAAATTTCGCCATAACCTCCCCTGCACCGGAAGCCACGGGAAAATCCCGAAATTGCCATACATGCCTTCTGATCTCAAAAAGAAAAAGAAAAAAGCTAAGCGGCTAGCCAATCGGCTCATAAAATCATCATCACCCAAACAAAACAGTAAATTATATAGTAAACATGTACCTATTTGTCGGGCAAACAAATTTTATTCTTCGGCTCTAGCCTCCTTACTATGACCGGTTCAATGTAAGTACATGTATATGCAAGCAAATGCGACAAATTTTCAATACAATTCAATATTTGATACAATTAGGCGTAATGGTTCAAAATTATCAAACAAATAAACAAAAAACACAAACATCAATCCATTAGTTGATTAGCTTTTGAAATTCATAACTTTGATATATAGTCAAAAATCAGATTTTTGATGCCAGATCACAACATTAAGCCCTATCTAATTTTGGTTCTCACACCAGTCAATAGGAGATATATAAATATCACACCTTCGACACTCGAACACTAATTCTGATGATGTAGCTACAATCATCAGAATCATCTTCGGGCGACTAGAGTGTGAATCTATATCTATCCAGTATATTAAAATTTCAAATACACGTTTGCAAGGCGTATATGCAAAATCTTTATATACTGGACTGTCCAAATCAATTTAAAATAAATAATCAAATACGAATAGTTGATTTAAATTTTCAAAACAAAATTCGTTTTCATTTTAAAAATATACTCTTCACACTTGTTCTAGGATACTACTGATCCCATCTCTAACGAGTCATTCTAATTGGATATTACTAATCTAATATCTGATGAATTCTTTCATATGGCTCTAATGTGCCTTGTTCTCTGAGCTTTGTAAACCAAAGCTCTGATACCCCGATGAAACAACTCGAACTTCCCCGGTCTCCGAAGAGAAGAGAAAGAACGAATTGTTTTGAGAACACGACAAAATAGAACGCAGACGGAAGAACATTTCATTGTATATTACAACAATTCATCAGATTACAAGAATATACAGAGTATAAATGAATATTACACAGAAATATCAGAGATTTAAATTATATTTAAATACATAGCAGCGAAAAATAATACAATACACAACTAGAAGAGATATACGGATACAAAGCTTTCCGGATACCGTTCCAGCTGTAAACCAGGATCCTATGAATATAAATCTGCAAAACCAAAACTACTAGCTGCCCATGTCAAAATAAGGACACCCAGAGTTTAGGTTAAAACAATAAACTCCAGGTCAGTCATGGGACTGGTGTGAGAACTAAAACAGTTATTAATCTTTATTTTTAAAGTTAGGTAAATCAAGGGACCACGCCGTATAACACGGAACGGGTTTCCTCCCAAGAATACCAGTGCATAAAACAAACAGCGCAATGCTAAAATAGAGAAAAATGAAGCTGTTATAAGACCCAGGTCCTATCACACAATGCAACGCAAGCCGGGGGATAGGGTTTTCCCTTATAACAGCCAAAGAATGCTTGATACGTTTTAAAATAAATCATTTGATACTATTATCTGTGTATAGTGTATAAAACAATTTCAATCATAAATATCAATCATAGACGGCATTGGTACCATATATCATGTCGCCGTACTAGGCTCTACAATCAAAACCGCAAATGTCACGTACTTGGAAGTTGGATTTCCATCTGTGAACCGAGGCAAATGATAGTCCTCTACCGATTCGAGACTGTCTAGCCCGAGCCTCAGGAACAACCGCAACTGCCCATTGGATCGTCAGGGCTGGTCCACCGATGTGGATTATAATGCCTGAACACTACGTTTCTCCGCCCTTTGGGGCGTAAGTGAGCCAACGAATGACTCCATCGGACCCGGATCTTCCGATCAAACCGAGGCGCCTCGCAACAGCAACAACCACACAGGTGAAAATAATATAAATGTCAGGGCTGGTAGGTCACTGACACCACCCTAGCTAGAAAGAAAACGCATGTCCCCCCTGAGGTCCGTCTCCCGTTTTTGGTTCACCACCGGGGTGTAAGGCTCGCGAATTCACGTTACACAAAGTTGTCCCACACAGGCTGTGCTTTGATCATCACCACAAGACTTTGCTTTTCAACAGAAGCCTTGATCATTTGCCACTTAGGTATGCCACACAGGCAATTCACTCTATGCGTTTGATATCCATCAGTATATAACCCCTGAGCTCGTACGTCTCAGAGAAGGGCGTTAAGCAAGAGAATAAATTCTCCGCCGCCAAACAGATATATATTTAATAGAGATCAATCACACAGACTAAAATCCAATGTCAGACACACAGTCCATTTACAAGTCCGTTCTGGGTCTGAACGAAACCGGAGGCACCTAGTACCCCGCATATCCATCGATCTCCAAGTACGTCTGGACGATCACCAACTGTTTCCATCTTCTTGGGTGTACACCCCAATCAAGATCATCAGTAATCACCCAAACGACGTGAAGACCTCCGGTCTTCGACCATCGTCTTCATCTTCGACTTATCGTCGCATCAGTTATTCAGAATGGGATAAACCCGGTTTTTCCGAATAACTCGCATATATTTTAAATAAGTGTTACACAAACACAACATACGCCTCATTCCAATTTCTCAGTCACTAACCGTAAATTAACAAGTGAATAATTCCCCAAACATTAACCCCGAAGGCCGAAACCAACATCAGATCAATATCCAGTAAACCATTCTGCTTAGCTAACCGACAGTTAGTTTCTAAATTTCACATTCATGGGAAAGGTTCCCATTAATTTTATCAAAGATTAATCATTAAAATTTATTCTTTAATCTACTTTTGAATATCAATTCAAACTAGTTGGGATTAGCGAACCTTACCGAAGTAATCATTTGTTTTAATTTTCCAATCCCAACCTATTCATCCAATGAAGTAAAACGGGTCTTACTTCATATCTAACACCACGGTGTTAACGGTAAATTCAATTACCATTTCACGTTCAAATCTAATTAAAGATTTAACTATCGCCTGGAGCAAAACTGGTGATACTCCATTCTCGATTATTTCAATCTAATTAAAGATTCATTAAAACTCCACTTAGTTTTAATCTGTAACTGGGTTAAAGAATCAGTGTCATTTAAAACACGGTTCACGATAAACCCAAAATCACATCACATTTCAATCAGTCCCTAACCGTGAATTAGCAAGCGAGCAATTCCCTAAATATTAACCCCGAAGGCCGAAACCAACATCAGATCGATACCTCTGAAACCATTCAACTTAACTAATCTCCAGTTAGTTTCTGATTTTCTTAACTTCTTTGGGTCTAAGAACAGTATTATTGAAGATACCGTTCACGACAACCCAAAATCACATTCTATTAATTATCGGGTTAAAGAACGAGTGTTATTTAAAACACCATTCATGATAAACCCAAGAATCAATTCGAATTCAATTCCAATTAAATATTATTTAATTGGTATACTTCATTAAATCTAAAGAAAAAGATTTAATCTTTTCTCAACTGGGTTCAAGAAAAGTGTTAATGAAGACACCATTCACGACAAACCCAAATCACATTTGATATTAAACACAAGGCTCTGAATAGAAAATATACCGGCTTATATTCAATATCAAATTCTACGACTAACAAATATCGTATTGGAAATAACGATATATATACATCTTTCAAATTCCCATAATAATATCTGTATCATCACAAAATCCAACATCGAAATAATCCAAAGACAATTTCGATTCAAATCCATTCCAATATAATTATTGGAAATTCTAGTTATTTTCAAAACCATTTCTAATCCAGTTTATTTATTTTAAAAACAAATAGAATTATAATTCTAGTTCAAAACTAGTTCCTTTCGATAAAAATCTATTTTTATCTTTTCAAATATGGAGTTTTTCACCCCAATTTTTCCCAAATCATTTCTTATGATTTTACATAAATTATTACTATTTTTAATAATTTTATCAAGGCACGTACAGTCAATTTCCATCAACGGCTATCGAACTGCACTTACAGCGACCTTTTCCAAATTTGATTTGGACATAATTCCAAATCCAACCGTTAGATTTCAAATTTCTAATATTCGTTAGAAAGCTCTTTCTACGAACCCAACGGTTCTGGGTTTAGGAGAATCCGACGGTCGGATCTCCCGTAATATCCGTTCGAAGTCAATGGTCGAAATTCACGAACTGTCGCGGCGCGGCGCGTTCTATTCAGGCCATTATATTATATATATATAATATATATAATATATACTTCGTCGATTTTCTTTTCAAAACGATTTTTAATTCAATTTCCATTCGTTTTCAATTCAATTTGAATTTCAAATTAATTCAATTTCATTTCAAATTTATTTCTATTCAATTTCTATTCGAATTCATTTTAAAATGATTTCAATTCTATTTCAATTCTATTCGAATTCATTTCAAAACGATTTCAATTCTATTTCAATTCTATTCAAATTCATTTTAAAACGATTTCAATTCAATTTCAATTCTATTCGAATTTCAAACCATTTCAGTTTATTTCGAATTTCAAATCAATTCAATTAAATTCGAATTTCCATTCACTTTAATATTCACTTCAGTTTGAATAAAATCGATATAAATATCGTTCACGTCAAAATGGGGTCAATCTATCAACGCGGCTTCATATATTTCGATTTTCAAATATTCTACTTCAAATATTTCTTTTTCAAATATTTCTATTCAAATATTCCTATTTCTAATATTTCTATTCAAATATTTTATTTCAAATATTTCTATTCAAATATTTTATTTCAAATATATCTATTTCAAAACTGAAATGAGGCCCAATCAATTACCATATAATGTTAATTATATGGATTTTCTACAACACATGTATACAATAACAACGATGAATAATCAACCATCATCCAAAGTGCATTCTACACTGTATAAGCATCAAATATAAATATTCAACGCTTATAACAGTCTGTCAATCAATCGATCGACATACAACAAAACAATCGGGATTAGTGTACGTCAAATATCATCCCAATACCCGTGTGGGGTATCAAACAATCAAACACAGATTTTATTTGTGCAGTTGGACGATGTGTAAAATTTATCATCCCAATCAATATCAGTCAAATGTGTGTATACAAACAAATCATCCGATTTGTTTATTTTTATTTCATTTCATATGCACGTTAAAAATTCTATTTTTAACTATATAAATATTTTATTTCATTTCACATCACATCACACAATCAACTACACATCAAAATCAAACAAACAAGCATACAAGCCGTCCATGGTCTGTGGACGACGGGTGTCGGGTGCTACTAAACACTGTCTGCATCCTAGTATATATTTCAAATAGAAAATTAAATTAAAGGTGAGAAGTTCTCACCGATAGCTAATTCCAACTCCACGACTCTTTACAGGTAGGAAATCTTCGTCGTTCTCGCCCTTTGTCACTTTCCTTGCCCGTAGCCACTACATATATAAAAATCGAATTTTTACTTCGCTATTCAATATATAAAAATCGAATTTTTACTTCGCTATTCAATATATAAAAATCGAATTTTTACTTCGCTATTCAATATATAAATATCGGATTTTTACTTCGCTATTCAATATATAAAAATCGGATTTTTACTTCACTATTCAATATATAAAAATCTCGCCTTTTCTATTTTAAAAATCTAATCTTTTCTATTTTAAAAATCTAATCTTTTCTATTTTAAAAATCTAATCTTTTCTATTTTAAAAATCTAATCTTCTTCATAGATAAAAATATAAACCCCTTTTTTTCTTCCCTCTATTTCAACGTTATTCGAATAAAAATTCTTTAAATTTCAGTTTAAAAATTCTTTAAATTTCATTTTATAAATTCTTTAAATTTCAGTTTAAAAATTCTTTAAATTTTAGTTTATAAATAACTAAAAGGAGAGAAGAAGGAAGAGAAAATAAAAATAAAACCAATATTAAAAACTTACAGCGAAAGGCGAAGGGGGGGGTTCGTCTGTGCATCGACTGGAAGCGGAGGAGCATCGAAGGGGCGCTGGCTCGAGGTGAAGGGGGGTGACTACGGTGGCGCGGAGGGCTTCAGATGGTGGCGGAGGGTTCAGTTTAGGGTTTCAAACGAAAGGGGCTGACGGGTTCGAGGTTAGAAGGGGGAGAGACGAAGGAGAAGGAGGAGGCGGTCACGGCGGGGAGCTGGTGGAGGGAAGCGCCTCCGGCAGTGGGTGGTGGCGATTGGCTTCGAGAGAGGGGAGGGTGGTTGGGTGAACGGCGGGTTTTTGATTTGAAAAGGGGGCCTCGAGATTCTGATTTAGGTTTAGAAATTATAGGAGGGGGCTTTATATAGTTATTTATTTATTTTAATTTAAAAAAGGTACTTTTATTCTCTACCTCGAAACGAGGCCCACCGCCTATCGTCCATAGCTAATTACCCCCATTCCGAACACAATGGGATATGTATCGTGGGCTGATTCGATCGTTTCGATTAGTTTTCGTCAAAATCAACATATAACTCTATATATTGAATTTGAACGCACATTTCAATTTACCGGGGTCACATACTAACTCGAAAAATTCCCAAAAAATATTTTCTAGCTTCGTATTGACGATACGGTCCTAACAAAACTAATTTCGTCGAATTCTGAGACTGTTGGAAAAATGGCCATTTTCCAGTCGATTAAAATCAACTGAAAGTGGTCAAACGCGTTTTCCTTTGCCACGCTCACATATTGATTCGAAAAATTATGAAATTTGAAACCTAGCAATAACTTGACATCACGGATCCAACAAAAGAGGTTTCGTCGAAATCCGAGGTCGTTAGCAAAATTTCCATTTTTAAGCGCCTGAATTCCATAGCGACTATTCAGAATTTTCAACTGGACATATCTTTTGATTCCCGCTACGAAATTTCGATTTTTCGGGTTCGTTGGAAAGATATTATCAATTAGATTCAAATATTTTTGGTTTCACTAAAATCCGGTTTGTTTTACACCCGGTACATTCAATTGAAGTTTGAAATTGAATTATCGAACTATAGGGCCATTTTCAATTCCTTTTATAATTTAAAATAAATATTTATATTCCAACGACGATCTATATAACTATATACATTCGAATTATATTCAAATTAAATTTTTCGTCGTTATTATTTAAAATAATTCATTTTAAATGTTCAAACTTCGCTAAAATTGCCAAAATAAAAATTTTAAACTGGCCCAGATTTTCGGATTGTTACAAAATATCTTTCCAACAAATCCAAAATTTTGAAATTTCATAACGGGAATAAAAAGTTATGTCCAATTGAAAATTCAGAATAGTCGCTATGGAAATTGTAGCCCTTAAAAATAACCATTTTGCAAACGACCTCCATTTTCGAACGGAACCACTTTTGTTGGATCCGGGATGTCAAATTATTGCTAGATTCCAAAATTCATAATTTTTGGGATTAATAATTGAGTGTCGCAACAGAAAACATGTTTGAACAGTTTCAGTCAATTTGGATCGACCAGAAAATGGCCATTTTTCAAACGGTCTTCAAATTTGACGAAATTAATTTTCATAGGACCATATCGTCAATACAAAGCTAGAAATAATTTTTCTAGAATTTTTAGAGTCAGTATGTGGCCCTGGTAAATTAAAATGTATGTTTAAATAAAATATATACTAATTTACAATTTAATTTAAAGCAAAACTGATCGTAACAGTAGAGTGGGGTTACGAAACATATCCCAAATAGGGGTAATCAGTTAGAGGCGGCAGTAGTTGGATCTCGATAGGTGTTCATATTAAAAAGTTGCTTTTCGGGAGTAATTAAATAATAATAAAATAAATCCTAAAACCCTAGGACCTTGGTCAAACCCTATTCTCTAGTTCTTGTAGTCAACTACTCCCTTAGCCCCTGTTCATTTTGGAAATCGACAGAATTAAAAGAAAGAAAAAAACACAAAGGAGGAAGCCGCCACATCCTCCAGTCCCGTCCACCGCCACTTCGTCGGAGGTCCGCCGTGCCCCTCCCAGTAGCTGCGCCGCCGCTTTCTTCTTCCCCCTCCTCTTCTCGATCCTCTCCCTCCTCCATTCCCTTTTCTTCGATCCCCAAACCCGTCTTACCCGAACCCTAGGATCGCCACCCTGATGAAACCGCCACCTCCCCCTTAGCCTACCAACGGCCAGCCGAGCCTTCCTGCACCTGACCAAACCCGCACCCCACACCTCGAACAAACACTGTGAGTTTTTATTAGTTTTTTATTTATTTTCTTAAGCACTTAGTCTAGTTAATTTAACAAGTAAAGTTAGGATTTTATAGAATATGAAGTTGAGATTTTCTAAAAAAATATAGATGAAATTTTTATATGAATGATTTTAAAATAAAAGATAGGGTTTTTATTTAAATTTCTAGAGAATAAAAAAAATATAATTTGTATTTATATTTGTAGAGAATAAAAATATAATTTTATTATATGTAGAGAATTAAAATATAATTTTATTTTATGTAGAGAATAAAATTATAATTTTTATTATATGTAGAGAATAAAAATATAATTTTTTTATATGTAAAGAATAAGAATATAATTTTTATTATATGTAAAGAATAAGAATATAATTTTTATTATATGTAAAGAATAAAAATATAATTTTTATATATGTGCAGAATAAAAATATGATTTTTATTATGTGCGAAGAACAAACATATGATTTTTATTTATTGGAATGAAGCGATAAAAATATGATTTTTACTATGAACAACATGAAAAAAATTGCGATGGAACTGGTGGAAAATAAATCCAAATCTGAACCGTTTAGAATCAAAGCACGGCGGAGTGGATCCTGAAGGTGAAAACTCCTAACCATATTTTCTTATACAGTTATTTATTTTATAACTGCATATATGAAATGTTCCCCGTCGTCCACAGACCATGGACGACTTGTTTGATTGTTTGGTTTGGTTGATTAGATTATTTGGTTGAATTGGGTTGTTTGGATGAAATGAATTGATTAGAATAGTTACGGGTGTATGGCATGAGCTAATATCAGGAGAGGGGTAATGCTAGACATTACTCGATTTTGATATCGCACCGTTATGCCGCCAAAATTTTCTAAAATATGTTAGAACAATAAAAATATTATTTTTATTATGTAAATGAATTGAATAAATATTTTATTGTTAAAAATATAATTTTTAACGTTGATATGAATAAAATAAATATTCATTTACAAATCAGACGATTTGTTTATGTATACCCATTTTACTAATATGGATTGGGACGATAAATTTTACACATCCCAACTGCACAAATAAAATTCATTATTTGTTGATTGAAACTCCACACAGGTATTGGGATGATATTAGACATACACTATTCCCAATTGTTAGCCGTATGTCAATCGATTGGTTGACAGACTGGTATAAGCGTTAAATACTTATATTTAATGCTTATATAGTGTAGAATGCACTCTGGATGATGGATGATTATTTATCACTGTTGTGGTATACATGTATTGTATGAAATCCATATACTCAAATTATATGGTAATTGACTATTTCTGATTCCAGTGCAGAAAAAATGAATATTTTAAAATAATGATTATTTTAAAATAACGAATATTTTCAAATAATATTCAGAAAAGAATCAAAATATGATTTTGATGTCTGATTTGGGATGGACACAAAAATATTTAAATGTATAAAGCCATGTTGATTAGATTATTGCCATTTTGACGTGAATGATATTTATATTGATTTTATCCATTTTTATAATGAATACTGAAAAGGAATTGATTTCGAAATATAATGTTTTGAAAATATTATCATTTATATATTGATGATATGGAATATTCAATTTTGATTTGAAATTGAATATGAAGTTGAAATCATTTTGAAAACGAATTTAAAACGATTTATGAAATACGTTTTAAATGAAAATCGATGAAATATATATTATATGTATAATATAATGGCCTGAATAGAATGTGTCGCGCTGCGGTAGTTCACAAATTACGACCATTGACTTCAAACGGACATTTCGGGAGATCAGACCGTCGGATTCTCCAAAAACCGGAACCGTTGGGTTCGTATCGAAAAGATATTTCTAAAGAATATTAGAGATTTGAAATTTAATGGTTGGATTTGGAATTATGTCCAAATAAAATTTGGAAAAGGTCGTTGTAAGTGCTGTTCGATGGCCATTTATGGAAATCGACTGTACGGGCCTTGATAAAAATATTAAAAATATCAATAATTTATGTAAAATCACAACAAATGATTTGGAAAGAATTGGGATGAAAAATTTCATATTTGAAAAGATTAAAATAGGTTTTTATCAAAATGGATTAGTTTTGAACTAGAATTATAATCCCATTATTTTTAAAATAAATAAATTGGATTTGAAATGGTTTTAAAAATAATCGGAATTTCAAATATATGAATTGGAATGGATTTGAATCGAAATTATCTTCGAAATATTTCGATATTGGATTCCGTGATTATATGGATATTGTGGAGGAATTTGGAAGATATATATATATATATATATATCGTTATTCCAATATGTTATTTGTTGATTCCAGAATTTGATATTGAATATAAGCCGATATATTTTCTATTCAGAGCCTTGTATTTAATATTAAATGTGATTTTGGGTTTGTCGTGAATGATGCCTTCATTAACACTATTCCTGAACCCAGTTGAGAAAAGATTAAATCTTTTTATTTAGACTTAATGAAGTATACCAATTAGTTGATATTTAATTGGAATGGAATTAAAATTGGTCTTTGGGTTTATCATGAACGGTGTTTTAAATAACACTAGTTCTCTAACCCGATTAACAATGGAACAATATTTTGGGTTGTCATGAATGGTATCTTTAATAATACTATTCTTAGACCTAATGGAATTGAGAAAATCAGAAACTAACTGAAGATTAGTTAAGTTGAATGGTTTCCTGGGTATTGATCTGATGTTGGGTTTCGGCCGTCGGGGTTAATACTTAGGGAATTGTTCACTTGCTAATCTACAGTTAAAGGCTGATGGAATGGAATGTGATTTTGAGTTTATCGTGAACCGTGTTTTAAATGACATTGGTTCTTTAACCCTGTTAAAGGCAGGATATGATTTCCCATGTTAAACAATCGTTAATATTGATTTCTGGGAAGATTAAAACCAAGTGGAGTTTTACTGCATCTTTAATTAGATTGAATTGATATCCAACGGAAGATTAAAGAATAAATTTAAAGAATTATCTTTGATAAAATTAATGGGAACCTTTCCCAAAGTATATGAATATTTGGATAAAGAATATTCTAGATTGGAATGAGGCATATGTTGTGTTTTTATAGCACTTGTGTATTATATACGCAAGTTATTCAGAAAGACCGAATTTATCCCATTCTGAATAACTGATTCAACGATGTGTCGAGGATGAAGATGGTGGTTAAAGATCGGAGGTCTTCACATCGTTTGGATGATTACTGATGTCTTGATTGGACAATACACTAAAGGCGAGGTAATTAGTGGTGATCGTCTAGACGTACTTAGAGATCGACGGATATGCTAGGGCCTCTCCCCTGTATTGGACAAATGGGGGAGGAATAAGGTGCCTTCGGTTTCATTCAGACCCAGAACGAACTTGTAAATGGATGTGTGTCTGACATTAGATTTCATTCTATGTGATTGATATACATCAGTTACATAGCATGAATTGCCTGTGTGGCATGCTGAGATGCAAATGATCAAGGCTTCTGTTGAAAAGCAGAGTCTTGTGGTTGTTGATCAAAGCACGGCCTTGGTGGAATAGCTTTGTGTATAGCGTTAATTCGCGAGCCTCACACCCCGGTGTGAACCAGAAACGGGAGAGGACTGCAGGGAGGGCAAGTGTTTCTTTCTAGCTAGTACTGGTGTCTGTGTTTTACTAGCCCTGGCATTTTACTTATGTGGATGATGGATTACGAGGCACCTCGGTTATATCGGTCGATCCGGGACCGATGGTCTAGTCGGGATATGACCAGTTTACGCCCCATAGGGAGGGGAAACGTAGTGTTCAGGCATTTTAATCCACTCCGTGTGGACCGGCCCTGAAGATCCAAGGGTCGATGTGTTCTGATCCTGAGACATGGTAGGCTAGATTGTGTCGAAGAAGTAAGGACGATCCCTTGCCTTGGTTCACAGATGGAAATCCAACTTCCGATACGTGACTTTGCGGTTTTAATTGTAAACCTATATATGGCGACATAATGGTATGGGGCACTTATGCCGTTTATGATTGATACTTATGATTGAAATTGTTTTGACACTATACACTTTTAGTAATAATAAAACATGAAATTTTACGTACCAAGCATTTTTGGCTATTATAAGGTAAAAACTCTATCCTCCAGCTTGCGTTTCATTGTGTGATGGGACCTGAGTCTTATAATAGCTTCATTGTTCTTTATTTAGCATTGCGCTGTTGTTTTTATGCACTGGTATTCTTGGGAGGAAACCCGTTCCGTGTTATACGGCGTGGTCCCTTGATTTACCTAGCTTTAAAATAAATATTAATAACTGTTTTAGTTCTCACACTAGTCCCATGACTGGCCTGGAATTTATTGTTTTAACCTAAACTCTGGGTGCCCCTATTTTCCACACGGGCAGCTAGTAGTTTTGGTTTTGCAGATTTATATTCACAGGATCCTGGTTTATAGCTGGAATGATATTTGGTAAGCTCTGTATCCGTATATTCTTTTCAGTTGTGTTTTGTATTATTTTTCGGCTGCATTGTAACTTGTAAATCTCTGATATTTAGAAAATGTGTAAAATTTATTCATACTCTGTATATTCTTGTATTCTGATGTAAATTGTTGTAATAAGCAATGAAATGTTCTTCTGTTTGTGTTCTGATTCATTTTGTCCTCAAAGCAATCCGGGATTTCCCATAAGGTGGTTTTCGGTTCGTTTCATTTTGGTATAAGAGCTTTGGTTTACAGAGCTCAGAGAACAAGACACGTTAGAACTAAACGAAAGAATTCATCAGAGATTGGATTAGTAATATCCAATGTGAGTGGCTCATTAGAGATAGGATCAGTAGTGTAACGAACCGGGATTTTCGACTCCGAAAATCAACATCAAACTACCATGTTGACCATTCAGACATCGAACATTCCAGATCATTAATAGAAAGAAATTAGAGGGTGAGAATAGATAAGGTAGAAATATTGAATAGAAGAAGAAGAAGAAACACCACAACACAGAGTCTCACATCGCAGCGGAACAAAATATAATACAGAAATAAATCTTTATTGAGAGCTTTGAAAATACTTACAGTATCAGAGTACATCATACTATTGGACAGTTATAATAGCCTGTTCCCATATACAACACACAGCGGAATAGTAGTAATATCATACGTCTGGACTCTTCCAGCTCGTCTCTTCATAGCAGTCGATAACCTGAACCTGTACAACCCGGTCTAACCCGAGCATTTACAAAACACCGGGTCAGTCTGGTGAACCAGAGTGAGATAAACTCGCACAGTATTAAGGGTGAATCATCCAATCATGATTTTAAAGTTCAAAACCTTTTCAAAAGAAAAGGGTAATCGTAAGACCAAATCCACACATAAACACGGACGGTTTTTACCTTACGATAACCCAAAACTGTTTGAAACCAATATCTTGTTCTGATATTATAATAATGTCTAAATACAAGTAAATATCAATTTAGTGGAACGCTTGCATCTCACGCTCCATACATATAGTACACAATCAAAACCGCAGGCGCTTATTGGAGATTGGATTCCAACTTGACAAGGTATGGGACCACCTTCCGATAGTGTATCTCTAGAGACGAATACACTGGGTTCAACAAGAACTTCTTGCAACCCGGCCCTCACATGACCGATCCCTCATTTCGCTTGAGAGTATCGAATGTATATCACCGACGGTTGAGATCAGCAACCGTCTCCCGACAAGGGACAGCATCGAAACATAGATTAAGAAACAAATAGGATTTCCTCTAGATAGGTGATCATACACCCTAATGGGAGCGACCCACATAGCCATGCTGCCTGCCCGATTTTTGTCATTTCCTGGTTGATGAGGCTTGAGGCCAGAATTAACTCTTGACATCTGGTCGCCATTTACTTTGAATGCCACATCGTCAAATCCATCAGATATCACTAATTGACATCCACAAAAATACTCTAGCAGTTAAGCTAAGAGAACGGCAAATCCCCGCCAACAACTATCGTACGTTTGAAGAAATCAACGTACGTGATCCTTTGGAAATACTCTGTCAGACATTCGTCCATATACGTCATCCAGGAACAGGATGAACCGAAGGCACTATCCTACTGCATCCATATAGGAATCACCCCATGGATCAGTAGCGAGTAGTCCTTGCAACTCGTAGATTCCAACTATGACAGAATCACAGTTTATCTCTGCTTGCCAGGCAGAGAATATTAGTGGTTCTTCCGTTTATGAAAACCCACGGTCTTCAATGCTCCATCTCGATCATCTTCTGATATCTTCACGTATTTGTTGGTCGGAATGGTTTTCGAATATAAATTCGATCCCGGTCTTTCCATACCAACAATCATATTGGGCGGGTTTGATAGTCGGTGTTTTAACTATCAAAATATACAGTGTTTCAAACATGACACTCCAATGAGTTCACTGATTCAGTATTTAGCATTATTTGGCCTTTGACAATCTAATTTCCTTTTTGTTAAATTGAAACTTCCAATTCTTTTAATATTCAAAAATACGATATTTGAATAACTCTAATTTCAATTAACTAACATTCGACTTCACTCCATTCGCTTGACTCTAGATCACAGCGATCACAATGGTTACGCCCGATTCCCTCAGGAAACATCCGACCGCCGTAGGCTATCTGCAGCCCTGCGAATTACGCTAGCAGTCGTACGAAATGACAACTTAGCCGAATAATTATGTTTGGCTAATTCTATCTCGAATAACTATATTCAATTTCCCATTTAATTCTTTCGTCAAATCATCTTTTAGATTCGAAAATCCATAAATTTTATCAAAGAAATTTATAGCACATATGTTATAACAATAGCGTTATAATTACTATTTAGATTTACAAAACAACAGCGCTATAATCGCTGTTTAGGTTTACAACCCATTTACTATAGCAGAAGCGCTACAATCGCTATATTAGATTTACAAAACATATACTATAACAACAGCGCTAAAATCGCTGTTTAGATTTCAAAACATATCCACTAACGTCACTTACGATTACCAACTAATACTATCTTCAGATAATCCCGATGTTGTTCAAGTTGGCGTATTTTAATTACCTCTCAGACCTTGATCAACAACGTTCAAATCTTCAGATAAATATCAGTTGTAATCCAACACCAAAATTCCACTCCAGTCTCAAAACAAATCCCATTTATAAATTGGGTTTATTTATACAATCTTATGACCCATTTCTTTATCCCCAAATTTCACTTTCTATCGATCCCCTTTCAATTATTTTCAACCTTTATCCACTTTGGAGATCTTATTTCCCTTGTCCCATTTCTACTTGATTTCACTCTCACGTAACATTAATGTAAAGTTAACGCTTTTCACTTTAAATCTCACTTAAAGCCTCTGGTTTATAATAAACCCTTTTATCGTAATCTCCTTTCACTTAATTCATATAATTGAGTACGTTCATTTCCTTTCACCATTCAATTGGCTTGCATCTCACATTCGGTCACTTTTTAAATGAATTCCCATTTAAAAATATATTAACCACTTTAGTAGTTAATCCCTTTATTAACTAAATTAAATATTCAATCCCTTTTAAATCCTTATTTAAATTCAAACAATATTCATTTAACTATTTTAGTCAAAGCACATTAACTTGATAAACAATTCTAATTCCAAGCGGTCGATTTAATTAACTCAAAAACTTGATTATCTCATTAACCGATTTCAACAATCCTCGCTTTAAATTAAAAATATAATTAATTTAGATAGATTCTAATTATTTGTTTTCTTTACAAAAACAAGTTTTCAAGGTTTAACCATTTAATTCATTTCTTATTCTTCAACTGGTAAATCTGATTAACATCAGCATTTGCTTTGCAAAATAACTTCATAACAAATCAAAATCTTAAACAAATAAAATATTTATTTATTTCTCTTAAATAACTTTTATTCAAATAATATAATTCAAATCTAACTCTGGTTATAAAATAAATTTTATAACCTCAACTTTATCGATTCACCTGTCGGTGAATCAATATCTATAACTCGATTGGTTTTAAAGGCCATACTCTGCCAAACACTTAACCAATATCGCCCATTGGTTTAAACCAAACAGATGTTGAATATCCAGTCAATAATCAAACATCAAATCAATCACACAAACAGATCAGTTCATATATGAGCATATGAAAATAAATAATATATTTGAGGAATCCGGTTGGATCCCTCCAACCTGTTCTTCCCTGTATTCAAATGGTTATCTCAAATCAGACGGTTCAGTTTTTTTTTGTTTAACTAATAACACTAAATAGCAACCATTTAACATCAATCACAAGCAATTCAAACGATTCAACCATTTAAAACACGTTTATAAATAAACGTGACCAACCAAGGTGAGTTACCTTTATTGGAACCAATCGTTAAAAATAACGATTTGGTATTTCACTGAAATTAAACACAGTTTAATTTCATCTGTTAAATCAACAGATAAATAACTAGCAAAACAGTCAACCATTGGCAAGCAGAGCACACAAAATAAAAATACCCAATTTATATAAAATATAAAAAGGGTAACTGAGTGAGTTTAACTCACCTTGAATTGTTTCGTAGTTAAGCAGACCGTTTTAGTCAAATTAAACAGGCCCTTAATTTGACTAAAAAGTCCAGCTGCTTCTTCTCCGTCCAACCAACTCCATAACAATGTGTTCTTCGATACGAACCCGACGCTCTTTGTTTTGTTGGAAGCTGTTAATGTATAAATTAATTATCACTGTTCAAAGACTATGTTATACTTAATTAAATAATACACTATTAATTGTGGTTTAACTATTTAATTACTTTTATAAAAAAAACAGACCGACATCTAATTAGAAAATGCCTCGACATAGACTTTCCTTATTTTGCATGTTAGCGTTGTTCACTTCCAAATCAAAACTAATGGCTCGATTATAATCCCTCAGATACTGTTGTTTTGACCACCTTAAAATGGTTATACATGTCACTTAATTGATTTGGCACAACTAAAGTTACCAGTTATGTTTTACACTGTGTACTCTAAACATTAATATTATTAATAACAGTGTATGTACTCAGACCCCAAAAACCGATTAAGTATATCAATGGAATTAATTAGGCGTGTTAATCTTAAATTAACTAATTAGCTTATAACTAAACTAATTAAACTTGTGGTTATAACATGGGATTTGGCCGTTACCTTCATTTTGCCTGCTGTGCTTTTCCTTGGATCAAAACACTCCCCACGTTTTGCAATACCTTCCATCACCTTCCCTTTTCGTTTCAATTCGCAAAACATCCCTCTATCATCTCCAGTTCGCCACTGTTAACAGCCTCCGCCCCACATCCCTCCCTTCTTTTGTTCGAAAGGGTACAACACACCAACACATCCTTCCCACTTTTCCTTCCTCATCTCCAAAGCTACTGTACCCTTCCCATTTGTTTTCCTATATGAAAATGATCCCCCACCGTTGCTTTCCCTTCCAGCTTTTACGTTCGCCTTTTTTTTTCTTTCTTTCTTTTTCACACTGAAGAGGAAGCATATTTCATTTTCGTTTTGGTGAA
Source organism: Allium sativum (assembly GCA_030737875.1). NCBI lineage: Eukaryota > Viridiplantae > Streptophyta > Magnoliopsida > Asparagales > Amaryllidaceae > Allium > Allium sativum. The sequence goes on along the minus strand of CM060909.1, from coordinate 735,558,761 downwards.
GGAAACCGTGCGTTTGGGGTTTAGACGAGCAACTGTATTTATAGCAAATGTTCCGTGGTCACCACGTTTTAGATATAAATAATTATATATAGGTCTGTGCCTATATTTTAATGTAGCGTGAAGGTGTGAATTCCAATATGACTTGGTCGGCACGGTTTCTTGTTGAAAAGATGGAATCACATGTGGCTGAGAAAAGATTAGAGAGGCAGTCCTTTTCACTAGTCTGTGTATAGTTTTTTTCTTTTTTTCTTTTTTTTTATAATATTACCCAATACTTCATCCTCAAGTGATATGATACAATCCCTATAAATGATTTCTGTTTACTGATAAAAAGGCTGTTCTTGATGTAAAACGATATTCCGGATCCAATGGAACAAGTTTCGTCGAAATCCGCGGTCATATGAAAAAATTTCCTTTATGAAACCGGAAATGAACACGCATTTAATTTTTTCACGATCACCAGCTAAATCAAATCCACTTGAAACTGCGAACATCGATAATAACTTTTCGATACGAACCCAACGGCACTAATTTTGTCGCATTCTGAGACTGTTGCCCCGGTAGGCTATTTTTACCTCGAACCGCCCTACCCTTTTTAATGCCAAATTTCTCGATCTCTAAAAATAACAAACTATATACATATCCTGACTCTAATCGACGATACGAACTCAACGGAACTGGTTTCGTGACTTAATTCGATCGTCTGCTCAAGTTATGCCAAATATCCTTTTATTTACTTTAATACGCGCTATAGAAATTTGAACGGGCGTTTACGGCTACCATGGTCACATACGACATCAGTTTTCCACGCCACTCACCACCATACAATAATTTAACGATACGGTTCTAATGAAACTGGTTTCGTCGAAATCTGAGTCCGTTTGCAAAACGGCTATTTTAAAGGCCTAAAATTTAATAACGAATTTCCATAGCGACTATTTCAAAATTTGATTTAGCCATAACTACAAAACTATAACACGAAATCTGGATTTTTCTCTTTCATATGAAAGCTATCGCCAATACGGTTCCAACGTGTCTTGTTTCATAGAAATCCGACTTATATCGGACTCTATATGTCCAGTTGAAGTTCAAACTCGAATTTTCAAACTGCAGCGCTATATCCCAAGCTCTATTTAAAATTATATAAATATATAACGTCGAACTTTGTTTAAATAGCGAATTAGATATTAATTCCATTGATATTCCAAATATAATATTTAAATTAAATAAATTAAATTACATATTCGAGTGCCAAAAACACGGGTCGTTACATTCTTCCCCCCTTAAAATAATTTCGTCCTCGAAATTGCTAAGGTAAGAAAGAACGTTATAAATCCATTAACTTTCAAATCTAATTTTATATTAAATTAGAAACCAATTCAATATCATAAATAAATATTTTCAAAAATATCGAAAATTTTCTAACACTTTAAATTTTCGAAAAATTTCGCCAGCACCTCCTCTGTACGGCTCAATCGGTACAACTCCAACTCGCCTTTCTAGGCCTTCTCCAATCCAAAAGAAAATGAAACAGCCAAGTGGCTTGCCAAATCGGCTCACAAATCTCCAAACCCATATAAAAATAAACGTGTACCTTTTTGTCGGGCATATCATTGTATTCTTTCCATCTGCTGCCTTGTCAGCATATACAAATGCATTACCAACAAAATTCCAACTTTATCCTCCAAAACCAAATCCTTCACACATCCAAGCCAAATACCATTCTTAACTCAATTTCCATCCATTACCAATTCCAACTCTTAACTTACCAGTCCCCCACCATTTCAGATTCCTATCTCGCAATTCAAAATCTGGTTCTGCTCGATATAATATATCTCGATTCAATTTCCAGTTAATTGGTTTCAATTCAATTCATATTCGCTTTCACAAATTTCTATTTAATTTTGTTTTTGTTCAAACAATTTCCCTGGGAGTTTTTAAACAGTTTAGCTCTTTCAAGAAAATCAAATATTCCTTTTACAGGATTCAAAGCAATTCAAAACAAAATCTTTGGTATTAATCCGTCACTTATCACTCGAAAATGAACACCGATGATGTCCGGATCATCATCGGAATCTATTTTCCAGCTATTCAAGTGAGTTCAATACTATGTCACTTTCAAAACCAGTTCTAAACACTTTCATTTTGAAATCCATTTCAAAATATCCCTTTCAATGCTTGTAACAAAATTAAAATCTCCCAGGATTTTAAAATTCTCATATATTCAATCCAAGTTTATTTGAAGTCACCTTTCCCACTTTTGGGAATTTTAATTCAAATCCTGACTTTAATTTCAGATTTAATTAATCTTCTTAAATTATACGAATTCTAATTGGTTATTTATATAACATTTGTTTTTATTTATAACCAAGCAACACATCCAATATACTATAATACTTCAAATATTAATCATCCTTTTATATTAAAATATAATTTGGGTAAAAGTTATTTCATTTACCCTCTTTCAAAACATACTGTGCCGAATTATTCTGTTCAAGAGTTTAGAAACACTTATCGACACAGTTTGCATTACTGTATCGACCAGAATTCATAAACTACTCGACAAACCAATCAACACAATATAAACAGTTTTTATAACAATTTACAAATACGCGCTCATATATATACACTCAAACTCAATCTAGGGTATTACTAACCCCATCTCTACTGAGTCACGCCACAGAGCCAAGGTAATTACTTAACCTTTAGCTCTGATACCACTGTAACGAACCGGGATTTTCGACTCCGAAAATCAACATCAAACTACCATGTTGACCATTCAGACATCGAACATTCCAGATCATTAATAGAAAGAAATTAGAGGGTGAGAATAGATAAGGTAGAAATATTGAATAGAAGAAGAAGAAGAAACACCACAACACAGAGTCTCACATCGCAGCGGAACAAAATATAATACAGAAATAAATCTTTATTGAGAGCTTTGAAAATACTTACAGTATCAGAGTACATCATACTATGGGACAGTTATAATAGCCTGTTCCCATATACAACACACAGCGGAATAGTAGTAATATCATACGTCTGGACTCTTCCAGCTCGTCTCTTCATAGCAGTCGATAACTTGAACCTGTACAACCCGGTCTAACCCGAGCATTTACAAAACACCGGGTCAGTCTGGTGAACCAGAGTGAGATAAACTCGCACAGTATTAAGGGTGAATCATCCAATCATGATTTTAAAGTTCAAAACCTTTTCAAAAGAAAAGGGTAATCGTAAGACCAAATCCACACATAAACACGGACGGTTTTTACCTTACGATAACCCAAAACAGTTTGAAACCAATATCTTGTTCTGATATTATAATAATGTCTAAATACAAGTAAATATCAATTTAGTGGAACGCTTGCATCTCACGCTCCATACATATAGTACACAATCAAAACCGCAGGCGCTTATTGGAGATTGGATTCCAACTTGACAAGGCATGGGACCACCTTCCGATAGTGTATCTCTAGAGACGAATACACTGGGTTCAACAAGAACTTCTTGCAACCCGGCGCTCATATGACCGATCCCTCATTTCGCTTGAGAGTATCGAATGTATATCACCGACGGTTGAGATCAGCAACCGTCTCCCGACAAGGGACAGCATCGAAACATAGATTAAGAAACAAATAGGATTTCCTCTAGATAGGTGATCATACACCCTAATGGGAGCGACCCACATAGCCATGCTGCCTGCCCGATTTTTGTCATTTCCCGATTGATGAGGCTTGAGGCCAGAATTAACTCTTGACATCTGGTCGCCATTTACTTTGAATACCACATCGTCAAATCCATCAGATATCACTAATTGACATCCACAAAAATACTCTAGCAGTTAAGCTAAGAGAACGGCAAATCCCCGCCAACAACTATCGTACGTTTGAAGAAATCAACGTACGTGATCCTTTGGAAATACTCTGTCAGACATTCGTCCATATACGTCATCCAGGAACAGGATGAACCGAAGGCACTATCCTACTGCATCCATATAGGAATCACCCCATGGATCAGTAGCGAGTAGTCCTTGCAACTCGTAGATTCCAACAATGACAGAATCACAGTTTATCTCTGCTTGCCAGGCAGAGAATATTAGTGGTTCTTCCGTTTATGAAAACCCACGGTCTTCAATGCTCCATCTCGATCATCTTCTGATATCTTCACGTATTTGTTGGTCGGAATGGTTTTCGAATATAAATTCGATCCCGGTCTTTCCATACCAACAATCGTATTGGGCGGGTTCTATAGTCGGTGTTTTAACTATCAAAATATACAGTGTTTCAAACATGACACTCCAATGAGTTCACTGATTCAGTATTTAGCATTATTTGGCCTTTGACAATCTAATTTCCTTTTTGTTAAATTGAAACTTCCAATTCTTTTAATATTCAAAAATACGATATTTGAATAACTCTAATTTCAATTAACTAACATTCGACTTCACTCCATTCGCTTGACTCTAGATCACAGCGATCACAATGGTTACGCCCGATTCCCTCAGGAAACATCCGACCGCCGTAGGCTATCTGCAGCCCTGCGAATTACGCTAGCAGTCGTACGAAATGACAACTTAGCCGAATAATTATGTTTGGCTAATTCTATCTCGAATAACTATATTCAATTTCCCATTTAATTCTTTCGTCAAATCATCTTTTAGATTCGAAAATCCATAAATTTTATCAAAGAAATTTATAGCACATATGTTATAACAATAGCGTTATAATTACTATTTAGATTTACAAAACAACAGCGCTATAATCGCTGTTTAGGTTTACAACCCATTTACTATAGCAGAAGCGCTACAATCGCTATATTAGATTTACAAAACATATACTATAACAACAGCGCTAAAATCGCTGTTTAGATTTCAAAACATATCCACTAACGTCACTTACGATTACCAACTAATACTATCTTCAGATAATCCCGATGTTGTTCAAGTTGGGGTATTTTAATTACCTCTCAGACCTTGATCAACAACGTTCAAATCTTCAGATAAATATCAGTTGTAATCCAACACCAAAATTCCACTCCAGTCTCAAAACAAATCCCATTTATAAATTGGGTTTATTTATACAATCTTATGACCCATTTCTTTATCCCCAAATTTCACTTTCTATCGATCCCCTTTCAATTATTTTCAACCTTTATCCACTTTGGAGATCTTATTTCCCTTGTCCCATTTCTACTTGATTTCACTCTCACGTAACATTAATGTAAAGTTAACGCTTTTCACTTTAAATCTCACTTAAAGCCTCTGGTTTATAATAAACCCTTTTATCGTAATCTCCTTTCACTTAATTCATATAATTGAGTACGTTCATTTCCTTTCACCATTCAATTGGCTTGCATCTCACATTCGGTCACTTTTTAAATGAATTCCCATTTAAAAATATATTCCTAAATTTATCATTAATTAAAATAATAACTTATTTCAAACATTAACCACTTTAGTAGTTAATCCCTTTATTAACTAAATTAAATATTCAATCCCTTTTAAATCCTTATTTAAATTCAAACAATATTCATTTAACTATTTTAGTCAAAGCACATTAACTTGATAAACAATTCTAATTCCAAGCAGTCGATTTAATTAACTCAAAAACTTGATTATCTCATTAACCGATTTCAACAATCCTCGCTTTAAATTAAAAATATAATTAATTTAGATAGATTCTAATTATTTGTTTTCTTTACAAAAACAAATTTTCAAGGTTTAACCATTTAATTCATTTCTTATTCTTCAACTGGTAAATCTGATTAACATCAGCATTTGCTTTGCAAAATAACTTCATAACAAATCAAAGTCTTAAACAAATAAAATATTTATTTATTTCTCTTAAATAACTTTTATTCAAATAATATAATTCAAATCTAACTCTGGTTATAAAATAAATTTTATAACCTCAACTTTATCGATTCACCTGTCGGTGAATCAATATCTATAACTCGATTGGTTTTAAAGGCCATACTCTGCCAAACACTTAACCAACATCGCCCATTGGTTTAAACCAAACAGATGTTGAATATCCAGTCAATAATCAAACATCAAATCAATCACACAAACAGATCAGTTCATATATGAGCATATGAAAATAAATAATATATTTGAGGAATCCGGTTGGATCCCTCCAACCTGTTCTTCCCTGTATTCAAATGGTTATCTCAAATCAGACGGTTCAGTTTTTTTTTGTTTAACTGATAACACTAAATAGCAACCATTTAACATCAATCACAAGCAATTCAAACGATTCAACCATTTAAAACACGTTTATAAATAAACGTGACCAACCAAGGTGAGTTACCTTTATTGGAACCAATCGTTAAAAATAACGATTTGGTATTTCACTGAAATTAAACACAGTTTAATTTCATCTGTTAAATCAACAGATAAATAACTAGCAAAACAGTCAACCATTGGCAAGCAGAGCACACAAAATAAAAATACCCTATTTATATAAAATATAAAAAGGGTAACTGAGTGAGTTTAACTCACCTTGAATTGTTTCGTAGTTAAGCAGACCGTTTTAGTCAAATTAAACAGGCCCTTAATTTGACTAAAAAGTCCAGCTGCTTCTTCTCCGTCCAACCAACTCCATAACAATGTGTTCTTCGATACGAACCCGACGCTCTTTGTTTTGATGGAAGCTGTTAATGTATAAATTAATTATCACTGTTCAAAGACTATGTTATACTTAATTAAATAATACACTATTAATTGTGGTTTAACTATTTAATTACTTTTATAAAAAAAACAGACCGACATCTAATTAGAAAATGCCTCGACATAGACTTTCCTTATTTTGCATGTTAGCGTTGTTCACTTCCAAATCAAAACTAATGGCTCGATTATAATCCCTCAGATACTGTTGTTTTGACCACCTTAAAATGGTTATACATGTCACTTAATTGATTTGGCACAACTAAAGTTACCAGTTATGTTTTACACTGTGTACTCTAAACATTAATATTATTAATAACAGTGTATGTACTCAGACCCCAAAAACCGATTAAGTATATCAATGGAATTAATTAGGCGTGTTAATCTTAAATTAACTAATTAGCTTATAACTAAACTAATTAAACTTGTGGTTATAACATGGGATTTGGCCGTTACCTTCATTTTGCCTGCTGTGCTTTTCCTTGGATCAAAACACTCCCCACGTTTTGCAATACCTTCCATCACCTTCCCTTTTCGTTTCAGTTCGCAAAACATCCCTCTATCATCTCCAGTTCGCCACTGTTAACAGCCTCCGCCCCACATCCCTCCCTTCTTTTGTTCGAAAGGGTACAACACACCAACACATCCTTCCCACTTTTCCTTCCTCATCTCCAAAGCTACTGTACCCTTCCCATTTGTTTTCCTATATGAAAATGATCCCCCACCGTTGCTTTCCCTTCCAGCTTTTACGTTCGCCTTTTTTTTTTTTCTTTCTTTTTCACACTGAAGAGGAAGCATATTTCATTTTCGTTTTGGTGAAGGAAACCGTGCGTTTGGGGTTTAGACGAGCAACTGTATTTATAGCAAATGTTCCGTGGTCACCACGTTTTAGATATAAATAATTATATATAGGTCTGTGCCTATATTTTAATGTAGCGTGAAGGTGTGAATTCCAATATGACTTGGTCGGCACGGTTTCTTGTTGAAAAGATGGAATCACATGTGGCTGAGAAAAGATTAGAGAGGCAGTCCTTTTCACTAGTCTGTGTATAGTTTTTTTCTTTTTTTCTTTTTTTTATAATATTACCCAATACTTCATCCTCAAGTAATATGATACAATCCCTATAAATGATTTCTGTTTACTGATAAAAAGGCTGTTCTTGATGTAAAACGATATTCCGGATCCAATGGAACAAGTTTCGTCGAAATCCGCGGTCATATGAAAAAATTTCCTTTATGAAACCGGAAATGAACACGCATTTAATTTTTTCACGATCACCAGCTAAATCAAATCCACTTGAAACTGCGAACATCGATAATAACTTTTCGATACGAACCCAACGGCACTAATTTTGTCGCATTCTGAGACTGTTGCCCCGGTAGGCTATTTTTACCTCGAACCGCCCTACCCTTTTTAATGCCAAATTTCTCGATCTCTAAAAATAACAAACTATATACATATCCTGACTCTAATCGACGATACGAACTCAACGGAACTGGTTTCGTGACTTAATTCGATCGTCTGCTCAAGTTATGCCAAATATCCTTTTATTTATTTTAATACGCGCTATAGAAATTTGAACGGGCGTTTACGGCTACCATGGTCACATACGACATCAGTTTTCCACGCCACTCACCACCATACAATAATTTAACGATACGGTTCTAATGAAACTGGTTTCGTCGAAATCTGAGTCCGTTTGCAAAACGGCTATTTTAAAGGCCTAAAATTTAATAACGAATTTCCATAGCGACTATTTCAAAATTTGATTTAGCCATAACTACAAAACTATAACACGAAATCTGGATTTTTCTCTTTCATATGAAAGCTATCGCCAATACGGTTCCAACGTGTCTTGTTTCATAGAAATCCGACTTATATCGGACTCTATATGTCCAGTTGAAGTTCAAACTCGAATTTTCAAACTGCAGCGCTATATCCCAAGCTCTATTTAAAATTATATAAATATATAACGTCGAACTTTGTTTAAATAGCGAATTAGATATTAATTCCATTGATATTCCAAATATAATATTTAAATTAAATAAATTAAATTACATATTCGAGTGCCAAAAACACGGGTCGTTACAAGTAGTATCCTTGAATGAGTTGGAAGAGTGTAATTTTTAGAAAATGAAAACAAATTTTGTTTTGAAAATTTGAATCAATTATTCGTATTTGAATATTATTTTTATTTTGATTTGGACAATCAAGTATATAAATATTTTGCATATACGTTTGATCTATGTGTATTTGAAGTTTTAATATACTGGATAAATATGGAATCACACTCTAGTCGCCGGAGATGATTCTGATGATTGTAGCTACATCATCAGAATTTGTGTTCGAGTTTCGAAAGTGGGATACCTATATATTTCCAATTGACTGGTGTGAGAACCAAAACTAGATAGGGCTTATTGTTGTGATTTGGCACCAAAAATGTGATTTTTAACTATATATCAAAGTTATGAATTTGAAAAGATAATCAACTAATTGATTGCTGATTGTTGATTGTGTTATGTGATTATTCATTTAAACCCTTATGTGAAAGAAAGGTAAATGTAATGAACTGGGATTTTCGACTCCGAAAATCAACACAAAACTACCATGTTGACTATTCAGACATCGGAAATTCCTGATCATTTATAGAAAAAAGTTAAAGGGTGAGAATAGATAAGATAGAAATTTAGACTAGAAGACGAAGAAGAACACAATCAGAGTAAACACGAATCTCACAGCGGAACGAATAAAATATAATATATAACATAAATTTGCAATAAAACAGTATATATACACCATAACATCATCAGAATACAACACTTACACACAACTGAAATAACAATGGCTATATAATCTTGAAGCCTCCTGCTTCAAGCTCGTCCAAGTATATCTATAAAGACCTGAACTACTTGACTGCCCGTACAAATTTGGGCACCCAAGAGTTTAGGGAAAACAAAACAAAATAAAACTCTGGGTCAGTCATGGGACTGGTGTGAGTAAACTCAAATCATCGGTTTAACTTTTCAAAATCCTTTTTCAAAAGAAAAGATAATTATAAGACCGATCCACACATAAACACGGATGGTTTTTACCTTACGATAACCCAAAACACTTTCGAAATCAATACTTCTCTTGATATTATAATAATGTCTAGTCACAAGTAATTAACAATCTAGCAGAACGCTTGTATCTCACGTTCCACATATAGGATAAAAACAAAAACCGCGGGCTCTTATTGGAGATTGGATTCCAACTATGACCAGGTATGGGACCACCTGCCGATAGTGTATTTCTAGAGGCAAATACACTGGGTTAAACAAGAACATCTTGCAACCCGGCCCGCACATGACCGACCACTCATTTTGCTTGAGTGTATCGAATGTATATCACCAACGGTTGGGAGCTACCCACCGTCTTCTCGACAAGGGACAACATCAAACATAGATAAAAGAATGGAATGGATTTTCTCTAGATAGGTGATATACAACCTAATGGGAGCGACCCACTTAGCCATTTTGCCTGCCCGATTTCTGTCATTTCCCGGTTGATGAGGCTTGAGGTCATAACGTATCTTTGATACACCTAACCACCATTCACTTTGAATGCCACATCGTCATACCCGTCAAATCACAAAATTGATTTGCTCAAAAATACCACGGGTATAAAGCTAAGAGAAACGAATTCCTCCGCCACCAATCGTAAGTACGTTTGAAGAGATCAACGTACGCGATCCTTTAGGTATACTCTATCAGACATTCGTCCATTCACGTTTGTCCTGGGACTGGACAAACCGAAGGCACTATTCTGTAAACAGGATAGCCCTTGCATAACTCCGTCTTCATTATCTCCATCATATTTGATCGCAACGCTAACGTCCATACAGAGTGGTTTTCAAATAATATATCTAAACTCGGTCTCTCCGTATTGACGATGGAAAAATGGTCAAAAACTTCGATAGTCGGTGATTTAACTATCAAAGAAAAGCAGGTGTGCAACCAACGATATTATTTCTAGATGGAAATTCTATCTATCAATCATCAATCCACATTTATCTCTTTCTATTAAATTATCTTTAATTTGTCCATTTCCCCATTTCTGTATATTTGAAAATTCTTATTTTCTAAATTTTAGAAATATATATCATCAATCATTTGAAAACATTTCCATCTCTGTTTCACGTATTACTGACATTCCAGTATTCTTTCTCATTAACATTTCATTTTCTATGATTAGAAAATATTTCTGATTATATTTGGAAAATGTTTCCAAAATTTATTCAACAGATGTTTAAATAAAACATCAATAAGACAATTTAAACCATTACACTCATAAAGTAAATTCACTTAATCAACCTTCACTATCGAACTTTAACCATTTCTTAGTTAAAAACGAAGTCAATCGAGTTGGGGTATAACTACCTTTCAGACCTTAACTGAACAACATTTCTAACTTCGAAATAGACAAACTTCACCTTTCAAAACGTTAACAACCTTCCTTACATAACTCTCGGATTCTATTTAGAACCCACTTCTTTATTTTAAAACATTTGATTATAACTAAAGCGTTATAATCCCTTCTTCCTAAATATCCACTTCAAAATATATCTTTTATTCCTTAATTTAATTAAATAACTAAACCACTAATTTATTAATAATTAAGTAAATCTTGATTAAACCGAAAGTAAATATTACTTTCTTGAATTCGATATAATCGAATTCAGCGTATTATTCTCTTCTTCGAATAATCGCTATTCGATAGCTCTTTTTCGAATAAACTATATTCGATAACTCCTTCTTCTAATAACTATATTCGATAATCTCTCTTCGAATGATTTACATTCGATTAACTTTCCACAAATGATTTACATTCGATTAATCTCCTTTCGAATAAACTATATTCGATTAACTCTTTTAATTCTATTCGAATAACTATTTCAAATAACTCCTTTGGATTTACTCATTTGGATTAACTCGGTTTGATTAACTCATCTTGACTAACTCAACTTGTTTAATTTCTATCGAATAACTAATATTCGATTTTCTTATATTCGAATAGCTATGTCTGTTTTAAACTTTATTTCGAATGGCTAATATTCAATTTAACTCCATTCGCCTGACTCTAGATTGCAGCGATCACAATGGTTACGCCTGATTCCCTCAGGAAACATCCGTCTACCGTAGGCTATCCTCAGCCTGCGAATTTCGCTAGCAGTCGTATGAAATGGCAACACATCCTAATTAACTATGTTTGCCTAACTCTATCTCCAATAACTATATTCGATCAACTCTAATTGAATAACTAATATTCAATTAATTCTAATTCGACTAACTCTATCTAATTAACTCTAACTGGTTAACTATAACTGATTAACTCCATCTGATTAATTCTAACTGATTGACTCTACTTTTATTCAGTTTCAAATTTCGAGGTTGGAATCGATTCTTACTTCTCTATACAAGTCCAGACTTATATATTCTATTTATCCAATGATAAACATTCTATTTAATTTGTAAAATATTATTTATAAATTTATCTTCTCCATTTATCTATTAGAATAGATCCTATTTAAAATCTTTACTTTAAATCCATTGCATGTTATACCCAAGTGCGAAGCACGGGTCTAAACATTTCAAATGTAAAATTTCCCTTTTATACAATTCTAGTCACTTTTCAAGTATTTCCTTTTATAATCTATTTATTTTCTAAATAAATATCAATTTTATTTTATTATCAAATGATAAATATTCTTTTTATAAAATCCTTTGATTTTATTAATATTTTATTTCTACTATACACTTTTAAAAGATCTTATTTATTTTCTTAATAATATTTCCTTTACTGTTTGCTATACAAATACTTTCCCTTTCCTATTGGTTATACAAATATTTTTCATTACTATTTGTTATACAAATACTTCTTCTTTCTATTTTATTTATTTTTCAAATAAATATCCCTTTTCAAATCTATTTGTAAAAGGTTTACAAATATTTCTTTTCAATTTTATCTATTCGATTAACAAATAAATATTCCTTTTATATCTATTTATTTTCTAATAAATATTTTCTTTTTATAAAATCTTTTGATTTTATAAATAATTCTTTTTCAATGTAACATTGAAAATATCCTCTTTAACATTCCAGTATTCCTTATGGTATTTAACGTTCCATATAACAATGATCGGTATCATTAAAACATACAAAATCAACAACAGATTTCATATCACATCATATAACACAATATATGAAAGCAGTAAAATAATTGTTGAGGAACCCAGTTGGGTCCCTCCAACCTATTTCCCTGCAACCACAGATGTTAATCAACATAAATAACATGGATGTGATGTATTATGATAAATAGAATTTATATTCGATTAACGATTTATAACAATATCGTTATCTATATTTTCAATCAACTGACTTGCAGTTCAACCAAACAGCCAACACACAGCAAACAACCATTATTTATAAATTCTAAAAATATTTTATAAAAATATAAATTGAGTAGTTAGTGAGATTTAGTCACATTGGACGGTTATCGTTAAATAACGATAATTGGTCACTGATTTAATCCAGGTATTAAATTTCACCATAAATCCAAACGAGCTTCAATTCATTCCCGGTTAGTTCCATGGTGTAGCCGCCGTCCATACGATCCTGTCGGATCTTGTTTCGGTGAATTTCGTTCAAGTATGAGTAAGTTATCACGTTAACAAGTTCTATACATTATTTTAGATTAAACTAGAATAAAATTACTCTTTATAAATTGGGCCTCACCCTTAAAATCTCCGGCCCAAACCCATAATACTCCTTCTCCACCAAAACGAACACGCCCCAGTTGAACTCAAACCCACCATAGCCGTCGTTCCCTTCCCAAAGTGCTCCTCCTCCCTTCATTTTAAAATCAAGTAAAAATACCGAAAATTCTCCTCATCTTCTCCTCCATCTCCCTATATATCAAACATCCCATTCGACATCCCTTAGCCGAAACCGACCCCCATCCTTCCTCCACTGCACGGTGCAGCCACCGAACTTTCTCATCACCGAATCACCCCAAATTTACATACATGATGCTTCTGCCTGTCGGGAGTTTGAATATTAACTCGAATTCCCATATCAATACGCTGAGTCCCTTAAAAATCCAACCCTAACCATCGGCTATTAAACCCCTACGTACAGAACGGATGTCAAACCCAGTGAAATGGCCATGAGCGTGGAGAGCAAGTTGAGGGCAAACCAAATATATGCATATCCTGATTTATATGACTTTATATGACTTCCTTTTGATTCTTGAAAGAGGGTTTTTTCGAGTTTTGGTGAAGAACGATGGCGGCTCAAACCCTTGACCGTTGGAAAAAATAGTTTAGGGTTTCAGATGTTGAGGGTTATTTATAGGGTGGGTTTTTATATTTTTTTACTCGATTATTCTATTTTATTTTAAGCAAACGCTATTTTTCTGTGTCCTCTAAAATTCCTGTGATCACACATGATCCCCAAAAATCACGAAAATGGACATGTAACTACAGTTCGACATTACGGTCCCAACGAAACTGGTTTTGTCAAATTCCGACTTCGTATGCCCACACAGTGTATTTTTAACCGTCAAAATACTGACTGCTTTTCAGTCTAAAAATCTGTACGGTCTCATATTGACTTCAAAAATCACAGAAACTGAAATCGAGCAATAATTTGACATTACGAATCCAACAAAATTGGTTTCGCGAAAACTGAGGTCGTGTGCAAAAGTGGTTGTTTTAAAGCTCAAAATAAACCATTTAAAAATATAAATATATTTAAAAACATTTAAATTTAATATTTAAAAATAAGTATTATCGTATATATTCACAATAGAATATCATACAGCTCCACTGGGATTTATAACTCGATATTTCAAATCCAGTGTTACATCGATATTCGATTTATACTTAAAAATCCATTTTAAATTATAAATAAATCGATATAAATTATAAAGGAATTCCATAGCAACTTTTCTGAAATTTGATTTGGACATAACTAAAAATCTACACGACGAAATCCTGATTTTTCTCTTCCACTAGAAAAATATACTTCACCAGCTCCATACATTTCTTGTTTCACAAAAATTCGGTTTAAAATGGCTTCTATATATTCCGTTGAAGTTCAAATCGCCAAATAGCGAACTGCATCGCCATTTCGAGCTTGATTTTAATTATACTATAATATATACGTTCAACGGTCATTTATATAATATATTCGTTATTATAATTCAATTCTAAACAGAATTAAATATCACCGATGATCCAATTCACACCATTTTGTGAATTCCACTATTTCTGATTATTTCAGAAATTAAATATATTATTATATTATTTATTTTAATTAAATATTCAATATTATTAATTCTGCTCATTTGAAATAACCAAACCATTATTTAAATAATTACATAAATTATTTATATCGTTGAAAAATGCGGGTCGTTACATTCTTCCCCCCTTAAAATAATTTTGTCCTCGAATTTGCTAAGGTAGAAGATAGACCCTATTAATGGTTTAAAAACTATTCGTTCACTTTTAACTTCAGTTTCAACTGAACCAATTTATTTCAATTAAAATATTAATTTATTCTTACTAACGAAAATTTTCAAAAATCCTGAAAATTTTCTAACACCTTAAATTTTCGAAAAATTTCGCCAGCACCTCCTTTGTAACGGTCAATAGTTCAGACCCCAACTCGCCTCTCTAGGCCCTTTCCAATCCAAAAGAAAATCAAATAGCCAAGCGGCTTGCCAATTCGGCACATAAAACCTCATATGGAAACTTAAACATGTACCTCTTTGTCGGCATATCATTAAATCCTTTTATTCTGCTACCAATTCAGCATATACCAAAGTCATCCCAATCAATCTCTGATCAATTTATCCTCAACACTGCTATTCGCTTAAACAAGCCAATTACCATTTCAAACTCAATTTTCATTCTCGATTCCGAACTCCTAACTCATCAATCCAATACCATTTCAGATTCTGTCTCACAATTCAAAATGATCCCACTTGATATATTATATTCCAATTAAATTTCCAGTTAATTGGTTTCAATTCAATTTATATTCGCTTTCACCATTTTCTTTAATTTGTTTTTAATTCAGACGATCTTTTCCTATGAGTTATAAACAGCATAGCTTTTTTCAAAAATCAAATATTCCCTTTCAGGATTCAAAACAACCTCCTTTTTCTTCAAAACAATTCAAAAACAATCTCTTTGGTAGTAATCCGTCACTTACACTCGAAAATGAACACTGATGATGTGGCCAGCATTATTAGAGTTATTTCCCAGCTACTGAAGTGAGTTCAATACTATATCACTTTTCACAAACTCATATCTTAAACACTTTCATTTTGAAATCTATTTCAAAATATCATTCACGATACTTGTAAACAATTTAAAATCTCCCAGAATTTTAAAATTCCCATATATTTGATCCAAATTCATTTACAAGCAATTTTCCATTTTTCAGGAACTTTAGTTCCCATTTCTGATTTAGTTCAGATTTAATTAATCTGCTTTTATATTATATGAACTCAAATTGGTTATTTATATAACCATTTTCAATAATAATCAACCATCACATCCAACGTACTATAATATTTCCAATACTAATCATTCATTTATATCAAAATATATTTTGGGTAAAGTCATCTCATTTACCCTCTTTCAAAACATACTATGTCGGTTTATCAAACTCAAGTGTTTGGTAGCCCCTATCGATACAATGGATCAAACTGATCGACCAGAATTCACAAACTACTCAACCAATAAATCTCCACAATATAAACCAATCTTTATAAAATCTACAAATACGTTCACTCGTATATATACACTTAGACTCAATCCAGGGCATTACTAACCCTATCTCTACTGAGACACGCCATAGAGCCAAGGTAATCACTTAACCTTCAGCTCTGATACCACTGTAACGAACTGGAATTTTCAACTCCGAAAATCAAAACAAAACTACCATGTTTACTATTCAGACATCGGAAATTCCTGATCATTTATAGAAAGAAGTTAGAGAGTGAGAATAGATAAGATAGAAATTTAGAATAGAAGAAGAACACAATCAGAGTAAACACGAATCTCACAGCGGAATGAATAAAATATAATATATAACATAACTTTGCAATAAAACAGTATATATACACCATAACATCATCAGAATACAACACTTACACACAACGGAAATAACAATAGCTATATAATCCTGAAGCCTCCTGCTTCAAGCTCCTCCAAGTATATCTGTAAAGACCTGAACTACTTGACTGTCCGTACAAATTTGGGCACCCAAGAGTTTAGGGAAAACAAAACAAAATAAACTCGGGGTCAGTCATGGGACTGGTGTGAGTAAACTCAAATCATCGGTTTAACTTTTCAAAATCCTTTTTTAAAAGAAAAGATAATCGTAAGACCGATCCACACATAAACACGGATGATTTTTACCTTACGATAACCCAAAACACTTTAGAAATCAATACTTCTCTTGATATTATAACAATGTCTAATCACAAGTAATTAACAATCTAACAGAACGCTTGCGTCTCACGTTCCACCTATATAGGATACAAACAAAAACTGCGGGCTCTTATTGGAGATTGGATTCCAACTATGACCAGGTATGAGACCACCTGCCGATAGTGTATCTCTAGAGGCAAATACACTGGGTTCAACAAGAACATCTTGCAACCTGGCCCACACATAACCGACCACTCATTTCGCTTGAGTGTATCGAATGTGTATCACCAACGGTTGGGAGCTTCCCACCGTCTTCCCAAAAAGGGACAGCATCGAACATAGATAAAAGAATGAAATGGATTTTCGCTAGATAGGTGATATACAACCTAATGGGAGCGACCCACTTAGCCATGCTGCCTACCCGATTTCTGTCATTTCCCGGTTGATGAGGCTTGAGGTCATAACGTATCTTTGATACACCTAACCATCATTCACTTTGAATGCCACATCGTCATACCCATCAAATCACAAAATTGATTTCCTTAAAAATACCCCGAGTATAAAGCTAAGAGAAACGAATTCCTCCGCCACCAATCGTAAGTACGTTTGAAGATATCAACGTACACAAACCTTTAGATATACTCTGTCAGACATTCGTCCATTCACGTTTGTCCTGGGATTGGACAAACCGAAGGCACTATTCTGTAAACAGGATAGCCCTTGCATAACTCTGTCTTCATTATCTCCATCGTATTTGATCGCAACGCTAACGTCCGTACAGAGTGGTTTTCAGATAATATATCTGAACCCGGTCTCTCCGTATTGACGACGAAAAAATGGTCAAAAACTTCGATAGTCGGTGATTTAACTATCAAAGAAAAATAGGTGTGCAACCAACGATATTATTTCTAGATGAAAATTCTATCGATCAATCATCAATCCACATTTATCTCTTTCTATTAAATTATCTTTAATTTATCCATTTCCCCATTTCTGTATATTTGTAAATTCTTATTTTCTAAATTTAGGAAATATATATCATCAATCATTGGAAAACATTTCCATCTCTGTTTCACGTATTACTGACATTCCAGTATTCTTTCTCATTAACATTTCATTATCTATGATTAGAAAATATCTCTGATTATGTTTGGAAAATGTTTCCAAAATTTATTCAATAGATGTTTAAATAAAACATCACTAAGGCAATTTAAACCATTACACTCATTAAGTAAATTCACTTAATCAACCTTCACTATCGAACTTTAACCATTTCTTAGTTAAAAATGAAGTCAATCGAGTTGGGGTATAACTACCTTTCAGACCTTTACTGAACAACATTTCTAACTTCGAAATAGACAAAGTTCACCTTTCAAAACTTTAACAACCTTCCTTACGTAACTCTCGGATTCTATTTAGAAACCACTTCTTTATCTTAAAACATTTGATTATAACTAAAGCATTATAATCCCTTCTTCCTAAATATCCACTTCAAAATATATCTTTTATTCCTTAATTTAATTAAATAACTAAACCACAAATTTATTAATAATTAAGTAAATCTTGATTAAACCGAAAGTAAATATTACTTTCTTGAATTCGATATAATCGAATTCAGTGTATTATTCTCTTCTTCGAATAATCGCTATTCGATAGCTCTTTTTCGAATAAACTATATTCGATAACTCCTTCATCTAATAACTATATTCGATAATCTCTCTTCGAAAGATTTACATTCGATTAACTTTCCACGAATGATTTACATTCGATTAATCTCCTTTCGAATAAACTATATTCGATTAACTCTTTTAATTCTATCCGAATAAATATTTCGAATAACTCCTTTGGATTTACTCATTTGGATTAACTCGGTTTGATTAACTCATCTTGACTAACTCAACTTATTTAATTTCTATCGAATAACTAATATTCGATTTTCTTATATTCGAATAGCTATATCTGTTTTAAACTTTATTTCGAATGGCTAATATTCGATTTAACTCCATTTGCCTAACTCTAGATCGGAGCGATCACAATTGTTACGCCTGATTCCCTCAGGAAACATCTGTCCACCATAGGCTATCCTCAGCCCTGCGAATTTCGCTAGCAGTCGTATGAAATGGCAACACATCCTAATTAACTATGTTTGCCGAACTCTATCTTCAATAACTATATTCGATCAACTCTAATTGAATAACTAATATTCAATTAATTCTAATTCGATTAACTCTATCTAATTAACTCTAACTGATTAACTCCATCTGATTAATTCTAACTGATTGACTCTACTTTTATTCAGTTTCAAATATCGAGGTTGAAATCGAATCTTACTTCTCCATATAAGTCGAGACTTATATATTCTATTTATCCAATGATAAACATTCTATTTAATTTATAAAACATTATTTATAAATTTATCTTCTCCATCTATCTGTTAGAATAGATCCTATTTAAAATCTTTACTTTAAATCCATTGCATGTTATACCCGTGTGCGAAGCATGGGTCTAACCATTTCAAATGTAAAATTTCCCTTTTATACAATTCTAGTCACTTTTCAAGTATTTCCTTTTATAATATATTTATTTTCTAAATAAATATCACTTTTATTTTATTATCAAATGATAAATATTCTTTTTATAAAATCCTTTGATTTTATAAATATTTTATTTCTACTATACACTTTTAAAAGATCTTATTTATTTTCTAAATAATATTTCCTTTACTATTTGCTATACAAATACTTTCTCTTTCCTATTCGTTATACAAATATTTTTCTTTACTATTTGTTATACAAATAGTTCTTCTTTCTATTCTATTTATTTTTCAAATAAATATCTGTAACAACCCGGAAAATCTGAACCAATTAAATTTTTTTAAATTGGTAAAATAGTGGATTTTAAATATTTAAAATAAATATTTTAAATAATAGCAATGAAAAATGAGTTTGAATCGACGTTTGAAAACAAATATAATTAATTCTAATTACAAACAAGGCCTGAAATGGCGTTGCAGTTTCAAAAATTGAATTCAAACTTTGTCGGACTGTACCGGGTGCAAAACAAAACGGATTTGAGTGAAACCAAAAATATTTAAATCTGTCAGTGAATACCTTTCTAACGAATCTGAAAAATCAAAGTTTCATAGCGGAAAGCAAAAGTTATGGCCAAATGAATTTTCAGAAAGGTCGCTATGGAATTTATATAGCCCGTGAAATTGGCCATTTTGCAAAAGACCTCGGAATTCGACGAAACAACTTTTGTTGGATCCGGGATGTGAAGTTATTGCTGGATTTCAAATTTCATAATTTTTGAAGCTAGTATGTGAGCGTGGCAAAGGAAAACGTGTTTTGGTCAATTACAGTTAAATTGGATCGACCAGAAATGGGCCTTTTTGCAAACGGTCTCAGAATTTGACGAAACTAGTTTTGTTGGGACCGTATCATCAAAACATAGCTAGATTTATTTTTCTGGAATTTTTCGAATCAGTTTGTGGCCCTGGCAAATTGAAATGTACGTTCAAATTGAATATTGAATGTTATATATTTTAATTTGAAGGAAAACTGACTGAAAAAGTCGAATGGGCCTACGAAACATATCCCATTGTGTTTGGAATGGGGGTAAAATGCTAGGGACGACAGTCATTGGGTTTAGATTGGTTGTCGTGTCAGAAAACCCCTTTAAAACCCACCGGCCAATCATAATTTTTATAAAAAGAAAAATCTTTTTTTCTCTCTCCCCGATCGAAGGAGGAAACCGCTTTAAACCTTCCCCCTCATTTTCCGATCAATCCATGTAGAATTAGCTCGTGACACAGTTGAACTTTTTGAAGAGCTTCTCGAGATCTTCAAATCCATATAAAGTTTGGAATTTTTCGCGGCCTGTGGAGTGGGAATCGACGCCTAGAAGTCGACGACTTCAATTCGCCGCTGCCGCCGCCTGGGACCACCGAACTGGCCCCACCTCGTGGCGCACGTGCGCCTCTCCTAGCTCGAGAAGGTGGCGCTGGCCGATCGAAGCAACAATCAACGGATTGGAAGATAAATCGCGACCTAGTTTTGAAGATTTTCAGAGAGGTACGGCTATATATATTTTCAACAGTTTTAACACCTTTAAACCATTGCAAACTTTGAAAAATCATATCTTTTTCGTGTTTTGACGAAATTCAGTGAAACAAGAGATAGTGGACTCATGTGGACGTCTTCTACCTTCTAGAAGAGACCGCATATTTTTCTGAGCTTTCTGCTATTTTTGGTGGAGTGGAACCCAATGTGAGATTTCTAATTTATAAACGATATGGAAAACGATGATGTATAAATTATATAGTCGATGTATGAGTTATATAAGCGTTGTACACCTCTTGTATAAGCGTTGTATAAGTTGTACATTCGATGTATAAGTTATATATGCATTGTAAAAATTATATATATGTATTGAAATAGAAGTGCATTACTATATATATATATATATATATATATATATATATATATATATATATATATATATATATATATACGCCCCTCGTCCACAAACCATGGACGATATTTATTGGTTGTGATTGGTGTGAAAATTGATTGATAGCAAATGGTTGATTGGAATTGTTTGTGGTTGATATTGATTGATTGTGGTTGAAAAATACCCATTTGTGGTTGAGAAATATTTGGTTGAAACCACATAGGATTAGTTTGTGGAAATGAAATAAATATAAATGCCGCCTGCGTGCGAACTAGATGCATGATTCCCCATTGTCAAAAACCGCGAGGTTTTAAGGTAGAGCGAGGAGCCGTACTAGGGACGGTCTCGGTTTTAACTACCCTGCCGTTATGCTGCCGAAATTTTAAATAATATGTTTGAATTATTTTCATTCGTTGAATTATTTTCATTCGTTAAATTGAAATTCATGTGTTGAATGGTGTTCGTGTTTTAAATATAAAAATCACATTTTTTTTATCATCTATATGAACTATATAAAATAATCTTGTTTTGAAAGAAATTGTTTTAATATAAAAATCACATTTTTATCATCTATACGAAAAGTATAAAATAATCTCGTTTTGAAATGAATTGTTTTACAATAAAAATCACATTTTTATTATATAAATGAATTGTTAAAAATAGTGAAGTGTTGAAATAGAAGACAGTTGGATAAAAATATCATTTTTATAAAATGTATGAAAAGAATATAGCTTTGAAATTGAAGAACCGATATATATATATATATATATATATATATATATATATATATATATATATAGAATTGAAATATATCGAATAACGACGCTGCAGTTCGTATTTTGAAACCATGATTTCAAATGACTACACCGGGAGATCCGACCATCGGATTTTCCCGAAATTGCAACCGTTGGGTTCGCTTTGGAGATATCTTTCCAACGGCACCAACTTTGTAAAAATCCAACGGTTGGATTGTCTAGAATGTTTAATTCAAATCTGAAGAAAAACAGCACCAGAGTCGATTATATTTTTATATATATATATATATAAATATAATTATATTTAATCGAATAACGACGCTGTAGTTCGTATTTCGAAATCTAAACTTCAAACGATTATACCGGGAGATCCGACCGTCGGATTTTCCCGAAACTGGAACCATTGGATTCGTTTTGAAAAGATCTTTCTAATGACGTAAATTTTGTGAAGATCCAACGGTTAGATTTTCAGATATGTGTAAATCAAATCTGAAGAAAAACAGCGCCACGGTCGCGTTATGGCCCGAAGCGTTGTTTTGAATAAATTGGCTATTTTAAAATAAATAAAATAGCGATAAATCGTTATAAAATACTATGAACGATATGGATGTGAAATTTAGAAATTAACTGAAGGTTGGCTAAGTCGAGTGGTTTCCTGGGTGTTGATCTGATGTTGGTTTCGGCCTTCGGGGTTAATATTTGGGAAATCTTTCTCTTACTGATTGACGGTTAGTGACTAATGAATTGAAATGATGCGTGTGTATGTTAGTGTTGCACTTGTTTATTATATACACGAGTTGCTCAGAAAGACCGGGTTTATCCCATTCTATATAACTGAATCGACGATAAGAAATCGAAGATGAAGACGATGGTCAAAGACCGGAGATCTTCACCTCGTTTGGACGGTAACCGAGGTCCTGATTGGGAGGCATCCCGAAATATGGATAATGAGTGGTGATCGTCCAGACGTACGTGGTGATCGATGGGTTTGCGAGGTATATAGTGCCTCTGGTTTCGTTCAGACCCAGAACGGACTTGTAAATGGACTGTGTGCGTGACATTGGATTTTATTCTGTGATTGATTGATCTCTGTTAAATATACATCTGTTTGGCGGCGGAGAATTTATTCTTTTGCTTAATGCCCTTCTTTGAAACGCACGAGCTCAGAGGTTGTAAATCGATGGACATCAGTCGCATGGCATGAATTGCTAGTGTGGCATGCCTAAGTAGCAAATGATCTGGGCTTCTGTTGAAAAGCAAAGTCTTGTGGTGATGATCAAAGCACCTCCTGTGTGGCGTAGCTTTGTGTATAACGTGAATTCGCGAGCCTCACACCCCGATATGAACCAGAAACGGGAGAGGACATCATGGAGGGCATGCATTTCTTTCAAGCGAGAAGTGGCGTCAGTGGTTTTAAACGCCCTGACGAGTTTGACTTATGTGGTTGTTGCGGTTGCGAGACGCCTCGGTTTGATCGGACGATCCGGCTCCGATGGAGTCATTCGTTGGCTCACCTACGCCCCATAGGGCGGGGAAACGCATTGTTCAGGAATTTTAATCCACATCGATGGACCGGCCCTGACGATCCAAAGGCTTGACTGAGTACTTGCATGAGGGGCGGGCTAGAGCGTCTCGAAGTCGGTAAGGACTATCTTTTGCCTTGGTTCATGACGGAAATCCAATTTCCAAATACGTGACTGTGCGGTTTTGATTGTATATATATATATATATATATATATATATATATGGCGACATGATATATGGTACCCATGTCGTCTATGATTGATAATTATGATTCGAAATTGTTTTTGAAACATGTAAACACTAGTAATAATATCAATTGCTTTTGTTTTATTCATATCAAGCATATTTTGGCCATTATAAGGTAAAACTCTATCCTCCGGTTTGCGTTGCATTGTGTGATGGGAACTGAGTCTTATAATGGCTTCATTTTTACAAAAAGCATTACTGTGTTTAAAAGAATGATTTGTTTTAGAGCACTGGTGATCCAATGGAGTAAACCCGATCCACGAAAGTGGCGTGGTCCTGTGATTAGCCATATTTTAAATGTCTTGAGTTGATTTCTCATACCAGTCCGATGACTGACTCGTAGTTTGCTTCACTTTCAAACTCGGGTGCCCCTTTTTCTACACGGGCAGCCTTGTATTCAGGTTTAGCTGGTTCTTTCTGGATAGCTGGAGCTAAAGATGGATTCAATCATTTATCTCTTTTTATGTTGTTCAGCTCCTATTGTACATATTTTGTTTGTTTCCGCTGTAGACATTTATGTATAGCTGAACTGTATTTGTACTAAGTAAGATCCTGTATACTGTGTAACTCTGATGATTACTTTTATCCAGTACATCCTATTGTTCATTATCTGGTGTATTTATTTAATTCTTTTCTGCTATTATCTGTTTCTATGCTGTATTCCAAAGATTACCCTTGTCTCCGTCTGTACGGGGTCTGGGGTCGTCTCAACGTGGTATCAGAGCTTTGGCTAAGCTTAGTGCTGGAATATAACATATGAACGAACTCATCAGAAATAGAACCAGTAGTGTTCTAGGACGGGTAACTCTATACAGATAGGATCAGTAATATCCTAGTATGAGTAAAGCAGAATGAGATTACACCTCGATAGACAAATTTACATTTGAAGTATGTGTTCCTATATTTTAAAATATCTTTTCTATGACCTGACACTTGATCTGCCATTTGCAGAAGTACTAGAAAAATGAGTGTCAGAAACAGAAGGAATGCAGAACCAGATCTAGAGGCTCTATTTAAGAGATATCGAAATCTGGGAGGAGCACAATTCTCGGGTAATGAATCTATTATTCAAACTCAAGCTTGGGTGAGCTCTACATAAAGAATATTTGAGTGTTTCCAGCTGAGAGACGACTAGAAAAGATTAGTAGCATCTTGGGCGCTCAATGGAGAAGCTTTAATCTGGTGGGAAACAATCATCAAAGATAGTCCAGAAGGTGATATCACTTGGGATAAATTCAAAGAGATTTTCCTAGGAAGATTTACTCCTCCTGAAGTGACTGAGCGATTATGTGATGAATTCTCTTATCTGTTACAAGGAGATATGACCATCCCAGAATATCATAAGAAATTCAACGAACTTTCTCACTTTGCTCCTCATCTGATTCAAGATCCAAAGAGGAAAAATCTGAGATTTATTCATGGCCTGGAAAGGAGATATCAGAATAGTGTAATGAGGAGTGTGAAGCTTCCTTTTTCAGAAATGATATACATGGCTTATCAGTATGAAGATCTCAATAAGAAAGGTATGTTGCGCGACGAAGAAGAAGTCAGCTCTAGTAACAAAGAAGAGTCGGAAACTGATCGTCCGGAGGCTAGTACGAGGTCTGAGGTCAGTAAAAAGCCTAAGGTAAATCGAAAGAGGGCCAGATCTGAAAAAGAACCAGTAACAACTGATATATGCTCAAGCTGCAATAAAAAAGGACATTTGGTGATAAGTTGCAAATCTTGGAACAAACGAAGAAAAAGTGGATCTAAGCCCACTAAGGAACAAAAGAACCCACATGGGGAAAGGAGATGCCATAAGTGCCGCGAAGCCAGTCATATTGCACGAGAGTGCCCAGTCTCAAAGAAATCTGAAGCAGTACATATAAATGAATTGGCAGAGACTTCCGAGCCCTCATCTAGTCAAGAAAGGGCTGATATTTTAGAAGGCACGCTCAGTGTCAAGAACATTCCAGTTAAAGTACTATTTGATACAGGCGCGTCACGAAGCTTTATTGCAAAGAGTGCGGTCAAGAAGTTGGATTTGAAATTGAAGAAGCTCAAGAAACCAATGACTGTCCAAAATCCAGTTGGGGGTTCCATCGGTCTCAGTTGGGTTTGTGGGGTTCCTGTCTCTTTTTCCTGCTATTAATTCCCCACTATCTCTGTTGTCATGAATTTTAATGAATTCGATCTTATTCTGGGATTGGATTGGCTAACCAAATATGAAGCAGAGGTTAGATCCGCCGAGAGAGTTGTTAGGGCTAAGATTAAATCAGGGAATTATATAACCATACCGTGTGAAGGTCAGAAATCTAATAGAAAAGACTTCTGGGCAGCTTTGGATGTTTCTCCTGTTCAAATAGAAAATATCCCTGAAATCATAGAGAATATTCCCGACCTGATGAAAGATATTCTTGTCATCAAAAACTATGTCGATGTGTTCGAAGAAGTAGTTCGCTTACCTCCGCAGAGAGAAATAGATTTCAAAATTGCTTTAATTCCGAATGCAAGGCCGATAGTTCACGCTATTCGAAGAATGTCCTTGAAGGAGAAAGAAGAACATGACAATCAAACACGACAGCTAGTATGGAAGGGTCTGATCAAGCCTAGTTTCTCTGATTGGGGTGCAACAGTGGTGTTTGTCCCAAAATCTGACGGTACTCTATGGTTATGTGTGGATTATCATGATTTAAACAAACAGACAATAAAGAACAAATATCCATTGTCGCGGATTGATGATTTATTGGATCGATTAAATGGCGCACAAGTATTTTCACGAATGGACCTAGCTACAGGCTTCCATCAACTTCGAATTGCCAAAGAGTGTGATCCAATGACAACATTCGGAGGTCCCGACTTATTCTATGAGTGGTTAGTAATGCCATTCGGCTTTTGTAACGCTCTAGCCTATTTCGTCAACCTAATGAACAGAGTATTCAGAGGAGTATTGAATAAATTTGTTCTTGTTTTCATTGATGATATCCTTATCTTCTGTAAGTCAGAAAGCGAGCACGAAAAACATTTGGAACAAGTGTTAGAAATTCTTAGAAAGAATGTGTTGAAAGCAAAGTTTTCCAAATGTATATTCTGGCAAGATGAAGTGAAATTTCTAGGCCATGTCGTATCAAAAGAAGGAATTGCTGTGGATCCAAGTAAAATCACGGCTATTCAAAATTGGAAGCAGCCCAGTACTCCTACAGAAGTCCGTAGTTTTCTCGGATTGGCTAGTTATTACTGGAAGTTCGTTAAAAACTTTTCGAAGATATCTGGTCACTTAACGAAGCTTACAAAGAAGCACTCTAAATTCAAATGGACTCCAGAAAGTGAGGAGGCTTTTGAAGAGCTAAAGTTAAGATTAACGACTGCTCTAGTGTTAACCATCATCGATGGCAATCAGGATTTGAAAGACTGGACGAATGCTTCTAGAGAAGGCCTTGGCGCAGTGTTAATGCAAAGAGGCCAAGTGATTGCTAATGCTAGCCGTCAACTGAAGCCGAACGAGAAAAACTATGTAACTCATGATCTTGAGTTGTTGGCTATCGTATTCTCTTTGAAAATCTGGAGACACTATCTCCTGGGTGAGAAATTCGAACTGTATACAGACCATCAGTCATTAAAGTATCTGTTCACTCAGAAATACCTGAATCTGAGGCAACAACGTTGGCTAGAGATCCTTGTAGCATATGATTTTGAGATTCTATACACTCCAGGGAAAGCCAATGTCATGGCCGATGCGTTAAGCCGAAAGAATGAAATGATCGCCAGTTTTATTATCACGACTTCACTGATAGATAAAATATCTGCTCTTCAGAAGGATGATCACTTCATTCAGAAGATAAGAGAAATAATTCAGAAGGGCGAACCCTCGAGTTTTCAGGTTG
This sequence comes from Allium sativum, assembly GCA_030737875.1. NCBI lineage: Eukaryota > Viridiplantae > Streptophyta > Magnoliopsida > Asparagales > Amaryllidaceae > Allium > Allium sativum. The sequence goes on along the minus strand of CM060909.1, from coordinate 735,530,773 downwards.
ATAATGAGGGGATTCTAAGGCTGAAAGGTCGAATATGTGTTCCTAACATTGCTGAGCTCCGAAAGGAAGTTCTGGATGAATGCCACAAGTCAAAACTTAGTATCCATCCGGGAGTAAGAAAAATGTATAGTGACATCAAACACACTTTCTGGTGGAGGTCGATGAAGAGGGACATTTCTTTATATGTTAGCCGATGCCCTACTTGCTAGCTAGTCAAAAGCGACCAACAGAAACTGGCTGGATTGTTACAACCGCTAGAAGTTCCTGGTTGGAAGTGGGAACATATTTCCATGGATTTCATTGATGGTTTGCCCAGAACCAGAAAAGGAAATGACAATATTTGGGTGATCGTAGATCGCTTCACGAAGACCGCCCATTTCATACCTGTCAGATCAAATAGAACTGCTCAATGTCTGGCACAGATATATTTCAAGGAAATAGTTAGACTACATGGAGTGCCGCTCAGTATAGTCAGTGATAGAGATACAATATTTACTAGTAAATTCTGGGAGGCATTTCAAGTAGAGCTTGGAACAAAGCTGAACCTAAGCACTGCCTATCATCCTTAGACAGACGGTCAAACTGAGAGGGTGAATCGTATATTAGAAGATCTAATGCGGGCTTGTGTTCTAGATTTTGGTGGATCATGGGAAGACCATCTGCATTTGGCTGAATTCTCATATAATAACAGCTACCAGGCGAGCCTGACGATGTCGCCATTCGAAGCATTATATGGTAGACCGTGCCGATCTCCTGCTTGTTGGGTCGAACCCGGTAATAGACTTGTGTTGGGGCCAGATATGATCCGAGAAGCTGTCGACAAAGTCAATTTTATTAAGAAGCGATTACTCGCCGCTCAAAGCCGAAAAAAGAGCTATCCTGATAGGAGAAGAAGAGATATATCCTTTGTTATTGGCGACTATGTATATTTGAAAGTATCGCCGATGAGAGGAGTTATCTGGTTCGGTAAAACTGGGAAGTTGGCGCCCAAATTCATTGGTCCGTTTCCTATTCTGGAACGGATCAGAACTCTCGCTTATAGGGTTAAATTGCCTGATTGGTTGCCTGGAGTTCATGATGTGTTTCACATATCTCAACTTCGAAAGCATGTTCATGATCCAGACTTGATCGTGGAAGAAGCAGCTCAACAGGATATTGAAATTACCCCAGAATTGGCTATGAGAAGAGAGCCACTAAAGATTATCGTCAAAGAAACCAAAAGAGCTGAGGAACAAGAAGGTTCACTTAGTCAAAGTGAAATGGAGTGGAGATCCGCGAGATTGTACTTGGGAAACTGAGGAGAGCATTCAGAAAGCCTATCCTAGATGTCAAGTAGATATCTCTGATTGACTCCGGTGCAAGGTACATTTACCATACTTTGCATTATCAATTAGTTCTCTACTCTGTTGTTATTTTCTTTCCATGGATGTGCACTTTTAACTCTATAGTCTGAATGATTTTAAAGGAGTACAGAAATTAATTAGTATGTTTTTGAAAAGTTAAAAACAAATTGATTGCTATTTGTGTTGGGTGATAGTAGATTTGATTAATTAAATTATTAAAGCGATAGTTAATTTAATCAATAATAGAATGAATGGTAGAATTTATTCGATTATATCACACATTGAACTGATTAGAAAATAGATAGAAATATATACATGTGCATTATACATGTTTGAATAGGTAAATGGATAGCTATTGAGTAAAGATTTTATTTGCGTGCCCGACAAATAGGTAAACGTTAATGAGTTGGATGCGAAATATTATTATATCAACTCTTGTGAATGCCATTGGATGCGGAGTGCTGGTTGTTCTGTGTGAAATAATAATCATCGCCATAGGATAGTAAAAATTAATTTTGAACTACATTACATGGCATACTTCAACATATACCACATAAGCATTTGGAGCTTGTGTGACGAGGTGGAAGATTTACCATACGAGCGAGAGGCTTGTATGGCGATGACTATATTTTACAGGTTGAACTGATGACTGATATGGACTATTTAAATTGTAACGATAAAATTGCCAGATTAATAAAAAAACCCACACGGGTCTAGAGTTGACAATAATCACGTCTCTCTAGTTATTAGATACGGCACATGGACTATTTATTTCCCACACGGGACGAGGTGACGAGGATTTATCCTCTGGAGCATTTAAAATACACACTCCCTCAGGCTTTGACAGAGTGACGAGAATTTATTCTCTGGAGTTATTATCAATACACGCTCCCCTGTAAACACCAGAATATATCACTATAAATATGTGTATGCTTATTAGGATTATTGGGTACCTAATACGACCCAATAAATTTCCAAACATCTCTCCGTACAAAGGAGGTTATGGCGAAATATTTCGAAAATTCCGGGTGTTCCGAGTGTTAGCCAAATTTGTGAAGAATTTGAAAATTCTCAGAAACTGAAAAGTTGGAGAATGGAAGCCAGATCGAACGTAGAGTTGATTAATCAAACCACTTTCGACTTTGTTCCTTTTCGGGGACGAAAAGTTTTAAGTGGGGGAGATTGTAACGACCCGGAAAATCTGAACCAATTAAAATTTTTTAAATTGGCTAAAATAGTGGATTTTAAATATTTAAAATAAATTTTTTAAATAATAGCAATGAAAAGTGAGTTTGAATCGACGTTTGAAAACGAATATAATTAATTCTAATTACAAACAAGGCCTGAAATGGCGCTGCAGTTTCAAAAATTGTATTCAAACTTTGTCGGACTGAACTGGGTGAAAAACAAAATGGATTTGAGTGAAACCAAAAATATTTAAATCTGTTAGTGAATACCTTTCTAACGAATCTGAAAAATCGAAGTTTCGTAGCGGAAAGCAAAAGTTATGGCCAAATGAATTTTCAGAAAGGTCGCTATGGAATTTATACAGCCCGTGAAATTGGCCATTTTGCAAAAGACCTCGGAATTCGACGAAACCACTTTTGTTGGATCCGGGATGTGAAGTTATTGCTAGGTTTCAAATTTCATAATTTTTGAAGCTAGTATGTGAGCGTGGCAAAGCAAAACGTGTTTTGGTCAATTATAGTTAAATTGGATCGACCAGAAATGGGCCTTTTTGCAAACGGTCTCAGAATTCGACGAAACTCGATTTGTTGGGACCATATTGTCAAAACATAGCTAGATTTATTTTTCTGGAATTTTTCGAATCAGTTTGTGGCCCTGGCAAATTGAAATGTACGTTCAAATTGAATATTGAATGTTATATATTTTAATTTGAAGGAAAACTGACTGAAATAGTCGAATGGGCCTACGAAACATATCCCATTGTGTTCGGAATGGGGGTTAAACGCTAGGGACGACAGTCGTTGGGTTTAGATTGGTGGTCGTGTCAGAAAACCCCTTTAAAACCCACCGGCAATTCATAATTTTTATAAAAAAAAAAAAAAAAATCTTTTTTTCTCTCTCCCCGATCGAAGGCGGAAACCGCTTTAAACATTCCCCCTCATGTTCCGATCAATCCACGCCGAATCAGCTCGTGCCACAGTTGAACTTTTTGAAGATCTTCTCGAGATCTTCAAATCCATATAAAGTTTGGAATTTTTCGTGGCCTGTGGAGTGGGAATCGACGCCTAGAAATCGACGACTTCAATTCGCCGCCGCCGCCGCTTGGGACCACCGAACTGGACCCACCTCCTGGCGCACGTGCGCCTCTCCTAACCCGACAAGGTGGTGCTGGCTGATCGAAGCAACAATCAACGGATTGGAAGATAAATCGCGACCTAGTTTTGAAGATTTTCAGAGAGGTACGGCTATATATATTTTCAACAGTTTTAACACCTTTAAACCGTTGCAAACTTTGAAAAATCATATCTTTTTCGTGTATTGACGAAATTCAGTGAAACAAGAGACAGTGGACTCGTGTGGATGTCTTCTACCTTCTAGAAGAGACCGCATATTTTTTTGAGCCTTCTGCTATTTTTGGTGGAGTGGAACCCAATGTGAGATTTCTAATTTATAAACGATATGGAAAACGACGATGTTTGAATTATATAGTCGATGTATGAGTTATATAAGCGTTGTACACCTCTTGTATAAGCGTTGTATAAGTTGTACGTTCGATGTATAAGTTATATATGCGTTGTAAAAATTATATATATGTATTGAAATAGAAGTGCATTGCTATATATATATATATATATATATATATATATATATATATATATATATACGCCCCTCGTCCACAAACCATGGACGATATTTATTGGTTGTGATTGGTGTGAAAATTGATTGATAGCGAATGGTTGATTGGAATTGTTTGTGGTTGATATTGATTGATTGTGGTTGAAAAATACCCATTTGTGGTTGAGAAATATTTGGTTGAAACCACATAGGATTAGTTTGTGGAAATGAAATAAATATACATGCCGCCTGCGTGCGAACTAGATGCATGATTCCCCATTGTCAAAAATCGCGAGGTTTTAAGGTAGAGCGAGGAGCCGTACTAGGGACGGTCCCGGTTTTAACTACCCTGCCGTTATGCTGTCGGAATTTTAAATAATATTCATGTGTTTGAATTATTTTCATTCGTTGAATTATTTTCATTCGTTAAATTGAAATTCATGTGTTGAATGGTGTTCGTGTTTTAAATATAAAAATCACATTTTTTTTATCATCTATATGAACTATATAAAATAATCTTGTTTTGAAAGAAATTGTTTTAATATAAAAATCACATTTTTATCATCTATATGAAATGTATAAAATAATCTCGTTTTGAAATGAATTGTTTTACAATAAAAATCACATTTTTATTATATAAATGAATTGTTAAAAATAGTGAAGTGTTGAAATAGAAGACAGTTGGATAAAAATATCATTTTTATCAAATGTATGAAAAGAATATAGCTTTGAAATCGAAGAACCGATATATATATATATATATATATATATATATCGAATAAAGATGCTGCAGTTCGTATTTTGAAACCGTGATTTCAAATGATTACACCGGGAGATCCAACCATCGGATTTTCCCGAAACTGCAACTGTTGGGTTCGCTTTGGAGATATCTTTCCAACGGCACCAACTTTGTAAAAATCCAACGGTTGGATTGTCTGGAATGTTTAATTCAAATCTGAAGAAAAACAGCGCCAGAATCGATTATATTTTTATATATATATAAATATAATTATATTTAATCGAATAACGACGCTGTAGTTCATATTTTGAAATCGAAACTTCAAACGATTATACTGGGAGATCCGACCGTCGGATTTTCCCGAAACTGGAACTGTTGGATTCGTTTTGAAAAGATCTTTCTAATGATGTAAATTTTGTCAAGATCCAACGGTTAAATTTTCATATATGTGTAAATCAAATCTGAAGAAAAATAGCGCCACGGTCGCGTTATGGCCCGAAGCGTCGTTTTGAATAAATTGACTATTTTAAAATAAATAAAAATAGCGATAAATAGTTATAAAATACTATGAATGATATGGATGTGAAATTTAGAAATTAACTGAAGGTTGGCTAAGTCGAGTGGTTTCCTGGGTGTTGATCTGATGTTTGTTTCGGCCTTCGGGGTTAATATTTGGGAAATCGTTCTCTTACTGATTGACGGTTAGTGACTAATGAATTGAAATGATGCATGTGTATGTTAGTGTTGCACTTGTTTATTATATACGCGAGTTGCTCAGAAAGACCGGGTTTATCCCATTCTGAATAACTGAACCGACGATAAGAAATCGAAGATGAAGACGGTGGTCAAAGACCGGAGATCTTCACCTCGTTTGGATGGTAACCGAGGTCCGGATTAGGAGGCATCCCGAAATATGGATAATGAGTGGTGATCGTCCAGACGTACGTGGTGATCGATGGGTTTGCGAGGTATATAGTGCCTCCGGTTTCATTCAGACCCAGAACGGACTTGTAAATGGACTGTGTGCCTGACATTGGATTTTATTATGTGATTGATTGATCTCTGTTAAATATACATTTGTTTGGCGGTGGAGAATTTATTCTTTTGCTTAACGCCCTTCTCTGAAACGCACGAGCTCAGAGGTTGTATATCGATGGACATCAGTCGCATGGCATGAATTGCTAGTGTGGCATGCCTAAGTAGCAAATGATCAAGGCTTCTGTTGAAAAGCAAAGTCTTGTGGTGATGATCAAAGCACCGCCTGTGTGGCATAGCTTTGTGTATAACGTGAATTCGCGAGCCTCATACCCCGGTATGAACCAGAAACGGGAGAGGACATCAGGGAGGGCATGCGTTTCTTTCTAGCTAGAAGTGGCGTCAGTGGTTTTACACGCCCTGACGAGTTTGACTTATGTGGTTGTTGCTGTTGCGAGGCGCCTTGGTTTGATCGGACGATCCGGGTCCGATGGAGTCATTCGTTGGCTCAACTACGCTCCATAGGGCGGGGAAACGCATTGTTCAGGAATTTTAATCCACATCGGTGGACCGGCCCTGACGATCCAAAGGCTTGATCGAGTACTTGCCTGAGGGGCGGGCTAGAGCGTCTCGAAGTCGGTAAGGACTATCTTTTACCTTGGTTCATGACGAAAATCCAATTTCCAAATACGTGACTGTGCGGTTTTGATTGTATATATATATGGTGACATGATATATGGTACCCATGCCGTCTATGATTGATAATTATGATTCGAAATTGTTTTTGAAACATGTAAACACTAGTAATAATATCAAGTGCTTTTGTTTTATTCGTATCAAGCTTATTTTTGCCATTATAAGGTAAAACTCTATCCTCCGGTTTGCGTTGCATTGTGTGATGGGAACTGAGTCTTATAATGGCTTCATTTTTATAAAAAGCATTACGGTGTTTAAAAGAATGATTTGTTTTAGAGCACTGGCGATCCAATGGAGTAAAACCGTTCCATGAAAGTGGCGTGGTCCTGTGATTAGCCATATTTTAAATGTGTTGAGTTGATTTCTCGTACCAGTCCCATGACTGACTCTTAGTTTGCTTCACTTTCAAACTCGGGTGCCCCTTTTTCTACACGGGCAGCCTTGTATTCAGGTTTAGCTGGTTCTTTCTGGATAGCTGGAGCTGAAGATGGATTCTATCATTTATCTCTATTTATGCTGTTCAGCTCCTATTGTACATATTTTGTTTTTTTCCGCTGTAGACATTTATGTATAGCTGTACTGTATTTGTACTAAGTAAGATCCTGTATACTGTGTAACTCTAATGATTACTTTTATCTAGTATATTCTATTGTTCATTATCTGGTGTATTTATTTAATTCTGTTCTGCTATTATCTGTTTCTGTTTTATATTCCAAAGATTACCCTTGTCTCCGTCTATACGGGGTCTGGGGTCGTCTCAATATCCCTTTTCAATTCTATTTGTAAATGGTTTACAAATATTTCTTTTCAATTTTATCTATTTGATTAACAAATAAATATTCCTTTTATATCTATTTATTTTCTAATAAGTATTTTCTTTTTATAAAATCTTTTGATTTTATAAATAATTCTTTTTCAATATAACATTGAAAGTTTCCTGTTTAACATTCCAGTATTCCTTATGGTATTTAACGTTCCATATAACAATGATCGGTATCATTTAAACATACAAAATCAACAACAGATTTCATATCACATCATATAACACAATATATGAAAACAGTAAAATAATTGTTGAGGAACCCAGTTGGGTCCCTCCGACATGTTTCCCTACAACCACAGATGTTAATCAACATAAATAACATGGATGTGAAGTATTCTAATAAACAGAATTTATATTCGATTAACGATTTATAACAATATCGTTATCTATATTTTCAATCAACTGACTAGAAGTTCAACCAAACAGCCAACACACAGCAAACAACCATTATTTATATATTCTAAAAATATTTTATAAAAATATAAATTGAATAGAGTTAGTGAGATTTACTCACATTGGACGGTTATCGTTAAATAACGATAATTAGTCATTGATTTGATCCAGGCATTAAATTTCATCATAAATCCAAACGAGCTTAATTTCATTCTCGGTCAGTTCCATGGTGTAGCCGCCATCCATACGATCCCGTCGGATCTTGTTCGTTGAATTTCGTTCATGTATGAGTAAGTTATCACGTTAACAAGTTCTATACATTATTTTAGATTAAACTAGAATAAAATTACTCTTTATAAATTGGGCCTCACCCTTAAAATCTCCGGCCCAAACCTGTAATACTCCTTCTCCCCAAAACGAACACGCTCCAGTTGAACTCAAACGCACCATAGCCGTCGTTCCCTTCCCAATGTGCTCCTCCTCCCTTCATTCTAAAATCAAGTAAAAATACCCAAAATTCTCCTCGTCTTCTCCTCTATCTCCTTATATATCAAACTTGTAATACTCCTTCTCCTCTATCCTTCCTCCGCTGCGCAGTGCAGCCACCGAACTTTCGCATCACCGAATCACCCCAAATTTACATACATGATGCTCTTGCCTGTCGCGAGTTCGAATATTAACTCGAATTCCCACATCAATACACCGAGTCCCTTAAAAATCCAACCCTAACCATCGGCTGTTAAACCCCTACGTACAGAAAGGATGTCGAATCCAGGGAAATAGCCATGAGCGTTGAGAGCAAATTGAGGGGAAAACCAAATATATGCATATCCTGATTTATATGGTTTTACATGATTTCCTTTTGATTTTTGAAAGAGGGTTCTTCCACGTTTTGGTGAAGAACGATGGCGGCTCAAACCCTTGACCATTGGAAAAAACAATTTAGTATTATAGATGTTGAGGGGTATTTATAGGGTGGGTTTCTATATTTTTTTTATTCGATTATTCTATTTTATTTTAAGCAAATGCTATTTTTCTGTGTCCTCTAAAATTCCTGTGATCACACATGACCCCCAAAAATCACAAAAATGGACATGCAACTATAGTTCGACATTACGATCCCAACGAAACTGGTTTTGTCGAATTCCAACTTCGTATGCCCACACAGCATATTTTTAACCTTTAAAATACTGACTGTTTTTCACTCTAAAAATGCGTACGACTTCATATTGACTTCAAAAATCACGGAAACTGAAATCGAGCAATAATTTGACATTACGAATCCAACAAAATTGGTTTCGTCGAAAACTGAGGTCGTTTGCAAAAGTGGCTATTTTTAAAGCTCAAAATAAACCATTTAAATATATAAATATATTTCAAAACATTTAAATTTAATATTTAAAAATAAATATTATCTTATATATTCACAATAGGATATCATACAGCTCCACTGGGATTTATAACTCGATATTTCAAATCCATTGTTACATCGATTTTCGATTTATACTTAAAAATCGATTTTAAATTATAAATAAATCGATATAAATTATAAAGGAATTTCATAGTGACTTTTCTGAAGTTTGATTTGGACATAACCACAAATCTACATGATGAAATCCCGATTTTCTCTTCCACTAGAAAAATATACTTCACCAGCTCCATACATTTCTTGTTTCACAGAAATCCGGTTTAAAACGGCTTCTGTATATTCCGTTGAAGTTAAAATCGCCAAGTAGCGAACTGCAGCGCCATTTCGAGCTCGATTTTAATTATATTATAATTTATACATTCAACGGTCGTTTATATAATATATTCGTTATTCTAATTCAATTCTAAACTGAATTAAATATCATCGATGATCCAATTCACACCATTTTGTGAATTCCACTGTTTCTGATTATTTCAGAAATTAAATATATTATTATATTATTTATTTTAATTAAATATTCAATATTATTAATTCTGCTCATTTGAAATAACCAAACCATTATTTAAATAATTAAATAAATTATTTATATCGCTGAAAAATGCGGGTCGTTGCAGTAAATTTAGACCAAATTGAACCAAATATTGAACTATATTGTAAATTGATAAAAATTGCATGCATATACATGTATACACAATGAACAGGTCATTGTAAAGAGGCTAGAGCAGAGGAATTAAATTGTTTGCCCGACAAATAGGTACATGTTTATTATATTTCCTGGGGATTTTGTTGATTTTATGAGCCGATTGGCTAGCCGCTTGGCTGTTTCTTTTTCCTTTTTGATTGGGAAGGCCTGTATGGCGATTTCGGGATTTTCCCGGTGCTCCCATACAGGGGAGGTTATGGCAAAAAATTTCGAAAATTTTGGGTGTTAGCCAAATTTTTGAAAAATTTGAAAAGTTCTTAGAAACTGAAAAGTTGAAGAACTTGAGCCATAATGAAAATACTGAAAGTTGAGTTGGTTAGTTAAACAACTTTCAGTTTTGTTCCTTTTCGAGGACGAAAAGATTTTAAGTGGGGGAGATTGTAACAACCCGGAAAATCTGAGCTAATTTAAAAATTTTATTTTGTCGATTTTAATGAATTTTGAATATTTAAAATGGTTTATTTTAAATAATAACGATGAGAAATTTATTTTGAATAGAATTAGAAGGTATATTTATTTGAATCGACGTTAGAGTATAAATATTTATTTTTAATTATAAAATGAATTGGAAAAGGCACGTTAGTTCGAAAATTCGATTTCAAATTTCAAATGAAAGTACAGTATTCAAAATAAACCGGATTTTAGCGATACCAATAATATTAGAATCTATTTGAAAATATCTTTCAATGAATCCGAAAAATTGAAATTTCATAACGAGAATAAAAAGTTATGTCCAAATGAAAATTCAGAATAGTCGCTATGGAAATTATAGCCCTTAAAAATAGCCATTTTGCAAACGACCTCCGTTTTCGACAGAACCACTTTTGTTGGATCCGGGATGTCAAATTATTGCTAGATTCCAAAATTCATAATTTTTGGGATTAATATGTGAGCGTGGCAACAGAAAACGTGTTTGAACAGTTTCAGTCAATTTGGATCGACCAGAAAATGGCCATTTTTCAGACAGTCTTCAAATTTGATGAAATTAATTTTGTTAGGACTGTATCATCAATACAAAGCTAGAAATAATTTTTCTAGAATTTTTAGTGTCAGTATGTGGCCCCGGTAAATTAAAATGTACGTTTAAATTAAATATATACTGATTTATAATTTAATTTAAAGCATAACTGAATGTAACAGCCGAATGTGGTTATGAAACATATCCCATTGTGTTCGGAATGGGGTTAACTAGTTAGGGGCGACAGTTGTTGGATCTCGATAGGGGTTCATATTAAAAATTTGCATTTCGGGAATAATTAAATAATAATAAAGTAAATCCTAAAACCCTAGGACCTTGGTTAAACCCTATTCTCTAGTTCCTATAGTCAACTACTCCCCTAGCCCCCGTTCATTTTGGAAATCGACAGAAAATTAAAAGAAATAAAAAAACACGAAGGAGGAAGCCGCCGCATCCTCCAGTCCCGTCCACCGCCACTTCGCCGGAGGTCCGCCACGCCCCTCCCATTAGCTGCTCCGCCGCTTTCTTCTTCCCCCCTCCTCTTCTCGATCCTCTCCCTCCTCCATTCCCTTTTCTTCAATCCCCAAACCCGCCGTACCCGAACCCTAGGCCCTCCGCCCTAATGAAACCGCCACTCCCCCTTGGCCCACCGACGACCAACCGAGCCTCCCCGCACCTGACCAAACCCGCGCCCCACACCTCGGACAAACACTGTAAGTTTATATTAGTTTTCTATTTATTTTCTTAAGCACTCAGTCTAGTTAATTTAACAAGTATAGTTAGGATTTTATAGAATATGAAGTTGAGATTTTGTAAAAAAAATAAAGACGAAATTTTTATATAATGATTTTAAATTAAAGATAGGGTTTTTATTTATATTTCTAGAGAATAATGAAATATAATTTTTATTTATATTTGTAGAGAATAAAAATATAATTTTTATTATATGTAGAGAAAAAAAATATAATTTTTATTATATGTAGAGAATAAAAATATGATTTTTATTATATTTAAAAAATAAGAATATAATTTTTATTATATGTAAAGAATAAAAACATAATTTTTATTATATGTGGAGAATAAAAATATGACTTTTATTATGTGCGATGAACAAAAATATGATTTTTATTTACTGGAATGAAGGGATAAAAATATGATTTTTGCTATGAACAACGTGAAAAAATCTGTGATGGAAATGGTGGAAAACAAATCCAAATCTGAACCGTTTAGAATCAAAGCACGGCGGAGTGGATCCCGAAGGTGAGAACTTCTCACCATATTTTCTTGTACAGTTATTTATTTTTATAACTGCATATATGAACTGTTCCCCATCGTCCACAGACCATGAACGATTTGTTTGATTGTTTGGTTTGGTTGATTAGATTATTTGATTGAATTGGGTTTTTTGGGTGAAATGAATTGATTAGAATAGTTATGGGTGTTTGGCGTGAGACAATATTAGGAGAGGGGTAATGCTAGACATTACCCGATTTTGATATCGCGCCGTTGGGCCGCCAAAATTTTATAAAATATGTTAGAACAATAAAATTATTATTTTTATTGTGTAAATGAATTGAATAAATAATTTATTGTAAAAATATAATTTTTAACATTGATATGAATAAAATAAATATTCATTTACAAATCAGATAATTTGTTTATGTACACCCATTTTACTGATATGGATTGGGATGTTAAATTTTACACACCGCCCAACTGCAGAAATAAAATTCATTATTTGTTGATTGAAACCCCACACGGGTATTGTGATGATATTAAACATACACTAATCCCAATAGTTAGTCGTATGTCAACTGGTTGGTTGACAGACTGTTATAAGCGTTAAATACTTATACTTAATGCTTATACAGTGTAGAATGCACTCTGGATGATGGATGATTATTTATTTCTGTTGTGGTATACATGTATTGTATGAAATCCATATAATCAAATTATATGGTAATTGATTGTGTCTGATTCCAGTTAAGAAAGAATGAATATTTTAAAATAATGATTATTTTAAAATAACGAATATTTTCAAATAATATTCAGAAAAGAATCAAAATATGATTTTGATGTCCGATTTGGGACGGACACGAAAATATTTAAATATATAAAGCCGTGTTGATTAGATTAACGCCATTTTGACATGAACGATATTTATCTCGATTTTATTCATTTTTATAATGAATATTGAAAAGGAATTGATTTCGAAATATAATGTTTTGAAAATATTATCATTTATATATCGATGATATGGAATATTCAATTTTGATTTGAAATTGAATATGAAGTTGAAATCGTTTTGAAAACGAATTTAAAACGACTTGTGAAATACGTTTTAAATGGAAATCCACAAAGTATATATTATATATATATATTTATATAATATAATGGCCTGAATAGAACGTGCCGCGCAGCGGCAGTTTGCGAATTTCGACTATTGACTTCGAACGGACATTTCGGGAGATCCGTCCGTCGGATTCTACTAAACCTGAAATCATTGGGTTCGTATCGAAAAGAGCTTTCTAGCGAATATTAAAGATTTGAAATCTATCGGTGGATTTTGAATTATATCCAAATCAAATTTGGAAAAGGTCGCTGTAAGTGTAGTTCAATGGCCGTTTATGGAAATCGACTGTACGGGCCTTGATAAAATTATTAAAAATATCAATAATTTGTGTTAAATCCTAACAAATGATTTGGAAAGAATTGGGATGAAAAATTCCATATTTGAAAAGATAAAAATAGATTTTTATTGAAATGAACTAGTTTTGAACTAGAATTATAATCCCATTATTTTTAAAATAAATAAATTGGATTTGAAATGGTTTTAAAAATAACCGGAATTTCCAATATATGAATTGGAATGCATTTGAATCGAAATTATCTTCGGAATATTTTGATATTGGATTCCATAATTATACGGATATTGTAGAGGAATTTGGAAGATATATGATGTTATTCCAATACGGAATTTGTTGATTCTAGAATTTGATATTGAATATAAGCCGATATATTTTTTATTCAGAGGCTTGTATTTAATATTAAATGTGATTTTGGGTTTTTCGTGAATGGTGTCTTCATTCACATTGTTCTTGAACCCAGTTGAGAAAAGATTAAATCTTTTTATTTAGATTTAATGAAGTATACCAATTAATTGATATTTAATTGGAATGGAATTGAAATTGGTCTTTGGGTTTATCGTGAATGGTGTTTTAAGTAACACTTGTTCTTTAACCCGATTAACAATGGAATAAGATTTTGGGTTATCGTGAATGGTATCTTTAATAATACTGTTCTTAGACCCAATGGAGTTAATAAAATCAGGAACTAACTGGAGATTAGTTAAGTTGAATTGTTTCCTGGGTATCGATCAGATGTTGGTTTCGGCTTTCGGGGTTAATACTTAGGGAATTGTTCACTTGCTAATTTACGTTTAAAGGCTGATGGAATGGAATGTGATTTTGGGTTTATCATGAACCATGTTTTAAAGGACATTGGTTCTTTAACCCAGTTAAAGACATGAATAAGATTTTGGGTTTTCGTGAAAGGTATCTTTAATAATACTGTTCTTAGACCTAATGGAGTTAAGAAAATCAGAAACTAACTGGAGATTAGTGAAGTTGAATGGTTACCTGGGTATTTATCTGGTGTTGGTTTCGGCCTTCGGGGTTGATACTTAGGGAATTGTTCACTTGCTAATTTACGGTTAAAGGCTGATGGAATGGAATTTGATTTTGGGTTTATCGTGAACTGTATTTTAAATGACATTGGTTCTTTAACGCAGTTAAAGGAAGGATATGATTTTCAGAGTTTAACAATCGTTAATATTGATGTCAAGATTGGGCTGTACACCCAAAGCGAGGTAATAAGTGGTGTTCGTCCAGACGTACTTGGAGATCGATGGATATGCGAGGGCCTCTCCCCTGTATTGGACATATGGGGGAGGAATAAGGTGCCTCCGGTTTCGTTTAGACCCAGAACGAACTTGTAAATGGATGTGTGTCTGACATTGGATTTCATTCTGTGTGATTGATATACATCGGTTGCATAGCGTGAATTGCCTATGTGGCATGCTGAGATGCTAATGATCAAGGCTTCTGTTGAAAAGTAGAGTCTTGTGATTGATGATCAAAGCGCGGCCTTGGTGGCATAGCTTTGTGTATAGCGTTAATTCGCGAGCCTCACACCCCAGTGTGAACCAGAAACGGTAGAGGACTGCAGGGAGGGCATGCGTTTCTTTCTAGCTAGGAGTGGTGTCAGCGTTTTACTAGCCCTGGCATTTTACTTATGTAGATGATGGATTGCAAGGCGCCTCGGTTATATCGGTCGATCCGGGACCGATGGTCTGGTCGGGGTAAGACCAGTTTACGCCCCAAAGGGCGGGGAAACGCAGTGTTCAGGCATTTTAATCCGCTCCGTGTGGACCGGCCCTGAAGATCCAAGGGTCGATGCGTTCTGATCCTGAGACATGGTAGGTTAGATTGTCTCGAAGCAGTGAGGACGATCCCTTGCCTTGGTTCACAGATGGAAATCTAACTTTCGATACATGACTTTGCGGTTTTAATTGTAAACCTATATATGGTGACATAGTGGTATGAGGCACTTATGCCGTCTATGATTGATACTTATAATTGAAATTGTTTTGACACTATACATTTATAGTAATAATAAAACATGAAATTTTACATACCAAGCATTCTTGGCTATTATATGGTAAAAACTCTATCCTCCAGCTTGTGTTGCATTGTGTGATGGGACCTGAGTCTTATAATAGCTTCATTGTTCTTTATTTAGCATTGCACTGTTGTTTTCATGCACTGGTATTCTTGGGAGGAAACCCGTTCTGTGTTATACGGCGTGGTCCCTTGATTTACCTAGATTTAAAATAAAGATTAATAATTGTATTAGATCTTACACCAGTCACATGACTGACCTGAACTCTAGGTGCCCCTATTTTCTACACGGGCACCTAGTAGTTTTGGTTTTGCAGATTTATGTTCACAGGATCCTGGTTTACAGCTGGAATGATATTCAGAAAGCTCTGTATTCATATATTCTTTTCAGTTGTATTTTGTATTATTTTCCGCTGCATTGTAACTTGTAAATCTCTGATATTTAGTAAATGTGTAATATTTATTCATACTCTGTATATTCTTGTATTTTGATTTAAATTGTTGTAATAAGCAATGAAATGTTCTTCTGTTTGTGTTCTGATTCGTCTTGTCCTCAAAGCAATCCGAGATTTCCTGTAAGGGGTTTTTCGGATCGTTTCAATTTGGTTGTTGTTGTGTACATGTGTGTATGAAATCCATATAATAACATTATATGGTAATTGACGGTGTCTGATTCCAGTTCAGAAAGAATGAATATTTTAAATTAACGATTATTTTAAAATAACAAATATTTTAAAATAATATTCAGTAAGAGATCAAAATCTGATTTTTTTGATGTCAGATTGGGATGGACACGAATATATTTAAATATATAAAGCCGTGTTAATTAGATTAACGCCATTCTGACGTGAATGATATTTATATCGATTTTATTCATTTCTATGATGAATACCGAAAAAGAATTGATTTCAAATTCTAATGTTTTGAAAATATCACCATTTATATATTAATGATATGGAATATTCAATTTTGATTTGAAATTGAATATGAAGTTGAAATCGTTTTGAAAACGAATTTAAAATGATTTATAAAATACGTTTTAAATGGAAATCGATGAAATATATATTATATATATATATATAATATAATGGCCTGAATAGAATGCGCCGTGCTGCGCCAGTTCGCAAATTTCGACCATTGACTTCGAATGGAAATTACGGGAGATCCGACCATCGGAGTCTCCTAAAACCGGAACCATTGGGTTTGTATCAAAAAGATCTTTCCAACAAATATTAGAGATTTGAAATCTAATGGTTAGATTTGGAATCATGTCCAAATAAAATTTGGAAAGGTCGTTGTAAGTGCAGTTCGATGGCCATTCATGGGAATCGACTGTACGGGCCTTGATAAAATTATTAAAAATATCAATAATTTGTAAAATCATAATAAATGATTTGGAAAGAATTGGGATGAAAAATTCCACATTTGAAAGGATAAAATTATATTTTTATCGAAATGAATTAGTAAAGAACTAGAATTAAAAATCCAATATTTTTAAATAAATAAATTGGGTTTGAAATGGTTTTAAAAATAATCAGAATTTCCAATATATGAATTGGAATGGATTTGAATTGAAATTATCCTCGGAATATTTCGATACTGGATTTCATGATTATACAGATATTGTTTAGGAATTTGGAAGATATATATATCATTATTCCAATACGATATTTGTTGGTTTCAGAATATGATGTTGAATATAAGCCGATATATTTTCTATTCAGAGCTTTGTATTTCATATCAAATTGGAATGTGGGTTTGTCGTGAATGGTATCTTTAATATTACTATTCTTAAACCCTATGGAGTTAAGAAAATTAGAAACTGACTGGAGATTAGTTAAGTTGAATGGTTTCCTGTGTATTGATCTGATGTTGGTTCGGCCTTCGGGGTTAATACTTAGGGAATTGTTCTCTTACTAATTTACGGTTAGAGACTGATGGAATATGAATTGGGTTTATTATGAACTGTGTTTTTAATGACATTCGTTCTTTAACCCAATTTACAATGAAATTTGATTTGGAATTTATTAATCGTTTTATTAAGATTCAACAGGAATTGTCCAAAGTAATGTGAAGATTCTATAATTAATGGAATGTGACTTGGGTTTGTCGTGAATTGTGTCTTCATTAACACTGTTCTTAAACCCAGTTGAGAAAATATTAAATATTTTATATAGATTTAATGAAGTATACCAATTAATTATTATTTAATTGGAATTGAAGTGGAATTGATTTTCGGGTTTATCGTGAACGATGCTTTAAGTAACACTTGTTCTTTAACCCGATTAACAGTGGAATGAGATTTTGGGTTGTCGTGAATGGTAATAATACTTTTCCTAGACCCAATGGTGTTAAGATAATCAGAAGCTAACTGGAGATTAGTTAACTTTAATGGTTTCCTAGGTATTGATCTGATATTGGTTTCGGCCTTCGGGGTTAATACTTAGGGAATTGTTCACTTGCTAAATTACAATTAAAGGCTGATGGAATGGAATGAGATTTTGGGTTTATAGTGGACCGTGTTATAAATGACATTGGTTCTTTAACCCAGTTAAAGATAGGATATGATTTCCTAAGTTAAATAATCATTAATGTTGAATTTTGGGAAGATTAAAACCAAGTGGAGTTTTTATGAATCTTTAATTAGATTGAAATGACCGAGAATGGAGTATCACCAGTTTTGCTCCAGGCGATAGTTAAATCTTTAATTAGATTTGAGCGTGAAATGTTAACTGAATTTACCGATAACACCATGGTGTTAAATATGAAGTATTACCAGTTTTGCTTCATGGGATGAATAGATTGGGTTTGAGAAATTAAACAAATGATTACTTCGGTAAGGTTTGCTAATCCTGACTAGTTTGGATAAACCATAATTTGGTTTGGATTGAAATCCAAAAGAAGATTAAAGAATAAATTTAAAGAATTTATCTTTGATAAAATTAATGGGAACCTTTCCCAAAGTATAAGAATATTTGAATAAAGAAATATTCTGGATTGGAATGAGGCGTATGTTGTGTTTTTATAGCACTTGTTTATTATATACGCGAGTTATTCAGAAAGACCGGGTTTATCCCATTCTGAATAACTGATTCAACGATGTGTCGAGGATGAAGACGGTAGTGGAAGACCAGAGGTCTTCACATCGTTTGGATGATTACTGATGTCTTGATTGGGCTGTACACCCAAGACAAGGTAATAAGTGGTGATCGTCTAGACGTACTTGGAGATCGACCGGATATGCGAGGGCCTTTCTCCTGTATTGGACATACGGGATGAGGAATAAGGTGCCTCCAGTTTTGTTCAGACCCAGAACGAACTTGTAAATGGATGTGTGTCTGACATCGGATTTCATTTTGTGTGATTGATATACATCGGTTTCATAGAGTGAATTGCCTATGCAGCATGCTGAGATGCAAATGATCAAGGCTTCTATTGAAAAGCAGAGTCTTGTGCTTGATGATCAAAGCACGGCTTTAATATACCATAGCTTTGTGTAGCGTTATTTCGCGAGCCTCACACCCCAGTGTGAACTAGAAACGGGAGAGGACATCAGGGAGGGCATGCGTTTCCTTCTAGCTAGGAGTGGTGTCAGCATTTTACTAGCCCTAATTTTTTACTTTTGTGGATGATGGATTGCAAGGAACCTCGGTTATTTCGGTATCTGCGGAGCCGATGGATGGTCTTTATACAGGCCATATTTATGCCCCATAGGGCGGGGAAACATAGTGTTTAGGCATTTTAATCTACATCAAGTGGACCGGCCCTGACGATCCAAAGGTCACTCGAGCTTTGACCTGAGACATGGGCTAGATTGTCTCGAAGCGGTAAGGAAGATCCGTTGCCTCGGTTCACAGACGGAAATCTAACTTCCAATACGTGACTTTGCAATTCTGATTGTAAAGCCTAGTACGGCGACATAGTGGTATGGGGCACTTATGTCGTCTATGATTGATACTTACGATTGAAATTGTTTTGACACTATACGCTTATAGTAATAATAAAATATGAAATTCCACGTACCAAGCATTTTTGGCTATTATTAGGTAAAAACTCAATCCTCCGGCTTGCGTTGTATTGTGTAGTGGGACGTGAGTCTAATAATAGCTTCATTATTCTTTATTTAGCATTGCGCTGTTTGTTTTATGCACTGGTATTCCAGGGAGGAAACCCGTTCTATTTTATACGGCGTGGTCCCTTGATTTACAGAACTTTAAAATTAGATTAATAACTGTTTTAGTTCTCACACCAGTCACATGACTGACCTGGAGTTTATTGTTTTAACCTAAACTTTGGGTGCCCCTATTTTCCACACGGGAAGCTAGTAGTTTTAGTTTTGCAGATTTATATTCACAGGATCCTGGTTTATAGCTGGAAAGATATTCGGAAAGCTCTGTATCCGTTTATCTCTTTCAGTTTTATTTTGAATTATTTTTCCTCTACTATGTATTGTATTATAATCTATGATATTTTCTGATGTGTAATATTTATTCATCCTCTATATATTCTTGTATTCTGATGAAATTGTTGTAATAAGCAACGAAATGTACTTCTTTTTGTGTTCTGAGTTGTTGTGTTCTCAAAGTAATCCGTTCTTTCCTTCACGGGGAAGTTCGGGTCCTTATAGTTTGTATACCATGTAATAAAGTTTAATACCCTCTTTTCATGTAGTTATATTAGAGTTTTTTTATTGCCATATGAAGCTTCAAATCTTATACTTAATTCATGATTTGAATTTTGATTTTTTTTATTACACATAAATGTTTCTTTTAAAATATTACCACTCATTATAATTTAATAATGTTACTAAATACGCTTTTCAAAATCTATGTAATAGCGATAAACCATTGAATTTACTTATCTAGAGTGATTATTGGTAACTTTTATTCGTTCCCCATTTCTCCTCATAGATTGCTAATTATTACAAAAAAAAATGATATCTATTCTATCATTTCCCCATATTCCAATGAATCCTTCAAATTTCCAAATGAGCAGATTTTGCATGTTCTTCCCATATCTGTTCTTTTTGCCAATTAATTTTAGTAAGTAAATTCCTTATCCTATCAAACCTTATTATGTATCCTTGTTTTTTCCTCTTTTAAATCAAACGCCAAATTTACAGTCATAATTTGTATAAAATTTTAAAGAAAAGGATCTTTCCCATTCTTTTTATTTCATGTGACATTCATCACAGAAAATACAGATAAAACAAAAGTCTTAACCTCTTGATTTATTTAAATTTAAAAACTTATTATACCAAAACCATGGTAACTATAAATTTACTATTATAATTGCTCTTTGTTTGACACTTCCGAAGGAACTTACATCTTATCTCATAAATGTAAATTTTTGCAAATTTTTGGTTTATCATTTACCTTTTATTATGTTAAAGAACTCATCTATTTTTCTCAAAAATTCACTTTTTTATTTAATAAAAGAAATAATATACCTTCGAAATTTCATCAAAAACATTTGTTCCTTCAGAATCATATTTCAATTTTCTTAAAATTTCTATTTTTCAAGATAAATTGATGGTACATCAAAATCATATTTGTAGGCTTTACATCTTTTGACAATTAGGAAATATTCTTTCAGTTTTCCTACCGCACCTATAATCTTTTCTACAAGGATTGCTATATATCATTTACTTAAGTTTGTATCTTGTATTAACCCTTTCCTTCCATATTCTTTAATTTTTTCATCCTTAAATATTCCTAATACATGTCCATTGTGTCCATTTAAACCATTTTAAATATTGCTTATTCTTATGGACACCTTTAATTTCTCATCTAAGTATTCGTACCTATAAATGAACTTAATTACTCCGTTCATACCGTTGAGAGCAACAAATGTTGTAACACCCAAAGATTCTCTGTTACTAAAGAATAACATTTTGCATGGGAAAGCAAAGTGCGAGAAGCGGTAAATAACATAGTGGTTATAGTGGTTCGGTCCGTGAGGGGCCTACGTCCACTTTGAAGGAGTTTGCCAATCTTTTATTCACAAATGAGAGTTACGAGCATATAACTTCATCATAACATTCATTTACAAGTGATTCTACATATTTTGAAGTCATATTAGTCATATGCTATGTCTTGAAAAAAATGATGTATGCTTCTTCTTCCTCAAGAACTAGGCTACCATTAATGGAGTTCTTGGAGCTTGTAGAGCTGTCAAATCAACAAAAATCCAACCCTTTTGAAGAATGACGTAGTGGGTATTTATAAGTATTGGCTTGGGTGGGAGTAGGTGAGATTTGGGGACCATACAGCAGAAAATCGCATCTCAGAGGCATGGGCATCACGAAATCGCATCCTACCCCGCTCATAGGCAGAAAATCGCATCCATCAAGTGGGACACGTTGTGCCACCTTCAGGAGGACGCGGTGACATTGCATCCAAAAATACCATGACATCGCATCTCGAATGATGCGATAACATCGTGTCTTGTGAGAAGCGATGGTATCGCGTCTAAAGCGATGTGATGATATCGCATCCCATAGGATACGACATCATCGCAACCGTAGGATGCGATATACGGTGGATGCGATGGTCTATTGAAAGAGTGATGCAAGGTGAGATGTGATGCCATACGAGGTGAGGGAGTAGGATGCGATATATTCATTTTGATGAGTTGTGAGGTTATCTCTCGCTTAATTCCTTATAGACTTAAATCCCTAATATTTGACAATGCTTCGAGCTTAGGTTCCACACGATGGATTGAATCGAGCGGGCATGTGGAACTTTTGGGAACCGGACCAAAAGGTCAGTTAACTTTTCCACTAAAGTATGTCTAGCCTTCACACGATGTACTTTGATTTGGAGTTGTTACTTCTGTTGAGCATTCTAGAGATCTTGACACGTTGATAGCTTCGTTGAACGTCTAGTCCCTGTTACTCATAGGATTAGACATTACCCCGTTTGCATCGTGACGTGAACGAGTCATTGTTGACATAATGTCGCATATACGCTCACACTTTTTCACATGATTTTGTGTGATGCGATCAGAATTTGGAAACAAAGCATGAGTGTATGAGTGTGTTATTAGTTTATAACTATCGCGGGTTAGATCAGGAAAAACGATATCGAGTCGTGGATTTGATCACTTGTCGTACGTTCTCGAGTCGATCAAACTTACGAGTGTACTATTAGTTAGCAAGTCGAATCGATGTTGTTTATCGCAATGTCGAAAACTCATGTGTATGGTTGTAGTTGGGATTGCGAGTCGAAAATTTCTTGGAGTTTGGAAACTTCGTTCTCGTTTGTCCAATGTTTTTATGAATGCACGCATATGTGGGCATTCAAATGACACATATACATGTGTATGCGTCTACATATAGTCATCCAAATTTACAGAAAAAATGAGCTTAATAATATATATATATATATATATATGCATATATATATATATATTCACATCATATTTATATATAAACTATATATATATTAGAAAGGGAAATTTGCATCCAAAAGGGATGTGATGTGCACTAACGAGCCAAGCCCCGGTCTCCTCCTCCAAGTACAAAAAACCCAAACCTCCCCTACCTTATCACTTTTTCTCCTGTCACTCTCGTATCCAACCCAGCCTTATCTTTTCCCCAAGAAATCGAATTCGAAACTGGAAAAAAGGTGGGAATCAAATCCTTGAGGCCTTGATTTGGACATAGGGGCTTTGGTCAAAGTCGAATCCATGCTCGAAAGCGTTGGATTCGAGTTCCTTAGCTCGAGACCCGTGCTCGATTGGAACTCCGTTTTGGTTTAACGACGAGATAGGAGGGGAAAGAGCTGCATTGTCTCCCCCTAAGGTGGGCCCTTGCACAAGACATTGCGATTTCTCACATCCATGGGATGCAAGATTTCCCATTCAGAGGATATGAGATTTCGTATCCTGAGGATGCGACTTTTCACTATCGGCGGATGCAATTTACCACATCCAAGGGATGTGATCTCTCACATCCCAGAGGTTGCGAGATTTAGTAGTTGTGGGATGCAATTCTACGCCCTCGAGGGTGTGATGCGTGGTTTGGCTAAGGCATGGGGTGCGAGTTTCTCGTGGAGAGTTGGGATGCGATTTTCAAATCCAGAGTGAGATGCAAAAATTGAAGGTCCAAATAATGCGATTTTCACATCCGATGGACTTAAAGAATTTTCGAGCCCTTCTAGCTTAGGTGCATCCATCATTTCCACTAAAAAGCTCGAATCCTGGCTTCTCGGCTATTGAACTTACGTTATTTTCACAGCGTTCCATGACTGAATGGGAACTAGGTTTTGCACTATGGTTTATAGCATATAGCTCAAACTATGAACAAGGATCAGACTATCGAACTTTTAGATTCATTTTCCCATTCCAATCATGACGTGGCCACAACCCGATGCGAGTTTAGCGGTATCTGTTGATGACGACGATGGTCACAATTTAAAGAATTAGCGATCGTCAGCGTGTCCCGAATACATTTATAATAATTGTATCAACATCGTGCGTAAGTGCATGTACATGCTAATTTACACCAACATGAGTTGTATAGGTTTTCAATACGATGTCTAAGGAAATTATATTAAAAGTATAGCTAGCAATGGGGACAAGGTCTAAGAAACAACAAACTTTGGAAGCTAAAGCTTCGGAGCACTTGCCATTCCAATCTGGTTCGATTAGCAGTACTAGTCCAAGGGGCAAAAAGCTTGAGACTTCTTCACAGTTCACCCTAGCCAAAACTATAGGTTCTCTGAAAGCACCCGACCGTGGTTTGCAACCAAAAGATTCACAACAGACGGTCGAGCACCCCACGGAAACATCAGTGCCTAAAGGGGTATTACAACTGGTGAGGAACCTGACGAGGAATAACATGTGGACATCGAGGGGAGTAATGCCTCCGAGGCTCTAGATACGATGTCGGATGTCATCATAATTGACAACCCAACAGATTTAGGGCCTTCAAGATTGGATTAGGGTACTGAGGCGCATTTATACAAGGTTTAACATATCTTGAACTGACGTTTGCACTCCCAAAAAGATGATAGGGCGCATGCTCCTCCAGAAGGGTACACTGCTTGGAAAAGGCACATGTGCATTTCGGGGTGCATGCCCCCATCTTGTGACTTTGTCCAAGATATATTGTGTTACTTTCACTTAGCGCCAACGCAGCTTCATCCGAATGGGTATGCCTTCCTCCTCAGCACCTTCCGTTTGTTCAGATAGTTCCTACACTTAGAGCCCATCGAAGAGGACATTTGGTCGTTGTTTCAGATTAAGAAGAGTTTTCAATGCACCTTCTTTATATTACTTGAAGGCAATTGATAGCACACAATTCATCAAAAGGTCGTGGAGCAGACTCGACACATTTAAGCATGAATGGTTCTACATCCGCAATCCCAGGATTTGTGAGGCGCTGGCTGGAAGGAAGTAAGTATCTTACTTGCTTTGACTTTAAAGTGAGTTGAACTACTGGCTTGAGCTAATCTTGAGCTTCTGTAACAGGGATTCCTCCACCATCGAAGGTCATAATGTACTAGGGGAATATCGAGAAGTTGAAAGCTATTCCCTTCGCAACTCGAGATACAAATAAAATCTTAGATGAGGAGGCTCTTCACTGGACGTGCTTACTTCCCGGTGGACGTACAATATTCCAGCCAGCGGTTGTTGGAAAGGGGAAGGAGGAAACTGAAGGAGAAGGGAGTTCTCTGGGCCGTAAGAGGAAAGCGCCTCCTATTGTGACTAAGCAATGCAAAGCCGCGAAGAATCAGGAAGGGTCCATTGCGGGCGGTCCTAGTGATGAGGAGATAGTGACCGGAGAAGAGTGTATACTTCTTACCCATGTCCCATCTATGACTGTTGAGATGGGAACGAGAGTGTCATCCAAGCCGGTTTCCCCAATTATCATCTCTGAGACCACCACGTCGCTGGAGAGAGTTGAACAGTTTGAGGATTTGGATGGGGTTCCAATCGATGTCCCTCTAACTTGGCCGGGTGGCACAAGCTCTAGAAGTTTAGTTTTACTTATTGGGGAGAGAACCCCTCCAAGTGAGCCTCAGTATGGTCTGTGTAGATCGTACTTAGGGAACACACTCATAAACACTGCATAATCACATCATTTGTTTATGTGTAGAGGGTGCTCGAGTTTAATCTTGAATCTTTTTTGTGCATGTGAAATGGTTTGTGAAAGAGGTGGTGGATGACATCAAGGTCACGAGTTGGGAGGCCAACGACTGCAAAAGAGCTTGTTCGTAAGTAGTTTTAAGAAAGGTACTGATCTGTCTCTGTTTTCTTGCACTCGCAGCCGCGGCAGTGATCATTGACACCAGGCAAGACTCTCGGAATCTCCACACCACTTACTCGAACATCGGGGATAAATTCAAGACTTGAGACCACGTGCACAAGGCTACAAGCGTCGACTCTTCCTCCTCATGCTCTGCAAGTAGTGGCTGTTCATTTACCAGTAGATCACAGGCCTTCGAAGATGACCACATCAAAAGAAAGGATAAAAGCTTCTCAGCGCACTCCCGAGGAGAGGATGGCCCTCGTGAAAGTATTATTTCCCAAGCATTATTTAAGGAGTTGAAATGGGTGTCGGACCTCAGTCCAATCCCTCACAAGGACAATGAGAAGATATGGAGAAAAGTGTGCACTGCTTATCACAAGTGCAAGGAATTCAATAAGTATGCAAGCTACCTTTTGGAGCTGATCCGAAACAAGGCCATAGATATTGTAAATATGAAGTAAACGGTAAAGGATGAATAGTTGAGTGTACGAGATCGGGACGAGGCATTATGTAAGACAAGTCTTTATGTTATACTCATTTATGCACATTCGAGCAACATGTTTGTACGCTAACTTTCTATTGCAGAAATAGGTGAAATGGATGAGAAATATAAGAAGCTGGAGAGGGAGACACAACATGCACGGAATAATTTCAAAGATGCTGTGGCCTTAGTGACAACTAACAATGCAAACCTTAAAAAGAAGAACTCCGATCTAGTGGAGGAGAATATCCGTTTTATAGGGGTGAGCGTTTAGTCGGTTCGATTGGTTTTAAGGTAAAATAACTCAAATCGAATAGGAACCAAAAAAAAGTCAAATCGAACCGAATTAATTATGGTTAATTAGGTCAGTAACTGATTTAACCGTACTTGAAGGATGTACTATTATTCAAATGATGAGTTTGCTCAAAGTAAAACATAAATTCATGTTTAGAGAAATTTTTTACAGTGAATTTTATGTTTATAATAAAATTTGATTTATTTGCAACAAATGCCTTTGTATTCTATCACTAAAATAATTGTTTAAAGTAGTATAATACCATAAAATTAGATGGTAAATTAAAAGTTCTGTTAAACCAATAACCAAAAAAATTATTTTACAAACCGAATTTAAACCGATTTAGCTTTAAAATTGAACGAAATTGATCTAAATGAACTAGTTTGATCGATTAATTCAGTTCGATCCGAATATTGCTCACCCCCATCTTCTTGGTTAAAGAGAATGAGAGAGTGTACTAGCTCCAAATAGACAACAAGGCCCAGCTGAAGGAGAGTGAAAGGCTAAAGGCTGAAAACATAGAGACTCAGAGGCTCGCGAGCGAAAACGCAGAACTAAAAAGGTAGATGTATGATGCTAAAAAAGACAAGGAGAAGGTCGAGTCTACCACCAAAGAGGTGCTGACGCATATGGATGGGATAAGGCCAGAGCACCAGAAGGAAGTGGAGGAGCTCAAGAATGCAGTTGAGGATGTTGAGGCCCAGGAAATGTTGTATCTAGAGTCATACGTTTAGAATATTTATGTCAAAGTACTCAAATATCGTGGACTCTCATGGTTGACGACTATCCCCGGACACTGGCTCAGGCATGGGACCGGTTGCTAGAGTTTAAGGTCGACCTATAGGAGGTGGATGCTATGGATGAAATCCAATCCATGTTCTCTCACTTGGATGAGAAGGAGCGCTTGGTGCTGTAAGAGGGAAGGAAATTTCTAAGAGATAATGTCGAGAGGGCAAGGGAGACAGAGTGTGTTGCTGAGAAAGGGAAGATGGTGTCCACTGATAGCTTGGTAGTGGCCCATGAGTTTATTGGAGGTAGTTTTTTGCAACAATAACCTACGCCATTCGTCTCTACAAGTGGTTCGCAAGTCCCATCCCCCCCGAAACTGAATACAATCCCGATCAACTGGGGTTGGTACTGGAGAATTTCACTCAAGTAGCAGGTGGAAGCATTGTGCCTACCGGAACTGTGCCTCAGGTGGTGGTAGATAAAGTCTTATTCTGATAAGTGCTCAGAAGGATTGTAGCACTGAGTTAAAGTAGACTAATTAGCCTTTTTCTTTACCGTGCAGGTCCCTCAAAAATAGAAATGATAACATGCTTTGGACCAATGAAGCATGGACAGTTCAGGATAGGGATGGAAGGCTTTAGGGAACAACTAGGCGAAGTAAGTTGTCCAATGTACATACTGATCGAAGCTAATGTTGCCTTCTTTAAGGAGATGATGGGAAAGGATAGGAAGGAAGCAGATATAGAAGTCGACGGGGAGGTCGAAATGAGTGAGCATACAATGTGTGAGCTGGTCGCAGAATAGAGCGCTTAACTACATGCCAAGTCTGTGGAGGTAGAGGAGAAGAGGGTGGTGGACGAGCTAGCTCGGCAAACAACATTGATAGAGGCCAAGAAGAAGGCCGAGTAAGAGGTTGCATCCAAAGTGGCAGAGGATCTGAAGAAGGTAGTTGATGCCGAGGCCGCTAAGAAGAAAGATAAAAAAAAGTGAAGAAATCTACAAGTGGTCGAGGCCAAGAAGTTTAAGGCTGGTAAGACAGCACAACAGAAGGCGGCTATGAAGGCTAGGCAGAAAGTAGGAGAGGGCACACCGACAATACTCGTGCTCTTGAGCAAAGCCACTGCCAAATCTATGAAATCTTTCCTGTCTAGAAGTGAGGACGTCAAAGAGATTATGAGTGGGGATGGCAATGAGAATGGTACTGTATCAGCGGCCCTAAAGTTATCCTCTTCGGGCAAGGGAGTGAAAGGAAAAGGAGGGAGCAGCTCTAGGAAAAGGATGAAGAGAAAGGGTCATGATCCGTCAAGTGGTGACTCGGGCAAGAAGAAGAATAAAGAGAGAGAGAGAGAGATGGAGGAAGTGGAAGAGGGAGAACTGCCTAAGTGATTGTTATAATTGTCTTTTGATGATATAGGCCGATAGTGTATGCGAGTACGGTCCTCGCTTTTGGAGGCATGGTGTGGTTTTCATGTGCACCATATCGTTAGAGATAAAGATAGATTTATGTAGTTTGCTTTTGGTTGTGAATGAAAGTATTAGTTAGCATTTCTTATATCAAAATTTGTATTAAGTTCTCAAGTGTTCGTCTATTCTTTCCATTTCTTTTACTTTCACGAACATACTTGTCGTTACACCTAAGCAATCATTGTCTACGGCTTCACTCATGAGATTCCAAGTTATGCGAAGGTTGTATGCACGGACTTCGCTCTCGGAACCTCACTTGGTCGGGAGTTCCAAGTCGTGCGAAGATTGTAAGCCCGAACTTCGCTTTCGGGAGTTCACTTAGTCAGGAGTTCCAAGTTGTGCGAAGATTTTAAGAGCAAACATCGCTCTCAGGAGTTCCCTTAGTCGGGAGTTTGGAGTCGTGCGAAGATTTTCAGCAAACTTCACTCTCGGGAATTCCCTTGGTCGGGAGTTCCGAGTCATGCGAAGATTGTAAGCGCGGACTTCGCTCTTGGGGCTCCCTTGGGAGTTCCGAGTCATGCAAAGTTTGTAAGCACGGACTTCGCTCTTGGGGAGTTCCCTTGGTCGGGAGTTCTGAGTCGTACAAAGTTCGACTTTGGTGCCTTCTCTCTCGGGACCTCCCTGAGGTCATTGGCCCATAGTCGTGAGAAGGCATGGATGTTGTTGATTCGTGCTTTAGATACTCCCGTCATTTCGTTTGGTTTAGAGTTCGAGGGCGTGAATGGTTCGCCAATTGCCTCCCGGATCTAGATCCTTTGGGTTGGATGGAGCTGAGCAAGTCGTCGATGTCACACTCATTCGGCTGATAGGCTGCCACTAAGTCCAAAGACTTAGCAATGAAGTTGGACATTTAAGTGAATGAACGTCCCGAGTTGTTTATACTCGGCCTCGTCATTGGATCGAGACTCGAGTTAGAGTTATTTATACTCGACCTCGTTATTGATTCGAGACTCGAGCCAGGGGACCGGCCCCCAGTTTTGAGGTGCTGATCTAGTGTTGTGCGTTCTTGTATGCAAGTCGGTTGTAATAATTGTTCAAACATACTATGAAGAAAGTAAACACACCAAGAATATAGACATGTGAAACTATCTTTACTGATAACTTTGGTTGCTATGGGCTTTACTTTACAATGCCTTGAATTTGAAGAAAACAAAACATTGTTGGAAAGTAGTAAATCTGTACACTAAGCTATGTGAAGTAGCGGTAGAGATGTTCAATATTCCATGCTCTTGGGAATTTGGCGCTATCAATGGTCGTTAGCTTGAAGGTCAAGCCTCCATTGTATGACGTGCGAGCCTTCCCAATGAGGATTGAAACCAATCGGTGTAGGAAAAATCTATTTCAGGGCGAGGTCACTAATGTCAAAGTTCTTCAGACGGACTTTGGAGTTGAAGTATCGGGCGACTCATTGCCATTGAGTGGCGGATCTTAGCTCTGGTTCATCTCTTTTCTCTTCAAGTAAATCAAGTGACTCCAAGAGCAGATCTTGGTTGGTCCTCGGATCATAACGAGTGACTTGATGAGATTGGAGCTTGAGCTTAATTGGAATGACATCTTCAGATCCATAGGCAAGAGCGAAAGGAGTATGGCTAGTCGTTGATTTATGGGTGGTCCGTTAGGCCTATAGGACCGGAGGGAGCTCATCTACATATAAGCCTCTGGCTTTTTCCATTCACTTCATGATGAAGGATTTAACCACTTTGTTGACAGCCTCGACTACCCCATTGGCTTGAGGATGAGCTACTTCCAAGAATCTCTTCTTAATGTTGTGTCATCGACAGAAGGTCTTAAATCCAACTCTCTCGAATTGGATCTCGTTATCAGAGATGATAGCTTGAGGGACTTCATATCGAGTGATGATGTTGCGGACGATGAAGTTGATCACCTTCTTAGTCGTAATTGTAGTGAGGTTTTCGACCCATTTGGAAAAGTAATCAACTACGATGATAACTTAGCATGCACCTCCTTGGGCCATTGGAAGAGTTTCGATGATATCTATTCCCCACATGGAGAATTACCAAGGACTAACCATTTGTGTTAACTTGGTAGGAGGGACCCTGGGAAACTTGGAAAACCTCTGGCATTTGTCTCACTTGTGAGCATGGTCCGTGACATCTTGGTCGAGTGTAGGATAGAACTAACCATATTCGAGAAACTTCCTTTCTAGAGTTTACCCCTCGTGTGGTCGCTGCTCTCGCCTTCATGCCAGTCCAGTAGCACATGTTTGGCGTCGTTGTGGGCTACACATCGCAGTAGTAAAACAAAGAATCCTCTTTGGTAGATCACTCCATCTTGAATGATGTAGCGAGTTGATTTGCGGGTAAGCACTTGTCTTTTCTTGTAGCGCTCAGGGAGGAATCTGTGTTGCAAGAATGGAGGAATCTGTGTTGCAAGTAGTTATTAATTGAAGTCATCCAAGTTTAGGCTCAGGCTCGATCTCCTTTATAGCGGCCGAATCAGTTTGCACCTAATCGATGCTTGGAAAGTCGAGTACTTCAACAAGGGCTAGCCCCAAGAGTTGCGCATTCCCGGAGCTTGCCTGTTTGGCTAATGAATTAGCTTCCTCGCTCTAGTCTTGAAGGAAGTGCGCGATGACATAGTGGTCGAAGTTGGTGAGAAGTTCACAGACCCGAGCGAGGTAGGAAGCCAGTCGTGCCCCTTGGCTTCATATTCGCCTTGCACCTGGCGTACGATGACCTGTGAGTCAGAGTAGATCTGGAGGGCCTTGATGTTGAGTTCGATTGCGATTCTGAGTTCGACAATCACGGCCTCATATTCTGCATCATTGTTGGTGGCAGGGAAGTCGAGCTTCAGAGCATAACAGATCGAGCATTCCTCAGGAGTAATTAGTACAACTCCAGTGCCAGAATACTAACCGTTGGAGGAACCAACCATGAACAGTTTCCATTGAATGTCGGGAGGTTCACTGTCTTCCTAAGGTGGATCTTCCGGAATAGTGAACTTTGCTATGAAATCTGCAAGGGCTTGTCCGAGGATTTCTTGACGAGGAATAAAAGTGATTTCGAATTGGCTCAGTTCTATGTTCCACTTCAAAAGTCTCCTAGACGCCTCAGG
This sequence comes from Allium sativum, assembly GCA_030737875.1. Taxonomy (NCBI): domain Eukaryota; kingdom Viridiplantae; phylum Streptophyta; class Magnoliopsida; order Asparagales; family Amaryllidaceae; genus Allium; species Allium sativum. The sequence goes on along the minus strand of CM060909.1, from coordinate 735,498,934 downwards.
TCATTGTAGGACCTAATGTAGCGGTTGGTCAGTGTAGACTTTGATTGGATTGGATTGATAGTATAGCCATAGCTTCTGAGAAAAAAATCAATGGGCAGTAGGTTAGCTGCTCAAGATTTAAATAATTCTTTTCAACTCCTTTCAAACTCTTGTTGATGTAGTAAATGGGTCGTTGGACACGATCTTTGATGTGCATAAGCGCCGAGCTAATTGCCTGCGCATAAACAGTGAAGTAGAGATATAAGTCTTATCGTGATCCACGAGTTTGTACAGGATGGGTGGTCGCTCTAAGTGATTCAGTAGGTCCTGGAACGCATCAACGCCTTCCAATGTTCATGTGAAGTTGCGCTTCTCCTTTCTGATTAAGTCGAAAAAGGGAACACATTTGTCAATTGCTTTAGAGAAGAATCGACTTAGGGCTGCCACTTTCCCGTTCAATCTTTGAACATATTTGTTGCTTCGAGGAGTATGGATATCCTGGATTTTCTTTGGATTGGCTATGATGCCTCGTGAATTGACAATGAAACCCGGGAATTTTCCAGACACAACGCCAATTGAGCATTTCAAGGGATTGCGTTTTATGCCATATTTGCGTAGGACACTGAACATTGCGATGAGGTTGACAATGTGGTCATTTGATACTCTCGTTTTCAGATCTTTGGAGGTGGGAAGTTGTCCTTTGTGTAGGCTTTGTTCAAATTTGAGTAGTCAACGCACGTATGCCACTTTCCGTTTTCTTTCTTGACCAAGACTGAGTTAGAGACCCATTTGGGGGTAGAGGGCATCACGGATGAAGCCATTATCAACTGGTCTGTCCACCTCCTCTTTGAATGTCATTGATCTTTCAGTTCCTAAGGTTCAATGCTTCTGCTTGATTGGAAGATGCTTTGGATCTATGCTGAGCATGTGACAAACGATTCCTAGGTCGATGCCACACATGTCTGAGTGGGTCCAAGTGAATACTTCGAGGTTGGACCTTAGGAAATCTATAAGCTCTTCCTTTATTGCGGGGTAGAGTTGCGATCCAACTTTTAAGAACTTTATCAGTTTGTCGGGACTGATCAGAACATCCACCGTTGGTTCTACCGGGGTAACCCTTTCAATATTAGGCTCTTCGTCCTCCCGCAGATTGAGATCGTTGGAAAGATAGTAGTGGAACCTAAGCCAAGACTAAGACACCTTTAATTGTTATGCAGAGGTGGTCTTAGCATATGAAGGTGAAGGTACTGTCTTGCCTTCCACCTAGTTGTAGGCTTTTCCCCTTCGTAAGATAGCAGGCTCTTGTCGTTGCTTGGTTGCCTTTGATGGTGCTAATCCCTTTCTCTGTCGAAAATTTAATCAGAAGGGACCATGGCGAGATGCTAACTCGGAACTCTACAAGGAAAGGACATCCCAAGAAGACATTGTATGTAGAGATGACATAGATGAACACAAAGGTGACGATTTAGGCCCGACTCCGATACCCTTCTTTGATTTCTACAGTCAGGTCGACTATTCCCATGGGTTGGTTGGAAGAACCGTTGAATCCATGGATCTTCGTTTGGAAGGGCTTTAAGTCTTTGTCTTATAGTTTCATTTGATTGTAGGCCGCCTTGAAAATGATATTGATCGAGCTTCCTGAGCCAATGAGAATTCTTCGTACAAAAGCTAGGCTAATCAGAGTAGAGATGACGAGGTGGTTTATGGTTGGGATCTCAATTCCTAGGGACTCTCTCTCATGTGCGGAAGACAATATCATCCCGCATTGTCTTCTAGAGCTTAGTGAGGACAGATTTGTCCGATGAAGAGCTTGCTTCGTAGCTGATATGCTTAATTGAGTTGGCATACTGCTCCATCTTGCAAAAGCTGTCATGAGAAGGGTGAGGTCCACCAAAAATAGTGTTAATCACAATGCCATGTGGTCTTTGATTGGACCGTCCTAGGGCCATGTTGGGTAGAGGAAGAGAAGGTGATGAAGGGTCTGTGGCTGCTTTGGGAGGAGTAGGATTCTGAATGTACTATTTCAGATGTTTCTCATGGATGAGTTTTTCAATCGTATCCTTGAGGTGGCGACAGTCGTTATTATTGTGCCCAAACATGTCATGGAATCTACAATACTTATCGGAGTTTTCCTCGCGGTCATTAGATTCCCTAGTGTTGGGCTTCTTGTACTCAAAGGTGTTACAAGTGTCTAATTAGATTGTCTCCATATCTCGGTTGAGCGGATTGTAGCTCCTGTAATTCTGATAGAGGTCGTACTTCTTGGGATCTCCAGAAGCCTGGTTGTTGTTACAACCATTAGATTTTTCGTTTTTTTGCTTAGGCTTGTACGAGGCCACCTCCTTACCCTTATCGGAAGATTCTCCAACTTGTTTTCCTTTGACACTATCTTCGACTGTACTAGTGTGTGGGTTATTGAAATGGCAGCCTTGGGTATTCCTGTTGCTCCAAGCTTCATCTTAACACAGGAATTGTACGACTTTTTCGTAGAAGGCTTCTAGAGTCTTCAGCTGCCTTCTGTCTATCTATGCTTCAAACTCGGAACTAGCAAGGATGCCTTTGGCAAGCTGGACAAGGACTGTTCGAGGTTCCGGTTCATCGACCTTAGCAAGGGCAGTGTTGAAATGCTCGAGGTAGCTTTTGAGGGTTTCTGTTAGGCCCTAATAGAGGTTGGAGAGAGTGAGAGTATTTTTCGGCGTAGGGACATGCATTCTGGATTGCTTGACCATTTCCGTAGCCAGTTGATCAAATGTGGCGATAGAATCAGTCGGGAGACGAGTAAACCAGAGCAAAGTCATGCCTTCCAAGAAAACTGGGAAGCAATTACATTTGACGGTGTCGGTTGCCTGGCTGGAGTCCATGTGCCATTCATAGCAATTTAGAAAAGCGTAGGGGCCATCCTTTCCCCTGTAGACCCCGAGCTATGGCATGTTGAGCTATCATGACCACTTGGCTTCGTGCCCGGCTTGGGTGAAGGGGTTACGCCTCATGTTGGTTTCCTACATGTTGTGTGTGTTCCCTCGCATATCTCTCATGATCCTTCGGACCATGTCAGGGAGGTATGTAGGTTGAACATTTTATCGATGGATTTAGCGGTTGTGATTCACTTTAGGGGTCCTGGGTTGTTGACGTCTTCTATGATGGACATCGGGGTCATCCACATCCATGTCATCATCGTTGTTTGCGTGATTATGGTATGGCTGATGAGGCTGAGTGGGTTGATGTAGATTCATATTAAGCAAAACTTGGGCCTGTCGAGTTGCTAAATGTGTTGCCGTCAAGTTCGTAGTAATGACGGTTGGGATCTGCCGAAGAGATGGTCGGTTATTCGGGCCTGGTTCATCAATGATAACCAACCGAGATCGGTCGTGTTAATGCATTCCCTCACTAAAAGTCACGGTAGTTTTGTTACCATTTCCATTACCATTGCCGTTGTCATTGGATGGGCATTAGTGTTGGCAAAGGTGGTGATATTGAGAGTAAACTTCCTCCTTTGGCTCCGACCCTGAGTGTCGAAAGAACTTTCCAGGTGCTGCAGCTGAGCATGGTTTTGGGCAAGTTGGAGTTAAGCGACGAGAAAGTGACTTTCCTGAAGTTGACACATAAGGTCAATATTGGTCTTCAACATGTCATTAACCTCTAGAGATCTGTTTTCCAACTTTTTATTAAGCGTGTAAAGCTGCGCTTGAGTTTTAGGAATATTGGGGTCCATAGAAGGAATGACATCCATTTCAGTCAGGCTTCCCGCCGATTGGAGTTGCTGAGAAGTAGCTGTGTTGGCCGCTGTAAAGGTTCCAACTAGTGGCTTCTTTGATCGCTTAACCATCGTAAACAGACTCGAGGGGCAGGTTAGGAAGAAAGCCTGAGTAGCACGACAAAGTCGAGATGGAAGTGTATGAAATGGTGCGTGTTTAAGCTCTAAGTGAAAGCATCAGAATGTTGGTGGGAAAAATGGCGTAACACCCAAAGATCCTGTGTTACTAGAGAATAATGTTTCACATGGGAAAGCAAAGTGTGGAAAGCAATAAATAACACAGTGGTTTATAGTGGTTTGGTCCGTGAGGGGCCAACATCCACTTTGAAGGAGTTTGTCGATCTTTTATTCACAAACGAGAGTTACAAGCATTTAACTTCATCATGGCATTCGTTTACAAGTGATTCTACATATTTTGAAATCATATTTGTCATATGCTATGTCTTGAAAAAAAAATGTGATGTATGCTTCTTCTTCCTCAAGAACTAGACTACCAATAATGGTGTTCTCGGATCTTGTAGAGCAGTCAAATCAACAAAAATCCAACCCTTATGAAGAATGAACAAGGGGGTATTTATAGGTAGTGGATTAGGTGAGATTTGGGGATCACACAGCAGAAAATTGCATCCTAGAGGTACGGGTACCAGGAAATCGCATCCTTCCCTGCTCGTAGGCTGCCACCTTCGGGAGGGGGGACGGTGAATGCATCACATCCAGGGGATGCGGTGGTATCACATCCGGGGGATGTTGTGGTATCGCATCTGGGGGATGCGGTGGCATCGCATCCTGAAGGATGCAATAACATCGCACCACGTGGGATGCGATGGTATCGCATCCCGTGGGATAAGACATCATTGCAACCGTGGGATGTGATATACGGTGGATGCGACGATCTGCTGAAGGAGTACTACGAGGTGAGGTGTGATGCGATACGTGGCGAGGTACAAGGATGCGTAATATTAAGGATGCGATGGCATCGCATCTCGTGGGATGCGATGGCATTGCATCCTGTGGGATGAGACATCATCGCAACCATGGGATGTGATATAGGTGGATGCGACGATCTGTTGAAGGAGTATTACGAGGTGAGGTGTGATACGAGGTGGGGGACCAGGATGCGTAATATTCATTTTGAGGAGTTGTGAGGTTATCTCTTGCTTGATTCCTTGCAGCTTCAATCCCTAATGTTTGGCAACACTTTGAGCTTTTTTGCTACATGATGGGTTGATTCATGCGGGCCTATGATACTTTTGGGAACCAGACCAAAAGGTCGGTTAACGAATACTTTCCTTTCTGACATTTAGCGTGCTCTGTAAATCTTAAATATTCGTGGATCCATCTTGGAAGTTTATGTCAATAATCAAAGATGTACTTCCATTTCCTAGCAAAACCTAACATAATTATCAAGTCCGTCCATATTAAAAAAAAATCATGTAATGATCATTGATTTGGATGCTTTTTTCACCATAAATGATAGACAATTCAGCCAGTTAATTTCCATTTATTACTTATTGACTAAGGATGCCTCAATCCTTTCCATGCACCAGAATTTATGACCATTTAATGGTTTAGGGGTTTCTAAATTGATAAGGGTATTGCTATATCATTACATGGCCTCTAAAGTATTCTTGGAATTTAAGGTCAAACCTTTCCTAAGAAGACCTACAGGGGTTGTTCTATTGGGACTTGCGTGCTTTAAATGTTTATATATATATATATATATATTGAAAATTAATATATATATATATATAATAAAACATTTGAAAACTCTTTTTTCAAAATAACAAGTATGCCACTCATCAAATATTTTTCTCCATAATTGGGTAACCTATACTTTGATATCAAATGTAACAACCCGCTCGGAATGTGACTAAATTTCGAACCAAAAAGGCTATTTAAAACTTAGAGCCATTCTAAATGGGTCTTTGGTTCCTATAAGGAAATGGAATAACAGATATAACAAAGCATACTGAAGCGTAATCAAAATCTCACACAACAGAAAGAATAAAATATAATAACTTAAAATAGATGTACCTTTAGTTTAAAACCATCATAAATATCGTGTCTCATGCAATAATAGGTACATCAACATTAATTATCCCAACGTAATAATACTGCCACAATGCTAATAGCTATGGATCCTCCATCACTAGGCTCTATCTCCAAGGTATCATTGATCTGAGCATTCCTACCTACTGTCATGTTTATATGTTAAGAGGAGGGAGGTTAGAACATAAAGTTCTGGCAAATGAAAATAACATGTGTTTAATGGCTATACTCTATATTTGGCAGGTTAAATACTTCAAGCATGTCTATATAAACACACAAGCATGCACACTATTTTAATTTATAAGATGGACATCTGAATCAGTCGCTTGAGACCTCCTTTATGGTGGATCAGTGATCACTTAAAACCCAACGAGGTGGACATTCTTGTTCACTTAAGGCCCATTCTAACATATTTATTAAGGATGGATTATTATAATCTCTTATGACTTAAGGCAGACCCTAGCCACTTAAGACTCTGTCCTAACATGTCAACATCCTAATCATATATATATATATATATATATATATATATATATATATATTCTCACAAGCAATATAAGAGGAAGTACCTCGTCGCTTAGTACTGGTTTAGGGTAGGCTCACGTATAGACATTTAAGACCCCTCCAGCGGACGCCTCGTGTTACTACTTAACTGATATTACGATAGTAGACCTATATCACTTAAGACTTCCCTTCTAGAGTACACTATTCAGATGGTGCTCCCATACCTTGTCTGTTGAAATCAAATCTCCGATAAGCGCCCTGCGGTTTATGATTTTATACTATATATATGTGGAACGTGAGATGCAAACGTTCTGCTACTTGGATAATTATTTGTTTAGACATTATCATAATATCACTGTTTTTGATATCAAAGTAATTTGGGTTATAGTAAGGTAAAAGCCGTCCATGTTTATGTGTGGGCTGGTCTTACTATTATCCTTTTGTTTCAAAAGGATTTTCTTCAAAGTAAAACCGTATAATTGGAATTTACTCACACTAGTCCCATGACTGACCCAGAGTTTATTTTGTTTGTTTTCCCTAAACTCTTGGGTGCCCAAATTTGTACGGGCAGTCAAGTGTTTCAGGCTTTGCAGATTCACTTGGAGGAGCTCAAAAGCAGGAAGCTTCACCATTAGTTATGTAGAGTTATTTCCGCTGTGATATGATGTATTGTACTCTGATAATGGTATGTATATACAATACAGTTTTGTATTCAAAGTTATGTTATATATAATACATCTTATTTTGTTCCGCTGCGAGTTTCGTGTTACTCTGATTCTGTTCAGTTGTGATCTTCTTCTTCTTCTATTCTATTAGTTCTATCTTTTCTTTCTCACCCTCTAAATTCTTCTATTAATGTTCCGGTATTTTCGATGCTTGAATAGTCAACAATGTGTTTTTATGTTGATTTTCTGGGTCGAAAATCCCGCCGTTACAGATGGTATCAGAGCTGAAGGTTAAGTGATTACCTTGGCTCCGTGGCATAACTCAATAGAGATGGAGTTAGATATACTCTAGATTGAGTTTGAATGTATATATATGAGTGAACGTATTTGCAGATTTATATAAAAACTGTTTTATATTGTGTTGACTGGTCAATCAAGTGGTTTATGAATTCTGGTCGAAACAGTAATGCAAACTGAGTCGATAGGTGTTTCTAAACTCTTGAACAGAGTAATTCGACACAGTATGTTTTGAAAAGAGGGTAAATGAAATAATTTTACCCAAAGTATATTTTGATATAAAAAGAAGTGTATATCTTGATATTAATATAATATATTGGATATGTGATCATTATTATGATCGAACAGGATTAAAATTGAGTTGGTTATATAAATAACCAATCGAAATATTATATAAGTATGATATGCAAAATCAGATAAGCTGAATCTGAATTAAAAACCAGAATTGAAATAAAACTCTAGAAACTTGAAAAAGAATTGAATTTGAATTAAATATAAGGGAATTTTAAAATCCTGGGAGATTTGAAAATTTGTTTTCCAAGTGCTATGAAAGATATTTTGAAGTAATTTCAAAAATAGAGTGATTATAAATGAGTTTTTAAAGCAATATAGTATTGAACTTACTTCGATGGTTGGAAAATAAATTCCGATGATGATCGCGACATTATCGGTGTTCATTTTCGAGCTGGTAAGTAATGGATTACTACCAAAATTTTTGTTTTATATTGTTGAGAAACACGTTGTCAGAAATTCAAATGTTTTGAATTATATATGATTTCAAACTGATTTGAAATAAATCCCAGGAATTTGAATTCTGAAATAAGAATTTAACTTATGGAGTTAAAATGGTAAAAATGGAATTTAAACAAAGATAACAAAACTGGACTGAATTTGGAAAGATCCAGAATGAAAATTATAAAAGAAAAATATTGGAGATTCGAGTTATTAAAAATAAATTGATTGGAGATCAGTTGGAAATGTTTGGATATATGCTAGTTAAATAGCAGATGGCAGAGATAGAGTTGAATGCCAAAAAGAGAAGGTACACGTTTATATACGAGTATGAGATTTTTATGAGTCAGTTTGGGCAAGCCGTTTGGCTGTTTGATTTTCTTTTGGATTAGAGAAGGCCCGGAGTGGCAAGTTGTTGTAGTACCGAGTGAGCCGTGCAGAGGAGATACTGGCGAGATTCTATGAAAATTTTAGCTGTTAGGAAATTTTCAGAAATTTTGAAAATATTCGAAATAATAAGGAATTAATATTTTAATTGGAAATAACTAGTTCAGTGGAAACTGGAATTATGAAGTAAACCAAAAAGATTTTTAACCATGTTATAACAGAGATTGTAGCATTTTCCCTATCTTAGCAATTTCGAGGACGAAATTATTTTAAGGGGGAAGGTCTGTAACGTCTCGCATTTTTGTCGGTTCATATTTGAATATTTAAATCAGTTTAAATATCGAATTCGAAATATAATGGATTTATATATTAATTAATACGAAGTTGAACGTATATAAATATATATTAATTATAATCGAGCTCAGAACGACCCTGCAGTTCGTAATTTAATGTTCTGAACTTCAATTGAGTGTACCGGATTCATTTTAAATTGGATTTCTTCGAAACGAGAAACGTTGGAATCTGTTGAACTATATCTTTCTAACAGAAGTGAAAAACCAATATTTCGTCAAATATATTGCAAGATATGTCCAAATCAAATATTCGAAAAGTCGCTGTAGAAGCGTATATCGACCGTAACGGTTATTTGAATATAACTTGATATCGGTTGCATATCGGGACAAGGTTCTTTTAAGGCGCAGCGATAATTTAATTTTTAGAATTTTACTGTAATTTTTAATTAATTAAATATGCAATTTTTATTTGGAGTATTGTGCACCCTGTATCGGTATTTCGGGATTTCAAAATATGAGTCAATCTAGCGGTATTATTATATTTTTGGAACCGTGACACCTCGTTAAGCACGACTGTACTTTTATTTCTGTTTGTACGTAAGTATAATGTTAGAAACTAGGGTAAACCACTCTCTACAACAAATGATGAAAATCATACGCCTATTTTAACAGGCATACACTATGATTTGAAAACACATGCCATAACCTACCCTATCTTCTCTAGAAAAGAAAGTATTCCCTTACCTTCTAAGTAAATTGGCACATGGAGACAATAAATTAATTCAAGTCACTTAAATGCACGCACGTCTAAACAGTGACCCAGCCTATGTTGAAAAACATTTACCTACGGTGAATATGGAAATGAAAGCAGGTATAGTCTAAATCAAATTTAATGAGCCATACTTACACAGCTAACCTAAACTACACCATACCCTAAGCCAGCCTAATCTAAACGCTACCCACGAAGTGACTTTGATCATATCACCGTCTTCGTGTATATATATACCTACCCTACCTAAGGTCCTTTGCATGAATTGTCACTTTCGTTTACTGTTTCCAAACCATACTTCTAATCACTACCACGTCGTGCACAGTTACGTTTTTGAAAACGTAAATTACCCTGTATCATGCCTTAAAGCTGAAGGCTCCTCTATTATAAATAAAGAAAAGGCTGCTTCATCACTTCTTCGGATCCCAACTTTTAATCGTTTCCGCAAACAACAAATTGTAATAGAATAAGAGTGGTGCAGCATGGTGATTCCGGCGTAGAGGAGAGAAAGCATGATGATGTGTGAGCGGTGCATTACTTGAGGGAGCAGTAGCAGACGCATGCAAATCTGAGGGGAAGAAGGGGTCTTTGGACGCATAGTGGAGCTTGTGCGTTCATTTGTGCATGGGAATAGAAGTGTGTAGAGGCAGCATGAACGTATACAGGTGCTTGTGGTGGTATCGTTAAGAAGAGGGAGAAATGATGTCGATAGAAGGATGCTGTGTATAGGTAAATGAGGGGTGGAATCACTTTAGAAGGAAGAAAATGTATATATTAGAGATAGAAATGGTGGCAAGAGGAATCGTACGTTCATGTAGGAGAGTGCATGGGCGAAGTGCTGAAGGAGTTGGGGAAACTGCGAGATCACGGCATGGGAAACAAAAGCTACTGAGCGTGTTTTATGGGGACAACAGATGTTCCCAGAGATGAAAACAACGTTCAAGGAGAGAAAGCAGTGTAGGGGAAGGGTAGATGGGCCTTGGGCCTTAATAATAATACATAAAAAAAATACAAAAGGGAAAAGTGGTATTGGCATTTTATGTTGGAGTGGGATAAACGTTTGTACTGGAGATGGCGCTAGGGACTATAGCAAAAGCAGTGGACAGGAAAAGTAAAAAAAAAAAACTTGCGTTCAAAATATAGTTCGGCAACCGCATGAACAGTGGCGAAGTGGTGGATGTCGGCATCAACATGGTGCGGGCAAAGCTGCTCTATTGAGGACAGTTGAAAGGAGAGTTTAATGCTTATATCGGATTTCAATAGATGAAGCAGATATGAAGACGGTTGAGCACGCAACCGTGTTCGTTGGTGAACTTGGAAGTGGCGTGAATAAAGGGAAGTTAAGGTCCATTTAAAACAAAGAAGAGAAAAAGACAATCACGACTATTTGGGGGATGTCGCTACAGCTTGCGGAGAGGAGAACGTACCGTTCATTTCGCTAACAGGCTAAATGTGAAGACGGCTGATAATGACGGATCAACTGGTTGCAGACTACGTACCGGAGTTGGTCCGGCATGCATTGGAACTCGGTTGGATTTTAAACGAAATGAAACGCTAAAGTTGGATCTATCAGCAGACGCAAATCGTTATTTAACGGTTAACGCGCCAAGGTGAGTAAAATCACTAACTCTGATCTATTTTAAAGTATTGCAATTATATTTTAATGTTGTTTGAATGCTGTGTGATGGTCGATTAGGTAGATTCAAATTAATTTGGTCGAATATTATATACCGTCACATATGTACACACCATCGGTTGGATACTGATTCCATCAATTTGAATATTCCCTAGTATAGAGTTAGTGTAAATTGTGTTGACTGACATCTGTGGATGCGGAAAACGGTTGGAGGAGTCCGAACGAATTCCTTGATAATTATACGTACTGTTTGTTTTGTTTGAACCCGAATTATATTTAAAACCCCATGTGAATATTGATGTTGAACGAAAATTCAACATCTGTTTCGATAAATCAAAAAACGATATCGATTTAGAAAGTGGCGACAGTCGACCGTAGACCCATCGTTTTGTTAAGGAGTTGATTGGCCGTCAGGCAATTCAACTAAGATAATTATAAAAATGATATTTTTATAATTAAAAAGAAGATTTAAATTTATAATAGAAGTTCTATTATAAACCAGTATTTTAGAGTTCGTTTTTATAAAGCAAATAAAAGCGATTGTTGACATTTAAACAAGTTTATAAAGTAAAAACTATCCGACGATTAAATATTTGGATAATTATATTTAAGATAAATAATTTAGAGATATCATTAGATTAATTAGATTAATCTAATGTTAAGAAGTAATTAAAATCAGTTAATGAATTTACTGATGGAAATAAGTTGATTTAATCAACTGTTATTTGGGGAACATGATTATTAGATTAATTGGTCTTTAATTAATCTAATGAAAACAGGTTAGAAACAAGTTTATCGAAATTAATGAGAGTTAATTACCATTTAAGAAGTTATAGATAAGAAATGGGGAATGGAGAAAGCAAAGAGTTAATGTTTAAATTAAATATGCATAAACCACAGAGATTCCAAAGTAAGGATATGGTGTTGTAAAACCATATTCCAAAATACAACAAGGAAATACGATTTAATAAATATATTAAGTAATAAGGAATTTGAATATAGACTTGTATCAGTTCTAAGGTAAGAACGTTGTCGATCAAGGTCTGAGAGGTAAATAAAATACCCCAACTTGAACGGCTTCGCTATTACCGAGGAACGATATCAGTTTGTAACGGAAAGAGATGTCAAGATTTTTGGTAACAGAAAGAGATGTCAAGATTTTTGTAACAGAAAGAGATGTCAAGATTTTTGTAACAGAAAGAGATGTCAAGATTTTTGTAACGGAAAGAGATGTCAAGATTTTTGTATAAAAGGAATATGGCAGCGTATGCAAGTCTTAGAATTATATCGATAAAATAACGCTGTTGATAAGATAAGTGTGACTGTTATGTCAAGATTAGTTATAACAAAGAATATTACAGCGTATGACAAGTTGAACTATAGCAATAAAATAACTCTGTTGATAAGGTAAGTGTGACTGTAATTAGTTATAAGAATATTATAGCGTATGACAAGTTTAGAACTATAGCGACAAATTTACTGCTGTTGATTTGACTTAAGCATGAATTTTATATATAGCAGCACTTCCTAGGAAATGTAACAGTTTGGTTTGAAATCCACTTATTCTAGAGTAATAAGTAACGACGTTTGTTCAAAGAAATATAAGAAAGAGTTTAGAAAAAGAATTGGGGAATCGTATTAGAAACTGATGACAGCATTTCGATGTTCGAAATGTGATTAGAATTAAACCGTTAGGATTTGTAACTAGAATTCGACGATGTCGAATGTATTAAAAGTAAACTATTTTTAGGGATTATAATCTGATAGAATAATTAACATTTAGTTTAAACAAATAAATGTTGATAGGATAGGAGTCAGTATTTAGTTATAAACTTGATATCGATTTGATAAGAAGTTGTCTTAGAAAACAGAGTTTATAAAGTGGATTGGGAATATAAATTATGAAAGAGGTTTCGGTAAACGAGATAAGTATTACTTGAATAAAGAGTTAATTGATAAAGGTATTCAGATTTCTATAAAGGAATGGTATTCACATTTTAAAGTGAATTATGTTTAAAGGTAAACGGTTGGCCGATTAAAATATTTATAATGAAATTGGAAATATTTTCCAATGAAGATAGGGTATACGATCCAAGTGTAGAAACCAAGGAATGTGAAAAGAATGAAAATGTTTCGAACGTTAATAACGTATGTTTCTGGAACATGAAAGAATAAGAGTTTATAATAACTAGAAATGTTTTCCAAGAAGTATGAAAAGGCTAAAACGGGATTTGAGAAAGATCTGATAAGATATGGGAATTCGAAAAATAAAACGAATGTCAAATAAAAGTGCCCGTGGTTGTGTGGTGTTTAGTTATACATTAGAATGGATGTTTGTTTTTACTTCGATGGTTAAATAACCGACTATCGAAGTGTTTTGACCATCGTTGTCAATACGGAGAGACCGGTTGGATATATTACCCGGAAACCACTCCGTATAGGCATAATCGTTGCGAATTAGATATGCCGAAGATAATTGAAGACGGAGTTAAATGCAAGGATCGACCAGTTATAGAATGGTGTGTTTTTGTTTGTCCAGTCCCAGGACAACTTGTATGGACGAGTGTCTGACAGAGTATTTCCAACGGTCACGCCGTTGATTTTATGAATATACCAAGTTGGTGGGGAGAAGGTGACTTCTCTTTATTCTACACCCAGTGTGCATTTGTGTAATCAATGTGTGATTACGGATTTGACGATGTGACATTCAAAGTGAATGGTGATCAGATGTTCTGAAGATAGACGTAGCCTCTAGCCTCACAACCAGGAAGTGACAGAAGTTGGGCTAGGCAGCATGGCTAGTTGGGTCATCCCCAAGCAGGGTGTATTGTCATCGATCTAGAGAAAATTCATATTTATACTTCTTTTCGATTCTGTATCTTCGAATGACGGTTGGATGGCCTACAACCGTGGTGGCAATATATTCGCGACACTCAAGCTGAATGAGTGAGCGGTCATGTGTGGCCAGGTTGCAAGACGTTCTTGTTGAACCCTGAGTGTATCCCCTCTAGAGTACACTATTCAGATGGTGCTCCCATACCTTGTCTGTTGAAATCAAATCTCCGATAAGCGCCCTGCGGTTTATGATTTTATACTATATATATGTGGAACGTGAGATGCAAACGTTCTGCTACTTGGATAATTATTTGTTTAGACATTATCATAATATCACTGTTTTTGATATCAAAGTAATTTGGGTTATAGTAAGGTAAAAGCCGTCCATGTTTATGTGTGGGCTGGTCTTACTATTATCCTTTTGTTTCAAAAGGATTTTCTTCAAAGTAAAACCGTATAATTGGAATTTACTCACACTAGTCCCATGACTGACCCAGAGTTTATTTTGTTTGTTTTCCCTAAACTCTTGGGTGCCCAAATTTGTACGGGCAGTCAAGTGTTTCAGGCTTTGCAGATTCACTTGGAGGAGCTCAAAAGCAGGAAGCTTCACCATTAGTTATGTAGAGTTATTTCCGCTGTGATATGATGTATTGTACTCTGATAATGGTATGTATATACAATACAGTTTTGTATTCAAAGTTATGTTATATATAATACATCTTATTTTGTTCCGCTGCGAGTTTCGTGTTACTCTGATTCTGTTCAGTTGTGATCTTCTTCTTCTTCTATTCTATTAGTTCTATCTTTTCTTTCTCACCCTCTAAATTCTTCTATTAATGTTCCGGTATTTTCGATGCTTGAATAGTCAACAATGTGTTTTTATGTTGATTTTCTGGGTTGAAAATCCCGCCATTACAGAAGTGGACATTTTGATAAACTACCCTACTCTTTTATCACCATGACTATACCACTTTAGAGGAGGACCCATAGACCACTTCAAATCTAATAAGGGAGGGACCTATGCTTTTAGCCTAAATCTAAGGAATAAACCTTCTGAACGGGCCTAGTTCTAACCACTTAAAACCCAAACAAGATAACAAGAAAGTTAGCCGCTTAAGTCCTTCTCAAGGCTGGTGGTAAGCCTACCTATTTACACATATATTAGACATAAACACACACACACACTATAGACTCTCACATTAAACTAGCTACTTGTAGATGTTGGATATGCCGGGCGGTTTCGGGCAGATTTTGACTACAAGAAGGATTAACCTCATCTCTTACTGCACCAAGTTTAATGGCACATGGAACCCAGACCTATCACATTAGCCAAACTCACTTGTGGTTGTTGGATTTTCTGGTTCGTTCCGGGCAGACTTCTACCACAAATTACGACTAACCTCGTGTTTGTGTGTCATTGTTTAATATAAATAAGCCATTTATATGCACACAAGCAATAATTCATATAGGGATATTTATAAATTTCTTACCTTATTCTAATGTATTTATTAGCCATTATTACGTTTGATTACGCTATATAAATATATAATTTAATACGTGCTATAAACGCTAATTTACATTCGAATTAAGAAACATTATAATGGTGAATTTTGTCTATCATATTCATATAAAAGGTAATAAAGCCTAATTCCCCTATTAAACTACTCAATTCATGTCATGGTTAATAGCAAGCAACAAATGGAAAACATCAACATAAACTATTCAAACTTGTATCCTAGGCTTATTAGAATTATATAGTTAATGAAAGAGAAACAAGGTGTTACGTACATACATACATACATATTCAGCATATGCATACATACATACATACATACAAACTTACATACATAAACACACACACACACACACACATGAACTTCTATTTAAATCAAATTCACCCTTTTTCTATGTTGCACATAAAAATGTTAATATTTGATTATTTCAAATATGAATACGTTTAAATTCTTCATTTTAGAATGGAGATCGAAACCTATTCAAATAATGAAGCCAAACCAAATCTTAACCCATTTATACCATAAACACGTTTAAATTAAGAAGGGGAAAATCCAATTAAACAAAAGCAAAATTGACAAAATTATTCCTTGAACACAAACCAAATACTTCACAAACCCAAATTATTGATTGACAAATTTATGATAAATAAAGAAAGGAGATTTAGGGGTTCTATTATGATGTTATCATGAAACCCAAACCTCCTTGGACATACAAATCAGTGTGAAATCTACAAAACATAGAATTAAGTTTAACCAAATATTATTTCCACTCCCATTGATTGAGACAAAAGAAATAACATTGATTTGAATGTTACAAACGTCATTCTTCAATCTTACCGCAAACCAAATCTATATAAGAGAATCTTATAAATTTGAGTCTCATATGTAAATTTTAGAAATTCCAGAATAAAACCTAAACAAAAGTAGATTAGAAAAGAAATAGATTAAGGATATAAGAAGAAACCTATTCTAATCTAATTTCTAGATATCAGCAGTAGAGTGGAGGCACAGATAATGAGAGGGTTTTGGAAATTGTGAGGCGAAGGAGGTGGTATTGATAGGAGTGTAAATGAAAGGAAACCATTAAATTAATATAGATTAATCGTGGCCGTCCATTTTCTAACAAACCAGCATAAACACTAACCGAAACCGCTCCCACCAGACCTGGGTCACACCAGGCGGTCGACCCCCCATGAAGGGAGGTCGCTCTAAGGAAAAATGCCAATGATCCGGGTAGCACATATTTTTAATTAATTATGTTACTGGTTTTCTTATATTACTAATTATTTTCCTTATGTGATATATTCTTTGTCCCCTGGTTCTTATCTATTTGTTTGAATTTCAAATTCACCTAAGGGAATGTTATTAATATCCAAATTATATCGTTGTATCCTTAAGATATTTATATACATTATTAATTCAAACATTTATATGTATACATTTACCATATGATTTCACTAGATTATAATTTCTTCATACGGATATCGTTTTCAACATATTTTATATGAAAACGTATCATTATTTCGTCACGAATCCAAATTTAATAGTTTCATGACCAAATTCCTATTTTTCCAAAATTTCATTTTTTTGTTGTCTTACATTTATCGTTTAGTAACTTATTGTCGATAATTAATTATTTAGTCTACCATATATTTATTTGTTTATAGGGTGTTACACTAAGTTAAAGGTAAAATTTTAAGGTGAAATTTCTTTTAAGAATGGAAGAATGTAACATCCCGGAATTTGGCATTAATTAAATTAGTTATTTAGTTAGGTCCCAAAAAATGAAATTTGATCATGATACTTGTACCATTTGTTCATCACGGAAGTCTAATCAACTTCCATGCTTGTAACTTCACGAGCAGAGTCTGCATGAAAAAGTTATGGACAAAATACGAAAAAGGATGGAAAATAAATAAATTAGGAAAAAATATTTTCCTTAATTACCCCCGCTCTCACAGAAGGAAGATCAACCTGGAGGTCGACCCTCCCTTTGACCCGCGGGTCAATTTCTTCCTATGGCGGCTAGGGTTATAATATACGGGCAGGTTTTTTAGATTTGATCTAACAGTTCAAGTTCAGTTCTATGCATAGAAATAAAGGGTTAGACCCCCACTCTTTTTCTTGCATTGTCTAGAGGCCGCACTAAAGCTCTACCATTCTCAATTCTCCGGTTTATTCTAAAATTCTAAAATATAAATATATTCAAGTAAAATAAACAAGGATGGGAGATATGGAATCTAGATTTATGTAAAAGGGTTGGTTCTACAAATAGGTAGTCTCTGTTTTTAGTTTTACTTCTATTTTTCGAATTTCTCTTTCAAATCTACTAATCTAAATGTGTATATGTGTATCCCTTTTTTATTTATAGAGTAGATCTGCAGGATATGGAATTATAGGCCTAAAAGCTGTGTTCAGAGTCAAATTCTGAATAGCTTTCAGGTCAGTGGGAAATATATTCATTGTTAAGAATATCGTATCTATTTTTTTTGTCAAATCTGAATTTATATGCCTAAAAGTATAAGATTTATTTTTTTGTGTCAAATCTGAAATTATATACATGTCAGTCTGATATGGATGTGTAGGCCTTTCAATTATAGTACTCTAGTCTTTGCCTACAATTCTTTTGGATAGTTTGTGGTTATTGTATACACCATAAATTTGGAAACCAGTCCCTAAACATTATTATAATTGTGAAGTTATTATTCCATATTTATAGGATTTGGGTGTAAATATATAAATTGTGCAGTTGTTACTTTAGATTTATAAACCTATTTGTGTCTAGTATTGTTTGCGGTTTTTTCTTGATTGTTGTAAATTAGCCATTTTTACTCTTTTTAAATAAAAAAGACATTATTTGAAATCTACAAGAAATATTCACCTATTTATTGTGATTTGAAATATGTCAACATATCCTCTTTCAAAATAGTTTGGAATTTTTTCACAATAATTATTGTATATAACCTTTTTAAAGAAATTTTAATCTCAGTAGGATTAAACACAAAAAGGATTGTCCTAGTCATTAGCCTGGACTAGAATATGAAATAAAAAGAATGCAACTAGTAATTATGTAAATATCATGCTAAAAATGTAACTATATATTTACATTATAGTTTTATACATCCAAATTAAGAAATTTACACTATTAGTATTATTAAAAAGCTTATGCTTTGTGTTTAAATATGAATGATTTCCATTTTTGATTGGTACATATAGTAATATTTCCCATATAAATGGAAATGAATATTTGTGGCCATTTTGTCAATCACAATAAATATTGAGTTAATTGCTATAATTAAAAGGTTACAAATAAGGGAACAAATATTGTAACCATGAATGTTTTAGGGATATAAATGAATAGGTAATAAATGTCAAATGGTTTTAAAATAAATAGGAACGATTGTTGTGACTCTAATTAGGGAAATTAATAATAAACATACACATAATTACATAATAACTAATAAAATTAAATAACAACAGTATATTTAAGAAGTTACAACAATTAAAATTAAGGTTATTAGATGGGACTGATGTATATTACAATTAATAGGTTGTCTATTGCCTTAGAAAACATGAACATTAGGGTCATTGATGACACAAGACTGTTATGGAATAAAATTGATTGAGGGTCCATTGCCTTAGAAAATATGACTGTTAGGTTCATTAATGGCATGTGACTGTTATTATAATAAATTGGATTAATGAGAATTCATTGGGAATTCGGGGGAACTAATGGTCGTAGTAAATACTAAGTCTAATTAGGGAAATAAATAATATCTTAGAAAGTCATAGGAAATCATCCTTACCTTATTCTAGTTAATTCTAGAAATAATATCCTAAATTATTTAATAAGAGTTGGACTTTTTAGGTAAATAATGTGAGGTCAATTTCCTTATTCGATAGAAGTCTGCACTTTCCAAAAGTCAGATATATGTATAACTAATGTGAGATATCATTAACCGTAGGAATCTGTGACGATAATTAAGTGTGTGACGAAAATTATTCCTAAAGGTTTACTTCAAGTGATGAGGTATTAAGTGGTTGTAGTACCCGCCTCCTTTTTGAAAGAAGAAATCGGAGTGAAATAATTTCTAGCGTGGCCTATTTCGAGATTAGATATATTAAGTAGTGGGGTTGTGACGAACTAGTTTTTTTGCCATTTAACTTTGAACATTTCAAATTGTTTTAATTGTTGAATTGGAAATATAAATGGATTCTTATATGGAGTTTATCGATTTAACAAGTGGAATCAAATCACGCAATTAAGAAATAATTGGATTCTAAGTTAAAAATAAATCAAAAACGATTCTAACAATTTATAAAAATTCTATTTGAATATATACAATAAAAATAAATTATTATCAATGGATTTGATTGCTTTAAAATCGATTTCTATTTTATCGATTTAATTTAACACATGAAATAGTCATTTTTTCAGATGACCTTGGATTTCAATGAAACTAATTTTATAAAATCTGTAATGGTTAATTATTGTGAGATTTCAATTTTCGTGTCAATTAGATTTGTTATTTGGTCATGCGCAATATAAATATGTATTTATTAATGGATTGAAATTAAAATAGTGTTTTTGCAAATAGTCTCAGATTTTGACGAAACCAGTTTCATCGAGTATGAAATATTCAAATATAGCAAGATGTCAATTTTTTTATAATCGGATTTAGTATATGATCGTGCGAGTTTAAATCGCTCGACAAGAATATAATTGAATAAAATATTAACATATCTCCACCATAAATACATCCTAAACTCAGTGAACCTTAGAAATCACAAACGCCACCGCCTTTCCTTCTTCATCCACAATTTCAAATTATATCTCTAAAACCAGGAAGAATTAGCTGAAGGTTGCAACAACAGAGTTTTAGGTGAGGTAGAGCTTGGTTTGTAGGCGGAGTCGGGTGGCATACGATCACATGAGGAGGCCGGTGGAGGGGTTTGAAGGGATATATGTAGGTTCTGGTTTATGGTCGATTTCTCTACCATCGTTGGTCATGGGGTTTGGGTATTTGAAGGGCGAAGGTCGGGAAGAGGACGGGCTTCGAGTTGGTGGTGGTACAGTGAGTTCATGTTGGCTGAGTTGATCTGAATTTATAGTTAACTAGAATTTTTTCAAAGTCGTTTTCTGGCGAACTAGGTCACGGTAGGAGGTCGGGTCTTCTAGTGTGCGAGGCTTTCGGTATTGTAGAGGCCGCAATTGGTCGGGGGTCGGCTTCGATGACCTGTAGCGATGGCACAGTGGCAACTTTTGGTTAGCCGAGTTTTGTTCGAAATTGGAGGGTGATTTTACGATTTAATCATGTTTTAGCCGTAATTAACTAAGTTAAACAGTAATTAACTTAATCTAATGACCATTAGTGAATTAACTAATTTATTTTAATTTGTATAAACTTGATATCAATTACTAGTTCATACTTTATCAAAATTTCATGAAACAAGATCCGTTGGATTCGTATAGGCGAATGCATTGCATACGAGCTGGATTGGTTGGATTTGGAGCTTGTTGGAATTTTCTTTAATTTTAAATGGTCATTTAAAATTAAGTGAAAATGATTAGCATTGTCGATTGGAAATGAAACGTGAGTTAAATCTCATGGTTTCTGAAATTCTATGATGTGATTAAATTTATCTAATAATAATTACCGTTGTTAGTATAAATTGTGAGTTTGGATGCTTGAATGATTATTGCTTGATTGATGTTTTTGATATTTTCCATCATCTTAAATGAATTGGATTAGAATTTCTATTTCATTTGCATAAATAAAATGATGAGCTATGATGCAGGAAAAACAGGTTGGAGGGATCCAATTGGATTCCTCAAATATTTTGGATATTACTTGACTTCATGTTATTCATATATGAATTGTTGACCCAAGTAAGGTTAAAATATGTTTGGATGTTGATTTTTGAATTTAAATTCAACATTTAAGTGTTTTTAATAAATAAACACTATTGATTAAGTGATTGGCAGCAGATGGCCCAAAATCCGTCTTTTTAAGACGTTGATTCCTCGTTAGGTGAATCAACTAGTTTGCTGTTATAATATTTAATTTTATAACTGAAGCACGGTTTTCAATTTTGTTATAAAACTAAAGTTTTATAAATAAATCCATATTTATAATTGGATTTCTGTAAAGTATTATAAAATGATTTATATTGTAAATTTCTATGTTTTATATAAGTTTTATATGCAAGTAACTCAGAATTTAACCTAAGGGTTAATAATTTGGAATAATTATTTTTATGACATAATTAAATGATATTATTAAATTATTTAAGTGATTAATTAATTTTGAGAAAAGGATTAGTGGAAATCAGTTAACAAGTTAACTATTGTTTCAAGTTGACTAAGTCAACCTTTTCTAATTTAAATTGGTTATTTAAATTAATTTTTTTTCAATTAATCAAATAGAAACAGTTTCGAAAAATAGTTATTTAAACATAATAATATTTCTTTAAATTTAATCATTTTTTAATTAACTATGTATAAAGATAATTATCAAGTTGTTATTTATTAGTAAAGTTTGCTGCTATATTATAATTTCATTTTGAAAAAGATTAGCTATCCTATTTTTAATTAATAAAGAAGTTAACTTCTTTTTTGGCATGACAAGCTAAGTTATCTACTTCTACTTTAGATAATGATGAAGTTAATTATTATTTTTGATTAATAATAATTAAAGTGATTATTTTTTAATTGGAATTCATTTAGAAAGTAATCAAGTTGTAAAGAGATTTTAGTTGAGTTTTGAGAAGGAATTTGTAAAGTGATTTATAATAAATCCAAGTTCTATAAACAAAGTTTATAAAAGAGATTTAAGGCTAATGCAATGGTTTTAAATAAGCGTTTACTTAATAATTGAATTAAGTAAAATGTTTGAAATTGAAACAAGGTTTTCAAAAATACAAAGGAATGATGCTTAATGGATTTATGTAAAGGATTTGAAAAATGGATTTTTGTAATAAATCCATGTTGTAAAAAAATTATATTAAATAGATTTAAAGCTAAGGGTTGTGTTTTAGTAAGAGTTCACTTAATAAACGAATTAAGTAAAAGTGGTTATGGTTGAAAAGAGATTTTCAAAAGTAAGAAATGGTTTATAAAACCATATTTAAATGGAATAGTAAATTAGATTTGTGTGATATTATAATTAATATCAGTTTTGAGTTATAAACTTTTATCTATCTAAAAATAAGGATGTTGCCAAGTCAAGGTCTGAGAGGTAAATAAAATGAAACGAATTCATTATTATCCAAGGCATGGTACTAGTCTGAAATGGTAGCGATGTTGGAAATAGTTTATTATCTACCACAATAAATATTGGAACTTTATTTTGAAAGGTCTAGAAAAATTAATGAAATTCATTAGATTTTATAATTAACAATGTATCACTTGACATTGTTTGGCCCAGGTACGAAGTGCGACTAGACTTGCACCATTCGGTTAAGTATATAGCACTATTTTCTAAGAAATGAAAAAATATGGTTTTGTGCGTACACTTATTCAAAGAAATAAGTACATGGCAATGGTTTTCAAAGAAATGGAAGCAGGGTTATACTGGTTTGAAAGCAGAAGTGAATCATGGAAAATTAATTATTATTTCCACAAGCATTATTGTAAACTTTAATCCACAAAGTTTTGAAGTTAAATAAAACCATTTAGTTTTAAATAATATAAAATGTGGCGCATGACATTGTTTTGACCCACATAAGATTAGGTGATTAGACTATACTATTTAGCTTTGTATATATGGTGTTATCACTAAAGTATGCGTTGATCTAATGGAAAAAAAGAAGAAACTTCGAAACCAGAAGACAATACTGAAAAGAGATGGCTTGAGGTAATAAAACCGAAACCAAGAAGAAAAGGCTTTGGGGACAGCTAAACCGACACCACATTACGGGGCCTAGTAACACAAAGTCAAAACTAAAAGCTAGTGTTGAAAGATGCAAAATCGGTACCAAAAAATATAAAGAAAAAGCAAATAGAGTCAGCAATAAATGCGGGATTAAACTGATACCAAGTATAAGTGAATAGACAGTGCAGCTGATACCAAGAGAAATGGGGTTAAAGCACGAAGATGATACCGAGAGTCAGTACAATGAGCATAAAGATGAAACAAAATACTGAGAACTGGTGTCAATGGAGGTGATACCAAACAAAAAAAATGGGAAGTAAATAATCGACACCAAATACATAAGCTATAAGTATGAGACCGAAACCAAATTCATGAAGGGGCAGCGCAGGTCCATAAATGAATATATTGGGAGCAAAAGAATGTTATCGACACCAACAAGCTTGGTGTTGATATCATTACACAAAGATGACACCCATAAATGAAAGCGGCAAGGGATTAGTGCCGGAACCGAAGCCCGAAAGTGCTGGCATGGGCTGATATTATGAGGTTGATGTGAAAGCGGGGTTTCCCTATATGATTTCTACAAAAGGGGTACCAAATCTTCTATAAACAAGATCCTAGGGGTCATGTTTGGGGAGTCTTTAATTTGTCTAACTTCTCAACTCTAAGTATAAAGTCAAATCTTGTAACCATAAATCAGATTGTGATTTTCTCACTGATTGTAACATACTCATGATAAATAAAATTGGAGATTGAGATCATATTTATTCTCAATTCTATAATCATTTTGTCATCAAAGTGGTTTAACAGGGAGTTATCAATTAATCTCATATACAAACGATTCAAGCACAAGCAAATTAAAAGGAGGATCATCAAGAAAATCAATTATTATTCCTTCATGATTTTTTCTTGTGTCTCAACTCTTTTTTAATATGTATAATATACCATAACGTTCAATGACTTATTATAGACATACAACACGATAAATGAAATAACCAAGGCCTTCAGTGGGCTTGATCGATGTGGAAGTATCACTTTTAGTTTTTAAAGACTATGATACATCATCAAATGTAAACTTTGTAATATTTTAGTATGTTTCCTCTTAGCACAACGTACATTATTTTGTCTTGAATCTAAAGCGCACCTTTGTAGCAAGATTACCTTTGCATATGAGAAGATCATAACATGAATACCCCCAAATGGTAATATGAGCATTTAGTATGTCATCCCCGATATAACCTTGTTTTGTTTAAAAATGAACTGTTGATACACTCAAAAGAGGGTAACTTTTGCATTCAAGAAGAAGCATCGATATTCCACAAGACAACTAAATTTTGATTAGTTAAAAGGTTATTGTATTCAAACTCAATATAGCTTAGGCCGACCTTCTTTTAAAAGGAGTTCTCTATGTTGATTATCTTTTAATTTCATTATATACATTCTGCCAGTTCCTAATTGGGTGTTGACGATTTTTATCGTTGACATTTTGGAGCTAAAATGACGTCATGAACCTTTGGTCTCTTATATTATTATAGATTAATTTGTGAATGTTTGCTTAATGATATGATAAGACGAAATCCAAAAGACTAAGCAACATTAGCGAGGGGGTAGTTCAAATGACCGCTCTCATAAAAAATATAACCCCATCATTCAACCAAAATGCTGCTGAAGCAGGCCAACCCTCTACTCAAGCACAACCTTCAAACTTGAAATCTTAGGATGAGAATGCCATCAAGATCAAGGATCTAGAACAATAGCTTCTTAAAATGCAAGATCTCATACAAATTTTTCTTGCATAAAGCTCTTCAAGAAACATCAGACCGAGTCGAGGGGAAGAAGTTGAGTTCCCAAGGAGAAACGCACCCATCATATAATTTGGGGAAAAGAAGAAAATCAATTTGACTTCTTCCAAGAAAAAAAACCTTATCCTTGAGATGTAGACCACCAGGGATACCAATGAAAATAAAGAAAAGGGCAATCTAGATGCTCGACTACTGAAGGATACAAACAAAATAGATCAAAGTATGAAAGCTCTACTTCAAGGATATGCAGCGAAGGCTATCAAAGACTTACTTGGAAGCAAGAAAAAGAGAAACTTGGATGAGCAGGTTAACAATAATGAAAGAGTGGCCCCCTTCATTGTTGAAATTGTGAATACAACAATACCATTACACTTGGATGATTCCCACCATGAAATATCACAGAACTACTGACCCAGATGATAATCTCATGGTTTTTGATAGCCAAATGGATCTTTATAATGCTTCAGGGGTTATTCGATGCTGACTATATCTGGTGACGCTTTAAGGAGCAGGTGTTAAACGGTATTGCTGGTATCACGAGAAAACCATCTACTCTTGGAAGTAGCTTTCTTATGAGTCCTCTGTACAATTCTGCATTTACAAAGATACAACTGTGGACTACACTGTCATTGCAAATATAAGACAAAGGCCAAGAGATTATTTGGGCATTTACCTAAAGAGATTTAATGTTGAAGCAATGAAAGCAAAGAACATGAACGACCATGATAAAATCATTATCATTCGTTCAGGATTGATTGAGAATACTCCATTTGGAAAGATCTATACATCCATGGATGCAAGGACTTAAAAGATTTTCATTTCCAAGCAGATAAATTCATCCATATGGGTGAATTATTTTATTTAGATAAGAAGCTTTGCTTCTGTAGGGAAGAAGAGGAGTCCAGCTTTAATCGAAATCATAAACCTCAAGGCGGGAATTTCTGATTTGATGGAGATCAGAAAAACCAAAGTGAGAAGATTCTGGTAATAAATCTGTAACCTTGAGCAAACCCATCTACTTCATATATGTTGTAGCGTAGGAGAGAGTCAACTTCCCAATTTCTTTCAAAGTAAAATTTTCCCAGAACCATTCAATGGAGGAAATATTGCGAGCATCATAAGATGAATGGGCAAAGAACGGTTGGGTGCAAAGTGCTCAAGGGTATAATTTAGAAGCTTATCCAGCAAAGACACCTAAAAGAGTTCATCCATGATAAACATAACACAATTCAACATTCCAATCAAGACTAGAAGATCTCAACTAACGCGGTAGAGGTCCAATAGAAGAGGGTCCACTGAATCTAGGTACTCCGGTAAATCAGATAAATATGTTCCATAGAGGGCTATGTTCTACCGAAAATGGTCAAGAAACCCAAAACAAATGTCTAAAAAGGCCTGTGAGGGGATATTTTCCATTTAGGAGGAGCTTCCACTTGAGAATGACCGATTTAACATCAAAATGCACAACTTGGTGGTATCACCAAATGGGATGCAGATGGGTGTCCATCATCTGCATAATGACCCTTTAATGATCACTGCACAGATTGGGATTTCAATGGTTTCAAAAATTCTTGTTGATACTGGAACTCCAGTTAATGTGTTCATAAAGCATGTGTTTGATCGAATGGGTCTTTATGAACAAGAGCTTGAACCTAGCAGTGAACCCAGCTTCGGGTTCAACAACAAATGGTCCACTCCGATTGGGGAAATTAAGCCGTTAGTTCAGGTTGGACTGCCTCCTCTTTGCCAAACTTTCGAGACTCTTTTCATTACCATCGACCAGCCTTCTTAATACAACGTATTCTTCAGCCGCCCAGCCCTTGACAAAGTTGATGCCTTTGTCACATCAAAGTACCTCATGATGAAGTTTCTAATTAAAAAAGGTTGGGGCACCATTAGGGGAGAGAAATTCATCTCCTGAGAACTGTACTTTGCTACTCTCAATCAATATAAAAATCAGTATTTTACTTACTATTATTCTTCTACAAATTTTTAGCCTTTGTATGATAGATTACTACATTCGACATTCAAAGCTAAAGTGAGAACTAATAAGACTAACAAGCATGTGAATGATAGGTACAATCCTTTGGGAAACAAAAGGAAAAGGGATGAAGAGATAAACTCAACCAAAGAAGAGGAAATTAAATTGGAACTAGTTTCCCGAGGAGATATGCAAAGAATCAAATCCAAAGAGGATTTGGATGAGTATGCATAGATTGAACCAACTCAACTATTTGACCATCAAAATAGGGAAAAGGTTGGAAGGATTATTGAGAACGAATCTGATTCAATTTTTGCAGCACAATAAAGATGTTTTTTCTTAGTCCCATTTATATATGATAGGGATCAACCTATCTATCATGAGCCATACTCTAAACATCAACCTAGTTGTAACTCCTGTCCGACAAAAGAAAAGGCAGCACGACCGGGGCAGATCGGAAGCCTTAAAAAAGGGAGTAATGAAAATACTTGCAAATGGATTCATTTGAGAGGTCTTATGTCCTAAATGGTTAGCCAACACAGTATTAGTGAAAAAGTCAAATGTAAATTTGAGAACTAGTGTTGACAACATAGATTTGAATAAAGCATGTCCAAAAGATTGTTATTCCCTTCCCCGAATAGATCAGTTTGTTGACGCAAGTATCACTCATGAATGCCTACTTGGGACATAACCAGATTCCCATGTTCAAGTCAGATGAAGAGCATACAAGCTTCATTATTGATTGGGGTACTTATTTCTATAAGGTAATGCCCTTTGGATTGGAAAATGCAGGTGCTACATATCAAAGACTGGTCAATAGAATGATCCAAGAGAAAATTAGGCAGAATATGTAAATGACATGCTAGTAAAGCCCAATGAAGCGGTAAGTCATTTGGAATATCTAAAAGAAATGTTAAAAGTCATAAGGGAATATCAAGTTAAGTTGAATCGGCAAAAATGTTTTTTTTGGGTCCAATCTGGAAAATTCCTAGGATATGTTGTTAGTGAATATGGGATTGAAGCTATCCCCAACAAAATTAATGCCATAATGAATATGGACAAACCGAAGAAAAGTAAAGAGGTCATGAGTTCAAATGGGAAAGTAGTGGCCTTGAAAAGGTTCATTCCTAAAGCCACCAATAAGTGCATACCTTTTTTTGACATAATTAATAAAAAGAAGAATTTTGAATGGAATGAGGAGCGCAGGAAGGCTTTTCAGGAATTGAAAGATTATTTAGGAAAACCTCCAATTTTATCTAGTCTTGAACGTGGAGAAGAATTGTATCTTTACATGGTTATTTCAGAGTACGTGGTCAGCTCGGTTCTTATTAGGGAAAGCAACAGAACACAACTTCTAATTTATTATGTTATCAGAAGGTTAAAGGATGCATAATCTGATATCCTGTGATAGAAACATTAGCCTACTATTTGATACTTACATCTCAAAAAGTTAGAGGTTACTTTCAAGCGCATCCGATAAAAATTATAACCAACTTTCTTCTTAAACAGGTTTTTATTAAACTAGAAACATCAGGAAGATTGGTGAAATGGGAAATCGAGCTCAGACAATATGAAATTGAGTTTCAATCGTGAGCGGCATCCAAAGGACAGGCCTTAGCAGACTTCGTTAATGAGTGTACAAGCTTTGTTAAAGAACAATCAACAAAAGAAAATGTTCTTAAATCCAAATGGAAATTACTTGTAGATGTAATATCAAATGAGCAAGGAGTAGGGGAAGGATATGTGATAATTTCCCCTGATGAGCACCTTCTACACTATACATTGGAACTTGGGTTTGCCGCGACAAACAACATGGCTGAGTATGAATCAATGATAGCAGGGTTGAACCTAGCCTTGCAATTGAAAGTACCCTCGAATCAAAATCTTTAGTGATTCGTAGATAATGGTAAATATGATAAAGCAGACTTCTCAAACCAAGGATGCCCGATCAGCACTACACATGAAGAGAATATTGAAAATGCTTACTCAATTTGAAGACTTTGTTGTACATCAAATTACAAGAGGGTAAAATTCTTAAGCATATTCTTTAGCAAAGTTGGATAGCTCTAGAGGAGCTCCCGAAACTTGCATTATACTGGTAGGAGATCAAGAAAAACCCAACATCAAACAAGAGACATCCAAACCTGGAAAAGAACAGCTAGTTTTAACTAAATCCCAAGCTTTGGCAAGAGAGACCGAAAAGGTAAAAGATACAGATGAAATCCCTATTGAAGAACCCATGTAATCCAAAATGGACTATCGTTATGAAAACAGTTGGATCACTCCTATTGTGTATTACCTCATAATTGGAATATTACCTACCAATAAACAAGAGGCTAAGAGGGTTAAACATCGAGCCCCAACATTTGTTATTATGGGCAAGATGCTTTATAAGAAAGGGCAATTCGCTCCCCTACCTGAGATGTGTAAGCAATGAGGATAGGATCAAATTATTAAAGGAAACACATGAAGGGCTTTGTGGAGGCTATTCTGATGGAATCAAGTTAGAAAAAAAGGTTATGCAACAAGGCTTCTATTAGCCACGAATAGTTAATCATGCAACGAGATTGTCAACAGATGTGAAAAATGCCAAAGATATTCTAGAATATCTTGATTACCTCCAAGTGACTTAAACACAATCTCGATCCCATGGCCTTTTGATATATGGGGAATAGATTTAATTGGACCCCTATCGATATCTAATGGAGGATCTAAATATATAGTGGTAACGATCGACTACTTCATGATATGGGTAGAAGCAGAACCACTTCCAAACACCACATCTAATAAGGTGCTCAAATTTGTGATAGAAAACATCGTCACTAGATTCGGACTCCCTTACAAATTCATATTTGATAATGGAAAGTGAAGAGTTCATATGGATTGCAACAAAAATGGTATCATAAATAGTTTCTCTTCTATAGCATATCCAAGAGCAAACAGGGTCGTCGAGGATGCAAATAAAACAATAAAGACAATCTTGACGAAACGGTTAAATTAAGCTAAGGGAAATTGGAAAGATGAGTTGCCATTGGTACTTTGGGCATACAGAACTTTCGCTAAAATAGCAGTAGGACACACCCCATATTATCTAACATACTGATGTGATGTTATGATTCCAATTAAACTTGAAATTCCTTCACATAAAAAGAATGGCATATGAATTGATCCAAAACAAGAGTTGAAAAAAGAATCTTTAGACCTAATCCGAGGGTTAAGGGATGAAGCTACTATTAAAACAACCAAATATCAAAGAAGAATCACTAAGTACTACAACTCGAGAGTAAGAACAACAACATTCCGAAGAGGAGACTTAGTCTTACAAAGGGTAATGGCAAATACTATGAATCCGGTAGACGAACCCCTTGGTCCGAACTGGGAAGGATCCTTGATCATTCATCAAGAACTAATGCCTAGAACATATTGAGTCTGTAAACCAAATGGTGATCCAATACCTAAAACGTGGAATGAGGAACATTTGAGACCATACTTTTCAATAGTAAATGAATAAAAGAAGATCTTAAGAGTGCCCAAATCATGAACTAAAGCTACCTACGATGGTAAAAAAAAACCTTGTCCGCCCTAAGATGGCTAGGGTGAGGCACCTCTTGGAGGGAGGTGGTGTGTAAACCTTTAGTTGTGCCCAAACTAGAAAGGGCCAGTTTAAAGCATCATAAGAGTAAGCCTCTGTTCGCGCCAGCAAAGGCTAAGCGAGAGCATCTAAGCCCTTAGCTACGTCTATGATGGACAGGTTAAGGCGCCTCCTGGAGAGAGGTCGGTGTAAGCCTTTTTCTACGTCCAAATCAGGAAGGGCCAGGTTAAAGCATCACAAACCCTTATCCGTTCCTAAAATGTCCAGGGTAGGAGTGCCTTGGAGGGGGTGGGTGTAAGCCTCTATCTGTGCCTACGATGGCCGAGGTATAGCATCAAAAGAGTAAGTCTTTAGCCGCATAAAGCATCTAAGCACATAGCCGCGTCTACAATGGCCAGGTTAAGGCGCCTCCTACAAGGAGGACAGGTAAGTCCTTAGTCCTTGCTTGAAAATAAGCTAGCCAGACGCACTAGACACACAAAGTCCAAAGAGTGGCTCACAAGGCTGAAACGCCTAGTCAAAGCCTAAGAAGTGTCTCACAAATCAAATTAGAGCCCAGAGAGTGGCTCACAAGGCTGAAACAGCTAATCAAAGCCCAAGGTGTGGCAACATGAAGCCGAAATGGAGACTCGAAGCAAAAGCTACAAACACCCGAATATGGGTTTCGGTTCTTCTATTTTACATTACTCATAGTGGATTTATGGTCTTCTATTATAAATACATGAATATGGGTTTCGGGGCTTCTATTCTACATTACTAGAAGTGGATTTCTAGTCTTCTATTATAAATACCCAAATATGGTTTTGTGGTCTTCTATTCTACCTTACTAGAAGTGGATTTCTGGTCTTTCATTATAAATGTATGAATATGGGTTTTGGGTCTTCTATTCTACATTACTAGAAGTGGATTTTTGGCCTTCTATGAAAAGTACCCGAATATGGGTTTCGGTTTTTCTGTTTATAACGCTAAGAAGTGATTTCTGGACACAAAGTGTCCGAATTTTGGGGCTTAAGATCTTATATTTTCATTAGCAAAAGTGGATTTTTGAACTACTATTATAAGTTCAAAAATGTTACTTTCAAATCTTATATCCACAATTCTAGAGATAGATTTCTATTACAAATATCCAAGTTTGATTTTGGTTTTACTATCCCACATTTTCAAGAATTGACTCTTGAGAATAAGTATCCCAATTTAAATCTTTGATTTCCTATTCCTATTAACAGAAAAAGGTCCTAAATCCATGAATTATCATTATAAGGGCCCAAATGAATACATTTTTGTGTTCGCGCATTATATACTTAAACAAAAATTTAAACCCAAATTAAAAGCTCTTTATCATGTAGAGGCCTATCATAATTCATAAATCTTAAATTCAGTTCTGCCATTTGAGAAGATTTAATATTATTTCTTATGTCATTATTGTGGATTATACAAAACTAATAATGTAAATTTCTCTAATGATTCTCGAGTTACAAGAAGGTAGTGCAGGAATCATAGGAATTTTCTCCTGAAGAACAAAAGCCTCTTTATACTACAGGGTCTAAATGTTATCACTAAAGTTTGCATTGATCCAATGGAAAGAAGTGCAAGCTTTGAAACTAGAGGACAATACTAAAAACAGATAGCTTGAGGTAACGAAACCGAAATCAAGAAGAAAAGGCTTTGGGACAGCAAAACCGACACCAAATTTTGGGGCCTTGTAACACAAAGTCAAAACCAAAAGATGGGGTTGAAAGCTGCGATACCGGTACCCAAAAAAATACAGAGAAATCCAATAGAGCTGACACCAAAAAGCAGATTGAAAAACAAGAAAGGTGATACTAACTACAGATGAGGAGATAGTGGAGCTGATACAAAGAGAAACGAGGTTGAAGCACGATGATGATACCGAGAGTTAGTACACTGAGCATAAAGACGGAACCAAATGCTGAGAACCAGTGTCATTGGAGGCGATACCAAACACAAAGAATGGGAAACAATGAAATTTGCACCAAATACATAAGCTGGACGTATGAGACCAAAACAAAACTCATAAAGGGGAAGCGTAGGGCCAGTAACGAATATGTTGGGGAGCAAAGAATGCTATCGACACCAACAAGCTTGGTGTTGATACCATTGCACATAGGCGACACAGACCCATAAATGCAAGCGCCAAGGGATTGATGCCGAAAGTGAAGCTAGAAAGATCTGACATGGGACGATATTAAGAGTTTGATGCGAAAGGGGGGTTTCCCCATACGATTGCTACAGAAGGGGGCCCGAATCTTCTAACTCTGTATATAAAGTCAAATCTTGTAACCCTAAATCAGAATGGGGAATTTTCTTACCAATTGTAAAATACTCATGTTAAGTAAAATAGAAGATGGAGATTATATTTATTCTCAATTCTATAATCATATTGTGATCAAACTGGATTAACCGGGAGTTATCAATTAATATCATATACAAAAGAATCTAGCACAAGCACATTAGGAGGATCACCAAGCAAATCAATGACTCTTCCTTCGTGATTTTTCTTGTGTCTAAACTCTTTTTGAATACGTCTTATATACCATAACGTTTAATGACTTATTATTGCCTTACAACATGATAAATGACAAAACCAAGGCCTTTAGTGGGTTGGATCGATATGGAAGTATAACTTTTAGTTGTTAAAGACTATGATACGACATTAAATTTGAACGTTGTGATATGTTATCCCGTTTCCTCTTCGCACAACGTGCATTATTTTATCTTGAATCTAAAGCACACCTTTGCAGTAAGGTTACCTCCATTTATGAGAGGTTCATAACATGAATACCCCTAAATGCTAATACAAGCACCTAGTATGTCATCCCCGATATAACCCTTTTTCACTTAAAAATGAAACGTTGATACACTCAAAAGAGGATAACTTTTATATTCAAGAGGAAGCATCGATATTCCAAGAGACTACTAAAGTTCGATTAGTTAAGAGGGTATCATGTTCAAGCTCAATATAGCTTATGCTGACTTGCTTTTAATAGGAATATCTAGATTGATGAAATGATCGGGCGTTGATGTTTTTTATCGTTAACATATAGCGATATTTTCGAACTAAAAGAAATAAATACGGGGTTTTGTGAATATGCTTATTCTGAAGAGATAAGGGTATGGTTGTGGTTTTCGAAGTAAATGAAAACAAAAAGTTTATGAATATATTTATTCTATTAAGATAAGTATATGGAATCGATTTTTAAGAATAGATGAAATAATTTTAATGAATGATTTTAATTTAAAAGGGACTGTGCTATTGATGTACTTAACTGTGCTATATGATTTTAGAGTTAAAGAATCGATTATCAATGAATTCCCTTCTGACTTATGATGTGTATTCGAGGAGACCGGGATGAGAACTGGACCCAAAACCACTTCGATCCAACTTTGCGTTCAAAAAATAAATTTGTAGTGATGCTTGTGTGTATTAAGATGAATTGAACATGTAGACCTTTGGAGTGAAAGGGTTGCTCGTTGATGTCTCTAGTTAACTACCAAGATTAAACTTGTAGCAGTAATCCCTAAGTTCTAGGTTCTGCATAATCAAGGACTTCTTGTCACTAATCCTAGGGAATATTCTGACAGGATGAAGTAAAAGAGTACCTTCGGTTGTCCTGTTCCTGAACAACTTGTATGGATGGATATCCAACATTACATTTCTTAGATCACGTACATTGATTTTTGTAGACGTACATCTGTTTGGTGGTGGAGAAGACAACTTCTCTTTGCTAACACCCTTCTTTGAGACATATGAAATCGAAGGTTGTATTTTTGTGGACGTCAACTATCGATTGATGGAATAGTGATGTAGCATCCAAAGATAAGAATGTGCCATGTACAAAAGGTAACCGTAGCCTCAAGCCTCATCAATCAGGAAATGACTGAAATTTGGCAAGCAGCAGGGCTATGTGGGTAATACCCATTAGGGTATATCATCATCTGATGTAGAGAAATCGGTTGTCCCTTTTTGTATGCTTCAGAATGGTACAGTTGCTGATCCCAGCTGTGGTGGTGATATATTTAATACACTCAAGTTAAATGAGTGATCGGTTTTGTGTGCTCAGGTTGCAAGATATTCTTGTTGAACCCGAGTGTTTTTATCTCATAAGGGAAAAAACATGTGCCATTTTTCTATGTGGTTGTGTCTTATGAGTTATTTGTGATGTGAGTTTTATCTCTAAAAATATTCCAGACTGATCCGGGTGATTTTTCTTTACTCAAAATGTGCTTGGGTTAGACCAAGTATATTTACCAAGTTGCATTGGATTTTACTTAGAGCTTTTGGAGAGAAACCGGAGTCGAGATGTATTTATGTATTTTCTAGTGTTAATTTATGTGAAAATTAGGCTCACATCCTTAAAACCAAACTTAATTAGACTCACATCCTCCCCTTTTCAAACATATAAATTTCATCCCTATTTTCAAACAGCGGTTCTTCTTTTTCCACTAATGCCCTTTTTCGTTAATTGACGTCGTAATTAAAATAATACGAAACACGTATTAGGGTTTAGTTCATTCCAAAATGATATAATTCTCGAAAACGGCGACGCCTCATCTTTCTCATTTTTTTTCCGTTGATCTAAAATTAAATCGCTCAGAATTTTTCAGTGATTTAATTCGATCCATCGTTGATTTCTGTAATGAATGTTTATTCTTCAAAGTAACTTATAATTTTTATTTTCTACGAGTATCATTTTTTTGCTCGATCTTTGTTAATCGGTTAATTTGATCTTCTTTAATTGTATAGACTTGACGATTGATAATTTAATCACTGTACAAAGTTTTAATTTTATTATAGAGCGTACAGTTTTATTTTTAAAATTTGGCAATACACTTGTTTTTATATTCTGAATAGGGGTATACAATTATGCATAAATTATTAATATTTGCATAAAAATATGCAAATATTGTTATAACCGATGTATAGAGTTTTTCATATATTCAGGAAATTTCCGTATAAATTCATTAGTTCTGTATAAACGCATTAGAATATAAAACTATTTTGAATATCTGTTTGCGTGTGTTTGTTGATTGATTGTATACAAATATGCATATTTTTTAATATATGCATAATAAAATATATAAAATATGCATATATTGTAAAAAATTTAATTTTTGTAAATTTCTGCGTAATGTTTTTTGATTACTGCAAATTATGTTTATTAATGTTTATTCTTTTCTTCGTATAACAGTGTTCCTACTGATAATGGTGTATTGGTGTTGTTCATGCTTGGTAATGATAGATATGGATAATGATTTTTATTTACTACTACCTGAAAAAATGGAAATGAAGGTATGATGTGTTACAGTTTATTTTTCACTTATAACATCAATTATTGTGTTTTGAGCATACATGTATTCAATTTTTCTGAATATTTGCAAGTTTTCATGAATTTAATATGAACATTATAATACTCTTTTGTATATATGCTTTTAATTATGCTTCTTTTGGTTAATATTAGCATGCAATAATGCAGAAATAGTAATCAAATGCACATAATTGTTCTTTCTGCAGCAGTGTTGAATGATATATGTAACAATTATGAATAGCTGCATACAATTATGCATCTTTGAATGATATATGCATATATTTATGCAAATATTTACACTAATTTTAGGATGTTTACGTAATTTTATTTGATTACTGCATATCATGCTTATTAATTTTTATTTTATCCTTTTTGTAACAGTGTTCCTGCTGATATTGGTGTATTGGTGTTGTTGAAGTTCAGGAATTATATCTATTCTAATCGTCTTTATGTTGATAGTTTTGTTGATATCGCGAGAGATTCAAGCAGTGGGGTCAAAATAGAAGGATGTTTTCTACATAAAATTATAGATGTTTTTTCTATATTTTATTGTTTTTTTATAATGATTGGTTGTAATGTTTACTGGTAGTAATTGTTGTGAACATTTGTACTAATGCTTTCTATTTAGTTTAGTATTTTAATATTATTTTCTTTGAAATTTACAGTTAACATTACTAGCTTATATGTATGCCGGTATTTTGCAAAGTTGCATACATATTTGCAATTATTATGAATATTTGTATACATCTGGGATACAAATATTCAAAATAGATGAATATACATATGAAAAAATTCGTCCTAGCTGCATATAGTTAGGCAAGTAACATGTAAATATGGATATTAGCATACAACTATTTTTCATTTTTGAATAGAATTATGCAAATATTCATATTATTTGCATGCAAATATTCCACATATACGCATTCTATCTTTTAACCTTTGAATATTTTTTCCTGTTTTAAAACTTGAATTCTGTTATTTATTATGCCTATATTTCAGTTTTAATTTTCTAATTTACTCCTTAAAACTTTTGCAACTCTGATCGTACCTAAAAGTATTTTAATATACAAATGGATCATCATCGGCCTGTTTAATACTGGAAATTTTTGTAATTATGTAAGCAATTATTCAAAATAAATGAATAAATATATTCAAGTATTCAAATACATGTGCAACTAAGAAGAATATTTTCATATATGCATGCTAGGATTTTAGATAAATGTACAAAAGTAAGCAACAATTCGCAATATCATGTAAGCTCAAAAGAACTTAATTCAGTACATAAATTTCAATAATGTTTCAGTTTCAAAACTAATAATCATTTGCCAGTACATAGAAAACAGAATATCATTAAACAAAATTAAAAAAAAAATTAACACCAACTTTTCCAATTTTAAACACTTCTGCTTGCAAATTTCTTTTGCATGCTTGTAACTCATGCATTTTCTTATTTACTATCTACTGCATCGACTTCGTCCACCATAGGTTTCTGTAATAAGAAATATAAAAATTTTAATACACGTTTATTAAGCAACATTAAAATTTCTATGCATAGAACCATGCAACTATTTGCTGATAGTTGCACATTTACAAGCAACAACTCTATTTAAATGCATAAAATATATCAACAATCTGTTAATATTTGCGGAATTTCATGCAAAATTTTTAATTAAATGCATATAACTATTCAACTATATGTTTATATTTGTACTCTCGAATGCAACATTTCTATGTAAAGGCATAAAACTATGTACCAAATTGTTGACAGGTGCACACTTGCCTGCAACAGTACTAATTAAATGCATATAATACTGCAACAATCTTTTGATAGTTGCACACTTGCCTTCAACAATTCTGTTTAAAAGCATAGATTAATGCAGTAATACATTAATAGTTGCATGCTTATATGAAATATTTCAACTTAAATGCCTAGAAATATGCAATAATCATTCAGTAGTTGCACACTTGAATGCAACATTTCTAATTAAATTCATATAACTATGCAATAATCTATTGATATTTTCACACACGCCTGCAACATTCTTAATTAAATGCGTGAAACCATGCAACAAACAGATTAAATTTGCACACATTTATGCAATATTTTTAATATAATGTTTGCAAGAATGCAAAAAATTTTGTTACATTCATTATTGTACGTAACTACTCTACATAATTTTTTGATTACATACAACTCTGTTGCATAAATGAATACATGTATGCAAACAAAATTATTCTGAACACATGCACACTTGCCTGCATAATTTCTTATTATATTCACTTTTTTCTGTGATAATTGCATCTGTTCGGTTGATAAATGAAACAGTATTCTGAGTACATGAATTCAAAAATCAGTTGATAATTTCATATAATTATTCAACAATTATGAATATAAACCCACTACAGTATTTTTTTGCAACTACCGAAATTTAAAAAAAAAATTGTATAATATTTGCTACAAACCTAACCTTTTACTCTTACTAGATTCGTTATTAACATCATACAATTATGCAAGTTTCCCTAATAATATGTAAAAAAACATGAACTGATTCTTCTTAACATCAAAATCTCATTCGAGCTAATTGTTTCGGTCTTATTATAGTATACAATGAGAAAATACAAAAAACTATAGGATACGAAATTAAATCATCAGATTTATACCTTCTTTTTCGCCATTTTCATATAATTTGTAGACGTCGACAACAATTTTGGCACAAAACATGAAGATCTTGATTAAAAAGCTGAGCGCTGCCTTTAGACTCTAAATCGCGATTTATAGTTCTACGGTTTTTTGGACTTGTGGAATTAGAGTTTAGAGAGATATTATATGAGCGTGTTGACTGATTAAATGATCCTCATTGATGGACGGTTTTTTAATTGCGTAATGGTATATCTGGTATTTTTTTCAGCAGTAATTCAAAAATAAGGATGTATTTTATATTCTTTTTATCAGCGGTTTTTTTTTATATATTTTAAAAGTTAATAGGGACTTGTAAAAAGTGCACCCTTAATTTATTTCCACCATGCATGTTGTATTTATCACCATTGTATAGGTTGATCTACATGTGTACTCCGATTGTGTGATCATATATATACAATTTTATCTTTGTGTAAAGAGTGTTGATATATTATATTTTATTCATTCCGCTATGAGATTCTATTCTACTCTGATTCTGTAGTGTTGGCATTCTTCTTCTTCTTTTTCTATTCTAACATTTATTTCTTCTTCTCATCCTCTAACTTCTTTCCCCTGACTATCCTCATTCCTCTACTTTTTGAGTTTTACATGTGTGGTTAAACGTTAGTTTAAACTGTATGAAAAAAGGGGTCATTATAGGGATCGACCTATTAGGTAGTAAGTGATTGAACTCCCCTTCTCCTTAAAGGTAGAGTCCTGGGGTACGCCCTAAAAAATTATTAAGAGATTAGATAGCTCACCTCCCCAAAAAAAGTAGTATTAACTGGCTAATTGGGTATATGTTAGTCTGATCCCTTTAGTTAGTAAGTGACTGGGTTAAAGTCTTTTTTGGGATAAGGTATTAAATGTCCCTAAGACTGCCTATCCTGTGGGAAGTACTAGTGACTAGGGGATTGTTCAATAAGGTCAGCTAGATAGTAACAAATAGGTCCACTGGGGAAAAAGTCATAAATGAGGTATAGTCGTCTACCTAGCATGTAGGCTGTAGGTAATATGTCACTGCTTACCATCTCTCACCTTATGTGAGGTTTGGGAACATACGTGAATGACGGAAGCCTTAAATTAGTAGGACTTTATAGCTAATGTCCTCTAATTTATATTAGTGAGTTGTAAACCACCCAATAAGGTATTAAGTGATCAATGGATCCACATTTGTGTTACATTATTAGTAAGGCCATAAATGGCTATATTGATATGAACCACTTCATTTATTATTAGGGCATTGAGTAGTTAAAGATCCCGCCTCTTGGTTTTAGTGCTTGTTCGAATGATGGTTTAATAATTTCGTACTTATGTGTAAAAGTTCTGTTTCAGTATATAGTGATAACGTTATCTTTGGGAAGTGCTACCTTGGGAATGGTAGTCAAACGTCGTACATAATCTTTTCAAGGTTAGGTTAAAAAAGCTAGCATTATTAGACATATAATATGGGTGAGACCAAACAGGATGCATTCGTGTATTGTAACACCGTGCATCCCTTAACGTTATCCTAACATAGAATCTCATTAAGAAATATGAAGCGTTGTAGGTATAAAGACGAATAACATCACAGAGACTAAGATTTCATAAGACAAAATAAATTCATAGCAAAAGAAAGAGACAATTTATAATAAAATAACAAAACCATCTTCATTATTTCATCCAAACCAAACTATCTAAAAATACCATATCTCAAATCTCAGTTATAATAGAAATACCAGAGTATAATAGTAGTAATATCCCCAAAATAGCCAAAAAGGTATAAGTAAACTGTGTAAAGACAATAAACAAGGTATGTCTGCAAAAGCCTTTTGAGATAAAATCAACTAAGTAGTCCAAGCTAAGCGCTTTTCCATGAGAGCCTTGAGGAAGAAAAGGAAAGATGAAAAGGAGAAAATAGGCCAGACAAAAAGTCTGGTGAGCTATGGTGATTTCTAGTGCGACTAATATTTGAAAGAAAATAGATAAAACAATAGTTCTAGTGTCATAAAGGGGTAAGTGTCTGTGTACACCTAGAAGTGACAAAATAAAATAGTGATGGCACACGATGTAAGTGTCCTCATTCGTAAGAATCAATAATGATGATGATAGTTTTGGAATTCTAAAAATTCGAAACGGAATAATAATTAGGAAGAAGTTCCTAATTCTACCTAAACCGATCGGCTACAACGAATCATGGATAACCTGTGCCCAATATTGGTTCGGGTTTATCAGGCCCTAGCCCATTAGTTAAAAGATAAAACCTTATCTAATATTTCCAAATCGGATTAGTACATGCATACTAACCCACCATAACGCACTCTCACCCTTCAATTAGACCGACTTACATCCAAAACGTAACATGGTGTGTGCCCTTACCCCAAATGAGACAGAAAATAATAAAAGGGTATGCTACATGGAATGGATCCCAACAAAATAACTTGGCCAAATCCTCTACCCTTTCTTTGACCACCACAAACAAATTCAATTTATTAGGTGCCTAATTATAACCTAACAACAAGGAGTACTAGGTTTTAACTACAAATTAGTATGTTCATATTATAGCCGGACAACGAGAAGTACTTGGCTCTTGATTTACCCACACATTGTAAATTAATATATTAAGGTCCGACAATGAGGAGTAATAGGCTTATAATTTGGCTACAAAATGTAAATCAATATGTACATATAAGGCCTACCTACGACGGTTAAATTTAAGCTTACAATTTAACCACTCACCATAAATTAATATGTTCATATTAAAGTCTGACAACAAGGAGTACTTGGCTCGTAATCAATATAAATCAATATGCACATATTAAGCCTAACTGTCTATTCCCAATATTCCAAGTCATATTGCATATAAATTATTTATTTTCATTGTGATTTCTAATTATCATTATTATGCATTTTTCAATTTATACTTTATTTCTATCCAAATCTATCAAATAGGCACTTATAGTTCGATTTGCCTTAATTTAGTTCTTCCCTTCTTATTTGTAGTTTTAACATATTCACATTAAACTTCAATTTTGATTATTTATTTTCAATTAATTTTTATTTCTAATCCAACATTGAATAAACGAAAAAGAGAAATAATCCAACGCAAAAGTATAGCTTACAGGTTCAAGCGTGTTTTTATCTAATACAACAGTGTATATAAATCGGAATAAAATCAAAGAATTAGACAGAAGAAATTCATAAAAAAGAACAAAAACAACTAAATCTGAATCTAAAAACTATGAATAACTTAGATCTGAAAAAAACTGCTATTTTATAAATTTATCTTTTTTTCTAACAAAGCTAATCCGATTTTATAGTGGTCATACCGCTTTCGTTAAAAAGTAATGAAAACCTACTGGTTTGAAGTGTCCAGCACACTGTACAAAACAAAATAGGAGTGAAGCGAGGATTCTTCAGCTATTCAATATGCTGATTTAAGTGTCCAGCTCACTGTATAATGAAAACAGGAGTGAAGCAAAAGGCTTCAACTGCTAGAAAACAAAGCGCTAATCTCCCGAAGATGTGGAGGATGAGGAAGATGATGAAGAGGATGTGATGGGGCAGGAGAAGATCGAGGACATGTGTTAATGCAAAAGACTGGAAAAGTGAGTAGAGAGATTAGGCGAATAGGTAGTGTGGTTTAGATCATATAAAAACTTCTTGTCCCATGACTCCTCTTCCAAAATTGCCTTGTTTAAATCTCCATAAACACCTTCTGTTATTATCTTCAAATCGGACCCATCATCATGATACTGCAAACACCTTACATCACTAGTAACATCATCATCTACGAACATGTAATACACTCTCTAGAAGGGATTATACCGCATATCTGAATTAAGGTGATGCCATGATTTCTCGTGATCATTCCACACAACTACTTTTTCTACTTCCCGCACGGAGCTAGAAGGCGAGATATGGGGAGACTCATTATTTACAGAATTGGATACCTTAGGTTGAGGTACCCAGATGCGAGGAGGTGACTTCTTCAGCGGATATCAAACCTGAGTTGGACCCATAGCAGGTTGCTTACAAGCCTCAACAAGATGACCAAAGGTGTGGCAATTATTGCAAATATCCGATTGCCATGAGTACCAAACCTCAACAAAGGAATCATACCCGTCAGTTGGGACTTTTAGCTTGGTCGGTAATGGTTTCTTGGCGTTATTTCAGTCAAAGCCTTTGCAAA
Organism: Allium sativum; assembly: GCA_030737875.1. Lineage (NCBI taxonomy): Eukaryota > Viridiplantae > Streptophyta > Magnoliopsida > Asparagales > Amaryllidaceae > Allium > Allium sativum. The sequence goes on along the minus strand of CM060909.1, from coordinate 735,456,096 downwards.
GATAAGATTTTTCCTAACTTCCATATTGGCATCAAAACATTTAAAATTTCCAATTCTACTAGCAGGCCAATTCAAATTAGGAAGCATCTAAAGAATAGATGTGATTCTAGTGAATATAGTCCAAACTGGTATGGAAGACATTCGCTCTCTAGCACTCTCAATTAACGTACTCCAAGATGTAATTATAAAAGGCTTCCCACCAATTATTCCAGGATCAGATTCTAGCACTTTCTTTCTCTCTTCCAGAATCAAGAATTTAAAATAAAACATACCATTCACAAAATCAACACGAAGACCACCTCTCAAATTCCAGGCTTTACGATAGTGGTTATGGATATCAAGGTAAGGAACTTCAGAGTCTAGGAAAAACCAACAAGGTGGTCCTTCCATACACTAACCCCCTCTTGAACTATATCATCAGGAGGTTTCAGATTTTCTTGGTAAGAGTAGAACTCGTGTGGAGTATAAGGTTCTGCACATCTTGGGGAATATGGGAGTCTAGGAAAAGGAAATCATATAAATCTCACCTAAGAAAATGCAAATCCAAAGGCCCTTGTAGAAAACCCCTAAAATCTATGAATAAATATCACTCTAATTTTTTGCGTGAATAATCTATTTTTATTTTGGAGAGAAAATGCATGGTGGAGGCTAGGAAAATGAAGAATGAGAATTGTAGGGAATGGGGGAGGAGTACAGTTAATTTATAGATGTGGTAGGGAGTCTTAGGCCTTAGAATAATTAAGTTTTTGATTATAACCCTCAAATCAACGTCAGAAAGAACATTCCTGAACAATCCAACAAAATCGTTTCATACCAGGCATGAAAACGTGCCTGGCCGCACTATCAGGGTCGACCCACTTAGGGTCTTTGTTGACCAAGCTAGGACTAGATAGTCCGCACGAAATTAATTATTTAATTTTGTTATATTTATATTTTAATTTCTGATTTGAAATTCAAACTTCAACCGGTCATAACTTACTCATTTTAAGTCTGTTTTATGCAAACAAAAAGTCTATCCGAACCAGAAAATCATAATGGACCTAAATGCGCAAAACCCATTGCCGAATTCTCATTATTTTAGAACCTATTCTTTAATTAATTAATTTTTTATTTAACTATTGTTTGTTAAATTATGGGTTGTTCCATTCTCCCCTCCTTAAATGATTTCGTCCTCGAAATATCTAAGGTGGAAGAATAATATAAGTGCTTCTACATCCATCTACTCATTCATTCACGAGAAACCATTTTCCTTAATTTATCTAATGTACTTTATGTACTTTTGCAATAGTGTAGTGTATATGATTCTAAATAATGAAAAAGATTATGCGGACTACTGATTTAATCGACCTCCTTTTTATGCAATTATGTCTGTACTATGCATCCAAATGTAAGAAAAATCAAAATGATAACAGGTAATTCTACATGCGTGCATCGGACATCATTCATATGCAATAACCGTATGACGATAACCATGTATTATAAATATATAAATAAATAAAATATACACACATCCATATGTATAAAATGTCCTTTTTAGTTGACCATAGTGCCCATTGTGTGTATATTCATCCACTTGCAAGCATCAAACATAGCATGTTTCATCGACCCGTTTCAACCATATCCTATTTCTATAGGTTTCACCAAAGATCAAATTCAAAGGAATTCAAAAGATAGAATCTACGAACTAAAGATCGGAACATACCATCGAATAGATATGGATAAGATATACGCATCTTATTTTCCGGTTCCCCAGTGGCCTCACGCTCATCGTCTCCTCACTGCACCTTGGCCAATCTTATTCCCTTGTTTTTCACCTTCCTGGTCTCAAATCTAAGATCAAATAAGGTGCTCGTCGGATGGATGATTCTGCATGATCTCCACATCCTCCAATGCGTCGGAATCTACTACCATCGTTGAATCATGTTAGCACTTCCATAAGTGCGATACATGGAACATACGATGAATCCTTAATAATCTCTCTAACTTTATAACCCAACTTCCCCATTCTCTCTACGAGTAGGAATGGTCCAACAAACCGGGGCCAGCTTTCCTGCAAAGCCAAACCTTGCTATGTTCCTGAATGGTGAAACTTTAACAAAGACCAAACCTCCAATGGAAAACTACAAGTTGGTCCTTCTCTTATCCGCATAAGACTTTTTCCTATCTTGTGCTTCCTTCGTTACTTTTCTGATCAACTCAACCTTATCAGAGGTTTCCCTAATCATCTATGTCCCAAGAAGCAATCTTTCAATTGAATCCCACCAACATGCTGGAGATCAACAAGGCTATACATACATGACCTCGAAAGGTGCCATGCCAATGATAGACTGAAAGCTATAATTATACACGAGTTCGACGTGGGATAATGATCCTCCCTTGTGCCTCCAATGTCTAAAATGCACTTCCTCGATAAGTTTTCCAAAATCCTAATCACCCTCTCAGTCTGTCCATTTGTCTGAGGGTGGTAAGTAGTTATTAGTCTGAGTTGCATTCCCAAAGCTTCCAACATACTCCTCCAAAACTAGCTAGCAAAAACTGAATCTCTATCAACCACGATGCTCGAAGGAATACCATGTAGTCTAATAATCTTTCGAATATACAAAGAAGCCAACCATGCAGTCGTCCTCTTACTCTTAACTGGAAGAAAATGGACGCTCTTAGCCAATCGATCCACGATGACCCAAATGCTTGTGTTTCCCTTCCTTGATCGAGGCAAACCTTCTACAAAATCCATAGAAACACTTTCACACTTCCACAATGGTATATCCAGAGGCTGAAGTAGACCACTGGGCTTCTTTTGTTCTGCTTTAACTCTCTGGCAAGTCGCATATCTAACTACATACTCATCCATACACTTTTTATCGACCCAATAAAATATTCTCCTTGTATCATAATACATCCTGTCACCACCCAAGTTGATATTCATCCAATAGTGATGAGCTTCGGCTAAAACTGCACTTGTCAATTCATCCGTGTGGGGTACATATAATCTACCACCCCGTCGGGGCTAGCCTCTATAACCCATAGACCATAGTATATCTAAGGAGGTGTCTGGAAACCTATCCTCTAACCAATTTATCCAAAATATTCGAGAGCTCGGGATCTTCTCTGTGCCTCTTCCCAATCAGCTCAAAGAAAGTAGGTCATACCTTTAAAGAAGCCAACAATCATGGAGTGAAATATGTAGATGGTCAAAAATCGAATGTGGCTATATACTCTAAACTCCGCCACTTAACAAATAAAGGTCTCAATGTCTCCCTCTGCTTACTCAAAGCATCATCCGTTACATTTCCCTTTCCAGGGGTGTTAGAAATCTCAAAATCATATGATGCTAAGAACTCCATCTACCTTTGTTACCTCAAATTGAGATCCTTCTAGGAGAAAAAATACTTGAGTGACTTATGATCTATAAAGAGCTCGAACCTCTCGCCAAGTAGGTAGTGTATCTAAGACGTAAGTGCGAATACTATAATAGCTAGCGCTAAGACATGTTTAAGATAATTCCTCTGATAAAATCTTAGTTTCCTACTGTCGTAGCACACTACTATACCCTCTTGCATCAATACTGCACCCAGACCGGTCCCACAAGCATCGGTACAAACAGTGAACATCCTAGACCCATCGGGTAATGTCAAAACTGGTGCAAGGAGAGCATTCTTCAGTCTCCTAAAGGCATCCTCACAATCAACATCTCAAGAGAAAACCAAATTCTTCTTAGTAAGTCGGGTTAATGGTGTCGAGATCTGTGCAAAGTCCATAATGAACTTTCTGTAGTAACCCACCAAGCGAACAAAACTCCTTACCTTAGTTGCATTCTTGGAGGTCCTCCAATCCCGTACAATCACTATCTTTGTGGGATCAATAGCTAACCCATCATTTGAGACCATATGCCCCCAAGAAAAGCACCTTTTTCCTCCAAAATGATACTTAGAGAATTTCGCCTTCAACTGATGAAGCCGGAGAGTAGAAGAACCTCTCCCAAATGCGAAGCATGCTCATCCTCGGTCCTATAGAAGATAAGGATATCAACCACAAAAAACACCATAAACTTATTCAGAACATCTTTGAATACCTTGCTCATCAAGTCCAAAAAATAGACTGGTGCATTGGTTAACCCCAATGGCATAACCAACCACTCGAACAAGCCATCAGGAGTACCAAATGCCATTTTATCGATGTTATCTTCAGCCACATATAACTGATGAAATAAATTGGAAAAATCCAACTAAGAGAATACAGTAGTGCCTACCAACTGGTTAAACAAATCATTTATCCGAAGGAATAGGTAACGATTCATTTTTGTGAGCTTGTTCAATTCTCATTAATCCACACGCAGACGGAGGTAACCATCAGCCTTAGTGGCGAAGAAAACAAGTGCTTCCCACTTAGAAATACTCCATCTAATAAAATTGTTTTCCAAAAGCTCGCCCACTTTCTTGCTCAACTCTTTCCGTTCCCTCAAAGCCATATGCCGAATAGGTAACGTGATAGCTCCATGTTCTCCCTAAGATAAATCCGGAAATCAATCTCTCGCTTAGGTGGCAATCCTCTAACCTCCTCAAATACATCTAAATACTTACAGACAAAACGTACAAAATAGATATCAGTAGAATAAATATGGAGTAAAGAAAACTCAACATGACTGGCCCTCGCGGGTCGCAAGAAATCTCTAGGGTCCTACCACTACATGTCATCAAGCGAACGACCCTCCTCTCGCAGTCAAGTACAACCCCATACATGGCTAACCAATCCATCCCTAAGATCATCCCATGCAGAAGAAAATCCCAACACATAGGCATCACAATCAAACTCAACACCAAAATCAAAATTTTCATACCTCTACAAATCGTAGATAGGTTTGCCAAACCAACTACGAGGTTTAAAACTACTTTGCGTTCGCTAACAAGTGAGATTTCTAAATGCAAATAATCAACCGAGATACTAGAAATAAACGAATGACAATCTTCTTAATCGAAAAGAGTACGAACAGGAAAATCAAAGATAGAGATCAAGCCTTTAAAAAAGACTATCCTACCTCTATTCAAGCCACTTCTGGTTTTCATTGCCTTCAAAACATGCATCTGAGCTGCTGCTTCTGCCATACCAGTACTCTGTCCGGTCCTCTATGGACACACCCTACTCAGATGTCCTGGTTGTCTACTACTATATCACTTTCCTTTCATCTTCCTATAATGCATAATAAGGTATCCTAGTATTCCACATCCATGAAATTTGATCCCAGTCTTGATCTGTCCTTTTTTAGGACTCCCAACTTGCTTCGTATTATCTTTCTTATTCCAGAATTTCTTTTTAGGACCAGAAAACCTAGAAGCTCCACTCTTATCGTTCTTAACCTCATCTTTTTTTATCCTCGTGCATAAGTGCCATCTCAGTCAGAGCCTAAAATGTCGCTCCCTTAGGAATGTAAGTCATCGCTAAATCTTGGAAAGCTTAATTCAACTCCCTCCCAAATGAACAACCTTTTTATGGGCTGTATTTACCAAATCCATACCACATCTCAATAACTCGTTGAATAGATTGACGTGTTCCTTTACTGGCAATTTTCCTTGCATCAAACTCAAAAATTGCTCCAAATCATCCCTTCCTTGGCATAAGATAGAAACTTCCTCTCAAATCTATACCTGAATCAAACCCTATCCAAATTCCTCCTCTTAGCCCCTATAGTCTCCCTCCTGTAACAACCCGGAATTTTGACAACATAGATTTATTATTATAATTTCAAAACTAGGAATTTCTACAAATAATGGAATTTAACCATGAAACTTTAACTGATGCGCTCGTCTTGAAATTTTGGTCAACTTTCATGTTTGGAGTTTAACAAACGGAGTCTGTATGAAAAAGTTACGGACGAAATATGAGAATGGACGGAAAATAAATAAATTAGAATAATTTAATATAACATACCTTATTAAATAATCCTAACTAGGTGTTTTGACGCCCACGCGGTCGACCCGTTGGGCGTCAAAACGCCCAGTGACTGCTAGATTTTATAAGGTTAGGTTATAATATAATTTTGAACGAGTGGACGGATGTGAATTAAAAAAGATCTAACGGTCCTAGGCCAATTCCACTCCTATAAATAAAGGGGTAAGGCCTCATTCTTTTAGGTATAAATATGTAGCAGTAGCGGAGCTCTGCTATTTTCCTCCCTCTTTATCCCTTATTTCTAAACTAAAAATATTTTCATACACTGCAAATCAAATCAAATTCATATAAAATTATGAGAATTATCAGATCTAATGGAAAATGATGCAAATTGATGCTCCAAATCAGATTTCTCCCCTCTCTTCCTATTTTCTAACAACTCTACAGATCTGAAATTATCCCCTTTTTAGATAAATTGTAGATTTATAAGAATTTGGGAATTGTAGGCCTAAAAGGTTTAAACTTTGGATTTGGATGCTTTTAGGTGAGTGGAATATATATATATATATATATGTATGTATATATTTGTAACAACGTAATTATCTCATTTGTAATAGATCTCAATTTTTATGCCTATTTCTATGAAATATGTTCATTAAATTTTGTAATTAGATTGACACCTATCGGATCTGATTATAAAAATTGTTAAAACTTATAAATTGTAAATTGTTGTTATGCATAATGTTAATTATAGGATTCTTAATGTTAGTCGGCTTTTTGGTCTGGTTCCCAAGAGTGCATCAGACATGCTCAACCCAATGTATCGCGTGAAGCTAAGAGAGAGGGAAACTCAGGAGAAAAGGAGATATGATGGAGAAGGGACTACACCACTCAGAACTTCGCGATACTCACGACCCATTTCTGAGTCGAGATCTCAAATCCCGAAGGAATCGCACACCCCAAGATGCCCGGAACCGCGATCCTTCCACACTTCGAAAAGCGGACCTCGCAACCCACAGGCGCGAGATCTCGCACCTAGAAGGCACGAAATCTCGCACCCAAGCGGGCGCGAAATCTCGCACCCAAGTGGGCGTGAAATTTCACATCCAGCCCAGGTGCAAAATTTGTGCAGCTGCCAGTGGCGGGTGCGAAATTCTGCTAGTAGCCCCCTATTTCTACCTACTCCTACCTAATCCTACATAACACCTCTCCTATAAATAGCCCATGGCCTCACACTTCAAGGGGGTTGGATTTTCTTCACTTGAGACCTTCCTAAACCCCATTAATGGCATCTCCTATTTGAGGAAGAAGGATAGTTAAATACTATTTTTCCCAAATACCTAACATATGGCAATTAGGAAAGCAAATGTAATGAGCTTGGCTCTACCTTGTAATTCTTGATTGATTAATAAAATTCCAACATCCTTTCAAAGTGGACGTAGGCCTAATCCGCGGTCGAACCACAATAAATACTTGTGTCTTTTACCGCTTTATTCTACTAAGCCCTACGACCAAATTAACTATTCCTAGTAATAGGAATCTTTGATGTTTTTGCCTTTTTTTACCATTAACATTTGGTGATTTCACTGAGAATTAAACTCAAGATTTGCATCTTTCTTCCACGTTATCATTTCGACGAGATTAAGTTTCCTTACTTAACCTGCTGTCGAGTCCACTTACGATGGTAAAGAAGTTAAAGAACATAGTGGTCGACTCTACAGCCGCAGCCGAGGCCGGTACATCCCAACAACCTCAACCGGTAGATATCTCGGCCACTAATGAAACCGTCGCTCCTATTGTGGACCTCGAAGCGCCGGTTACACAAGCTCAAATTAGCATGCTTAATGAAAGATATGAGAACACCGCAGCTGAGCTCAACCAAGCATTAAGGAATAACATTGACCTTATGTGGAAACTTCAAGAAAATCAAGAAAGTCAACGCGTCGTTGCCCGACTTTAGCTAACTCGGAAAAATGCTCAACCCCGACCAACTGCCCTAGAAACTTCCTCTTCCGAGTCGAGGGACCCACACCAAAGGAGGAGGTTCAACCTCATCAACAGTAACACCCCACATTTTTAATGTAATTAAAATTATGCATATATGTATATATTATATGCATAGATATATTTATAAGGTTAATCAACATCAAAGTGTTACAACAACGATTTATCTCTTTTCTAATTGTGGCAAGGTGAGTGGGTTCAAATTACCCTTATGAATAATTGTACGCATATCGTTTAGCAATTCCCTAAATTAAAATGTTTAATTCAATTAAAATGTTATAGCTTTTACTTTTTTCCTATTATGTTCTTCTTCCCGTTCCTTTTTATTTTTATAGACTAGGATAACTTCGAGCCTAGTCCAGGTCTCGTTGAAAGGCATACGTATGAACAATATTGTAATAGTGGAAGGATATTTGGGAAATTAAAACAACTTGCATGATGGATTTGGAGCAAAACCCGTGATTAAAGAATTATTGTACAATTTATAAATTACTTGAAATTAAGTGGGTTGGTAATTTGGCGCATAACTATAAATATTAATCTGGGACATTAGTGAAAATATGTGCAAATTAAGTTGGAACAATTAAGTATGTTGGGATAATTGGGAAGTGCGTGGATTAATAATGGACATGAATAAGCAAGACTGTAATTTGAGCGCAACTTAAGGTTGGGTAATTTGGGGCAAAACTGATAGGTTGGAATTTTGGAGCATAACTTCAATGAATATGAACAGTTGGTAGAATTGGAATAATTTTACTTTGTTGAAGTTAATTAAATGTAAGAATAAATGCAACATATATGGGGAATTGGGCATAACTATGCTTGGAATTATGAATATAATTAGGGTGGGATTTATGTATATAAATCAAATTGGAATTATGAACATGAAATTGGGATTATATGTTGAATTGGAATTATAGGCATAATTTGTTGATAGGATTATAAGCATAAATATGAATTGAGGGTTTATGGGTAATTGACTTATATTATAATCTAAGATTTGAATTATGAGTATAAGTTATAATAAGAACTTATATGCTTAAGACACGAGGTTTGATTTGGTCTACGGTAGAAGTCTACCCGGAATCGCCCGACATATCTAGCAACCGCAAACGATAATCTAATGTGAGAGGTCTTAGGTGGAAATTGGACCCGTAATGGTGTCAAGACACGAGGTTAGATTCGGATACGGTAGAAGTCTGCCCGGAACCGCTCAGCATATCCAGCAACCGCAAAAGGCAATCTAATGTGAGAGGTCTTGTGTGTTTATAGATATAATAAATAATAATGAACAATTAACCAAGACGACACATGTAGGTTTGACATGGATATAATTAAAGGGGTTAAGTGGGTAACATCGGTAGCATGGTAATTTGTTAAATTGGAATACTTACTCTAATTAAATCTGTAGTGGTGTTACGAACCAGTTGAATTGAGTAGGGTTAAGCAAATTTGCTATAGAAATGAGAAAGGTTATGTTAATCATAATTAATGCCAAAATGGGGAATGATGATAATAACCTATTATGAATGAACTTGAATAAGAAAGATAATAGGTAGGCTTGCCCTAGGGACAAGTTGGAATTATAACTTATGAAATAAGATAAGTTATAAGGAATGATAGGGAAAAATGAAATTATTCTCTTACAATTGTATCTATGAATTAAGATGTGCTTAATTATAAATTAAGTAGAACATGTTATGGTAACCATAGGATGGAATAATGAATAGATTATGAGAATAACATGTTGTAGGCTTATTAATGAACATAAATGGGTTAAGTTATAAATTGAATTAATAAGCGAGGATAACTTGGTAAACTTGAAAAGGAAGTCAACGAGAAGGAGAATAACCAAGTTAAATGAGAAAACTCACGAGGTGGCGCAAGCGCATGATTAATGGTTAGATGTAGGGTCTAATGACATATAAAACTGAGGTACTTGGACCAGTATACATGTTAGAGGATGAATAACCATAAGGGATAGATCATCGGGGTGTCAGAAGACACAAAGAGGAGTGCATGTCCACCTAGATATTCTTGTAGGCTCCAGCAGACTGGGTTAAGAAGCATGCGGCTTCCGGGGACATAGGCTTGGTATTCCTCTGTGAGTGGCAGATGATCCGCCTATACTCACAGAGGTTAGGTCAGCGTTGGTGAACCAATGAGTTTGCCTTGATTGCAATAATAAGGGGTAATCAAAAGACTGAGATGGACCAGTGTGATTCAGCGAGACCAATTAATGCCCTGTGATAGAAACTCGTCATCTACCTACCATCTTCAGTCAGTACGTAAAGAGTTAAGGCGGAAAACTCCAAAAGACCATATACTTTGCCATCTAGCTATAGGTGAGGTTGGTCAATAGGTTTGAAAGGCATAGGGGGCCGCGGTTAAGTTCTCATTCTTGATATTCTTGGGTACCTTTCATTAGTTGAGGGAGGGGTCTAGTGGGAGCATAGCCACTGTAAAAGCAGACCTTAGCATCTACAATCGGCAGATATCTGAAAGCTCCTGACCAAGTTCCGTGTTTCTTGATTAGCCCTGCCATGGGACTCGGGCGCACGTATAGAGAACATGTGCAATAAGCATCGAGAACGATTGACGATATGTACATGGGAAAGTCTAGGTACAGTCATTTCGCTCTGGGTGGTGTATCATAAGACTAGAGGGTATTATTCGAGGATGGAACCTAATTCGATCGAATGGTTCAAAGATGGCAGTCTGAACGCTTACGTAATATAAAAGTAGTGGTTCTTTGCAGACGTAGCGTTGACATGTATACAGAAATCCGTACGCCATTCGGGCATATGATTAGGGACTGCTATATTCCTGCGATCATACGGTGGAGACCGTGCGAGTAGGGTACCATGGGGTGTACCTTAGTTGGGGGTAGCGACATATACACTGTATTAGGTTAATCTACTAAAGTGTAGATGGGTGCGACGTGTGTAAGCCTTGAATGCTAATAACATAGATAACCCAATAAATTAGAAAATGTAATTGAACGGTATATGTAGGATTATCCAGAAGTATAATTTAAATCCAGTCACACAGAAATTATGTTATGACCCCCTCCTCATAACATTCGCAGGTTAGGTTCTTGAAAGAGACTGTATAGCTTTGGATACTGGTTTAACAGTGCTATTATTAAGGTAAAGCTATGTTTTAATTACATTATATTTTATTCCTTCCGCTGTGAGATGTTTTTCGAACTCTGACATGTTTTATGTCTCTGTCTTTTCTGCAGGATAATAGAGAAAACCAACTCGGGTTTTGATGGATTGTATTTTTGAAAAAAAATCAGTCTGTTGGAACGCGGGTTTTTGCATCTGGTATCAGTGCTTCGGTTTAGGGTTTCTAGGGTAATAATGGGTGAGCTTATTTGTATTTTCAAAAATATAAATACAAATATATAAACCTAGATCCATAAGGGGCCCACTAAATAAAAAGAGATAAAATATGAAAGAAATGGGATAACTGTTTTGTACACTAAAGAAATGAACATAGAAATTTTGAGACCCTTAGGTGGTTTGGGTGGATAGTGTACAACATATTTTAGAGAAAGACGAATCCCATACGATGGAAACTGAAATGTTAGTATTTCAGGTTAGTGGGTTTAGACGTGAAACCTTATAAATTAGAAAAAGGTTTAAAAGTGGAGAATGGATTAGGAATATTTATAGTTGAGTTGGAGGCCCACTTTGAGTCTAACCCATGATTAACTTTTAAGAACTTGAAATTATAAAAGTTTTGGCAAAAAGGGTTTGTGGTGTTTTCAAGTTTTTAATCTTAAAGTATTTTTGATGTTTGAAAAAAAAAGAGGTTAAACCATGTTTTGAAAAAAAATGGAGTAGGTAAGGATTAGTGTCTAGAAAGAACGAGAAGAAGTTTGAGACTATGAAGTAAATAGCAAGGACCATCTTGGAATAACGGAAAATTCCTGTAGAATGCATAAGCATTGTGAGGCTTAGAGTTGCTGCTTGAAAAAAAAATGTAGGCTAGTAATACGTAGCAAGGACTAGTAGTAACTACTAGATAGAGAAGGGCAAGTGAGCATTGAGGGTTTGTGGTTGGACTTTTCTTTAGTGAAATAGTCTTATGATTCTTGGCACTTAGTAGTAGCTTTGTAGGATGAAGGAAGGGCTTATTTAAAAACAAACTTAAATCGCTAGATTAAGTAAAATAAGCTAAGAAAGAAAAATAGCCTAACTAAAAAGAAAACAATAAAGTCAGAAAAGCAACAAATATGATGGGAAAAGAAAATGAAAATTTTAAGAAAAGATGAAAATCAATAAATCTTTCCAAGATAAGTTGAAAAAGAAAAAGAAGTTTTCTTATGTAGTTGTGCTTGGATAGGAAAATAGGAAACTTTTAATAGAATAGTTATGTAAAAATCCAAGTGCAATTAGAAAAGGTACATAAAAGAAAAACGAAAAATGTAAACTTCTCTGTTTAATACCTTTTTGTAACATAAGAAATCGAATTTGGAAAATTAGATTTTTCTAAATTTCAAATTTAATAATGGTTGGTAGGGTTTTGGATACAACAATTGGAAGAACTATGCTCTTACTCTGTAAGGGTGTGGGAAAATTTGGGTGAAACATGTTTTGGTTTTTTTTTTTTAAAAAAATATTGCATTCATATAGAATTGAAGTATATTTAGGATATGAGCATCATATTTTAAAAGAGTTTTTGAAAGTTTGCATGCATATAGGTGGTACCAAATTAGGCATACATGCATTACTATGATGTGTTTCACATTGCACATATGTACAATGTTTGCAAAAATTGGATGCACACATGATGGATGTATAATATATGAGGGATTATTTGATTTTACCCTTACCAAATTTCGGCGATGAAATTTCTTAAGGGTAGGAGAATGTAACACCCTACATTTTTATGTAATTAAAAATATGCATACATGTATATAAATTATATGCATAGATATATTTATAAGGTTAATCAACATCAAAGTGTTACAACAACAATTTATCTCTTTTCTAATCATGGCAAGGTGAGTGGGTTTAAATTACCCTTATGAATAATTGTATGCATATTGTTTAGCAATTCCCCAAATTAAAATGTTTACTTCAATTAAAATCTTATAGCTTTTACTTTTTGCCTATTCTGTTCTTATTCCCATTCCTTTTTATTTTTATAGACTAGGCTAACTTCGAGCCTAGTCCAGATCTCGTTGAAAAGCATACGTACGAACAATATTGTAATAGTGGAAGGATATTTAGGAAATTAAAGCAACTTGCATGATGGATTTTTGGCAAAACCTGCGATTGGGGAATTGTTGTACAACTTATAAAATACTTGAAATTAAGAGGGTTGGTAATTTTGCGTATAACTATAAATATTAATCTGGGACATTAGTGAAAATATGTGCAAATTAAGTTGGAACAATTGAGTATGTTGGGATAATTGGGAAGTGCGTGGATTAATAGTGGACATGAATAAGCAAGATTGTAATCTGAGCGCATCTTAAGGTTGGGTAATTTGGGGCAAAACTGATAGGTTGGAATTTTGGAGCATAACTTCAACGAATATGAACAATTGGTAGAATTGGAATAATTTAACTTTATTGAAGTTAATTAAATGTAAGAAGAAATGCGACATATATGGGGAATTGGGCATAACAATGCTTGGAATTATGAATATAATTAGGGTGGGATTTATGTATATAAATCAAATTGGAATTATGAACATGAAATTGGGATTATAGGCATAATCTGTTGATAGGATTATAAGCATAAATGTGAATTGATGGTTTATCGGTAATTGACATATATTATAATCCAATATTTGAATTATGAGTATAAGTTATATAATAAGAACTTATATGCCTAAGACACGAGGTTAGATTTGGTATGCGGTAGAAGTTTGCCCGGAACCGCCCGACATATCCAGCAACCACAAATGGTAATCTAATGTGAGAGGTCTTAGGTGGAAATTGGACCCGTAATGGTGTCAAGAAACGAGGTTAGATTCAGATGTGGTAGAAGTCTGCTCGGAACTGCCCGGCATATCCAGCAAGCGCAAACGACAATCTAATGTGAGAGGTCTTGCGTGTTTACGGACATAGTAAATAATAATGAACACTTAACAAAGACGACACATGTAGGTTTGACATGGATATAATAAAAGGGGTTAAGTGGATAACATGGGTAGCGTGGTAATTTGTTAAATTGGAATACTTAACCTAATTAAATCTATAGTGGTATTACGAACCAGCTAAATTGAGTAGGGGTTAAGTAAATTTGCTAAAGAAATGAGAAAGGTGAAGTTAATTTTAATTAATGCCAAAATGGGGAATGATGATAATAACCTATTATGAATGAACTTGAATAAGAAAGATAATCGGTAGGCTTGTCCTAGGGACAAGTGGGATTTATAACTTATGAAATAAGATAAGTTATAAGGAATGATAAGGAAAAATGAAATTATTCTCTTACCAATGTATCTGTGAATGAAGATGTGCTTAATTATAAATTAAGTAGAACATGTTATGGTAACCATGGGATGGAATAATGTATAGATTATGAGAATAACATGTTGTAGGCTTATTAATGAACTTAAATGGGTTGAGTTATATATTGAATTAATAAGCAAGGGTAACTTGGAAAACTTGAAAAGGAAGTCAATGTGAAGGTGAATAACCAAGTTAAATGAGAAAACTCACGAGGTAGCGCAAGCGCGTGATTAATGGTTAGATGTAGGGTCTAATGACATATAAAACTGAGGCGCTTGGACCAGTCCACACGTTAGAGGATGAATAACCATAAGGGGTAGATCATCGAGGTGTCAAAAGATACAAAGAGGAGCGAGTGTCCACCTAGATATTCTTATAGGCTCCAACGGACTGGGTTAAGAAGCACTCGGCTTCCGGGGACGTAGGGTACTCTTGGTATTCCTCTGTGAGTGGCAGATGATCTGCCTGTACTCATAGAGGTTAGGTCTGCGTAGGTGAACAAATGAGTATGCCTTGATTGCAATAATAAGGTGTAATCAAAAGACTAAGATGGACTAGCGTGATTCGGCAAGACCAGTTAGTGCCTTGTGATAGCAACTCATCGTCTACCTACCATCTTCAGTCAGTACGTAAAGCGGAAAAGCGGAGAACTCCAAAAGACCATGTACTTTGCTATCTAGTTATGGGTGAGGCTGGCCAATAGGTTTGAAGGGCATATGGGGTCGGGGTTAAGTTCTCATTCTTGATATTCTTGGATGCCTTTCATTGGTTGAGGGAGGGGTCTAGTGGGACCATAGCCAGTGTAAAAGCAGACCTTAGCATCTGCAATTGGCATATATCTGAAAGCTCCTGACCGAGTTCTGTGTTTCTTGATTAGCCCTGCCACGAGACTCGGGCGCATATATAGAGAACATGTTCAATAGACATTGAGAACGATTGACGATACGTACGTGGGAAAGTCTAAGTACACTCATGTCGCTCTACGTGGTGTATCATAAGAATAGAGGGCATTATTCGAGGATGGAAGCTAATTCAATCAAATGGTTCAAAGATGGCAGTCTGAACACTTATGTAATATAGAAGTAGTGGTTCTTTGCAAAAGCATCGTTGACATAAATACAGAAATCCGTACTATATTCGAGCGAAGGATTAGGGACTGCTATATTCCTACCATGATACGGTGGAGACCGTGCGAGTAGCGTGCAATGGGGTGTACCTTAGTTGTGGGTAGCTACATATACACTGTATTAGGTTAATCTATTAGGGAGTAGATGGGTGCGACGTGTGTAAGCCTTGAATGCTAATAACACAGATAACCCAAAAAGTTAGAAAATGTAATTGAATGGCGATGAGCCCGCTATTCAGGGCGATGAGCCCGCTATTCTAACGATCCGCGCTCCCCCAGAGTAGGATCTTCATCATCCCGCTCCACCTCAACATTCACATCAAGACCCAACCATAAATGTCGAGGACATAAAGGAAGATAATCCGGATATTGATCATAGAAGATGGCCTCGCAACAAGACTCTGAAACCATGTCAAAATCCATGGATCCCAATGGAGGATCCCCACCCGACCTATCTCCCCAACATGGTAAGAAGGATCAAGAGGGAAATGCGAGGGGGCGCGCACGGTCCATGGAAAGCTCACATTAGGCGCGACCCCTTCACAAGAAGAGTCAATAAAGTCGTGTGGCCGAGGCACTTTAGCATGCCACAAATGCCACTCTACGATGGTACCACTGATCCTTATGCCTTCTTAGATTGCTATGAATTGCAAACGGACTCGAGCCGGGGTGATGATCCAGCCAAATGCAAATGCTTCCTGGTCTTCCTATCTAGTACCACTTTACTTTGGTTCTCTCACCTCCCGCTTGATTCCATTAATAACTTCGGGAAACTAGCAATAGAGCTAGTCAAGCAATTCAGGGTGCATATCCCAACTCCGAAGAATGCCCTCACTTTATACAACCTATACCAGGGGCCCTCCAAGTCGCTTAGAAGACATAGCCCTCACCAACGTCGAGGATCCAGATCCTCGCACCGTACTCTTTCAGCTGGTGAAAGGTGTCCTCCCTATTTCAGAGTTTGGGGCCTGGATTGATCGAAAACAGCCAAAATGCCTCGATTCCTTCTATGAAAAGGTAGATCTTTTCTTGTGCCAAGAAGAGTCAAGGTGGAACCAACTCTCCGCCACAAGTCGTCCCAATAATCCCCAAGCAGACGCCACAAATAACAACCTTAGAGTTAGGAGAGGCGGGGAGCCCTTCAACCAAAACAGAAGCGTAGGTCCCTACAGGCAAAAACCAAGCTACGACAGGACGGATGGACGGAACAATGGGCAAGCCCCAGCAGAACCAAGAAATCCCGGCCCTCGCCAATCCTTCTAGACCTACACCCCATTGAATGAAGACATAGAGACGATCTACTTGGAAACATGTAACACCTTGTCGTACAAGAAGTCACGCGTCAGAGAATTAACTGACCGCGAGAAGAACACCAGGAGGTACCATCGATACCACGACGTATACGGGCACGACACCAACAAATGCCGCCAACTTAGGGATGCAATCGAGAAGCCTATTCACGAGAAACCGCTCGAGCAAATGCCAACAAGGCAGCTCTGGGACTGTCTAACCCAAGGCCAGGAATTGTGATCAACACCATATGTGGCAGACCTTACCCTACACACGGCAGTTTTCGAAAAATAGAGGAATCTATAAAGTATGCTACTTACGAAGCCTGCTCCGCTCTCCCTGAGTCCGTCCCCACTAAGCTACATAAAACCATGCGGGACAACATTATCTTTCGAGAGAAAAGCGATAGGGGTGGAGATCCTAACCACCGATCCACTAGTCATCACTGCTCAGATCGGTGCCGCTTTCGTTCGAAAGATTTTAGTCGACTCAAGAAGCTCGGTCAACATCATCTTCAAGGCCACCTACGACCATATAAAATTGGAAACAAATGATTTGAAGCCATGTTGCATCGCGATTCACAGCTTTAACGAGCCTGCAGTTCCCTTGTAAGGATGATTAACCTATTGGGTACATAAATGTGTTGTATGATTTTTGTTTGATGATAAAATACATATAATATTAATTAAATGTGTTTGTAACCGTACTATATTATATTT
The DNA here is from genome assembly GCA_030737875.1 of Allium sativum. Classification (NCBI taxonomy): domain Eukaryota; kingdom Viridiplantae; phylum Streptophyta; class Magnoliopsida; order Asparagales; family Amaryllidaceae; genus Allium; species Allium sativum. The sequence continues at coordinate 735,438,596 of CM060909.1, read as the reverse complement.
CATTTCATAGAAATAAATATTTATTAAATAATATACTATTATACACAGTTCACGGTATATTTATTCAATTAAATATTTTTTTTCGAAATCTGAAAAAGTAACTATTTATTACTCCACTATTAAACACTTAACAAGAATTTGTACTTGTTAATAAATGGAATACGATAGAAAAATTTGTTTGAACACAATGAAATAATATTTTATTTCATTCAAATTTGTTTATTACAAATATCAGTACAATTTTCTTTTTCTTACATCAACTCCTCAGTACATCACTCATCACTCTATACAATTCATATATACATATATTTTCATATTGACTCATATATAGACACTTATTCACTGCCTTCAGTCTTTTGTCTTCACAGCTTTCAATCAGTCTAGTCTTCATACTTGTCACATACAGAAACACACACAGTATCTGGAACAGAAATAATATTCTAAATTCTAGCGAATATAATTTTTATTTCAAAAAAAAATTCCTTAGAATTTTGGTATGTTTCTCGTCATTTTTCATGACTTGGTTTGATATGTATATACGCACTAATCAGCCTCAACATACTACACTGGTTTACTGATCAGAACTAGTTGATTTTGAACAGCCACAATACAGTGCATCAATTTGCTGATAAATAAATTACACGTGCACGATATATGTATACACACATTTGTGTATATATACACATATATAAATGTACATGTGAATATAGTCGAGAACCATGCACAAGTCAACAAGGTCAAAGTCCAAGAAGAAGGTCTTATACAAGTCAACTATGTAAATGTTCATTTCAGCATGTTCAAGTGGACAAGGACATAACCAAGCAACAAAACAGCATGGTGTTTCGAGTGAACAATGCCAGTAGCAAAGCAACCTCAAGACAAGTCAAGTATCATTTGATTACAGCTGAAATAACGGTGCACAAATATATGGTGTTGGTAGACTAACAAGCAACAAGACAGGTTCAATGCAGTGGTGTACATGGCACAAGAGAAGGATTAACATGTATGATTGTATACACAGTAATCTGTGCACAAAACATAAAGCAGTTCTGTTTTATGATGAACACATGCACTGATCATGGATGTACAGACAAGTATCGGTACAACGGTTTTCAAGTATATAGTACAACAGCATGTCAAAGCAAATCAGGGAAGCTTCTTTAATATTTTTGGAAATATATGGAGCCGCAAGTATAAATAGACAGTAGCATCAATACAGATGTGTTAAAACTCAAGTCATCAATAATAGTTCAGTCAAGTGTGCACAAATATGGAGCAGCTCAATTGAAATATAGCTCAGTATAAGGAAGATGGTCAAAATGACATGCCAATGTTCAAGTGAAGCCAGTGCAGCAGTTATTGTCTGCACAGAAAAGTGTGGTGCAAGTGTGCAAGTGTGCAAACACAACAACGTATGACAACTCACATGAAGATGCAACAGTTCAAAGAGGCAGCAGTAAATACAAACAATGTATACAACATTGACATTGTCAAGGCAAGATGCAAGGCAGAATTCACAACTGAAATAAGCTGGGTGTACATAGCAACAATAAGAGGACAGTGGACGTATGCACAGGCGCATTATGGTGTTCAAGATTGCAAACAAGTGCCAAATTAAATAATGAAGCTCAACATCAATACTTGTAAACAAGGAGATGTTTACATAGCAGTGAATACATGACATGTTTAGAATGTTTCTTGAAGATTATTGTCCAGAAATTCAAGTTTGGCAGCATTTTGTAAAAAGACAGGGACAAATTTTAGAAATTAACAAAAGAGGCTAATTTCATGTCTGAATACATCAAAGGCAAGTGGATTACAGTGTGTGCATATAAGTGCAAGAGCGCACAAATCGTGTTTAAGTATCAATAAGATCAAGGAAGTAATAAAAAGCCCAATTCGGAATATACTGAAAAGTGTATTTTCGAAATGATCAACCAGAAAGGAAATCCGAAGGTTCTAGAAATCAAGTTACTAATTCAAAGGAAAGAATTTATCTCGCAATCTATTTAGAAATCAACACAAGATCGGATCAAAGAAATTCCAGAACATACGAATATTTCAAGTCCAAAAATTACTCAAATATCAAACCAAATCGCACACATGAAATCAGAGATTTTAGGGTTTGTTTACCCTATAAATATCACACCTATCATCACTGGCCATTTATCAAAAGTCCAGAACGCAAATCTAAAAGCAGAAATCTTTTCAAATAAATTTACTCACTTTTGTTTTTCGATCGAGAGCCAGAGAGAGGAATTCCAAAAAATTGAAGCATTTGAGAACAACATCACTTGAAGATCATGCGAGATTACATCGTTCTATCAACTTAAGCAATCACAATCGATTTGGGAATTCATATTAAAACCCTAGTTTGAAAAGCCGTCGCCATTTTCTATTCTCAAAGGAAAAGAGAACGGGTTGAACCGAATTGCAAAGAGGACGGCCAATATTACTTAAGGACTTAAAGGAATTTACTCTTTAAAACTAGGGTTTAGTTTTGTATTAAAGGTTTTAATTATTTTTCCTTTTTAGTTTTTTAATTTGTAATCAAATTTATTGTTTTCTAGTTTGTCTTTAAAACTAGGGAGATGAATTAGGGAATTTGTAATTCGGGGGAATCTGATTTCTAGGATAAAAACCAGTGCAGGGTTTTGAGCGTAGGGTTAAGAACAGTTGGGAGCAAGTATCGCGAGTTTACAGGGGATTGTAAGCGTAGAGATTGTTTTAACTCCTAGTAGAAACCTTGGGGAATGCAGCAGTAGGCAGGGTTTTGCCAAAGCTGGGTATATCTATGTGTTATTTATTTTCCCCATTTATTCTGATTATTATCTGTGTTGTTATTATTTAATTATTCAGCAAAAATCTGCGATAAACCTTATTCACCCCGCCTCTAGGGTTAATTTACACTCCGCCTCCAGGGTTAATTTAGATCCTACAAATGATATAAAAGCAGGTATTTTTATTCTAAAAAACTCTAGAGTCATGGATTTCCCTAACGGTGAGTTTTCTTGTTGTCAATCTAGCGGGAATTTTTCCAGTATAACCCCAACTATTTTTGGTGGAACATATTTTTTAAATTGGAAATTAAAAATGGAATTCTATTTAAAATCTGTTAATACTAGATGTTGGGATATTATTGAAAATGGATATTATATAGTAGATAAGAGTGACATTATAATTAATTCTCATGCTACACACATTTTATATTCTTATATTAATGATGATAAAGATAACCATATCTCCCGTTGTTTAACTGCACAGGAAATATGGAATACTCTCGATTTGTTGTATGAAAGAAAAGACAAAAATAGCTCAAAACCCCCAAAAGTCAACTTAGTTTCATAATTATGATTGATAGGATTTATAGAAGATAGATCAGATGATGATAGTGATGAGGACTCAATAGATGACGAGCACGGTGAATTTCCTTTTGAAAAGTTAATATTTCTTTATGGTAAATTAACCAAAACTGTTGAGAGTTTTAAGCTAACAAATAAAAATTTAAAATATGAAAATGTTGAGTTGACTAATAAAAATCATGATTTGGAAATAAAACTTGAAAATATTAAAAAGGTTGAAAACTCGAATTGCACAAAAAAATTAAATTTGGAAAATGATTTAGTTCATCTTAATGAAAAGTTTCAAAAGCTTGAAAAGGGAATTGTATTTCTAAAAATAAACGAGATTGAACTAAAAACAAAAAATGAATTTTTGCAAAAGGAGTTGGATAGATTTAAGAAGGCTAAAAATTCCAAATATGAAATTTTAGAGAAAGAGAGTTTATAGAAAATTGAATCGATTTTGAATGAGCTTGAAATTGAAACCAAGAAAATCAAAAATCTCAAGTGCGATAAATGCATGACTTTTCAAAAAGAATTACTTGAAATAAACAAAAATTTCAAAACCCTTAAAAATGAAAAAATTATTTTGAAAAATAACGAATCTGAAATTACTTGTATAAATCATTATTTAAAAAAATTTGAAAAATTCAAGGATTTTGAAAAACTTCAAATTGAAAAGCATAAACAATTTGAAAGTGAGATTTTTGAGTCCATTGCGAAAATTAAAATGCTTGAAAAAGAAAATTTGGTTTTAAAACAAACTGATGCCGAAAAGAGGAAAATCGCTATTTTGTTCAAATTTAATGAAAGAAAATAGCGATCTTAGTTTTAAAATTCAATGACTTGAGTCAACTTTGACTAAATTTTCTAAAGGAGTGAAATCGTTGAACATGTTGTTAAAAAACCAATTTTTTGTTCAAAATAAAAAGGGACTTGATATTGGATTTGATCAAGTTGAAAAACAAAATCCTAATGATTTTAAAAATCCTTTAAATGATTTTGAAAACGATCGAATTGAAATTTTGAAATCTAATGATTTTAAAGGGTTTTTAAATCATAAATGAAATAATAACTCGTTTAAAAACAATTCATTTAAACGTTTGGATTCCAAAAAATAACAAAATGAATTTAAATAAGTCTAAACGAATTTAGGTTCCGAAGGGTACTTTAATATGTAATAATGGAGTGTTATATAAACGGGTTTGGTACCAAAATGTGTAAACGAAGATAAGAATGGTAAAACCACTTTTGTTAGACCAGTCGATCCTATGAACATTTAGGTACCAAGGGAGTCTAAGGAACATTTGTGCTTAAAAGAGATAAAATTCAAGTTGTTCCACTTTATTGAATTGTCTGAAGTTCCTTAGCCATAGATTTCTGAGTTGGAGATTCATTGGTTCACATTGATTATGGTAAGACAGGTATGATCTCTAAACTCCAGTTTTTTTTATTTTACTCCCTTTTAATTTTATTTTATTTTTTATTTTATGTTGATTTATGGTGACAGGGTCATAACATTTTGAGCACATCTTGAACACTGTAAATCAGAATTTTGAAATTTCTGATGTTCTCGAATGCTAATGAAATTTCATACATTCTTTGCTGTTTTAAGTTTCTTCTTATTCATTTTAGGAAAATATTGAAAAACTGAACTTAGTACAGTAGACTACTTGAAAGCCATGATTGACTAGTTGTGAAAATTTCATTTTTTTACTTGGCTTATTTTTGAAATCATTCGTTTTTGATTGTTGAATTTCTTGGACTATAAAAAATTTGATTTTTTTTCATGTGATTTCAAATAATTATCTTCAGATTTGATCGCCGACTGTTTCTTGTGCTTGTTTAAAAATTTTCTTAAAAATTCACTTGTGATTCTTGCTTTGAAAAAGATCTTGTGCTGCTCTGATAAGGAAATTGATTTGATTCGTTAGAATACCTTGGTGATTGGACGATGAGTTGAAAAATCCGTGATTAGATTTCTTTAAAATTTGAATTTCATATACAAGTTTTTTTTTAATGTCTAGGAACAATCAGTGTTAGAAATATTAAAAAATTCCATATTCTACTAATTGATTTTTGAAACTGATTTTTCGCTTGCATTGATATTTTTAAAACCCCCCTTGAAATTGATATTTTCAATTTTAAAATCTTTTTTGATTATTTATTCAAAAATTGAAATTACTGACAAATTTGACCGGTCTTGGAGCTCATCATAAATATTAATAGATTTATGAAGTTGTGATGAGTTATGACTATGGTATAATTCATAACCAGAGGAGATGTTATTTTAAATCTCATGATGATTGGACAGATTTTATAATATCTTTGAATTAGAGCTTATTTCACGACCATTTTCTATATCTACCATATTTCTGCCATTTATCATGGTTTTATTTAATTTCGGGAGTTCAAACTATTCTTGGAATAAAAATAAAATTAAAAGAAGAAAAAAAGGATATATATATATATATAATATTTATCCTTGGTATTCACTCCCATTTAAAAGTCCTCGTGGTTATGCGTCGGTGAATTACCATATTTTCTATGTGCTTCCATTCTCACTTAAAAGACCTTTGGGCTGTGCATGGATGGAACTCATTAGAGAGGATAAAGTCAAGTTACTATTAACCCTATTTAATAGAACCTTAGGCTATGCATGGTTAGCAAGTTCTTAACACATTTTGTGCATATTTAAAATCTTCAAAATTCATATTTAGATATTCAATTTTTATTGAACTCTCCCCATTCTATAAAATCCATCGCAAATCCATTCATTCTGAAAGTGAAATTTGCTTCTAATTTAAAGATTATTATGATGTTTGTTTGATCAAATGGGTCTTATGATATATATTCTCTCTCTTAATCTGAATTTATATTTATGATCTATATTCGTCATTATTTCAATTTCTATTATTCTTTTGATGATAACAAAAGGGGGAGAATGGTCAATTGAATTTGATTATTTATATTTTACATATGTATAGGGGGAGTTCAGTTGTAGGGGGAGCAAACAAATAGGGGGAGTAATATATTTCATGTTCAAACACATTTAACACATTCAAAATCTTGTATATGTTTGTCATCATCAAAAGGGGGAGATTGTTGGGTACGACAATGTGTTGTATGATTTTTGTTTGATGATAACAAACATATAATATTATTTAAATGTGTTTGTAACTGTACTATTTTATATTTCATTTCATAGAAATAAATATTTATTGAATAATATACTATTATACACAGTTCATAGCATATTTGTTTAATTAAATATTTTATTTCGAAATCTTAAATAGTACAACTATTTCTAACTCCACTATTTAAACACTTCACATGAATTTGTACTTGTAAATAAGCTGAATACGATAGACAAATTTATTTGAACACAATGAAATAATATTTTATTTCATTCATATTTGTTTATTGCAAATATCAGTACAATTTTCTTTTTCTGTACATCAGCATCTAACTACATCACTCATCACTCTATACAATTCATATATACATATATTTTCATATTGACTCATATACAGACACTTATACATTCATTCACTGTCTTCAGTCTTCTATCTTAACAGCTTTCAGTTAGTTCAGTCTTCATATCTGTCACATACAGAAACACACACAATACCTGGAATAGAAATAATATTCTAAATTCTAATGAATATAATTTTTATTTTAAAATTTTATTTGCCTCAGAATTTTGGTATGTTTCTCATCATTTTTCATGACTTGGTCTGATATGTATATATGCACTGATCAGCCTCAACATACTACACTGGTTTGCTGATCAGAACTAGTTGATTCTGAACAACCACAATATAGTGCAGAGTCTCCTGATAAATAAATTACACGTGCATGACAAATGTATACACACACTGTTGTGTATATATACGCATATATAAATGTATAGGTGAATATAGTCGAGAACAATGCACAAGTCAACAAGGTCAAAGTCCAAGCAAAAGGTCTTATACAAGTCAACTATGCAAATGTTCATTTCAGCATGTTCAAGTGGACAAGGACATATCCAAGCAACAAAACTGCAAGGTATTTCAAGTGTACAAGGCCGGTAGCAAAGCAAACTCAAGACAAGTCAAGTTTCATCTGATTACAACTGAAATGATGGTGCACAAATATATGGTGCCGGTACACTAGCAGGCAACAAGACAGGTTCAATGCAGTGGTGTACATGGTACAAGAGGAGGATTAACATGCATGAGTGTATACATAGTAATCTGTGCACAAAACATAAAGCAGTTCTATTTCATGATGAACACATGCACTAATCATAGGTGTACAGACAAGTATTAGTACAATGATTTTCGAATATATAGTAAAACAGCATGTCAAAGCAATTCAAGGAAGCTTCTGTAATATTTCCGAAAATATATGGAGCCGCAAGTATAAATAGACAGCAGCATCAATACTGATATGTTCAAACTCAAGTCATCAATAATAGTTCAGTCAAGTGTGCACGAATATGGAGCAGCTCAAGTGAAATATAGGTCATTAAACGGAGGATGGTCAAAATGACATGCCAATGTTCAAGTGAAGCCAGTGCAGCAGCCAATGTGTGCACAGAAAAGTGTGGTGCAAGTGTGCATACACAACAGCATATGACAACTCACATGAAGATGCAACAGTACAAAGAGGCAGCAGTAAATACAAATAATGTATACAACATTGACATTGTCAAGGCAAGATGTAAGGCAGAATTCACAACCGAAATAAGCTGGGTGTACATAACAACAACAAGAGGACAGTGGACGTATGCACAAGCACATTATGGTATTCATGTTTGCAAACAAGTGCCAAATTAAACAACGAAGCTCAACATCAATACTTGTAAACAAGGAGATGTTTACATAGCAGTGAATACATGGCATGTTTAGAATGTTTCCAGAAGATTATTGTCCAGAAATTCAAGTTTGGCAGCATTTTTTAAAAAGACAGGGAAAGATTTTAGAACTTAACAAAAGAGGCTAATTTCATGTTTGAATTCATTAAAGGCAAGTGGATTACAGTGTGGGTGTATATGTGCAAGAGCGCACAAAGCATGCTTAAGTATCAACAAGATCAAGGAAGCAACAAAAAGTCCAATTCAAAATTTACTAAAAAGTGTATTTTAGAAATGGTCAACCAGAATAGAAATCCGACGGTTCCAGAATTCGAGTTACTAATTCAAAGGCAAGATTTTATCTTGCAATCTATTCATAAATCAACACAAGATCGGATCAAAGAAATTCCAGAACATACAAATATTTCGAGCCCAATAATTACTCAAATATCAAACCAAATCACACATGTGAAATCAGATATTATAGGGTTTGTTTACCCTATGGATATCACACCTATCATCACTGGCCAATTATCGAAAATCCAGAACACAATTCTAAGAGTAGAAATCTTTTCAAATAAATTTACTCACTTTTGTTTTTCGAACGAGAGCCAGAGAGGGGAATTCCAAAAATTGAAGCATCAGAGAACAACATCACTTGAAGATCATCCGAGATTACGTCGTTCCAGCAACTCAAGCAATCACAATCGATTTGGGAATTCATATGAAAACCCTAGTTTGAAAAGTCATCGCCATTTTCTATTCTCAGAGGAAAAGAGAACGGGTTGAACCGAATTGCAAAGAGGCCGGCCAATATTACTTAAGGACTTAAAAGGAATTTACTCTTTAAAACTAGGGTATAGTTTTTTATTAAGCGTTTTAATTGTTTTTACTTTTCAATTTTTTAATTTGATGGGAGCATCGGGAAATCTCAAATAGCTTCCCCGGTCCTTCTAATCTCAAAAAGAAAAAGAAAAAGCCAAGCGGCTAGCCAATAGGCTCATAAAATCATCATCACCCAAACAAAACAGTAAATTATATAGTAAACATGTACCTATTTGTCGGGCAAACAAATTTTATTCTTCGTCTCTAGCCTCTTTGCTATGACCTGTTCAATGTAAGTATAGGTATATGCAAGCAAATGCGACCAATTTTCAATACAATTCAATATTTGATGCTATTAGGCTATATGGTTCAAAATTATCACACAAACAAACAAAACAAACATCAATCCATTAGTTGATTAGCTTTTGAAATTCATAACTTTGATACATAGTCAAAAATCACATTTTTGATGCCAAATCACAACAATAAATCCTATATAGCTTTGGTTCTCACACCAGTCAATAGGAAATATATAGATATCACACCTTCGAAACACGAATACCAATTCTGATGATGTTCGAACTATCATCAGAATCATCTCCGGGCGACTAGAGTGTGATTCTATATCTATCCAGTATATTAAAACTTCGAATAGACGCTAGCTAGGCGCATACGCAAAATCTTTATATATTGGACTGTCCTAATCAATATGAATTAAATAATCAAATACGAATAATTGATTTAAATTTTCAAAACAAAATTCGTTTCATTTTTAAAAATATACTCTTCACACTCGTTCTAGGATACTACTGATCCCATCTCTAACGAGTCATTCCCATTGGATATTACTAATCCAATATCTGATGAATTCTTCGTATGGTTCTAATGTGCCTTGTTCTCTGCTTTGTAAACCAAAGCTCTGATACCAACTGTGACGAAAAGGAATTTCGCTCGGTCCGAACCAGTCGCTAAACCGACCCAGACCGTTCGAAACGCCCTATCGTTTGAGAACATGACAAAATAGAACGCATACAAAAGAACATTTCATTGTATATTACAACAATGCATCAGATTACAAGAATATACAGAGTATAAACAAATAAATATTACACAGAAATATCAGAGATTTAAATTACATTTAAATACATCGCAGCGGAAAATAATACAATACACAACTAGAAGAGATATACGGATACAAAGCTTTCCGGATATCGTTCCAGCTGTACATCAGGATCCTGTGAATATAAATCTGCAAAACCAAAACTACTAGCTACCCGTGTCAAAATAGGGGCACCCAGAGTTTAGGTTAAAACAATAAACTCCAGGTCAGTCATGTGACTGGTGTGAGAACTAAAACAGTTATTAATCTTTATTTTAAAGTTAGGTAAATCAAGGGACCACGCCGTATAACACGGAACGGGTTTCCTCCCAAGAATACCAGTGCATAAAACAACAGCGCAATGCTAAATAAAGAAAAATGAAGCTGTTATAAGACCCAGGTCCTATCACACAATGCAACGTAAGCCGGGGGATAGGGCTTTCCCTTATAACAGCCAAAGCATGCTTGATACGTTTCAAAACAAATCATTTGATACTATTACAAGTGCATAGTGTATAAAACAACTTCAAATCATAAGTATCAATCATAGGCGGCATGAATGCCCCATACCACTATGTCACCATATATAAGTTTACAATCAAAACCGTAATGTCGTATTGGAAGTTGGGTTATCATTTATGGTATGAACCGAGGCTAGGGGAAAGATCCTCACCGATTTTAGACAATCTAGCCCATGTCTAGGAACAGCCACAACTGCCCCTTGGATCGTCAGGGCCGGTCCACCGATGTGGATTATTATGCCTGAACACTGCGTTTCCCCGCCCTTTGGGGCGTAAGCCTGGCCCGTCAGCCGACCAGAAGCATCGGCCGAAACCGATATCACGAGGCGCCTCGCTTTTCAGCAAGTAATAATAAGCAACATCCACATGAGTCAAACTCGTCAGCCAATTCAAGCACTGACGCCACTCCTAACTAGAAAGAAACGCATGTCCTCCCTGATGTCCGTCTCCCGTTTTTAGTTCATACCGGGTGTGATACTCGCGAATCAACGTTACACAAAGCTACGCCACACAAGGCCGTGCTTTGATCATCAACCATAAGACTTTGCTGTTCAACAAAAGCCTTGATCCATGCAACTCAGCATGCCACATTGTAAGTCCATACTGTACCACTGATTTCTGCCAATATATAACCTCTAGGCTCGTACGTCTCAGAGAAGGGTGTATAGCAAGAGAATAAATTCTCTGCCACCAAACAGATATATATTTAGCAGAGATCACCAATACAGTATAAAGGAATACAACGTCAGACACACTATCCATTTACAAGTCCGTTCTGGGTCTGAACGAAACCGGAGGCACTTTCCTCGCATATCCATCCATCTCCAAGTACGTCTGGACGACCACCAACTATTTCCATCCTCTTGGGTGTACAGCCCAATCGGGATCGTCGGTAATTATACAAACGATGTGAAGACTTCCGGTCTTCAAGCACCGTCTTCATCTTCGACATATCGTCGAATCGGTTATTCAGAATGGGTATAAACCCGGTCTTTCCGAACAACCCGCGTATATTAAAAATAAATGTTACATAAACACAACATACGCCTCATTCCAATTCATTAGTTACTAACCGTAAATTAATCAAGAGAATAATTCCCCAATTATTAACCCCGAAGGCCGAAACCAACATCAGATCAATATCCAGAAAACCATTCTGCTTAGCTAACCGACAGTTAGTTTCTAAATTTCACATTCATAGGGAAAGGTTCCCATTAATTTTATCCAAGATAAATTTCTTGAATTTATTCTTTAATCTATATTTTTTTTTTGAATTTTGATTCAACTAGTCGGGATTAACGAACCTTACCGAAGTAACCATTTGTTTTAATTTCCCAATCCCAACCTATTCATCTCATGAAGTAAAACTGGTAATACTTCATATCTAACACCATGGTGTTATCGGTAAATTCAATTACCATTTCACGTTCAAATCTAATTAAAGATTCAACTATCGCCTGGAGCAAAACTGGTGATACTCCATTCTCGATCTTTTAAATCTAATTAAAGATTCATTAAAACTCCACTTAGTTTTAATCGTTAACTGTGTTAAAGAATCAGTGTCATTTAAAACACGGTTCACGATAAACCCAAAATCGCATTCCATTAATTATCGGGTTAAAGAACGGGTGTTATTTAAAAACACTGTCCACGATAAACCCAAAAATCAATATCAATTCAATTCCAATTAAATATCACTTAATTGGTTCACTTCATTAAATCTAAATAAAAGATTTAATCTTTTCTCAACTGGGTTCAAGAACAGTGTTAGTCAAGACACCATTCGCGACAAACCCAAATCATATTTGATATTAAATACAAGGCTCTGAATAGAAAATATCCCGGCTTATATTCAATATCAAATTCTACGACCAACAAAGATCGTATTGGAAATAACGATATATATATCTATATCTTTCAAATTTCCATAACAACATTTGTATAATCACGAAATCCAACATCGAAATATTCCGAAGACATTTTCGATTCAAATCCATTCCAATGCAATAATTGGAAATTCTGGTTATTTTTAAAACCCTGTTTAAATTCAATTTATTTATTTAAAAATAAATAGAATTATAATTCTAGTTCAAAACTAGTTCATTTCGATAAAAATCTATTTTTATCTTTTCAAATATGGAGTTTTTCATCCCAATCCTTTCTAAATCATTTCTTATGATTTTACACAAATTATTACTATTTTTAATAATTTTATCAAGGCCTGTACAGTCGATTTTCATCAACGGCCATCGAACTGCACTTACAACGACCTTTTTCAAATTTGATTTGACATAATTCCAAATCCAACCGTTAGATTTCTAATTTCTAATATTCGTTAGAAAACTCTTTTCGATACGAACCCAACGGTTCCAGTTTTAGGAGAATCCGACGGTCGGATCTCCCGTAATGTCCGTTTGAAATAAATGGTCGAAATTCACGAACTGCCGCGGCACGGCGCGTTCTATTCAGGCCATTATATTATATATATAATATATATAATATATATTTCGTCGATTTCTATTTAAAACGAATTATATAAATAGTTTTCAATTCGTTTCAAAAGCAATTTCAACTTCCATTTCAATTCAAATCAAAATTGAATTCTTCCTTATAAATTCGTTTTAAAATTCATTTCTATTCATTTCAAATTTCAATTCAATTTGAATTCATTTCAATTCGCTTTCAATTCAATTTGAATTCGTTTTCAATTCAATTCAATTCCAAAGTTGTTTTCTATTCGATTCAATTCAAATTGGTTTTCTATTCGATTCAATTCAAATTGGTTTTCTATTCGATTCAATTCAAATTGGTTTTCTATTTGAATCAAATTCATTATATATACAATTGAAATCAAATTCGTTATATGTTCAATTCGAATTCGTTTCCTATTCAATTTAATTCAAATTTCATTTCAAAATATTCGATTTCGAAATCAACTTTCAATATTCATTTTAAAATGAATAAAATCGATATAAATATCGTTCACGTCAAAATGGCGTCAATCTAATCAACACGGCTTCATATATTTCTATTTTCAAATATTCTGTTTCAAATATTTCTTTTTCAAATATTTCCTTTTCAAGTATTTCTATTTCAAATATTTTGTTTCAAATATTTCTTTTTCAAATATTTCCTTTTCAAGTATTTCTATTTCAAATATTTCTATTATTAAAATATTTCGTTCAACACATGACTAATCTCAATGGATGAGTACTGTCAACACATGAACCTTTATTTTATATTGATAAAGATGTAAATTTTAGTATTAAAATATTTCGTTCAACACATGACTAATCTCAACGGATGAGTGCTGTCAACACACGAACCTTTATTTTATATTGATAAAGATGTAAATTTTAGTATTAAAATATTTCGTTCAACACATGACTAATCTCAACGGATGAGTACTGTCAACACATGAACCTTTGTTTTATATTGATAAAGATGTAAATTTTATTATTAAAATATTTCGTTCAACACATGACTAATCTCAACGGATGAGTACTGTCAACACATGAACCTTTATTTTTATATTATTCTTTATTTTCTAAATTGGAAGGAGGCCCAATCAATCACCATATAATGTTAATTATATGGATTTTCATACATCACACGTATATAATAGCATTGAAAAATAATCAACCATCAACCAAAGTGCACTACACTGTATAAGCATCAAATATAGATATCTAACGCTTATAACAGCCTGTCAATCAATCGATCGACATATTTAATCAATCAGGATGAGTGAACTTCAAATTTCATCCCAACACCCGTATGAGGTTTCAAACAATCAAACACAGATTTTAGTTGTGCAGTTGGGCGATGTGTAAAATTTATCGACCCAATCAATGTCCTTCAAATAGGTGTACATAAACAAACCGTCTGATTTGTAAATGAATATTTTATTTTATTCACTTCCACGTTAAAACTATATTTTTAACGATAAAATATTTTATTTAACCTATGAATGTTCTATTCGGTTCATTTATTCAATAAAATGATATTTTTATTTTTCTAACATATTTTAGAAAATTTCGGCGGCATAACGGCACGATACTAGAAACGGGACAAGGCCTAGCCTTATCCCCGGTCTAGTGAAGGCCCACGCCATTCACACATCAATCAAATTAATTTCATTTCACCAAACAATTCAATTCAGACCAAATAATCTAACCAACTACACAACCAAACAATTTAACAAACAAGCCATCCATGGTCTGCGGATGACGGGTGTCGGGTGCTACTAAACACCGTCTGCATCCTAGTATATATATATAACTAGAAAAGAAATTGAAAGGTGAGAAATTCTCACCGATAGCTATTCCATCTTCACGTCACTTCATTTATAGAAATCTTCGTCGTTCTGCCTCTTTTCACTTTCTTTGCCCGTATTCTCTACATATGTAAAAATCGAATTTTTACTTCGCTATTCAATATATAAAAATCACATTTTTACCTTGCTATTCAATTTATAAAAATCACATTTTTACTTAGATGTTCAATATATAAAAATCACATTTTTACTTCGATGTTCAATATATAAAAATCACATTTTTACTTTTTTCCAATTAAAACTCATATCATTTCTAATTCAAAAATCCAATCTTTTCTAATTCAAAATCCGATTCTTTTCTATAATGAGATATCTAATCTTTTAAAGTTTAAATATCAACACTTTGTTAGTTTTAAAAAAAAATCTATTTTTAATTCTATTTGAAAATCATATTCTATTTTTCAATTCCATTTTAAAACAATTCTATTTTTGGTTTAAAAACAATGTACATTTATAATTTCAAAAGCAATGTATATTTTCGAACTAAAGATGTTTATATTTTCGAACTTTACTTCGAAAACAATTCGAGTTTATATACAATTTCCAGAATTTAAACAATGTATTTGTAAATCAATTTCAGATTTTTTTTTTACACAATGTTGTTATATAAATTAAAATCAAAAAAAAGAAAAAAAAGTTTAATGTTTAATTATATAAAAACAAAACAAAAACAAAAGGGATCAAGCTCACAGTAAGTGTCGAACTGGAGCTCCCATCAGAAAGCCACCGTGCGCCATCACCTGAAGCCGTCGGACCTTGGTCGGAGGACCCCACACGACGCGCCTACATGTGCGCCTCCTCCTCCATGCTTCGCCCGCCGTCCGATCATCGCAGTCGCCGTGGAAACAAGCTCGAACCCGACCCGTTTGAACCCCAAAAACTCGAGAACCACTCAGCTAAGTTCCACCATCCCGGTCTCAAATTAAAGATCGTAGAAATCTCCTTAATTTTCGTTTTTTTTCATGTTTAGATTTGATCTAATTTGAGTGCGATTTGGGATTTCTTTCTTGAGAATTTCCCCCGTTGGTTTAAAGAGAGTGGAGGCGCGTTTTCTCTATTGACCACGGCTTAGAAGGGTTGACCAATTCTAGGGTTGTTTATATAGGGTCTAATATGTTTTTATTATTATTTAAATTGAAAATTAGGGTTTTATTGCATTTGGATTCCGAATCAAACCCAACAATCGTCGCCCCTAGCTAATTACCCCTATTCTGAACACAACGGGATATGTTTTGTAACCCGATTCGGCTGTTATGATAGGTTTCCGCTAAATTTAAAATATAAATCTTTATATTCTATTTTAAATGTACATTTCAAATTACCAGGGCCACATACGGATTCTGAAAATTCTCGAAAAACATTTTCTAGCTTCGTATTGACGATACGGTCCTAACAAAACTAGTTTCGTCGAATTTTGAGACCGTTAGAAAAATGGCCATTTTCCAGTCGATTAAAATCAACTAAAACTGGTTAAACACGTTATCCTTTGCCACACTCACATATTGATTCGAAAAATTACGAAATTTGGAATCTAGCAATAATTTGACATCACGGACCCAACAAAACTGGTTTCGTCGAAATCCGAGGTCATTTGCAAAATGTCCATTTTTAAGGGCCTGAATTCCATAGCGACTATTCAGAATTTTCAACTGGACATATCTTTTGATTCCCGCTATGAAATTTTGATTATTCGAATTCGTTTGAAAGATATTCACAAAGAGATCCTATTATTTTTGGTTTCACTAAAATCCGGATTGTTTTGCACCCGTACGTTCAATTGAAGTTTGAAATCGAATTATCGAACTACCGCACCATTTTCAATTCCTTTTATAAATACAAATAAATTATTTATATTCTAACGACGACATATATAATATATACGTTCGAATTATATTCAAAATAAATTTCTCGTCGATTTTATTTAAAATAATTCATTTTAAATATTCAAAATTCGCTAAAATTGCCAAAATAAAAATTTTAAACTGGCCCAGATTTTCGGGTTATTATAGTTTGTGGTGTAAATCTGCCCAGAACCGCCCGACAAATCCAGTAGCCATAAAGTGTCAGTCTAATGTGAGAGGTCGAAGGCCAAATTGTAGGCGTAACGGTTTATGACACGAGGTTAGACTCAGTTTGTGGTGTAAATCTGCCCGGAACCGCCCGGCAAATCCGGTGGCCACAAAATGCACAGTCTAATGTGAGAGGCCATGATTTGTTCGTCATAATGAATGGGTTAAGGTATACTAGCCATAATAAGACGTGGGAATGGTTAGAGGGTTAGGTGGGATGACATGGAAATTTGACATGAAAATGTGGACCTAACCGGTATGTGTTAAGATCATGTAAAACTTATAAATGTGGGTTTAATCAACATAACTGTTAATCATACCAATGGGTGGGTTAAGTAATATGACTAGACTAATGACACTTAACCAATATAACATGACACCTGGCAGGGTTAAGTCAACTTGAACATATAGGTAATACTTAACCAACTTAGCATGATATGTGGGCGGGTTAAGCCATAAATTACTTGAAAATACTTAACCAATGTAATCTGACGAATGGGAGGGTTAAGTTAAATGGGTTGGTTTAGCTTGAATGGGTTGATAACACCCAACCGATATAACCTGATGTGTGGTAGGGTTAAGTAAATACGCGAGGGTAACATAACCTTTATAAAATGGCCAGTGGATGGGGTTGAGTTAACATACACTCAACCAATCTAACGTGAGGTGTGTTAAGGGTTAAGTTAACACAGGGGAGAACGCTTAACCGATATAACAAGACATGAGGTAGGGTAAAGTAACACAAGAGAGAACACTTAACCATGGTATCATGATGGGGGTGGGGTTAAGTTAAATAGATAACACTTAACCAACCTGTGGGGTATACGAATAGACCCTAGGAAAACCCTAGTAGCGGGACCCGTTTCAGCAGTAACCCACATTAGGTATTAACGGTACCTTGAGCTGGGCAAGGTGGGGCACGATTACTGGGTTGATTGTAAGCGGTTAGAACGACGGCAGAGGATGCAGCAGTGCAGGTTCCGACGAATTACGGGCGTGCACGTATTCCGAAGTGGAAAATTTAGCCATTGGGCATCAGTAGATATAAAGCTGTGCATCAAGAATTGCGTCGGGGTTGCCATCCTAGGGATTGATACACCCTAGGGTGGGACCAACACAGGTATCTACAAGTAGGGGACCGCAAGAACTAGGTCGAGTAGGAGCCGATCGATTAGGGTAGTAAGATACATCTAACACATTCATGGTAATTGGGCTAGTTGAGGAAAATTCCTCATATTAGATGTAGTCCTGAAGGCTACCACAACTATGGGGTTGGGATAACCTTACTATATAACACACGTGAAACATGGTAAGTAAGAGCCGATCAATTAAGGTAGGTACGGCGGGGACATGAAGCTATCAATATGAGGTGGGACCCTCATCGTGGGATATGTACCTATAAAACTATCATGTGGGGTATGGGGGATCACTTATCTTGTAATTACAACTAAGTAAACTAATTAGAACGCTAGTTAGGTGGTGCAGAGAATATAGGAAATCAAGGAAAATAGGGTAATGGTGAAACTTAGAAATCTTGCAACGTTATAGGAACCTTGCGATACGATACTTGGTAGAAACCTTGTGACGCTACCCTTGATAGGAAGTATGGGATGTTATACTTGATTCATCGTGCCTGTAGCTTATCTTATCATCATGCTTATGTTTACTTTCAGTTTATTCATGCCATGTTATCTTTACCTGTTTTTATGCTGAAAGTCTCTAGGACTTACTCAGTCTTTATGACTGACCCGTTTTGTTTCGCTTCTTTTTCTTCCGTACCCCCCCCGGTTCGCAGGGTAGGAATATAGCTTAGTTCGGATCTTATCAAGCTCCAAGGCTCTTTCATGTGCGGCTTGGATCTCTCTTGGCTACGGCTTGCTTTGCTTTATTGGGGAATACTGCAGTTTATTTTCATGCTTCTTTGTTTTTGAGCAAGACAGATATTTTAGCTATGTAATTGGGTATTTACAAGTTGATGGGCTTTTATTGTAAGCAATTGTATTTAATAAATGATTTTAAATACTTCTACTTTACCTTACGCTGTTTTATATATGTATGTCTTGTAGTGTTTCTGTTCCAGTACCCATAATGCTCCATTGAAGTTAAGGCATTCCCTTTGTGAGTGACATTAACCGATGTGGGGTGTTACATTTGGTATCAGAGCAGAAGGTTACCAGACTGGGCAAAAGCTTTTAAAAACCTTCTGAAATTATTTTCAAAATTTTTACAAAGAAGCATTTTCTAAGAAAAGTTTTGTTTTACGAAAGGCATATTCCCCAAAGCCATATGCACTATCTTTTGATTCTCTCCTTGAGTCTTTTCTCTCTTTCTTTTTCATCATAGTTTTGTAGGTGTACGACACATATAGGAGGGCAAAGAAGTGCCCAATTTCCATCTGTAGCCGCAGTAGTTCCATCTGCGTCTAATCTTATTTCAAGCTTTGTGGAGTCGCCGTGCGATGGAGGTAGCTTTCTAAAAACTGGTCAACACACTATATAAGGATAGTAAGAGAAGGGATAAAGAAAACAAGACTAAGGATGAAAAAATTGCTAATATAGCTTAATCCACGAAGGAGGGAAAAGGTGAAAGGAAAGAGGTCAAAGTGAAATAATAATGAAACCCATGACAAGAAAGAGCATCGTTGGTGTGGTAAAAGGGGCATGTAGTTAAGTGTTATAAGACAAGGACAAGGGCAAAGGACAAGATCGTCGAGAGGGCAATTGTATGCTCTCACTACTAGTGTACCTAATAAAGGTGGAATGTTTCTGTTAAAAGTTTAGCTTTCTTTTCTATCATCCCATTAGAACTTTGTTTTTGTACATCGCATCCTTTTAATTCTGCTTCGATAGTTGAGTCTCTGCACCTTAGTACTAACATAGTAGAGGATCCCATTTTTGTCTCAAATCCTGTTGGGGAATTGGCTCGTTTATTCACGACTCGTTTGGATTTGAGAAAGTCTATACTAAGTGTTGAGTTTAGAAGTAAAGCTTATGTCTTTGGGCTATGGGTTGATTCTAGGGATGGAGTGGTTATCCAGAAATGGTATCATTCTCGAATATGAAAGGTGGGTAGTTAGGCTCTTGACTCGCCTCGGTAATGCCCTCGAAGTCTAGTGTAACCCTTAGGGTTCTGCCATGCTTAGTTACCTAGAATCTCTTGATACATTTACTGATCTGCTCGAGTAGTGTTCGCCACTAAGGTGGATGGTTCATCTCGCTTATGCATGAGTTATAGAAAATCACCTTAGTAAGCACACTTGGCAATGTGGTTGGCATTTGTTTATTTTCAAGAGATAATTCATTTATGTGGAATACCTTCTAGTAAGTGAACGAGATCCGAGATTCACTAGTGAAATTTGGAGAGCTTGCATGAAACCATGAGTAAGCAGTTATGTTTAAGCCGAGTATACTAGAAAAAGAATAAGTGAAAGTGGAACGAGAGGCAACAGTGGAATGAGTTCCAACTCATATTTTGGAAACAAGAGTTAAGAAGCTACGAGGTTGTGAAGTTAAAAACGGTGAAAGCACAATGGTGTTAAGCTCAAGGAAATGCGACTCAGAAGATTGAAGACTAGATATGCGCATCATATCTCTTTTTAAGAGTATATCCTTGATCCCTCTTTCCTGCACAGCTTATTTACATGCTATTTTTTAAGCATATCCTCTCGGTCCTACTCTCAACCCTATTTCTGTTGCAAACCCCCTAGGGTTTATGACTCATCTATTGGTAATACATGTTGGGGCTTGAGGGTGTCTGTTGGGTTGACTAAACTTTTTGGGTACTATAGGATATGGGTTGGTCTTAGGAAGGGATCTCTTGTGACCTAAAAGGAGTTCATCATGCTTAGTTTCCTAGAAACATATATATTGGGTGAGTAATTCTTTGGGTATCAGTCTGATGTTGATTCCGGTCTTCGGGGCTGGTGCTTAGGGAGTTCTTCTCCTAATCAGTATATATGTGACGTAGATTTCCAATTTTGACATTGCGTAATGGGCACAAAGTTTTACTTGCTTCTATCGTTCAATTATATCTTTAGGTAGGAGCAATTGGGTGTAAACATGTGTTTGATACATGTTATGATTTATGGTTGCAAGTGGTTGCTAGTGGTTGCTCATGGATGCATATACACGCACATTAGACACTAGATCGGCTCCGTCACCTTTCATACTGCATATGCATGAGTGTTTATACTTATTTATGAATGTAATTGAATATGTTATCATGTGGATGTTGCATATGGATGGATGTTTGTGCACATATATAGTGTTTATGTGATAAGGTCTATTTGCATACATGTTGGACTCATGGCACTAAACATATTTTGCATTCAGAAGATCAATCAAGCCCGATCATTTGCATTAGATAAGGAATATATACATACACTTTCTGCATATGTTCATACGGCATTAGAAATCTCTTAAGGACAATGGATGTCTGTGATTGATGATTGAGTAGATGGATGATTGGATGGTAGGACACATTCTTCTTAACTTAAAGATTTCGGGGACGAAATCCTTTAAATGGGGGAGAATGTAACAACCCGAATTTTAATAACATGTTGAAACTAGAAATTAGGGTATAATTAACTTTTAAAGTGATAATCATGGGAAAAGGGTTACGCCATTTCGTTCGTCTTGGAATTCTGCATGAAATCGAGTCCGAGTTTTCGAAAATCGGAGTCCGTATGACTGAGTTATGACCTCTAGAAGTTTCACGAATTTTCAGAATAAAAAACAGCTCAGAAGTTCGAATTCAAATTCGAATTCAAGACCCAGAAGCGGGCTGAGTGGGAAAATTCCCGCCTAGAGCCCAGGTCGACCTGGGGTTCGACCATAGGGTCGACCTGGGGTCGACCTCCCTGGTCGGCCTGGGTGCGACTGTTTGTGGGCCTGTGACGTTTTTGATGGCTCAGATCTGTTCTAGGATTTATCTAAGGGCCTAAACTAGTTGCTACACTTATAAAAACACCCTTATACCTAACCAAATTCACCACAAATTATTCTTACACTAAAATGCTGCTGAACTCCCTCTTGAACCATGGCTGCTGCCCCCAAATCAAAGCTTAAGAATTCAAACTCAAATCAACTCTAAGGAAAAAGCTTTCATACACAATTTAATTCGAAGACTAAAGCTTCAACAACGATCCAAATAATAAATCAGCATTCTACAACAAATTCAGTTCTTAATTCATTAGCCACGATCTGTAAGTTCTAGTTACTCTTTAGATTTAAACTTGTTAATTATAATATGGCCATTGAATAAAGTGGAATTGGATTTAAGTATGTTTATCGATTCAGATCTATTTCTACTGCTTCTAAAATCTTAAGTTTTGGGACTTTTCTATTTCCATTCTCATGTCAAGCTTATGATCTATTCAACTTGTTGTAAATCAGTTTTCTTGATTCTGGTGATATTATTATCAAGATCTATCTTTTATGTCTGAGATGATGTTCTTATGCCAGTTTTCTCTCTGTAACTATTGTTATACAAATTCTACCTCCCCCTATTTATTTTCTTTTGATGAACCTAGGTCAATTTCGGACCTAGGCCTAAACCGCGATTTGCGTACGATTGAATATGGGGAAATATGGGAATATTGTCTATATTGGATATATATGTTCGGAAAAATTGATGGCATAACATGAAATTGGAAATTTGGGTATTGTCAACACGATTGAGATTGCAAGATTGGCCACTGGCATAATTAATTTGGCATGAAGTGAGCATACATGAATTGGCTTGTAAATTAAATCACGAGTTCGGGCCTATGTAAATTAAATCAAAAGATTAGGCTTAAGATTGGGCATAAGTAGAATTGGGAATTTGAATATAAAAGCGATTGTAAATTTGATAATTGGCATAAATATGCATTATGAACTTGAGTAGTTGGTGTGTAGTGTAATAAAAAGATTATAGTCTGGGATGACTACATCATGAATCATAATTTGGGTTTAGTTGGATCTGAAACTTGATACATGTAACCTTGGCTAGAACTTGATATGGGTAAAATGGCATAAACTTGGCATGCATGTAAATAGGCAAGAATTGGACATATGTAAACTGACTAGAATTGGGTATATATATATAAATTAGCATGTAATTTAGGAACCTGGGGATATGTTTATTTATATGTAATGTCGGGAATTTGAAACATGAAAATGACTGTGTACTGGATAATTGACTTGATCATGAATATGAACATTTTATATGTTAAACATATGAACTGGTATTGGGGTTTTGGGTGGAATACGACCATTAATGAACCTTTGACACGAGGTTAGACCCAGTTTGTGGTGTAAATCTGCCCGGAACCGCCCGGCAAATCCAGCAGCCACAAAGTGTCAGTCTAATGTGAGAGGTCGAAGGCCAAATTGTAGGCGTAACGGTTTATGACATGAGGTTAGACTCAGTTTGTGGTGTAAATCTGCCCGGAACCGCCCGACAAATCCAGTGGACACAAAATGCACGGTCTAATGTGAGAGGTCATGATTTGTTCGTCATAATGAATGAATTAAGGAATACTAGCCATAATAAGACGTGGGTATGGGATGACATGGAAATTTGACATGAAAATGTAGACCTAACCGGTATGTGTTAAGAACATGTAAAACTTATAAATGTGGGCTTAACCAACATAACTGTTAATCAGACCAATGGGTGGGTTAAGTAATATGACTAGACTAATGACACTTAACCAATATAACATGACACGGGGAAGGGTTAAGTCAACTTGAACATATAGGTAATACTTAACAAACTTAGCATGATACGTGGGCGGGTTAAGCCATGAATTACTTGAAAATACATAACCAATGTAATATGATGAATGGGAGGATTAAGTTAAATGGGTTGGTTTAGCTTGAATGGTTTGATAACACCCAACCGATATAACCTGATGTGTGGTAGGGTTAAGTAAATACACGAGGGTAACACTTAACCATTATAAAATGGCCAGTGGATGGGGTTGAGCCAACATACACTCAACCAATCTAACGTGAGGTATGGTAAGGGTTAAGTTAACACAGGGGAGAACGCTTAACCGATATAACAAGACATGCGGTAGGGTTAAGTAACATAAGAGAGAACACTTAACCACGGTATCATGATGGGGGTGGGGTTAAGATAAATAGATAGCACTTAACCAACCTGTGGGGTATACGAAAAGACCCTAGGAAAACCCTAGTAGCGGGACCCGTTTCAGCAGTAACCCATATTAGTTATCAACGGTACCTTGAGCTCGGCAGGGTGCGGCACGATTACTAGGCTGATTGTAAGCGGTCAAAACGGTGGTTGGGGATGCAGCAGTGCAGGTTCCGACGGATTACGGGAGTGCACATATTCCGTAGTGGAAAATTTAGCCATTGGGCATCAGTAGATATAAAGCTATGCATCAAGAATTGCGTCGGGGTTGCCATCCTAGGGATTGATACACCCTAGGGTGGGACCAGCACAGGTATCTACAAGTAGGGGGCCGCAAGAACTAGGTCGAGTAGGAGCCGATCGATTAGAGTAGTAAGGATACATCTAACACATTCATGGTAATTGGGCTGGTTGAGGAAAAATCCTCATATTAGATGTAGTCCTGAAGGCTACCACAACTATGGGGTTGGGATAACCTTAGTATATAACACATGTGAAACATGGTAAGTAAGAGCCGATCAATTAAGGTAGGTACGGCGGGGACATGAAACTATCAATATGAGGGGGGACCCTCATCGTGGGATATGTACCTATAAAACTATCATGTGGGGTATGGGGGATCACCTATCTTGTAATTACAACTAAGTAAACGAATTAAAAATCTAGTTAGGTGGTGCAGAGAATATAGGAAATCAAGGAAAATAGGGTAATGTTGAAACTTAGAAACCTTGCGACGTTATAGGAACCTTGCGATACGATACTTGGTAGGAACCGTGTGACGCTACCCTTGATAGGAAGTATGGGATGTTATACTTGATTCATCGTGCCTGTAGCTTATCTTATCATCATGCTTATGTTTACTTTCAGTTTATTCGTGCCATGTTATCTTTACCTGTTTTTATGCTGAAAGTCACTAGGACTTACTCAGTCTTTATGACTGACCCGTTTTGTTTCGCCTCTTTTTCTTCCGTCCCCCCACCCTAGGTACGCAGGTTAGGAATACAGCTTAGTTCGGATCTTATCAAACTCCAAGGCTCTTTCATGTGCGGCTTGGATCTTTCTTGGCTATGGCTTGCTTTGCTTTATTGGGGAATACTGCAGTTTATTTTCATGCTTCTTTGTTTTTGAGCAAGATAGATATTTTATCTATGTAATTGGGTATTTACAAGTTGATGGGCTTTTATTGTAAACAATTGTATTTAATAAATGATTTGAAATATTTCTACTTTACCTTCCGCTGTTTTATATATGTCTGTCTTGTAATATTTCTGTTCCAGTACCCATAATGCTCCATTGAAATTAAGGCATTCCCTTTGTGAGTGACCTTAACAGATGTGGGGTGTTACACCCCCATTTAAAGTGACATACGACGGAAATTGCTCAATCTTTCCCCCTCCGATTTCTCTCCATCCACACAATAAAATTCAAAACTCTCTGAAGGAAAATCGAAGTACTTCCCTCCCTCTTCAAATCCACACCTGGATGGAGAATTATCATAGAATATTTTGCTTGATTTTTCACCCCAAAGGGCTTGCGTTCGAGCTTGGTTTTCGCGATGGTGGGGCCGCCAAGTGGTAGGCCACTCAAGGCGATGGATGGGGACGGCTAGCTCGATGGGCAGGGTCTGATTAGGGTCCTGTTGGCTGATGTGGCGACGTGGAGGAGAGAGAGAGGGCGATGGGTTTGGATCGTGGTCGGCCTGAGATTTTGAAGGGGAAAGGTTAATTAAACCTCGTTTAATTTAATTAATTAAATTGTACAATGTGTTATAATCCGTATTTTCTTCATACGAGGTCCAAATTCGATGATTCCAGTTGTGTAGGATTCGCAAAGATGAACTCTACATTTCAGAACTGACCAAAGCAGGAATGGAGAAATATGGATCTTTAGCTAAATTAAACGCGCGTTTAATTTAGTTGAAAATTACAAGCTACAGATTTAGGAGGAGTGGAACCCAATGTTAGATTTCTAAATTCAAAATAAAATGGAGTAAAAATATATATGCGTTGCATGAAATATATATGCGTTCTATGAAATATATATCCATTGTATGAAATATATATGCGTTGTATAAAAATATACATGCGATGTATAGAAATTGAAATGCAGTAAAATTGATTGTGTGATTTGGAAAAAATGTTGAATATGGGTTTGGCAACCTTATTATTGATTTGTTGGATGAAATTGTTGTGTATGGCGTGAGCCTCGTCAAGAGAGGGGTAATGCTAAACATTATTCCAGTTCTAAAAATAGCGCCATTATAATGGAGAATTTTTTTTGAAATGCAATATATAAAATGGTTATGTATTGAAATAAATATTGGTTGGCTAAAAATATTATTTTCAACTTATATATGCACTGTATAAAATTGCCATGTAATGGAATATTCAGTTTTGATTTAAAATCTAAAATGAACTGGGAATTGTTTTAAAATGAGTTTACAAAGATTTATAAAATACGTTTTAAATGGAGATCGATGATATATATATATATATATATTACATATATTTAATGGCTTGAATAGAACGCGCCCCGTAGCGGCCGTTTGTAAATTTCAACCATTAACTTCAAATTGACATAACACGAGATCCGACCATCAGATTCTCCTAAACCCAAAACCCTTGCGTTCGTATTGAAAAGATCTTTCCAATGAATAAGAGATTTAAATTTGAAAGGGTTGGATTTTAAAATATGTCAAAATCAATTTTGGAAAAGGTCGCAACGAATTCAGTTCGGTGGCCTTTACCGAAAACAAACTGTAAAGGCCTTAATAAAATTATTAAAAATATGAAAAAATTATGTAAATTCATAAGGAATGATTTGAAAGATTTTGGATGAAAAATTCCATATTTGGAAAGATAAAAATATATTTTTATTGAAGTGAACTAGTTATTAACTATAATAATAATCCAATGTTTTTAAATAAATAAATTGGATTTGTAAATGGGTTTTGATATAACTAGAATTTTCCAATAAATGAATTGGAATGGATTTTAGTGAAAATAATCTTCAGAATATTTCGATATTGGATACCGTGATTATACGGATACTATTGAGGAATTTGGAAGACACATATATCGTTATTCCCAATACGATATCTTTTAGTTTCAGAAATTGATATTGAATATAGGCCGATATAATTTCTATTTAGAGCCTTGTATTAAATATCAAATTGGATTTTGGGTTTTTCGTGAATGGCGTCTTTAATAACACCGTTCTTAAACCCCGTTGAGAAATAGAATAAATCTTTTAATTAAGATTTAGAGAAGTTTACCAACTAGTTTAATTGGAATTGAAATGGAAGTTGATTTTGGGTTTATCATGAACAATGTTTTAAATATCATTTGTTCTTTAACCCAATTAACAGTGAAGTTATAATTTGGAATTTATAAATCTTTTGATTAAGATTTAATGGAAATTTCCAAAGTAAAATTTTCTAATTTAATATATTAAATTGAAATTGAATGGAATTCGATTTGTTAGTAATCGAAATGAGCTTTTATGAAGAAAGACCTTTAATATATATGGAATTTAAAAGGCTTTGTAGTTATTCAATTTATAGTATTAGTCCGATACGGAAATTTATTTCGATTATATATTGACCTTTTTTCCGTGAAGGTTCATAGTTAGTGGAAGATAATTTGGGTTTATCGTGAACTGTGTCTTAAAAGACATTCATTCTTTAACCTAGTTAAATACAGGATAAATTTCCAAAAGTTAAATAATCATCAAGTAATGATTTTTGAAGATTAAAACTAAGATGGAGTTTTAATAAATCTTTAATTAGATTTAAATGTGAATGTAATAATTAAATTTATCAAATTAGAGAAGTGTTCGAAAATAGAGTACCACCAATTTTACTTTATGCGATAGTTAAATCTTAAATTAGTTTTAAAACGTTGAGTGGTAATTGAATTTTCCAGTAACACAATGGGTGTTAGATATGGTGTAGTACTAGTTTTGCTCCATGGTATGAATAGGTTGGGATTGGAAAAAATAAAATAAATGATTACTTTGGTAAGGCAATAATCCCGGCTAGTTTTACAAACCTTAATTTGATTTAGCATTGTCAGAGGATAATATAAAATATTTTGCAATAGTTTTTAAAGGAAGATTAAATGATCAGTTTGAAAGAATTTATCTTTGATAAAATTAATGGGAACCTTTCCCTAAAGGTATGAATGCTTGAATAAAAGAGTATTCTGGAATGTAATGAGGCGTATGATGTGTTTATATATCACTTGATTATAAAATACGCGAGTTATTCAGAAAGACCGGGTTTAACACATTCTAAATAACTGTTACGACAATTAAAAGTCAAAGAGATTGAAGACAGTGCAAGACTGATAATCTTTACATCGGATGGATTTCTATTGATGCCTTTGATTGGAGTTGCTGCCTTGAAAGGGTTACAGTGCTAGTTGTCCGAATATACTTGTTGATTGTTCGAATAGGCGAGGGCCTCTCTCCTGTATTGGACATATGGAACAAGGAATAAGGTGCCTTCGGTTTCATTTAGACCCGGAACGGACTTGTGAATGGATATGTGTCTGACATTGGATTTCATTCTGTGTTGATTGATTTCTATAAATATATATCTGTTTGGCAGCGGAGAATTTATTCTTTTGCTTAACACCCTTCTCTGAGAGGTATGTGCTTAGAGGTTATATATTCATAGACATCAGTCGTATGGCATGGATTGACAATGTGGCATGCTAAGATGCAATGATCAAGGCTTTTGTTGAAAAGTAGAGTCTTGTGGATGATGATCAAATTATGGCTTTAAGTAGCACAGCTTTGTGTATAGTGTTAATTCACGAGCCTCACACCCGGTATGACTTAAAAACGAGATAGTGACCGTAGGGAGAACTTGCGTGTCTTTCTAGCTAGAAGCGGTGTCATGGTATAGAGCCCAGACATTTTTACTTATATGGATGGTGGATTGCGAGGCGCCTTGGATACGATAGGTCGACGGACTGACCATTTGGAGGTTCGATAGGACCGGGGAACGTATTGTTCAGGAATTACCAATCCACTAAAGTAAGTGTGGACCAACCCTACCGTTCACAGGGCTCGCCAGCGTCCAGGTCCCGAGGCATATGCTAGAGTGTCTCGAATTGGAGAGTAGCCATCTATTGCCTTGACTTATAAATGGAATCCAATTTCCAATACAACATTTTTCGGTTTTAATTGTAAACCTACATGGCGGCATAGTGGCATGGGACGCTCATGTCGTCTATGATTGATACATTTATTTGAAGTTGTTTTTAACAATATGCACTTATAGTAATATCAAAATGATTTGTTTTAAAACATACCAAGTATGTTTGGCTATTATAAGGTAAAACTCTATCATACGGCTTGCATTGCATTGTGTAATAGGACCTGAGTCTTATAATAGCTTCATTTTTTTCGAAAAGCATTGCGTTGTTTATAAATTGTTTTATTTTAATTTTTGGTATTCATGGGAGATAACCCGTTCCGTGACATACGGCGTGGTCCCATGAATTACCTAATTTTAAATTAAAGATTAATAATTGTTTTAGTTCTCACACCAGTCCCATGACTAACCTGGAGTTTATTGTTTTCTACTTGAACTCTTGGTGCCCATATTTTCCACACGGGCGGCTAGTAGTTTTGGTTTTGTAGATTTCTATTTAACAGGATCCTAGTTTACAGCTGGAACTATATTCGGAAAGCTTTGCATCCGTTTATCTCTTTCAGTTGTAGTAGTTAATGTATTTCCGTTGTGCATTGTATTTATACATTTATTTTCGCTGCTATGTAAATTCAATCTCTGATATTATTTTTCCGCTGTGTAATACCTATTCGTTCTCTGATATTCTTGTATTCTGATGTGAATTGTTGTAATAGCAATGAAATGTTCTAGTGTTTGCGTTCTGATGAGTCGTATTCCTAAAGCAATCCGGGCTCCTCCATCTCTTCTGGGATAGGGAAAGTTTGGATCGTTTCATAATTGCTGAGCTGGTTTCTTTTTCATAAAAAAATTAAGGATGAAAATACCATTTTTATGTTTATATTTAAAAACTTTTAAAACCACCACACAATGACACCAAGGTACTTTGATATTACACTGCAATGCCACTGCATAGTGCCTTTAAGTTACCCTACATTGCCACTATAGAGGGGGTACCTTAGGTTTTCTTTCTATATTTAAGGGGAAAACCCAGCAGAATCAGTGGTTTCTATTTTTATTTAAAAAAACAGGGAATTAGGCTAAAGGAAATACATTTGTCTTTTTTAGGCAGAAGGATGCGACATTTTTTTTTTTTTTTTTTTTTTTTTTTGCCTGGCCGAAGCGGGCTTTATATTTTGGTCTTAAGGAAATAAAACTTTAGAAATTTAAAACCAACCCCCATTTTTAACTTACGTTCTCAAATTCAGGCCAACACTCTCCTTCCTTTTTTTTTCATTTCAAATTAAATTTAGATTTATTCCTTTATCACAGTTCTTACTTGCGTGCATTATTATTTCTCTATAAAACTAAATTAGGTATTATTTTTGTTAGTTTTTTTAACGTATATGTAGTCAATTTGATTTTATTCATAATTTATATATTATTTGATTATTGATGGCTTTTTTGAGGTCGCCTAGCACAATAATTATTCCTTTCAAGTATGCAATTATTTTTGTAAATTTACATTTTTCATGCGTTATTTATTATTTCTAGAAACTAGTTTACATTGTTATGCTATGTCTGTGTAGCATTTTTTTAATACTTTTTATTGTCTATATCCGTATTTTGGATTATTTTTTCCCTATCTATATCATTTTATTGTCTCTTCATTAATAAATTTGTATCTTTATTTTGCAGTGATATTAGTAGTTATGAACCAAGCAGCTTGCTTTGTATTTTTATTACAATGAGAATTCATATTATACTCATCTTATATTAGTTGTCATAACTAAATCCTTTTTCCATTAAGATATCTTATACCCTTGAGAATAAGATTGTAACACTAATTCAGATTTGCTCAGTATTCTACGCTTTTTAGTTATACAAGTAGAATCGGTATTTTAAGTTTACTGTCAAATCAACTATTTAGCCTTTGGAGGTTGATATTAGTGGTAGTTCTTTTAGGTTTTATACGTTTTTGTTTTAACGGATCTAAGAATTTTAGATAACTTTAATGGATTATCAAACTAAAAATGAATACCAAAAATTCTCTTGAAAGGATTACATATATTCATTCATGGAAGAAAAACGGCTGTAAATTTCATATTAATCCTTCTTCAAATCCTAAACAATTATCTTATTTCTTTATTATGACTTATAAGTTTTGATCATTCATGTGGAGTTGGTCTTAGACATGTTAATGAAGTGAACATTTCAAGTAGATTTGTAAAATCATTGAGTATTGATCAAATTCGAGATGCTCCAATGAAGAAGCCAAAAGATATTATAATTTTTTTAGAAGAGAGTGTAGTAGGAATTTTTTATATTATCATGCTTATAGTGGAAAACAATTATCTTTGAAAGAAATATACGGAGATGATGCTATGTCATATAGTGATTTAAACTGGTATTTGTCGGCTTTGCAAGAAATATAATCCTTGTACTTATGTAGCTATAGAATTTAATCCTTCAACCAATTAATTTGAAAGGATTTGTATTAGTTTCAGTACATGTTCAGTTAGATTCAAGCATTATCGACCATTGATTTTTTATAGATGTGGCTTCTTTAAACAAAAGACTTGGTGTACTGTTAGCTGCTACAGCTAAAAATGGTAATCAAGGTATAACTATGACCTTAATTAAGTTTATTTATATTTTTCTTTGTCTATTAAAATTTAAATTTAAATGATATGTTTAAGTAGAATTTTTATATTTACAGTTTCATTAGTGTTTATAGTTGGTTAATGTGTCTAATTTTATGGTGCTTATGTACTTGCTACGGTATACAAATATTTTTGTATAACACTATTCTTTATAGTGCAGTAATGGTTTATTATATTATAGTAAGCTATTTAGAGCATAATGATAACTGTATATAGCATTATTTTATGTTAACACCATTTCATAATGAATATTGAATTGTTTTTGTAATAGTACTCCTAGTTTATTCATAATAATATCCTATATTGAGAGTATTGTTTTGTAGTTGTTAAAGTAAAATGATGCTTTTATATGTCATTTTAAATAGAAAGTACATAGTGGAATAGTATCATTACCAATAAGATTGAATATTTAATGGCATTTATATATTTATTATGATTTTTGGTTTTTGACTTTTGTTTTTTGTAGGTTTTCCCCTAATTGCAATGGGTATAGTTTCACATGAAAATGAAGCTAATTGCTCAGGGTTTTTATCTCATTTAAAAAATATGCTTAATGAAGATTGTCTATTGGTTTTTATGTCAGATTATCAATGGGGTTTGATTTTAGGCATTAAAAAAATATTTCCTGCTTCTTATCATAGTTATTGTTTACTTCACATGGAGTAGAACATCGATATTGTTGTTAAGGCTAATAAAAGTGGTTCATCAATTTTTGAGTTGTTTAGGCTTTATGCAAAAGCTCCTAATATTTAAGATTTTGATCGGTATGTTGACAAGTCTAAGGAAATCGACGGTTTCGTTGCAGATAATTGTAACGGCCCAGGGAATTCGCGATCCTGAGTAATCGACATAAACTCAATGTCGACTATCCAAGCATCGGAAATAACGGATAGTTAATGAAAAAAGTTATAGGGTGAGGATAAATAAGATAGAAAATTAGAATAGAAGAAGAAGAA
Source organism: Allium sativum (assembly GCA_030737875.1). Classification (NCBI taxonomy): domain Eukaryota; kingdom Viridiplantae; phylum Streptophyta; class Magnoliopsida; order Asparagales; family Amaryllidaceae; genus Allium; species Allium sativum. The sequence goes on along the minus strand of CM060909.1, from coordinate 735,405,669 downwards.
GAACATACAATATTAGAGTAAACACGAATCTCACAGCGGAATGAATAAAATATAGTATACAACATAACTTGGAAATAAAAATCTATCGTTTGAGTATAACACTTACATCACAGCGGAAATAAATAATAGCTATATAATCCTGAAGCTTCCTCCTCCAGCTCTCCAAGTATATCTGTAAAAAAACCTGACTACTTGACTGCCTATATAAATTGGGCACCCAAGAGTTTGGGGAAAACAGAAAAGAATAAACTCCGGGTCAATCATGGGACTAGTGTGAGTAAAACAATTTAAAACGGTTTGAGCAAATAAATGATATCTCATAAGACCATGTCGTATAAAACGGAATGGGTTTATCCCTTATGAGAATCCAAAACAATTGATTCAACATTTCAAAATCTTTTTGAACAAAATGATCAACTTTATATCAAAATCATTTGATATTATAATAGTGCCTATCAATCACAACTAAATAATCAATTAGCAGAACGCTTTCATCTCACGTTCTATATACATAATATATATTCAAAAACCACGAGCGCTTATTGGGCAATGAATTCCAACTAGCAAGGTGTAGGACGACCTTCCGACAGTGTATCTCTAGAGAGGAATACACCGGGTTCAATAAGAACATCTTGTAACCCAGGCTAAATATGACCGATCACTCATTTCGCTTGAGTGTACCGAATGTATTATCACCAACGGTTGGATCAGCAACCATTTCCCAAAAGGGACAGCGTCGAAATACATTATAGAAGTAAATGTAATTTCTCAAGATCAGGTGACAATACAACCTAATTGGCAGCTAGCCACTTAGCCATGCGACCTACCTGATTTTATACCATTTCCGAATGTGAGGCTAGAGGCCATAACGTATCCTTTACAAACCACATCCTTATTCACTTTGAATGTCACATCATCATACCTGCTAAATCTCAAATTGATTTCTCCAAACATATCATGGGTAAACAACTAAGAGAAACGAATTCCTCCTCCACCAAATGAAAATACGTTTGAAGAGATCAGCATACGCGATCTATTAAATATACTCCGTCAGACATTCTTCCATATAGGTTGTCCTGGGACTGGACATACAAATGGTACTATTCTGTAAATCCATCTTAGGCAATTTCTACCTAGGAGTTACCGAACAACCCTTGCATCACTCTGTCTTCAATTATCTTCATCATATTTGATTCGCAACATTAATGCCATACGGAGCGGTTTTCAATAATATATCTAATCTCGTCTCTCCGTATTGACAACAGAAATGTTCAAAATCTTTGACAGTCGGTTATTTAGCTATCAAAGGAAAGCATGTGTACAAACAATGGTCGTATTTCGAAATGGAAATCTTACCGATCAATCATCATTTCATTTCCACTATCAAGTATCTTTATATTCTTCATCATAGACAGTACATAATCATTCCTATAAATGTAATCGAAGCATCCGGTAGTAATTAATTATTTAGCTATTATAAAGACAAGTAAAAAAATAGTTAAGCATTTTTACTTATGGGCATGCTTCTTGCAGTGGGCTTGGAAGTTGTTTTATTACTTTTCTTCCAAAAAAATTTATCATGATTCTATCTCTGTCCATTTTCATGGAATATTTTTTTTCGGCCTTCTTATTCTAAAAAAGAAGAGAATGATTTCAATTATGACAGTTGGCTTTAGCCTTTTTTTCTTATATATTATTGTATGATATGTTATATTAACTTTTACTTATCATAGCAAAAGCTTGTCTAAAGTTAGGATTTGGCATCTTTGTTGATCTGGTTCATGGATTGTTTGAGTTATAATGAGTGCACTACTATGTCATGTAGTCCAGTGTCAATAGTTTCAATGGTTAATATAATGCAACAAAAAGAAAATAGCCTCCGAAAATTCATTCTGTACAATTGATTCTATTGTAGGATGAACTAGATCTTCAATCACATTATTTAACTCATATATGATAACATTCTATAGATAATAAATGGTTAGCATGTAACACCCCACGCCCGCTATGGTCACTCACTAAGGGAATGCCATAGCATCGGTGGAGTATTTTAGTGAATATAGAACAGAAAAATTACAACAAGACAGATATAATTAGTACTTGAAATTTAAAAATATCATCTCACAACAGCGGAAATAAACATGTCTGGTTACATCATAAAACTACGATAAAAGTCAAGTACAATATCCATCAAAATAAAGAAGTACATAATCCCACTCTCTCATACAATAGCCATAAAAAAAATAACTGGATAACTGGAGCTTTACATCTACCCAGGCTCCAAAAGACTGGAACAGCAATTCGATCAAGCTCTACTACCGCTAGGATCCACCGTAGGACCTGAGGGTTGGGAAAAAGATAAAAACAACGGGGTCAGACATAAGTCTGAGTGAGTCCTATAACTTTAACAATACAATCATTAAAGTAACCAGAGAAGACATAAACTTGACCTACGGTAATATCTGGGGATGAATGGCTACACTAAGCAGCTTGGAAGACTTAGGATAAACTAAGATAACCGTAAGGACGCATCTACCCACCCAAGGATAATTACTAACTGCACCACACCAGTCATTCCTACTTAAAGGTTGATCCCTTCCAAGGACTTAGAAAATTTCCCCAGTAGTTTCATGTACTCCTAGCCCACTACATAGGTGCCGTCTGCCCCTATCTCCACTAGGTGTACCCAGTAATTCTTACCCAGTAGTTTCGTGTACCCCTACATAGGTGCCGTCTGCCCCTATCTTCATTAGGTGTACCCACTACTCCCCATCGATCGGCTCCCTACCGTAGATACCCGTGCTGGTCCCACAGTGGGGTGTATCACTCCCCTAAAGTGGCTACCCAATACTAACGGTGCACGGCTTTATATCTACACGATGCAACAACGGCTTATCTACCAGCCCGGGCTCACACACGCATATGAAACCCGTTGGACTTGCGTTGCCACCGCTAACCCGTTTTGGCCTCTTATAATCAAGCCCAATATGCGTGTCCCGTCACTCGACATGGGTCGAGCCCACAAAGATACGTTTGGGATATTGGTTGAAATGGGCCCCCACAAGCTACCCACTTAAGCTTGTCAAATATCTAGTGTATCCCACTTAACCCTTTAATCATGTTTAATTACATGTTTCCACTTGGTTAAGTATTCTAATCGTATTTTCTATTGCCACCCAAGGCAACCCACTAGATTCCACATGCCACCCACGGCAACCACAAAATTTCCACATGCCACCCAAGGCACCCACTTAACCCCTCATGTCCCACTACATGCTACTATGGTTAAGTGTTTCTTAATTAATTAAGACCGTGATCTCCCATAAAGACCTCCCACATTAGACTGGCTGTTATGACCGCCTAGTTAAGCCGGTAGAATCCGGGCAGTCTTACGTCATAACAGAGTCTAACCTCGTGTCTTTACCTTAATCACGTATTTAATTTATGGCTAAGACCTCTCACATTGGGCTGACATTTGTAGCAACTGGTTAAGCCGGTCGGGTCCGGGCAGTTTTACACTACAAATGAGTCCAACCTCGTGTCTTAGTCGATTAATTACACCTAATTAATCACCCCCATATTAATTATCCCTAATTAATATCAAGTTTTCCATAACATGGGTAGACCTAACTCAATAGGTAAATTCCCATGGGGTAGACCTAACTCAATAGGTAAATTCCCACTTATGGTAATTTATTTTTATGGTATGCTTAATCATACCCAATCATTCATTTATTAACTTATTTACCAACCCCATCGTTCCCCACGTAAATCGTTCTCATTTCATGATATAATAAAGGGGAAGATCCATCACAAATATCATGGGTTTAGCATATAACTTTGTCATGGGTTAAGAGGATGTCAACTTGCATATATGAACACATATTAACCCAACCACATTTAACCCAAACTTGCATATTATCGTACACATGATTTGCATAACATGTTGCATATGAGCTTGCATATTATCATACACATATCTTGCATAACATGTTGAACTTGCATATAAGCATTCTCATAACTTGCATAACATGTTAAACATGCATTTAAGCATACACATAACTTGCATAAGCACTCACATACTTGCATAAGCATTCACATACTTGCATAAACATTCACATACTTGCATAAACATGCATAACTTGCATATCATGTTATTTAAGCATATACATATCTTGCATAAGCATTCATATACTCGCATAAGCATGCATAACTTGCATATCACATAAATCTTGCATTTAAACATATACATGACTTGCATAAGCATCCATATACTTGCATAAGCATGCATAACTTGCATATCACATTAAACTTTCATTTAAACATATACTTAACTTGCATAACTCATTCTACTCATTAAATATGCATAAACCCACTTGTTAAACATGCATAAACCAACTTGTTAAACATGCATAAATCAACTTATTAAGCATGCATAAACCAACTTGTTAAACATGCATAAATCAACTTATTAAGCATGCATAAACCAACTTATCAAATATGCATAAACATAGAACAACATAGAGTAACATATCATTATAAATGATTCAAACTCACTAATCCGCATTTAAGACCATAAGTCTCATTACACCCAATCTACTTACTTTAACAATTGATGTTAAAGTGATAGAAACTCACCAAACCCAAAATTAACCAACTTATGAAGAGGAATTAGTTGCTAATTATGAAGATGGTGATGATTAGAGAATGATTTGAGAGGGATTAGCTTGAAACTTCCTTCTTAGATTAATGGAGACTCCTTCTAGGATTTAATTTGGCGGCATGAGGCCTTCATTTCTATTTTTTAGTATGGATTAAGGTAGGTTTAGGGTGTATTTATAGATTAAGAGAGTGTTTTAGGCCCTTAGATTAACCCTAGATTAATTTAGGTCCGTTAGATTTAGGAAATCTCTAGAACCAGCCCTCCAAGCCAGCCTAGAACCCAACCTGGTGCACCCAGGTTCACTGGACGGCGCGCCCCTGTCGACAGGCAAGTCGACACCCCTGTCGACAGGCCTGTCGACAGCCCTGTCGACATGGGTAGGGCGGGAATCTTCCCGCCTGACCCCGCCTGTCCCATTCCACAATCTGAAATTTAAATTTTTAAATCTGTTTTAAGTTTTTATTTTTTCTGCAAACTTCTTTGGGCCATAACCGGGCCATACGGACTCCGATTCTCGAAAACTCGGACTCTATTTCGCGTATTTTTCCGAGACGAACGCAATGACGCAGCCCGTTACCCCCAATTCCCACGTCTGAGATTATTTATCCTATACTTAGTGAATTTTAGTATTAACTAAAATTCGGGGTGTTACATTCTCCCCTCCTTAAAGGATTTCGTCCCCGAAATCTCTAAGCTAAGGAGAATGCATATCCTACCATCCAAACAACCATCTACTCAAATCATCAACCATGGGCATCCATTGTCCTTAAACAGTTTCTAATAATGTATGAGCATATGCAAAAAGTGTGTGTATATGTTCCTTATCTAATGTATGAACATATGCAAACCATGATAGTGCCATGCATCCATTATGTATGCGAGAAAACCCTATCGACACATACAATATCTACATGAGTGCACAATCATTCACCAAAATGCATCATCCATGTGATAACACAACCATTATACATCCATAAATATATTTTCCAACACACAATTTTATGCAATATGCAATATGAAGTGACTGAGCCGATCTAGTGCCTAGAGTGTGTATATGCATCCACGAGCAACCACTAGCAAACACTTGCATCCACTTGCATCCATCAACCATAACATGTCTCAAACACATGTTTCAACCATAGGTTTACCCTATCTAAAGGTCAAAGGTACTAACGAGAGGACATACCGAAGATAAGATAAGTACTAGACAAGCGATAAAGGAGAAAGTAAAGACATACCCTCAAAAAGAAATGGGTACAATGAACGCATCTTCGCTTCCGTCTCCCAAGTTGCGTTGCTCTCATCTTCTCCCCATTGCACTTTGACTAGCTGAACCTCTCTGTTTCTCAACTTCCTAGTCTCTGACCCAAGGATGCGAGTAGGGGCTCGTCGAATAGTCGCATCACGCTCTACCTCTACATCTCTAAGCAAGCTTGGCTCTACCACCTCTGCGGTCTTATGTAAGCACTTCCTCAAATGGGACACATGGAATACATCATGAACACCACTAAGTCTGTCAGGCAACTCCACTCTATATGCCATGCGTCCAATCCTTTCCTTAATAGGAAACGGCCCAACAAACCTCGGTGCTAACTTCCCAACGGATCCAAAGCGAACAACATTTATCAACGGAGATACCTTAACTAAAACCATATCCCCAACCTCAAACTCAAGATCCGTCCTTCTCTTGTCCGCATAAGATTTTTGCCTATCCTGCGCTGCTTTCATCCTTCTTCGAATCAAGTCAATCTTCTCAGAAGTCTCCCTAACCATATCAGGCCCAAGCAAGATCTTATCCGTAGATTCCCACTAACATGTAGGTGATCGACAAGGCCTTCCATAGAGAGCTTCGAAAGGAGCCATACCAATACTGGACTGAAAGTTGTTATTATATGCGAACTCCACCAATGGAAGATGCTCTTCCCATGTACCTCCAAAATCTAAGATACAAAGCCTCAAAAGGTCTTCTAGAACACGATTCACCCTCTCAGTCTGGCCGTCCGTCTGAGGATGATATGCGGTGCTCAGACACAATTGAGTCCCCACTGCTTCTTGCAAACTTCTCCAGAACTCGCTAGTGAAGATAGGATCTCGATCACTTACTATGCTAGAGGGTACGCCATGTAATCGAACTATCTCTCGAAGATATAATGAAGCTAGCCATGGAGCAGTCCTCTTGCTCTTCACAGGTATGAAATGGGCGCTCTTAGTAAGTCTGTCTACCACTACCCAAATTCTTGTATTACCCTTCCTCGACCTAGGTAACCCGTCAATAAAATCCATCGAGACGCTATCCCACTTCCATTGCGGAACCTCCAATGGGTGAAGCAACCCACCTGGTTTCCTTTGCTCCGCCTTCACTTGCTGGCACACCAAACATCGAGCGACATACTAGGCCACATCTTTCTTCATACCGGCCCAGAAGAAAACCCTCTTCATGTCTTGGTACATCTTGTCCCCACCGGGATGAATGGTCATCCTAGAACGGTGTGCATCATCAAGAATAACCTTCCTCAAACCCTCGTCTTGCGGTACACAAAGTCTACCGTCTCTACGCAAGCACCCCCTATCGTCTAGGGTGTACCTACTCAAATGGCTGGACGACTCCCCCCTTATGAGCTTCTCTACCAACTCAACCAACTGTGGGTCGTCCTTCTGTGCTTCTCCAATCCGCCCCAAAAGAGTAGGTCTAACTTCCAAAGAAGCTAGCAAACCGGGTACATAGTCAACGGAAGGTCTGAAGTCAAACTTCGAAATAAATTCCAAGCTTTGTCGTTCCACGAACAATGGACTCAAGGACAACCTCTTCCTGCTCAAGGCGTCCGCCACCACGTTACCCTTGCCAGGGGTATACGCTATCTCGAAATCATAGGATGCTAAAAACTCCATCCACCTTTGCTGTCTTAAGTTTAGATCCTTCTGAGAGAACAAGTACTTCAAAGATTTATGGTCAGTGAACAACTCGAATCTCTCACCAAGAAGATAATGGCGCCAAATCTTAAGCGCAAAAACAATAGCGGCCAACTCTAGATCATGGGTAGGGTAATTTTTCTCATGTGCCCTCAACTGCCTTCCACCGTAGGCTATTATCCTTCCCTCTTGCATTAAGACTGCGCCAAGTCCTGTCCCACAGGCATCGGTATAGACAACAAATGGCTTGCTCCCATCTGGCAATACCAAAATTGGAGCGGTGGTTAAAGCTCTCTTTAACCGTCGGAACGCATCATCACAATCTACGTCCCATGCGAAAACAAGATTCTTCTTTGTTAAGCGGGTTAATGGGGCTGATATCTTCGCGAAGTCTTTAATAAACTTCCTATAATAACCCGCCAACCCCAAGAAACTTCTAACTTCAGTAGCATTCTTCGGAATCTTCCAATCCTGAATTGATACTACCTTCGCGGGATCCACAGCTATCCCTTCCTTGGAGACCACGTGCCCCAAGAACCGTACTTCCTTCCTCCAGAAGTGACATTTAGAGAATTTAGCCTTAAGGCTATGTGCTCGAAGAGTCTTCAACACTTCCCCAAGATGTAGGGCATGCTCTTCTTCACTCTTAGAAAATACTAAGATATCATCCACAAAGACCACCACGAATTTATTAAGGAACTCCCTGAACACCCTACTCATCAAATCAACAAAGTATGCAGGGGCGTTCGTCAACCCAAATGGCATCACCAGCCACTCATAGAAACCATCCGGAGTTCTAAAGGCAGTCTTGTCTATGCTATGCTATCCTCAGCCACCCTCAACTGATGAAACCCCGTGGCTGAGTCCAACTGAGAAAATACTGAAGCGCCAACCAACTGATCGAAAAGTCATCAATCCTCGGCAATGGGTGTCTATTCTTTTTTGTGAGCTTGTTGAGTTCTCTATAGTCTACACAAAGTCTGAGGGACCCATCCGCCTTCGTAGCAAATACTACTGGAGCACCCCACTCCGATATGCTCCGTCTTATGAACCCCTTCTCAAGCAACTCCCCTACTTGCTTATGGAGATCCCTCCTCTCACGAGGAGCCATGTGGCGCACTGGTAAAGATACCGGTTTAGCATTATCCACCAAATATATTCGGAAGTCAATCTCCCGCTTCGGAGGTAAGCCCTTCACCTCCTCAAACACATCCGGATATTCCCGGACCACTCTCATAGATTGCAAACTCTCGACTGAAGCGTCAAGCGATTCAAGATAACTTAGCATAACAGAGTCCATGGGATTACAAGAAATCTCGAGAGTGTTACCCAAGCGGGTCATCAGCCTAACAACTCTCCTTTCGCAATCAAGAACGGCACCATTACTGGATAACCAGTCCATGCCCAAAATCAACCCATAGCCCGTGAAGCCCAACACAAAAGCATCACATCTAAACTCAATGCTAAGTATAGAAATCTTCAAACCCAAACATATCATGGATAAATAAGTGGAGCCCCCAATTGGGTTTGAAACAACCAAGGGATCATCTACCAGACTGGTGTCTAAGTGCAGTAACTCAACTAATGATGATGAGATAAACGAATGCGATGCGCCTGAATCAAACAATGTACGGACAGGATGGTCAAATAGAAAAACCAGACTTTCAACGGAAATAGTTCTACCTCTCTCCTGAATCGGTGGAACCGCGAGAGCCTGTACTTGCCCCCTAGCCTGACTTGGTGCCATAAGAGCTTGCACCTGTCCTCCTGAGGTAGATCCCGTCCTTTGCCCCTTCTTAGGGCAATCCTTCACTAAATGCCCTGCTTCGCCACAGTGGAAGCAGCCAGTCTTCTTCTTCTTGCGACAATCCTTGCTTAGGTGGCCAGGTGTCCCACAATTGAAACACTTCTTCTTCTTGCCCTTGCCACCGTTGCCTTTCCCACCTTTGCTTTGCTGTTGTTGAGGTCTCTTTTGATCTCCCTTCTTCTCGGGTGCCTTATTAGCATTAGGACCCTTCTCTTCCTCATACATGAGTGCCATGTCCACTAGCTTCTCAAAGGTGGCCCCCATAGGGATATGAGTCATAGCCAACCCATGCATCGGTTCATTCAAGCCTTTCACGAACCTCAAAGCCTTCTTCTCCGGTGTATTCACCATGTCTAGGCCAAACCTTGCCAATTGATTAAATTTGTTAACATATTCCTTCACCGAAAGATTTCCTTGCTTTAGAGTCAAGAATCTTTCCATATACAAGTTTTCCTCCGCCCTTGAGAGAAACTTTGCCACAAATCTTTGCCTAAAATCCGCCCAAGAGTCAACGGGGCGTTCTCCATTAGTGACCTCCCACCAGAATGAGGCCTCTCCCTTCATTAACCAAGCAGCCAACTTGACTTTCTTTCCTTCTTCCATCTCAAAGATATCTATCAACTCTTCCACCTCCTTAAGCCAATCTCTAGCCTCCACAAAAGTTTCAGATCCTTGAAAAGGGTTCCCTCCCATAGCTTTAAATTCCTTGCAAGTCTTAGCAAAAGTATCCGTGCGAGGAGGAGGGGGAGGAGGAAGATCGGGTGCTACGGTTGGTGGAGGAACATTTGCTGGACCCGTAGTGGTGGCCCTAGCCTCCATCAATCTCCTATACCATACTGGTACCGTCACACCCTCCGGAAGACTAAGATTCTCGGCCATGCTGAAACGAAAAAGGAAAGATTCAAAACGGAGAATTCGAAGGATATAGATATGGCTATTGGGGATTATGCTTTTCTTTCAAAAACTTTTCTCTTAAAAGACATGTTTTTGAAAATATCTTTTCCAAAAATGTTTAGAAAAATAGTTTTCTAAAAATTTTATCTATTCCGGTAACCTTTGCTCTGATACCACGTGTAACACCCCACGCCCGCTATGGTCACTCACTAAGGGAATGCCATAGCATCGGTGGAGTATTTTAGTGAATATAGAACAGAAAAATTACAACAAGACAGATATAATTAGTACTTGAAATTTAAAAATATCATCTCACAACAGCGGAAATAAACATGTCTGGTTACATCATAAAACCACGATAAAAGTCAAGTACAATATCCATCAAAATAAAGAAGTACATAATCCCACTCTCTCATACAATAGCCATAAAAAAAATAACTGGAGCTTTACATCTACCCAGGCTCCAAAAGACTGGAACAGCAATCCGATCAAGCTCTACTACCGCTAGGATCCACCGTAGGACCTGAGGGTTGGGAAAAAGATAAAAACAACGGGGTCAGACATAAGTCTGAGTGAGTCCTATAACTTTAACAATACAATCATTAAAGTAACCAGAGAAGACATAAACTTGACCTACGGTAATATCTGGGGATGAATGGCTACACTAAGCAGCTTGGAAGACTTAGGATAAACTAAGATAACCGTAAGGACGCATCTACCCACCCAAGGATAATTACTAACTGCACCACACCAGTCATTCCTACTTAAAGGTTGATCCCTTCCAAGGACTTAGAAAATTTCCCCAGTAGTTTCATGTACTCCTAACCCACTACATAGGTGCCGTCTTCCCCTATCTCCACTAGGTGTACCCAGTAATTCTTACCCAGTAGTTTCGTGTACCCCTACATAGGTGCCGTCTGCCCCTATCTTCATTAGGTGTACCCACTACTCCCCATCGATCGGCTCCCTACCGTAGATACCCGTGCTGGTCCCACAGTGGGGTGTATCACTCCCCTAAAGTGGCTACCCAATACTAACGGTGCACGGCTTTATATCTACACGATGCAACAACGGCTTATCTACCAGCCCGGGCTCACACACGCATATGAAACCCGTTGGACTTGCGTTGCCACCGCTAACCCGTTTTGGCCTCTTATAATCAAGCCCAATATGCGTGTCCCGTCACTCGACATGGGTCGAGCCCACAAAGATACGTTTGGGATATTGGTTGAAATGGGCCCCCACAAGCTACCCACTTAAGCTTGTCAAATATCTAGTGTATCCCACTTAACCCTTTAATCATGTTTAATTACATGTTTCCACTTGGTTAAGTATTCTAATCGTATTTTCTATTGCCACCCAAGGCAACCCACTAGATTCCACATGCCACCCACGGCAACCACAAAATTTCCACATGCCACCCAAGGCACCCACTTAACCCCTCATGTCCCACTACATGCTACTATGGTTAAGTGTTTCTTAATTAATTAAGACCGTGATCTCCCATAAAGACCTCCCACATTAGACTGGCTGTTATGACCACCTGGTTAAGCCGGTAGAATCCGGGCAGTCTTACGTCATAACAGAGTCTAACCTCGTGTCTTTACCTTAATCACGTATTTAATTTATGGCTAAGACCTCTCACATTGGGCTGACATTTGTAGCATTTGTAGCAACTGGTTAAGCCGGTCGGGTCCGGGCAGTTTTACACTACAAATGAGTCCAACCTCGTGTCTTAGTCGATTAATTACACCTAATTAATCACCCCCATATTAATTATCCCTAATTAATATCAAGTTTTCCATAACATGGGTAGACCTAACTCAATAGGTAAATTCCCATGGGGTAGACCTAACTCAATAGGTAAATTCCCACTTATGGTAATTTATTTTTATAGTATGCTTAATCATACCCAATCATTCATTTATTAACTTATTTACCAACCCCATCGTTCCCCACGTAAATCATTCTCATTTCATGATATAATAAAGGGGAAGATCCATCACAAATATCATGGGTTTAGCATATAACTTTGTCATGGGTTAAGAGGATGTCAACTTGCATATATGAACACATATTAACCCAACCACATTTAACCCAAACTTGCATATTATCGTACACATGATTTGCATAACATGTTGCATATGAGCTTGCATATTATCATACACATATCTTGCATAACATGTTGAACTTGCATGTAAGCATTCTCATAACTTGCATAACATGTTAAACATGCATTTAAGCATACACATAACTTGCATAAGCACTCACATACTTGCATAAGCATTCACATACTTGCATAAACATTCACATACTTGCATAAACATTCACATACTTGCATAAACATGCATAACTTGCATATCATGTTATTTAAGCATATACATATCTTGCATAAGCATTCATATACTCGCATAAGCATGCATAACTTGCATATCACATAAATCCTGCATTTAAACATATACATGACTTGCATAAGCATCCATATACTTGCATAAGCATGCATAACTTGCATATCACATTAAACTTTCATTTAAACATATACTTAACTTGCATAACTCATTCTACTCATTAAATATGCATAAACCAACTTGTTAAACATGCATAAACCAACTTGTTAAACATGCATAAACCAACTTGTTAAACATGCATAAATCAACTTATTAAGCATGCATAAACCAACTTATCAAATATGCATAAACATAGAACAACATAGAGTAACATATCATTATAAATGATTCAAACTCACTAATCCGCATTTAAGACCATAAGTCTCATTACACCCAATCTACTTACTTTAACAATTGATGTTAAAGTGATAGAAACTCACCAAACCCAAAATTAACCAACTTATGAAGAGGAATTAGTTGCTAATTATGAAGATGGTGATGATTAGAGAATGATTTGAGAGGGATTAGCTTGAAACTTCCTTCTTAGATTAATGGAGACTCCTTCTAGGATTTAATTTGGCGGCATGAGGCCTTCATTTCTATTTTTTAGTATGGATTAAGGTAGGTTTAGGGTGTATTTATAGATTAAGAGAGTGTTTTAGGCCCTTAGATTAACCCTAGATTAATTTAGGTCCGTTAGATTTAGGAAATCTCTAGAACCAGCCCTCCAAGCCAGCCTAGAACCCAACCTGGTGCACCCAGGTTCACTGGACGGCGCGCCCCTGTCGACAGGCAAGTCGACAGGCAAGTCGACACCCCTGTCGACAGGCCTGTCGACAGCCCTGTCGACATGGGTAGGGCGGGAATCTTCCCGCCTGACCCCGCCTGTCCCATTCCACAATCTGAAATTTAAATTTTTAAATCTGTTTTAAGTTTTTAATTTTTCTGCAAACTTCTTTGGGCCATAACCGGGCCATACGGACTCCGATTCTCGAAAACTCGGACTCTATTTCGCGTATTTTTCCGAGACGAACGCAATGACGCAGCCCGTTACCCCCAATTCCCACGTCTGAGATTATTTATCCTGTACTTAGTGAATTTTAGTATTAACTAAAATTCGAGGTGTTACATAGCATGTTTTGTTTAAAAATTTAATACTACTATAAAAAAGCTTAGGGCTACCATTAGGATAGTGTTGGAGATGTAATTGTGCTCATACAGCTCTTGCTTTTCAATAAACCAATAATATTTTATCTGATTGATCAAAAAAAATTAGTTGTAATTTTTTAATAACCTGACTTAATAATATATTCTAGTTTCGTTCTAAAATGAAATTTTGATTTCTATCTACTATTATTCATAGTTTATGCGGTATTTGCTTTATATCAAAATGATAAGTTTATGTATCGTTTTAAATATTCTTAACTATCTTTAAATTTTCCTGATTATCTAGTACGACTATTGGTTATATATAAAAGGATTAAAGACAAATATATATGTACATTTGTAAACTGATTAAGCAATATTGCTTTAAGCATTGATTTCACAATGGTAATTCTCCCCTTTTAATATCGTCTTTCATGAAAGCTACGTTGCTCCATTTATAAATAAAGACTAAATAAGTTCATATATATCATTTTAAGGAAATTGTAATATAATTATATGTATAATAATATAATTCTTACTTTTCATTTTTATTTCTTTAAAAAAATGAAAGAACTATGTTTTTCTTGCTTTCTTCAAGGAGATTTAGAAATTCGCATTTTGTGAATTTTGCATTTGAATAATACTCTTCCCACACTGGGGTGGCATCCATATCTACTAAAGTGACGTATTTTTAGAACAATTAGTGTCATTACTTTCTTCCTCACTGTCTTTTGGTTCTTCTAATTTATTCTCTTCCTCTTTAGGAATTTCATTTTGAACTTCCTTTTCTCTATTAGACCTATTAGAAAAATTGCGCCTTTTGCAAAAGCGACCAGGATCATATTCACTCAAGTACTAAAGATGATTTTCAATACATATATGAAATTACACGCTCAAACTTATAGTATTACACCCAACCACCCTCTTTATTAATTCACCAAAAAAACAAATTTTGTTGACACTCAATGGATCAAAAAAAGAGTAAACAAGCTATAATATGAGTCAATAAACTTATTGAGATAGATAAAGATTATCTAGATGACTACAAATATTATTGGAGAATAAGAACAATGAAAAAAGATGACAAACCCATGGATCAACTATTTCGGTCTCAATCCCATCAATTTTGGTACTAGTAATCCAAACCTAGAAGCTGCTTATATAGGAGAATAGAAGACCTAGAAAAATAACCAAATTGCCTCTTCAAAAATGCATAATATATCTTCAGAAAGTCTGGGTTAGAAAGTAGATCAATCATCTGACTGGAAAGGTCAGACTCTGAAATCACTTTTGGGAATCATGTCCCCATGATCTCAGATGTCTGAACTTTGATTTCATATGTCTGACCAACCTCTCTGCCCTTTTCTTGCCTCTATCTTTGTTGCACTTTCTCCTCTATCAAAAGCATTTCCCGACATCGTCTTCTTCAACCTAAATTTGATTGAATATCGCAAATCACAACAAGGTCGGTCTCTTCTATTTTTTCTTTATTGTCATTCTTTCCTTGCTCGATTTTTTCTTCAGTATCTATTTTATTTTGTATTATTCTTATTTTATCCTTCTTACCAATGAGCTTATGGTTACTTTTTTTCCCCATTCTGTTTTTTCCTTCTATTTTCTTATTTTTTCTTTTCTCCTTACTTTCTTCTCCTTAAAGAATTTGCACTTGTTGTGTGATTTTAAGATCTAGTATCCTAAAACTTTTTCTTTTTTTCACTCTTTATTTTGGCTTCTTTTCCTTTTTCCTCAGATTTTGATTTCAAATTGATAATTTCTTCTCCCATTTTCATTATCAACTCTTTTCTTTTTTTTCATTCGACTTACTATTTTCAACTCTTCTTCAGTATTTTTAAGCTTATTTTCTGATTTTGTATATATATAGCTGAAGAGAGCCAATTTGAATTTCTTTTCAGAAATTTCCATTTCAGTTCTGAATTGTAGTTTCATTTTTGGTGTGTTTTGTCCTTCTTTGTTCTGATAAAAAAAATTCTTTCTTGGTTGTGTTTCTCAAGTTTTCAAAAATTCTATTCAATAACAAAATTTTGATATCAATACCATTTAATGTATGATAGTATATGAATTTGCTTTAACAAAGTTACATTATAAAGAAAAAATGAATATCTTTACATTGTCCATATTTGTTAATGCATCATTTGCGATAATATTCTTAAAGTAATTGACATATAATCTTATAAATCTTGGCAAATTTGCATTGTATTCTTTTTTTTCTCAATTAAAAGAATTGTTCATAAAGATAATACGGCAAAAACAAAAAATGTAACGACCCAGTTCTTGGACCAATTTTATAACCTATAATTTATAGGTTATGCTGACAATTAAATTTAAATAGATAAATTTGGATTTAGAATATTCCAAAAAATTCAAGATAATCAATTATTATATAATTGTTCTATGTGTAATAATGGTAACTTAATTGTCATCATTAGTGTATGTACGTGTTAAGTAATCGTGAGATTTTCTTTATATAAGATAAACAAGATAAAATCCAACACTTTTTATAAAATCCATAAAGATGGATATATATATAAGGAGAACTAAATAATTTTTGAATCTCCTTCCTTGTAATGGTATTTATTATAGAATTTTGTTAATAAATTAAAGTAAAATTTGTTAAGTAATTTTCTTATAGAAATGTATCTTGGAATTCAATATTTCACAAGGAAGAAAATCAAGCTAAAAATAAAATTGATTAAAACCAAATTAAAACAAGTAGCTTATATTATTGCTCTCATTATTTTATAAGTATATACATATATGTGTGAAAATTATATATGTGTACAACATGAAACATGTTCACATTATGTGTGCATTTAAGTAGTGCATAAAGTTTGCAATAAAAATAAGATGAAGGGAATAACTTAAACAAAATTATTATACAAGAAAATAAAAGCAAAACAACTAGAAGTACCTACAACACAAACTACAGAATGTAATTACCTTGATGTTATCTTCTTTTACCAGTTCATAATTTTAGTTGTCGTATAAAGATTTTAAATACAACCGTAACTTGCACTCATTTGCAATGCTGGAGAAGCACCAAAAATCAAAGTATATAATCAGTATCCATACCCATCCTTGTTTGTAAAAGGAACCCACTTAACATCAGCTCAACCCGGACATTCACAGGGAACTATATATGGTACATGTGTATCATTAACGTTGCCTTCATATATATAACAACATGACCAGCTTCCTTTCTATCTGGGTAACATTCAAACGACCCTTTACCAAGCCAAGTTACTTGATCTAAAGAAAATAGTCTGTGTTGAGCTGAATTTCAACACATGGAAGATGGGTTAAATCACTGTTTGGGACTATACTCTAAAGACTGTTAATATACTTAATATGCTAAAAGAGTAGTACAGTCGTAGTACAGTACTTTTTTGTACTACCCTTTAGTATAGTAGTAGTACGATACTTTTTATTATTCAAGTTTTGCCTATATATAAAGGCCTTCTCTTCTATTGTTAGACTTAATCTCTTCTGTATCTTGTTTTTTGTAATAGCAATTAATCAAGCATCTCTTTTGTAATAGCAATCAAATCAATCAATAAAAATGTAGCCTTTTAATGGTTTATCATTGTACCTCTCTCTTCTCTCTGGATCTAAATTCTAACATGGTATCAGAGCTACAGGTTGTTTAGCAATCTCATCACCTGAATTTTTCTCCTCCCATGGTAAGATTTCTTCAGTGCTTCTTCTTCTTGGATTTTCTTGTTGATTTTTGGTTTTTGTTAATCTTCTGGGTTTCCTCCTCCTATAATTCCTTCAATGATGCCTCTTCCTCCAGGGATTCAATAAGTGCTTCTTCCTCCTGTAATATTTTCTTGGTATCTTCTTCATGTAATTTCATCAACCCTTCTTTTGCTTGGAATTTCTCCTTTGTCTCCTCTTCTGGCAATTTCTTCTACATCTACAGTACTTGTAGTTTCTTCTATAAGTTTTCTCCACTTAATGTTTGTATTTGTGATTGATGATGGGGAAGTTTGCACGGTGGTGATGGTTAATGGATGTTTTAGCAAAAAAAAAAGGAAAAAAAAGGAGGAAGGTGTTTTAGGTGACTGCATTTAGAGATGGAGATTGTTTTGGATGGTCAGATGGTTTGTCTTGAAAGTGGAGAAAACTTGGTTTGTATGTTGAATGGGGAATGAAGCAGAGGATTGTATAACAGTTTTCTATGGTTCAGTAGCAGTTTTGTTGAATCTGAATCTATGGTTCTTACCTCACTTCTCATTGTCTCACTCCTATTGGTTTTGTTGAATCTGAATCGTTTGGTTCTTATCTCACTTCTCATTGTCTCACTTCTATTGGTTTTGTTGAATCTGAATGTATTGTTTCTTAACTCACTTCTCATTGTCTCACTCCTATTGGTTTTGTTGAATCTGAATCTGTTAGTTCTTATCTCACTTCTCATTGTCTCACTCCTATTGGTTTTGTTGAATCAGAAATCTTTCGATATGAATACTACAATATGATGGATGGTTAGTGTATGGTGATAAAAGGGCATGTTTTGTGAAGTTCTGAAGGTGCATTTGGTTGCCTTGGTGTTTGTTGGCAGATGTAGAAGATTGTTGAGTTAATTTAAGATTGTTGTTGAGTATTTGGTATTTGGTGCTTGGTGTTACTCTCTAACAATAGTGAAATGGTTGCTCGATCTTGTTATTCTTCACTCAGCAGCTTCAATTTGGCAAACACACGATTTTCCACGTCGTCAGTTTGAGGGGGATGTTAACATACTTAATATGCTAAAAGGATAGTACAGTCATAGTATAGTATTTTTCTGTACTACCCTTAAGTACAACCGTAGTATAGTACTTTTTGTTATTCTAGTTTTGCCTATATATAAAGGCTTTCTCTTCTATTGTTAGACTTAATCTCTTCTGTATCTTGTTTTTTTTTAATAGCAATTAATCAACCATCTCTTTTGTAATAGCAATCAAATCAATCAATAAAATTGCAGCCTTTTAATGGTTTATCGTTGTACCTCTCTCTTCTCTATGGATCTAAACACCAGACCCGTATATTGTGTATCATGCTTCTACAGTACAAAGATTAGGTACTGAAGCATATGCAGTTTGATTTAAATAGAAAATAAGAGAGATAGCTAGCAAAAAAGGGTAGATATGAGGATGTCCTATCCTATAGGATTAGGAAAGCTTACCATGTACAAAGACCTGCATTGGCTCGAACCAGTATTCTGTTTAAGGGATCAGAAGCAAAATCTTGTGCGTGCGCAAACTATGAAAGAACAACGTAACATTGATTGATGTTAAGGCTAGCTAAGAGATAGGAACTGATAGAAAACCAATAAGTTTATTTTGCTTAGGCACTAGGCTGGTATTTTAAATTCATATAAGGTACATATATATAAATGGTGACAGCAAAGAACATGGCACATTGAATGTTGAGTAGAAGAAAAATTGGAAAGGTGTAGAATTTTCAAATGAACATCAACTCACTTATATGCAGCTGCATATACATACACTTTCCCACCATAAATCCTACCCAACATAAAGCCTTAAAATTTTCATATATAAATACACTTAGAAATCCTCACAAACATACACACTGAGCTGCTCTAGAAAATGAATATACACAAAGCAAAATCATAGTACTAGAATGATAGAGAGAGACAGTGTGAGACAATGAGCAAATCTAAAACAAACTATGTGAAAGAATGTAAAAAAAACAATGGCAAGACTTGAACAAATTCAACTGAAAGCAGAGAGGAAAGAAACTTGGAGCAAAACATGTTAACGGAATTTAAAACATAGAGAAGAAAGCTTGGGATTTGTGTAAAAACAGAGAATGAGATCTGAAAAACAGAACAAAAGAATGAAAGACTTGGAAGTGGAAATAGCAGGACATTTTTGGTGAGTAAACTCTTTATAGTCTCTTTCCCATATAAATTGTGAAATCTTGTATGGTTTAACTTATGTCTGTGTGCATATACATTTGATTTTGCCCCCTCTCATATGGTTAAATATCATGATAGTTCCTGAAATAATGATAGTAGATTATGAAACAATGGTAGCGGACACATTAGTTCGTTCAGTGAGTAAACACCCCAAAATTTTGTAGTATAACACAGTAGACTATAGATAGTGAAAAACAAAAGATCGATGCAACAAATTTCAAGAATCAGAGAAATAAACCCACTGTAGTAAAGAAAACTATATATGCGCTACATAAGGACTAAATGAACTAATTTTAGAGTGAATACAAAATGAAGACTTTAAATGATGATCCATATATTCAACTGAATACTAATATGAATTAAAGATAAACATACAAATCCGAAGTATGAGAAACATATTAAAAAGAATATATTATAAAGGGCAGAGGATATACTTTATAGAGTAATAATATGGATATGGTACTAGAAAGTTCCACTAGAACAAAAGGAAAAAACGCACGGAAGATTATCCACTTATATAGGTGCCGGTTAATAGATGTTGGAACCGAAATATTTTTCCTTTTCTTTGGGTTTTTGTTTAGTTATTTGAATACAGTCTCATGCATATTACAAAGAACACTCGTGTATAAATTTCCTACTGTTTTATCATGAACTCTTGTGGATTCGAACTAGATATATGTTGGTATCAATTTGAATGAGGATAGTATAGTTGTTTAAATATGTTCAACTTAAGGCCAAGGGTTTGAATAACCTGGAAACTGTGATACAAAATACAGGGTTCCAGAAATCCCTTCATTGTTTAAAAGATTCAAGCTTAAGTGTGTGGAAAAATATAAAGGGTTTAGTTTATAAAAGAAAAAACAGTTGGCTTAAAGGTTTAAACACGTTAATAAAAAACAAAATATACTCAGTAACCCGTATTACTGAATGGTCTCATACTTGGAAAGCATGGGCAACCAAAGCTGTTTGCTAAAAACTTGAGAAAGTCACATGTAAAATTGGGAACTTCGTAGGAGCGTATGTTAATGATTGACAGAGATGCATTTATATTGATCGAGTTTGTCGTTCCCTTATCATTGCCGATGAAGGAATATCATGCATTAAAGAACATCATAGGAAGGAATTAAGGGATGGCATCCGCACATTTTCAAGCTTTCTATGTAATTGATTGATTGAGTTCTTGATGTTAATAAAACTGAAAGGTGTTTTGGGCTTTCCTACCCAGTATAGAAAAGTAATGTAAAGTACACAACTAAACTTCATTTAATATTTTGAAGAACATACATATATGAGACATAAATCAAGGAGTGGTTATAACTTATATAACTATGAAAGAAGACAGATCAAACTTCCACATCAGCCGATTGCATTTCATTTAACTAGTTATACACAACATTTCCACTGGTAAGATTCAAGCAAATAAGCTTGAAGTACTCCAGAACGCAAAATCTAAGTTGTCAATCTGTTCAATAAATATGCCAACTTGTTTTTATGTGTCAGACAATTTAGTTTTTATCCTTTGTCAACTTGTGTATTGAATGCACCAACCTATGATAAATAAAACAATTTGGAAAAGCTGCTTCAGTTAATTTCACAAACACTAAGCCGTTTGGATGCCAGAAATGCTCTTGTACCTATGAATATAACATTCGCACCCTGTACTACGTTTATGCTATATTTATGGGATATATTAGGGAGATGCAAGGACGTCGCCAACAACTGCCGGAGATGTGAGATCACCAGAGGAGCGAATGTGCACATGAACTATGTACATTTATGCCCGGTGGGATGATACATCATGTGATAGGAAGAAGAGAAGAAAGTTTAAGAGGAAGAAAAATCGGCACATATGGAATGAATGTGATGAATTGTTTAAAAGTACCAGAGCACTAATTGTCTTGGGTTCATTTACTAGGCCATTGAAGAAAAGCGTGTGGTGTTGTTTTAAATTATTAAGTTTTAAATTTAAAACATTTTAAATTAAGAAGAAGGCGAGAAGGCGACGTGTTTAAGAAAGTCGACCGAAAATCATGTGGTTATGCAGGATTAGGCTTTATTAAGCCTATTAAGTTATTTTAATCAAATTCAATTTATTTGTTTCAAATAAAAGTTATAATATATATACACAAAAAATAAATAAACAAATATACATATATATATATATATGTATGCAATACATATATATGTAACTATAAATAAGTGAAAAATAAGAAGAAAGAATCAAAAGCCCGTTGAATTATTTTGTTGTTGCAAAATTGGACGTCATAGTGTAAGTTGAGTTCGAATCTCCAATATTTAAATAAATATATACGTAGTTTATTGGAAACGAAATAAATGCTAGATAAAATCGATATATTTATTTCCGAAGAAAGGGAATAAATATAATGTGAAATTAGTTATTACCCTAGGTCACCTGTTTCAACTGTTATTTAATTTGAAACTAAACGCCTAATCATTGTTGATTGTTATGGTGGTTATGAATGATTGTTGTAAACAATCAGTTACAATATGAAGTGATCAATCGAAATTAAAATAGAAACGTCGACATGCTTAATTTGATACTAATCATCTTATAACGACCAGAACTTCCCCCGTCTCCGAAGAGAAGAGAAAGAACGGATTGCTTTGAGGACAAGACGAATCAAAACATAATTAGAGGAACATTTCATTGCTTATTACAACAATTCCATCAGAATACAAGAATATACAGAGTATGAATAAATATTACACATCATAAAATATCGGAGATTAAAGTACATTACATAGTAGTGGAAAATCAATACAAAACACAACTGAAAGTAATACACGGATACAGAGCTTTCCGAGTATCTTTCCAGCTGTAAACCAGGATCCTGTGAATACAAATCTGCAAAACCAAAACTACTAGCTACCCGTGCGGAAATAGGGGCACTAAGAGTTTAGGATAAAACAATAAACTCTAGGCCAGTCATGTGACTGGTGTGAGAACTAAAATAGTTATTTAAAACTTTACTTTAAAAGAGAGTAATTCAAGAGACCACGCCGTATAACACGGAACTGGTTTCCTCCCAAGAATACTTGTGCATAAAATAAACAATGCAATGCTTTTTGGAAAAATGAAGCTATTATAAGACCCAGGTCCCATCACACAATGCAACGCAAGCCGGAGGATAGGATTTTACCTTATAATAGCTAAATAATGCTTGATATGTTTAAAACAAATCAATTGATCTATTATAAGTGCATAGTGTATAAAACAACTTCAAATATAAATGTATCAATCCTAGACGACATCGGTACCATATATCATGTCGCCAATAATAGGCTCTACAATCAAAACCGCAAATGTCGCGTATTGGAAGTTGGATTTCAATCTGTGAACCAAGGCAAGGGATCGTCCTTACCGCTTCGAGACTCTCTAGCCCGAGCCTCAGGATCAGAACGCATCGACCCTTGGATCATCAGGGCCAGTCCACTCGATGTGGATTAAAGTGCCTGAACACTACTTTTCTCCGCCCTATGGGGCGTAAATGAGCCAAATGACTCCATCGGCCCCGGATCGATCGATATAACCGAGGCAGCGCCTCCACCTAATTTTCAATGTAATTAAAACTAAAATTGATTTCAATTATCAGTTTCTTTCTTATGCATAGGATTAAAGACGATATTTTTATGTGTTTAAAGATTAGATTTTTAAACGTAAAGAGATTAGATTTTTAACACACTAAAGATATGATTTTTAATTAGCCAAAGATTCAATTTATATATATATATATATAAAGTGATGATTTTTATATGAAGGGGATTGATATAAAAATGTGATTTTTATATGAATAACGTAATAAAATATAATTTTTATTATATGGGAAGTGAAATAAAAATGCGGTTTTTACACATATGGTTTTACAATGAAAAGGCGAGATTTTTAACAATAAAAAGGTAGGATTTTTCAACAATGAAAAGGTTTGATTTTCAAATATAAAAAGGTTTGATTTTTAAATTAGAAAAGGTATGATCTTTATTGTACGAGTTTGATTTTTATAAACAAAAAGGTTTGAATTGTCATGAGATAAAGATACGATTTTTATGATTATAAAAATATGATTTTTATTCATGTAGCAAAATAAAAATACGATTTTTACGTATAGAAATTTGAAATAAAAATATGATTTTTATTTATATGAAGTGGCGATAAAAATATGATTTTTCATAATATAAAGATTCGATGTTTATCATGAAGTAACGAATATAAAAATTTGATTTTTATGATATGAACCTCGCAATAAAGATAAGATTTTTATTATCTAGTTAACGGTATAAAAATGTGACTTTATATATATATTAGCATTGTTAAAAATATGATTGTTAATATAAACCGCGTTATACAGATGGCGATGAAACCGACGGGAATCGAATCCAAATCCAAACCTTTCAGAGATAATGAGTGGCAGAGTGGATCCCAAAGGTAAGAACTCCTCACTTTTATTTCATTTTCTAGTTAAAATATATACTAGGATGCAGACGGTGCTTAGCAGCACCCGATACCCGTCGTCCACAAACCATGGATGGCTTTATTGTTTGTTTGATTGTGTTGTTAGAATTGATTTTGTGATGTGGAATGGAGTAAAATATTTTATAGGTAAAAATATAATTTTTAACGTTGATGTGAATAAAATAAATATTCATTTACAAATCAGACGATTTGTTTATGAACACCCATTTTACGGATATTGATTGGGATGATAAATTTTACACATCGCCCAATCGCACAAATAAAATTCATTATTTGTTGATTGAAATCCCACACGGGTATTGGGACGATATTGGACATACACTAATCCCAATAGTTAGTTGTATGTGGATCGATTGATTGACAGGCTATGTAAGCATTGAATAATTATATTTAATGCTTATGCAGTGTAGAATGCACTCTGGATGATGGTTGAAAGCGTTTGATTGTTGTTGTATACATGTGTGTATGAAATCCATATAAATCACATTATATGGTAATTGACTGTGTCTGATTCCAGTTCAGAAAGAATTAATATTTTAAAATAACGAATATTTTAAAAAAATGAATATTTTAAAATAATGTTCAGTAAAAGATCAAAATCAGATTTTGATGTCCGATTTGGGATGGACACAAATATATTTAAATATATATATATATATATATATATATATATATAGCCGTGTTGATTAGATTCTCTTCATCTCATGGTAGGTCCCCGAGCTCGATTGTTCGCGAATTTCAACCACTAACCTCAAATTGACGTAATGGGAGATCCGACCGTCGGATTCTCCTAAAACCAAAACTGTTGGGTTCGTATCGAAAAGAGATTTCGAATGATAATAAGAGATTTGAAATCTAATGGCCAGATTTTAAGATATGTTCAAGTCAATTTCATTAAAGGTATCTATGAATGTAGTTCGATGGCCGTTAACTGTGACAACCCAGACTTTCCCGATTCCCGAAGAGACGGAGGAGCCCGGGTTGCTTTGAGAACACGATGCATCAGAACATAAACACTAGAACATTTCACTGCTATTACAACAATTACACTAGAGTACAAGAATATATCAGAGTATGAGTAAATATTACATAGCGGAAATACAATATTAGATATTAAAATTACATTTTAAATACATAAACATAAGGTGCAGCGGAAAATACCAACAACCACACCTGAATGAAATATATGGATGCAAAGCATTCCGATTATAGCTCCAGCTATTATCTAGGATCCTGTGAAAAGAAATATCTGCGAAAACCAAAACTACAAGCTGTGCATGTGGAAAATATGGGCACCAAGAGTTTAGGTGAAAACAATAAACTCCGAGTCAGTCATGGGACTGGTGTGAGAACTAAAACAGTTATTAACTTTGTTTTAAAGTTAGGTAAATCGCGAGACCACGCCATATTACATGGAAGGGGTTTCCTTCCACGAATACCATAAAACAAAATTCGCAATGCTAAATAAGAAAAAGAAGCTATTATAAGACTTATGTCCCATCACACAATGCAACGCAAGCCGGAGGATAGAGTTTTACCTTATAATAGCCAAATATGCATGGTACGCGAAATTTATCTTTTATTATTAATATAAGTGAAGAAATCAACTTCAAATATAAATGTATCAATCATAGATGAGATAGGCACCATATATTATGTCACCATACATAGGTTTACAGCTAAAACCAAAAAAATTCATATTGGAAATTTGGATTTCCATTATGATGGCTGCTGATTCGAAAGATCTACCGCGTAGTGCAATACTCAATGGCTTAAGTCCAGGTCAATGGAAAACACCGTAATGCACGTCCGCCAATATCCAGGAAACAAGTGTCACTGCAGCTTAAGTCCAGATCATTGGAAAACCCCGCTTACTCTATCCTTCTAGGAATCGAGGGGTGTGCCCTATCCCTACTAGGTGTGGAGCGACCACACCCAGCCCATCTCGGTCGACCGAACCCATGATAACCCCAAGGGTGTCTATCCTCATCTCAAAAACATATTGATCTGACCATCAGTTCACCATCATACCAGTGTGTGAGGCTCGCGAATTAACGCTACACAAAGCTACACTAATTAAAGTTATGCTTTGATCTTCATCCGCTAGGCTCTGTTTTCAACAAAAGCCTTGATCCATGCATCTCAGCATGTCACATTGTCAATCCATACCATACCATTGATTTCTTCCAATATATAACCTCTAAGATCGTACGTCTCATAGAAGGGTGTTAAGCAAGAGAACAAATTCTTTGCCACCAAACAGATATATATTTAGCAGAGGTCAACGAATGCAGCTTCAAGGAATACAACATCAGACATACCATCCATTTGTAAGTGCGTTTTGGGTCTGAACGAAACCGGAGGCACCTTATTCCCCGTCCCATATGTCCAATATAGGAGAGAAGCCCTCGCATATCCGGAAAATCAACAAGTACATCCGAACTTCTACCAGTATAACCTCTTCAAGGGGGCTAACCTGTAACAACCCGGAAAATCCGAACCAAATTAAAAATTTTATTTTGGCAATTTTAATGAATTTTGAATATTTAAATTGAATTATTTTAAATAATAACGAAAAAAAATTTATTTTGAATAGAACTAGAATGTATCTATTTATATAAGTCGACGTTAGAATATAAATATTTATTTTTAATTATAAAAGGAATTAAAAATGGTGCGGTAGTTTGAAAATTCGATTTCAAATTTCAAATGAATGCACAGGATTCAAAATAAACTGGATTTTAGCGAAACCAAAAATATTAGAATCTATTTGAAAATATCTTTCCAACGAATCCGAAAAATCCAAATTTCATAGCGGGAATAAAAAGTTATGTCCAGTTGAAATTTCAGAATAGTCGCTATGGAATTTTAGCCCTTAAAAATGGAAATTTTGCAAATGACCTCTGTTTTCGACAAAATCACTTTTATTGGATCCGGGATGTCAAGTTATTGCTAGATTCCAAAATTCATAATTTTTGAAATAAATATGTGAGCGTGGAGAAGAGAAACGTGTTTTGACAGTTTTGGTCAATTTGGATCGACCAGAAAATGGCCATTTTTCAAACGGTCTTCAAATTTGATGAAATTACTTTTGTTAGGACCGTATCGTCAATATGAACCTAGGAATAATTTTTCTAGATTTTTTAGAGTCAGTATGTGGCCCCGGTAAATTAAAATGTACGTTAAAGTCAAGTTTGACTATTATATAAATTTATATTGTAATTTTAATGAAAACTGATCGTAACGGTTGAATTGGCCTGCGGGACGTATCCCATTGTGTTTGGAATGAGGGTAATTAGCTAGGGATGACAGTTGGTGGGTCTTGTTTGGAGTTCGAAATAAAAAGTCCACTCTTGGAGAATAAATTAAATAAATTAATATATATACTTAACCCTCGCTCCCTCTCTCTCTCTCTTCTTTATCATCGTTCATACCTGAACCAAGAAACAAAAAAGGGAAAAACATAAAGACTTGATTTTTAACGTGTGAACTAATTCATAAAGATGTGATTTTTATTATCTAGAGAGCAGAATAAAAATACGATTTTTATTATATGAATAGCAATATAAAAATATAATTTTACCTATGTGGTAGCGTTATAAAAATATGGTTTTTATATAAACAACTTTTCCATAAAAATGGGATTTTTATTTATATGAATCACATATAAAGTTACGACTTTTTTATATATAACAACGATATAAAATTTTGATTTTTATAATAAAGAAGCGAGTATAAAAATGTGATTTTTATATGAAATCTCTTTACATAAAAATTCAATTTTTATATATGAAGTAATGCAATATAAATGTGATTTTTCTATATATAGTAGCATAGTTAAAAAAAATAATTTTTAATATAAATTTCACGAAACAGATCTCGTTGAAAACGCGACGAAGATTTTCTACATAAGAAGAGTCACGACATTTGGTTTAGCTTCTAGGTGAGAACTCCTCACTGGAATTTTATTATACAGTTATTTATTTTATAACTACATATATGAACTATTCCCCGTCGTCCACAGACCATGGACGACTTGTGTGATTGTTTAGTTTGGTTGATTGGATAGTTTGGTTGAATTTGGTTTGGGAAATGAAATGGAATTGATATGATTGATATGTGTGTGGCGCAGGCCGTTATTAGACTGGTGATAAGGCTAGGCCTTATCCCGTTTCTAGTATCGCGCTGTTATGCCGCCAAAATTTTCTAAAATATATTAGAACAATAAAAATATCATTTTTATTGTATAAATGAACTGAATAGAATATTCATATGTTGAATAAATTATTTTATCGTTAAAAATATAATTTTTAACGTTGATATGAATAAAATAAATATTCATTTACAAATAGAGATTTGTTTACGAACACCCATTTTACTGATATGGATTGGTACATAAATTTTACACATCGCTCAACTGCACAATAAAATTCATTATTTGTTGATTGAAACCCCACACGGGTATTGAGATGATATTGAACATACACTAATCCCAATAGTTAGTTGTATGTCAATCGGTTGGTTGATAGATGTTATAAGCGTTAAATATTTATATTTAATGCTTATATAGTGTAGAATGCACTCTGGATGATGGATGATTATTTATCACAGTTGTTGTACACATGTATTGTATGAAATCCATATAAATCAAATTATATGGTAATTGATTGTGTCTGATTCCATTTCAGAAAGAATGAATATTTTAAAATATTTTAAAATAACGAATATTTTAAAATAATATTCAGTAAAAGATCAAAATTTGATTTTGATGTCCGATTTGGGATGGACACGAATATATTTAAATATATAAAGCCGTGTTGATTTGATATGCGCCATTTTGACGTGAACGATATTCCTATCGACTTTATTCACTGTTATAATGAATATCGAAAAAGAATTGATTTCAAATTATAGTGTTTTGAAAATACTATCATTTATATATCGATTGTATGGAATATTCAATTTTGATTTGAAATTGAATATGAAGTTGAAATCGTTTTGAAAACGAATTTATAACGATTTATAAAATACGTTTTAAATGGAAATCGACAAAATATATTATATATATATATATTATAATGGCCTGAATAGAATGCGTCGCACTGCGGTAGTTTGCGAATTTC
Source organism: Allium sativum (assembly GCA_030737875.1). Taxonomy (NCBI): domain Eukaryota; kingdom Viridiplantae; phylum Streptophyta; class Magnoliopsida; order Asparagales; family Amaryllidaceae; genus Allium; species Allium sativum. The sequence goes on along the minus strand of CM060909.1, from coordinate 735,376,309 downwards.
GACCATTGACATCGAATGGACATTACGGGAGATTCGACTGTCGAATTCTCCTAAAACCGGAACCATTGGGTTCGTATCGGAAAGAGCTTTCTAACGAATACAAGAAATTAGAAGTCTAATGGTTGGATTTGGAATTATATCCAAATCAAAATTGGAAAAGGTCGCTGTAAGTGCAGTTCGATGGCCGTTTATGAAAATCGACTGTACGGGCCTTGATAAAAATTTTAAAAATATTAATAATTTGTGTAAAATCATAACGAATGATTTGGAAAGAATTGGGATGAAAAAATTCCATATTTGAAAGGATAAAAATATATTTTTTATCAAAATGAACTAGTTATGAACTAGAATTATAATCCAGTATTTTTAAATAATTAAATTGGATTTGAAATGGTTTTAAAATAAACAGAATTTCCAATATATGAATTGGAATGGATCGGAATCGAAATTACCTTTGGAATATTTCGATATTGGGTTTCGTGACTATACGGATATTGCGGAGGAATTTGGAAGATATATATATATATATATATATATATATCGTTATTCCAATACGATATTTGTTGGTTTCAGAATTCGACATTGAATATAAGCCGATATATTTTCTATTCAGAGCCTTGTATTTAATATCGAATTAGATTTTGGATTTGTCGTGAATGGTATCTTTAATAATACTGTTCTTAGACCCAATGGAGTTAAGAAAATTAGAAACTGACTGAAGGTTAGCTAAGTTGAATGGTTTCCTGGGTATTGATCTGATGCTGGTTTCAGCCTTCAGGGTTAATACTTAGGGAATCGTTCTCTTACTAATTTACGGTTAGAGACTGATGGGATTTTGGGTTTGCTGTGAACTGTTTTTTTTAAAGACATTCATTCTTTAACCCGCTTTACAGTGAAATGTTATTTGGAATTTATAAATCTTTTTGTTAAGATTTAATTGGAATTTTCCAAAGTAAAGTTTTCCAATTTAATATATTAAATTGGATTTGAATGGAATTCGATTGGTAATAATCGAAGTGAACTTCTGTGGAGGAAGACTGTTAATACATATGGAATTTAAAAGGATTTGACATTATTCCGTTTATATTATTGGTCGGATACGCAAATTGATATCGATTATATATTGATTTGTTTTTCCGTGAAGATTCCATAGTTAATGGAATGTGACTTGGGTTTATCGTGAATGGTGTTTCAAAATAACACTTGTTCTTTAACCCAATTAACAATGGAATGAGGTTTTTGGTTGTTGTGAATGGTATCTTTAATAATACTGTTCTTAGACCCAATGGAGTTAAGAAAATCAGAAACTAACTGGAGATTAGTTAAGTTGAATGGCTTCCTGGGTATTGATCTGATGTTGGTTTCAGCCTTCAGTTGATACTTAGGGAATTGTTCACTTGCTAATTTACGGTTAGAGGCTGATGGAATGGAATGTGATTTTGGGTTTATCGTGAACCGTGTTTTAAATGACATTTCTTCTTTAACCCAGTTAAAGACAGGATATGATTTCCCAAGTTAAACAATCGTTAATATTGATTTTTAGGAAGATAAAAACCAAGTGGAGTTTTAATGCATCTTTAATTAGATTGAAATGATATCCCAAAGAAGATTAAAGAATAAATTTAAAGAATTTATCTTTGATAAAATTAATGGGAACCTTTCCCAAAGTATAAGAATATTTGAATAAAGGAATATTCTGGATTGGAATAAGGCGTGTGTTGTGTTTTATAGCACTTGTTTATTATATACGCGAGTTATTCAGAAAGACTGGGTTTATCCCATTATGAATATATGATTCAATGATGTGTCGAGGATGAAGATGGTGGTTGAAGACCGGAGGTCTTCACATTGTTTGGATGATTACTGATGCCTTGATTGGGTTGTACACCCAAGACAAGGTAATAAGTGGTGATCGTCCAGACGTAATTGGAGATCGATCGGATATGCGAGGATCTCTCCCCTGTATTGGACATATGGGGGAGGAATAGGGTGCCTCCAGTTTCGTTCAGACCTAGAACGAACTTGTAAATGGATGTGTGTCTGACATCGGATTTCATTATTTGTGATTGATAGACATCGGTTGCATAGCTTGAATTGCCTGTGTGGCATGCTGAGATGCAAATGATCAAGGCTTCTGTTGAAAAGCAGAGTCACGTGGTTGATGATCATAGCACAGCTTTAATATAGCATAGCTTTGCGTAGCGTTAATTCGCGAGCCTTATACCCCGGTGTGTACCAAAAACGGGAGAGGACCTCAGGGCGGGCATGCGTTTCTTCTGGCTTGGAGTAGTGTCAGCGTTTTGCAAGCCCTAATGTTTTACTTATGTGGAAGATGGATAGCGAGGCGCCTCGGTTATACGGTCATTCGGGGCCGATAGTTTGGTCGGGATATGACCAGTTTACGCCCCATAGGGCGGGGAAATGCATCGTTTAGGCATTTTAATCCACTCCGTGTGGACCGGCCCTGACGATCCAGGGCTTGTCTGCGCGCTTGCCTGAGGTTTAGGCTAGAGAGTCTCAAAGCGGTAAGGAAGATCTCTTGCCTGGGTTCACAGATGGAAATCCAACTTCCGATACGTGACTGTGCGGTTTTGATTGTGGAGCCTAGTATCGCGACATAGTGGTACGGGGCACTTATGCCGTCTGTGATTGATACTTATGATTGAGATTGTTTTGACACTATACACTTATTGTAATAATAAAGGATGAAATTTCACGCACCAAGCACATTTGGCTATTATAAAATAAAACTCTATCCTTCGTCTTGCGTTGCATTGTGTGATGGGACCTGAGTCTTATGATAGCTTCATTGTTCTTTATTTAGCATTGCGCTAATGTTTTTTATGCACTGGTATTCTTGGGAGGAAACCCGTTCCGTGCTATACGGCGTGGTCCCTTGATTTTCCTAACTTTAAAATCAGATTTATAACTGTTTTAGTTCTCACACCAGTCACATGAATGACCTAGAGTTTATTGTTTTAACTAAACTCTGGGTGCCCCTATTTTCCGCACGAGCAGCTAATAGTTTTGGTTTTGCAGATTTATATTCACAGGATCTTGGTTTACAACTGGAATGATATTCGGAAAGCTGTATATCCGCATATTCTTTTCAGTTGTGTTTTGTATTATTTTCCCACTGCTATGTATTTAAATATAATTTAAATCTCTGATATTGTTCGAATGTGTAATATTTACTCATACTTTGCTATATTCTTGTATTCTGATGAAATTGTTGTTATAAGCAATAAAATGTTCTTCTGTTTGTGTTCTAACTTGTCGTGTTCTCAACTCAACCGGGCTTTCCTTCACGGGGAAGTTTGGGTCGCTTCATAACCAATCTGGGGCATCAGTAGTAATCCATTTGATGTGAAGTTCACCGGTCTTCAGCCACCGCCTTTAATATCTTCGACTTTTAGTCGTCGTATCAGTTATCCAATGGGTTAAACCTGTCTTTCCGAAAAACTCGTGTATCTTATAATCTAGTGCTACAAAAACGCATCATATGACTCATCCCAGTCCAGGATATTGTTTTATTCAAATATCATTTGCATTAGGAATTATTCTCATAAATCTTATCAAAGATTTAATTCATTTAAACCTCTTGTTTAAATCTTCACTTGGAAACCAGTTAAAAAGATTTTGTATTATCTTTTCACAACTTTACACCAAATTAAGGTTTATCAAACTAGTCGGGATTTTCAAGCCTTACAGAAGTAATCATTTATTTCAATTTTCTAATCCCAACATATTTATCCAAAGAAGCAAAACTGGTAGTACTCCATATCTAACACCTACTTTGTTATTGGTAAATTCAATTACCATTTAACGTTCAAATCTAATTAAATATTTAACTATTGCATGAAATAAAACTGGTTATACTCCATTTTCGAACACTTCTCAAATTTGGAAAATCTAGTTACCACGTTAGCATTTCAATCTAATTAAAGATTCATTAAAACTCCACTTAGTTTTAATTTTCAAAAAATATTATTTAATGATTATTCAAAATTAGGAAATAAATCCTGCCTTTACTTGGGTTAAAGAACCAATGTCATTTAAAAGACAATTCACGATAAACCCAAAATCATCTTCCATTAAAATGGAACCTTCTCAGAAATCAAACCAGTTGTAATCAGTATGAATTTCCATATCACACTAATAATATAAATGGAATAACGACAAAGCCTTTTAAATTCCATATATAGTAACAATCTTCCTTCACAGAAGCTCATCTCGATTATTACCGAATCAAATCCCATTCAATTCCAATTTAATACATTAAACCGAAAAACTTTACTTTTGAAAATTCTATTAATCTTAATTAAAAGACTATACATTACGAATCATATCTTCACTGTTAATTGGGTAAAAGAACAAATGCTATTTAAAACACCATTCACGATAAACCCAAAAATCCAATTTTAATTCAATTCGAATTAAATATTAATTAATTGTTAAACTTCTCTAAATCTTAATTAAAAGATTTATTCTTTTCTCAAATGGATTTAAGAACAGTGTTATTTAAGACACCATTCACGACAAACCTAAAATCCAATTTGATATTAAATACAAGGCTCTGGATAGAAATTATATCGGCTTATATTCAATATCAAATTATGAAACCAACAAATATCGTATTGGGAATAACGATATATATATCTTCCAAATTCCTTAAAAATATCTATATAATAACAGAATCCAATATCGAAATATTTCGAAGATTATTTCCATTCCAATCCATTCCAATTCATACGTTGGAAAACTCTGGTTAAATTAAAACCATTCGCAAATCCAATTTATTATTTCTAAAAAAACAAGGGATTTTTATTCTAGTTATTAACTAGTTCATTTAGATTAAAAAATATTTTATCCCTTCAAACTAGGAATTTTTCATCCAAAACCTTTCCAAATCACTAGCTATGATTTTAAATAAATTTTTTCCATTTTTTTAATAATTTTATTAAGGCCTTACAGTCGGTTTCCAAAAACGGCCACCGAATTGCATTCGTTGCGACCTTTTCTGAAATTGATTTGAACATATCATAAAATCAAGACATTAGACTTCAGATCTTTTATTATCATTCGAAAGCACTTTTCGATACGAACCCAACAGTTCCAGTTTTAGGAGAATCCAATGATCGGATTTCCCGTTACGTCCATTTGAAGTTAATGGTTGAAATTCGCGAACGATCGCTACGCGGCGCGTTCTATTCAAGCCATTTAAATATAATATATATATATATATATATATATATATATTGTCGATTTCTATTTAAAACGTGCCACGTAGCAACCATTCGCGGATTTCAACCATTAACCTCAAATTGACATAACGAGAGATCCGACCGTCGGATTCTCCTAAAACCGGAACTGTTGGGTTCGTATCGAAAAGAGATTTCGAATTATAATAAGAGATTTGAAATCTATTGGCTAGATTTTAAGATATGTTCAAGTCAATTTCAGAAAAGATCGCTATGAATGAGTTCGGTGGCCGTTAACAGTGACGACCCAGACTTCCCCATTTCCGAAGAGACGAAGGAGCCCGGATTGCTTTGAGAATACGAGGCAACGGAACATAACTACAAGAACATTTCATTGCTATTACAAAAATTACACTAGAGTACAAGAATATATCAGAGTATGAATAAATACTATATAGTGGAAATACAATATCAAAGATTAAAATTACATTTTAAATACATGAACATAAGGTGTAGTGGAAAATATCAACAACCACAAGTGAATGAAATACACGGACGCAAAGCATTCCAATTGTAGCTCCAACACTTATCCAGGATCCCGTGAAAAGAAATATTTGCGAAAACCAAAAGTACAAGCTGCCCGTATGGAAAATATAGACATCCAGAGTTTAGGTGAAAACAATAATCTCTGAATCAGTCATGGGACTGGTGTGAGAACTAAAACAGTTATTAACTTTATTTTAAAGTTAGGTAAATCGTGAGACCACGCCATATGACATGGAACGGGTTTCCTCCCACGAATACCATAAAACAAAATTGGCAATGCTAAATAAGAAAAAGAAGCTATTATAAGACTCAGGTCCCATCACACAATGCAACGCAAGCCGAAGGATAGAGTTTTACCTTATAATAGCCAAATATGCTTGGTACGCGAAATTTATCTTTTATTATTACTATAAGTGAAGAAATCAACTTCAAATATAAATGTATCAATCATAGACGACATAGGTACCATATATTATGTCGCCATACATAGGTTTACAACTAAAACCGAAAATTTTCGTATTTGAAATTTGGATTTCCATCATGATGGTTGCTGATTCGAATGATCTATCGCGTAGTGCAATACTCAACGGCTTAAGTCTAGGTCATTGGAAAACACCATAATGCACGTCCGCCAATATTGAGGAAACAAGTATCTCTGCGGCTTAAGTCCAGATCATTGGAAAACACCACTTACTCTACCCTTCTAGGAATCGGAGGGGTGAGCCATATCCCTACTAGGTGTGGAGCGACCACACCCAGCCCATCTCGGTCGACCGAATCCATGATAACCCTAAGGGTGTCTATCCTCATCTCAAAAACATACTTATATGACCATCAGTTCACCATCATATAGGTGTGTGAGGCTTGTGAATTAACGCTACACAAGGCTACGCTAATTAAAGCTATGCTTTGATCATCATCCACTAGGCTCTGTTTTCAACAAAAGCCTTGATTCATGCATATCAGCATGTCACATTGTCAATCCATACCGTACCATTGATTTCTACCAATATATAACCTCTAAGATCGTATGTCTCAGAGAATGGTGTTAAGAAAGAGAATAAATTCTCCGCCACCAAATAGATATATATTTAGCAGAGATCAATGAATGATGCGTAAAGGAATACAGCATCATACATACCATCCATTTGTAAGTCCGTTCTAGGTCTGAACGAAACCGGAGGCACCTTATTCCTCATCCCATATGTCCAATATAGGAGAGAGGCCCTCGCAAATCCGGACAATCAACAAGTATGTCCGGACTACTACCAATATAACCCCTTCCTAGGAGATGACCAATCCGGGCATCAGTAGTAATCCATTCGATGTGAAGTTCGTCAGTCTTCAACCACCGCCTTCAACATCTTGGACTTTTAGTCATCATATCAGTTATCTAGAATGGGTTAAACCTGCTCTTTCCAAAAAAAAACTTGTGTATCTTACAATCTAGGGCTATAAAAACACATCATACACCTTATTCCAATCCAGGATATTCTTTTATTCAAATATTCTTTACATTGGGAATTATTCCCGTAAATCTTATCAAAGATTTAATTCATTTAAACCTTTTGCTTAAATCTTCACCTGGAAACCATTTCAAAAGATTTTGTATTATCTTTTCACAACTTTAAACCAAATTAAGGTTTATCGAACTAGTCGGGATTATCAAGCCTTACCGAAGTAATCACTTATTTTATTTTTCCAATCCCAAACTATTTATCCCATGGAGAAAAACTTGTAGTACACCATATCTAACACTTACTTTGTTATTGGTAACTCAATTACTATTTAACGTTTAAATCTAATTGAATATTTAACTATCGCATGAAGTAAAACTGGTGATACTCCATTTTCAAACACTTCTCAAATTTGACAAATTTAGTTACCACGTTAGCATTTCAAACTAATTAAAGATTCATTAAAACTCCACTTAGTTTTAATCTTCAAAAAATATTATTTAATGATTATTCAAAATCAGGAAATAAATCCTGCCTTTACTTGGGTTAAAGAACCAATGTCATTTAAAACACAGTACACTACAAACCCAAAATCATCTTCCATTAAATGGAACCTTCACGGAAATCAGATCAGTTGCAATCAATATGAATTTCCATATCAAACTAATAATATAATTGAAATAACGGCAAAGCCTTATAAATTCCATATATAGTAACAGTCTTCCTTCACAGAAGCTCATCTCGATTATTACCGAATCAAATTCCAATTAATTCCAATTTAATATATTAAACTGGAAAACTTTACTTTGGAAAATTCTATTAATCCTAATTAAAAGATTATAAATTCCAAATCATATCTTCACTGTTAATTGGGTAAAAGGACAAATGTTATTTAAAACACTGTTCACGATAAATCCAAAAATCCAATTTTAATTCAATTCTAATCAAATATTAATTAATTGTTAAATTTCTCTAAATCTTAATTAAAAGATTTATTCTTTTCTCAAATGGTTTAAAGAACAGAGTTATTTAAGACATCATTCACGACCAACCCAAAATCCAATTTAATATCAAATATAAGGCTCTGGATAGAAATTATATCGGCCTATATTCAATATCAAATTCTGAAACCAGCAAATACCGTATTGGGAATAACAATATCTATATCTTCCAAATTCCTCAAAAATATTTGTTTAATAACGGAATCCAGTATCGAAATATTTAGAAGAATATTTCCATTCCAATTCATACGTTGGAAAATTCTGGTTAAATTAAAACCATTCGCAAATCCAATTTATTATTTCTAAAAAAACATAGGATTTTTATTCTAGTTATTAACTAGATCATTTAGATAAAAATATCTTCTATCCCTTCAAACTTGGAATTTTTCATCCAAAATCTTTCCAAATCATTAGCTATGATTTTACATAATTTTAACATACTTTTAGTAATTTTATTAAGCCCCTTACAGTCGGTTTCCAATAACGGCCACCGAACTGCATCCATAGCAACCTTTTCTAAAATTGATTTGGACATAATTTAAAATCCAACTATTTAAATTTAAATCTCCTATATTCATTGGAAAGCTCTTTTAGATACGAACCCAACGGTTCCGGTTTTAGAATAATCCAACTGTCGGATCTCCCATTACATCAATTTGAAGTCATTGGTTGAAATTCGCAAACGGTCGTGGCACGACGCGTTCTATTCAAGCCATTTAAATTTATATATAATATATTATATATGTATATATATATCATCGATTTTCATTCAAAACGTATTTTGTAAATCGTTTATAAATTCATTTTAAAACGATGTCAACTTCAATTTCAATTTTAAATCAAAATTGAATATTCCATATCATTATAATATTAAAATGATAATATTTTCAAAATATCTGATTTTGAAATCCATTTCCATTTCGTATTCATTATAAAATTAATAAAATCGATCGATAAACCCGTTTGAGTTAAAATGGCATTTGACTACTTAACTCGGCTTCACATTTTAATATTTTCGTGTCCATCCAAAATCGGACATCAAAATCATAATTTAATTTTTTGTTGAATATTATTTTATTTGCTTATATTCTGATTCGAAATGCGACTCAATAAATTACCATATAATTTCAGTTATATGGATTCCATACATCGCATGTATTCAATAATAATGATAAATAATCATTTAAAATTCAAACATCATCCCAAGTGCATTCTACATCTGTATAAGCATTGAAATAAATAGATAACACTTATCATAGTGTGTCAACCAATCGATTGACATACAATTAAATATTGTGATTAGTGTATGCCAAATATCATCCCAATACTCATGTGGGGTTTTCAAAAAACAATAGTCTATTTAAATAAATCATTGGCTAATAAATTTAACTAATTCAAATTTGATTTGAAATATTTTTCTACTTAACCAATCTTCACTATTCAAATTATAAATGGATATTTATAATTGTTGTTTATAATTAAATTTCAACAACCACAAAGTGTCTATCTACATTATTTGAAATACGAGTGTCGTATATTCAAACAACGCTTCTTGTGAAAATGAGTCGTGAATAGTTCATGTGTTGAACTCAAGCAATGTCACATACAACAGATAAAAATCAACAATGGTAATTTATTTATTTTCAGTTATAAAATAAATAACTGTACAAAATTTTAGTGAGAGAGTTCTCACATTGGTTTCCACTCCGTCGGTCTTTAATTGAGGATTGCTTTAATAAAATTAAACGAGGGTTTAATTTTATCAAAAACTGCAACAACTTTTATTTTCGTTCTGATCAGTTATATAGTGCTCGCTAAGACGAGCGCAACGCAACCGAATTCGTCGAATTCCGATCTCGTATGAAAAAGATGTGGACATTTAAAACTTTAAACAATTTAAACATGTAATTAAATAAATAAATTAATAATTAATTAACTTATTTCCCCTTCCATCGTTACCCTTCAGAAACCGGTTGAACCATCCTTCGATTTGAAAAATCAATCGCCAACAACAACTTCCACCACCGGACCACGATCAGACCACCTCACATCGACCACCGCGCCGCCCTCCTCTTGCACCATCCATTTCGCGCCACTCGAAGCTCCCAGGCGCTCCAGAATTCCGTTTGAGCGGAAGCTCTTTGATCCGTGATTTAACGCGATTTGGCAAACGAAAATTAATCACCTTCATATCAATTCCAAGATCTCACTTAGCTTATTGTTTTTCGCGTTGGAGGTTTCTTGGATTATTGCTTTGAATTTGCGAAAATTAAAGAGGAAGTTTTGAACAATTGGGGCCATCAAAATTTAACTGGCGGCGGTTCCATTATGACTTAGGGTTTTGGAATATATAAGGGTTATTTATATATTAATTATTATTTTTTCTAGTTTTACTTGTTTAACCTTTAAACTCCAAATCAAACCCAACGACTATCGTTCCTAATTAAATACCCCCATTCCGGATTGTAAGCCTGTTTGATTGTTTCGATCAGTTTTTGTCAAAATTGAAATATAAATTAATATAACGGTCCTAACATACATTTTAATTTACCGGGGCCACATACTGACACCAAAAATTATGAATATTGAAATCTAGGTATGTTTTAACGATACGGTCCTAACAAAACTAATTTCGTCGAAATTAGAGACCATTTGAACAATGTCCTTTTTCTAGTCGATTAAATTTAAATTGAAATTACAAAATACGTTTAAATTTATCAGCTCACATATTAATTCCAAAAATTATGAAATTTTAAACCTGACAATAATTTGACATTCTGGATCCAACAAAAGTGATTTCATCGAAAATGAAGGTCGTTTGCAAAATGGCTATTTATAAGGGCTATATATTATTTAAAATATATATAAATTCCATAGCAACTATTCTAAATTTTAAACTGGACATACCTTACAATTTATAAAGTGAAACCTCAATTTCTTACATTCATTATAAAGATATAGTTAAATAGATTCTAGTGTTTCTTGATTCACTAAAATCTGATTTATTTTGAATCCTATATATTCAATTGAAATTTAAAATCAAATTTTCAGACTACAGCGCCATTTCAGGCTCCTTTTAATTAAAATAAATTTATACATTCTAACTTTGATTTAAATAATTTTTTTATTCGTTATTATTTAAAATAAATCATTTTAAATACTCAAAATCCATTGAAATAGCTAAAATAAAAAATTTAAATTGGTTCGGAAATTCCGGGTTGTTACAATCCCCCCACTAAAATCTTTTCGTCCTCGAAAAGGAACGGAGCTAAAAGTTGTTTAACTAACCAACTCAACTTTCATTCTAGCTTAAGTTCTTTAACTTTTCAGTTTCTAAGAGCTTTCTAATTTCTCGTAATTTCTCAAAAATTTGGCAAACACCCTAAATTTTCGAGAAACTTTGCCATAACCTCCTTTGTACGGAGAGGGTTTGAAAATTTTATTGAGTCGCATTAGGCACCTAATAAATAAATAAAAAGCATACACAATTTTTTGTGACCTATCTATTCCTAAGGGAGACATGTAAAAAGTCGAAATATCATACCTTGCCCCAGTGTTGGAAATAAAATAATCCATGTGCCTTAATTAAAAACAAGAGAGATGTGAATTTTTGTCATCTCCAGACCTGTGTAGTGTTTTTATTAAATCGTGCCCCGAGTACCTTTATATGCTTATTAATGTCCATAGTCAGTCTTCTGTTCGACCTATAATTCAGTCATCGCCATACAAGCATCTCGCCCATATGGAAATTCAAACCTCATAATATAAGCGCCAAATGCTTATATGGAATATGATATGATATGCTGTCTTCACGTAGTTTGCCATGCAGTGTAGTTCATAATTTATTTGTTGCTATCTTATGGCATAGGTTTTTAATCTCACACAGAACAACCATCACAATGCATCCAAAAACACTCAAAATAGTTTATATAATAAATAAAATTGCACAACCAACCCATTAAGGTGCACCTGTTTGTCGGGCATGCAATATATTTCTCTACTCAACAGTAAATCTATAACCTGCTCAACATTTATATATATGTAAATATCTACCTAATATATAAATCCAATTTGAACTAAATTTTCTATTCAGCACTATATTATATTTGGTTTGGTTTTATTTATCATTCATTATCATATGGGTTTTATCATTCCAATATTTTATTAGCTATACTAACAATCACACATCGCACCAAACAATCAATTAGTTGATTAACTTTTCAAATATATATAACTTTTATTTACTCAGCAATCATATTTTTAGTGTTAAATCATAAACAATAAATTCTAACTAAGCTTTGGTTCTCACACCAGTCAATTGGAATCATATAGATATACCACTTTGAAACTCAAATATAGATACTGCTGATACTATAGTAGTCATCAGGATTATCTCCAGGTGACTAGAGTGTGATTCTATATCTATCCAGTATATTTGAGACTTTGAATACACGTGGATCAGATGTATATACAAAATCTTCAAATACCCGATAGTCCAAAATCAATATAAAATAAAATACTTAAATACATATAATAAGATATAATTTTCAAAAGTAAATTCATTTTTACAGACAATACTCTTCAAACTCATTCTAGGGTATTACTAACCCTATCTCTAACAAGTCATTCTTATAGGATGTTACTAATCCATCTCTGATGAATTGTTCTGTTCGGTTCTAATGTGTCTTGTTCTCTAACTTTTGTAAACCAAAGCTCTGATGCCAACTGAAACGACCAAGACTTCCACGATCCCTGAAGAGATGGAGGAGCCCGTATTGCTTTGAGAACACGACGCATCGGAACACAAACAGTAGAACATTTCATTGCTATTACAAAAATTACACTAGAGTATGAACAAATATTACACAGTGAAATACAATATCACAGAATAAAAATACATTTTAAATACATAAACATAAGGTGCAGTGGAAAATATCAACAACCACAACTGAATGAAATACCGGATACAAAGCATTCCAAATATAGCTCCAGCTGTAATCCAGGATCCTATGAAAAGAAATATATGTGAAAACCAAAACTACAAGCTGCCCATGCGGAAAATATGGGCACCCGGAGTTTAGGTGAAAACAATAAACTCAAAGATAGTCATGGGATTGGTGCGAGAACTAAAATAGTTATTAGCTCTATTTTAAAGTTGGGTAAATCGCGAGACCACGCCGTATGATGTGGAACGGGTTTCCTCCCACGAATACCATAAAACAAAACTCGTAATGCCAAATAAAAGAAAATTGAAGCTATTATAAGACTCAGATCCCATCACACAATGCAACGCAAGCTGAAGGATAGAGTTTTACCTTATAATAGCCAAATATGCTTGGTACGCGAAAATTATCTTTTATTATTACTATAAGCGAAAAAATCAACTTCAAATATAAATGTATCAATCATAGACGGCATAGGTACCATATATTAATTCTCCATACATAGGTTTACAACTAAAACTGAAAAAAGTCATATTGGAAGTTTGGATTTCCATCATGATGGCTGCTGATACGAAAGATCTATCACGTAGTGCAATACTCAATGGCTTAAGTCCAGGTCATTGGAAAACATCATAATGCACGTCCGCTAATATCCAGGAAACAAGTATCACTGCGGCTTAAATCCAGGTCATTGGAAAACACCTCTTACTCTATCCTTCTAGGAACCAGGGGATGTTCCCTATCCCTACTAGGTGTGGAGCGACCACACCCAGCCTATCTTAGGCGACCAGATCCATGACAACCCTAAGGGTGTCTATCCTCATCTCAAAAACATATTGATCTGACCATCAGTTCACCATCATACCGGTGTGTAAGGCTTGCAATTAATGCTACACAAAGCTATGCTAATTAAAGCTATGTTTTGATCATTATCCATAAGGCTCTGCTTTTCAACAAAAGCCTTGATACATGCATCTTAGCATGTCACATTGTCATTCCATACCATATCATTGATTTCTGCCATTATATAACATCTAAGCTCGTACGTCTCAAGACGGGTGTTAAGCAAGAGAATAAATTCTCTGCCACCAAATAGATATATATTTAGCAGAGATCAACGAATACAGCATAAAGGAATACAACATCAAACATACCATCCATTTGCAAGTCTGTTCTGGGTCTGAACGAAACCGGAGGCACCTTATTTCTCGACCCATATGTCCAATATAGGAGAGAGGCCCTCGCATATCCAGACAATCAATAAGTACGTCCAGACTACTACCAATATAACCCTTTTTGGGAGCTAACCAATCCAGTGCATCAAAAGTAATCCATTCGATGTGAAGATCGCTGGTCTTCGATCACCGCCTTCAATATCTTCGACTTTTAGTCGTCGTACGAGTTATCCAGAATGGGTTAAACCCAGTCTTTCCGAACAACTTGCGTGTCTTATAATCAAGTGCTATAAAAACACATCATACGCCTCATTCCAATCCAGGATATTCTTTTATTCAAATATTATTTACATGGGGACACTACAACAAAAACACCATATTACAACTTTAATTTTACAACGGTGGTTAAAGCACCATTGTAATAAATGTTTTTTACAACTTTTTTCCAGAAAAGTTGTAATAAATTTATTTTTAACAACTGTGTTATTTTGACAGTTGTAATAAAAGCCTATCACAACTTTTATTTTTTGTCTGTTGTAATATATAACTATATTTTAATATTAATTATTTTCATTAAATAATTTTTAATAATTAATATTAACAACTAATTAGTAATTATTAATCAATAACCTATATATTAATATTAAATATTTAATTAAAAATACTTCAATAAATAAATAATTCATGCTAATAATTAGTAATTGACAACCAATTAGTAATTATTAATTAATAATCAATAAATACATATTAAAAATTTAATTAAAAATACATCAATAAATAAATAATTCCTATTAATAATTACTAATGAACAACCGATTAGTAATTATTAAATAATAATCAAGATATAAATATTAAATATTTAATTAAAAATAATTATTTATAACTACTTCATTATTAAGTACTAGTAATTAATTAGTAAGTAATAACAAATCAGCGGTTAATAATCAATAAGTAAATAACAATTAATAAATATTTAATTTATAATTAATCATGACTATTAGTAGTAATTAATATTTAGTATATAATATTTTTTAATAAGTAATCGTTAATAAGTAACAATTGTAAGCTAAAAATCAGTAGTAAATAATAATAATAATTTATAATTAACTGAAATAATAGTTGAAATTAATGATAAAAACATATATTAAATAAGTAATAGCTCTGCACTGCAGCTATTTTTAGGGACAGTTTAATAGTTCAATCTAAATTTTAAGAGGAAAACCAAAAAAATTGGCTCCAACTACTTCAAGTTTAAGCGAGAAACCAAAAAATTAGCACCGACTGACTTCTTATTTTTTTTAAACAGTTGCGTCCACCCATTCTTTCCCTAAATCAATATCGACCTACCTCCATCCATTCGTTTCTCCAAATCAAAAACTAAAACGCAATCGAGCTTTCCTATCCTACAATGGTGACTAGGGTTTCCGCCGCCCCATTCTCTTCCTCAGTTTCCGCTCTTCTGCTCTTCTTTTCCTCGTCGTATCCATTCCTCTTGTCCCCTCTCTTCTCCGTCCTCTAGCCCTAGCTTTCATCGTCGTAGGTAGGAGCTCTACCGCCAGGTTTCACTCAATCGTGTTGCTTAATCGTCATCCCTTAGCTCGCCTTTCTTCCTCTATCTCTACATAATCGGCCGCCTCCTTTCTGGTTTTCTCCTCTTAGTCGATCTTTTAACTACGTGTCCCTTGTGTTCGCTTTGCCTAATTTTACCCTTAGATCCTCTTTTTGATAGCATATTCTTTACTCACCTTTCTTTTTTCCCTCGATCTGTTTCCTGATGGATCCTCCTCTTTTTAACTAGTCTATCTTCTGTCCTATGGCCTGCCTATTTACAGCTAGCTTCGGTTGAAAGCATGCTGAATACGTTAAGTTTTGGATTTGCTTGGATCTGTTTTGTGGAGCTATATTCTGTTGGTTCTAGCTCTTGGGTGCTATGAGTATTTGATATCTATTGTGTGTGTCATCTTGTTTTTCTGGGTGGTGGATGTGTGTTGGGTGATACTGTTGGTTGATATTTGTTTCTTGATCCTTTGAGAGTTTATTGTCTGGTGTTGTTTTCGTGGGAGTTTCAGGGTGCTGGTGTGGACTCTTTGGTCTATCTTTTTCTTTGGGGTTTTTTGTGGTTATCGTTTGTTGCTGGATTTGGCTAGTAGCTAAGTCCTCTGTGTTGTTTGTTTTCAGGTTGTTAACAGTACATCTGTGATCCAAGTATCTTCAATCATCTGCCTCATTCAACCTTCTGCATCTTAGTTATTGCTTTCTGTTAGTAGCCTGTGTTTTCTGTTGCAGCGTAGATGGAAGTTTCAATCCTCTACTCATTCATCTTTTTGCATTCCTTCTGCTGCTGCTGTCATCTGATGCCAGAGTTGCTGTTTGTATGCAGATTTGTTGAGTGATCATTTTGTATGCAGAAATCAAGGCCTTCATAGAACGATGCATTGCTAAGCCTAGAGCTAGACCGTTTGCCTCGGATTTGTTGAGCGATCAGTTTGTAGTAAGGAATGTATGTATTATTATGTTGTATTATGTAAAATTGAGTTGTACGATAGTGTACCACAAAGTTGTACTAATTCAAATATTGAAATAAAATATTTAATTGATTATTTCAGTTCTGTGTAGTATCATTTTATTCAATATAAATATTTATTTTTATATGAAATGTAATGTATAACGAAACAAAAATCATATTGTTATAATTAATTGTAGTAGGAATTACTACAATGGTGAAAAAAAGTTGTAATATGTATTACTACAACAGTGCAAAAATGTTGTAATATGTATTACTACAACGGTGGAAAACAATTGTAAAATATACATTTAACAACGGTGTCGCAACGGTGTATAAAAGTTGTAAAAGATTTCAGTCTATTACAACTTCTTAATAGACGACGGTGGCTCCACCATTGTAAAAAGTCTTTTACAACTGTTTTCCACTGTTGTAATAGGGTCATTTTGTTGTAGTGGGAATTGTTGCCATAAATCTTATCAAAGATTTAATTCATTTAAACCTCTTGATTAAATCTTCACTTGGAAACATTTCAAAAGATTTTGTATTATCTTTTCACAACTTTAAACCAAATTAAGGTTTATCAAACTAGTCGGGATTATCAAGCCTTACCGAAGTAATCACTTAATTTATTTTTCCAATCCCAAACTATTTATACCATGAAGCAAAACTAGTAGTGCTCTATATCTAACACCCACTCTGTTATTGGTAAATTCGGTTACCATTTAATGTTCAAATCTAATTAAAGATTTAACTATTGCATGAAGTAAAACTGATGATGCTCCATTTTCGAACACTTCTCAAATTTTACAAATTTAATTACCACATTAGCATTTCAATCTAATTATAGATTCATTAAAACTCCGCTTAGTTTTAAT
Source organism: Allium sativum (assembly GCA_030737875.1). Lineage (NCBI taxonomy): Eukaryota > Viridiplantae > Streptophyta > Magnoliopsida > Asparagales > Amaryllidaceae > Allium > Allium sativum. The sequence continues at coordinate 735,358,605 of CM060909.1, read as the reverse complement.
CTTCAAAAATCATTATTTAATGTTTATTCAGAATTAGGAAATAAATCCTGCCTTTACTTGGGTTAAAGAACCAATGTCATTTAAAACACAGTTGACGATAAACCCAAAATTATCTTCAATTAAAATGGAACCTTCACGGAAATCAGATCAGTTGTAATCAATATGAATTTCCATGTCAGACTAGTCTTCCTTCACAGAAGCTCATCTCGATTATTAAAAATCAAATTCCATTCAATTCCAATTTAATATATTAAACTGGAAAACTTTACTTTGGAAAATTCTATTAATCTTAATTAAAAGATTATAAATTCCAAATCATATCTTCACTGTTAATTGGGTTAAAGAACAAATGTTATTTAAAACACCATTCATGATAAACCCAAAAATCCAATTCTAATTCAATTCCAATTAAATATTAATTAATTGGTAAACTTCTCTAAATCTTAATTAAAAGATTTTTTCTTTTCGCAATTAGGTTTAAGAACATTGTTATTTAAGATACCATTCACGACAAACCTAAAATCCCATTTGATATGAAATACAAGGCTTTGAATAGAAATTATATCGGCTTATATTCAATATCAAATTTTGAAACAAAAAATATCGTATTGGGAATAACGATATCTGTATCTTCCAAATTCTTTAACAATATCCGTATAATAATGGAATCCAATATCGAAATATTCAAAAGATTATTTCCTTTCCAATTCATATGTTGGAAAATTTGGGTTAAATTAAAACCATTCACAAATCCAATTTATTATTTCTAAAAAATCGTGGGATTTTTATTCTAGTTATTAACTAGTTCATTTAGATAAAATTAACTTTTATCCCTTCAAACTTGGAATTTTTCATCCAAAATCTTTCCAAATCATTAGTTATGATTTTACATAATTTTTTCATATTTTTAATAATTTTATTAAGGCCTTAGAGGATCCAAGGGTTGCCCAGAGTGTGTAATCCTGGGTCATCTTGCAAAAGGTGACCTGAATCGGTAAGGAGACCATCCCTTGCCTTGACTCGTGATGGAAATCCAATACGGCACTTTTCGGTTTTAGTTGTCAACCTATGTATGGAGACATAATATATAGTATCTATGCCATCTTTGATTGATACATTTATATTTGAAGTTGTTTTGACACTATGCACTTATAGTAATATCAAAATGATTTTCTTTAAACGTACCAAGCATGTTTGGCTATTATAAGGGAAAACTCTATCCTCTGGATTGCGTTGCATTGTGTGATGGGACATGAGTCTTATAATAGCTTCATTTTTCAAAAAGCATTGCGTAGTTTATAACTTGCTTTATTTTAGAGTATTCATGGGAGTGGACCCTTTCCGTGACATAAGACATGATCCCTTGATTTACCATATTTTCAAGTAAAGTTTAATAACTGTTTTGAGTTCTCACACCAGTCACATGACTGACTTGGAGTTTATTGTTTTTACCTAAACTCTGGGTGCCATATTTTCCATACAGGCAGCTAGTAGTTTTGGTTTTCGCAGATATTTTCCTTACGGCTGGAGAAATATTCGAAAAGCTTTTTATCAGTGTATTTCTTTCAACTGTGGTAGCTGTTGTTTTCTGCTATGCATATACTTATGTATATACTTTCCGCTGCTTTTGTAATTTAAAACTCTGGTATTTTCAGTCGTATATTATTTATTCATACTCTGATATATTCTTGTACTCTAATGTAAATTGTTGTAATAGCAATGAAATGTTCTTTTGTTGTGTTTTGATGCATCGTGTTCTCAAAGCAATCTAGGCTCCTCCGTCTCCTTGGGAATCAGGGAAGTCTGGGTCGCCTTAGTTTGCTCTGATACCAAACTGACACGACCCAAACTTCCTGATCCCCGAGGAGATTGGATTGCTTTGTGAACATGACGCATAAGAACATAAACAATATAACATTTCAATGCTATTACAACAATTTACATCAGAGTACAAGAAATCAGAGTATACATAAATAATATACAAAGGATACATATTATCATAGATTTAATTACGAAGAAGCAGAAATAAAACGTGTAAATGCAATGTACAATGGAAATACATCGACTAAAACAACTGAATGAAATACACGGACACAAAGCTTTCCGAATATAGCTCCAGCTGTAACAACCCGGAATTTTGGAACCAATTTAAAATTTTATTTTAGCAATTTTAATGGATATTTAATATTTAAAATAATTTATTTTAAATAATAACGATTAAAAATTTATTTAAATCGAAATTAGAACAATTTTTTTTAATTTAATTATAAATGGACTTAGAAATAGTGCGGTAGTTTGAAAATTTGAAGTTGAACTTTGGCTGAATGTACAGGATTCAAAATAAATCAGATTTCAGTAAAATCAAAAATATTTAAATCAGTTTAAAAACATTTTTCTAACGGATTTGAAAAATTGAAATTTCGTAGAGGGAATAAAAAGTTATGGCTAGTTAGTCGCTATGGAATTTAATATAATATATAGCCTTTATAAATAGCCATTTTGCAAACGACCTCCATTTTCAACGAAACCTCTTTGGTTGGATTTGGAATGTCAAATTATTGCAAGATTCCAATTTTCATAATTTTTGGAATTAATATGTGAGCACGGCAAAAGAAAACATGTTTTATCAATTTCAATCAAATTAGATCGACCAGAAAATGACCATTTTCCAAACGGTCTCCAAATTCAATGAAATTAATTTTGTTAAGACCGTATCATCAAAACATAGCTAGATTTATTTTTCGGGAATTTTTGGAGTCAGTATGTGGCCCCAGTATAATGGGGGTTGATTTATATTTTAATTTAAAGAAAACCTGATCGAAACAGTTGAATTGGCTTACGAAACATATCCCATTGTGTTCGGAATGGGGGTATTTAGCTAGGGGCAATAGTCTTTGGGTATCGTTTGGAGTTCAGATGGTTTGACAAGTTATTTTTGAATTAAATAATTAAATAATATAAAATATACTGTATAAATACGGTTGAAATGCGAAACCCTAATTACCATTTCTTAAGACAGCTGCTAACCCTGAAAACCAACGGCCAATTTCACTCCAGACTTCCTTCCCTCCTCACTCCAAATCCATACAATGAAACCTGACACTTCTTAAGGAAAATATGAAGAGCTAGGAGAGCTCTATCTTCTCTACAGTGGTGATGGACTTTAACGAGCTGTGGTGGCAGAAATTTTGCCTCAAAGCCGCGGGTTTAGGGTTAATTTCTTGGTCGGGGAGAGGCTCGAGCTTGTCGTGCTTGTGGGTGGAGGGAGCCGACATTCAGGGCTGTTGTAACAACCCGGAAAATCAGAACCAATTTAACATTTTTATTTTGGCAATTTCAATGGATTTTGAATATTAATTTATTTTAAATAATAACGACTAGAAACTTATTTTGAACAGAATTAGAATGTTTAAATTTATTTAAATCAAAATTAGAATATAAATATTTATTTTAATTATAAAAGGAATTGAAAATGGCGCGGTAGTTTGAAAATTCGATTTCAAATTTCAAACGAATATACAGGATTCAAAATAAACCGTATTTTAGTGAAACCAGAAATATTAGAATCTATTTGAAAATATCTTTCCAACGAATCCGAAAAATCCGAGTTTCATAACGGGAATAAAAAGTTATGCCCAGTTGAAAATTCAGAATAGTCGTTATGGAAATATAGCCCTTAAAAATAGCGATTTTGCAAACAACCTCTGTTTTCGATGAGACCACTTTTGTTAGATCCAGAATGTCAAATTATTGCTAGATTCCAATTTTTATAATTTTTGGAATCAATATGTGGGCGGGGGATTTAAACGTGTTTGGTTATTTCAGTTTGAATTTAATCGACTGGAAAATGACTATTTTTCAAATGGTCTCCAAATTCGACGAAATTAGTTTTGTTAGGACCGTATCATCGTTACGAAGCTAGAAATAATTTTTCTAGAATTTTTGGGGTCCGTATGTGGCCCCGGTAAATTGAAATGTACGTTCAAATTCAATATACAGAATTATATTTTGATTTTGACGGAAATTGGTCGAAACAGTCAGATTGGCTTACGAAACATATCCCATTGTGTCCGGAATGGGGGTATTTAGTTAGGGGCGACAGTCATTGAGTTTTATTTGGAATTCAGATTGATAACAAGAAAAAAATCTGAATTAAATAATATTATTATATAAATATATATAGCCTATCATTGGTCAAAACCCTTTTTTATGTCCACCATGGTCAAACTTTTCCCTGGGCCACGTTTTTTCTCAACCAACGATGGAATGGTGTTCAATTCTTCTTTCCTAAATCCCTTCTGATCCGATCAATGATTCAACAAAAAAATCAAACAAAAATCAAGGAGCATTCCAAGATCTACAAATTGGTATGGTTATGATTAATTTTCATAACTTGATTGGCTCGAATTTCATTCATAAACCGCCTGAGTTCGAATGGAAATTGTGAGGAGGGGCGACTTCGGGTGAGGCGGCGTTCTGGGAGGTGGGGGCGCAGCTCGTGGCGGTAGAGAGGGGGTGCTCTGATGGTGGTCCAGATCGACGGGCTCGCATGCGATTTTGGGTGAAGTTGCGGTGCTTTTGGGGGTTTGAAGAAACTGAAGAGTGACGGGGTTCCAGATTAAAATAGAGATAAGGTTTTTTTTTGTTATTTATTTATTTAAATTTATATTGATAAAAAATTCAGTTTTTTTTAATATAAAACCTTGTATAAAATTTAGTTTTTTTAAATATTAAACCTTGTTTAAAATTCCTTTTTTTTTTTAAACATCAACATTGATTTTCAAATCAGTTTTTTTAAAGCATTGAATTTTATTTTTAGATTTTAATAGAAATAACGTTGGTTTAAAAATATAATTTTTAAATGAAATAACATTGTGTTAAAAATGTTAGATTTTTATGTATAATACTACAGTATAAAAATATGATTTTTACACATAAGAACAGCAAATTAAAAATATGATTTGTATAGTCAAAGCGTTGTAATAAAAATATGATTTGTATAGTTAAAGAGTTGTAATAAAAATATGTTTTTTAATATATATATATATAGCATAATAAAAATGTGATTTTTATTTATAAAGATCGTTGTTTAAAAATGTGCTTTTTAACATAAACTGCGTGAAACAGATTGCGATGGAATCAGAACAGCGAATCTGAGCGACAAGAAAGCACGACGGAGTGAAACCCAAAGGTGAGAACTCCTTACTATAATTTTCTTTATATAGTTATTTATTTATAATTGCATACATGAACTGCTCCCCGTCGTCCACAGATCATGGACGACTTGTTTGTTTGATTGCGTTGTGAAAATTGATTGTGGTGTGAAATGGACTGTATAAAATATTCATGTGTTGAAATAAAATATTTTATCGTTAAAAATATAATTTTTAACGTGTATATGAATAAAATAAATATTCATTTACAAATCGAATGATTTGTTTATGTACACCCATTTGACTGATATTGATTGGGACGATATATTTTACACATCGTCCAACTGCACAAATAATAATCCGTGTTTGTTGATTGAAACCCCACATGGGTATTAGGTTGATATTGACGTACAGTAATCCCAATCGTTTAGTGGTATGTCGATCGATTGGTTAACAAACTATGGTAAGCATCAAATATTTATATTTAATGCTTATGTAGTGTAGAATGCACTCTGGATGATGGTTGATTGTTTATCATTGTTGTTCAAAACATGTGTTACGTTGTATGAAATCCATATAAATAACATTATATGGAAATTGACTGCATCTGATTCCATTTCAGAAAGAATGGATATTTTCAAATAATGAATATTTTAAAATAATATTCAGTAAGGGATCAAAAATCTGATTTCGATGTCTGATTTGGGATGGATACGAATATATTTAAATATATAAAGTCGTGTTGATTAGATTAACGCCATTTTTACATGAACGATATTTATATCGATTTTATTCATTTTTATAATGAATATCGAAAAGGAAGTGATTTCAAAATATAATATTTTGAAAATATTATCATTTATATATTGATGATATGGAATATTCAATTTTGATTTGAAATTGAATATGAAGTTGAAATCGTTTTGAAAACGAATTTAAAACGATTTATAAAGTATGTTTTAAATGGAAATCGACGAAATATATATCATATATATATTATATATATTTAATGGCCTGAATAGAACGCGCCGCGGTAGCTCGAGAATTTCGACCATTGACTTCAAATGGACATTACAGGAGATCCGACCATCGGATTATCCTAAAACCAGAACCGTTGGATTTGTATCGAAAAGAGCTTTTCAATGAATATTAGAGATTTGAAATCTAACAGTCGAATTTGGAATTATGTCCAAATCAAATTTGGAAAAGGTCGTTGTAAGTGCAGTTCATTGGCCATTTATGGAAATCGACTGTATGGGCCTTTATAAAATTATTAAAAATATCAATAATTTGTGTAAAATCATAATAAATTGTAACGGCTGGAAATTTTCGACTCCTCGAGAGTCGAAAATCCCGAGAACGTTAGTGAAAGAAAGTAGAGGGTGAGGAAGAAAAGATAGAACTAATAGAATAGAAGAAGAAGAAGAATTTACATCATCAGAGTAAACACGAATCTCACAGCGGAACGAATAAAATATAACATAACTTTGAAATACAAATCAGTACTCGTATATACATACCATTTCAAAGTACAACACTTAACAACACAGCGGAATAATAATAGCTATAATCCTGAAGCCTCCTGCTCCAAGCTCTCCAAGTGTATCTGTAAAATCCCGACTAACTGACTGCCCATACAAATTTAGGCACCCAAGAGTTTAGGGAAAACAAACAAAATAAACTCCGGGTCAGTCATGGGACTGGTGTGAATAAAACTCCAACACTTGGTTAAATAAAGGATATCTTTCTGATATTATAATAATGTCTAAATACAAATAGATATCAATCTAGCAGAACGCTTGCATCTCACGTTCCACATACATAGTATACAAATAAAACCGTAAGCGCTTATTGGAGATTGGATTCCTACAGACAAGGTATGGGAGCACCTTCCGATCAGTGTACTCTAGAGGAGATACACTAGGGTTCAACAAGAACGTCTTGCAACCCGGCCACACATGACCGTCCACTCATTTAGCTTGAGTGTGACGAATATATTATCACCGATGGTTGGGATCAGCAACCATCCTTCCCGATAAGGGACAGCATTGAAATAGATTATAAAGAAGTACAATTGAATATTCTCTAGATGGTGATAATACACCCTACTTGGGTATGGCCCAACTAGCCATGCTACCTAGCCCAACTTCTGTTATTTCCGGGTTGTGAGGTTTGAGGTCACGTTTATCACTTTGACAGATTATTGCTTCAATTACTTTGAATGCCACATCGTCATACCCGCCAAATCATTATCGATTTCTCAAGGCATCACGAGTATAAAAGCTAAGAGAAACGAATTTCTCCGCCACCCACGTAATACGTTAAAAGAGATCAACATATATGATTCGTTAAGAATACTTTGTCAGACACTCGTCCATATACGTTGTTCTGGGACTGAATAAACCGAAGGCACTATTCAGTGAATCCATCCTACCTAGGCTTTTCACAATAGCCCTTGCACTTCACTCCGTCTTCAATTATCTTTAGCGTACTTGATTCGCAATGCTTATGCTAATACGGAGTGGTTCTTCGGATAATAATCCAACCGGTCTCTCCATATTTACAACGTAAATATGGTCAAAACTTTGATAGTCTGTGATTCAACTATCAAATGAAAACATGTCGGTGTACAAACAACGATCTTATTTCCAAATGGGAATTCGATCGATCAATCATCATATGTTCATATTTCCTTATTTCATATATTTAGAAAATATATGTTATTAATCATTGGAAAACATTTCCATAGCTTATTTTCACATCACTATTATTTCGCAACTATCAGTCCCTAACTGTAACTAGTTTGAGAACAATTCTCTAAGTATCAATCCGGAAGGTCGAAACCAACATCAGATCGTCACTTAGAAAACCGTTCAACTTACCCTCTACAGTCAATTTCTGAATTTGATTAACTCTATTTCTTAAATTCTTATCATGAAAACATTTCATTTTCTATGTTTAGAAAACATATCTGACTATATTTGGAAAACGTTTCCAAAACTCATTTACGGATTTCCAATGAACGTTGTATAAAACATCGTTACGCTTAATCCATTAATCGCTTATTACTTAACTATATTTCAAATCAACCTTTTCTATCGAACCACAACTATTCCTTTTTCAATTCTGAAGTCAATCAAGTTGGGGTATAATTACCTCTCAGACCTTAATTGAACAACGTCCTTTACTATGAAATAGATGAAGTTCGTCACTCACTTTTTCCAATCATCTGTTTACGCAAATTCTCGGATTCAGGTTACGAATCCACTTCTTATATGACAGTGTTTGATTATAACTATAACGTTATAATTCCTACCCCTAAATTATCTAACCTAAATTATAAATTTATTTCCTAACTCGAATAATTTAACAGACACCTAATTTCTAAATCAATAACTAAATCTTGATTTAAACCCTGGAAAGTAAATAGTACTTTCTCGAATTTGCTATAATCGAATTCGACGTATAACTCTCTTTCGAGTAATCTCTATTCGATTAACTCCCTTTTTAATAACTTACATTCGATAAACTCTATTTCGATTAACCCCTATCGAATAACTAATATTCGAATAACTCTTCTTAGTTGGCTCTATTTCATTAACTCTTATCGAATAACAAATATTTGATTTTCTTAAATGTGTCAATTCTTATCGAATAACTAACATCCGATTTAACTTAAATGGATTTACTCTTATCGAACAACTTATTCGATTAACTCAACTTGATTTTCTTAACTCGATTATCTCAACTCGATTTCTTAACTCGATTACTTAACTCGATAAATCTTAACTCGATTACTTAACTCGATAACTTAACTTAACCCAAATCGATTAACTCAACTCTAATCGATTAACTTAATTAGATTTACTCCTTCGAATAACTAATTCGAATAACTTGATTGATTAACTCCTTCGAATAACTAATTCGAATAACTTACCTTCGAATAACCAATATTCGATTTACTCTAACTCGATTAACTTAATTCTAATCGATTTACTCCATTTTGGTTCAACTTAATTCAAATCGATTAACTTAACTCAAATTGATTAACTCCTTTCGAATAACTAAATTCGATTTAACTCTTCTCGAATAACTACATTCGATTAACTCAAATTAAATAACTAATATTCAATTAACTCTTCGACTAACTCCTTTGGATTAACTAACTTCGAATAACTCCTTTGGATTAGCTAACTTCGAATAACTCCTTTGGATTAACTAACTTCGAATAAATCCTTTGGATTAACTAACTTCTGTAACAACCTGAAAATCTGGGCCAGTTTAAAATTTTTATTTTGGCAATTTTAGCGAATTTTGATTATTTAAAATGAATTATTTTAAATAAAATCGACGAGAAATTTATTTTGAATATAATTCGAACGTATATATTTATACGCGTCGTCGTTGGAATATAAATATTTATATATAATTATAAATGGAATTGAAAATGGCGCGGTAGTTCGATAATTCGATTTCAAACTTCAATTGAATGTACCGGGTGCAAAACAATCCGGGTTTTAGTGAAACCAAAAATAATGGGATCTAATTGATAATATCTTTCCAACGGATCCAAATAATCGAGATTTCATAGTGGGAATCAAAAGATATGTCCAGTTGAAAATTCTGAATAGTCGCTATGGAATTCAGGCCCTTAAAAATGGACATTTTGCAAATGACCTCGGATTTCGACGAAACCAGTTTTGTTAGGTCCGTGATGTCGAATTATTGCTAGATTCCAAATTTCATAATTTTTCGAATCAATATGTGAGCGTGGCAAAAGAAAACGCGTTTGACCAGTTTTCGTTGATTTTAATCGACTGGAAATTGGCCAATTTTCAAACGGTCTCAGAATTCGATGAAACTAGTTTTGTTAGGACCGTATCGTCAATACGAAGCTAGAAAATATTTTTATGGAATTTATAAAGTTCGTATGCGACCCCGGTAATTTGAAATGTACGTTTAAAATTCAATAAAGTGATTTAAATGTGAATTCAACGAAAACTGATTATAACGACTAAATTGGATTAAACAGCATATCCCATTGTGTTCGGAATTGGGGTAATTAGCTAGGGAGGATAGTCGGCGGGTTTTGATAGGAGTTCGTGTTAGTAAACAAAAATTTTGTTGAAATAAAATAAAATAAATAATAAAAATATATATATATTTCTTTAAAACCTAACCCCTTCCTCAAATATTTCTAAGCCGCCACTTTTAAAACCTGACCCCTGCTTCAGCCCTCTCCCAAAACCCTCGTCGCAACCGCCAACCGCCGCCCCTCCCCATCGATCGCGCCACCGCCCCAGCTGTCGCCGACCCCTCCCCTCCTCCTATCCTCCAAAACTGCCTTCCCTGACCCTCGAGACCCGCCTAAAATCGACGCTACCGTAGGCCGCACCTACCGGAGATCCCAGCGTCGCCAAGCCTCGTCAGCCCCTTCGCCAGCGCCTCCTGAGCCGTAGCCAACCCTCTCCGACTCCTCCTCCAGCGCTGCGAGCTCTCCTTCCGCCGACGAGAAACAACAGCTGTGAGTTTTCCTTTTTATTTGATTTTTCAGTGATTTTAAAACAGATTTTTATTTTCTTTTCTAAAATAAAACTGATTTTATTTTATTTTTAAAAACTGAAAACTTATTTTCATTTTAAAACTGAAATTAATGTTTTAGGAAAATGAAGAAAAAGATTTGATTTTGAATGTGATTTTTATATGTTGAACTTCGAATTAAAAATATGATTTTTATATGTTGAACTTCGAAAGAAAAATAGAATTTTTATATATTGAACTTCAGAATAAAAATGTGATTTTTATACGTTGCACTTCAAATTAAAAATATGATTTTTATATATTGAATAGCGAAGAAAAATTCGATTTTTACATAGGTAGTGAAAGCAGACAACGAGGATAACAAAAAGGCGATAGCGATGAAGATTTCTATCAAAGAAGAGTCATGAAGTTGGATAGCTATCGGTGAGAACTTCTCACCTTTCAATTTAAATTTTCTAGTTATATATATATATACTAGGATGCAGACGGTGTTTAGTAGCACCTGACACCCGTCATCCACAGACCACGGATAGCTTGTTTGTTAAATTGTTTGGTTGTGTAGGTGATTAGATGATTTGATTGAAATTGAATTGTGTGGTGAAATGAATTGATATGATTGATGTGTGAATGGCGTGGGCCTTCACTAGACCGGGGATAAGGCTAGGCCTTGTCCCATTTCTAGTATCGTGCCGTTATGCCGCTGAAATTTTCTAAAATGTGTTAGAAAAATAAAAATATCATTTTATTTAAAGAATGAACTTAATAGAAATTCATATGTTGGAATAAAATGTTTTATCGTTAAAAATATAATTTTTAACGTGAATGTGAATAAATAAATATTCATTTACAAACCAGACGGTTTGTTTATGTACACCTATTTGAAGGACATTGATTGGGACGATAAATTTTACACATCGCCCAACTGCACGAATAAAATATTTGTTTGATTGTTTGAAACCCCACACGGGTGTTGGGATGAAACTTGAAGTTCACTCATCCTGATTGATTAAATATGTCGATCGATTGATTGACAAGCTGCTATAAGCGTTAAATGTCTATATTTGATGCTTATACAGTGTAGTGCACTTTGGTTGATGGTTGATTATTTTTCAATGCTATTATATACATGTGTTGTATGAAAATCCATATAATTAACTTTATATGGTAATTGATTGGGCCTCATTCCAATTTGAAAAATAAAGAATATTTTAAAATAAAAGTTCATGTGTTGACAGTACTCATCCATTGAGATTGGTCATGTGTTGAACGAAATATTTTAGTAATAAAATTTGCATCTTTATCGATATAAAATAAAAGTTCATGTGTTGACAGTACTCATCCATTGAGATTGGTCATGTGTTAAACGAAATATTTTGAAAAAGAAATATTTGAAATAGAATATTTGAAAATAGAAATTTATGAAGCCGTGTTGATTAGATTGACGCCATTTTGACGTGATCGATATTTATATCGATTCTAAACGATTTCGAAATGAATTGAAATGAAAACGATTTCGAATTGAATTGAATTGAAAACGATTTCGAAATGAATTGAATTAAAAAACGATTTCGAAATGAATTGAATTGAAAACGATTTCGAACTGAATTGAAAACGATTTCGAAATGAATTGAATTGAAAACGATTTCGAAATGAATTGAATTAAAAACGATTTCGAAATGAATTGAATTGAAAACGATTTCGAAATGAATTGAATTAAAAACGATTTCGAAATGAATTGAATTAAAAACGATTTCGAAATGAATTGAATTGAAAACGATTTCGAAATGAATTGAATTGAAAACGATTTCGAAATGAATTGAATTGAAAACGATTTCGAAATGAATTGAATTGAAAACGATTTCGAAATGAATTGAATTGAAAGCGAATTGAAATGAATTCAAATTGAATTGAAATTTGAATTGAATAGGAATGAATTTTAAAACGAAATTACAAAGAAGAATTCAATTTTGATTGGAATTGAAAAGGAAGTTGAAATTGCTTTTGAAACGAATTTAAAACTATTTATATAATTCGTTTTAAATAGAAATCGACGAAATATATATTATATATATTATATATATAATATAATGGCCTGAATAGAACGCGCCGCGCCGCGGCAGTTCGTGAATTTCGACCATTTATTTCAAACGGACATTACGGGAGATCCGACCGTCGGATTCTCCTAAAACCGGAACCGTTGGGTTCGTATCGAAAAGAACTTTCTAACGAATGTGATAAATTAGAAATCTAACGGTTGGATTTGGAATTATGTCCAAATCAAATTGGAAAAAGGTCGCTATACGTGCAGTTCGATGGCCATTGATGGAAATCGACTGTACGGGCCTTAATAAAATTATTAAAAATAGTAATAGTTTATGTAAAATCATAAGAAATGATTTAGAAAGAATTGGGATGAAAAACTCCATATTTGAAAAGATAGAAATAGATTTTTATCGAAATGAACTAGTTTTGAACTAGAATTATAATTCTATTTATTTTTAAATAAATAAATTGAATTTGAAATGGTTTTAAAAATAACCAGAATATCCAATGATTGCATTGGAGTGGAATTGAATCGAAATTGTCTTCGGAATATTTCGATGTTGGAATTCGTGATTATACGGATGTTGATATGGAAATTTGAAAGATATATACTTATATCGTTATTTCCAATACGACATTTGTTAATCATAGAATTTGATATTGAATATAAGCCGATATATTTTCTATTCAGAGCCTTATATTGAATATCAAATGTGATTTGGGTTTGTCGTGAATGGTGTCTTCATTAACACTGTTCTTGAACCCAGTTGAGAAAAGATTAAATCTTTTTATTCAGATTTAATGAAGTGTACCAATTAAATAATATTCAATTGGAATTGAATTGATATTGATTTTTGGGTTTATCGTGAACAGTGTTTTAAACAACACTCGTTCTTTAACCCGATAATTAATGGAATGTGATTTTGGGTTTATCGTGAATCGTGTTTTAAATGACACTGATTCTTTAACCCAGTCGAAGATTAAAACTAAGTGGAGTTTTAATGAATCTTTAATTAGATTGAAATAATCGAAATGGAGTATCACCAGTTTTGCTCCAGGCGATAGTTAAATCTTTAATTAGATTTGAACGTGAAATGGTAATTGAATTTACCGATAACACCGTGGTGTTAGATATGAAGTATAACCAGTTTTACTTCATGGGATGAATAGGTTGGGATCGGGAAATTAAAACAAATGATTACTTCGGTAAGGTTCGTTAATCCCGACTAGTTTGAATTGATATTCAAAAATAGATTATAGAATAAATTCAAGAAATTTATCTTGGATAAAATTAATGGGAACCTTTCCCTATGAATGTGAAAATTAGAAATTGACTGTCGGTTAGCCAAACAGAATGGTTTTCTGGATATTGATCTGATGTTGGTTTCGGCCTTCGGGGTTAATATTTGGGGAATTATTCTCTTGATTAATTTACGGTTAGTGACTAATGAATTGGAATGAGGCGTATGTTGTGTTTGTGTAACACTTATTTAAAATATACGCGAGTTATTCGGAAAGACCGGGTTTATCCCATTCTGAATAACTGATACGACGATAAGTCGAAGATGAAGACGATGGTCGAAGACCGGAAGTCTTCACGTCGTTTGGGTGATTACTGATGATCTTGATTGGGCTGTACACCCAAGAAGATGGAAACAGTTGGTGATCGTCCAGACGTACTTGGAGATCGATGGATATGCGGGGTACTAGGTGCCTCCGGTTTCGTTCAGACCCAGAACGGACTTGTAAATGGACTGTGTGTCTGACATTGGATTTTAGTCCGTGTGATTGATCTCTATTAAATATATATCTGTTTGGCGGCGGAGAATTTATTCTCTTGCTTAACGCCCTTCTCTGAGACGTACGAGCTCAGGGGTTATATATTGATGGATATCAATCGCATGGAGTGAATTGCCTGTGTGGCATGCCTAAGTGGCAATTGATCGAGGCTTCTGTTGAAAAGCAAAGTCTTGTGGTGATGATCAAAGCAAGGCCTTTGTGGCGTAGCTTTGTGTAACGTTTTCTTCGCGAGTTTCACACCAGGTATGAACCAAAAACAGGAGAGGACGTCAGGGAGGGCATGCGTTTCTTTCTAGCTAGAAGTGGCGTCAGAGGTTTTACACGCCCTGACGAGTTTGACTTATGTGGTTGTTGCTGTTGCGAGGCGCCTCGGATTGATCGGTCGTTCTCGAACCGATGGAGTCATTTAGTTGGCTCGTTTACGCCCCATAGGGCGGGGAAATGCATGTTCAGGGTTTAAGTTTAATCCACATCGGTGGACTGGCCCTGAGGATCCAAGGGCCCACCTGAGTCTGGGCCCTGTGGCTCGGGCTAGAGAGTCACGAATCGGTTGAGGACTATCTTTTGCCTCGGTTCATAGAAGGAAACCCAATTTCCAAATACGTGACTTTGCGATTTTGATTGTATAACCTATATATGGCGACATAGTGGTATGGGGCATTCATGCCGCCTATGATTGATACTTATTATTTGAAGTTGTTTTATACACTATGCACTTAAAATAGTATCAAATGATTTGTTTTAAACGTATCAAGCATTCTTTGGCTGTTATAAGGTAAAAACCCTATCCCCCGGCTTGCGTTGCATTGTGTGATAGGACCTGGGTCTTATAACAGCTTCATTTTTCTTTATTTAGCATTGCGCTGTTGTTTTATGCACTGGTATTCTTGGGAGGAAACCCGTTCCGTGTTATACGGCGTGGTCCCTTGATTTACCTAACTTTAAAAATAAAGATTGATAACTGTTTTAGTTCTCACACCAGTCCCATGACTGACCTGGAGTTTATTATTTCAACCTAAACTCTGGGTGCCCCTATTTTCGACACGGGCAGCTAGTAGTTTTGGTTTTGCAGATTTATATTCACAGGATCCTGGTTTACAGCTGGAATGATATCCGGAAAGCTTTGTATCCGTATATCTCTTCTAGTTGTGTATTGTATTATTTTCCGCTGCTATGTATTTAAATGTAATTTAAATCTCTGATATTTCTGTGTAATATTGTTTCATACTCTGTATATTCTTGAAATCTGATGCATTGTTGTAATATACAATGAAATGTTCTTTTTATATGCGTTCTATTTTGTCGTGTTCTCAAACGATAGGGCGTTTCGAACGGCCTGAATCGGTTTAGCGACTGGTTCGGATCGAGCGAATTTCCTTCTCGTCACAGTTGGTATCAGAGCTTTGGTTTACAAAGCTAGAGAACAAGACACATTAGAACCATACGAAAGAATTCATCAGATATTGGATTAGTAATATCCAACGAGAATGACTCGTTAGAGATGGGGTCAGTAGTATCCTAGAACGAGTGTGAAGAGTAAATTTTTAAAATGAAAACAATTTTGGTTTTGAAAATTTAAATCAATTATTCGTATTTGATTATCTATTTATATTGATGTGGACAATCCAGTATATATAGATTTTGCGTATACGTCTGATCCGCGTGTATTCGAAATTTTAATATACTGGATAGATATAGAATCACACTCTAGTCGCCCGGAGATGATTCAGATGATGAGGCCTCATCATCAGTGTTTATATTCGAGTGACGAAAGTGAGATTTCTATATATTTCCTATTGACTGGTGTGAGAACCAAAAATTAGATAGGGCCCATTGTTGTGAATTGGCATCAAAAACATGATTTTTGTATATGTATCAAAATTATGAATTTGAAACTCTAATTCAACTAATTGATTGATGTTTGTGTTGTTTGTTCATTTGTTTGCTAATTTTGAACCTTTATGCCTAATTGAACCGAATATTGAATTATATAGAAAATTGGTTGCATTTGCTTGCATATACATATATATCATTGAACAGGTCATAGCAAGGAGGCTAGAGCCAGAGAATAAAATTTGTTTGCCCGACAAATAGGTACGTGTTTACTACATAATTTACTGTATTGTTTGGGTGATGATGATTTTATGAGCCTATTGGCTAGCCGCTTGGCTTTTTCTTTTTCTTTTTGAGATCTGAAGGACCGGGGAAGCTATTTGAAATTCCCCGATGCTCCCGGTGCAGGGGAGGTTATGGCAAAAATTTTCGAAAATTTAGGGTGTTAGCCAAATTTTTGAAATTTTGAAAATTCTCAGAAACTGAAAAGTTAAAGAATGGAAGCCAGATCGAACGTAGAGTTGATTAATCAAACCACTTTCGACTTTGTTCCTTTTCGGGGACGAAAAATTTTAAGTGGGGGAGATTGTAACAACCCGAAAATCTGGGCCAGTTTAAAATTTTTATTTTGGCAATTTTAGCGAATTTTGATTATTTAAAATGAATTATTTTAAATAAAATCGACGAGAAATTTATTTTGAATATAATTCGAACGTATATATTTATACGTGTCGTCGTTGGAATATAAATATTTATATATAATTATAAATGGAATTGAAAATGGCGCGGTAGTTCGATAATTCGATTTCAAACTTCAATTGAATGTACCGGGTGCAAAACAATCCGGGTTTTAGTGAAACCAAAAATAATGGGATCTAATTGATAATATCTTTCCAACGGATCCGAATAATCGAGATTTCATAGTGGGAATCAAAAGATATGTCCAGTTGAAAATTCTGAATAGTCGCTATGGAATTCAGGCCCTTAAAAATGGACATTTTGCAAATGACCTCGGATTTCGACGAAACCAGTTTTGTTAGGTCCGTGATGTCGAATTATTGCTAGATTACAAATTTCATAATTTTTCGAATCAATATGTGAGCGTGGCAAAAGAAAACGCGTTTGACCAGTTTCCGTTGATTTTAATCGACTGGAAATTGGCCATTTTTCAAACGGTCTCAGAATTCGATGAAACTAGTTTTGTTAGGACCGTATCGTCAATACGAAGCTAGAAAATATTTTTATGGAATTTATAAAGTTCGTATGCGACCCCGGTAATTTGAAATGTACGTTTAAAATTCAATAAAGTGATTTAAATGTGAATTCAACGAAAACTGATTATAACGACTAAATTGGATTAAACAGCATATCCCATTGTGTTCGGAATTGGGGTAATTAGCTAGGGAGGATAGTCGGTGGGTTTTGATAGGAGTTCGTGTTAGTAAACAAAAATTTTGTTGAAATAAAATAAAATAAATAATAAATATATATATATATTTCTTTAAAACCTAACCCCTTCCTCAATTATTTCTAAGCCGCCACTTTTAAAACCTGACCCCTGCTTCAGCCCTCTCCCAAAACCCTCGTCGCAACCGCCAACCGCCGCCCCTCCCCATCGATCGCGCCACCGCCCCAGCTGTCGCCGACCCCTCCCCTCCTCCTATCCTCCAAAACTGCCTTCCCTGACCCTCGAGACCCGCCTAAAATCGACGCTACCGTAGGCCGCACCTACCGGAGATCCCAGCGTCGCCAAGCCTCGTCAGCTCCTTTGCTAGCGCCTCCTAAGCCGTAGCCAACCCTCTCCGACTCCTCCAGCGCTGCGAGCTCTCCTTCCGCCGACGAGAAACAACAGCCGTGAGTTTTCCTTTTTATTTGATTTTTCAGTGATTTTAAAACAGATTTTTATTTTCTTTTCTAAAATAAAACTGATTTTATTTTATTTTTAAAAACTGAAAACTTATTTTCATTTTAAAACTGAAATTAATGTTTTAGGAAAATGAAGAAAAAGATTTGATTTTGAATGTGATTTTTATATGTTGAACATCGAATTAAAAATATGATTTTTATATGTTGAACTTCGAAAGAAAAATAGAATTTTTATATATTGAACTTCAGAATAAAAATGTGATTTTTATACGTTGCACTTCAAATTAAAAATATGATTTTTATGTATTGAATAGCGAAGAAAAATTCGATTTTTACATAGGTAGTGAAAGCAGACAACGAGGATAACAAAAAGGCGATAGCGATGAAGATTTCTATCAAAGAAGAGTCATGAAGTTGGATAGCTATCGATGAGAACTTCTCACCTTTCAATTTAAATTTTCTAGTTATATATATATATACTAGGATGCAGACGGTGTTTAGTAGCACCTGACACCCGTCATCCACAGACCATGGATGGCTTGTTTGTTAAATTGTTTGGTTGTGTAGTTGATTAGATGATTTGATTGAAATTGAATTGTGTGGTGAAATGAATTGATATGATTGATGTGTGAATGGCGTGGGCCTTCACTAGACCGGGGATAAGGCTAGGCCTTGTCCCGTTTCTAGTATCGTGCCGTTATGCCGCCGAAATTTTCTAAAATGTGTTAGAAAAATAAAAATATCATTTTATTTAAAGAATGAACTTATCAGAAATTCATATGTTGGAATAAAATGTTTTATCGTTAAAAATATAATTTTTAACGTGAATGTGAATAAATAAATATTCATTTACAAACCAGACGGTTTGTTTATGTACACCTATTTGAAGGACATTGATTGGGACGATAAATTTTACACATCGCCCAACTACACGAATAAAATATTTGTTTGATTGTTTGAAACCCCACACGGGTGTTGGGATGAAACTTGAAGTTCACTCATCCTGATTGATTAAATATGTCGATCGATTGATTGACAAGCTGCTATAAGCGTTAAATGTCTATATTTGATGCTTATACAGTGTAGTGCACTTTGGTTGATGGTTGATTATTTTTCAATGCTATTATATACATGTGTTGTATGAAAATCCATATAATTAACTTTATATGGCAATTGATTGGGCCTCATTCCAATTTGAAAAATAAAGAATATTATAAAATAAAAGTTCATGTGTTGACAATACTCATCCATTGAGATTGGTCATGTGTTGAACGAAATATTTTAGTAATAAAATTTGCATCTTTATCGATATAAAATAAAAGTTCATGTGTTGACAGTACTCATCCATTGAGATTGGTCATGTGTTGAACGAAATATTTTGAAAAAGAAATATTTGAAATAGAATATTTGAAAATAGAAATTTATGAAGCCGTGTTGATTAGATT
This sequence comes from Allium sativum, assembly GCA_030737875.1. Taxonomy (NCBI): domain Eukaryota; kingdom Viridiplantae; phylum Streptophyta; class Magnoliopsida; order Asparagales; family Amaryllidaceae; genus Allium; species Allium sativum. The sequence goes on along the minus strand of CM060909.1, from coordinate 735,338,924 downwards.
GACGCCATTTTGACGTGATCGATATTTATATCGATTCTAAACGATTTCGAAATGAATTGAATTGAAAACGATTTCGAATTGAATTGAATTGAAAACGATTTCGAAATGAATTGAATTAAAAAACGATTTCGAAATGAATTGAATTGAAAACGATTTCGAACTGAATTGAAAACGATTTCGAAATGAATTGAATTGAAAACGATTTCGAAATGAATTGAATTAAAAACGATTTCGAAATGAATTGAATTGAAAACGATTTCGAAATGAATTGAATTAAAAACGATTTCGAAATGAATTGAATTAAAAACGATTTCGAAATGAATTGAATTGAAAACGATTTCGAAATGAATTGAATTAAAAACGATTTCGAAATGAATTGAATTGAAAACGATTTCGAAATGAATTGAATTGAAAACGATTTCGAAATGAATTGAATTGAAAACGATTTCGAAATGAATTGAATTGAAAGCGAATTGAAATGAATTCAAATTGAATTGAAATTTGAATTGAATAGGAATGAATTTTAAAACGAAATTACAAAGAAGAATTCAATTTTGATTTGAATTGAAAAGGAAGTTGAAATTGCTTTTGAAACGAATTTAAAACTATTTATATAATTCGTTTTAAATAGAAATCGACGAAATATATATTATATATATAATATAATGGCCTGAATAGAACGCGCCGCGCCGCGGCAGTTCGTGAATTTCGACCATTTATTTCAAACGGACATTACGGGAGATCCGACCGTCGGATTCTCCTAAAACCGGAACCGTTGGGTTCGTATCGAAAAGAGCTTTCTAACGAATGTGATAAATTAGAAATCTAACGGTTGGATTTGGAATTATGTCCAAATCAAATTGGAAAAAGGTCGCTATACGTGCAGTTCGATGGCGATTGATGGAAATCGACTGTACGGGCCTTAATAAAATTATTAAAAATAGTAATAATTTATGTAAAATCATAAGAAATGATTTAGAAAGAATTGGGATGAAAAACTCCATATTTGAAAAGATAGAAATAGATTTTTATCGAAATGAACTAGTTTTGAACTAGAATTATAATTCTATTTATTTTTAAATAAATAAATTGAATTTGAAATGGTTTTAAAAATAACCAGAATATCCAATGATTGCATTGGAGTGGAATTGAATCGAAATTGTCTTCGGAATATTTCGATGTTGGAATTCGTGATTATACGGATGTTGATATGGAAATTTGAAAGATATATACTTATATCGTTATTTCCAATACGACATTTGTTAATCGTAGAATTTGATATTGAATATAAGCCGATATATTTTCTATTCAGAGCCTTATATTGAATATCAAATGTGATTTGGGTTTGTCGTGAATGGTGTCTTCATTAACACTGTTCTTGAACCCAGTTGAGAAAAGATTAAATCTTTTTATTTAGATTTAATGAAGTGTACCAATTAAATAATATTTAATTGGAATTGAATTGATATTGATTTTTGGGTTTATCGTGAACAGTGTTTTAAACAACACTCGTTCTTTAACCCGATAATTAATGGAATGTGATTTTGGGTTTATCGTGAATCGTGTTTTAAATGACACTGATTCTTTAACCCAGTCGAAGATTAAAACTAAGTGGAGTTTTAATGAATCTTTAATTAGATTGAAATAATCGAAATGGAGTATCACCAGTTTTGCTCCAGGCGATAGTTAAATCTTTAATTAGATTTGAACGTGAAATGGTAATTGAATTTACCGATAACACCGTATATGAAGTATAACCAGTTTTACTTCATGGGATGAATAGGTTGGGATTGGGAAATTAAAACAAATGATTACTTCGGTAAGGTTCGTTAATCCCGACTAGTTTGAATTGATATTCAAAAATAGATTATAGAATAAATTCAAGAAATTTATCTTGGATAAAATTAATGGGAACCTTTCCCTATGAATGTGAAAATTAGAAATTGACTGTCGGTTAGCCAAACAGAATGGTTTTCTGGATATTGATCTGATGTTTGTTTCGGCCTTCGGGGTTAATATTTGGGGAATTATTCTCTTGATTAATTTACGGTTAGTGACTAATGAATTGGAATGAGGCGTATGTTGTGTTTGTGTAACACTTATTTAAAATATACGCGAGTTATTCGGAAAGACCGGGTTTATCCCATTCTGATTAACTGATACGACGATAAGTCGAAGATGAAGACGATGGTCGAAGACCGGAAGTCTTCACGTCGTTTGGGTGATTACTGATGATCTTGATTGGGCTGTACACCCAAGAAGATGGAAACAGTTGGTGATCGTCCAGACGTACTTGGAGATCGACGGATATGCGGGGTACTAGGTGCCTCCGGTTTCGTTCAGACCCAGAACGGACTTGTAAATGGACTGCGTGTCTGACATTGGATTTTAGTCCGTGTGATTGATCTCTATTAAATATATATCTGTTTGGCGGTGGAGAATTTATTCTCTTGCTTAACGCCCTTCTCTGAGACATACGAGCTCAGGGGTTATATATTGATGGATATCAATCGCATGGAGTGAATTGCCTGTGTGGCATGCCTAAGTGGCAATTGATCGAGGCTTCTGTTGAAAAGCAAAGTCTTGTGGTGATGATCAAAGCAAGGCCTTTGTGGCGTAGCTTTGTGTAACGTTTGCTTCGCGAGTTTCACACCAGGTATGAACCAAAAACGGGAGAGGACGTCAGGGAGGGCATGCGTTTCTTTCTAGCTAGAAGTGGCGTCAGAGGTTTTACACGCCCTGACGAGTTTGACTTATGTGGTTGTTGCTGTTGCGAGGCGCCTCAGATTGATCGGTCGTTCTCGAACCGATGGAGTCATTTAGTTGGCTCGTTTACGCCCCATAGGGCGGGGAAATGCATGTTCAGGGTTTAAGTTTAATCCACATCGGTGGACTGGCCCTGAGGATCCAAGGGCCCACCTGAGTCTGGGTCCTGTGGCTCGGGCTAGAGAGTCACGAATCGGTTGAGGACTATCTTTTGCCTCGGTTCATAGAAGGAAACCCAATTTCCAAATACGTGACTTTGCGATTTTGATTGTATAACCTATATATGGCGACATAGTGGTATGGGGCATTCATGCCGCCTATGATTGATACTTATGATTTGAAGTTGTTTTATACACTATGCACTTAAAATAGTATCAAATGATTTGTTTTAAACGTATCAAGCATTCTTTGGCTGTTATAAGGTAAAAACCCTATCCCCCGGCTTGCGTTGCATTGTGTGATAGGACCTGGGTCTTATAACAGCTTCATTTTTCTTTATTTAGCATTGCGCTGTTGTTTTATGCACTGGTATTCTTGGGAGGAAACCCGTTCCGTGTTATACGGCGTGGTCCCTTGATTTACCTAACTTTAAAAATAAAGATTGATAACTGTTTTAGTTCTCACACCAGTCCCATGACTGACCTGGAGTTTATTGTTTCAACCTAAACTCTGGGTGCCCCTATTTTCGACACGGGCAGCTAGTAGTTTTGTTTTTGCAGATTTATATTCACAGGATCCTGGTTTATAGCTGGAATGATATCCGGAAAGCTTTGTATCCGTATATCTCTTCTAGTTGTGTATTGTATTATTTTCCGCTGCTATGTATTTAAATGTAATTTAAATCTCTGATATTTCTGTGTAATATTGTTTCATACTCTGTATATTCTTGTAATCTGATGCATTGTTGTAATATACAATGAAATGTTCTTTTTATATGCATTCTATTTTGTCGTGTTCTCAAACGATAGGGCGTTTCGAACGGCCTGAATCGGTTTAGCGACTGGTTCGGATCGAGCGAAATTCCTTCTCGTCACAACTTCGAATAACTCCTTTGGATTAACTAACTTCGAATAACTCCTTTGGATTAACTAACTTCGAATAACCAATATTCGATAACTACTCTTCGAATAAATAATATTCGGTAACTCTTCTCAAATGAATAACATTTGATTTCTCCGCTCGAATAAACTATATTTGATTACTCTTCCCTCTAATACACTATATTCGATAACTCTACTTCTAATAAGTGATATTCGGCAACTATACTTGATTAACTCCACTTGGATAACTCTAACTGGTCAACTCTAACTGGTCAACTCTAACTGGTCAACTCTAACTGGTAAACTTTAACTAGTTAACTCAAATGGTTTAACCTAACTGGTTAACTCAAATGGTTTAACTCTATTCAAATATCTAATTCGAATAACTCATTTCGAGTAACTAAATTTGATTAACTCCCTTTTATAACGTTTATTCATTTCAAAAGATTTCCTTTTTACCACGTTTATCCATTTATAAAGATTTACTTTTTACAACGTTTATCCATTTATAAAGATTTACTTTTAGTAATGGTTCTTCACTTTATAAATGTCCTTTTAATAACGTTTCTACTTCTCTATATAAGTCCAGACTTATATATATATTCCATTTATCAACGATAAATAATTTATTTAATTTATAAAACATTATTTATAAATTAATCTACTTCAATTTATCTGTTTAAAACAGATTTCCTATTTAATATCTCATTTAAATCCATATCGTGTTATACCGTGTGCGAAGCACGTGTTTAAATCTATCCTTGTATAATTCTATTTATTTTCCAAATAAGTGTTCCTTTATTTATTCCCTACATAAATATCCCTTTATTCCATTTATTTAAAATCTAAATAAATGTTCCTTTATTTATTTCCTAAAGTAAATATTCCTTTATATTCTAATTCATTTATTTTCTAAATAAATGTTTCTATTTTATTTCATTTATTTTCTAAATAAATGTTTCCTTTTTCATTTATTTATTTTCAAATTAAATAAATGTTTTCCTTTCATAAAATCCTATCGATTTTATAAATAAGATTCATTTTCAATATAAACATTGAAAATCCCCTTATCAACATTTCGGTATGTTATGGTATTCAATCATATCAAATCACGATGTTCAATATCGTCCAAGCACATATAATCGCCCACAGATTTTATATCACATCATATAACAATATATGGAAAACAATAAAATAACTGTTGAGGAATCCAGTCGGATTCCTCCAACCTGTTTCCCTGCATCCACAGATGTTAAACAACGCCAGTATAATATTCTGATAAACAGAATCAACATATAACTATTTGACGGTTTATATATATATATATATACATACATAAATATATATATATAAAATCTCTACTAACTGACTAGCAGTTCAAGCAAACAATCAACACACAGTCAAACAGACAATATTTTAACAGTTCTAAGAATACAGCGTGAAATAAAACTGTTTAGAGTTAGTGAGATTTACTCACATTTGCGCGTTAACCGTTAAATAACGGTTTGCGTTATTTGATTCAATCGGACAATTTATTTCGGCATAAATTGTAACTGTCTCCGATCCACTCTCGGTCAGTCTCATTGTGGAGTGTACGTCCATACGATCCTGACGGATCCTGTTTTGTTCGATTTCATTTAAGTATGAATTAGATACGTATTTTTCAAGTTATATAGTTAATTAAAAACAAATTAAACACAACTCTAAATGAATTGGGCTTTACCAAAGTACCGGCCCACTTGACTTTAACCGCACCAATACCACCGTTCAATACCAGGCCGTAACCATTTGTTTCTCCCCCAAATCAAACTACAGAAAACCGCTCCTCCGAATTCCCCTTTGACCCGACGTTTGACCACCCTCCGCCTTCACCTCGGCCATACGTTGGCGACGCCATCACTACCACTGCGCTCCTCATCTCCTACCGCACCTGCTTGACCCCTCAGACCAGAACTCGAACCCGCCACCCAAAATCCGTCGAACAGCCCTGCCTCACCGCTACAGGAGGCGAACAAGATTGTGACCTTTTGACCTGAGCTTGGGTCTTCATCGGCGCATCCACCCCACCGAACCCAGTCCCAACGTCAGAAACCACTTCGACCCCTTCAAAGTTCAACGCCGGCACGCCCTACGTGCTGCTCGAAATCTTCAACAGCAGAGGACGTCGAGTTGGGAAAAACATGGATAGAAACGAAGCTGTTTTGTGGTTGATTCCGTTTCTATACCCTTTTGAAATTTATATAAACTTGTATGGATCCATTTTGATTTTGAATTGGTGAATTTTCTTTCTTGATTGTTGAAAGAACTATGGTGGCGACTCACAAAATTGGTGAACAGGAATTTTGTCAATGAGGGTTGGGAGGAAAAGATTATTTATAAGGTTTTAGTTGGAATTTGTATGTGGGTTTGAGAGGAACACGAGTTTGTTTATAGGCCAAGGGTGACTGATGGTTGCCACTCAAAAGACGTGGACCTTGTTTGGTCCAGAAACATTGTTAAGGAATGTAGATATTTGTGTGTAAGGGTTCATAGAGTCTAGTGTTCGTAACGTACAATTGCGTATGTAAGTTTCTTTACGGACAGAAATAAAAACACCATCGTGATGAGCGAGGTGTCCCGACTCCAGAAATATAATAATATCGGTAGATTACCTTATTTTGTGAAACCTCAAAATGTCGATACAGGGTGCTAAATACTTCAAATAAAAAGTTGCTTATTTAGTTAATTAAAAATTACAGTAAAATTCTAAAAATTAAATTATCGCTATTTCCCAAAAGAACCCTGTCCAAATTCGAGTCCGATATTTAAATATTCTCAAATAACCATTATGGTCAAGGCGCTGCATTTCTGAGAATTTGATTTGAATGTAACTCAAAATCTACATGACGAAACCCCGATATTTCTCTTCCACTAGAAAGATATACTCCACCAGCTCCACACGTTTCTTGTTTCACAGAAATCCAACTTAAAACGAATCATGTACATTCAGTTGAAGTTCAAATCGCCAAATAGCGAACTGCCGCGACGTTTCAGGTTCGTTTTAATTATAATTATAAATTATAAGTTCGAACGTTGTACTTTAAGTTATCGATATCGCCAAATCGATATATAAATCATTAAATAAATTAATTATTCGACAGCTAACAAAACGCGCCATTACAGACTTACCCCCTTAAAATAATTTCGTCCTCGAAATTGCTAAGCTAGGAAAATGCTACCAACTTTACTAACTAGATTCAAATATCTTTTAGTTTTCTTCTCAACTCCAGTTTCAACTGAACCATTAAATTTTAATTAATTTATTAATTCACTTCCGACCAACTAAAATTTTCAAAAATTCTGAAAATTTTCCAACACCTTAAATTTTCGAAAAATTTCGCCATAACCTCCTTTGTACGGCTCAATACGTCAAACCACAACTCGCCTCTCTAGGCCTCCTCCAATCCAAAAGGAAACCAAAATAGCCAAGTGGCTTGCCAATTCGGCTCATACAATCCAAACTCATATATGATATAAACTTGTACCTTTTTGTCGGGCATTTAACTCTATCCCTTTCATCTGCTACCACTTCAACATATACCAATGTTATCCATTCCAATTGATCTCCAATCAGTACATATCCTCAAATCCAAATCGAATTTCATTCGAACTCTAATATCAAATTCCAAATTATTGACTTATCAATTTGGTTCCATTCTAGACTATCTCTAATCCAATTCAATTTTATTTAACTGGGTTCAAGTTAAATTTCAATTTATTTTTACCATTTTATTTTATTTAACTTCATTAGTTAAATTTTAACTCCAGAACTTAAGTTCCTGGGTTTCTTTCAAATCAATTTGAAATCATAATGCCAATTCAAAACCTTTGAATTTCTAAACAACTTGTTTTCTCAAAACAATTCAAAAACAAAACCTTTGGTAGTAATCTGTCACTTAGAACTCGAAAATGAACACTGATGATGTCTAGATTCATCATCAGAATCTATTTTCCAGCTATCGAAGTGAGTTCAATACTATATCATTTTCAATTTGAAAAACATTTTCAAAATCTCCCAGGAACTTAAAATTTCCTTATTTTAAATTCCAAATTCTGATTAAATTCATATTTAATTCAAACTATTTCATATATTACATTCATATGAATTCTGATTGGTCATTTATAACCATTTCACCCTTTTATAATCTTATTCGATTATAATAACAACCAACACAATCAATATACTATAATGATTTCAAGATATATATTTCTTCTATAAACAAATATATTTTGGGAAAAATTATTTCATTTACCCTCTTTCAAAGCATACCATGGCGGTTCATCGTATTCGAGTGTTTAGTAACCCTTATCGATACAGTGGATCAAACTGATCGACCAGAATTCATAAGCCACTCAACCAATGAGTCTCCATAATATAAAACCATTTTATATTGAATAGCAATTACGCGCTCATATATATACACTCAAACTCAATCTAGGATATTACTAATCCCATCTCTATCGAGTTATGCCACAGAGCCAAGGTAATCACTTAACTTAAGCTCTGATACCAACTGTAACGGCTGGAAATTTTCGACTCCTCGAGAGTCGAAAATCCCGAGAACGTTAGTGAAAGAAAGTAGAGGGTGAGGAAGAAAAGATAGAACTAATAGAATAGAAGAAGAAGAAGAACTTACATCATCAGAGTAAACACGAATCTCACAGCGGAACGAATAAAATATAACATAACTTTGAAATACAAATCAGTACTCGTATATACATACCATTTCAAAGTACAACACTTAACAACACAGCGGAATAATAATAGCTATAATCCTGAAGCCTCCTGCTCCAAGCTCTCCAAGTGTATCTGTAAAATCCCGACTAACTGACTGCCCATACAAATTTAGGCACCCAAGAGTTTAGGGAAAACAAACAAAATAAACTCCGGGTCAATCATGGGACTGGTGTGAATAAAACTCCAACACTTGGTTAAATAAAGGATATCTTTCTGATATTATAATAATGTCTAAATACAAATAGATATCAATCTAGCAGAACGCTTGCATCTCACGTTCCACATACATAGTATACAAATAAAACCGTGAGCGCTTATTGGAGATTGGATTCCTACAGACAAGGTATGGGAGCACCTTCCGATCAGTGTACTCTAGAGGAGATACACTAGGGTTCAACAAGAACGTCTTGCAACCCGGCCACACATGACCGTCCACTCATTTAGCTTGAGTGTGACGAATATATTATCACCGATGGTTGGGATCAGCAATCATCCTTCCCGATAAGGGACAGCATTGAAATAGATTATAAAGAATTACAATTGAATATTCTCTAGATGGTGATAATACACCCTGCTTGGGTTTGGCCCAACTAGCCATGCTGCCTAGCCCAACTTCTGTTATTTCCGGGTTGTGAGGTTTAAGGTCACGTTTATCACTTTGACAGATTATTGCTTCAATTACTTTGAATGCCACATCGTCATACCCGCCAAATCATTATCGATTTCTCAAGGCATCACGAGTATAAAAGCTAAGAGAAACGAATTTCTCCGCCACCCACGCAATACGTTAAAAGAGATCAACATATATGATTCGTTAAGAATACTTTGTCAGACACTCGTCCATATACGTTGTTCTGGGACTGAATAAACCGAAGGCACTATTCAGTGAATCCATCCTACCTAGGCTTTTCACAATAGCCCTTGCACTTCACTCCGTCTTCAATTATCTTCAGCGTATTTGATTCGCAACGCTTATGCTAATAAGGAGTGGTTCTTCGGATAATAATCCAACCGGTCTCTCCATATTTACAACGTAAATATGGTCAAAACTTTGATAGTCTGTGATTCAACTATCAAATGAAAACATGTCGGTGTACAAACAACGATCTTATTTCCAAATGGGAATTCGATCGATCAATCATCATATGTTCATATTTCCTTATTTCATATATTTAGAAAATATATGTTATTAATCATTGGAAAACATTTCCATAGCTTATTTTCACATCACTATTATTTCGCAACTATCAATCCCTAACTGTAACTAGTATGAGAACAATTCTCTAAGTATCAATCCGGAAGGTCGAAACCAACATCAGATCGTCACTTAGAAAACCGTTCAACTTACCCTCTCCAGTCAGTTTCTGAATTTGCTTAACTCTATTTCTTAAATTCTTATCATGAAAACATTTCATTTTCTATGTTTAGAAAACATATCTGACTATATTTGGAAAACGTTTCCAAAACTCATTTACGGATTTCCAATGAACGTTGTATAAAACATCGTTACGCTTAATCCATTAATCGCTTATTACTTAACTATATTTCAAATCAACCTTTTCTATCGAACCACAACTATTCCTTTGTCAATTCTGAAGTCAATCAAGTTGGGGTATAATTACCTCTCAGACCTTAATTGAACAACGTCCTTTACTGTGAAATAGATGAAGTTCGTCACTCACTTTTTCCAATCATCTGTTTACGCAAATTCTCGGATTCAGGTTACGAATCCACTTCTTATATGACAGTGTTTGATTATAACTATAACGTTATAATTCCTACCCCTAAATTATCTAACCTAAATTATAAATTTATTTCCTAACTCGAATAATTTAACAGACACCTAATTTCTAAATCAATAACTAAATCTTGATTTAAACCCTGGAAAGTAAATAGTACTTTCCCGAATTCGCTATAATCGAATTCGACGTATAACTCTCTTTCGAGTAATCTCTATTCGATTAACTCCCTTTTTAATAACTTACATTTGATAAACTCTATTTCGATTAACCCCTATCGAATAACTAATATTCGAATAACTCTTCTTGGTTGGCTCTATTTCATTAACTCTTATCGAATAACAAATATTCGATTTTCTTAAATGTGTCAATTCTTATCGAATAACTAACATCCGATTTAACTTAAATGGATTTACTCTTATCGAACAACTTATTCGATTAACTCAACTTGATTTTCTTAACTCGATTATCTCAACTCGATTTCTTAACTCGATTACTTAACTCGATAAATCTTAACTCGATTACTTAACTCGATAACTTAACTTAACCCAAATCGATTAACTCAACTCTAATCGATTAACTTAATTTGATTTACTCCTTTGAATAACTAATTCGAATAACTTGATTGATTAACTCCTTCGAATAACTAATTCGAATAACTTACCTTCGAATAACCAATATTCGATTTACTCTAACTCGATTAACTTAATTCTAATCGATTTACTCCATTTTGGTTCAACTTAATTCAAATCAATTAACTTAACCCAAATTGATTAACTCCTTTCGAATAACTAAATTCGATTTAACTCTTCTCGAATAACTACATTCGATTAACTCAAATTGAATAACTAATATTCAATTAACTCTTCGACTAACTCCTTTGGATTAACTAACTTCGAATAACTCCTTTGGATTAGCTAACTTCGAATAACTCCTTTGGATTACCTAACTTCGAATAACTCCTTTGGATTAACTAACTTCGAATAACTCCTTTGGATTAACTAACTTCGAATAACTCCTTTGGATTAACTAACTTCGAATAACTCCTTTGGATTAACTAACTTCGAATAACCAATATTCGATAACTACTCTTCGAATAAATAATATTCGGTAACTCTTCTCAAATGAATAACATTTGATTTCTCCACTCGAATAAACTATATTTGATTACTCTTCCCTCGAATACACTATATTCGATAACTCTACTTCTAATAAGTGATATTCGGCAACTATACTTGATTAACTCCACTTGGATAACTCTAACTGGTCAACTCTAACTGGTCAACTCTAACTGGTCAACTCTAACTGGTAAACTTTAACTAGTTAACTCAAATGGTTTAACCTAACTGGTTAACTCAAATGATTTAACTCTATTCAAATATCTAATTCGAATAACTCATTTCGAGTAACTAAATTTGATTAACTCCCTTTTATAACGTTTATTCATTTCAAAAGATTTCCTTTTTACCACGTTTATCCATTTATAAAGATTTACTTTTTACAACGTTTATCCATTTATAAAGATTTACTTTTAGTAATGGTTCTTCACTTTATAAATGTCCTTTTAATAACGTTTCTACTTCTCTATATAAGTCCAGACTTATATATATTCCATTTATCAACGATAAATAATTTATTTAATTTATAAAACATTATTTATAAATTAATCTACTTCAATTTATCTGTTTAAAACAGATTTCCTATTTAATATCTCATTTAAATCCATATCGTGTTATACCGTGTGCGAAGCACGTGTTTAAATCTATCCTTGTATAATTCTATTTATTTTCCAAATAAGTGTTCCTTTATTTATTCCCTACATAAATATCCCTTTATTCCATTTATTTAAAATCTAAATAAATGTTCCTTTATTTATTTCCTAAAATAAATATTCCTTTATATTCTAATTCATTTATTTTCTAAATAAATGTTTCTATTTTATTTCATTTATTTTCTAAATAAATGTTTCCTTTTTCATTTATTTATTTTCAAATTAAATAAATGTTTTCCTTTCATAAAATCCTATCGATTTTATAAATAAGATTCATTTTCAATATAAACATTGAAAATCCCCTTATCAACATTTCGGTATGTTATGGTATTCAATCATATCAAATCACGATGTTCAATATCGTCCAAGCACATATAATCGCCCACAGATTTTATATCACATCATATAACAATATATGGAAAACAATAAAATAACTGTTGAGGAATCCATTCGGATTCCTCCAACCTGTTTCCCTGCATCCACAGATGTTAAACAACGCCAGTATAATATTCTGATAAACAGAATCAACATATAACTATTTGACGGTTTATATATATATATATATATACATACGTAAATATATATATATAAAATCTCTACTAACTGACTAGCAGTTCAAGCAAACAATCAACACACAGTCAAACAGACAATATTTTAACAGTTCTAAGAATACAACGTGAAATAAAACTGTTTAGAGTTAGTGATATTTACTCACATTTGCGCGTTAACCGTTAAATAACGGTTTGCGTTATTTGATTCAATCGGACAATTTATTTCGCCATAAATTGTAACTGTCTCCGATCCACTCCCGGTCAGTCTCATTGTGGAGTGTACGTCCATACGATCCTGACGGATCCTGTTTTGTTCGATTTCATTTAAGTATGAATTAGATACGTATTTTTCAAGTTATACAGTTAATTAAAAACAAATTAAACACAACTCTAAATGAATTGGGCTTTACCAAAGTACCGGCCCACTTGACTTTAACCGCACCAATACCACCGTTCAATACCAGGCCGTAACCATTTGTTTCTCCCCCAAATCAAACTACAGAAAACCGCTCCTCCCAATTCCCCTTTGACCCGACGTTTGACCACCCTCCGCCTTCACCTCGGCCATACGTTGGCGATGTCATCACCACCACTACGCTCCTCATCTCCTACCGCACCTGCTCGACCCCTCAGACCAGAACTCGAACCCGCCACCCAAAATCCGTCGAACAGCCCTGCCTCACCGCTATTGGAGGCGAACAAGATTGTGACCTTTTGACCTAAGCTTGGGTCTTCATCGGCGCATCCACCCCACCGAACCCAGTCCCAACGTCAGAAACCCCTCCGACCCCTTCAAAGTTCAATGCCGGCACGCCCTAGGTGCTGCTCGAAATCTTCAACAGCAGAGGACGTCGAGTTGGGAAAAACATGGATAGAAACGAAGCTGTTTTGTAGTTGATTCCGTTTCTATACCCTTTTGAAATTTATATAAACTTGTATGGATCCATTTTGATTTTGAATTGGTGAATTTTCTTTCTTGATTGTTGAAAGAACTATGGTGGCGACTCACAAAATTGGTGAACAGGAATTTTGTCAATGAGGGTTGGGAGGAAAAGATTATTTATAAGGTTTTAGTTGGAATTTGTATGTGGGTTTGAGAGGAACACGAGTTTGTTTATAGGCCAAGGGTGACTGATGGTTGCCACTCAAAAGACGTGGACCTTGTTTGGTCCAGAAACATTGTTAAGGAATGTAGATATTTGTGTGTAAGGGTTCATAGAGTCTAGTGTTCGTAACGTACAATTGTGTATGTAAGTTTCTTTACGGACAGAAATAAAAACACCATCGTGATGAGCGAGGTGTCCCGACTCCAGAAATATAATAATATCGGTAGATTACCTTATTTTGTGAAACCTCAAAATGTCGATACAGGGTGCTAAATACTTCAAATAAAAAGTTGCTTATTTAGTTAATTAAAAATTACAGTAAAATTCTAAAAATTAAATTATCGCTATTTCCCAAAAGAACCCTGTCCAAATTCGAGTCCGATATTTAAATATTCTCAAATAACCATTATGGTCAAGGCGCTGCATTTCTGAGAATTTGATTTGAATGTAACTCAAAATCTACACGACGAAACCCCGATATTTCTCTTCCACTAGAAAGATATACTCCACCAGCTCCACACGTTTCTTGTTTCACAGAAATCCAACTTAAAACGAATCATGTACATTCAGTTGAAGTTCAAATCGCCAAATAGCGAACTGCCGCGACGTTTCAGGTTCGTTTTAATTATAATTATAAATTATAAGTTCGAACGTTGTACTTTAAGTTATCGATATCGCCAAATCGATATATAAATCATTAAATAAATTAATTATTCGACAGCTAACAAAACGCGCCATTACATAAATGATTTGGGAAGAATTGGGATGAAAAATCCCATATTTGAAAAGATAAAAATATATTTTTATCGAAATTAACTAGTTATTAACTAGAATTATAATCCAATTATTTTTAAATAAATAAATTGGATTTGAAATGGTTTCAAAAATAACCAGAATTTCCAATATATGAATTGGAAAGGATTTGAATCGAAATTATCTTCGGAATATTTCGATATTGGATTCCGTGATTATATGGATATTGTGGAGGAATTTGGAAGATATATATTGTTAATCCCAATGCGGTATTTGTTGGTTTCATAATTTGATATTGAATATAAGCTAATATATTTTCTATTCAGAGCCTTGTATCCAATGTTAAATTGGATTTTGGGTTTGTCGTGAACGATGTCTTCATTAACTCTGTTCTTAAGCCCAGTTGAGAAAAGATATAAATCTTTTTATTAAGGTTTAATGAAGTTTACCAATTAATTAACATTTAATTGGAATTAAATTGAAATTGGTTTTTGAGTTTATCGTGAAAGGTGTTTTAAATAACAATTGTTCTTTAACCCGATTAATAATGGAATGAGATTTTGGGTTTGTCGTGAATGGTATCTTTAAAAATACTATTCTTAAACCCAATGGAGTTAAGAAAATTAGAAAATAACTGGAGGTTAGCTAAGTTGAATAGTTTCCTGGGTATTGATCTGATGTTGGTTTCGGCCTTCGGTATTAATACTTAGGAAATTGTTCTCTTACTAATTTATGTTTAGAGACTAATGGATGTGATTTTGGGTTTATCCTGAACCGTGTTTTAAATGAAATTGGTTCTGTAACCCAGTTACTGACAGGATATGATTTTCCAAGTTATATAATCATTAATATTGATTTTTGGGAAGATTAAAACTAAGTGGAGTTTTAATGAATCTTTAATTAGATTGAGAATTGAGAACGAAGTATCAGCGGTTTTGCTCTGAGCGATAGTTAAATCTTTAATTAGATTTGAATGAGAAATGGTAATTAATTTTACCGATAACACCATGGTGTTAGATATGGAGTATTACGAGTTTTGCTCCAGGGAATGAATAGGTTGGGATTGGGAGATTAAACAAATGATTACTTCGATAAGGTGCGCTAATCCTGACTAGTTGGAAAACCTTAATATGGTTTGAAATGATATCCAAAGGAAAATTAAAGAATAAATTTTAAAGAATTTATCTTTGATAAAATTAATGGGAACCTTTCTCTAAGAATGTGAATATTTGAATAAAGAATATTCTGGATTGAAATGAGGCATATATTGTGTTTTTATAGCACTTGTTTATAATATACGCGAGTTATTCGGAAAGACCAGCTTTATCCCATTCTGAATAACTGATATGACGATAAGTCAAAGATGAAGACGGTGGTTGAAGACCGGAGGTCTTCACATTGTTCGGATGATTACTGATCTCTTGATTGGGCTGTACACCCAAGACGAAGTAATAAGTGGTGATTGTCCAGACATACTTGGAGGTCGACCGGATATGCGATGACCTCTTTCCTGCATTGGATATATGGGGCAAGGAATAAGGTGCCTTTGGTTTCGTTCAAAGCCAAAACAAACTTGTAAATGGATTGTGCGTCTGACATTGGATTTCATTCTACGTGATTGATAGACATCAGTTGTGTAACGACCCGGGTTTTCACGAACTTGGTTATCGACATAAACTGAATGTCGACTATCCAAGCATCGGAAACACCAGATAGTCCACGAAAGAAATTAGAGGGTGAGAATAGATAAGATAGAAACTTAGAATAGAAGAAGAAGTACATACAATATCAGAGTAAACACGAATCTCACAGCAGAACGAGCAATATATAATAGATACATAACTTTGAAATAAAATCAGTATATGTATATAATAACATTATCAGAGTATAACACTTATAACACAGCGGAAATAAACAATAGCTATAAAAACGCTGGTGAAGCCTCCTGCTCCATCTCCTTCTAGTGCATCTGTAAATCCCGACTACTTGACTGCTCGTACAAATTCGAGCACCCAAGAGTTTAGGCAAAACAAAACAAACACCGGGTCAGTCATGGGACTGGTACGAGTAAACAATTTAAAACAGTTTGAGAAAATAAAGATATCTCATAAGGCAACGCCGTATAACACGGGACGGGTTTTTCCCTTATGAGAATCCAAAACACTTGATTTAACTTTCAAAAATCCTTTTGAAAGAAATGATAATATTTGTATCAAAACATAATTTGATATTATAATAGTGTCTATCAACCACAATATAATAATCATCTAGCAAAACGCTTTCATCTCATATTCCACATACATAATATATAATAAAAAACCATATGCACTTATTAGGTAATTAATTCCAACTGGCAAGGTATAGGACCATTTTCCGATAGTGTATCTCTAGAGAGGAATACGCCGGGTTCAACAAGAACATCTTGTAACCTAGGCTAAACATGACTGGTCACTCATTTCGCTTGAGTGCACTGAATGTATTATCACCAATGGTTGGGATCAACAACCGTTTCTCGAAAAAGACAGCATCGAAATAGATTATAGAAGTAAATGAAACTCTAGATCAGGTGACAATACATCCTAATTAGCAGCTAACCACTTAGCCATGCGACCAACCCGATTTTAAACCATTTCCTGTTTGTGAGGCTAGAGGACAAAACGTACAGATCACACCTTTATTTACTTTGAATGTCACATCGTCATACCCTCCAAATCACAAATTGATTTCCTTAAAAATACAACGGGCATACACCTAAGAGAAACGAATTCCACCGCCACCAAACGTAAATACGTTTGATGAGATTAACTTATGTGATCTATTAAATATACCCCGTTAGACATTCTTCCATACAGGTCATCCTGGGACTAAACAGACCGAAGGTACTATTCTGTAAACAGGAAAACCCTTGCAAAACTCCATCTTCAATTATCATCATCATATTTGATCGCAAAGCTACCGCCCATACAGAGTGGTTTTCAGATAATATATCTGATCCCGATCTCTCCGTATTGACGACGGAAAAATGGTCAAGAACTTTGATAGTCGGTGATTTAACTATCAAAGAAAAACATGTATGCAAACAACGATATTATTTCCAAATGGAAATTCTATCGATCAATCATCAATCAACATTTATTCATTTCCTCATTTCTCATTTCCATATATTCATCAAATCCTTATTTTCTAATTTTGGAAAATATACGTTATTAACTTTGGAAAACGTTTCCATTTCTGATTCACGCATCACTATCTTCTCACATATATCAGTTTCTAACTGTAAACTAGTATGAGAACAACCCCCTACGTATTAACCTCGAAGGCCAAAACCAACATTAGATCAATACACAGACAGCTGTTCAACTCAACTAATTTCCAGTCAGTTTCTAATTCCTTTAACTCCATTTTAATTCCTAATTCAAAACCCCAAATTCCTTTATGATATTTTATTTGCAAAATATTTACTTTAATCTATTTTTCACATAGAATTGAATAATATTTCTTTATATAATCAAAATAGTTTGATTCTGTATTTAAAACAATATCTTAAACCCAAATTCTAGTTATATTTTTATTTGTAGAATTATTCATATAAATCTCCTTTTTATTTCCAACACTTAAATCTCATTTATAATTCCTTTTATATAATTCTATTTATTCTACATAAACCCTTTTATATAATTCTATTTATTCTATATAAATCCTTTTGTATGTTTCTATTTATTCTTTATAAATCCTTTTATATATTTCTGTTTATTCTATATAAATCCTTTTATATATTTTATTTATAAATATTTAATTTTCAATATTCACTTTGAAATTTTTTCTTATTACATTCCAGTATTTCATATGGTATTTAAAATACCCAATAACATGACCAGTGTCACAATAATCAATCACAGACTATATATCATATCATATATCACAATATATGAAAACAAACAGTATTATAAATATTGAGGTATCCAGTTGGATCCCTCCAACCTGTTTCATTGCATCGACAAATGTTAAACAATATAAATAACATTAATTTCATTTCAATATGAAATATTCTAATAAACAGAATCAATATTTGATTAACGATATATATATATATATATATATATATATATATATATATATCGTTATCTATAATTTCAAATAATACATCAGCAATTCAACCAAACAATCAACACATAGCAATCGATCATCATTAATCACTACTAGATTATATTTATAAAAATATAAACTGTACAGAGTTAGTGAGATTGAGACGACCCGAACCTCCCCGTGAAGGAAAGCCCGGATAGAATTGAGTACAAGACCAATCAGAACGCAGACGGTTCATTGTTATTACAACCATTCCATCAGATACAAGAATAAACAGAGTATAAATGAATAAATTACATTCAACAAATATCATAGATTTAAATTACATTTAAATACATCACAGCGGAAAATAATACAAAAGCACAACTAGAAGTAATGCACGGATACAGAGCTTTCCGAGCATCGTTCCAGCTGTAAATCAGGATCCTGTGAATATAAATCTGCAAAACCAAAACTACTAGCTGCCCGTGTCGAAAATAAGGGCACCCAGAGTTTAGGTTAATACAATAAACTCCAGGTCAGTCATGGGACTGGTGTGAGAACTAAAACAGTTATTTAAAACTTTACTTTAAAAGAGAGTAATTCAAGGGACCACGCCGTATAACACGGAACGGGTTTCCTCCCAAAAATACTAGTGCATATAACAAAACAGCGCAATGCTCTTTGGAAAAATGAAGCTATTATAAGACCCAGGTCCCATCACAAAATGCAACGCAAGCCGGAGGATAGGGTTTTCCCTTATAATAGCCAAACATGCTTGGTACGTTTAAAACAAATCACTTGATACTATAATAAGTGTATAGTGTCAAAACAATTCAATCATAAATATCAATCATAGGTGGCATGGGTACCATCTATCATGTCGCTATACTAGTTCTACAATTAAAACCGCAATATCACGTATTGGAAATTGTATTTCCGTCATGAGTCGAGGCAAGGGGCAAGCTCCTCTCCATTCGAGACACTCTAGCAAATGTATCAGGACCCCACTTTGATCCTTGGAATCGGCTGGGCCGGTCCTCTCCTACTTTTGAGGATTGGCAATTCCTGAACACACGTTTCTCGGTCCTTACAGACCTATATCCGAGGCGCCTCGCATTCTAACAACCACACAGGTGAAGAGTATATAAATGTCAGGGCTGGTAAGTCACTGACACCACCCTAGCTAGAAAGAAACGTCGTGCTCTCCCAGCGGTCCGTCTCCCGTTTTTGACTCATACCGAGGTGTGAGGCTCGCGAATTCACGCTATACACAAAGCTATGCCACACAGACCGTGTTTTGATCATCAACCACAAGACTTTGCTTTTCAACAAAAGCCTTGATCAATTGCCACTTACGCGTGCCACACTGGCAATTCACTCCATGCGACTGATGTCCATCGATATACAACCTCTGAGCTCGTACGTCTCAGAGAAGGGCGTTAAGCAAGAGAATAAATTCTCCGCCGCCAAACAGATGTATATTTAATAGATATCAATCAACACAGAATAAAATCCAATGTCAGACACACAATCCATTTACAAGTTCGTTCTGGGTCTGAACGAAACCGGAGGCACTTTCCTCGCATATCCATCCATCTCCAAGTACGTCTGGACGATCACCAACTATTTCCCTCATCCCGGGTGTACAGCCCAATCAAGATCATCAGTAATCACCCAAACGATGTGAAGACTTCCGGTCATCAACCACCGTCTTCATCTTCGACATCTCGTCGAATCGATTATTCAGAATGGGTATAAACCCGGCCTTTCTGAATAACCCACGTATATGATAAACAAATGTTACACAAACAAAACAAACGCCTCATTCCAATTCAGAATATTCTTTTATTCACAAAATCACATTCTTAGGGGAAAGGTTCCCATTAATTTTATCAAAGATAAATTCTTCTAAATTTATTCTTTAATCTTCCTTTGGATATCATTTCAAACTAGTCGGGATTAGCGAACCACACCGAAGTAATTATTTATTTTATTTCCCAATCCCAACCTATATATCCCATGAAGAAAACTGGTAATACTCCATATCTAACACCACGGTGTTATCAGTAAAATTAATTACCATCTCACGTTCAAATCTAATTAAAGATTTAACTATCGCTTTGGAGCAAAACTGGTAGTACTCCATTCTCGATCACCTTTCAGATTTGATAATTTAAATTATCAATTCACATTTCAATCTTATTAAAGATTCATTAAAACTCCACTTAGTTTTAATCTTTTCAAAAATCAATATCCTGCCTTTAACTGGGATAAAGAACCAATGTCATCTAAAACACGATTCACGATAAACCCAAAATCACACTCTATTGTTAATCGGGTTAAAGAACAGGTGTTGTTCAAAACACCGCTCACGATAAACCCAAAAACCAATTCAATTTCAATTTCAATTAAATATTATTTAATTGATACACTTCATTAAATCTAAATAGAAAGATTTAATCTTTTTCCCTACTGGGCTTAAGAACAGTGTTAATGAAGACACCATTCACGACAAACCCAAATCACATTTGATATTAAATACAAGGCTCTGAATAGAAAATATACCGGCTTATATTCAGTATCAAATCCTGAAACCAACAAATATCGTATTGGAAATAACGATATAAAATATATCTTTCAAATTCCCATAACAATATCTGTATAGTCACGAAATCCAACATCGAAATATTCCGAAGATAATTTCGATTCAACTCCAGTCCAATTCACGTATTGGGAATATTGATTATTTTTAAAATCACTTTCAAATTCAATTTATTTATTTCAAAAATAAATTGATTTTAATTCTAGTTCAAAACAAGTTCATTTCGACAAAAATATATATTTATCCTTTCAAATGTGGAATTTTTCATCCCTGTTCTTTCCAACCCACATATTATGATTTTACACAAATTATTAATATTTTTAATAATTTTATCAAGGCCCGTACAGTCGATTTCCATCAACGGCCATCGAACTGCACTTACAACAACCTTTTCCAAATTTGATTTGGACATAATTCCAAATCCAACCGTTAGATTTCAAATTTCTAATATTCATTGGAAAGCTATTTTCGATACGAACCCAACGGTTCCGGTTTTAGGAGGATCCAACGGTCGGATCTCCTGTAATGTCCATTCGAAGTCAATGGTCGAAATTCACGAACTACCGTGGCGCGGCGCGTTCTATTCAGGCCATTATATATATAATACATATATTATATATATTTCATCGATTTTCTTTTTAAAACGTATTTTATAAACCGTTTTAAATTCCTTTTCAAAACCATTTCAACTCTATATTCAATTTCAAATCAAAATTGAATATTTCGTATCATTACTATATAAATGATAATATTTTCAAAATGTTATATTTTGAAATCACTATCTTTTCTATATTTGTTATAAAAACGAATATAATCGATATAAATCTCGTTCACGTCAAAATGGTGCAACTTTAATCAACACGGCTTCATATATTTCAATAAATTCGTTATTCTATTCAACAAATGAATATATATTCTATTCAACACATGAATCCAGATTTCTTTCAACACACGACTAATCTCAACACATGAGTATTGTCAACACACGACTATTTTTGTTATGTAAAATATTTTATAAAACTATGGTATCTATCGTTTGATTTTTTTAATTAAACTCCACCATGAAGTAGTTCTAATTTTAAATATGATAAAGATGTAAATTTTATTATTAAAATATTTTACTCAAGACATGAATAGTTTCAACACATGAACATCGTCAACACATGACTATTTTTATATTCAACACATGAATTTTCTTTTATAATATTCATTATTTTCCCGATTGGAATGAGGCCCAATCAATTACCATATAACGTTAATTATATGGATTCCACCCAACACATGTATATAATAGCAACGATAAACAATCAACCATCATCCAAAGTGCACTACACAACTGCATAAGCATCAAATATAAATAATTAACACTTACACAGCCTGTCGACCAATCGATCGATATACAATTAAATAATTGGGATTAGTGTACGCCAAATATCATCCCAACACCCGTGTGGGGTTTCAAATCAACAAACACAGATTTTTATTTGTGCAGTTGGGCGATGTGTAAAATTTATCGACCCAATCAATATCAGTCAAACCAGTTGTTAGACCCAAATGTGGTCCTAACACCCAAATTGATTAGAAACAAGATAAAGTAAAACAGAAATAAAAAAGAACACACAAGATTTATAGTGGTTCGGCGAAGAAATGCCTACGTCCACTTAGTTTTCACTATATTCAGTAACTCAATTACAAATACAATGTAAGATTCGCTCACAACTCACCTTTGTTCACTCAGAAAGATAAAAACAGGAAATGAAAGATGGTTTGGATTTTCCGGGAGTGAAGGAATTCGAATGATGGAGGTACTTGGATTCTCAAAAGTGCTGAAAAAGATCCTCCTCTTTGTCTCTAGATGGGGTATTTATAGGTGTGAATTTGCCTGAGATGCAATCCGGGTCGGAACACGTGTCATCCATCGCCCTCTCTTCGGGTTCGGATGGGCCATCAAGCAGACAACGCATCAATGAGATGGACGTTAGGGGTAGGAATTGGTCACATCCGATCCGGTTCTCCAGGCGACTTTATAGGAGATTTTCCTGGATCATGGGTGCGGGTCGGAGACATGCAGGTTGGGGGTTCGGATCGGAATACCCGACCCGAACCGGAGTAGCTTGAACGTCTCTTCTTCTCTAATCATACTCCGCTCCGCTCCGAAGTCGTGGCAAGCAGACGGCTTTCCGATCCACCTGAGATTCATTGGCCTTCCGATCCGATCAGGTATGCTTTGCCAATTTATCCAGTAAGAGATATCCGATCCGAACAGAGAATTTTACCCGATCCGAACCGATACGCTGCTATCAATCTGAATTGTGGAGCTTCCTTCCGATCCGAACCGGAGTCGCATAACTTGAAATATTCTTCAACAGTTGGTTTCTTGACTTTGTGTTGCCTAGTTCACAAAGTAAGCTAACATTTTGCCCCCTCAAAGGATGCTTTCGTTGTACAAAGCGTCCTTTGATGTCGTTCAACCAGAATTGTCAAGAGTAATGCATTGATTTCCATTCGGTTCGGCGTCCGATCCGAGTGGCTTTTCTTCATTTCTGAGCAAATTTGGGAACTCTACTAGCCGTGTAATGCTTCTTGTAGGTATGCTCCTTTTACTTCCCTTCTCTTCAATTCGAGTCGGATGCTAAATCAACGTGTGAAATTTCCGCTCGGCTCGGATTCCGATCCGAAGCGTATTCGTGGATTTAGTTCTTAAACACTGGGCCTTCAGAGAGAGTTGTGCTATTGGGCTTCCACCCCGGTCCGATCGGGCGAGACAAAATAGGGAGACGAAGAGCCAACTCCATTCTTTATATAAACTCACCACCGTCTTCACTTCTTTCTTCTTCGTTTCTATTGCGGCTCGGACCCAAGCATCGAAAATCTTAAAAACTCTAAAACTCCGAACTCCTTTCTTGTTGATTCCTCAAATCAATCACATAGGTAGCTTTTTAAACTCGAATAACATCGTAATAAACGTTCTTGATTTCAATTAGCGTTGGATTAGGATGGTTTAATCGTAGGCTTTGCTTGAACCCCCCGCCGCCGCTGGTGGATGCGCTATCGCTTCAAGGCATTGCGAGGCTGGAGAGGGCAAATTTTATCCTCAACGATGGCCTTGATGATAAAATGGACCTGTTTGTGAGAAAGGAGGGAAAGAGGAAGAAGATGAGGAGCGTGGTGACTATCTGGAGTCGGTTCGGGTAGAAGACGGAGGACCAAAAAAGGAAGGAGAAGGAAAGGGGATCGGCTCGGATTGCACACCTTAGAAAGACGGGAGGAAAGAAAACATCGGCTCGGGTCTCGTTCTTAGAAAAGATGGAAAGGAAAGGAAAAGGCGGTTCGGGTCGGAAAAGTGAATGGGATAAGAGGCTGAAGTAAACGGGTCGGTTAGGTGATGCTGGTTCGGTTCGGATCGGGCTACCCGACCCGAACGGATCAGTCCCGCTTCTGCATCCGTTGCTTCCCTTGTCTTGAACTGACCACGCTTTAATGAGGCATCCGAACCGACTGTTATCTTTGCCTGCGTCGAGCTAGTCATCATATGTATATCCGAACCGACCCGAACATATTGAACTTGACACATAAAGACCACTCAACTAATTCAACTAACACTCATTCTAGACGAATATACCTCGCGGACAGTTAGGATAGTGCCTTGTAAACATGAACGAGAATTAAGAACAATTCTGACTATCACCTTCTCTTTAAAGCTTCGTCTTACACTGCTGTACTCTTATTTTGTACTTCCCGCATTTGTTGCACACACTTTAGTTCACACACATACACAAAAAGGGGACACGGGATAATTCACTCTAATTCGTGCTATTGCTTCTTCAATAGTTCCATGACAATGAGGCCCAGACGCTCTTCTCGTCTAGCTGAGAGGAAAGAAGCTCCAGAAACTTCCCACAAAACTACTCTCGAGGATATATCTTCTTCATCTGACCCAGAATGGGACAGCGAGGGTCCGGATTACGGAGCTGGTCATCGGGAAAGCGGTGAAGTGTCTTCAGAAAATGAAGTTTCCCTAGGCTTTGAGGAGGAAGGAGGGATTGGTGACACCCGAGCACCCGATGAATTCGACTCAGCCACTATATTGGAATCACCTCCAGATTCCGTAGAGTCAACAATTGACAATGACCGACTCGTGAGAATTTGCTTGAAGTATGGAATAATGAAGAGAGACACTCTAGTGCCCTCACGTTCTGACCGTCCACATAACCCTCCAGAAGGATATATGACGGTCACTCGTTTGATGTGCATGGTTGGCGCCATTCCTCCTTTCTCGCCTTTCATCGTCGACTTCTTAAGACAAATGCGGATTGCCCCCATGCAGCTACATCCCAATTCATACGCCTATCTGCATACCTTATTCATAGCATATCGTGAAATTCTAGGCGTGGAGCTTATGTTTGACGATGTTCATTTCTTCTATAATTTCAAACATCGGACTAGGGAAACCCCTTCTTTCTGTTACTTTGAGTCGGTCCCAAAGAGGAAGATAATCTCTACACCGTTTAGCAGCAAGGCTGGAGATTCCAGATTGGAGTGGTTCTATATAAAGCAACAGCCTGGATGCGCCAGAAGATGGATAAAATCAAGTAAAGCACTGATTTTCTGACCCTGGATTCTAGACACTTGAATCATCACCCTGACCGGTTTTTCCTTTTTATTTGCAGTCGATAATCCCAAACAGGTATCAGACCAAGTGTTCTTTGATCGAATGCACCGTCTCCTCAATGGCGACCAAAAATTCCTTACTATTGACGAGGTTCTTAAAGATGAGTACCTTCATTTTCACGGGCTGCTATCCGTCCACCGTAGCATCGGTCATGGGACAGTCCCTTATGCATATATCCCTCCAGTGGAAACAGTTCCAGAAATAGGAGAAGGCTCGGGGATTCCTGCAGCTTCTCTTCAAACTTCACCCTCTCCCTCTTCCACTCAAGACGATGAGCTGGCTAATCTAGCCAAAAAACATCGTGAAGGGTACGTTGCCCCCGAGGAAACTACCTCGGTAGACAAATCAAAATCTCCCCAAGGGTCGCCACTTCACGCTTCCGAAGGGGATGTTCCTAGCGCCGACGAGCACATATTTCAGGGTTTGGGGGATCTCCCTTTACCCGAGGCTATATACACTTCGGAAGATTTCAGAAAGGACCCTCTAGTCTTCACTTCTTCTGAAGAGACTACTCCTGCTAAGGCCAAAGAGCCTGCCCGCACCACTTTAGCTTCAGACTCGGGTTGGTTGGGGGGACACATACACTACATAGGATGCACTTTGCACCGTAGCACCAGCATTCATTGCACTTCTCTTTCCATGGATCCGCTGATTCTAAACTTCGTTTAACATATCGTGCAGGTACAATGTCTCGATCCTCTTATGACATAAGGAAGCTTCGCCGCAGCATGTCTAATCCTCCCCAGGATGCCGAATATAACCGCCGGGATGACCGCGGCAGGGAGGAAAGGAGACCCTATGATCCTTATCGATCTCGATCCTCACGCTCCCGCTCACCAGTTCGACCGGAACAGGAAAAATACAAAAGCTATCAAGGTCGTAGGGAGGAGGATAGACCACAATCTAGGGATTCCACTTCCTCCCATGAAAAGCGAAGCAGAGAGAAAACACCTCCAAAGGAAACTGGGGCTAGAAGCAAGCAAAAAGTCCCTGCTACTAAGCGACCTCGGACAGACAAGGGTTCTACAGAATCTTCTTCGAGAAGGGACGCTGAACTAACAATCCTAGCCCCTCCTCCACCAGATGCGGGAACCGCCGTAAGGCTGGCATACTTAAAGGAGCAATTTCCCGAGCACTACTTCGAGACTCTGACCTTTCTACCTTCCCTTGAACCTATTTCTTCTAATTGGGCAGAGGAGGCCAGAGCAAAGATAGATTTGGTGGAAAAACAATATACCGAAATGTTCAAGTATTCCCGCACTCTTTCTAGAATCATTCGCACGCTACTGACAAATGCTGACTCCATGCACAAAACTGCAGAGGAAGATGCTAAGGCCCTAAAAACCTTAGGAAAAAATTTAGAAGATACTCAAGCTCAACTAGCTATCGCTCAGAAGAACGCTTCTAACTTCAAACAACAGTTTGAGGACATGCAAAAGCGCTATCATGATTTGCTAGAATCCCACACTCAGGAACGCTCCGAGTTGAAGAAGCAAGCTGACGAAGCCAAGTCAGAGGCTGCTAAGACACGTCTCGCTTATGTTGAGCTTGAGCAAAAGAATGCCGAGTTAGCGAAAAGGAGTGCTGAGTTAGAAAAGAAAAACGCTGATTTGGCTTCAAAATTGTTAGAGGCGGAAAACAGGGCTGCTCTGGCTGAGGGCAACGTTGAATGTGCTATTAAATCTGCGGAGGAAACCCGCAAACAGCTATCAGAGGCGGAGGCCGATATTCAGGGCTTCGGGGAGCTAATGATCGAATTCTTTGCGCACATTATTCGTCGTCGAAACATTTCCTGGATCGAGGACTATCCATCCACCTTGGTTCATGTGTGGAATCAAATCGTTGAGTGGGAAAAAGAAGAGCTTAAGGTCGATTCCCTCGATGAAGATAAGTTGATGGAGAAGTACTTGAGAGACGATGAACCAGAGCGCCTAGCTGAAGGTCGCCGTCTAATTGCTGAGGCCATGGAAGAAGAGAGGTGGAAGTCTAAACAGAAAACCATTCCTGAAGCTGGCTCCTCTTCTTCTGCTCCTGTAACTCCTGAAGTGGAAGGGTATGATCCCGAAAACCCGGGAATTCCCCGATCAACTTTACTATCTCCCATTCCTGAAATAACTCCAGAGGTAGTAGTTACCCCCGCTGAGAAGTCTTCAGAAGGTACCCCTGTCTTTTCTCCTCAACTTGTCAAGGCTACTACTACCTTTGGCTACATGATTGAACGTTCAATGAGAAATCCTTTGCTCTCGCCTGAGTTGATAACCGATGTTTCTCATTTTGTAGGCGTTGAATCCTCCGCGAAGACAGATGTAGTTCAAGGAGCTACCACTGGGACAAAGCCCGCCGATAGGTTCAAAGAAGGAGAAGACAAGGCTGCTTCCACAGACTTGGGGGAAAGGAGTGAATCAACTAAGGTGACTACTCCCCATGACGAAGAAATGATTGCAGCGTTAAAAGACGACGGAGGAGACGAGGGGCATGATGAGGAACCAGAAGTTACCATAACCGGGGAGTCGAAAAGCGCTGAGGACATTACCTTGGCTGCCATGAAGGCTGATCAAGACAAGCGCTTGCAATTAAAGGCTGAAGAATTAGACCCTGAGGTCCTCAAGCCCCTCGCTGTTGTGGATGCAGGTTCAAGGTTAGTTGTTAAGCTTTCCACTAGATCTATTACCGAAGAACTTGCTAAAAAATCTTCTCTCGATTCCAGTGCCCCGCCCTCCGGGAAAAAGTCTGCTGGTCCCAGTACTACATCTTCAGGGAAAAAGAAACCAAAGCGGATCTTGACTGAAGCCGAGAAGGAAGCAAAGGATGCAGAAAAAGCTGTCAAGAAATCAAAGGCTCATTCCAAGCCCAAATAGTGGGTTCTTCTGTGTCCTTTTAGCATCTTTGTAAATCAATAAGTGCTGCTACACCAGCAGCTTTCGCACTTTCTTTTTCAGTTATTTCCCTGTACAAATTCATTCATTCGTAAATAAAAATAATTCACTTTCTGCAATGTTTATTTGTTAGCAGTTCTGCACTTATGTAAAAATGCATATCTATAGTTATGAAACAAAGTTGTGAAGAGGGGAGATATGTGTATGGGCATGTGTCCCCAGTCAATCTCCGTAAGTTATTCAATGCCTAACTATGCAATCTGGATGCTCCCGATTCTCTAACGGGATAGCGTTTCCTGTATCATCAATACCTGTTGTTTTTCCTGGCATTTCTTTTATACTCTTTCTCACTCTCTTGAGAGTTAGAGTTCGAGTTCAGTTATTTGTTTATCCCCCGGTCGTTCAACGGGAAAAGATTTCTTTCTCGGCGCTCGGTCGGAGACGCCTTTATACTCTCTTTCTCTCTGGAAAGTTAGAGTTCGGAGTTGAACCTCTTTCTCAGCGCTCAGTCGGAGACGCTTTTATACTCTCTCTCTTTCTCTGGAGAGTTAGAGTTCAGAATAGAATTTCTTTTTCAGCGCTCAGTCGGAGACGCTTTTATACTCTCTCTCTTTCTCTGGAGAGTTAGAGTTAAGAATGTCGTTTTCTCATTCTTTTATGTCTTATTGCACAAATAATCATTGTGCTTCTTTTTATGCCCAAACTGTTTCAACCTTTTTAGGTTCTAGGTTGTCCTGTATTTTATAATCACAACAGAATAACTAACGAATGTAAATGCATAAAAGTAAATAACACACAATATTTTATAGTGGTTCAGCTAAGTCATAGCCTACGTCCACTTTATAGTCCTTTATTCATATCGTCATATTTTCCAAAGGCAAATCGTGCCTTATTACCGAGTTTACAGGAAGAACAGCAAAAAGTATAGCATTTCTAATCCAAATATCGCATTAAGTGTTGGGCATTCCATGCTCGAGGGACTTCTTCGCCATCTACGGCCGTTAACTTGAATGTTCCTTTATCAAGTTTCCGTTGGATGACAAAGGGTCCCTCCCATTTTGGGCCGAGGTGAGGAAGGGATGGAAAAACTCTCTTGAGCACCAAATCTCCGGGTTCAAAAGTTCTGAGGCGAACTTTTTTGTCATAATAGCGCGCTATCTGACGCCGATGTCTTGCTGCACGCAAGTCTGCTTCGTCTCTTTTCTCTTCGACTTCATCAAGAGACTCAAGTAAAAGTGCCCGATTCGTCATCGGGTCATAATATGTTACCCTGTGGGAAGGAACTTCCAGTTCAACTGGAATTACTGCTTCTGAACCAAAGGAGAGGGAGAAAGGGGTATGACCAGTAGCCGTTTTAAACGTTGTTCGATATGCCCACAAAGCTAGGGGCAGTTCATCCACCCATTTTGCCTTTGCATGCTCTAATCGCTTTTTGAGGATGGATTTTATTACCTTGTTTATTGCCTCTACTTGCCCATTAGATTGTGGATAGGCAACTGCAGTATATCGTTTGTCTATCTTATATTTCTGGCAAAAGTTTCTGAATTCAGTGCTATCAAATTGAGTCCCGTTATCGGTAATAATCGTCCTTGGGATCCCGAATCGGCATATAATATTTCTGACCACAAAACTTATCACCTTTCTTGTGGTGATCTTAGTCAAGGGTTCAGCTTCCACCCATTTTGTAAAATAATCCACGGCTACTATGGCATACTTAGCCCCTCCTTTAGCGATCGGTAAAACTCCAATGATATCGATTCCCCATGTGGCAAATGGCCAAGGACTCACCATCGATTTAAGCTGGGTTGACGGTGCCCTGGGGATTTTGGCAAATCTCTGGCACTTATCGCAGCGTCGTGAATAATCAGCTGCATCTTTGTTGATCGTAGGCCAGAAGTATCCGTATCGCAATATTTTCTTCGCTAAAGTTTGACCTCCTGTATGATCTCCACACTCACCTTCGTGCACTTCTCTCAGTACACGCTTGATGTCGTCGTGTGCGATACATCGTAACAGGGGCATAGAAAATCCTTGTCTATAGAGAATATCGTCTTGTATAACATATCTGGTAGCTCTGCGCACTACAGCTCTCTTTTCACTCTTCTTTAATGGGAGTGTCCCATTCTTAAGAAAATTCTTGATTGGAGTCATCCATGATTCCTTCTCTGGTTCCGTTCCAAGAACGAATTCCATTTCCATTGACTCAAAGCTTGGCGACTCCAACGTTTCAATTGGAATTACCTCAGTCCCTTGTGGATTGTCAGAACTAGCTAATTTTGCTAGTCTATCCGCTTTCTGGTTTTCTTCTCTGGGAATATGTGTTATGTTGTACCGCTCTAAGCTACTTAATAGCTCTTTCACTTTCTTAAGGTAAGCAACAAGTCGAGGTCCCCGAGCCGCGAACTCCTCTCGCACTTGACAAACAACAATCTTAGAGTCACAAAATATATCCATCACTTTTACTCCGAGGTCTTTAGCGAGTTTCAGCCCGGCAATCAGGGCTTCATACTCAGAGTCGTTGTTTGTTGCCGAAAATTCTAATCGCAGGGCGTAATATAACGACCGTCCCTCCGGAGTGACTAAGACAATTCCTGCTCCGGATCTTCGGTCATTTTTAGCTCCATCTGTATATAGTCTCCACGGATTCATCTCTAGCTTATCCTCAGATTTGACCACTTGGTCATTGATTATTTCTTCTTCTGGAATGGTGAACTCCGCAATAAAGTCTGCTAGAGCTTGCCCCCTGATTGACTTTCGTGGTTGAAAATTCAAATCAAACTGACTTAGTTCTATGTTCCATTTAATCAACCTTCCCGACGCTTCGGTTCTCTGCAGCACTTGTCTTAACGGCTGATCGGTGTATATGGTTATTGGATGGGCTTGGAAGTAGTGACGAAGCTTTCGGGATGCAATCAGGAGGCTATAAGCAAGCTTCTCGATCTTTGGGTAGTTGCGCTCTGCCGCTGCTAATTTCTTACTCACATAGTATACTGGCCTTTGTACTTTGTCTTCTTCTCGAACCAGAACTGTGCTGACAGCATGAGCCGAGACTGCTAGATAAACAAACAGTTCTTCATGGTCTACGGGCTTTGATAAGATTGGCGGTTTTTCTAATAGTTCTAACAGATTTTGAAAAGCCTCGACACAATCGGGAGTCCACTGGAAGTTCTTCTTTCCCCTTTTTATCAAATCAAAAAATGGAACACATTTATCGGTGGCTTTGGAGATGAATCTACTTAGCGCCGCTACCTTCCCTGCCAGACTTTGGACGTCTTTAATTCTCCTTGGTTCCCTGATATTTCTAATCGCCGCTATCTGGCTAGGGTTGATTTCAATTCCTCGGGAACTCACAATGAAGCCAAGGAACTTTCCCGACGCCACTCCAAATGAACATTTTAAAGGATTCAATTTCATACGGTATTTTCGCAAGATACCAAACATTTCTGCTAAGTCTTGCGTATGACTGGAGGACTGCTTTGATTTAACAAGCATATCATCCACATAAACTTCCATAGTTTTTCCTATTTGATCATAAAACATTCTATTTACCAACCGCTGATAAGTAGCTCCAGCGTTTTTTAATCCGAATGGCATTACAACATAACAATATAATCCCAGATTCGTAATGAAACTTGTATGCTCTTGGTCTGGTACATGCATAGGAATTTGATTGTATCCAGAATATGCATCCATGAAAGAGAGAAGTTCATGACCTGCTGTCGAGTCTACAAGCTGGTCAATCCTGGGGAGTGGGAAACTATCTTTTGGGCAAGCCTTATTTAAATCTGAAAAGTCAATACAAGTTCGCCACTTTCCGTTTGGCTTCTTTACCAGAACGGGATTCGATATCCAGTCGGGATAGGTCGAATCTCGAATAAATCCATTTTGCTTCAATTTCTCTACTTCCTCTTTGAGGGCAGCCGACCTCTCTGGGCCCAGCATGCGTCTCTTTTGCTTTACAGGTGGATGCTTCGGATTTACATTCAATTTGTGACTGATAACGGAAGGCGATATCCCACACATGTCAGCATGGGTCCAGGCGAACACATCTAAGTTCGCCTTTAAGAAGTTCGTCAGCTCTTCAGCACGACGTGGGTCCAATTGGGAACCAATCTTCAAAACTTTCGTCGGATCAGCTTTATCAACAGGAATTTCCACTGTTGCTTCATTAGGAGTTGCATTCCTAGCCTCCGGTTCCTCGTCTTTTCTAGGATCCAGGTCTTCAGGCGTTCCTTTTCGCAACTCCCTTGGGTTCAACCTCTCTAATTGCTATGCCGAGTCCCCCTTTGAGGGAGATGAGGCATCCTTATTCTCAGCATTAACTCCTTTCATCAACATCTTCAGTTCGGCCACATAGCAGGCCCGTCCAGAAACCTGATCCCCTCTTATTACTCCAGTCCCGGCTTCGGTTGGGAACTTTAGTAACAAGCACCAAGGGGCGATACAAATTCTAAACTCAGCGAGGGCAGGCCTCCCTAAAAATGCGTTATATGGCGAATCTACGTCCAGTACTACAAACTGAAGCATTCGCACTCTTCTACGTTCTCCTTGCCCTAGGGTCACAGGCAACTCTATATATCCCATAGGAGCTGTCGTCGCTCCGTTGAAACCTCTAATCCATCCTTCACAAGGTTTCAGATCTTCAGGCTCAAGCTTCATTTGATCAAATGACTTCTTGAACAAAATATTAACGGAACTTCCGTTGTCTACTAATACCTTATGGACCAACGCTGGCCCAATAGCGGTAGTAATAACCAACGGATCATTGGTGGGAGATTGTATTCCCGTGTTGTCTCGGCTGCGAAACACCACGTCATCGAACATGGTTTTTTGTTGTTTGATGGGGGTAACATCCTCCAAATCGTCACCTTCATTCACATCTAGATGCTTGGCCGCATTCACATATTGGTCCATTGACCTAAAGCTTCGGATTGCCGGGTGAGGTCCGCCTACTATGGAGTTGATGACGATCCCTTTACCTTTCTGCTGCGCGGTAGGCTTAGGAGCAGGTAGGATTTGCTTTGGAGCCTGCTCTCCTTGCCCCCTGTCCCTCGGGGCAACCTTGTACTCATCCAACTTTCCTTCACGCAGCAGCTTTTCAATTACATCCCTCAAATGTCGACACTCATTGGTCGAATGTCCATGCGTTCCGTGAAACAAGCAAAATTTCCCTGTCGCCATTTCTTTCTCGGTCGAATCACGAGGTGGCGGTCTTTTGTATTGCAACACATTATACGTGTCCAGGTAAATATTTTCCAACGTGTCATTCAGTGGTGTGTAGTTCTCGTAGTTCTGGAATCGGGGCCTTTTGTTTGGGTCGCTTCCCCTATTTCTGTTTCTCCTGTTACCGTTCGAATTACGGTTGTTGTTGTTTCCCCCGCTTCCAGTATTGCTGTTTCCACCCTTGTTTCCTACATTTACTTCAACCTTGCCAGAACTTTCCCCGGACTGCTTCACTGCAATATTACTCTGCACATTCTCCTTTGAAGCTGTCTCAGACTTTCTCTTCCGGTTTGCCCGGGCCTCCTCTCGTCTCAGATAAATATCGGCTTTTTCGTAGAATATCGCCCTTGTGGGGGGTGTCTTCCCAGAAAGGTAGTCTCCAAACTCAGACTCGGGATCGACTCCTTCCTTCAATGCCATCAGAATAGTGGGCTCATGCGGGTCACTGACCTCAGTTACAGCTTGGTTAAATCGATCTAAATATGCCCTTAAAGATTCCCCTGGTGCCTGTTTGATCCTTGACAATTCAATAACGCTCTTGGACTTTCGAGCATGTAATCGGAACTGGTTCATGAAACGCTCGCTTAGTTCTTTGTAATTAGAAATTGAACGAGGAGGAAGTCGGGTAAACCAAAATAAAGCCACATCTTCTAGGTAGATTGGGAACGCTTTGCATTTTACTTCATCGGGGGCAGCAGCTGCATTCATAAGCCACGAATACCGCATCAAGTGCTGTCCTGGATCAGTCCTTCCATTATATTTATCCATCTGTGGCAAATTAAAGCGTCGGGGGAACTGGAAGTCTAAGATGTCGTCAGTGAACGGAGTATGGCTTCGCTCTATACCGTAGTCTTCATTTGTATAATTCCGGCTTTCGGACATAATTCGACGAACCATCGCCTGCACATCGGCACTAGTTAGGGGCTGCTCAGGTTCTCTGGCCCTAGTGTCCGAGTTCCTCCGGGGCTCTTGCTCAGGAGACGCCCTTCTTCTTCGAGCTGCCTCTGCTCGATTCCTTTCCCTGCGTTCCCGGTCGATCTCGGGAAGAGGGGACTGGAGTCTTTGCCCCCGAGAGGGGCTATCGTTTCCTAATGCTCGTGCGATATCCTCGCGAGATCCCAAAGATCCAAACGTTAGCTGCTCCACGTTCTGAGGTCGCTCGAGTGGCCTTCGCTCACGGGGCCTCTCTTCCTCAGAAGATGAAGATTGATCTACTGGTGTATGACGAACTAGCGACGGAGTTCTTTGCCGGCGGAGCTCGCTGATTTCCCGACTCATGAGCCTCATATTTTCCTGCATCATGAGATTGGTGCGCTCATGAACTCTCATAGCTTCCCTCGTGCTCTCAAGCATATCAAGCAAGCGCGAGAAATCTCCTTGAGTGATGGGAGCAGATGGATTGGCCTGGTCTCCAACCCTGGCAGCTGGAATTGGAGCATTCGCGGGGACTCGAGTAGATGTTCCAGCTGCACCAAGCATCGGGTCGGATCGGAGGTAGGAAGTCGGGTCGGATCGGAGCTGGGGTGTCTGTTCGGATCGGTGTGCAGCGAGCAAGTCGGGTCGGTTCAGACTGGGGGAGTGCACTGCTTCAGAGTCTCCAACCCGGATCGGATCGGAACTTTCCCCTTGCTGTCGGTTCGGATTTTCTGCGTTGATTCTCCCTGCTGCTGAACTCTGCCCCCTAGACCTTGTTACAACAGCATGTTGCTGATCTTCACCAGCTCCATTTCCTTGAACAGACTGGACTTCCTTGCCTTTTCCTCTGGCCATGAGTCTTTGACAATTACTTCAACGAACGTAAGAAAGTGGAGAAACTTAAGGATTCACTTCTTTGAACTCAACGGTCCAAAAAGTAGAAAGAGATCCCGGAAAATAAAGAATTTAGATGAGGTTTCTCAGTGAAAGCACCAAAATGTTAGACCCAAATGTGGTCCTAACACCCAAATTGATTAGAAACAAGATAAAGTAAAACAGAAATAAAAAAGAACACACAAGATTTATAGTGGTTCGGCGAAGAAATGCCTACGTCCACTTAGTTTTCACTATATTCAGTAACTCAATTACAAATACAATGTAAGATTCGCTCACAACTCACCTTTGTTCACTCAGAAAGATAAAAACAGGAAATGAAAGATGGTTTGGATTTTCCGGGAGTGAAGGAATTCGAATGATGGAGGTACTTGGATTCTCAAAAGTGCTGAAAAAGATCCTCCTCTTTGTCTCTAGATGGGGTATTTATAGGTGTGAATTTGCCTGAGATGCAATCCGGGTCGGAACACGTGTCATCCATCGCCCTCTCTTCGGGTTCGGATGGGCCATCAAGCAGACAACGCATCAATGAGATGGACGTTAGGGGTAGGAATTGGTCACATCCGATCCGGTTCTCCAGGCGACTTTATAGGAGATTTTCCTGGATCATGGGTGCGGGTCGGAGACATGCAGGTTGGGGGTTCGGATCGGAATACCCGACCCGAACCGGAGTAGCTTGAACGTCTCTTCTTCTCTAATCATACTCCGCTCCGCTCCGAAGTCGTGGCAAGCAGACGGCTTTCCGATCCACCTGAGATTCATTGGCCTTCCGATCCGATCAGGTATGCTTTGCCAATTTATCCAGTAAGAGATATCCGATCCGAACAGAGAATTTTACCCGATCCGAACCGATACGCTGCTATCAATCTGAATTGTGGAGCTTCCTTCCGATCTGAACCGGAGTCGCATAACTTGAAATATTCTTCAACAGTTGGTTTCTTGACTTTGTGTTGCCTAGTTCACAAAGTAAGCTAACACCAGTGTATATAAACAAATCGGCCAATTTGTTTATAAATATTTATTTGTTCACTTTCACATTAAAAATTATATTTTTAACGATAATTAATTTATTTCAACCATCTACCTTTTATTATCGATTTCACATCAACATCACAAACAATTTTCACAACACATCAAACAAGCATACAAGCCGTCTGTAATAACCCGAAAATCTGGGCAGTTTGAAATTTTTATTTTGGCAATTTTGGCGAATTTTGATTATTTAAAATGAATTATTTTAAATAATATCGACGAGAAATTTATTCTGAAAAAAATTCGAACGTATATATTATATACATCGTCGTTAGAATATAAAAATTTATATATAATTATAAAAGGAATTGAAAATGGCGCGGTAGTTCGATAATTCGATTTCAAACTTCAATTGAACGTACCGGGTGCAGAATAAACCGGATTTTAGTGAAACTAAAAATAATGGAATCTAATTGTGACTATCTTTCAAAAGAACTCGAAAAATTGAAATTTCATAGCGGGGATCAAAAGATATGTCCAGTTGAAAGTTCTGAATAGTCGCTATGGAATTCAGGCCCTTAAAAATAGCCATTTTGCAAACGACCTCGGAATTCGACAAAACCACTTTTGTTGGGTCCGTGATGTCAACTTATTGCTAGGTTTCAAATTTCATAATTTTTTGAATCAATATGTGAGCGTGGCAAAGGAAAACGTGTTTGACCTGTTTTAGTTGATTTTAATCGACTGGAAAATGGCCATTTTTCCAACGGTCTCAGAATTCGACGAAACTAGTTTTGTTAGGACCGTATCGTCAATACGAAGCTAGAAAATATTTTTCGGGAATTTTTAGAGTTAGTATGTGACCCCGGTAAATTGAAATGCGCGTTCAAAATCAATATATAGAGTTATATATTGATTTTAACGGAAACTGATCGAAACGATCGAATCAGCTTATGGTACATATCCCATTGCGTTCGGAATGGGGGTGAAACGCTATGGACGACAGGCGGTGGGCCTCGTTTATAGGTCGTATGAAAAAGTCAACTTTTTATAACTAAAATAATTAAAAATTAAAAGCTTCCTCTCCTCCCCTTCAAAACCGCTACCCCCCCTTTTTGCTTTACTCGTTCGTTCAAATCAACAGATAAAAAAAAACGAAGGGCGGAGCCCTAAATCAGGTCGCCGACCATCGACGACCCCGTCGCCCATCGCCCAGGCGCTCCTCCCCAGCTGCGGGCTTCCCTCCACCTCCACCCTCGCTTCTCTCTCCGCGTCTCCTCCTCGCCCGACCATCTTCTCCTCCCCGATGCCGCTAAACCCAGTCGCCCCCCCTTCTTTCCCATGCGCCTCCGCCTCCTCCCCCCTCAGCAAGCCGCACTCCACCACGCCGCGAGCACCCCCCCTTTCACCTTTCGCTGTAAGTTTTTAATATTGGTTTTATTTTTATTTTCTCTTCCTTTTTCTTCCTTCTCTCCTTTTAGTTATTTTTAAACTGAAATTTAAAGAATTTTTAAAACTGAAATTTAAAGAATTTTTAAAACTGAAATTTAAAGAATTTTTAAAACTGAAATTTAAAGAATTTGTAAAACTGAAATTTAAAGAATTTTTAAAACTGAAATTTAAATAATTTTTAAAACTGAAATATATAGAATTTTTAAACTGAAATATCATTATTTTTAAAAACGATAAAGGTTGGATTTATTTTTAACTATGAAAAGATAATATTTTTGAATAGGTAAAAATTATATTTTTCTATATTGAACAACAAGGTAAAAATTAGATTTTTCTATATTGAATAACAAGGTAAAAATTAGATTTTTCTATATTGAACAACAAGGTAAAAATTAGATTTTTCTATACTGAACAACAAGGTAAAAATTAGATTTTTCTATATTGAATAACAAGGTAAAAATTAGATTTTTCTATATTGAATAACAAGGTAAAAATTAGATTTTTCTATATTGAATAACAAGGTAAAAATTAGTTTTTTCTATATTGAATAACGAAGTAAAAATTCGATTTTTATATATTGAATAGCGAAGTAAAAATTCGATTTTTATATATTGAATAGCAAAGTAAAAATGTGATTTTTATATATGTAGAGAATACGGGCAGTGAAAAGTGACAAGAGGCAAGAACGACGAAGATTTCTACATAAGAAGAGCCGTGGGATTGGATTAGCTTATCTATGAGAATTTCTCACCTTTTATTTTATTTTCTAGTTAAAATATATACTAGGATGCAGACGGTGTTTAGTAGCACCCGAAACCCGTCGTCCACAGACCATGGACGGCTTGTATGCTTGTTTGTTTGATTTTGATGTGTAGTTGATTGTGTGATGAGGTGTGAAACGAAATAAAATATTTTATAGTGGAAAATATTTTATAGTTAAAAATAGAATATTTTTTAATGTGTATAAGAAATGAAATAAAAATAAACAAATCGGACGATTTGTTTATATACACACATTTGACTGATATTGATTGGGACGATAAAAATTTACACATCGCCCAACTGCACAAATAAAATCTATGTTTGATTGTTTGAAACCCCACACGGGTATTGGGATGATATTTGAAGTACACTAATCCCGATTGTTTAGTTGTATGTCGATCGATTGATTGACAGACTGTTATAAGCGTTGAATATTTACATTTGATGCTTATACAGTGTAGAATGCACTTTGGATGATGGTTGATTATTCATCGTTGTTGATGTATACATGTGTTGTAGAAAATCCATATAATTAACATTATATGGTAATTGATTGGGCCTCATTCCAGTTTTAAAAAAGAAACATTTGAAATAAAAACATTTGAAATAGAAATATTTGAATAGAAATATTTGAAATAAAAATATTTGAAATAGAAATATTTGAAATAGAATATTTGAAATAGAAATATTTGAAATAGAATATTTGAAAATAGAAACATATGAAGCCGTGTTGGTTAGATTGGCGCCATTTTGACGTGAACAATATTTATATCGATTTTATTCATTCTTCAATGAATATTGAATAGATTTGAAATTGAATAGATTTGAAATTCGAACTATATTGAAATGAATTTAAATTCGAATTATATTTAAAGTGAATTGAAATTCGAATTAAACTGAATTGATTTGAAATTCGAAATACACTGAAATGATTTGAAATTCGAATAGAAATGAATTCGAATTGAATTTGAATAGTAATGAATTCGAATTGAAATTTAATGGAATTGAATACGAATTGAAATTTAATTGAAAACGAATCGAAATTGAATTAAAAATCGATTTGAATTGGAATCAATTTGAAATAAATTTAAAACGAATTTATGTTGGAATATTCAATTTTGATTTGAAATTGAATATGAAGTTGAAACCGTTTTTGAAAACGAATTTAAAACGATTTATAAAGCACGTTTTGAATTGAAATCGACGAAGTATATATTATATATATTATATATATAATATAATGGCTTGAATAGAACGCACCGCGGCAGTTCGCGAATTTCGACCATTGACTTTGAACGGATATTTCGGGAGATTCGACCGTCGGATTCTCCTAAAACCAGAACCGTTGGCTTTGTATCGAAAAGAGCTTTCTAACAAATATTAGAAATTAGAAATCTAACGGTCGTATTTGGAATTATGTCCAAATAAAATTTGAAAAAGGTCGCTGTAAGTGCAGTTCGATGGCCGTTGATGGAAATCGACTGTACAGGCCTTGATAAAATTATTAAAAATAGTAATAATTTGTGTAAAATCATAAGAAATGATTTCAAAAGAATTGGGATGAAAAACTCCATATTTGAAAAGATAAAAATAGATTTTTATCGAAATGAACTAGTTTTGAACTAGAACTATAATTCTATTTATTTTTAAATAAATAAATTGAATTTGAAATGGTTTTGAAAATTACCAGAATTTCCAATAATTGCATTGGAATGGATTTGAATCGAAATTGTCTTCGGAATATTTCGATGTTGGATTTCGTGATTATACAGATGTTGTTATGGAAATTTGAAAGATATTTATATATCGTTATTTCCAATACGATATCTGTTGGTCGTAGAATTTGATATTGAATATAAGCCGATATATTATCTATTCAGAGCTTTGTGTTCAATATCAAATGTGATTTTGGTTTGTCGTGAATGGTGTCTTCATTAACACTGTTCTTAAGCCCAGTTGAGAAAAGATTAAATATTTTTATTTAGATTTAATGAAGTGTACCAATTAAATAATATTTAATTGGAATTGAATTCGAATTGATTCTTGGATTTATCGTGAATGGTGTTTTAAATAACACTCGTTCTTTAACCCGATAATTAATAGAATGTGATTTTGGGTTTATCGTGAACCGTGTTTTAAATGACACTGATTCTTTAACCCAGCCACAGATTAAAACTAAGTGGAGTTTTAATGAATCTTTAATTATATTGAAATAATCGAGAATGGAGTATCACCAGTTTTCCTCCAGGCGTTAGTTAAATCTTTAATTAGATTTGAACGTGAAATGGTAATTGAATTTACCGATAACACCGTGGTGTTAGATATGAAGTAAGACCCGTTTTACTTCATGGGATGAATAGGTTGGGATTGGGAAATTAAAACCAATGATTACTTCGGTAAGGTTCGTTAATCTCGACTAGTTGAATCGAAATTCAAAAGGAGATAAGAGAATAAATTCAAGGAATTTATCTTGGATAAAATTAATGGGAACCTTTCCCTATGAATGTGAAATTTAGAAACTAACTGTCGGTTAGCCAAGCATAATGGTTTTCTGGATATTGATCTGATGTTGGTTTCGGCCTTCGGGATTAATATTTGGGGAATTATTCTCTTGATTAATTTACGGTTAGTGACTGATGAATTGGAATGAGGCGTATGTTGTGTTTGTGTAACACTTATTTAAAATATACGCGAGTTATTCGGAAAGACCGGGTTTATCCCATTCTGAATAACTGATACGATGATAAGTCGAAGATGAAGACGGTGGTCGAAGACCGGAAGTCTTCACGTCGTTTGGGTGATTACTGATGATCTTGATTGGGCTGTACACCCAAGAAGATGGAAACAGTTGGTGATCGTTCAGACGTACTTGGAGATCGATGGATATGTGGGGTACTAGGTGCCTCCGGTTTCGTTCAGACCCAGAACGGACTTGTAAATGGACTGTGTGTCTGACATTGGATTTTAGTCTGTGTGATTGATCTCTATTAAATATATATCTGTTTGGCGGCGGAGAATTTATTCTCTTTCTTAACGCCCTTCTCTGAGACGTACGAGCTCAGGGGTTATATACTGATGGATATCAAACTCATAGAGTGAATTGCCTGTGTGGCATGCCTAAGTGGCAATTGATCGAGGCTCCTGTTGAAAAGAAAAGTCTTGTGGTGATGATCAAAGCACAGCCTGTGTGGCACAGCTTTGTGTAACGTGAATTCGCGAGCCTCACACCCCGGTTGTGAACCAAAAACGGGAGACGGACCTCAGGGAGGGCATGCGTTTCTTTCTAGCTAGGTTGGTGTCAGTGACTTACCAGCCCTGACATTTATATACTTTTCACCTATGTGGTTGTTGCTGTTGCGAGGCGCCTCGGTTTGATCGGACGATCCGGGTCCGATGGAGTCATTCGTTTGCTCATTTACGCCCCAAAGGGCGGGGAAATGTAGTGTTCAGGCATAATAATCCACATCGGTGGACCGGCCCTGACGATCCAAGGGGTAGTTGCGGCTGTTCCTGAGGGGCGTGCTAGAGCGTCTCGAATCGGTTGAGGACTATCTTTTGCCTCGGTTCATAGATGGAAATCCAATTTCCAAATACGTGACATTTGTGGTTTTATTTGTAGAGCCTAGTATGGCGACATGATATATGGTACCCATGTCGTCTATGATTGATACTTATGATTTGAAGTTGTTTTATACACTATACACTTATAGTAGTGTCAAATGATTTGTTTTAAAACGTATCAAGCATTCTTTGGCTATTATAAGGGAAAACCCTATCCCCCGGCTTGCGTTGCATTGTGTGATAGGACCTGGGTCTTATAATAGCTTCATTTTTCTTTATTTTAGCATTGTGCTGTTGTTTTATGCACTGGTGTTCTTGGGAGGAAACCCGTTCCGTGTTATACGGCGTGGTCCCTTGATTTACCTAACTTTAAAAATAAAGATTAATAACTGTTTTAGTTCTCACACCAGTCACATGACTGACCTAGAGTTTATTATTTTAACCTAAACTCTGGGTGCCCTTATTTTGACACGGGCAGCTAGTAGTTTTGGTTTTGCAGATTTATATTCACAGGATCCTGGTTTACAGCTGGAACGATATCCGGAAAGCTTTGTATCCGTATATCTCCTTCTAGTTGTGTATTGTATTATTTTCCGCTGCTGCAATTTATTTAAATGTAATATAAATCTCTGATATTTCTGTGTAATGTATATTCATTTATACTCTGTATATTCTTGTAATCTGATGCATTGTTGTAATATACAATGAAATGTTCTTTTGTATGCATTCTGTTTTGTCGTGTTCTCAAAACAATCAGGCGTTTCGAACGGTCTAGAACGGTTTAGCGACTGGTTCAGACCGAGCGAAATTCCTTTTTGTCACAATTGGTATCAGAGCTTTGGTTTACAAAGCTCAGAGAACAAGACACATTAGAACCATATGAAAGAATTCATCAGAAATTGGATTAGTAATATCCAATGGGAATGACTCGTTAGAGATAGGATCAGCAGTATCCTAGAACGAGCGTGAAGAGTATATTTTTAAAAGTGAAAACAAATTTTGTTTTGAAAATTTAAATCAACTATTCGTATTTGATTATTTATTCTATATTGATCGGGACAATCCGATATATAAAGATCTTGCATATATGTCTTGCAAACGTGTATTCGAAGTTTTAATATACTGGATAGTTGTAGAATCATAGTCTAGTTGCCCGGGGATAATTCTGGTGATGGGGCACCGTCGCCAGTATTTATTTTCAAGTAACGAAAGTGAGATTTCTATATATTTCCTATTGACTGGTGTGAGAACCAAAATTAGATAAGGCTTATTGTTGTGATTTGGCATCAAAAATCTGATTTTTGACTATATATCAAAGTTATGCATTTGAAACATTAATCCACTAATTGATTGATGTTTGTGTTGTTTGTTTATTTGTTTGATAATTTTGAACCATTACGCCTAATTGTATCAAATAGTGAATTGTATTGAAATTTGGTAGCATTTGCTTGCATATACTTGTACTTACATTGAACAGGTCATAGCAAGGAGGCTAGAGCAGAGAATAAAATTTGTTTGCCCGACAAATAGGTACATGTTTACTACATAATTTACTGTTTTGTTTGGGTGATGATGATTTTATGAGCCTATTGGCTAGCCGCTTGGCTTTTTCTTTTTCTTTTAGAGATCAGAAGG
This sequence comes from Allium sativum, assembly GCA_030737875.1. Taxonomy (NCBI): domain Eukaryota; kingdom Viridiplantae; phylum Streptophyta; class Magnoliopsida; order Asparagales; family Amaryllidaceae; genus Allium; species Allium sativum. Next base: position 735,294,789 of record CM060909.1, on the reverse strand, counting down.
CCTATATGGCAATTTCGGGATTTTCCCGTGGCTCCCGGTGCAGGGGAGGTTATGGCGAAATTTTTCGAAAATTTAGGGTGTTAGCCAAATTTTCGAAAATTTGAAAATTCTCAGAAACTGAAAAGTTGGAGAATGGAAGCCAGATCGAACGTAGAGTTGATTAATCAAACCACTTTCGACTTTGTTCCTTTTCGGGGATGAAAAGTTTTAAGTGGGGGAGATTGTAACAACCCGAAAATCTGGGCCAGTTTAAAATTTTTATTTTGGCAATTTTGGCGAATTTTGATTAATTAAAATGAATTATTTTAAATAATATCGATGAGAAATTTATTCTGAATAAAATTCGAATGTATATATTATATACGTCGTCGTTAGAATATAAAAATTTATATATAATTATAAAAGGAATTGAAAATGGCGCGGTAGTTCGATAATTCGATTTCAAACTTCGATTGAACGTACCGGGTGCAGAATAAACCGGATTTTAGTGAAACTAAAAATAATCGAATCTAATTGTGACTATCTTTCCAACGAACCCGAAAAATTGAAATTTCATAGTGGGGATCAAAAGATATGTCCAGTTGAAAATTCTGAATAGTCGCTATGGAATTCAGGCCCTTAAAAATAGCCATTTTGCAAACGACCTCGGAATTCGACGAAACCACTTTTGTTGGGTCCGTGATGTCAAATTATTGCTAGGTTTCAAATTTCATAATTTTTCGAATCAATATGTGAGTGTGGCAAAGGAAAACGCATTTGACCTGTTTCAGTTGATTTTAATCGACTGGAAAATGGCCATTTTTCCAACGGTCTCAGAATTCGACGAAACTAGTTTTGTTAGGACCGTATAGTCAATACAAAGCTAGAAAATATTTTTCGGGAATTTTTAGAGTTAGTATGTGACCCCGGTAAATTGAAATGCGCGTTCAAAATCAATATATAGAGTTATATGTTGATTTTAACGGAAACTGATAGAAACGATCGAATCAGCTTATGGTACATATCCCATTGCGTTCGGAATGGGGGTGAAACGCTATGGACGACAGGCGGTGGGCCTCGTTTAGAGGTCGTATGAAAAAGTCAACTTTTTATAATTAAAATAATTAAAAATTAAAAGCTTCCTCTCCTCTCCTTCAAAACCGCTGCCCCCCCCCCCCCCCTCCTTTTTTCTTTTATCGTTCGTTCAAATCAACAGATTAAAAAAAACGAAGGGCAGAGCCCTAAATCAGGTCGCCGACCATCGACGACCCCGTCGCCCACCGCCCAGGCGCTCCTCCCCAGCCGCGGGCCTCCCTCCGCCTCCACCCTTGCTTCTCTCTCCGCATTTCCTCCTCGCCCGACCATCTTCTCCTCCCGATGCCGCTAAACCCGGTCGCCCCCCCCCCCCCCCCTTCTTTTCCATGCGCATCCGCCTCCTCCCCCGTCAGCAAGCCGCACTCCACAACGCCGCAAGCACCCCCCTTTCACCTTTCACTGTAAGTTTTTAATATTGGTTTTATTTTTATTTTCTCTTCCTTTTTCTTCCTTCTCTCCTTTTAGTTATTTTTAAACTGAAATTTAAAGAATTTTTAAAACTGAAATTTAAAGAATTTTTAAAACTGAAATTTAAAGAATTTTTAAAACTGAAATATATAGAATTTTTAAACTGAAATATCATTATTTTTAAAAACGATAAAGGTTGGATTTGTTTTTAACTATGAAAAGATAATATTTTTGAATAGGTAAAAATTGGATTTTTCTATATTGAACAACAAGGTAAAAATTAGATTTTTCTATATTAAATAACAAGGTAAAAATTAGATTTTTCTATATTGAACAACAAGGTAAAAATTAGATTTTTTTCTATATTGAACAACAAGGTAAAAATTAGATTTTTTCTATATTGAATAACAAGGTAAAAATTAGATTTTTCTATATCGAATAACAAGGTAAAAATTAGATTTTTCTATATTGAATAACAAGGTAAAAATTAGATTTTTCTATATTGAATAACAAGTATATTGAATAACAAGGTAAAAATTAGATTTTTCTATACTGAATAACGAAGTAAAAATTCGATTTTTATATATTGAATAGCGAAGTAAAAATTCAATTTTTATATATTGAATAGCAAAGTAAAAAATGTGATTTTTATATATATAGAGAATACGGGCAGTGAAAAGTGACAAGAGGCAAGAACGACGAAGATTTCTACATAAGAAGAGCCGTGGGAATGGATTAGCTTATCTATGAGAATTTCTCACCTTTTATTTTATTTTCTAGTTAAAATATATACTAGGATGCAGACGGTGTTTAGTAGCACCCGACACCCGTCGTCCACAGACCATGGGCGGCTTGTATGCTTGTTTGTTTGATTTTGATGTGTAGTTGATTGTGTGATGAGGTGTGAAACGAAATAAAATATTTTATAGTGGAAAATATTTTATAGTTAAAAATAGAATTTTTTTTAACGTGTATAAGAAATGAAATAAAAATAAACAAATCGGACGATTTGTTTATATACACACATTTGACTGATATTGATTGGAACGATAAAATTTTACACATCGCCCAACTGCACAAATAAAATATGTGTTTGATTGTTTGAAACCCCACACGGGTATTGGGATGATATTTGAAGTACACTAATCCCGATTGTTTAGTTGTATGTCGATCGATTGATTGGCAGACTGTTATAAGCGTTGAATATTTACATTTGATGCTTATACAATGTAGAATGCACTTTGGATGATGGTTGATTATTCATCGTTGTTGATGTATACATGTGTTGTAGAAAATCCATATAATTAACATTATATGGTAATTGATTGGGCCTCATTCCAGTTTCGAAAAAGAAACGTTTGAAATAAAAACATTTGAAATAGAAATATTTGAATAGAAATATTTGAAATAAAAATATTTGAAATAGAAACATTTGAAATAGAATATTTGAAAATAGAAACATATGAAGCCGTGTTGGTTAGATTGACGCCATTTTGACGTGAACAATATTTATATCGATTTTATTCATTCTTCAATGAATATTGAATAGATTTGAAATTCGTACTATATTGAAATGAATTTAAATTCGAATTATATTTAAAGTGAATTGAAATTCGAATTAAACTGAATTGATTTGAAATTCGAAATACACTGAAATGATTTGAAATTCGAATAGAAATGAATTCGAATTGAATTTGAATAGGAATGAATTCGAATTGAAATTTAATGGAATTGAATACGAATCGAAATTTAATTGAAAACGAATCGAAATTGAATTAAAAATCGATTTGAATTGGAATCAATTTGAAATGAATTTAAAACGAATTTATGTTGGAATATTCAAGTTTGATTTGAAATTGAATATGAAGTTGAAACCGTTTTTGAAAACGAATTTAAAACGATTTATAAAGCACGTTTTGAATTGAAATCGACGAAGTATATATTATATATATTATATATATAATATAATGGCTTGAATAGAACGCGCCGCGCCGTGGCAGTTCGCGAATTTCGACCATTGACTTTGAATGGATATTTCGGGAGATCCGACCGTCGGATTCTCCCAAAACTGGAGCCGTTGGGTTCATATCGAAAAGAGCTTTCTAACGAATATTAGAAATTAGGAATCTAACGGTTGTATTTGGAATTATGTCCAAATCAAATTTGAAAAAGGTCGTTGTAAGTGCAGTTCGATGGCCGTTGATGGAAATCGACTGTACAGGCCTTGATAAAATTATTAAAAATAGTAATAATTTGTGTAAAATCATAAGAAATGATTTAGAAAGAATTGGGATGAAAAACTCCATATTTGAAAAGATAAAAATAGATTTTTATCGAAATGAACTAGTTTTGAACTAGAACTATAATTCTATTTATTTTTAAATAAATAAATTGAATTTGAAATGGTTATGAAAATTACCAGAATTTCCAATAATTGCATTGGAATGGATTTGAATCGAAATTGTCTTCGGAATATTTCGATGTTGGATTTCGTGATTATACAAATGTTGTTATGGAAATTTGAAAGATATTTATATATCGTTATTTCCAATACGATATCTGTTGGTCGTAGAATTTGATATTGAATATAAGCCGATATATTTTCTATTCAGAGCTTTATGTTCAATATCAAATGTGATTTGGGTTTGTCGTGAATGGTGTCTTCATTAACACTGTTCTTAAGCCCAGTTGAGAAAAGATTAAATCTTTTTATTTAGATTTAATGAAGTGTACCAATTAAATAATATTTAATTCGAATTGAATTCGAATTGATTCTTGGTTTTATCGTGAATGGTGTTTTAAATAACACTCGTTCTTTAACCCGATAATTAATAGAATGTGATTTTGGGTTTACCGTGAACCGTGTTTCAAATGACACTGATTCTTTAACCCAGCCACAGATTAAAACTAAGTGGAGTTTTAATGAATCTTTAATTAGATTGAAATAATCGAGAATGGAGTATCACCAGTTTTGCTCCAGGAGTTAGTTAAATCTTTAATTAGATTTGAACATGAAATGGTAATTGAATTTACCGATAACACCGTGGTGTTAGATATGAAGTAAGACCCGTTTTACTTCATGGGATGAATAGGTTGGGATTGGGAAATTAAAACCAATGATTACTTCGATAAGGTTCGTTAATCTCGACTAGTTGAATCGAAATTCAAAAGGAGATTAGAGAATAAATTCAAGGAATTTATCTTGGATAAAATTAATGGGAACCTTTCCCTATGAATGTGAAATTTAGAAACTAACTGTCGGTTAGCCAAGCAGAATGGTTTTCTGGATATTGATCTGATGTTGGTTTCGGCCTTCGGGGTTAATATTTGGGGAATTATTCTCTTGATTAATTTATGGTTAGTGACTGATGAATTGGAATGAGGCGTATGTTGTGTTTGTGTAACACTTATTTAAAATATACGCGAGTTATTCGGAAAGACCGGGTTTATCCCATTCTGAATAACTGATACGACGATAAGTCGAAGATGAAGACGGTGGTCGAAGACCGGAAGTCTTCACGTCATTTGGGTGATTACTGGTGATCTTGATTGGGCTGTACACCCAAGAAGATGGAAACAGTTGGTGATCGTCCAGACGTACTTGGAGATCGATGGATATGCGGGGTACTAGGTGCCTCCAGTTTCGTTCAGACCCAGAACGGACTTGTAAATGGACTGTGTGTCTGACATTGGATTTTAGTCTGTGTGATTGATCTCTATTAAATATATATCTGTTTGGCGGCGAAGAATTTATTCTCTTGCTTAACGCCCTTCTCTGAGACGTACGAGCACAGGGGTTATATACTGATGGATATCAAACTCATAGAGTGAATTTCCTATGTGGCATGCTTAAGTGGCAATTGATCGAGGCTTCTGTTGAAAAGCAAAGTCTTGTGGTGATGATCAAAGCACAGCCTGTGTGGCACAGCTTTGTGTAACGTGAATTCGCGAGCCTCACACCCCGGTTGTGAACCAAAAACGGGAGACGGACCTCAGGGAAGGCATGCGTTTCTTTCTAGCTAGGGTGGTGTCGGTGACCTACCAGCCCTGACATTTATATACTTTTCACCTATGTGGTTGTTGCTGTTGTGAGGCGCCTCGGTTTGATCGGACGATCCGGGTCCGATGGAGTCATTCGTTTGCTCATTTACGCACCAAAGGGCGGGGAAATGTAGTGTTCAGGCATAATAATCCACATCGGTGTTCATATAATAAAGATTATATTTTTATCACGCTATTCTCTATATAAAGATTTCGCCTTTTCAAATATAAAGATTTCACCTTTTAAAATATAAAGATTTCACCTTTTCATTTTATAACATGCCACTAGTATAAAAATTATATTTCTAACCTTTCTATAATATAAAAATTTCATCGTTAATATTCCTACTGTATGAAAATAACATCTTTCATATTTCTACTATATAAAAATAACATCTTTCATATTTCTACTATATAAAAATAACATCTTTCGTATTTCTACTATATAATGATCATTTCTAAAGCGATGGAAAATAAAAACTCACCTTAACCTATCGGAGGAGAGCGCTTGATGGTCGGTGAGGGAGCTAGGCCATCTACGGTGGTTGGATTTGAGGTGGGCGGCTTTCACTGTCGCTTGTGGCTCGCGGGAAGGGGTTCACGCTCGAGGTCGAGCTGAAGGATGGAGGGGGCGACGCTGGGAAGGTGAGGGGGGTCGGAGGGCTGTGGATGGTGGCGGGGGTTAAAGGGGCGTCGGGTTTTGGTAGAGGGGGGAGGGGGGGTCGCGTCAGTCGAGGAGAAAAGGAGGAGAAGGAGGAAGAAGAGGAGAGGAGGACGGCGAGAGGGGGGCTCTGGAGGGGGCACGGTGGTCTGCGCCACTTTGGGCGGTGGCGGCGCTCCGATCGGAGGAGCGATCGCTGTTCCTCCGTCCACTTCTTTTTCTTTTTTTTTGATTTGATTTCGAAATTGGGGGGGTTGAAGGGTTTAGGAGAGAGTTTTTTTTAATTATTTAATTTCAAAAAGTTGACTTTTTCATATGACCTCTAAACGAGGCCCACCGCCTGTCGTCCATAGCGTTTCACCCTCATTCCGAACACAATGGGATATGTACCATAAGCTGATTCGACCGTTTCGATCAGTTTCCATTAAAATCAACATATAACTCTATATATTGAATTTGAATGCGCATTTCAATTTACCGGGGTCACACACGAACTCTAAAAATTCCAGGAAAATATTTTCTAGCTTCGTATTGACGATACGGTCCTAACAAAACTAGTTTCGTCGAATTCTGAGACCGTTGGAAAAATGGTCATTTTCCAGTCGATTAAAATCAACTGAAACTGGTCAAACGCATTTTCCTTTGCCACGCTCACATACTGATTCGAAAAATTATGAAATTTTATACCTAGCAATAATTTGACATCACGGACCCAACAAAAGTGGTTTCGTCGAAATCCGAGGTCGTTTGCAAAATTCCCATTTTTAAGGGCCTGAATTCCATAGCGACTATTCAGAATTTTCAACTGGACATATCTTTTGATTCCCGCTATGAAATTTCAATTTTTCGGATTCGTTGGAAAGATATTCTCAATTAGATCCTAATGTTTTTGGTTTCACTAAAATCCGGATTGTTTTGCACCCGGTACATTCAATTGAAGTTTGAAATCGAATTATCGAACTACCGCGCCATTTTCAATTCTATTTATAATTATATATAATTATTTATATTCTAACGACGACGTATATAATATATACGTTCTAATTCTATTCAAATTAATTTTTTTCGTCGTTATTATTTAAAATAATTCATTTAAAATGTTCAAAATTCGCTAAAATTGCCAAAATAAAAATTTTAAACTGGCCCAGATTTTCGGGTTGTTACAGAGATTTAATCACATTGGACGGTCATCGTTAAATAGCGATAACTGTCGGTTGATTCAGACAGACAATTTATTTTGCTATAAATTGTAACGAGCTCCAATTCAACTCCAAATCAGCTACATTGTGTAGCCGACAACCGTACGATCCCAATGGTTCAAACTGTTCAAATTTCTTACATCGTACGAGTTAAATAATGCATTAACAAGACTGTATATTATTTTTTAATCAAATAAACCATTTTAAATTAATCTTTTTGGGTTTGACCATATTATTTTTACCCGGCCCATCCCTATTACTAAAGCCCGCAAAACCAAAATCCCACTTGTTAAACAAAATCGCTTCAATATAGAAGTCGTCTTCCCCAAAACAAAGAAAATCCTCCCACTGCTTTCGTAAAGAACTACCATACCCAAAGTTTCCTGGATCACCTGTGTTTTTTTTCTCCATAGCTATATTAAAATGCCTCCATCTCCGAGCCTTCAGACCTGCATGTACTTCTTCTATAACATCTCTTCTCCTCTTATATTTTCAGCTCTAGACAAGAACCCATTGCCGAATATTTCCGAGCCTCACCTTCAACTCTCAACTATTCCATCTCAAACCACTTCTGTTCTTCATTCATGCCCAGTGCTTCACGTCTTTCCACACCAAACAGTTAATCGAGCCCACTCCTTGCCAAAACTTCACGCTCCAAGATTTCCAAATCATTCCTAAAGTCAACCAGAAGCTAAGGCTTCTCAACCTAGATCCACGTCTACCCCCAACTCCTCCATATTTTCCAAAACCCATTCCACTGTCATTTAGCTCAGTTCAAGACAAACAGTCCGTACTCCCTGCATGTTGCATTCAACTCCCCTGTACAAGTTGTTTGCTCTACACAAATGTTCCCAAACCTTCACTATTCTCTAAACAGGAACCTCCGTGCTCATCCCAACCTCCCCAAATATTTTACAAGTCTTCAGCCCATTAACCTATACACAGAACTCGATCGTTCCCCTTTGAAAATCCGTTGCTTTGCTTCTCTGGAAACCGCACTCTAGTGTGCTGCTGTAAAACTCCATTGCGTAAAATCAACATCGAACTCACTGATTCCTCTTTACTTCTCATTGTTATCCCACTTCAGTACTTTACATTCCCTTTGCAAACTTCTTATCCTCAAACATTAGCCAGTGTGTTTTTGTATCTAAACTCGAGCTTCCCCATATACCACGCAGTTATCTGGACGCAAACATTTTTCATGGCCGACTTCTTCCCATACTGGAAACGCAAGCTCTTTTATTTATTTATTTATTTATATATCATATTTTTTCGTATATTTCCTTGGTTTGAATAGGGGAAGGAAAGTGGGATTCTTGTTTCATTAGTTTGAAGGCGAAAGGGATTCGCAGCTATATTTATAAGGTTCTTATTCTTCATAGTGAAGTAATAGCTAACAAATAGGTTTTGACTTTTTGATTTGCCTTCACAATGAAGTAATAGAGTGTACATCTAGGGTAGGACATGATGTTGGTAGGCTAGTATTGCAGATTGATTTTGAATGTATAGACAGGTATGAGTAGTCTACCTCATTTGAAAGGGGCACGATCAGCATGATATACGATCCTTGGCCGAGAAGGAATCGTAAATAATATATTTTCTTTTTGTCTGATATTTTTAGTCTTGCGTACTGTTAAGGAAGATTGTACAATGCCTTAGTTGAGAAGGCATACACCATACAATATATTCAGCTTACTGATTTTGTAACGGTGTTGATTATAATGTGTACAACATCTCTTATCATATAGTCATTTATATACTCATTGATATAGATCCTGGTTATCTTGTAAGTCTGTAAACGCCTGAAGCCTTTAGTGGACATTCGTATTAGTTATATAGTTATATAACATGCCAGTTAACATATGTGATTTCCTTGATAATAGTGATTAAACTTGACTAGTATAGCCGGATTTCCAAGTGGGAATCACTTACGTGGTTATGAAGCATTTAATACGACAAATATGTTTTGATTTATCAACCGGGAATTTCAGTATAGTTGAAGGATATATATATAGAGATATGTATGTGTCTGTTCTAATAGATGTTAGGATACTTTTCTGTATACAACTTTATCAGCGTACGACTTGCTATTGACAAAAATAATAATACCGTTGTGACGAGTAAGGTGCCACGATTCCAAAAATATAAAAATAAAGACAAGTTAGCTTATTCTGCAAAGTTTCAAAAATGCTGATATACGGTGTAAAATACTTCAAATAAAAAGTTGTTTATTTTACGAATTAAAAATCATAGTAAAATTCTAAAAATTTAATTACACCTACGTCTCAAAGATCCTGTCTAAATTTAAAGCCAATATTTAATTAAAATTAAATATATCGTTATGGTTTATAAACGATTCCATAGCGACTGTTTGAAAATTTGATTTGGACATAACTCCCAATCTATACGACGAAATCCCATTTTTCTCTTCCATTAGAAAAATATACTTTACCAGCTCTGAATATTTCTTGTTTCATAGAAATCCGACTTAAAACAAATTCTGTATATTCGTTTAAAGCTTGAATCGCCGAATTACGAACTACCGCGCCATTTCGAGCTCGATTATAATTATAATATAATTTATACGTTCAAACTTCGTTAATTAAATATATTCGCTATCGTAATTCAATTTTAAACTGAATTATATATTTTGAATTGTCCAATTCACATAATATTGCCATTTCAGCTAATTCTGATTATTTCAGAATTAAATATATTATTTAATTATTATATTAATTAAATATTCAAAGTTATTTAATTTAAACCATGAAATTACCAAACCATTATTTAAATAATTAAATAAAATAAATTATTATATCATTAAAAATACGGGTCGTTACAAGTTGCATAGTGTGAATTGCCTGTGTGGCATGCTGAGATGAAAATGATCAAGGCCTCTGTTGAAAATCAGACTCATGTGGTTGATGATCAAAGCATGGTTTTAATATAGCATAGCTTTGTGTAGCGTTAATTCGCGATCCTCACACCTCGGTGTGAACCAGAAATGAGAGAGGACCTCAGGGAGGACATGTGTTTCCTTCTAGCTCGGACTGGTTTCCGGGTTTTGCACGCCCAGACATTTTACTTATGTAGATGATGGATAGCGAGGCGCCTCGGATATATCAGCACTGCGGGGCCAATGGATGTTATGATCTTTATATAGACCAGATTGTTGCCCCATAGGCGGGAAAACGCATTGTTCAGGCATTTAAATCCACATCGAGTGGAGCGGCTCTGACGATCCAAGGGTCATTCGAGCTTTGATCCTCAGGGCGGGCTAGAGCATCTCGAAGCGAGAAGGACGATCCCTTGCCTTGGTTCACAGACGGAAATCCAACTTCCAATACGTGACATTTCGGTTTTGATTGTAGAGCCTAGTATTGGTGACATGATATATGGTATCCATGCCGTCTAGGATTGATACATTTATATTTGAAGTTGTTTTATACACTATGCACTTATAATAGTACCAAATGATTTTTTTAACGTACCAAGCATGTTTGGCTATTATAAGGGAAAACCCTAGCCTCCGGCTTGCGTTGCATTGTGTGATGGGACCTGGGTCTTATAATAGCTTCATTTTTTCAAAAAGTATTGCGTTGTTTTATTATACGCACTGGTATTCTTGGGAGTAAACCCGTTTCGTGTTATATGGCGTGGTCCCTTGATATATCTGATTTTAAAGTAAAGTTTTAAATAACTGTTTTAGTTCTCACACCAGTCACATGACTGACTTGGAGTTTATTGTTTTAACCTAAACTCTGGGTGCACCTATTTTCCACATGGGCAACTAGTAGTTTTGGTTTTGCAGATTTATATTCATAGGATCCTGGTTTACAGCTAGAATGATATTCCAAAAGCTCTGTATCTGTATATTCCTTTCAGTTGGGTTTTGTATTATTTTGCGCTACATTGTAATTTGTAAATCTCTTATATTTATCAAATGTATGTTGTGTGATGACCCCAAACCCCGTACTGACGGTGGCAAGGGTAATCTTTGGAATATAACACATAAACAGATAATAGCAAAACAAAATTAAATAAATACACCAAATAATGTACAAACAATACACTGGATAAACGTAATCATCAGAGTTACACAGTATACAGGATCATACTTAGTACAAATACAGTTCAGCTATACATACATGTCCACAGCAGAAAACAAACTTAATATGTACAATAGGAGTTGAAAAACATAAAAAGAGATAAATGATAGAATCCATCTTCAGCTCCAGCTATCCAGAAAGAGCCTACTAAAACTGAACACAAGGCTGCCCGTGTAGAAAAAGGGGCATCCGAGTTTGCAAGTGAACCAAACTACGAGTCAGTCATGGGACTGGTATGAGAAATCTACTTAACACATTTTATAATATGGCCAATCACAAGACCACGTCACTTTCGCGGAACGAGTTTACTCCATTGGATTTCCAGTGCTCTAAAACAAGTCAATCTTTTAAATATCGCAATGCTTTTTATAAAAATGAAGCCATTATAAGACTCAGTTTCCATCACACAATGCAACGCAAACCGAAGGATAGAGTTTTTACCTTATAATGGCCAAAATATGCTTGATATGAATAAAATAAAAGCAATTGATATTATTACTAGTGTTTATATGTTTCAAAAACAATTTCAAATCATAAGTATCAGTCATAGAAGGCATTAATGCCCCATACCACTATGTCGCCATATATAGGTATACAATCAAAACCGCACGATGTCGTATTCGGAAATTGAATTTCCGTCTTGAACCAAGGCAAAAGATAGTCCTTACAGAATTCGAGACTCTCTAGCCCGAGCCTGAGGGCAAGTACTCAGTCAAACCCTTGGATCGTCAGGGCCGGTCCACCGATGTGGATTAAAATGCCTGGACACTGCGTTTCCCCGCCCTTTGGGGCGTAAATGAGCCAACGAATGACTCCATTGGTCCTGGATCGATCGATAAAACTGAGGCGCCTCGCAACAACCACACAGGTAAAAATAGTATAAATGCCAGCCGGTTTTAAGCACTGACACCACCTCTAGCTAGAAAGAAACGCATGTCCTCCCTGAGGTCCTCTCCCATTTCTAGTTCATACCAGGGTGTGAGGCTCGCGAATTCACGTTATACACAAAGCTACGCCACACAGGCGGTGTTTCGATCATCAACCACAAGACTTTTCTTTTCAATAGAAGCCTTGATCACTGCATCTTAGCATGCCACACAGGCAATTCACACCATGCAACTGATGGCTATCAATCACACAAAATGAATTCCAATGTCGGACACACAGTCCATTTACAAGTCCGTTCTGGGTCTGAACGAAACCGGAGGCACTATATACCTCGCATACCCATCGATCTCCACGTACGTCTGGACGATCACCACTCATTATCCATATTTCAGAATGCCTCCCAATCAGGACATCAGTTATCATCCAACCGAGGTGAAGATCTCCGGTCTTCAACCACCGGCTTCATCTTTGATTTCTTATCGTCGATTCACTTATTCAGAATGGGATAAACCCAGTCTTTCTGAGCAACTCGCGTATATAATAAACAAGTGCTACACAAACACAACATACGCCTTATTCCAATTCATTAGTCACTAACCGTAAATTAGTAAGAGAACGATTTCCCAAATATTAACCCCGAAGGCCGAAACCAACATCAGATCAAAACCAGGAAACCATTCGACTTAGCTAACCTTCAGTTAGTTTATAAATTTCACATTCCATATCGTTTATAATATTTTATAACGATTTATCGCTATTTTTATTTATTTAAAAATAGCCAATTTATTCAAACGACGCTTCAGGCCATAACGCGACTGTGGCGCTGTTTTTCTTCAGATTTGATTTACACATATCTGAAAATCTAACCGTTGGATCTTTACACATTTTATATCATTAGAAAGATCTTTTCAAAACGAATCCAACGGTTCCAGTTTTGGGAAAATCCAACGGTCGGATCTCCCGTACACTCGTTTGAAGTTTCGATTTCAAAGTACGAACTACAGCGTCGTTATTCGGTTTAATTTAATTATATTTATATATATAAATATAATCGATTCTGGTGCTGTTTTTCTTTAGATTTGAATTAAACATTCCAGACAATCCAACTGTTGGATTTTAACAAAGTTGGTCTCGTTGGAAAGATATTTCCAAAGCGAAACCAACGGTTTCAGTTTCAGGAAAATCCGATGGTCGGATCTCCCACACTAATCGTTTGAATTCACAGTTTCAAAACACGAACTACAGCTTCGTTATTCGATTTATTTTGATTACATATATATATAATCTATTCTTCGATTTCAAAACCATATTCTTTTCGTACATTTGATAAAAATGATATTTTTATCCAACCGACATTTATTTCGACACTTCACTATTTTTAACAATTCACGTATATAATAAAAATGTGATTTTTGTTGTAAAACAATTTATTTCAAAACACGAATATTTTATATAGTTCATATACATGATAAGAATATGATTTTTGTTATAAAACAATTTATTTCAAAACATGACTATTTTATATAGTTCATATAGATGTTAAAAATATGATTTTTATTATAAAACAATTTATTTAAAACATGAATACCATTCAACACATGAATTTCTATTCAACGGATGAATTTCTATTCAACACATGAAGGTTTTCTATAGTTCGTATATATAAAATAAAAATGTGATATTTATTGTTAAAATAATTTATTTAAAACACGAAAACGATTCAACACATGAATTTCTATTCAACGAATGAATTTTTATTCAACACATGAATGCGATTTCAACATATGAAAATAATTCTAACACATGAATATTATTCAAAATTTCGGCAGCATAACGGCAGGGTAGTTAAAACCGGGGCCGTCCCTAGTACGGCTCCTCGCTCTACCTTAAAGCCTCGCAGCTTTTGACAATGGGGATTTCATGCATCTAGTTCACATGCAGGCGGCATGTATATTTTTTTCTTTCTTTTCCACAAACTAATCCTATGTGGTTTCAACCAAATAATTCTTAACCACAAACGGGTATTTTTCAACCACAATCAATCAATTTCAACCACAAACAATTCTAATCAACCATTCGCTATCAACTAATTTTCACACCAATCACAACCAATAAATATCGTCAATGGTTTGTGGACGAGGGGCGTATATATATATATATATATATATATATATATATATATATATATAAGTATATTTAACTTCTATTCAACACATATATAATTTTTACAACGCATATTTAACTTATACATCAAACGTACAACTTATATAATGCTTATACATGAGGCGTACAACGCTTATATAACTCATACATCGACTATATAATTTATACATCGTCGTTTTCCATATCGTTTATAATTTAGAAATCTCACATTGGGTTCCACTCCACCAAAAATAACAGAAGGCTCAGAAAAATATCCGTTCTCTTCTAGAATGTAGAAGACGTCCACATGAGTCCACTGTCTCTTGTTTCACTGAATTTCGTCAAGAAACGAAAAAGATATGATTTTTACAGTGAAATCAAAAATCATAGTGCTTTAAAGTGCTATAGAGTAGTTTAAAATAATTTCAGCCGTTACCTCAGCTATTCGTTCAAAACTAGGTATGGATTTTTCCCCGAATCCATGTAGTTAGGGGTCGATCGGCCTTCACCACGCTGTCGAGCCTCGAGAGGCGCATGTGCGCCTGAAGTGGGGTCCACTTCGATGGTCTGACGTGGCCATGGCGGAGCTTCAAAGTTCCGAACTTCCCATCCACGGATCTCGATGGTGAAGCAACGAGAGAGGGCGAATCCTATATGGATTTGAAGAGCATTGAATTCTCTTCAAAATTATCCAAAGGAGCAGCTACTTTCGTTGAGAGATGGAAGAGAAAAAGAGGAGAGAAGATCTGAAGCTTTTCCGCCATGCGCTGATCGGGGAGAGAGAATGTTGGGGCGGGGGGAGATCTGATGTGGACCAATGATTTTTTTTTATATTTATAAATTTTAAAATCCAAAAATACCCCTTGCCTATTACGAACTCCAATCCAGACCCAACGACCGTCGTCCCTTGCTAAATACCCCCATTCCGAACACAATGGGATATGTTTCGTAGGCCCATTCGACTGTTTCAGTCAATTTTCCTTCAAATTAAAATATAAAACATTCAATATTTAATTTGAATGTACATTTCAATTTACCGGGGCCACATACTGATTCTAAAAATTCCCAAAAAATAAATCTAGCTATGTTTTGATGATACGGTTCCAACAAAACTAGTTTCGTCGAATTCTGAGATAGTTTAAAAAATGGCCCTTTTCTAGTCGATCCAATTTAACTACAATTGACCAAAACACATTTTCCTTTGCCATGCTCGCATACTAGCTTCAAAAATTATGAAATTTGAATCCTAGGAATAATTTGACATCCCGGATCCAACAAAAGTGGTTTCGTCGAATTCTGAGGTCATTTGCAAAATAGCCATTTTCACCGGCTATTAAAACTCTATAGCGACCTTTTTGAAAATTCATTTGGCCATAACTTTTGCTTCCCGCTACGAAACTTCGATTTTTCAGATTCGTTAGAAAGATATTCACTAACATATTTAAACATTTTTGGTTTCATTAAAATCCGTTTTAATTAGCACCCGGTATAGTCAGTCAAAATTTAAATTCAAATTTTGAAACTACCACGCCATTTCAGGCCTTGTTTATAATTAGAATTAATTATATTTATTTTCAAACATTGATCCAAACTTACTCTTCGTCGTTATTATTTCAAATATTTATTTTAAATAAATCCACTAAAATAGCTAATTTAAAAATTTTAAATTGGTTCAGATTTTCCGAGTTGTTACATGTTGTTTGTTCATACTCTGTATATTCTTATACTCTGATGTAAATTGTTGTAATAAGCAATGAAATATTCTAGTGTTCATGTTCTGATTTTTCATGTTCTCAAAGCAATCCGGGCTTTCCTTCACGGGGAAGTTCGGGTCTTTACAGCTGTCGAGTGGTACAAGTTGATCGGCGTCAGGCAGAATAGAGGAGGCGCAGTGGTGGAGATAGAAAGAGCGGCGATAGGTTTCTCGTACAGGGATTCATTAACGAAAAGAGGGAAAAGGGATTAACAAAACATTGGTTAGGTAATTAATTAATTAATTTAATTAATTATGAATTTAAGTTGTTAAAGTTTAAAATTACATAACTTATGCAAACGTGAACAGAATTCAGCAAACCCAGAATTGTTAGGATCGTCTCAACAAACTCTATATTTCAAAACAGACTGGAACAGAATTGGAGCTAGTCATTGAATACGAAGGAGTAAAATCACTGTGAGATATCTTTTTTTTAAACAATTATAATTAATTAATTATTATTGTGTTTAGAAATTCTTAACGCTATTAAAATTCAGTTTGTTGTTGTACGTGATTTGATTTAGATTTATGACGCTATTGTGGTGATCTGTGATTTAATGGAATATAATGTAAAAAATAGAAATTGTAAAAAAAAAAAATTTATTTGTGATGTTGAAATTGAAATTGTAAACAAACAAAAATATCATTTTTATTTGTTACGTTCAAATTAGAATTGCAAACAAATAAAAACATCATTTTTATTTATTATGTTGAAATTAGAATTGTAAACAAATAAAAATATCATTTTTATTTGTTATGTTGAAATTAGAAATGTAAACGAACAAAACTATCATTTTATCTTGTTAGGTTAAAAATAGATTTGTATGCAAATAAGAATATCATTTTCAATTGTCATGTTAAAAATAGATTTGCATAGAAATAAAAGAATATCATTTTCATTTGTTATGGTTAAACATAGAATTTCTATACAAATAAAAGTAGTCATTTTTATTTGTCATTGTAAATATGGAATTGTATGCAAATAAAATATTCATTTTTGCTTCTCATGTTAAATATTGAAATTTTATACAAATGAAATTAAATTATCTGTTTATATCTTCATTAGACTTTGAAAACATGTTATGTAAATAAATTATCTTTTTATATTGTCATCTAAACATTGAAAACATGTCATGAAAATAAATTATCTTTTTATATATTGTCATTAAAACATTAAAAACATGTCATGTAAATAAATTAACTTTTTATTTTGTCACTAGAATTATAAACATGTACATATGACAAAATTGTCTTTTTATTTTGTCATTAGAATTAGAAAATATGCCATTTAGTTAGAATATATTTTGTTAAATAAAAATGTCATTTTGTAGAAAATGTTATGTTGAAATAAAAATGTCATTTTGTTAGAAAATATTCATGTTAAATAAAAATGTCATTTTGTAGAAAAATGTTATGTTGAAATAAAATTGTCATTTTGTTAGAAAATATTCATGTTAAATAAATAGGTCATTTTGTTAGAAAATGTTATGTTAAAATAAATTTGTCATTTTGTTAGAAAATGTTATGTTAAAATAAATATGCCATTTTGTTAGAATAATGTTTTGATTAATAAAAATGTCATGTATATAGAATAATGTTTTGTGAAATAAAAATGTCACTTTAATCATGTTAGACAAGAATAAAAGGATTACATGTTAAAATGTATGTTTCGTTCGACAAAATGTTACCTTTATCATGTTAGACAAGAAGAAAAATAATTACTTGTTAAAATTTATGTTTTTGTTGAAATTAAATTATAAATACTTATTTATAATTTAAACAGTGAAAATTTGTTAAATAGAAAATAATCCAAACTGAATTAGAATTGGTTAAATTTATTAACCAATGATTTTTTTATGTAAACTGTTGTTGTTTGAAAACCCCACACGGGTATTGGGATGATATTTGACATACACTAGTCCCAATATTTAGTTGTATGTCAATGGATGGATTGACAGTCCATGATGAGCGTTATTTATTTATTTTAATGCTCACACAGTTGTAAATTTCACTCTGGATGTAAATGGACTTTTTAATGATTATTTATCGCTATTGTTGTATACATGCGATGTATGAAATTCATATAACTGAAATTATATGGTAATTGATTGAGTCGCATTCCGATTCAGAATGTTTTAAAAATAAAGAATATTCATAAATAAAGAATCTTTTAAATAAAGAATATTCTTAAATAATGAATATTTTAAAATAATACTCAATGAAGAATAAAATTATTATTTTTATGTCCATTTTTGGATGGATACAAAAATATAAAAATAAGAAGCCGGATTAAGTATATAAATGTAATTTTTAACCCAAACGGGTTTACCAATCGATTTTGTTCATTTTATAATGAATATCAAAAGGAAGTGATTTCAAAATTTAATATTTTGAAATTATTTATATTTTAATATGATTCAAATATAGAATATTCAACTTCGATTTAAAATTGAAAATGAAGTTAGAATCATTTTAAAATAAATTTATAAACAATTTATAAAATACATTTTAAAATGGAAATCGATGAAATATATATATATATATATATTGTATATATATTATATATTTAATGTCTTGAATAGAACGAGCCGCGCAGCGATCGTTCGCGAATTTTGACCATTAACTTCAAATTGATGTAACGGGAGATCCTACAATCGGATTCTCCTAAAATCTGAACCGTTGGGTTCGTATCAAAAATAGCTTTCCAATGAATATAAGGGTTTTGAAGTCTAACATTTGGATTTGGAATTATATCCAAATTAAATTTAGAAAAGGTCATTGTAAGTGCAGTTCGATGACCGTTTATGGAAATCGACTGAAAGGGCCTTAATAAATTTATTAAAAATATGGAAAAATTATGTAAAATAATAATAAATGATTTGAAAAGAATTTGGACAAAAATTCCAATTTTTAAAGACAAAAATATATTTTTATCGAAATGAACTAGTTATTAACTAGAATAAATCTTTAAATTAAGATTTAATGTAGTATTCCAATTAATTAACATTTAATTGGAATTAAATAAAATAAGTTGTATTTTTGGGTTTGTCGTAAATGGTGTCTTAAGCAATAGTGTTCTTAAACCGCGTATGAAAAGAATAAATCTTTTAATTAAGATTATTAGAGTTTCCAATTATATTTAGTAATTGGAATAAAATGAAATGTGAATTGGGATTATTGTGAACTGTGTTCTTAACGACATTCGTTCTTTAACCTAATTAACAGTGAAGATATGATTTGAAATTTATAAGTCTTTTTACTAAGATTTAATAGCTATTTTCCAAAGTAAAGTTTTCCAATTTAATAGAAGAAATTAGAATTAATTGAAATTCGATTTAATATTAATCGAGATGAGCTTCTGTAAAGGAAGACCATTACTATATATGGAATTTAAAAAGGCTTTGCCATTATTCCATTTATATTATTAGTTTGATACTAAATTTTTTATCGATTATATATTGATTTGATTTCTATGGAAATTCCATATTTAATGGAAGATGATTTTGGGGTTTATCGTGAACTGTGTTTTAAATGACATTCGTTCTTTTACCCAGTTAAAGATAAGATTAATTTCTTAAATATGAATAGTCATTAAATAATGAGTTTTGAGATTAAAACTGAATCAGAGTTTTAATGAATTTTTAATTATATTAAAATGAGAAGGAGATAATTAAATTTATCGAATTCATAAAATCAAATCTTTTGAAATGATATCCAGAGGAAGATTAAAGAATAAATTTGAAAGGATTTATCTTTGCTAAAATTAATGGGAACCTTTCCCTAAAAATGTGAATATGTTATTAAAAGAATATTTTGAATTGGAATGAGGCGTATGATGTGTTTTTATAGCACTTGATTATTGATTATAAAATACTAGAGTTATTCGGAAAGACCGAGTTCAACCCATTCTGAATAATTACTACGACGATTAAAAGTCGAAGATGAAGATGGTGGTTGAAGACCGGATATCTTCACATCGTTTGGATGATTACTGATGTCTTGATTGGGAGGCATCCCAAGACAAGGTAATAAGTGGTGATCGTCCAGACGTACTTGGAGATCGATGGATATGCGAGAACGACTCTCCTGTATTGGACATATGGGACGAGGAATAAGGTGTCTCTGGTTTCGTTCAGACCTGGAACGGACTTGTAAATGGATGTGTGTCTGACATTGGATTTTATTCTTTGTTGATTGATTTCTATTAAATATATATCTGGTTGGTGGCGGAGAATTTATTCTCTTGCTTAACACCCTTCTCTAAGAGGTACGAGCTCAGAGGTCATATATTGATAGACATCAGTCGCATGGCATGAATTGTCAGTGTGGCATGCCAAGATGCAAATGATCAAGGCTTTTTGTTGAAAAGCAGAGCCTTGTGGTTGATGAGCAAAGCACAGATTTATTTAGCATAGCCTTGTGTATA
The DNA here is from genome assembly GCA_030737875.1 of Allium sativum. NCBI lineage: Eukaryota > Viridiplantae > Streptophyta > Magnoliopsida > Asparagales > Amaryllidaceae > Allium > Allium sativum. Next base: position 735,274,088 of record CM060909.1, on the reverse strand, counting down.
GCGCTACTTCACGAGCCTCACACCCCGGTATGAACCAGGAACGGGAGAAGGACCCCATGGAGGACATGCGTTTCTTTCTAGCTAGAAGTGGTGTCATGGTATGGAGCCCAGACATTTTTACTTATGTGGATGCTGGAAAGCGAGGTACCTCGGATTTGAGTCCCTAGTAGCTCTTGATTTACGCCCCATAGGGAGGGGAAACGTGTTGTTCAGGGCATTACAAATCCACTAATATATTTGTGGACCAGCCCTGGTGCTCCTAGATGCAGTTGCGACTGATCCTGAGGCACGGGCTAGAGTGTCTCGAATTCGGTAAGGACGATCCGTTGCCTTGGTTCATGATGGAAATCCAACTTCCAATACAGTACCGTACGGTTTTTGCGACGACCCCAAACTTCTATAGTATGAAAGTAAGGATAATAATAGGAGCATAACATAATTACAACAATAGCATATCTCAGATAACATCATAACACATAAATCATTCCAGCGGAAATAGAAAATGTCATCACATCATAACATCAAAGACATCAGAGTACGCAGTTACAGGATACACTTAGCAAATAGAAGTCTCAACAAAATGAGAAATAAGTCTCAACTCCATCAAGTACATCATAGATCAAGAATGTCTAAATGTCTCAAAGGCAAATAAAACAAAAAAGAGATAATGTTCTTTAACTTCTTTCCTTAAGCAAGCTCCACTCCAGAATGTATCCATACCTAAACCTGTCACTTGGCTGCCTATGTGAAAAGAGGGCACCCGAGTTTGCAAAGTGAAACAAACTACGAATCAGTCATGGGACTGGTATGAGAAATCTTTCTTAGCTAACAATATGGATAATCACAGGACCACGCCGTTAACGCGGAACGGGTTTACTCCATTGGATTGCCAGTGCATATGTTTAATAAATTTTTATTCAAAACCAACGCAATGCTTTTTAGAAAATGAAATCATTATAAGACTCAAGTCCCATCACACAATGCAATGCAAACCGGAGGATAGAGTTTTACCTTATAATGATCAAACATGCTTGATACGTGGAAAATAAAGTTTTAATATTATTATTAGTTTTTAATCAGTTTTAAAATACTTCAAAGTAAATGTATCAATCCTAGACGGCATAGTACCCCATCCTACTATGTCGCCATACATAGGTTTACAATCAAAACCACCGAAATGTCATATTGGAAATTTGGTTTCCATCATGAGTCAAGGCTAGGGACGATCTCCTTACCGATTCCAGACACTCTAGCAATGTCTCTGGATTTGGACGCTGGCGAATCCTTGGATCCTGCAGGGACGGTCCACAAATACTTTAGTGGACTGGCAATTCCTGAACACACGCTTCTCGGTCCTATTGAACCTATAAAATGGTCACTATCGACCAATAAATCCGAGGTGCCTCATTCCATCAACCACATAAGTAAAATGTCAGGGCTTGCAAAACCATGATACCACTTCTAGCTAGAAAGAAACGTGTGCACTCTCTGCGTTCCGTTGTCCTGTTTCTGACTCTTACCGGGGTGTGAGGCTCGTGAGGTAATGTTATACGCAAAGCTATGCCAAAATAGGCTATGCTTTGATCATCATCCACAAGGCTCTGCTTTTCAACAAAAGCCTCGATCAATTGTATCTTGGCATGTCACATTGACAATTCATGCCATGCGATTGATAACTACCAATATATAACCTTTGAGCTCATGCGTCTCAGAGAAGGGTGTTAAGAAAGAGAATAAATCCTTTGCTACCAATAGATATATATTAAATAGAAATCAATTAACATGTAATGAAATCCAATGTCAGACACACATCCATTTACAAGTCCGTTCTGGGTCTGAACGAAACCAGAGTCACCTTATTCCTCGTCTCGTATGTCCAATACGGAAGAGAGGTGCTCGCATATCCGGACAATCAACAAGTACGTCTAGACAACTTCCACTTTAACCCTTTACTAGGAGCTAACCAATGTCGGGCATCAGCAGTTCTCCATTCGATGTGAAGATTGTCAGTCTTCAATCGCCGTCTTTAATACCTTTGATTTGAATCATCGTATAATCATTTGAAATGAGATTGAACTCGGTCTTTTGAAATGATTCTCGCATATACATGTAGTTTAAAACCATTTCGTATCATTAATAGTATTAAATATCGATTTATCGCTATTTTTATTTATATAAAAATAGCTAAATTTATTTAATGATGCTTCGTGTAACGACCCGGAATTTTGGGCCAAATTTTTATTTTAATTATTTTAATGGGTTTTTAATATTTGAAATAATTTATTTTATATAATAACGACTATAAATTTATTTTAATCGAAGTTAAAATGAATAAATTTTATTTAAATTATAAAAGGAGTTAGAAATAGCGCGGTAATTTGAAAATTTGAATTTGAACTTTGACTGACTGTACAGGATGCAAAATAAATCGGATTTGAGCGAAACAAGAAATATTTAAATCTGTTTGATCATATCTTTTTAACGAATCTAAAAAAACTGAAATTTCACTTTAAAAATAATAAGTTATGCCCAATTTAAAATCCAGGAAAGTCACTATATAATATATATATATATATATATATATATTAAAATAATATATTAGCCTTAAAAATAGCCATTTTACAAATGACCTCTATTTTCGACGAAACAACTTTTGTTGGAACCGGAATGTCGAATTATTGCTAGGTTTCAATTTTCATAATTTTTCGAATTAATATGTGAGCGTGGCAAAGTAAAACGTGTTTTGACTATTTCAATCAAATTTAATCGACTAGAAAATGGCCATTTTTCAAACAGTCTCAGAATTTGACGAAATTAGTTTTGTTAGGACCGTATCATCAAATCATAACTAAAAATATATTTTTTGGAATTTTTAGAGTCAGTATGTGGCCCCGGTAATTTAAAATGTACGTTTGAATTAAATATAAATTGATTTATATTTTAATTTTGGGAAAAAACTAATCGTAACAGCCGAACTGGGTTACGAAACCTATTCTGTTGTGTCCGGGATGGGGGTTATTATCTAGTGGCGACACTCGTTGGGTTTCGTTTGGTGTTCAGATGGTTTAACAAGTTATTTTCTTGAATTAATTAATTAATTAATATAAAATGCGTTATGAATACACAATATAAATACACCATACATACAATATACCATATCTCTAAACCCTAGCCGTATAATACCAGCCGCCTCCTATACATTTTAATGGCCACAAAACACTGTCGTTCTCCCTCTTCTTTCTCTCGATCCACTTAGAAATTCGAAGAACTCAATACCAAAAATGAACGAGCTCGACGAAATCTACCTCGTCAATGGTGGTGATCTCCTCTGATGAACTGTGGAGGATGGAATCTCAGCAGGAAGTGGCCAACTTTGGAGGGTTTTTGGGAGCAGGTGGGGCCACCGCACAAGCCGCCGCTGGTGGCGCCTGAAGGGGGTTCGAGAGCGGTCGGAGGGGTCATCGCGGATCGGAGGTCAGTCGCTCCTTGGGCTGCGCGTAGGCGAACCCTAATGGGGTGCTGATGGGTTCTTCTGAGCATGAACCAGAAGACAGTGAAGAAGGGGTTATTCCCTTAGTCAAGTTAATTAATCCTTTTATTTCAAATTCAAGCAATTGTTTTGTAATACTAATAAGCATTGGTTTGTGATAACAAAATTGACATGGTTTAAAAATCTGAAAATAATTCATAAATATACATTGTTTATTAATATAAATGAATTGCATCAATTCTATGAAAATATAATTCACAGTTATCTAAGAAATAGCATATGATTTGTAAATAAAAATAACAAGTGATTTGTAAATAGAAGTAATCATTGTTTTGTAATATAAAATTAGAAAGAACATCGTTTTCAAAATAAAAAGAACTTTGCTTTTCAAAATAAAATTAGCAGTGTTTTCAAAACAATAATAGCGTTATGTTTATAAATGAAAATATCATTTCGTTTATAAATGAAAATAGCATTATTTTTGTCAATAAAATGTACATTGATTTTGTAAATAAAATATACCTTGTTCTGTATATGAAAATAAACATTGTTTTGAAAAGTAAAAGAATATTGTTTGTAACAATGAAATCGCATTGATTTTCAAACAAAAGTTGCATTGTTTTAATCACAAAATTTGCATTGTTTTTAAAGGAAAATCACATTGTTTTTCAAAGTAAAAATATACATTGTTTTCAAATTATCAATAACATTATTTTGTAAGGAAATTATCATTATTTTGTAAAGAAATTAATATTGTTTTATAAAAACAAAATATCATTGTTGTTACAAAAAGAAATTGGCATAGTTTTTATACAAGGTTGCATTGTCATCAAAATGAATGTTGCATCGTTATCAAAATGAAATTTGCATTTAAAAAAAAATAGAAATGACAATATAAAAATATGATTTTTATATATAAGATCATCGAATTAAAAGTGTGATTTTTGATTACATATAAGGTGTGGTTAAAATGTGATTTTTAATATAATCAATTTGAACAAAGTCTGTGATGAAACCGACTGGAAGTGGAACGGTACCAAAATCATCAGTTAAAGAATGTCGTAGTGGAAAAGAAGGTGAGACTCCTCACGAGAAAACTTTACCAGTTATTTATTTATTTTCATAACTGAAAATATATATTAAATCGTTAGTGTAAATTCTTACTAGTTAAATCCCTATAAATTGTATATGGTACTTGTTAGATCACCTTTCCACTCCACAAACCATGGACGGTTTAAATTGGTTGTATTATATGTTGTTTGTGATGTTGTGATGATCGACGTATTAAAAATAAGGTTAACATATTTATTTATGATAATGTAAATAGGGTTACACTACCATTAACAAGTTTCCTGACTTGTTATTGTTGATTGGACGATAATTTTCACACATCGTCCAAGAGCACAATTAATAATACGTTTTTCAAATTATGTGTTGGCTGAAACCCCACACGGGTCTTGGGTTGATATTTGACTACACATCACCCTTGTGTTTAGGGAAAATTACACTTTGGCTGTTATGTGAATGGTTGACATTATTATGGAGTAAGTGCAATGTTTGAAATCCGTGTAATTAAATAACATGGAAATTGTGTGAGCCTCATTTCAATTTTGAGTTAAAGAATATTATAATCCAATATTCAATTAAAAGATCCAAAGGATGGTTTCCATGTTTTCAAATGGGAAGGTATGTATTGTCAAAGTTACAATAAAAAGAGTGAAATGGAAAGATAAAATTTTTTTAGTAAAAAGTTACAATAAAAGATTAGAATTAAAAGATACCCTTTTTAATTGTCAACATGTTAAATTAAGAAGATTTGTTTCAAAACTAAACATCTTGAAAAGATTAATATTATTGTTATCAATTTTGAATTAATGAATATTTTAATTTATACTCAATTAATAGAATTAATTGGCATTGATTTAAAAATATTATATCTTTATTGTTTAAAAGTTATAATAAAGGAGATTCAATTAAAAAGATTATATATTTACTGTCCACATTTTAAGATAAGAAAGTTTGATTTCGAAATTTGAACATTTTGGAAAGATTACATTTATTTGTCATTATGTGGCAATAAATAGATTTGATTTCAAAACAAGACATTTTGGGAAGATTATTATTAATTGTTATAACAATATGGAAAGTTCAAATATTTATAAAGATTTGAAAGGTAAGTGATGATATTTGGAATCATGACATTTTAGAATTAAAGAATATTTAAAATTAAGATTCTTTAATGGAAAGGATATTTTCAAAGAGTACGTTTTAGAAAAGTTAATTATAATTATAAAATTATAATTGTACTTGGACACGAGGTTAGGTCATATTTGTGGTGGAAGTCTACCCGGAACCGCCCGGCTTATCCAGCAGCCACAAATGTTGGGCCTAATGTGAGAGGTCCAAGTGCACAAATACGAATTGGGTCATGACACGAGGTTAAGCCCAACTTGTGGGATAAGTCTGCCCGGAACCAACTGGCATATCCAGCATCCACGAGTCACAGGCTTAATGTGGGAGGTCTGGTCCAGTGTAAAATATAAATGAATAAGATAATGGATTGAGCTATTTAATCTGTTTTAAATAGCAACACCATTTTAACCCGACCGTGTTTATCGATTTATTTTATACATTTTATAATGCATGTTTTAAAGAGCTAATTCCAAAATAAATATTTTGGAAATAATATTATTTTAATATGATAATAGAAAGAATATTCAATTTGGATTTAAAATTGAAATAAAAGTTGGAATCATTTTATAAACGAATTCATAAACATTTTAGAATAAAGTTTGAAAGGAAAATATTACATTTTTCAATGTAATAAAGACTGAATTGAAAATAAAGTTGAAATGAAAATATTATATTTTTCAATGTAATAAAGACTGAATTGAAAATAAAGTTTGAAATGAAAACATTAAATTTTCCAATGTAATAAAGATTGAAGTGAAATTATTACATTTTTCAACGTAATAAAGGTTGAACTAAGAAGATTACATTAAAAAGATTTCATTTTTATTTAAGATTGATTACATTAGAAAGAATACTTTTTTTAGTTAATTTGTTTCAAAAGAATGAAAAAGATTCATTTTAATGTAGATATACATTTCAATGTAAAAGAATGAGTGATTTATTTATTTTAATAAATTAATTAAAATAAATAAAAGGATTAAAGTGGTTTTAATAAAACCAAGATTTTCCAGTACATACATTGGAATGGATTTAAGTGGAAATAATCTTCAAATTATTTCAGTATTGGATTTTGTGATTATGCGGATATGATTGTGGGAATTTGGAAGATATTAATATCGTCATTCCCAATTTGATATACGTTAATTTTCAGAATTTGATATTGAGCATAAATCGATATAATTTCTATTCAAAGCATGATATGTAATGTCAGATTAAAATTTGGGTTTGTCGTGAATAGTGCCTTAAATAACACTGTTCTTAAACCCATTTGGGAAAGAATAAATCTTTTAATTAAGATTTAAATAAGATTTCCAATTATTAAACATAATTGAAATTAAGTGAAACTGACTTTTGGGTTGATTGCGGACAATGTTTTTAAATGACATTAGTTCTTTAAACCCGATTGACAGTGAAATTTAGATTGGTAATTCATAAATCTTTTAACTAAGATTTAGTGAAATATTCTAAAGAGAAGTTTCAATTTAACATATTAATTGAAATACGATTTTGGGTTTATTGTGAACGATGTTTTTAAGTAACATTTGTTCTTTAACCCAATTAAAGGAAAGATTATTTCTTGAAAATCAAATAATCATTAAATAATGATTCTTGAAGATTAAAACTAAATATAGTTTTAATGAATCTTTAATTGGATTGAATGAGGATAAAAGTAATTAAATTTAATTCAAGAAATGAACGATAATGGAGTACCACTAGTTTTACTCCAAGCGGTAGTTAAATCTTTAATTAGATTTGATCGATAAAACGGTAATTAAGTTTACCGTAACACATTGGGTGTTAGATATGGAGTACCACCAGTTTACTCCATGGGTTGTGTAGGTTGGGAATGGGATATTAATTAATGATTACTTCGGTAAGGCGTTAATCCCGACTAGTTGAATAAACCTTAATTTGGTTTAAATTAAAATCAAAGAATACTCTTGATTGGAATGAGGCATTGGTTGTGTTTTAAAGCACATGATTTTAAATTATGCAAATTATTCAGAAAGACCGGGTTTAACCCATTCTGAATAATTCATACGACGATTGAAGATCGATGATGAAGACGGTTATTGAAGACCGGGAAATTTTCATATCGAATGGATGATTAATGATATCTTGATTGGACCGTACACCCAAAATGAGGGAAAAATTGGTGATCATTCAAACGTATTTGGAGATCTACCAGATATGGTTTCGTTCAGACCCAGAACGGATTGATAAATGGATTGTGTGTCTGACATTGTATTACTTTATATTGTATTTGTTGATCTCTATTTAATATATAGCTGTTTGGTGGCGGAGAATTTATTCTCCTTCTTAACACCCTATTATATATCGATAGATGAATCAATGATATGGTATGGTCTGATAATGTGGCATGCTAAGATGCATGGATCATGGCTTTTGTTGAAAAGCAGAGCCTTGTGGTTGATGATCAAAGCATAGCCTGTTTAGGCATAGCTTTGTGTATAGCGTGACTTCGTGAGCCTCACACCCCGGTATGAGTCAAAAACGGGATATAGACCGTAGGGAGTGCACACGTTTCTTTCTAGCTAGTAGTAGTGTTGGTGCTTAAACTGGCTGACATTTTACTTATGTGGATGATGGATTTTGAGGCGCCCCGGATTTTATAAGCCGTTAGTGGTTATACTATAGGTTCAAAGGATCCGAGAAACGTGTGTTTAGGCATAACCAATCCACTACCGATAGGCGGGGACCGCCCCTACCACTCCAAGGGTTGCCCATAGGTGTGATCCTGAGGCGTTTGCTAGAGAGTCTCGAATCGGAGAGGACGATCCCTAGCCTCGATTTCATGACGGAAAACCAATTTCCAATACGACACCATGCGGTTTTGATTGTAGAACTAGTATGGCAACATAGTAGGATGGGGTACTATGCCGTCTATGATTAATACGTTTACTTTCGAAATTGATTTCAACACTATGCACTTATAGTAATTTTAAAAGATAAATTTCACGTACCAAGCATATTTGGCTATTATAAGGTAAAACTCTATCCTCCGGCTTGCGTTGCATTGTGTGATGGGACCTGAGTCTAATAATAGCTTCATTTTTCTTTATTTAGCATTGCGCTGTTTATTTTTATGCACTGGTATTCTTGGAGGTTAACCCGTTCCGTGTTATATGGCGTGGTCCCTTGATTTACCTAACTTTAAAATCAACTTAATAACTGTTTTTGAGTTCTCATACCAGTCCCATGACTGACCTGGAGTTTATTGTTTTAACCTAAACTCTGGGTGCCCATATTTCCACACGGGCAGCTAGTAGTTTGGTTTTGCAGATATTATATTCACAAGATCCTGGTCTACAGCTAAAGCAATATTCGGAAATCTCTGTATCCGTGTATTTCTTTCAGTTGTGTTTTGTATTAATTTTTTTTTCCGCTGCTATTTAAATGTAATTTAAACACTGATATTATTGTATTTTCAATGTATATTATTATTCATACTCTGGAAAATTCTTGTACTCTGATGTAATTGTTGTAACAGCAATAAAATGTTCTTCTGTTTTGTGTTCTGATGTGTGTTGTTCTCAAAGCAATCCGGCTTTCCTTTACGTGGAAGTTTGGGTCGTCACATTTGGTATCAGAGCTTTAGTTTATAGAGCTCGAGAACAGGACACATTAGAACCGAACGAAAGAATTCATCAGAGATTGGATGTAACGAACCGGGAAAAAGCGACCTTGGTTATCCGATATATAACACCTATCGAACAATCAAAAGTTGAAATTACCGGATAGTCCAAGAAAGAAATTAGAGGGTGAGGATAGATAAGATAGAAAATTAGAACAGAAGAAGAAGAAGAACACAACAACATCAGAGTAACACGAATCTCACAGCGGAACGAATAAAATATAATAGACAACATATCTTGAAATCAAAGTAGTATATGTATATCATACCATTATCAGAGTACAACACTTTCATCACAGCGGAATAATCAATAGCTAGAAAAATCTTGAAGCCTCCTGCTCTAAGCTCTTTAAGCATACCTGTAAATCCTGACTACTTGACTGCCCGTACAAATTTGGGCACCCAAGAGTTTAGGGAAAACAAAACAAAATAAAACTCTGGGTCAGTCATGGGACTGGTGTGAGTAAACTCCAATCATTTGGTTTAACTTTTCAAAATCCTTTTCAAAAGAAAAGATAATCGTAAGACCAATCCACTCATAAATACGGATGGCTTTTACCTTACGATAACCTAAAACACTTTGGAAATCATATATTATCTGATATTATAATAATGTCTAATCACAAGTAATTAAAATCTAGTAGAACGCTTGCATCTCACGCTCTACATATATAATATACAATCAAACTCGCAGGCACTTATTGGAGATTGGATTCCAACTTGACAAGGTATGGGACCACCTTCCGAACGTGTATCTCTAGAGGCAAATACACTGGGTTCAACAAGAACATCTTGCAACCCGGCCCACACATGACCGACCACTCATTTCGCTTGAGTGTATCGAATGTATATCACCAACGGTTGGGATCAGCAACCGTCTCCCGATAAGGGACAGCATCGATAGATTTAAGAACAAAAGGAATTTCTCTAGATAGGTGATCATATATCCTAATGGGTGCGACCCACATAGCCATGCTGCCTGCCCGATTTTTGTCATTTCCCAGTGGATGAGGCTTGAGGTCATAACGTATCTTTTGATAGATCCCACCTCCATTACTTTGAATGCCACATCGTCATACCCGCCAAATCACAAATTGATTTCACCAAAAATACCACGGGTATACAGCTAAGAGAAACGAATTCCTCCGCCACCAAACGTAAGTACGTTTGAAGAGATCAACTTACGCGATCCTTTGAATATACTCTGTCAAACATTCGTCCATTCACGTTTGTCCTGGGACTGGACAAACCGAAGGCACTATTCTGTAAATAGGATAGCCCTTGCATAACTCCGTCTTCAATATATTCAGCATACTTGATTCGCAACGCTTATGCCAATACGGAGTGGTTCTCTGGATAATAATCCGACCGGTCTCTCCATATTAACAACGTTAAAATGGTCAAAACTTTGATAGTCGGTGATTTAACTATCAATTAAAAACATGTCGATGTGCAAACAACGATATTATTTCCAGATGGATATTCTATCGATCAATCATCATTCATCATCAAATTATCAAAAATTTACCCTTTTCCTTATTCTTGTTTTCCTATATTTCTTATTTACTATATTTAGAAAATACACGTTATTAACAATGGAAAACAATTCCATTTCTCATTTTCTATATTCAGGAAACATTTCTGATTTTCATTTGGAAGACATTTCCAAATCTCCTTCATTGGGTTTAAACTGATGTTTGAATAAACATCGCTATGCCAACACCAACCATTTCGCTCATTAACTAAATTCACTTAACCCCTTTCACTCTCGAACCTTATCCACTTCTTAGTTAAAAACTAAGTCAATCAAGTTGGGGTATAATTACCTCTCCGACCTTAACTGAACAACATTTCTAACTTCGAAATAGACAAAGTTCAAACATTACTCTTTAAGAAACTTCCTTGCGAACTCTCGGATTCTATTTATGAATCCACTTCCTTTACTGAATCATTTGATTATAACTGTAAATGTTATAACTCCATGCTTTCAAAATATGTTAACTTAAATATATTTCCATATCTTAATTTGGATAAATAAACAACCAACTACTTTATTAACAGATAATTAAAACTTGATTTGAAATGGAAAGTAAACATTACTTCCCTTGATTCGATATAATCGAATTTCCATGTATGATTCACTCTCGAATAATCACTATCCGATAATTCTCTTTCGAATAAACTATATTCGATTCCCCTGTTCGAATAACTAATATTCGATAATCCTTTTCTTCGAATAACTAATATTCGAAAAATCTCACTTCGAATAAACCATATTCGATAATTCTCTCCTTCGAATAACTATATTCGATTTAACACACTTCGAACGAACTATATTCGATTACTCTTCTCGAATAAACTATATTCGATAACTCTACTTCGAATAGGTGATATTCGATTAATTCCCTTTTTGACTAACCCTACTTAATTTACTAATACTCGACTAACTCGACTTAATTAACTTCTATTGATTAATTACTATTTGATTTAACACCATTTGCTTGACTCTAGATCGCAGCGATCACAATGGTTACGCCTGATTCCCTCAGGAAACATCCGACCGCCGTAGGCTATCTGCAGCCCTGCGAATTACGCTAGCAGTCGTGCTAAATGGAAATTCATCCTTAAATAACTTTGTCTATTTTTAACTCTATCTCGAATAATTATATTCGATCAATTCTAACTGAATACTAATATTCAATTAACCCTTATTCGATTACTATATTTGAATAACTCTAGTTCGATTTGACTCAAAACGATTAACTCTAACTGATCAACTCTAACTGGTTAATTCTAACTGAATAACTCTAACTGGATAACTCTAACTGAATAACTCTAACTGGTTAACTCTAACTAACTCTAACTGTTTAACTTTACGGTTTAACTCTGACAGTTTAACTTCAACGGTTTAATTCTAACAGTTTAACTCCAACTGTTTAACTCTAACCGTTTAACTCCAACTGTTTAACTCTAACAGTTTAACTCCAACTGTTTAACTCTAACAGTTTAACTCCAACGGTTTAACTCTAGTTGATTAACTCTTTTGAATTAATCCCTTTGACTTTTCTCTTTTGAATAATTCCTTTGGAATAATTCCTTTGAATTACTTCCCTTGAATAGATTCTTTTTCTATTCGTTTACTCAACAAATAACTATTCTCTTTTCGCTTCTATTTATTTAACAAATAAATATTCCCTTTAACTTTTCTATTTACTCAACAAATAAATATTTCTTTTAACCTTTCTATTTATTTAACAAATAAGTACTTCTGTCAACTTTTCTTTATTCCCTCCATGAATATTCCCTTTTCAATTCCATTTGTAAATACTTTTACGAATGTTTCCCTTTTTATTTCTATTTGTAATCATTTCACAAATATTTCCCTTCTATTTGATTTCACCAATATTTTCCTTCTATTTGATTTCACCAATATTTTCCCTTCTATTTAATTTCACCAATATTTGTTTTTTTTTATAAATGCTTTGATTCTATAATCATTTTCTCTCATGAAATTCTCTTCCTTTTATATATAAAATCTATTGATTTTATATAAATAATTTATTTTCAAAATAAACTTTGAAAATCCCTTTTCACTTTCTAGTATCACTTATGGTATAAAAATACCAAATCAAAAGGTTCAATCAACATCCAAACACACAGGTTCAACAACAGATGATATAACACATCATATATCAGAATGTATGAAAAACGGTAAATAAATGTTGAGGAATCCAGTTGGATTCCTCCGACCTGTTTCCCTGCATCCACAGATGTTACACAATATAATTCACATCAATTTCATTTCAATACGAGGTATTCTGATAAACAAAATCAACATCGGTTAACGATATATATAACTATATCGGTATTTTCAATCAATTGACTAGCAGTTCAACCAAACAATCAACACTCAGCAATTCAACCAATAATTATCAGTTCTAAAAATACTTTATAAAAATATAAAGTGCTCAGAGTTAATGAGATTTACTCACCTTGGACGGTTTATCGTTGAATAACGATAATCGGTCATTGATTTGGTTCAGACGTTAAATTTCACCATAAATCCAAACGAGCTCCAATCCACTTGCGGTCAGTTCCATTGCGTAGTGCTTGTCCATACGATCCCAACGGATCCTGTTTCGTTAAATTTCGTTAATGTATGCAAAAGTTATGCTATTTACAATATTTACCTAATTTAAATGAATATATATTTAATTAAATTATTTTTATCTTAATTAATTTCTAATTGCGTTATTAGCCAAATTACCTTCCCTGCCCTTCTAAAAAATCATACTTTCCCATCTCTAGCCATATCCAAATTTTTTTAAAATTGAAAAACCATTTTAATATTAATTAAATTTAATTTTCAAATAAAATATTTAAAAATATTCATTTAATTATAACTTAAAATTTTTAACCCGCATCAAAAATCTGCTTCCACTCATTTTAAAGTATTTTCCGATAAGAATCCAACGGTCCTTGTTTCGTGGAAATCCGACTTGTTTTGAAAAAGTTATAAGCTTTTAAAGTTTATGGTTAAAAATTACGAAAATGCCCCTGGTCTGTTTTAAATTCAAATTAAATTCAAATTAAATTTTAAATTTAAATTTAAATTAATCATCCCATCCGTCGGATCAGTTAGGGATAGCCAGGGAGAGCAGGAAACTATATTTTCCAAACTCAAGCCTTAGACACTATCCTCTCTGTCACCCTTAGAATGTTCTGATATTTATTTTTACAAATTCTATTTTAATTATAATATATATATATATATATATATATATTACACAAATAAATAAATATTATTTAAAAACTTACCCCGCGAAGCCCAAGCCTCTGCCTAAGAGTCCCTAGCTCCCCGTCTTGCCCTCCTTTCTCCCTTCCTTCCCTTTTCCTTATTTCCTAATATTTTATTATTATTTCTGCCATTGCCAAAGCTTGAAAGAGGAGGAGGAGGAGTGAGTTTAAAAATGAAGGGGGGGGGGGGCTATTTATAGCCGAAGGAGTCACATGTATTGCTGAGGTGGCGCGAATCCAACGGTCGAAAATGGATGGCTAAAATTAATCCTTAAATTTATTAAATTATAAATAAATTTAATAATTTATGAATAGTAAAGTGTGTTTTCTTAACCCTATTCGGACGTTAATTTGACTTACTTATTGATACCTTATCCAAAATCTTTTTCAACCATGTTGTTCAATTTTTCTTGCTCTTCAATAATATATAAAAATATTTAAATTTTGAATTCGTTTGAACTTTCAAATAATTTAAATTCAAATTCAAAATAGTGTTTTGTGTTAGTTTCAACACCTTTCGGTCTCATGTTGGAGTATCAAACGAAAACGGTTTTCAGAAATTCTTCCACCATCTGGTCCGGTTTTTAACGTACTTCAATCCTATGTATTCAAATCAAAAATCGGAGTTTGTTTAGATTTTCAAATAATTTATTTAAATTTTGTTTCCCTTAATAACTTTCTATATCCGTTATAGGATTTTCCCAGATTTCATATATAGCTAATATCCTATGTTTAGAATTTTCCTGGATAGGTCTCAGGTTCCAGTTTTGCCGTTAGCATTAGCAAATTCCAATTACCGTCAAAATTTAGTTCAAATTTTGGCCTTTTATTTTTTCTTTTCGACATACGGATGCCATTTTTGACGTAACTTGGTTGGTTACCTAATTTCATCATTTCAGATTTAATGAAACTGATTTCATCGAAATCCGAGTTCGTTAGCTACTACATCCTTTGTAAACGTACTATTTTAAATTAAAAATTTATCCTTTTATACTGCCAGTTCACGGTATATTGCAGAACCACTAAATTTCTACCATTTCAAAATAAAATAAAATATTCAAAATTATTGAAATTAAACCATTTAAACTTCCAAAACAATAAAAAAATATTTTTAAATAATAACTAAATGGTCAAAAAAATCTGGGCCATTACATTCTTTCCCCCTTAAAATAATTTCGTCCTCGAAATTGCTAAGGTAGAAAAATGAACTTTATAACTAGGTTAAAATTATTTATTTACTCCGGTTTCACTAAACCAATTAATTCTAATTAATTTATTAATTTATTTCTATAAACAAAAATTTCAAAAATTCTGAAAATTTTCTAACATTCGAAGTTTCTGAAAAATTTCGCTAGCATCTCCTTTGTACTGGTCAATAGCTCAAACTCCAACTCGCCTCTCTAGGCCTTCTTCAACCCAAAAGAAAATCAAACAGCCAAGTGGCTTGCCAAACAGGCTCATAAATCTCATCCAACTCATATGAATATGTACGTGTACCTTTTTGTCGGCATTCAATTCTGCTATCAATTTAGCATATACCACTATCATCCCATTCAAACTCCCAATCACTTTTATCTTCAGCACGACCATCCGCTTATAACCAAGCCAAAATTCAATCAAACTGCAATTCCAATCTCAATTCAAATTTCTTGCTCGACCATCCATTTCTATCCCAGATAATCTCTAATTCAGTCCAATTCTACTTGATACCATTTTATTTCAATTCAACTCAATTTCCACTGAACTGGCTTCAACTCAATTTCAAATTTGCTTTCAGAAATTTCTATTTAATTTGTGTTTATTTCAAACAATCTTACCTGGGAGTTTCAAATAGCTTTGCCTTTTCCAAAAACCAAATATCCCTTTGGAATATCAAAACAACTTGGTTTCTCAAAACAATTCAAAAACAAAATCTTTGGTAGTAATCTGTCACTTACACACTCGAAAATGAACACCGATGATGTCCGGATCAACATCGGAATTTATTTTCCAGCTATCGAAGTGAGTTCAATACTATGTCACTTTCAAAACCATTTCTAAACACTTTCATTTTGAAATTCATTTCAAAATATCCCTTTTTAATGCTTGTAACAAATTTAAAATCTCCCAGGATTTTAAAATTCACATATATTCAATTTAATTCCATTTACAACGCTTATTCAAATTTTAGCAATTTAATTCCAATTCTGAACTTAAATTCAGATTTAATTCATCTGATTTCATATATTTCACTTATATGAATTTTGATTTTTTATTTACATAACCATTCCACATTTTATAATCTTATTCGATTATAATCACAACCAACACATTCAATATACTATAATAATTTCAAATATCTGTACTTTGCTTATATCAAAATATAATTTGGGTAAAATTATTTCATTCACCCTTTTTCAAAACATACTGTGTCGGTTCATCGTATTCAAGCGTTTATAAACCCCTATCGATACAGTGGATCAAACTGATCGACCAGAATTCATAAACAACTCAACCAATAAATCTCCACAATATAAAATCATTTTATATCAAATAAAAAATACGTTCACTCGTATATATACACTCAAACTCAGTCTAGGGTATTACTAACCCCATCTCTACTGAATCACGCCACAGAGCCAAGGTAATACTTAACCTTCAGCTCTGATACCAACTGTAACGAACCGGGAAAAAGCGACCTTGGTTATCCGATATATAACACCTATCGAACAATCAAAAGTCGAAATTACCGGATAGTCCAAGAAAGAAATTAGAGGGTGAGGATAGATAAGATAGAAAATTAGAACAGAAGAAGAAGAAGAACACAACAACATCAGAGTAACACGAATCTCACAGCGGAACGAATAAAATATAATAGACAACATATCTTGAAATCAAAGTAGTATATGTATATCATACCATTATCAGAGTACAACACTTTCATCACAGCGGAATAATCAATAGCTAGAAAAATCTTGAAGCCTCCTGCTCCAAGCTCTTCAAGCATACCTGTAAATCCTGACTACTTGACTGCCCGTACAAATTTGGGCACCCAAGAGTTTAGGGAAAACAAAACAAAATAAAACTCTGGGTCAGTCATGGGACTGGTGTGAGTAAACTCCAATCATTTGGTTTAACTTTTCAAAATCCTTTTCAAAAGAAAAGATAATCGTAAGACCAATCCACTCATAAATACGGATGGCTTTTACCTTACGATAACCTAAAACACTTTGGAAATCATATATTATCTGATATTATAATAATGTCTAATCACAAGTAATTAAAATCTAGTAGAACGCTTGCATCTCACGCTCTACATATATAATATACAATCAAACTCGCAGGCACTTATTGGAGATTGGATTCCAACTTGACAAGGTATGGGACCACCTTCCGAACGTGTATCTCTAGAGGCAAATACACTGGGTTCAACAAGAACATCTTGCAACCCGGCCCACACATGACCGACCACTCATTTCGCTTGAGTGTATCGAATGTATATCACCAACGGTTGGGATCAGCAACCGTCTCCCGATAAGGGACAGCATCGATAGATTTAAGAACAAAAGGAATTTCTCTAGATAGGTGATCATATATCCTAATGGGTGCGACCCACATAGCCATGCTGCCTGCCCGATTTTTGTCATTTCCCGGTGGATGAGGCTTGAGGTCATAACGTATCTTTTGATAGATCCCACCTCCATTACTTTGAATGCCACATCGTCATACCCGCCAAATCACAAATTGATTTCACCAAAAATACCACGGGTATACAGCTAAGAGAAACGAATTCCTCCGCCACCAAACGTAAGTACGTTTGAAGAGATCAACTTACGCGATCCTTTGAATATACTCTGTCAAACATTCGACCATTCACGTTTGTCCTGGGACTGGACAAACCGAAGGCACTATTCTGTAAATAGGATAGCCCTTGCATAACTCCGTCTTCAATATATTCAGCATACTTGATTCGCAACGCTTATGCCAATACGGAGTGGTTCTCTGGATAATAATCCGACCGGTCTCTCCATATTAACAACGTTAAAATGGTCAAAACTTTGATAGTCGGTGATTTAACTATCAATTAAAAACATGTCGGTGTGCAAACAACGA
Organism: Allium sativum; assembly: GCA_030737875.1. NCBI lineage: Eukaryota > Viridiplantae > Streptophyta > Magnoliopsida > Asparagales > Amaryllidaceae > Allium > Allium sativum. The sequence goes on along the minus strand of CM060909.1, from coordinate 735,255,861 downwards.
TATTATTTCCAGATGGAAATTCTATCGATCAATCATCATTCATCATCAAATTATCATAAATTTACCCTTTTCCTTATTCTTGTTTTCCTATATTTCTTATTTACTATATTTAGAAAATACACATTATTAACAATGGAAAACAATTCCATTTCTCATTTTCTATATTCAAGAAACATTTCTGATTTTCATTTGGAAGACATTTCCAAATCTCCTTCATTGGGTTTAAACTGATGTTTGAATAAACATCGCTATGCCAACACCAATCATTTCGCTCATTAACTAAATTCACTTAACCCCTTTCACTCTCGAACCTTATCCACTTCTTAGTTAAAAACTAAGTCAATCAAGTTGGGGTATAATTACCTCTCAGACCTTAACTGAACAACATTTCTAACTTCGAAATAGACAAAGTTCAAACATTACTCTTTAAGAAACTTCCTTGCGAACTCTCGGATTCTATTTATGAATCCACTTCCTTTACTGAATCATTTGATTATAACTGTAAATGTTATAATTCCATGCTTTCAAAATATGTTAACTTAAATATATTTCCATATCTTAATTTGGATAAATAAACAACCAACTACTTTATTAACAGATAATTAAAACTTGATTTGAAATGGAAAGTAAACATTACTTCCTTTGATTCGATATAATCGAATTTCCATGTATGATTCACTCTCGAATAATCACTATCCGATAATTCTCTTTCGAATAAACTATATTCGATTCCCCTGTTCGAATAACTAATATTCGATAATCCTTTTCTTCGAATAACTAATATTCGAAAAATCTCACTTCGAATAAACCATATTCGATAATTCTCTCCTTCGAATAACTATATTCGATTTAACACACTTCGAACGAACTATATTTGATTACTCTTCTCGAATAAACTATATTCGATAACTCTACTTCGAATAGGTGATATTCGATTAATTCCCTTTTTGACTAACCCTACTTAATTTACTAATACTCGACTAACTCGACTTAATTAACTTCTATTGATTAATTACTATTTGATTTAACACCATTTGCTTGACTCTAGATCGCAGCGATCACAATGGTTACGCCTGATTCCCTCAGGAAACATCCGACCGCCGTAGGCTATCTGCAGCCCTGCGAATTACGCTAGCAGTCGTGCTAAATGGAAATTCATCCTTAAATAACTTTGTCTATTTTTAACTCTATCTCGAATAATTAGATTCGATCAATTCTAATTGAATAATTAATATTCAATTAACCCTTATTCGATTACTATATTTGAATAACTCTAGTTCGATTTGACTCAAAACGATTAACTCTAACTGATCAACTCTAACTGGTTAATTCTAACTGAATAACTCTAACAGGATAACTCTAACTGAATAACTCTAACTGGTTAACTCTAACTAACTCTAACTGTTTAACTTTACGGTTTAACTCTGACAGTTTAACTTCAACGGTTTAACTCTAACAGTTTAACTCCAACTGTTTAACTCTAACAGTTTAACTCCAACTGTTTAACTCTAACAGTTTAACTCCAACTGTTTAACTCTAACAGTTTAACTCCAACGGTTTAACTCTAGTTGATTAACTCTTTTGAATTAATCCCTTTGACTTTTCTCTTTTGAATAATTCCTTTGGAATAATTCCTTTGAATTACTTCCCTTGAATAGATTCTTTTTCTATTCGTTTACTCAACAAATAACTATTCTCTTTTCGCTTCTATTTATTTAACAAATAAATATTCCCTTTAACTTTTCTATTTATTCAACAAATAAATATTTCTTTTAACCTTTCTATTTATTTAACAAATAAGTACTTCTGTCAACTTTTCTTTATTCCCTACATGAATATTCCCTTTTCAATTCCATTTGTAAATACTTTTACGAATGTTTCCCTTTTTATTTCTATTTGTAATCATTTCACAAATATTTCCCTTCTATTTGATTTCACCAATATTTTCCCTTCTATTTGATTTCACCAATATTTTCCCTTCTATTTAATTTCACCAATATTTGTTTTTTTTATAAATGCTTTGATTCTATAATCATTTTCTCTCATGAAATTCTCTTCCTTTTATATATAAAATCTATTGATTTTATATAAATAATTTATTTTCAAAATAAACTTTGAAAATCCCTTTTCACTTTCTAGTATCACTTATGGTATAAAAATACCAAATCAAAAGGTTCAATCATCATCCAAACACACAGGTTCAACAACAGATGATATAACACATCATATATCAGAATATATGAAAAACGGTAAATAAATGTTGAGGAATCCAGTTGGATTCCTCAAACCTGTTTCCCTGCATCCACAGATGTTACACAATATAATTCACATCAATTTCATTTCAATATGAGGTATTCTGATAAACAAAATCAACATCGGTTAACGATATATATAACTATATCGGTATTTTCAATCAATTGACTAGCAGTTCAACCAAACAATCAACACTCAGCAATTCAACCAATAATTATCAGTTCTAAAAATACTTTATAAAAATATAAAGTGCTCAGAGTTAATGAGATTTACTCACCTTGGACGGTTTATCGTTGAATAACGATAATCGGTCATTGATTTGGTTCAGACGTTAAATTTCACCATAAATCCAAACGAGCTCCAATCCACTTGCGGTCAGTTCCATTGCGTAATGCTTGTCCATACGATCCCAACGGATCCTGTTTCGTTAAATTTCGTTAATGTATGCAAAAGTTATGCTATATACAATATTTACCTAATTTAAATGAATATATATTTAATTAAATTATTTTTATCTTAATTAATTTCTAATTGCGTTATTAGCCAAATTACCTTCCCTGCCCTTCTAAAAAATCATACTTTCCCATCTCTAGCCATATCCAAATTTTTTTAAAATTGAAAAACCATTTTAATATTAATTAAATTTAATTTTCAAATAAAATATTTAAAAATATTCATTTAATTATAACTTAAAATTTTTAACCCGCATCAAAAATCTGCTTCCACTCATTTTAAAGTATTTTCCGATAAGAATCCAACGGTCCTTGTTTCGTGGAAATCCGACTTGTTTTGAAAAAGTTATAAGCTTTTAAAGTTTATGGTTAAAAATTACGAAAATGCCCCTGGTCTGTTTTAAATTCAAATTAAATTCAAATTAAATTTTATATTTAAATTTAAATTAATCATCCCATCCATCGGATCAGTTAGGGATAGCCAGGGAGAGCAGGAAACTATATTTTCCAAACTCAAGCCTTAGACACTATCCTCTCTGTCACCCTTAGAATGTTCTGATATTTATTTTTACAAATTCTATTTTAATTATAATATATATATATATATTACACAAATAAATAAATAAATAAATATTATTTAAAAACTTACCCCGCGAAGCCCAAGCCTCTGCCTAAGAGTCCCTAGCTCCCCGTCTTGCCCTCCTTTCTCCCTTCCTTCCCTTTTCCCTATTTCCTAATATTTTATTATTATTTCTGCCATTGCCAAAGCTTGAAAGAGGAGGAGGAGTGAGTTTAAAAATGAAGGGGGGGGGGCTATTTATAGCCGAAGGAGTCACATGGATTGCTGAGGTGGCGCGAATCCAACGGTCGAAAATGGATGGCTAGAATTAATCCTTAAATTTATTAAATTATAAATAAATTTAATAATTTATGAATAGTAAAGTGTGTTTTCTCAACCCTATTCGGACGTTAATTTGACTTACTTATTGATACCTTATCCAAAATCTTTTTCAACCATGTTGTTCAATTTTTCTTGCTCTTCAATAATATATAAAAATATTTAAATTTTGAATTCGTTTGAACTTTCAAATAATTTAAATTCAAATTCAAAATAGTGTTTTGTGTTAGTTTCAACACCTTCTGGTCTCATGTTGGAGTATCAAACGAAAACGGTTTTCAGAAATTCTTCCACCATCTGGTCCGGTTTTTAACGTACTTCAATCCTATGTATTCAAATCAAAAATCGGAGTTTGTTTAGATTTTCAAATAATTTATTTAAATTTTGTTTCCTTAATAACTTTCTATATCCGTTATAGGATTTTCCAAGATTTCATATATAGCTAATATCCTATGTTTAGAATTTTCTTGGATAGGTCTCAGGTTCCAGTTTTGCCGTTAGCATTAGAAAATTCCAATTACCATCAAAATTTAGATCAAATTTTGGCCTTTTATTTTTTCTTTTCGACATACGGATGCCATTTTTGACGTAACTTGGTTGGTTACCTAATTTCATCATTTCAGATTTAATGAAACTGATTTCATCGAAATCCGAGTTCGTTAGCTACTACATCCTTTGTAAACGTACTATTTTAAATTAAAAATTTATCCTTTTATACTGCCAGTTCACAGTATATTGCAGATCCACTAAATTTCTACCATTTCAAAATAAAATAAAATATTCAAAATTATTGAAATTAAACCATTTAAACTTCCAAAACAATAAAAAAATATTTTTAAATAATAACTAAATGGTCAAAAAAATCTGGGCCGTTACATTGGATTAGTAATATCCAATAAGAATGACTCGTTAGAGATGGGATCAGTAGCATCCTAGAACGAGTGTGAAGAGTATTATTTTCTTTAAAATAAAAATGAAAACAAGTTTAGTTTAGAAAATTTATCTTAATATACGTATTTGAGTATATTATTATATTTTAATTTGGACAATCGAGTATATAAAGATTTCGAATATACGAGTAATTAACGGATATTCGAAGTTTTAATATACTGGGTAGATATAGAATCACACTCTAGCCGCCCGGGGATAATTCTGATGATTGATGCATCATCATCAGAGTTTATGTTCGAGTTTCGAAAGTGGTATATCTATATATTTCCACTGACTGGTGTGAGAACCAAAACTAAATAGGGTCTATTGTTGTGATTTGCACTAAAAACATGATTTCTGATTATATATAAAAATTACATATGTTTAAAAAGTTAATCACCTAATTGATTGCTGGTTGTGATGTTTGATTATTGGTTTAACTAATAAAATATTGGAATGATAATTAAGTTAACCACTATATAATAGAATGATAAATTTAGTTAAATCAAATTTAATATTGAACTGAATTGGAGATCGATTAGAATTGAAAGTTGATAGGTGAATTAAATGACTTTTAGCTTCGTTCCTTTTCGAGGACGAAAAGATTTTAAGTGAGGGAGATTGTAACGACCCGGAATTTTTGGGCCGAATTTAAAAATTTTATTTTAATTATTTTAATGGGTTTTTAATATTTGAAATAATTTATTTTATATAATAACGAATATAAATTTATTTTAATCGAAGTTCAAACGAATAAATTTTATTTAAATTATTAAAGGAGTTAGAAATAGCGCGGTAATTTGAAAATTTGAATCTAAACTTTGACTGATTGTACAGGATGCAAAATAAATCGGATTTGAGCGAAACAAGAAATATTTAAATCTGTTTGATCATATCTTTTTAACGAATCTAAAAAAACTGAAATTTCACTTTAAAAATAATAAGTTATGCCCAGTTTAAAATCCAGGAAAGTCGCCATAGAATTTATATATATATTTTAAAATAATATATTGGCCTTAAAAATAGCCATTTTACAAACGACCTCTGTTTTCGACGAAACCACTTTTGTTGGAACCGGAATGACGAATTATTGCTAGGTTTCAATTTTCATAATTTTTCGAATTAATATGTGAGCGTGGCAAAGTAAAACGTGTTTTGACTATTTCAATCAAATTTAATCGACTAGAAAATGACCATTTTTCAAACAGTCTCAGAATTTGACGAAACTAGTTTTTGTTAGGACCGTATCGTCAAATCATAACTAAAATAATTTTTCTGGAATTTTTAGAGTCAGTATGTGGCCCCGGTTATTTAAAATGTACGTTTGAATTAAATATAAATTAATTTATATTTTAATTTTAGGGAAAAACTAATTGTAACAGTCGAACTGGGTTATGAAACCTATTCCATTGTGTCCGGGATGGGGTTATCAGCTAGGGGCGACACTCGTTGGGTCTCGTTTGGTGTTCGGATGGTTTAACAAGTTATTTTCTTGAATTAATTAATTAATTAGTATAAAATGCGTTATGAATACACACTATAAATACACCATACATACAGTATACCGTATCTCTAAACCCTAGCCGTATAATACCAACTGCCTCCTAGACATTTTAATGGCCACAAAACACCGTTGTTCTCCCTCTTCTTTCTCTCGATCCACTCAGCAATTCGAAGAACTCAATTCCAAAAATGAACGAGCTTTGCGAGATCTACCTCGTCAACGGTGGTGATCTCCTCTGATGAACTGTGGAGGATGGAATCTCAGCAGGAAGTGGCCGACTTTGTAGGGTTTTTGGGAGCAGGTGGGACCACTGCACAAGCCACCGCTGGTGGCGCCTAAAGGGGGTTCGAGGGCGGTTGGAGGGGTCATCGCGGATCGGAGGTTAGTTGCTCCTTGGGCGGCGCGCAGGTGAACCCTAATGGGGTGCTGATGGGTTCTTTTGAACGTGAACCAGAAGATAGTGAAGAAAGGGTTATTCCCTTAGTCAAGTTAATTAATCCTTTTATTTCAAATTCAAGCAATTATTTTGTAATGCTAATAAGCACAGGTTTGTGATAACAAAATAGACATGGTTTAAAAATCCGAAATAATTCATAAATATATATTGTTTATTAATATAAATGAATTGCATCAATTCTATGAAAATATAATTCACATTTTTCTAAGAACTAGCATATGATTTGTAAATAAAAATAACAAGTGATTTGTAAATAGAAGTAACTATTGTTTTGTAATATAAAATTAGAAAGAACATCGTTTTCGAAATAAAAAGAACTTTTCTTTTCAAAATAAAATTAGCAGCGTTTTCAAAACAATAATAGCGTTATGTTTATAAATGAAAATATCATTTCGTTTATAAATGAAAATAGCATTATTTTTGTCAATAAAATGTACGTTGTTTTTGTAAATAAAATATACCTTGTTCTGTATATGAAAATAAACATTGTTTTGAAAAGTAAAAGAACATTGTTTGTAAAAATGAAATCGCATTGATTTTCAAACAAAAGTTGCGTTGTTTTAATCACAAAATTTGCATTGTTTTTAAAGGAAATCGCATTGTTTTTCAAACTAAAAATATACATTGTTTACAAATTATCAATAACATTATTGTGTAAGGAAATTATCATTATTTTGTAAAGAAATTAATATTGTTTAATAAAAATAAATATCATTGTTGTTACAAAAAGAAATTGGCATAGTTTTTATAAAAGGTTGCATTGTCATCAAAATGAAAGTTGCATCGTTATCAAAATGAAATTTGCATTTTTTTTAAATAGAAATGAAAATATAAAAATATGATTTTTATATATAAGATCATCGAATTAAAGTGTGATTTTTAATTACATATAAGGCGTGGTTAAAATGTGATTTTTAATATAATCTGTTTGAAAACAGACTGCGATGAAACCGACTGGAAGTGGAACGGTACCAAAATCATCAGTTAATGAATGTCGAAGTGGAAAAGAAGGTGAGAACTCCTCACTAGAAAACTTTACCAGTTATTTATTTATTTTCATAAGTGAAAATATATATTAAATTGTTAGTGTAAATTCTTACTAGTTAAATCCCTATAAATTGTATATGGTACTTGTTAGATCACCTTTCTCGTCCACAAACCATGGACGGTTTAAATTGGTTGTATTATATGTTGTTTGTGATGTTGTGATGACTGACGTATTAAAAATAAGGTTAACATATTTATTTGTGATAATATAAATAAGGTTACACTGCCATTAACAAGTTTCCTGACTTGTTATTGTTGATTGGACGATAATTTTCACACATCGTCCAAGAGCACAATTAATAATACGTTATTCAAATTATGTGTTGGCTGAAACCCCACACGGGTCTTGGGTTGATATTTGACTACACATCACCCTTGTGTTTAGTGCAAATTGCACTTTGGCTGTTATGTGAATGGTTGACATTATTATGGAATAAGTGCAATGTTTGAAATCCGTGTAATTAAATTTCATGGAAATTGTGTGAGCCTCATTCCAATTTTGAGTTAAAGAATATTATAATCCAATATTCAATTAAAAGAACCAAAGGATGGTTTCCGTGTTTTCAAATGGGAAGGTATGTATTGTCAAAGTTACAATAAAAAGAGTGAATTGGAAAGATAACATTTTTTTAGTAAAAAGTTACAATAAAAGATTAGAATTAAAAGATACCCTTTTTAATTGTCAAAATGTTAAATTAAGAAGATTTGTTTCAAAACTGAACATCTTGAAAAGATTAATATTATTGTTATCAATTCTGAATTAATGAATATTTTAATTTATACTCAATTAATAGAATTAATTGGCTTTGATTTAAAAAGATTATATCTTTTTTGTCTAAAAGTTATAATAAAGGAGATTCAATTAAAAAGATTATATATTTACTGTCCACATTTTAAGATAAGAAAGTTTGATTTCGAAATTTGGACGTTTTGGAAAGATTACATTTATTTGTCATTATGTGGCAATAAATAGATTTGATTTCAAAATAAGACATTTTGGGAAGATTATTATTAATTGTTATAACAATATGGAAAGTTCAAATATTTATAAAGATTTGAAAGGTAAGTGAAGATATTTGGAATCATGACATTTTAGAATTAAAGAATATTTAAAATTAAGATTCTTTAATGGAAAGGATATTTTCAAAGAGTACGTTTTAGAAAAGTTAATTATAATTATAAATTATAATTGTACTTGGACATGAGGTTAGGTCACATTTGTGGTGGAAGTCTGCCCAGAACCGCCCGGCTTATCCAGCAGCCACAAATGTTGGGCCTAATGTGAGAGGTCCAAGTGCGCAAATACGAATTGGGTCATGACACGAGGTTAAGCCCAACTTGTGGGACAAGTCTTCCCGGAACCAACCGGCATATCCAGCATCCACGAGTCGCAGGCTTAATGTGGGAGGTCTGGTCCAGTGTAAAATATAAATGAATAAGATAACGGATTGAGCTATTTAATCTGTTTAAAATAGCAACGCCATTTTAACCCGAACGTGTTTATCTGTGACGGCCCGCTCCGCACCAGCCGGCATTTCCTCCGTAAGTTCGCTGTACACATGCCCACCTAGCACGGAACGGTCGTCAGAAGAAAAGAAAGAAGAGAATGAACTAACAAGGAACCTGTAGAATGTCTCACAGCGCATGGAACAAAATATAATAATAGCATAATCTTGTCATAAAACAGGCGAGACAGTGCATAAGCTGAAAACTAAACCAACATAGCAGCGGAAATCCAAATACAGCATGTTACAACTTTCCAAATTATTGTCTCTAAAACAAAAGAAAGCTAAAGTAGAAGATGCACTACTAATGCCCAAGCAGTGATCTTTAACAACGCAGGGAGAATACTACATATATCATACGTGGAAGCCTCCTGCTCGTCTCCGAATCAGCTACCCATGCATACCCAGCTAACCTGTCTCTAGTCTGCTCGTGAGAGCACCCAGAATAAGAAGAGACATAAAACTCTGGGTCAGACAAAAAGTCTGGTATGAGTGATAAGCAGCTAAACAGAACAATAACAGTTATACTAAACCATACCTGAACATGGACCTGCAACCAAAGAGTTAGCACTACATACCGTACAATACTCTAAGATGCCATTGAATAAATGGTGTAAAGATAACGGTGGTGGGGGTGTGCATGTCATAATGATGGCAAACAAATCAAACATAGCAACCATCCTCACATCTCTCACTCAGTGCGTAAAGCATACGATGTCTATCACTATCAATCACTAGACCCATCAAAGTAGTGACGGAGTTCGACCTGTACAACTACTGCTACTACCAAGCTTACCACATGGAGTCATGACCAAATCTTACAAATAACCCCACTTCATTGGTCCATAGCTCTTTAGTCGTACCTTGGCCACTGTGGCCCTGAATCCGTTCACGTACTCCCTACACATAGTGATTCAAAGTTACAGACATCGACAACCCCTTAGCCCACGTCCCGTAGCAAAGCCCAACTCATGAAGCCCACTCATTGGTTCCCAACTGGATCCTGAGTACAAACTTCCCCTTTGGACTACCTTTACATCTCGGGTTATTGGCCTTCTCCGGATCGGTTCTTTAGTTCAGTCTATACTTCAAAGTCGGATCGTGATTCGCGTCTCGAGTTCAAGCATCTCGGTTCGGATCGGTCGAGCTACCCCCATCGGATCGGGTCGGGGTCCTCATCCTATGGCGGTTCGGATCGGTCATCATCACCTCCAAGCGGATCGGGTCGGTCATCATCACCTCCAGGCGGATCGGGTCGGGTTCTTAAAGTTCAATCGTCATGCATCAGTTCGGTTCGGAGGTGGCCATGCCGGTCGGGTCGGAGAAGATGCTTCCCAATTTTTCAGGTTGTCTCGTGGATACACTGCTTGGAGGGCGGTTCGGTTCGGATGCCCTTCCTCTGATCCGATCTGGATCAGCCAGTTTCTTGCAGCTTCTTCCACCGATTGTTTACGCCACGCGACGGCGTTTTCGACTAATCTAACACTTCTAGACAATCACAAATCATACCATACAGTCATAGCAACATGTAACATCAACCACAAACATCAAAACAATAACTTAATAGGTTAAAATAGATCAAACATAGCCAAAATCTTGTATTTTCCCTTAAGCATATTTAGGCAAAACTAATGATATGATTACCAAAACTTAATGAAATTAACCCAAATTCATATCAGAGGTCTAAAAAATTATTTTCGAATTTATAAATATTTTTCCAGAATTTATTAGTGTGTAAATTCGCTAATCTTCACTAATTACCCTTAATTAACTGTAATTAGTGTCGAAACAATGCTAATCACTCACCTTGGCCACAAATGAAATTTTCAGAACTGAAACCTCGCTGATTTGGGCGAATACTGATGTCTAACAGCAGCTCTAATACTGATTTGGTGAAGATCTTCTTTGATTTGATGTAGATTAAGCCAAAACTTGATTAGAAAGTGATTAGAAGTTGATTTGGGTGTTGGAGGCCATTGTTAGGGTTTCAAGAATGAAAGTGGCGGCTGAAAAATGAAAATAAGATCGTTCTCTAATTGATTTCAGCCTCCTCATAACCCTAATCCCGAAATTCCCCATTGGGCCTAGCTGTTAATCACCCGGTTAAGCCCAATTAAGCTGTTTTTCACTATCTGAAACTTGTTTCAGCCATATCTCCCAAACGTGAGTCCGGTTGGCTAATGTGACCACTCTACAGAATTGTAAACCATCAAAACAAATCTAATGGAAGTGGTTTCAGGTCAAAATTCCTTTCCAGTCAAAAGTTATGGCCAAATGTAACGACCCGGAAAAATGCGATCTTGGTTATCCGATATACAACACATATCGAACATCCAAGGATCGAAAATAACCGAATAGTTAATGAAAGAAATTAGAGGGTGAGGAAAGATAAGATAGAAACTTAGAATAGAAGAAGAAGAAGAACACAACATCAGAGTAACACGAACCTCACCGCGGAACGAATAACATATAATAGATAACATAACTTTGAAATATAACAGTTATGTATACAATAGCACTTATCAGAGTACAGCACTTACAACACAGCGGAAATAACTATAGCTATATGATCTTGAAGCCTCCTGCTCCACGCTCTTCCAGTATATCTGTAAATTCCTGACTACTTGACTGCCCGTACAAAATTAGGCACCCAAGAGTTTAGGGAAAACAAACAAATAAACTCCGGGTCAGTCATGGGACTGGTATGAGTAAAACAGTTTAAACAGGTATATGAACAAGTAAACGATATCTCATAAGACCACGCCGCAGAACGGAACGGGTTTTTCCCTTATGAGAATCCAAAATATCTTTATATCAAAAACCTTTTGATATTATGATAATGTGTAACGACCCAGATTTTTGAACGATTAATTTTTAATATTTAATATGATTTTAAATATTAAATTGATAATATAAATGAATTTTGCTATTTATGTTATCGATTTAAAAAAAATAATAAAAAATAATAATAATAATAATTGATTTCGATCGAATATATTAAATTATCGTAATACGAAGTATAATTGAAGTCGAAGTTGAAAATGAATCAAAACAATCCAGTCGATCAATATAAAATCTATGTGGATTAAAACGATAATAATTAGTTATTTCCGTTAAATTTAATTGTCTGAAATCAATTTATATTTTAAATCGAGTTTAATTTAAATCATTAATCTAAATTATTATCTGTTTTGTTCAGTTGAATTAAATTTTAAAACTGGTCCCGTTGAGTTCAGAATATCGCATAATGTTGGAAATATCGGTCGTTGCGACTAGATAGTGGTTTGGGATTTCAAATTAAAGGACCAAAAGATATTTTAGTTATTTATTTTAAATAAAGTAAGATTAATAATTTTCAAAGCCTATATTTTTAATTCAGCAGACCTCTATTCTTCAATTCGCAGACCTAAGTTTCCTCGAGCTAAATTTTCTGTCTCCTTTGGTCGATACCAAAGAAACACATATTAATGGCGTAGACCTAAAAGGCTACTCTCGCAGACCTATTCTTTGCTTCGAGCTGGAAAAAAATGTTCCCCTCGCGCATCTATAAATTTAGCTGAAGCTTCACTTTTTCTTCATTCTGAAATTCCCCTTCCTTCGTTTCTCTTCTCTGTCGAATTAATTCCAAAATCCAATCTTCGATCTAATAAAAATAAATAACCAAAGGCTTGAAATCAGTAATCTTGGGTTTGTACTGGGAGCTGCGGAAGGGGGTCTCGACTTAGGTTAAGGTTCGCGATTTATTGAAGGGGTGTCGATCATTAGAAAAAGGGGGCGATGCGTTTTGGAGTACGGTTTCAGGATTTGGGGGAGGTGCTGATAAGTGCGGCAATGCGAAATGGGGGTTCGATAATGGAAAAAGGGGGTGAGTGGGTGCTGTTCGATCAGGCTTGGGGGTTGCGGTGAAAATCTGGGTGGTCGAGGGATGTCAGAGGGATACTATTGTCGGAAGGGAGGTAGCCGATGCTGAAATGGATGCTGATTTTGGTGACTGTCGTGGTTAGAAGAGGGTGCGTGTTCCAGGTGGAAGAAGGGTTAGGGTATTAATCAGATTCAAACGTGAACTGTTGAGTTACAACCGTGACAAAGTTATCTTCGAAATGTAATTGGTTTTGGCAATTTTGAAGTCAATTGAAACTGAAATGGATCAGAAAATAAAAACGCTGGTGAGTAAATCTCACTCACCTTTTATTAAAATTATTTTTACTTCGTAAAAATAATTGTTGTTGCTTGTTTGGATTTTTCTTCTTGTTTTATATATATTAGTTATTTAGGCTATTATATATATATATTGGGTTGATTGATTGGTTGGATTCCCGCAGTCTCATTAGCGGATGCCCGCGGTACCATAGCGGATGATTACCCTATACGCCCCACGCTATGATTAGTGGATGACCTTCTATACCGCGATATTCTGCCACGAAGCAGAATGGGTATTATTTATGTGCTAACATCTGTGGATGCAGGGAAACAGGTTGGAGGAATCCAACAGGATTCCTCAAAAATATATTATCTATTTGCTATTTGTTTGATTTCATATATATTCATATATGATGTGTTAAAAATAAAATGAATGAAAATTGGTTGATTTGATTGTTTAAAATATCACTGGGCTTGAATATTGATTTATAAAAATATCGCGGAAGGGATATTTGAGATTTAAAAGAGAAAATTCTATTTTCCTAAAATAGAATTTGAATTTAAAATGGAATAAAAATATTTAACTTGTTTTATAAGGAATAAAACAAGTAGTTCATTTATACACAAAATTTTAAATGAAGTGAAAAGAATTATCATTTGATAATTCAGAAATAGAAATACAAGTGTGAAATTGGAATTTGAAATGAAATTTCAAAATAGGATGTGAAATGAAATTTTTAAATATATAACTCAAATGAAATTTGAGTATAACATTTGAATAGTAGAATTAGAAAAGGAGTTTAAATATTTGAATTTTAAATAAAAGAAAAAGGAGATTGAATATTAGAAATTCAAATAGAAGTTCAAATAGAATTTGAATAGACGAAATTAGAATGAAAATAGAATTTGAATTCAAAGGGATAAAAATAGAATTTGAATTCGAAGGAATTCAAATAAAGAAAATTCAAATAGAGATTTGGATATAGAATTCGAATGAAATTCAAATATAGAAATTTGAATATGGAAGTTCAAATGGAATTTTAAATATAGAGTTTGAATAAGAGATTCAAACAGCATTTGAATAAGAGAGTTCAAAAATGGAATTTGAATAAGAGAATTGAAATAGAAATTCAAAATAGGATTTCAAAATAGGAAATCCAAATGGTTTGAAATGGAATTTGAATTCTAGGGAATTCAAATGGATTTGAGTGAAGAAATTCAAATGGGATTTAAATAATGGGTTTTATTTAAAGAGGATTCAAATATAAGAATTCAAATAGTATTAGAATGGAGTTTTGGATATTTGAATTTAAAAATAGAAATTCAAAATGGAGTTTGATTATTTAAATTCAAGTATGAATTTCAAATATAACAATTCAAAAGGGAGTTGATTATAGAAATTAATCTGGTATTTGAATTCAAGGAGATTAAAATGTGGTATTTGAAATCAAGGAAATAAAATATGGTATGTGAATTCAAGAGAATTAAATTTGAATATTAGAATTCAAATGGTGTTAAAAATGAGTTTGAATATTAGAATTCAAATGGTGTTAAAAAATGAATTTGAATATTAGAATTCAAATGGAGATGGAAAATGAAATTTGAATATAGGAGATTCAAATTGAATTCAAATAGAATTTAAACTATGGGATTTGAATATTGAATTCAAATGGAATTGAACTATGGATTTGAATATATTAAAATATATCAGAATGGAGTTGGATTCATTTTAACGAAAGTTTAAAAGTTTTTATATATAAATTATAAATAAAACGAACTCGCCGCAGTGCTGCAGTTCGTAAATTGGCGATTCGAACTTCAATTGAGTATACAGGACTCAATTGAAGTCGGAATTCTTTGGAACAAGAAACGTCAGGACCAATTTGATAACAGTTTTCTGTTGGAGGAGAAAAATCTGGATTTCGTCGAACAGATTTTGAGTTATGACAAAATCAAATTTTCAGAAAAACAGCGCCAGAAACCATTTGAAAACCATAATGGTTTATTTAAATATATAAAGGGATTTTAAGCAAATAAAATTTGAATTTCCATTAGGAAAATCCCAGATTTGAGTTGTAGAATAAATACGGACTCAAGCGGTGTGAATGAAATGATTTTTGGGTATAAAAATCAGATTTTGTTAAATAAGATTTACTAGTCTTGAAGAAAAATTTAGTTAAAGGAAATGGTGAAATCGAATTTGGACTTTGGGTAGTAAAAAGGGATTTGAGAATATATATTCAAAATCGAATGTGGAACCCAAGTTAGAAATGAAACTCGACGTGATTTTAAGCGAATAAAAATATATTTGAATATGACATGTTCAAATAAAACAGTGAAATAGACCAAAGAGCTAATTAACGAATGAATGAGCGATTTGAGTTGAAATGACCCGGTTGGGTTGGAATAAAATGGAAATGGACGTTTATAGGTTAAGCAGGTTTGGAATGAAGTGATGAAGGTATATAATTAGTGTGCTCGACAATAAGGTACATGTTTAATTCATATATGAGGTTTTATGCGCCGTATCGGCAAGCCGCTTGGCTTTTTCTTTTTCTTTTTAAAATTAGAAGGACCGGGGAAGCTATTTGAAATTTCCCGATGCTCCCGATACAGGGGAGGTTATGGCGAAATTTTCCGGAAATTTAAGGAGTTAGAATATTTTGATAGTTAGAAATCATTGTATCGACGTATAGAATTCGATAGGTAAGTGAATATAAAAATCGAATATTGTAAACAAAAAGGGAAATATATAAATTAGAAATAGAAAGCGAACTTTATACATGTTTTAAAAATAAACAATTGGATTGTATGGTGTGTTTATTCGAGGTAAGAGGTATTGCCGTTTTGAAGTTGAGGATGTTTTCAGTTAAGGTCTGAGAGGTAATTTTACCCCAACTTGATTGATTTCATTTTTAATTGATAAATAGCAAGATCCAGTCTCGAAGAGAAGTGTTGAAAAAGAGTTAGTTGAATAAAATATTTTGGGTTGTTGTAACGATGTTTTACACAACATTCGTTTTAAACCCAAGTGATGGAATTTTGGAAATATAACAAGTAAATATTTCCTGAGTATAATTAAAATGGTCGGGATAGAGATAAGTGATTGGAATTGTTTCCAATTGCAAATAGAGATATTTTCTAATATATAGAAAATAAAAGAAGTTAATATTTGGAAACGTTTTCCAAATGGCATAAGAGGCAAAATGATTATTGAAAATATTTGGTTAACAAATATTGATAAGGAAATGGAGAAGTGATTTAATTAATGAAATATTAATTAAAGAGCCCAGTGATTTGTTTGATATGTTGGATGAACACTTGTTTTAATTCGATAGTTAAATCACAGACTATCGAAGTTTTGACCATCGTTGTCAATATGGAGAGACCGGTTGGATTATTATCCGAAGAACCACTCCGTATCGGCATTAGCGTTGCGAACCAAGTATGCTGAATATATTGAAGACGGAGTAAAGTGCAAGGACTCTTTCTACTAAATAGAAATAGTGCCTTCGGTTTCGTTCAATCCCAGAACGAACGTAAATGGACGAATGTCTGACAGAGTATTTCCAATGATCAAATGGGTTGGTCTGTATGAATATATATGGTTGCAACGGATTTATTCCCTTAGCATAATATCCAGAATATTTGTGCAAACTTAACTAGTGATTAACGGATCTGACAATGTGGCATTCAAAGTGATTGTGCTATCAATGAATGGTAAGTAATCGTAGCCTCATGCCTCAACAACCGGGAAAGGACAAAAATCGGGCAGGCAGCATGGCTATGTGGGTCGCACCCATTAGGATGTATAATCACCTATCTAGAGGTTCATTTAATTTCTTATTCTATTCGATGCTGTCCCAGTCGGGAGGCGGTTGCTGATCCCAACCGTTTGTGATATACATTCGATACACTCAAGCGAAATGAATGGTCGGTCATGTGTGGGCCGGGTTGCAAGATGTTCTTGTTGAACCCAGTGTATTCCTCTCTAGAGATACACTAGCGGAAGGTGGTTCCATACCTTGTCATGTTGGAAATCCAATCTCCAATAAGCGCCATGCGGTTTTTGATTTTATACTATATATGTGGAGCGTGAGATGCAAGCGTTCTGCTATTTGGTTATTTATTTGATGTAGACATTATTATAATATCATTGGATTTGATATCAAAGTGTTTTGGGTTATAGTAAGGTAAAAACCATCCATGTTTATGTGTGGGCCGGTCTTACTATTATCTTTTCTTTTGAAAGGATTTTTAAAGTTAAACAAGTTGTTGGAGTTTACTCACACCAGTCCCATGACTGACCCAGAGTTTATTTTGTTTTGTTTTCCCTAAACTCTTGGGTGCCCAAATTTGTACGGGCAGTCAAGTAGTCGGGATTTCACAGATTCGATGGGAGGAGCTGGAAGCAGGAGGCTTCACCAGTTAGCTGTAGATTATCGTATTTCCGCTGTGTACTATGTTGTATCTGGAAACAGGGATTTATAACTGTTCCAGAAATGACTGTTGTGCTCTGATGATGGTATGTATATAAAGTTACTGATTTGTATTTCAAAAGTTATGTTATATAATATATTTTATTCGTTCCGCTGTGAGTTGTGATCTTCGTTTTCCTTCTATTCTAATATTTCCTTCTTTCTATTTCTCATCCTCTAACTTCTTTCTATTAATGGTTCGTATTTCTGTGTTATTTGGGTTGGACGTGTGGTGTATTTAGTCAACTCAGATAGCTCAGATTTGCGGGTCGTTATAGTTGGTATCAGAGCTTAGGTTGAGCGAATACCTAG